>JARHVA010001127.1:777500-3177500 GCA_037957365.1 Torreya grandis
TTATTATGCATATCAGTGGCTATTAATACTGTAGTATTTTATTCCTTAATTTATACACTCATCTCTTTATATATTTAAGGTTTTACATTCATAATTCTCAAAATAGTTAAATCAGAGTTTAAATGTACATAGGAAATCCATAACTTTTAAATGTTGAGTTTTTCCAACAAGGATCGTGAGATTAGAATCCATAACTTATTTTCTAGTTGAAGGGTTGCCAATTTTGAATTGAGGTTTTCATAATATATACCTTTGGTGAAAACTTTGACAAAGAACATTAGATTTGAATTGGCCTAGAAACCATATTATAAAAGATAGGATTAGTATAGGTAGTGAAAGTGATTCAAACAAAAGGATGAAACATACCCACGATAAATAATTATTAGCATGATTTCCTCTTAAAACAAGGTTATGTATGTGGCCCAAATAGTATGTCTAAGAGAAGAATAATTATCATATAAGTACCTTGTTAATTTTACTTATAAAATAGTTTGACTATTTATTTTTCTTTCTTTTTCTAGCTAGTTGAAAATTGATAAAGGATATTGTAAGACCCAAAATTGGCCCAACCATATACCAAATCTAATTGGGCTAAAAATATGAAATGTTTGTTTATTATTAAAATAGAGAGAAGTTTCATTTTTAATTGAGCATAGGTCGATAATTCCTTTTATAAATATGTTAAATAGTAATAAAAGTATTTAATAAAAGTTTGAATTTATTTCTCTTCATAATCTATTGTAAAAATATATATTTGTTTGTATTTAAAATTGTTTGTGCATTATTTCAAAATTTTCACACAATAAGGGATTTAATATCAATTTAAGCACAACATAAGGAGCATTCATAACATAAAACGACATATCAAGCCTTTCATAATAGTTAAGCTCAAGGAGAGAATTAAAGCATACTTATTCACTTGAATTTAAAACAAGAATAAAAAGAATCATTCAACCTCTACTCAAGTTAATAATCATCCACATCTAATATGTATTGTTATTTCTTCTAATCCTCCCTGAATTTACAATATAATCAAATAAATTCAATTTTAATATTTAAGAATGATAATACATGATTCTAACATTTATGACAATGTATTTATTAAATCTTTTTTGTTTAATAATTTAACTACATCAACATGTAGATCAAAATTTTGTGTTCCATGTATACAACTTAGCAAACAAAAAAGGGAGTGCTCACCTCCCATACATGTGACATAATTAATCATCCATGTCCCTCATCAACCCTTGAGCCAAAAGGGTTTCTTGATGACCAAAATACATATTTAAGGATTCCCAATGACCCAAAATATAGGTTTAAAATCTACTAGTTGCATGCATAAAATATTAAGGTTTGTTCAACTCAATCACATAAATAGATATCCAACCACAATCCAATAGGTGGTCTAAGTAATTTTCAATATTTTCCTTTTGCTTTCAAAAATTCATAATTTTGATCATTTAACTTCTATAACACAAATCTTTTGTTAACCATCATGCAAATCTGCACACATGCCCAAGCTCCATCTAAGTTATTTCCACACCCCTAAGTGTGGACCAATCTTAGCACAAATTTACACACTATACATACAATTCCCTCACACATTTAAAACACAATATTTCATAAAAATTTTACTTAACATTTTACACATTTTCCACACATTATGTCTTGATTTTAGCACACTACTCCAAAGGATGATAGTATAGATCTTACCTAAAACACTTTTATAATGTCTTTCTCTTGCTTGTCATATAATCCTACTATTATTTTTTCCTCTTCATCTCCATTCCCTTATGTTTTAATTATCCTTCATGAAATGGAGAATAAGAAGGTGCAAAATAAAAATATAGAAATTAGGGGGACTGGGCTAGTGCATTATACAACTAAACATGGCACGACATGTATCCTTTCCAAACCATGTAGATCCACCCCTTCCAAGAAACCTATAAGGTTATAATATTAAGTAGATGGAATTATATAGGTTCCCCATGGAACACAAGTTAAGGCTAATCACTTGTATATCCAAAAAATACATTTTTTGATATTTTTTACATGTTTTTAAAAATTCATTTCCAAATCCATACAGGTTCCAGGATATTTGGAATGGGGCCAAATCACATATGGGTTAAGTGGTGTTAAAAATATTGAATCAAGAAAATATGTGGTCCATTAACCTATGGTTTATAATTTACATCAAAAATATCACAAATCACTAAGTGATCCACACATACACAACATAGATAAGGGTATTTACATATATGCTAAGTGGGTACTTCAATGTCACACTTGGGATAGGAATGGTTCATTGGGTCCATGGCCAATTTCCCTTATCCCATTTTCTACCATCAAATAATTGTCACATGAACACTCATTTCACCCATCAAAACATTCACATAATATAAAATATGATATAATATGATGAAATAAATGCATCTACTATATTATCAAGCCAATTTATAGCCATGGTGTGGTCACATGATCAAGGATGTGTGTATCATAATTAGATACCAAGAAGAGAACCAACAAGAACTCCAACATTGTTTTGAAGTAGGAATGCCATTCATATTAGGGAAAATCATTCGCTAGAAGAAAATATCTTATACTTCCTTAAGTAGGGCCTTCAGTAAGATATAATGGAACGGAATCCAATAATCATCCCCTAGGGCCCTAATATTCTCCTTCACATCCATGGATTCCCTATAAAATTATTCAATAATATATAAAGGAAGAGAAGCTAGTAAGTATCCCATAGGGCTCCAGCTTCTCCCCCATAAAGTATAAACGAAGGGAAGTCAGCATGTAGGCCCTAGGGCCCCAGGTTTATTCTTCTAATAAATTAAAAACATAAATACAACTTGTAGTATGAATACCCTATACTAGAGGAAACATTTTTTTTACTTATGACTCCATTTTCTATTTTCTACATATTCTATATGATCATAGGGAAGTTTCTCTAACATAAAAATCCCATGCTTGAAGGAAGGTTATAGTCTAAGGTATTGACAATATGCATATTGTTTTTTAGGAACATAAGAGAGGAGTCAGGGCAAGGCCCCATAAACCTCACTCTCCTTTGACTCATATGAAAACCATCACAACCCTCATAGCCCCATGCTACTCCCAATAATTTAAGTAATACACCTCATGTCATCATCCATACATGTCATTAGTGACCAATAACACATTTGGAGGTGAAAGTGTAATCAACTACATAATATTGCATGAATCATACATGTCTGACCCAAATAAACACATGGTTAGTTGTATAATGTTATACAGGATATTAATATAAGTCATAATCATGTTTTGTATCCATATAAATCATGAATAATAACCATTTATTTAATGATATTACATCCAAATTTCTCAATCCTTAATAGCTACAACTATGTCTCAAATCATATCACAACAATAACATAGATAGAGATAAACAAAGAGAATAATTTTTTTAAAGAAATCAAAACAATTCCAGATATAATCCATAACTCTATCATGATTGCTAATAAGTTGCTTATAGAAAACTATGAATATATGTGTATCCAAGAATAACATGGATGCCTTTCAGATGTCAACCAATTATATATGTTAGTAAGGGTATAGAATAGCCTTGGTGCACACCATAAAAATTTCCTAAACATAAATAGATCAACACAACTACCAAAATTAGAATAAATGCAGATAATCACAATAGTTTCAAATCTCTTGATGATATAAAGTATCACTACTAAACACATCTCAAGGGAAAGACCTTGTATGAAACCCAAATGGGGTGTAACATACCCCTCTCATTATATAAACTTCCTTTGGGAATTCATTAGGTGAAATGGAAATATTTTCTAAAAAATTAAAAAAATCAAAAAATAGGTGGTCCAAATGCAGATACGTCATTACCTCCTGTGAGTTCTTTAGGAAAGTTTTGACTCAGGGTTTCACCTCCCAACATTGACCTTATTTGGCTCCTTTGGAGTTGTACTTGGGATGTATCTCCATTTGGACATCGTACTACATTGAGTGAATAGTAGGATGTAGTGGTTGTAAAAAGGACTAGACCTTTTTATAACTATCCAATGTTATGGTCACCCAATTTTCATGCTTGTCTTTTGCATCATTTGACGTGGAAGTCATTATGCAATTAATTCCCCTAGAATGATCAAAACCTTTCTAGTTTACTAGACCCCATTTTGCCATACCTTGTCAGTTTAGACATAAGATATTTGTTTTTTGTCATTAGCTTACTCGGTCTTGATTTATGTCTAAAACTACTTGTTAACTCAATGAACTTAACCAAACCACATTATCCTCAATTCTCTTGAGCAAGGGAGGCATTACACTGTCCAAATGGAAATTCATCTTTTCCTTATTTAATTTGTTATCAAAAGCTTTATTTCATGTTATCCACTTTGGCACAGTTATGATGCCCAATTGAGTCCAGATCTTTTACCTAATTTTTTTAAATCCTTCATTTATAATCCACATTTGAAATTGGACCTTTCTGAGTTCTAAAGGTTGGTGTGTCAAAGTGGGTTCACCATTTAGGCACTAAGCTTGTTTTAAATTGGGTTCAATTTTCTATTTAGATTAAAATTCATTTATTAAGAGTCAAAATCACATTATCATCTTGGTGGACTTAAGTCATCTTGTGTATCACTCACACTTTAGGTCCTAGAACACATTTTATCCTACTAGAATCATTAGCGATGTTGTGTTGCCTATTTGGTCCTAGCTTTATACTTAGTGATTCGTGTATATTTTTACATCTTAAGTTTCTTAGTTCATTTTGTCTTCTTCATAATCCAGATAGCTTTCCTCTAAAAACTTCTAGTGTCAACTTGTCAAAAGTTAAATCTAGCTTTTGTAGTGTGGGTGTATCACAAAGATCTAGCCTTTGGTGTACTAGTTTTCACCTTGGGTCTTTGAGTTACCTTACTCTCTTCTGATCTATATGATTTCAACTTTACCAAAGGTTGAGTAAACTCGTGAACCAAATCTTCTAAAAAATTTACATGGTTTCAAACCACCCTCCTTTATAGTCTCATTGGTACCTTGGTTATTTGTTTAAAAGAGAGTCAAAGCATACTTTGATTGGTTGTCGAATATTGGTCCAAAGTTAGTCAAACACATAGAACAACATTTTTTAGACATGACTCAAAGGTTCACTCATAGTGGGGCCTCTTATGGCCTTAGTTATGAAGATGAGCAATTTTATGATGGTCAAGATAACCCTGTTATTTTTATGATATCCCCACAATAGTAGGATTTGAAGATGATTACAATTAATATCAACCCTAAGAAGATCAAGATGCAGCCCTTCTTAGATTGATAGAATCAGGTGCTAGACTAACTTTTGACTTTCCTACAGAGCAATTACATACCTTAGTTAGAGAAGGAAAACAATGATGGAAAGAGCAATATTTCACACAAATAGACATACCTTCTTCCTCTATCAAAGGAAAGGAAATACAAATAGATTCAAAACCTACAACTTTAGATCTTCTAGCAAAGATCAAGATAATAAGTCAATGATATATAGATCAACTTGTCACAGACTTAACTGACTCCCTAGTTGCCACTTTGATTCATAATAATGTTGTGAAATAACATGAAGATATGGTGGAAATTACGTAATAATTATTGGATGAGAACATTGCCATAGTGTATCAAGGTAATCTAAATGAATATTTAAAGTCACAAGAGACCTTACAAGGTGTTCCATTTGACACGAAACATACATTCTTCAATCATCAAGAACCTCTTGTTACTTTACAAACTCAAAAACCCAAACATTCAATTAGAATTGAGGAAATCCCTAAAATAAACTAAATATTGGTAAATAAACATAGAAATTTCAAAAATCAACAAAGTGTGAAATAGCTAGATTCAAGGAATGTTTTACAATCCAAGAATCAACGGCCTATGTTCTCAACTCAAGCAGCAAATCAGAACCAAATCATGGATCAAAAGGTATACATTCCCTATATATCCACACAAAACTAGGGACATACTCAACCCCAATAGCATCTTATCCAATCCACAAATACAGAAAACATGCAAGAATGGAACTCTATGAAGGAAATTGTCCAAAGATTGGAGATGAATAATAGAGTCAAAAAGTACAAATTTGATGAGATATGCCCATATCCATTTGACTTATCTATTCTCTAAAACCCCTTTCTACCTCATTTTGAGGCACCCAAATTTGAAAAATATAAAGGGAAAAGATATCCACATTAACATATACAAGCATTCTTCATCTTATGTCAAGAGGTTGCTTATAGTAGCGAGTACTTACTATGACTATTTCCATGAAGTTTAGTAGGACAAGTTCTTGATTGGTTACTTAAACTACCCAAGAGATTAGTTGTAGATTGGAATGACTTATCAAAAAAGTTTGTTAACCATTTCTCATACAACATAGAACATGAATTGAGCATTTTTGACTTATGCAAAGCCAAACATCATGATGGTGAAATTTTTGTTACATATCTGTAAAGTTGGAGAGCATCGGTAGGCCACTTTCAACACAATTTACTAGAAAAATAGTTGGTTGATATCTTTGCACATAATTTGCATCCTAAAGTTACACATCATCTACAGTTAGCTTGTGCTAACTCATTTGAAGAAATTATTGATAAAGGAGTGCAGATTGAGAAGGCTCTTATTGCTAGAGGCCTTGTTAAGATTTTTGTACAAGGACAAACATCTAATCAGACTAAATCACCAGCTCCTCAAATAGTTATGTAGGATAAGTCTAAGGGCTTTCACAAAAATAAGAACATGGTTGGAAATGGGGTGATAGAAACAAGACATGTATAAATGATACAGGCTATGCCTCCTCCAAATATACAATTAACTCCTCTGATCCACTACCTACTTTATAGAGACAACCTCCATGAAGAAAATTTCATAAAAAATTTAGAGTATTTAACAAGTTAGGAGAATTAGTTAAAACAATGTTACAAAATCTCATTACAGCTAATTTAATTATATAGCCAATATCAAGGCCATTTCCTCAAGATCAGCCAAAACCAAACTGGTATAAAGAGAATGAATGGTGTAACTTTCATCATGTTGTTGGTCATGGTGCATATCCTTGCATTCAATTATGATATATTATTGAGGAATTTATTTAAAATAATGAATTGGAAATTAAGTTGGCTCCTAATTAGGACACAAATCAAGATATGGGAATCTATAAAGACCCCTTTCCTTGACATGATCCACCACCACCAAGAAATAATCAAAATGGTCACAATCAAGGATAGAGGTAGAATCAAAACCAATAACAAGGTCAGAATCATAATGAGCATAATCAAGATCATGATCCCCACACTAATAATGTGGCTTACAAAAAAGTACCTTATGACTATAATAACACTGTTAGATGCATTTTTTTAACCCACATTACCATTATTATTGTGACACCGCATGGCCAATTTCATGTTCCTCGCAACATGAAACCCATCATTATAGGGTCAGCACCCTCTCCCCCTATTAATACCATGTCAAGTTTGCATCATCATGTTGGTACTCCATTTTCATGGGTTACTAATCCTAAATAATAGTACTATTCTTCTAAAGGCTCTTTTCTAACCCAAAATTATAGAAATACTATTAATCACCCATGAATCACCATCCAAGGTCCTTTGTCTCACTCTTCTAATTATAATGACTCCTTGCCACCTCTAGGTTGTGCAGTTATAACTAGATGCCCATGAGTTACCATCTAGGGCCCTTTTCCCAATTCTTTCCATAAACCCAATGAGAACATTGTGCCAATGGTTCCAAATCCAAATATTATCCCAACAAAGACCAAACTAGTCTTATCCACAATTTAAAGGCCTTATAGTATAACGGATCAACTAGATAAAACCCCTACATAAATTTTCATATTAGAACTCTTGAATAAATTCAATGTCCATAGAACCATCTTCAACAAACTTTTACAAGAGTCTAGTGTGCCTAATGATATAAACCTTGATCAATTCCAAAACCCAGTTGGACATTTGTCTTCATTTTGGCAAATCACATTTTATCAAAAGGACATGTCCACCCTTGGCCCAAACCACAATAGCCCACTATACATTGAGATAATCATTGTGGATCACAAGATTAAGTGGGTTCTGATAGATAATGGTTCAAGGTTGAACATCATATCTCTTAAATTGGTGTGACGATTGGGTTACATGGATAAAGGCATTCAACCAGAGACTATTACAATCAAGGCTTACGACAACACTTAGAGGGAGTCATCTAGTACAATTATTTATCATCACACGTTATTCCATATTGTGGATATTGAGATTCCTTATAACATAATTCTTGTTTATCTATGGATCCATGAAGTACAGGTAGTTCTATCTACTCTTCGCCAATGCCTTAAGTTTTCCCATGATGGGATTGAGGTTACTATTCCATTGATCAGTAGCCATACCAATACTACAAACATATTGAAGTAGAGTTTCATAATTATAACTATTACCTAGGTTCTAAATTCATTATGAATAAGATCAAAGCCATCATTTCTCATCCATTTCCATCTAATTATATAGATCCTAGTGATCTAGCCTTCACTTTAATTGATCGATTTCCTACAACTCTGGCCAAACAAGTGATTATTAAAGATGTAGGCATTTCTAGGTACCATCTAAAGGATGTCCTCCATATTAAAAAATTACCAAAATATCCTAAAACATTTGGTAAGCCTAATACTTCCCAAACTCCTAACAAACCCAATCAAATTTGGCAACCAAAGAAGAAGTAACCAAAACCTCCTATGGTTTTTGTACCTACAGTCGTGCCAAAGAAAGATCAAGAGGCCTTTACCGAGGGAGATTGGTTATATTCTAAGGGCCTTGTATATTTTTTTTAGAATCCAAAGTATCCTATCCCTAATAGGATAATAGATCATCTTGACTATATAGGGAAGGGTCTTGGCCCATAGGTGCAAGGAATTTTAGAGCCCTTATCAATTGAGTTATCAATGGAAATCATGGTCTCAAATTTAAACCACCAGAAGATGACCTCATAACATTTGGTAGTGACTCTTCTGAAGTTATTGGTAATGAGACTCCTAGTAGTGACATAATGTCCCATTATAGCCTTTTCAATGAGTTTGTTTGATTCAAATGCCATATTGACAATAACACCTATTAGAGCTTCCCATCTAGAAGCAAAAACCCATCCTAGGGGTGCTTCCCTTTCTGAAGTAGGACATTATATCTTTACCATTGGTGCTTCTCATCCGATGCCTCAAACCCTCAATGTAACCTATGCCTTTTTCATCCTAAACTCATAGATTGGGATTAGAAAAATTTAGTCATATTCCTTGATGAGTTTCAAAATGAAGAATTGATTGCAAAGTATATGGGCCTATGAGATGCATTCCCCACTAGTGATTATAAATAGGTTTTTGATTTTTCATTGAATTCCTCTACCTACTTTGGAGGGTAAGTAAACTTTCTTGGTCATAATAAAAAATAAAAATCAAGATATTTAGGTGAAAACCTCATTGAGACACTTTTTGATCAGGGAAAAAGTAAATAAAAAGATAAGAATTTGAGTGAAAACCTTTTTCAGGCACTCCCAGGTGGGAAAGTTTACTCATCTCCTTAGGACGTAGAAATTCCATCTAGCTCAAGTTCCATAGCCAGTACAAGCATCTCTTCAGAACAACATCAAATATTTGAGAATCTTGCTCTAGAGTTTCCAAAGGTCTTTGCCAATTGGCCTTTACCTGAGAAGGTAGATTTTGATTCTTCATATTATCACGACTGAATTAATTATCTTTGGGAGGAACAACAAGAATATTTAATAAAAGAAGATGATCACGACTGTACATTGCCTACAATTCTAGAGGATGGATCCACACTCTTTATGGAGAGCATAATAGAAGTGAATTTGGGAACCCATGAGGATCCTTAAAAAAATTATCTTGGAGTTTCCCTTACTAAAGTAGAATGTAAACATATTGTATCCATTCTTAAGGATTATATAGACATCTTTACATGGCAATATTCTGACATGCCATGCTTGGATCCAGATTTAGTTGTGCATCTTCTTGTTGTTCACCCTGATGCTAAACCAGTCAAACAAAAGTTAAGAAAGATGCATCCATGCATCACCCTTTTAGTTAAGGCCAAGTTGGAAAATTTGTTATAATCCAATTTTATCAAACCACTGGACTACTCTAAATGGATTTTTAACATAGTGCCAGTAAGTAAAAAGACCCCAGGCATACATGTTTGTACTAATTTTTGTGATATCAATAAGGCATGCCCTAAAGATGATTTTCCTCTACTCAACATCGACATGATTATTGACTCAACTACTAGGTACAAGATGTTACCCTTAATGGATGGATTTTTTGGTTATAATCAGATCAAGATAGCCCCTAAAGATTAGCATAAGACCATTTTCACCACTTCATGGGGTACATTATATTACCAAGTCATGCCATTTAGTTTAAATAATGTTGGAACCACATATTAGTGTGTAATGACTATCATCTTCCATGACATGATGCATGGCATTGTCGAGGACTATGTTGATGATATACTAGCAAAATTAAGAATAAGAGTTAGACACCCTAACATTCTATGAAGAATATTTGAGAGGCTTCATGCATATAAAGTCTGCTTGAATCCTAAGAAATGTGTCTTTAAAGTCACATCAAGAAAATTGGTAAGCTTCATTATATCACAATGAGGGATTGAATTTGACCCTGCAAAGGTCACTACTATTATGGAAATGCCTCCACCAAACAATCTTAAATAGTTATGAGGTCTACAAGGAAAGATCTAGTCTATACACAAGTTCATTTCTCAACTGACAAATAACTACCACCCATTTACCCATCTCTTAAAGAAGGGGGTAACATTTTAGTGGGATGAATATTATTAGATATCATTTACAAAGCTTAAAACATACTTGGCCAATCCACTGGTCGTACGACCTATAACATAAGTAAAGCCACTATTTCTTTACATATCAGCCATGGAACATGCACTAGGGGCATTTTTGGCTTAGCATGATGATCATGGTAAGTAATACATGGTTTATTATTTAAGCCACACATTGGTAGCCTATGAACATAATTATATGCCTATTGAGAAGGCATGTTTAGCTATGGTGTTTGCCACTCATAAATTGTGACATTATATGCTAAAAACAAAACTATTATTATCACCAAGGTAGATCCTCTCAAGTTCCTCTTATCTAAAGTAGCTCTCTAAGGATGCATGGATACATGGATTATGTTCCTCAATGAGTTTGATATTAAATACCAAAATCAGAAGGAAATCAAAGGGTAGATTCTTATGGACTAACTTGTATAAGTTCCTATTACAGCCACTCAACCTCTCACTCATATTACCAGGAAATAAATATCCTAATTCATTCACCATATCATATATTTATATGGCATCCCAGCCCATATTATATCTGATAATGGTAGATCTTTTGTAAACCAAGATGTGAAAGCTCCTTGTGTAAAATTCAAGATCAAGCACAAGAAATCCACTCCATATAACCCATAATGAAATGGAGAAGCTGAGGCATCAAATAAAACCATTCTATCCATCTTAAAAATATTGTCAATGATGTTGGCCATAATTAGCACTTATAAATTTTTCCTACCCTCTGGGCTTATAGAACCAATCATCGCACCCCAACTGGAGCTTCTCCATACTCCCTTGTTTTCAACATTAAATATATTACCCCAATTGAAATTGAGATCCCATCACTAAGAATATCAATAGATCACATTGAAGATGATGAAGGTTATAGAGCCTTATGGTTGTAAGAACTATAACTTCTTGATGGTAAGTGTTTGGCTGCCCTAAAAAACTTGTAGGCCTATTAGAATAGATTGTGGAGAAGCTACAACAAACACATTCTCCCTCAAGAATTTGAGATCAGTGACTTAGTTTTAAAAGTGAACCAGAAGAACACAAATGTTGAACCCAAAAAAGAAAGGCAAGTTTCAACCTAATTGGTTAGGACCATATATTGTCATAGTGAAATATGGATCAGGAGCATACCGACTGGCTAAAGCTAATGGTGAAAAAATTTTAGATCTCAAAAACATCATATACCTTAAGATATTCTACACATGAATAGCTTTGAACCATTATCTATAAGAACCCTGATTTGGGGGCAATTTATGCTATCATAATTTTTTCCCACCCTTTTATCTTACCTTGAACACATTTTATACTACCCTAGTCCACTTTTCATGAATCCTGACAGTAAAGGCTTTGAACTCTTGGCACTCTAAATGCATTTTTCATCCCATTCTAGATTTCCCTCTTTAAGAGGCATATTATTTTTTTTCTAAGACATATTATAAGCTTGAATACTTTTTCTCCCTTCACCAATTATGATCTTGATTATGTCTCATAAGCATTATGAATGTCTTCAACAGTAGTTCTACAAAGCAGTTCAACTAGGATAATCTTTTGTAACTTCTAATAGGTAAATAGCCACATCTTCTCAGTATAAGTATTTGTTGCTTTCTTTTTTTATCATGAACCTCACTCTTGCTAATTTGTAAGCATGGGCCATTGTAGTCAGCTTAGCTATCTTATTAGAACCTATACTCTGAGGACGTGCATCTCTTCGATGAGATGGTCCCACCTTGTACATATTTTATCCCAAAAACACTAAAAACATTAGAAATACTTAAAAAATACCAAAATCATTAGAACAATATCCACAAAATAACAAAAACATTGTCTCACGCTTCTGTATATTTGTATATTCCTGTTCCACCATCCTATGCTCTTGTTTTTTTTTTAAGTAATTGTTAAGTTTGAACGCTCTCACCATTTTGTGAGAAAATATTAAGTTTGAATGCTCTTGCCATTTTTCAAGCATAGAAACACCTATTCATTTCATCTTGTCCCACATACTTGCCATTTTTCAAGATCATTATTTCTCATCTCATCACCTTCTTTTTTACTAGACCATTTTTGTTTGTTTATTGTATCTTCCATTTTTTTTATAACATTAATCATGCTAGTCTAATCATCATTTTTTCTTCTATCCCATTTCCTTGAAGAACTACATTTGGCCTAAATTTCATGTTGGAACATGCATCCATGAAATTATATAGGTAGCATCCACTTGTCTTATGCATCTAGAGTCAACTTGGCCAACCCCTCCCTTTTCTTCTCTTCCCCCATTTCTTCTATCATTATTCCTCTTTAATTAGGGAATAATTATCATGTCATTTTTCTTTGTTATGATGTGGTGGAAAGTAACGCCTCTACGACACATACATGAACATTTGTCTTTAAACTACACTAACTTGGTTTTTGTTTGTGTGTGTTTATTTGAGTTTTCTTGGTGTTTTGTTGCATTTTCTTGGTGTTTTGTTGTGCTTTCGCACCTCTCCTTTTATTTTTTCTCTTTTTATCTTGGTCTTGTGTTTCCTTATTTGTTTTTACTTATCTCTTTTGTGTTTCAAGAACATCTTGATGGTTCACATAGATCTTGAGTATTTATATCTTGATCTTATGATATTACATTGTTCTTATAACATTTTGTTTATTTTATTATTGTTGGTGTCTTGTTTTTTTTAATTGATTTTGCTTTTCTCTTTTATATTCAAGAATGCCTTGATGGTGCACGTGGATCTTGATTATTCATATCTTGATATGATGTCATTAAGATGTTCTTGCCTTTTGTTTTAAAAAAAATTGTTCCTACTTCAGTCTTGATCGATCATATCTTGATTTCAAGTTAGGTTCATTTATGTTTATCTTTTTCTTTATCTTTGCTTTTTTGTTTAAATGTAAACCGTTGTAACTCTAGTTTTGGTCATTGTTTTACCATTATCCTTAGTTATAGGTATTCACATTTCAACTAGCTTAGTGCAATTGGAATCTTATGTCATTATAAGTTATTCATACTTATGATGCCTAATTTATTTTTCTATAGCAAGCACTTTGTGCTTAGGTCACAAGGTCTTAATGTCAACATCAGCTCCGTTGAATGATTCTCAAGAACACTTTGTAAAACCTAGGCTCATAATATGGAATTAGGCTTCTAGGTAGCATACATTCTAGGATTTTTTATCTATGCTTATATGTGTATCTCTTCACATAAATTGTGAGTCCTATCAATTCTTGGTCATTTTTCATCATTCCTCATTCTATTCTCTCCCAAACTTAGGTGAACTATATTGGCCTAAAGTTTGTGTTGGAACATGAGTCCATAGAACTATGTAGGCAGCACTTAATTTCTATTGAGGTCAGCTCAGCTATCTCCATTCTTCTTTTCATCTATCATCACTTTATGCATTCTCATATGCTTGGTTTTATATAGATTTCTAAGCCATTACACCATCGCATATATGTTTAAACCTGATCACTTTAACCTCTCTTTTGGTTATATCCTTAAGCTATTCTGCTTTCTAGTTGCCCATGCTAGGGCCCAACATCTAAACCACATTTGAATCAAATCAGATCAATAGGGGGAAAATCATTATTTATTATTTATCAATGATCAAGATTCACCCTACTGGGGCACAACTATTTTATTACGATCAAATCTACTATGTTGCAGTACTTATTATATTCTCTTTGGAGACCCCATTCTAGTGGTGCTTCCCTTCCTAAAGTAAAATGTTCTCCCTTTTCCTCTAATTCCAATCTCTCCACATTAAATGCCATGATGGAAATATTTTAGTGTGCAACTTGTCTCAAGATTGATCAATGCCATAAGCACATAGCGTATACTCTCAAATTAGGTACATTTACAATGTGTCCCTTACATTTATGGATTATATCTTTCCCATTCCCCCCACCTATGGGGCCTATTATGCCTCTAATTATATTTTGATCATTGATATTAATCACATGTGCAAGCATTAGCTCATCTGGATGTGATCTATTCCATGGGTTAATCTCTCACTTTCTCTCTTTTTTTGAGAGTTCATCCTTCTCTTTCATTTTAGTATGTCCTCTCAAGGGGGCATCATGGGTTTGTTCCAATTTCTTCTTGATAACTCTTTTCTTTGAAAATATGTTGCTTCGCCTAAATGTATTGTTAAGCCTTCTCAAATAGGGGGAAAATGTAGACATCCAATTCCTAACACCATTTGTGTTGAAATTATCAATCTTACTCAAATGCACATTTTAGGTCAAAATATATAAAAAGTCCTAAATGGTTCTAACTTGTCAGTTACAAGTGCCAATTGAGGTCAAGGTATCCCTAAATAGGGCAATGAATTTTATGGACCAGCTAACTTTGATTAGATCATTTCAAGTCAAAATGATAATTTCACCATTTAGTGCTCTAGATCACTCCTTTCTTCTAATTCATTGGTACACATCACATACCTTTGTTATTTATTGTTGGAAACATCCTAAATGGGAATATGGTTCCAATGCATCTAAGGTCACCTTCTAATTCCTCTCCAGTCAAATTATGACCCAGTATTATGACTTTCTGACCATTTTTAATTAATTGAGGGCCAATTTTCAAATAATTGCACAAATGTTGATTAACCTTGTTTAAGGCTAATTAATCCAAATCAAGAGATTAAATGAATTTTCCATGAGAGTTGTTGAATATTTATTTTTTTAAATTGATTCTTATTATCTACATCACCTAGTGACATCATCTATGGTGTGGCATCCATCAAGCCATAAGTGCATAAAATATCAGGATTATGGGTCACCGATGCCTAGCTAATGCCTCCCATGCCTCTTAATTTCCCCTTCTTCCAAGTTCATGATGAATATAATTATGGATTTAATTCCAAATATTAGGATTATCCTCAACCACACATCTTTCATCTCAAGATGGATGGTTTAGGTTGATCTTGACCAATCTTAAAAATCTATAAATAGAGAGGCCATGAACATCATTTCTAAGCTATTTTCGTGCAAGGTTATTATGATCAAATATCTTCAAAGCTTAAATATTGAAAATTTATAATGCTTAATTATTTCCACAAAGCTTCATTGATAGGCTAGTTTAGTAATTTACAACCAATATCCTAGATTTTATGGAGTGTTCTTGAGGCATTGGAGGAGTTTACCACCATTGTTGACAAAGACAAGGATGCTTGATCAAGGGAGAACATGTTTTTGAGCCACATGGTATGGTGAATCCATTTGGTAAGGTATTATGGTGTTACTTTCTTTCATTTTTTTCCTGTTATCCTTTGTAATTCCCATAGGAATAGATAGGCTTGGTTAGTTAGTTCTTTATGCATGTTTCATTGTTTATGGACTAATGTTTGACTAACTTGTTTTGTAATCCTCTCTAAAATTTTATACCATTCTCTTGATTAAAAAGGGATAATTTTTAGGGAAGACACAATTATGTCATCATATGAGGCTAAATTAAATGGACTATCATTATTAAATAGAACAAACACTTCATTTCCGATAGCCATCTAGGCAAAAGGGATTTGGCTTATGGGGATAATAAATTGGACTAAAACAATAGGATAACTATAAAAAGAATGCTTCTTTTGAGGATAAATGGTTTTCCTACTAAATCTTGATCTTGTATAATAAGTAGAAGGTAATTCAATGTGTTTAAAAGGAATACCATTACTTGATGATTTTATTGTAACCTTTGGCATGAGAACACTATCTAAAAGATTCTATGAACTCTACAACTTGAAGAATCTTCAAATTTTGATGATGGTATATGTCTCCTCCTTTTTCAATTTCTTCTTCTAAATCTTCAAACTTCAATTATGCCAAAGAAGATGAGTCCCACCAGGCACGCCAAAATTGTTAGTGTTATAGATTTACACCCTAGCTAAGAAGGGGATTGTTCAAATCTTCCTACTCAAATCCAGTCTAACATGGGATTGATCCTAGGCTATGGGTATCTTAATAATGTATCATACCTTTGAAAAAGGATGGATTCCTTCTAAATATATCACCTAAACTAGACTTAATCTAACACTTACTTGGAAAATGGGATAAAGAATAACAACAATATATGAAAGCATGTAAATAGGGTGATGCACTAGTAATTGAAACACTTATACTTTGCATAAAACACACTATGAGACAAATTCAAGAAAAAATAATATCAATCTCACATAAATATTTTGCAAAAAGGCATGAATCAGTTATTAAACTAGCATGAGAGGGTAGATATCCACTTTCAAGCTAAACAACAAACTATAAATTACACTTATAATGACCTATGAGAACTATCGAGCACTTCATGAAGGTGAGAAAACTCAGACATAGATAAATAAAATACATTCACTTAACTATAGTACATGAATTCATAGAACACACTTCAATCTAGCTTGCAAAATGGTAGAATTTAGTCTTTTTTACATCAAAAGGTGTTACAGTGTAAATTTTGGCATAACGTAAGCAAGCCAAAGCATAAGAGTATATTTCTCTAAAAATTTCCAGATATTTCTTTCTAAAAAATTTTAGAGAGTCCTACATGTGGTAGAATTTGGATCATATATAGAAAAAAATAAGATAGAGAGGGAATTGTGATGTATTAGCATAAGTTCGAGGATGTTGACTCATGACCTTATCAACAAAGAACAAATTTTGTAAAAGAATTAAATGCCCTTTGCCCTTATCCAACTACCAGGTCTCCTTCTTAGGATTCTATCATTATTTATCTAATCTACTGATGAGTACCATGTCTTAGAATTGATATAATTATGCCACATCTACTTTGGGTGGCCATCGATACCTGCTCATTAAAAAAGTGACCCTGATGATAGGTGAGACAGTTCTCTATGGTTTATATTTACTCCAATATCAAACATGGGTCTATTTATAGGTGAAATCCAATCAAATTATTGGTTTTCACATAGTCATAGTATTCATAGAACCTGTAAACTAATTGATCTTGCTTCACATTAATTGGTTAATCTTTGATCTCTGTATTATGCCCAAAAGACCTATTTTACCTATATAGAGCTTTGTTGGCAATGTTTGGTCCTGTTTCATCATTCAAACTATTGACCAATTATTGATATTAGCTCTAAAAGAACTATTTTATCATTATAGAGCCTTAATGGCAATGATAGTTCTTGTAATATCCATTTGGTTCAACTCGAACTGAGCTTGATTTAGGTTCTTTCATCTTTAATTTGCTCAACTCAATGAATGCCCCATCGACTTCCATCAAAAATGTCCTGGGTTTGAACTTTATTTATTAGTTGTTGATTGTCAACTTAGACCATTTATATTATGCCCAACTATCTTTATTCTTATTGGTTCCACAGATCCACACTGACTTATTGATTGTTCTCACACCGTAGATCTTGATTTGCATGATTAAACATGCTCTATTGGACTTCTATCAGATTGAACATGTTGTTGACACTTGTTAATCATGCATTGATCTTAGAATAATATTTTTAGTTTAATATTTATGTTCTTATACCACGTGGTGGCCTCTCACAAGTCTTTAACCTTTTGACTCATCTTGCAACATTGATCTTCAATGTACAAATGAATGTGGTCCATTGATATCACTGGGACCCACTATTCGAAATCAAACGGCTACTTTATGAGGTCAAATTTGACATTTGTGCAACCATTTTCCATTTGTTAGCCAACTTTAAAGGCTAGGATCTAGAAGTAAAAAGGTCATGGAGGGACCAAAATTGTAACAGATGTTTTTTATGTCAAAAGGATTCTACCCACTTGATCTGTTGGTTTCAAGAGATTTCTAAGTGGAGATAAAAAATGCTCAAATAAGTTGGTTTGTGTGTTTTTGCATGACATCTACATGATTTTCATTGATCATTTGAATCTCAATGGCTATTCATTGAGGCCTGAATTTGACACTTGCATGACCATCTTGTTCTACATAACCAACTTTGGAACTCCATAACCTAAGCTAGGAAGCTCGTACAAACTTGAAACTTGTAGGATATGTTCTTGGCACAAGAGAATTTATGGCACTATAATCCTATTACTCATGATGCCTTCTGAGGGAAAAAATAAAATGTTCAAACAAGTTTGCCAATGTGTTTTCATATGACATGTAAGATGACCTAGCTATTTAGACTTGGTGAGCTGAACTTTGAAGGCTTAGATATTGAGATAAAAGACTCACATAGACATGAAACTTTCAAGGAGTAATCTTGACATGAAGAACTTTGATTGTGCATGATCTATTGGTCACATAAGGTTTTCTAAGCTCATTTATAAAATGTGCAAGTAAACTGGTTTGTTTGTTTCCTATGTGATGTCCTAGTGATGGTCTAGTTCCTAAAATTAGCACAATCCATCTTCTACTCAATCTTTCAAGGCTCTAATGATCTCCTAAAGCTTATGCAACTTGGTTCATGTTCTTGGACACCATGAAAATTGCTTGGACCCTTCACCTATAATTGTAGACTTATCCCTTGAAGATCAATTAGATCACACTTTAAGCTCATTTAAAGTGTTTCAAAATATTTGTAAAATATATATGATCTCCACTTGAGGTTTATCTAATCCTCATGACATTGGGTGACTTCTTCAATTAGGATCTTGCTCAGCTTCTAGACTCTTGGACTAGGCACATTTTTGGCATGTAGACCAAAATTTGGTCAATAAGAACCAATCCCATGCCATGCCCTCCCAAAATATAATAATATATGTAAAATATAATGCCTCTAATAAAGCATGTTTGCTGTAATCAAACAATGGTAGGTAAGATGAGATGGATATGGTTATCAAGGGATTCAACAAGAATATTGTAACAAACATTGAGCAATGTTATAGGCTTCCAACTAGTAATCAACTTAGAATCTTTATCTCTTGGAATAACTTGATATTACCTTGGTTGATCATAGATCCAAAAGACTAATTTTTCAAGACATTATTGTAGACTTATATCAAATTAGGCCTAATAAACTCCCATGTGGCTTTGTAAAATTCATAGGGGAAGCCATCGATATTGAGGTATTTATCATTGCTCATATAATGTAGATCCTATATAATCTCTTGCAAGGTGAGTGGGGCATCACAGAACCATTGGTCAATAGGAGTGAGCTTATGAGGCACCACATAGAGGTACTTTTAAAGTGCCTAGGTTTGCTCAGTTGTGTAAGGTTGGGATTGAAAAACCATCCTGTAATAATCAAGGAAAGTTGAAGAGATGTCAAATTGAGAGGTAAGTTAGGATTGATCCACTTGAATGGATTTAATTTTCTCATGATCTTACTTATCTTTTATCACTTTGAAAAACTCTTTGGAGGCCTTGTCACCAATTTTATGCTAGTGTATTCTAGCATGTAATTGAGTGCCTTAGGTCGCATGGCTATCTGTCACTTTAAGATGGTGTTTGAGAGATGTTATAAGTTGTTGTAGCTACCCATTGAAGGGATTAAGCTTAAAAGATATGGAGACCTATCAAAAATCATTTAGTGTGGCCTCTTCTAGTTGCTTTTTGAGTTGAGAAACATGATTAAAATGGTGGTATAAGAAGGAGGTGGTATGCAAAATGGCCTCATTCTACCACTCAGTCTAATTGGTGGTATATGGGGGTTATCAAGAAAGATTTTAAATTTGTGAAATGATTCATATTTATCTAGCATGAATCAACATTAAAGTATTAAGAATGAATTGATTATGTGGTACATTGTACTATCATGAAGTCTATTCCATTTTATAGGGAATAGGGGAATAGTCTAAGAGAATAATACTAGAATGGATGCTAACAAGGTGGCCATCAATAATATAAAAGGGACAAAAGGTTTTTCTCTAACAACATATATTGATCAAGTTTTTTGAGCACACGGTGATCCCTAGAATGGTAGGTGGACCACATAAACCAAGATGTAGGGTTAAATGTCTACCATCAAAGGAGAGGGTTAGTCAAACCCCATTTATTTTTGAAATAATACCAAGCCTCATGTTCACTAACACAAAATTGCATGGGTAGGGCCCCAACCTTATCTTAGGGGTGTTCAATCATGTTAAAAGCTCCACATACCAGCCACATGGTACCAGTCAGCCCATCAACCAAAGATCGTCATAGCAAAGAATGGTCAGGACCATCATTAGGTGCATATATGTTGAGAATGCCAAAAGGATGGCCATAAATGTCAAGAATAATCTCCATCCTCATGTAAGGTGGTTATCTGAGTAGCATCATGTCAAATTCTTCATAAGGATGTATGAAGGAGAAAGCCAGACACTTTAATTTCCTCTAAATAGATAATATCTAAAAAATTAATTTCCTGATAAGAAGAATACATAGAGTATTTATGGCTAGACTTTATAAGATCCCTAACATTATATGATAAAATATTCATGAGGCATGGTCATCCATCTGATTTTATCCCTATCCATCCTCAAAATATACCAATATCATAAAGTTATTGTGTTAGTGAGAACGTGTATTTCTACCTACTATAATGAAGTGGTGTTTGGCATCATGTTCCTCTTGAAGGGAACCTATGCCTCTGTGAGGTGGGATGTGAGACTGTCGAGAGAAGGAGCTCCTATTTGACATAAGCTCAGCCATAAGCATATTAGTATTCTAAGAAATCATAGAAACACTCTACAAGTTGGAGGAACCTAGGATAATAAGGGAGGGTGGAGAAGTCCCCTAAGAGGGTTTGATAGCTGGGGAAGAATTATCCTGAGGTGGTGTCTAGATCAGACCTTGTGGCTTGGGGCCTGATAACCTTTTAAAGGGCACTATGAACCAGCCATCTCCTTGGTCTATTGGTTTGGGCTTCTTAGTCTAAGGAGGTGGCTAAGGGGGTTTTGGACAACCCATGCGAGGATAATCCTTGATGCAATGGTCTGAATCTTAAAAATGGAAATAGGTGTTCAACAAGTTGAAATAAACAACTTTTTATGACCATTAGGCCTCATCGACTTGAATCTCAATGAAATAATTTAATTACTTGGAGAGGTTAACCTCTATACAAGCCTACTTATTAAGGTAGGGGGAAAAATACCTATCTATCTCAACTATAACAACATGCCCTATGGGAGTGATGATTTAAGGTATGAAGGCCCATAAGTGAACTAATAGACTAGGAAGCTCAACCCAGAAAGGGACACAAAGGGAGGCATTGTCAGAGACTTTAAATTATTGACACCAGGGAGACAAAATCATAAGTTGGTTGTGAAGGAACCATACATTAGATTTTATAATGACAAGTTGCATCTTGGAAGGCTCCTTAAAGGTAAATAAAAAACCTTTGGTAAGGTTCTAGATTTTAGTAACATGGACACCCTAGGCTCTCAATGGTTATGGTAGTTATGGAAGTAGTCCTCCCAAGGGATATAGTGGATAAAGTAGGGAATAATAGAAAAAAAATCATACCATTTACAACATTGATCAACATTTGTAATAGGAATGCTTACTTTTAGAGTGGAGGGGGGCTGAGGGATTACCTCATCGCAGAATTTCAAAATGAACTTATGAGCTTACTTAGGTGCCATTAGCTCTAACTCTTGCATTAACATATGCATTAGAGCACAAATAATCTACATAAAAAGGGTTTTCCTGACCTAAGGATAGTGTGTTGATTGTAATTAATGCACTAGAGCCTTAAAGTCTCGTAGGGTAAGCAGTATGAGTAGAGTAAGATGAGGAAGCAAGAAAGAAAACTATGCAAACCATGAAACCCTAGCAAAGTGATTTTTCACTTCTAATTTTTTAATAAATAATTATAAGTAAAAAAAAGTTTTAATACAAAATCAAGTCACCCAACACATTAAAAATTTAATTATAAGTTATATTAAAATAATGTAGAAGATATACATATTGTAAAATTAATAAAATAACTTGATAATAAATAAAATTTATTAAAAATTAAATCCCAACCATTGGATCAAGAATATTTGGACCCTCCATTCAACATCAACCCTAATATTACTATAATCCTTATGAAAATTTATAAAAAAAGGGTTTTTCTCACACCATTTGCTCAATTTTTGTTGTAGGATCAAACTTTATTTTGGTTATATAATTTTCTCCATGTTGTAGGTGAAAGAGAATGGA
The DNA here is from genome assembly GCA_037957365.1 of Torreya grandis. NCBI lineage: Eukaryota > Viridiplantae > Streptophyta > Pinopsida > Cupressales > Taxaceae > Torreya > Torreya grandis. The sequence goes on from JARHVA010001127.1 coordinate 800,463, forward strand.
GATGGGAAATACCCATACCCTTCATCTCCTCTAAAGGATCAATTTGCACATAGCTATAAACACTCACAACTTCTCCATTATATGCTAGGATTTTCTAATTTTCTCTTTTATTGAATCTATTTTTAAGGTTTTTTAATTTATACAGCTGAACATTAATCCATTCTTCTTTTTCCATTTTTTGTTCTACATGTAGGGCAATGGATTTCATATAGGCCTATTATATAAGGTTGAACCCTTTTATTATGACACCTTGAAGTGGCCAAATTTATATGGAAGCAATGGTGTTTGAAGTGTTGGGTACCCAGATGAGTGAGGTCGGTAATGCTACCTTCCCAAAAAAAAATATGTATCTTTTAAGAAAAATATCCTTCCTTCAAAAGTTGTTTTTTTTTTTTTTTAAATTAGGGGGTGACTTTTTTCATTTTCAAAATCTTGATTTTTTTAATATTAAATTTCTTCATTTTCCTCATATGAGAAAATCACATATGTGTGTGTGTGTGTGTTTGTGTGTGTGTGTGTATGTGTGTGTATGTGTGTGTGTGTGTGTGTGTGTGTGTGTGTGTGTGTGTGTGTGTGTGTGTGTGTGTGTGTGTGTGTGTGTGTGTGTGTGTGTGTGTGTGTGTGTGTGTGTGTGTGTGTGTGTGTGTGTGTAAAGATATGCTAGCAAAGGTGAACATATCAGATTTAGACACCAATTAGTTCCATTTTGTGAAACAGTGTCAGTGCCTTGTGAAGATACCCATGTTTCATGTAAGTTACAATGAGGTTTACTCATGAAAATACATCACGCTCAGTCATTTGGTCAAACTTTTTTTGAGCCTATCACTATATGCTCTCTAAAGGCCTCTACACATGATTGAAAAAATATGTCCCAAGTACTGGGCATCACTATTTCCAAAGCCAACCCTAGGCCTCCTTTCTAGTGTCATTTCCAATAACATTCAATATACGTTATTAATTGAGGCTATCAAATATTTAATTGTGTGCTATTTACATCAAAAGTGGGTATTGTCACGCTAGCGTATATAAAATACTTAATTATGTCAATTTAAAACTATTATAGTCTATTTTTAAAAAAACCATTTTAAACTCTTTTGGTGGCAATTTAAACAACCCACTCAAGACTCTATTTATTCATGTGCATGTTCAAGAAGGGAAAGGTCCAATGACATTATAAAGGAATTGTGACCATATAGTCCACTTGTGCCTATCATTGTATGTTTTGTATATGTGAGCTAACCTTACTGACCCTCATTTGATGATTGATGATTATGGGGACAAAAATCAAACCATGTGTAGTTCTCCCATCTAATGTGATTGTGAAATTCTACAATTATAATTTTTTTATGTATATAGCTACTAATTTGGACTTGATATTTGGCAATGTTTATTTTGATTTTGTTTTATTGTACTTCAGACTTGTCTTTTAATTTCTCCTAATGATAAGTTTTTAATTAGATAAGAATATGACAAATTAGCTCAATGTACAATAGTGTATATATGTGTAGCAGATATATACCAAGTCCCTATCAATTAAGAACTTGATTTGTATATATATATGAGTCATGCCACCAACATGTTAGACAAATGCACTAACCCTAAAGATAGATTATATATTAAAAATTATTTGTTACAAGGTTGATATTGTCTAGCTTGGGTCAATATTGAATGGCTATATTAACCTTGACCCACTTGGGTCAATATCGAATGGTGATATTAACCCTGACCCACATATAGGTGAACTAAAATGAAACTTTGGATATGTCTATGTCTTGACCCATGTATAGGTGAACTAAAATGAAACTTCGGATATGTCTATGTAAGGTAATGAGGAAGTTTAAAAGAGACAATGAATTTCATATGGGTGTATACCAATAGATGGAAAGATCAATCTTATAAAGTAACATACAAGTGTGAAAGAATGATAGATTAGAACCTTGTTTATTAATTCAAGTCATAGTTAAATATTGAAGACCGAATTTTAATATGTACAATAATATCCATAAAAAATACATACAACAATGGTACTAGAAAATTTGAACCATTAGTCTATGAGAAGCAAATAGTTATTCTAGGATCAAATCCACTCTAATTTTGGAGACATTGAAGGGCATAGCAAAGGATTTGGATTGCATTGTCACCATACTACTACAAATTTCAAAGCATCTCAAAGAAAGAGTGTTGCACCTAAGCCAACACATCTCAGGGCATAACTTTTCCAATAAAATAGGAAAATGCCCTTATGCTTCTTGCAGATTTATTTTTGTTTTATTGTTTTTCTTCTAAAAAAAAATTATTAATATTTTAATATTTTACAGCTCATCAAAGTGGATTTTCTTTCTAAGATAACTAAATTTTTAAAGTAAAGTTTCCCAATGTTCTCAATGAAATAATAGCTTTTTCCCTCTAAACTTTTGATTGCATAAATAAAAAATGTTGAGTTGACATACCCCCGATTTTACATCATTTTATAGTAATGAATAAAAGTTGAACCTCATAATTAATGGTTATTATTTCTATTTGTTTTATTTTAATTTTTTACTTAAAATAATGTTTATTCACTTTAATTACTTTGTACTGGTAAGAATAGTTTTTTTTAATCAAAATGTCCAATCAAAATTTAATCCATAACATGGATTTTTATTTAAAAATATTTTTACTTTAATTCAATTTAAAAATATATGGAATTTAATCCACATAAAAGAATTAAATAATACAATATTTTCTAAGGGTCATATATTTGCAAAGCAATGGAATACTTTGAGAGGATGTTACAAGATAAACTAAATATTAGTCAGTCAGAAAGTGTTAAACTAGGGCCTAGTAAAAATTCTATCAACATAATATTAATTATAATGATGATATAATATGATTCCACATGTTGGTCAGGTGAAAGGAGTGAATTATTCTGACTTTTGATCATGTGAGAAACTAAGATGGCCTTTTGTGGAGTAGATGCTCATATTTCAAACAATTGTTCATACCTAATGACTAGTCTTGATGTTGTGTGGAATCTCAATCAATAAAATCTAAGGATAGGTAATCTAATTTTTAGGATTCTTAAGTGATAATGCATTCACATGGTAACTCATAATCTACTAATATTTAGAGCTTGGGTCTAATATAAGAATATGAAACCCCAAATTGGCCCAACCACATACCAGACCCAATCAAGTTAAGAATTCATAATATTTTATTTTTTAAATATAATACAGAGAAGGGTCCATTTTAATTGAGCATAAGGCATTAATTTATTTTCTAAATAAACATATATAGTAAAATTATTCTTTTAAATTCACAAAGGTATTCATGAAAAAATCAAAATTTCTTTTTCATCATAATCTATTGTAAGAATATAAAATGATTTGTATTTAAAATTGTTCGTGCATTATTTTGAAATTTTCACATGAGAAGGGACTCAATCCCTCCTTATAAGAAAAATATAAGGAACATTCATCGCATGAAAAGACTTCTCAAGACTTTCATAATAGTTAAGCTCAAGGAGAGAATTTAATGCATACTTACTTAAATTTTCAAATTAGGTAGCTATACAATATAATTAAATAAATTCAATTCCAATAATTAAGCATGATAATACATGATTCTAACATTTACAACAATGCATTCATTAAATATTCTTTACCAATAATTTATGCACAACAACATGTAAATTAGAATTTTCTATTCCATGTGTACAACTTGGTAGGTATAAAATGGAGTGTTCACCTCCCATCCATATGATGTCATCAAACATTAATTGTCCTCATCAATGCCCAAGCCAAAAGGGTTTCTTGATGACCTAAACACAGATTTAAGGGTTCCCGATGACCAAAAATATAGGTTTAAAGGTTATTGGTTAGAGGCATAATATCTTAAGGTTTAGTCATACAATAGATAACCAACTACAATATAATGGGTAATCTAATTAATTTGTAGGATTTCCCTTTTACTTTCAACAATTCATAGTTGCATGCATTTAACTTCTACAACTCAAAATCTTAGGGGAACCAGCATGTAGCCCCACACATGCCCCGAGCTCCACCTAAGCTTTTTCCACAACCTAAGTATAGACCCATATTAGCACAAATTTACACACTAAACATCCAATTCCCTCACATAATCACAACACAATATTTCACACATTTTTTAAACAATATTTTACACATTTTCCATAATATGTCCTAATTTTCACACAATTCTCCACGTAATGACAATACATATCTTACCTCAAACACTTTTTCAAGGTCTTTCTCTTACTTTCCATATGTTCATGTTATTCATATGTCCTCTTCATCTCCATTCTATTTTATTGTAACTAGCCTCCATGAATGGGAGAAGAAGGTACAACACAAGAATATAGGTATATGGGGAAGTGGGTTGTTGCATTATGCAACCATTCATGATGGGACCTATGTCTCCTCCAAACCATGTAGTTCCACCCATCCCAAGCAACCTAAAAGGCTCCAATATTTAGTGTAGTGCCTATTAGAGATTCCCCATGGCACATAATTTAAGATCGGTCATATGGACAAACAAAAATACATTTTTTGATGTTTTTATGTATTTTTTAAAATTCATTTCTAATGGAATATGGGTTCCAATAAATTTGGACTAGGGACAAATCACACATGGGCTAGGTGGTGTTATAAATATTTAATCAAGACATTACATCTCCCATTAAAATATGGTTAGTAATTCACATAAAAAATATCACAACACACTAAGGGAACTACACATACATGACATAGTTAAGGATAAATACATATATGCTAAGCATGTGGTTTAATGTCATGCCTAGAGTAGGAACAGGTTACTAGGTCCATGGTCAATCCCCCTTGTCTTATTTCATGCAATCAAATACTTGTCACCAATACACTCATTACACCAATCATATGTTCACATAACATAAAATTTGATATAATAATGATGAAATAAATGCATCTATAATATGATCATATCAATTTATAAGCCCTACTACAATCACAAAAATAAAAATAGCACTATTGTGAAGCAATAATACCACTCCTAATAGTAAAAACCATATGTTAGAGGAAAACATCTACTATTCCCTTAAGTAGGGTCTTTAGTAAGATCTCATGGAAGGGAAGTCAACTTGCCCTAAGACCCCAAGCTTCTCCTTTACATCCCTAGATTCTTCAGCAAGGTCTTCAATAATATATATAAGAAGGAAATCCAAAAATCATCCCATAGGGCCCTAAGCTTCTCCTTCATAAGGTATAAAATAAGGGAAGCTAGATTGCATCCCTCAAGGCCCCAAGCTTTTCCTTCTAAGAAAGTGAAAACATGAATAAAAATCATAATAGGAATACCCTCTGTTAGAATAAAAACTTATTTTACTTATGACTCCATTCATTATTTTATCCATGTTATATATGATTAGAGGGAAGCTTCTCCAACAGAAAAACCCTCTGCTTGGAGGAAGGTTCTAGTCTAAGATATTGACAATATGCATATTCAATTTTAAGAATACATAAGGATAGTCAATGTTGGATCTTATAACCTCCTCACTCTCCTTTGAATCTTAAGAGAACCAACATAGTCCTCTTGGCCCCAAGCTAATCCCATGCATAACAGTAGTACACCTCATGTCAACATTCATACATGTCATTAGAGTATCGAATAATAATGCACGTGAATGTAATAGTGTAATATAACATGGAATACTTCATGAATCATTCTAATTCAACTCAAACAATCTCATGGTTAGTCCATACAAAGTTAGACAACATATTAAGATAACTCATAATCATGTTTCTTATCCATAGAAAGCATGAAGAATAATCATGTATGCTAATCATAGTGCATTGAAATATTTCAATCCTCATTAGCTATGACTATATCTTAGAGAGATAAATAAAGAAGAATAAAGAGTATGCAATTTGTAATGCAGTCAAAATAATTCTAAATATAATCCATAACTATATCATGAATGCTATCAACTTTGCTTATAAAATACTGATGACTATAATAAACATGTGTGTGTTTAAAGAATAATAAGGTTATCTTTCAGATTCAAAAAATCATATCTGTCAATAATGCATAGAATCATCTTGATGCATACCATAATAAATTATTCATCACAGATAGATCAACACAAATAACAATATCAGAGTAAATGTAGATAATCACAATAGTATCTAATCCATCGATGGCAAAAAGTATCACCACTAAATACATCTCAAGGGAAACACTTTTTACGTAACCTATTAATGACCAAGTCCATTGCAAGGCATAAGAAGACATAAAAAATGAGGCATGGCATCCCCCTCCCATTATATATATTCCCTCCTAAAATCAACAAGTGAAATGGAAATATTAGTTTGCAAAAGAAAAACATCAAAAAATAGGCAATCCATATGACCAATTTTCTTATAGAATCTTATCTTAATCTTGTTCAGTTGTCAAAGGTTTAATTCTCAATTACTTCTTACATGAACAAACTCAAGAAGAATAATTTATCTCCATCACTACTATTTCTTATCCAACCACATAGACCACATAGAAGTAAACCTTAAGCTTTATTTTATAGAGCAAAAATAATATCACTGAAAAAAATGAAGGTTAGAATGGAAACCTAAGTGATAGGTCAATATACTATCTCAACATAGAAACCTAAGAAGAACCTACTTCAAATAATTACAATGTTACATTTGCATTATTGGTAGAACCCCCTAACACAGGTCATATTAGGTCTTCCAGCAGTTTTCTTCATTTGCATTAAGTCATATTTTCATTGAATTGGCTTAACATTGAGACTTGCATTGAAAACATCAAAGACTCTAAACACTGTGAACATAGGATTGAAATAAGTGGAGATTAGTATGGTGTTAGTGAATGAAAGAAAATTGAAACAAAACACACTAATGATAACACCTTAAGCCTATCTCAAGGGGGAGCATAATAGCAAAACTAAATGAGAAACACAACTAGAATGCAAAATAAAAATAAATCCTTCACCTTCCTTGGATGCTCCAAATAGCTTGTTGAAGTCGCTTGCTCGGCTTGTGCTCAATGAATATTCATCAAAGGAGGCTTGGCTATCTCTTATTCTCCTTGGTTCCAATGGATTTTATGATGGCTTTGGCTTGGCTCAATAATTGGGCATTATAACACTACATCAATGGCTTGAGAGGGTTTTTTAACATTATAACTTTACACCAAGAGAGCTTTAAAATCAATAAACAATGCCTCTTATTTATAGATTTTTCAAAATGATCAGAATGAACTTGAACCATCCATCTCAAGATGAAGATGTGTGGCTAAGAATCCATTCAAATTTGGAGGCCAAACTCAATAAATGCCCTCATAAATATTTGGGAAAGAGAGGCATGAGAGGCATTAATCCTAATATTTTATGCATTTATGGCCTAGGGATGTCTTCCCAAGAAATGATGTAATGATGTATAAAATCATAATCAATTTCAAAATATAAATATTCAACAAGTTCCATGGAAAATTAACTTAAGCTCCTGATCCAAATTAATTAGCCTTAAACATGATTTATCAATTTTGGTGTAAATCTTGGCCATTGGTGCACAAATTAATCAAATTGGTCATAATGTCATATTATAGACTTGAAATTTTATTGGATTGGAATTAGGATGTGATTTTAGATGCATTGGATCTGTTATCCCATTTAGGATGTTGCCAACATAAAATAACAAGGGCATGTGTCTCATGCAAAAAAATTGGTAGAAAAGGGCAATCCATAGCACCTAGGTGTAAAATCATCATTTTGATTCAAAATTATATTATCAAAGTTAGCTATCTCATAAATTACATTTCCCCATTTAGTGATACTCTAGACTAAATTGGTACTTATATATAATAGGTTCAAATTATTTAGCATGTTTTAGTGTTTCTAGCCCAAATTGTGCATTTTGATAGGAATTGGTCAAAACCCTGGTTAGAAGTTATTGGTGGCCACTTTTAGGTGTATATAGTTTGCCCCTATTTGAAAATATATTTCAAATCATAGGCACATCAATGTCTTCTCAAATAATGAGTAAAGGCTTGCATGCCAAAAATAAGATGATGATTGAAGAAAAAGCACCAAATGGTGTTCAAAAAGCCTATGATGATGCCCTCTTGAGGGAGTGGTCATCACATATTTGGAGGGATGATCCCTTAAAAATAGATAATAAGAAAGGTGAATTTAACCCATGGGTTAGATTAATTCAAATGATAAAATGCTTGCATGCATTGATTTTAAAAAAGATACTAATTTGCCCAAAGGTGATTATAATCAAGAGTAAAAGTTGAAATAATGATTTGCCCATAGGTGGTTATAATCATTGAAGAGGACTTTGTTTGGATAAATATGATGTTTGATATGGGGGTGCCCTAATTAGGGTATATTATCAATTATAACTCAAAGATATAACCTAAAATATAGATTAAAGATGAGTGGGCACACATGTAGATGTGATGGTCTAATGACTAAAGAAGCCACAAAAAACCAAACATACGAGGATGCAAAGTGATGAAAGATATGGATAGAAGAATAATATTCATCAATAGAAAATATTTAATTGTATCTAATAATGAGGAGATTCTCATCCTTATTATCAATAATACAACTAGAATGGTTAATGTGTTTATTTGATCAAGGTAGGTGGGCATATTTTGCCAAGGTGCCAAGGAGAAACTTCTATAGCTCTATTACTTATAAGACTCCTTGAAGTTGATTTGTGTTGTAGCATGTGATGGTAAACATCATGATATAACACCATGAAAACTATCTCAAAATATGTGTAAGGATTGACTCTTGATCCAATAAATAATTGAAAACAATACACCAATGATGAAAACCATGATGACAATGTTGGCATATGAATAGGGATGGACTCAAGAATAATGCACAAGGAATCACCTAATGAATGCATATAAATTGAGTCAAGGCAATAGTGTTGAAAGTAAACAAATAGACAAGTAGACAAATAAATAAAGAAACACATAGAAATCACACAAATTGATAAATAACTTGAAATAAACAAACAAACAAAAATACTAAAAATAAAAGCAAGAAAAAACATCCTAACAATGACCATGCCCTAGTAAGGCAGATTAAGGATAACTAACTAGGCTTAGACAAGAAAAATGTTTTTGGATTTTGAAATATTTGAATGTTTTTAGAAATTTTAGGTATCTTATCTCATAATAGAATGACAAGATACCTACTCACAAAATGGTGAGAGTGTTTGGCTTAGGTTGCTCACAAAATGGTAAGAGTGCATAGAAAGGGGGATTGAGGTGACCTCAAAATGAATTGAACATGACCCACATAGTCCCAAAATGACCTTAATTCATAATAATTCCATCCACACAAAGGCAATAAAAAAACCAACTAAATCCCAACAAGTTCTCAAATCCAGCAAATGACCAATCAAATGAAAATAGCAATGGCAAGGTGATGTAGCAATGCATGATAAATAAATTTTACCCCTAGTTTGCCCATAGGTAGTTCTAACTAAGATACAATGGACTAGATAAATGATACTAATTTGGCCATATGTGGTTATCATTAGTATCAAGACTTATGACACATTGATTTGCCCTAGAAGGTGATATAATCAAGCTCACATAAATAAACTTGGTACAAGATGGAAAATGAAATATATCTTACCAGATCAACTATCACACTACTTTCATAGAATATTATATAAACATGGAATTTGATTGATTATTGAAACCTAATTAGAATCCCCTTGTAAAGAGTGCAGGAAGAACTAAAGGAACCAAGATCAAAACAAGATTGGGTAGGATGACTAAAAATAAGATTTGATCTACATAGGAATGAAATGATAGGATGGCGTGGTCTTTCTTTGGGATAATGATTATTTTTGATATATTGGATAAAATGGTAAAATGATTTCCCACAAGTGAGAAATTGATTGGCTGGGATATGTGACAATGGCAAATGGATATGGAAAATGAAATGGTATGGTATATGTTTTTGGCATGGGTGATTGTTGTTTTTTATGTGTTTGGCCTAGGTATGGAAAAATGGAATATGATTTTGTTATTCTTGTTGAAGCGGAGATGCATATCATAATTAGAAAATAATATAAATAGAATAATCAATCATGTTAATTCCTACCCCATACCTCCTCTGAAGAGTTTCCCTATCAAGAACTAGTTGTAGATTTGGACAAAAATGATGTTATTGTGATCTTCATTGGTCATTGATTCTTATTCATTCAAATGTTGATACAAGATATCTTTATAGACTCTATAAAGGAAAGTAAGGTCGTGGGTGGAAATTAAGGATGGATTTTGTTTGATAGGTTTGATTGGGAAATAGAATGGTGGATGATAATGGAGTGTATGATGGTGGGGCAATAAATAAAGATTGAGACTTTCAGTCACATGTAATGTTGTTGATGTCAGATTCAACATAACATTAGACGTGGTAGGTCTAAAGACCTCTAAAGATGCTCTTGATAGGACCACTATATTTTTATATTATTTGTCTTGAGAGTAGCTACCATCTGATTAAGTTGCAGATAGGAAGCTATTCTGATTTGATCTTGAAAAATGTCTTCATTAAGTAGTGAAGAACTTTTGTGCTCAACTATCAGTGCCTCGATGAGGTTTTCACCAATAAAGTTATCTTGATTATGCCATAGTACCTCTAAGAAGGATTCACTAATGAACATTGGATTTTGACTTTGATTTTCTTGTAGCGCTTCCAAAAAAGTTTCACCAGAAGATGCCAAGTTTGAACTTTGATTATCCCCCAACGCTTTTGAAAAGGTTTCACTATGAGAGTGTTCTTATGCTATATGAGAGTGTTCTTATGCTTGTGAGAGATGGAATATTAATGAAATGGCTATGTTGGTTGGAGGTAATGGTATATAGAATGGTAAAGGAATGGAGTTTAGCATCACAATCCTCTTAGAATATACTATAATAACTTGTGTCAATGATAAATTAATCATCCTCAAAAACCATTGAAGGATCACAAATGTATTCATATTAATCTGTTAAGCATGCATAATCAATATTTTAATAGTCATAAATGTATTCTCCCTCTAAATCTGATTCTGACTAAAGGGACTTTGAATTCTATGTTAAGATTGATGTCAATTTTGATTTTGATGCTAAATCTGATGTCAGTCTAAGAATAGAACCTAACTCTAACTCTAATTCTTCATCTAATAGGTACTTTTTTATAATGATGTATTGTTGCATGTTTGGTATTGGACAAGTAACAACCTATGATTTTATAATGGGCTCTATAGAGACTAGTTTGTTAAAGTGAGACTCCTCAATAGTAGGAAAAAGGTTAATAGATAACTCCTTAGAAATTAACTTGTCAAGGGGAAGTTCTATAAAAATAGGCACATAGTCAAGGTAATGATTTGCCCAAAGGTGGTTATAATCATTAAGAAGTAACTCAATAAATACCAGCTTGTTAGAGTGAGAATCCTTAATAACTAGTATAGGATCAATAGGTGATTTATCATAGGTTGACTTATCACAATTGGTTGGTTCAAAAAAATCATCTCGGAATGGTTAGTTTTCTTGGCTTTGGTTTTTAGTGAGTTGGAAAATACCAGTTTAGAATATATCTTGCTCTTCAAATGATTGGCTCAGTTGGATAAGCAATGATTAGATTGGTTGGGCTCAGAATTGGAATTGTTGAGGTTGGAATTAGACTGGTTAAGGTTGGAATTGGATTGGTTGAAATTGGGACTAAAATGGTTTAGGTCAGGATTGGATTGGTTGGGATCTTCTAAAGTGGAGAATATATACACATAATATTTTCAAACCTTTATTGATTACTGACACTTTGTATCTTGTAGGAGCCTATCGAGTCTTAATCTCTCTCAGTGCATGCCTTAAGAGGAGCACTAAGAAAGGGGTGGGTAAACCATTGGTGTTTCATAAGATTGTTGTTCCTTTTGCCACTTGCTATCTACACACTAGCTCCCTAAAACCATGAACCCTAGGCTTGTTCTTCTCTTTCCTATCCATTCTAGTCATTATCATGATTTATTCCTTCATTTATTACCTTATTTACCTTTTTACCTATTTAGTACACTAGGTTGACCTAGTGTATTCTAGGGACATCTTTTTTATTTTGACTTATTTACATCCTAGCCGACCTAACATAGAATTTAGGCATTATCCTGAGAATGTACTAGGTTAACCCAGTTGACCTAGTATAGCCGACATGTCTAAATGGTTTTTAGGCAAGATATTATTATATATACAAGGTCATTTACCACCATTTCACAAGAGTTAAAATAGAGCAAATAATTAAGCAAAGAAGTGCTAATAAACATCTATTTATTGACCATTCTACTTGAAGAATAATGTTTTAGGGTTCAATACTTTCTTTTGGAGTTCTAATCTTATCTTGTGGAGACGTATTTTGGATGCTTAGGTAGGTCATTTATCCTAGATATGATTTATCTTAGTTATCCTTACAAGCCACAATAATCTCTTATGAAGCACCTTGGCCAATGGAGAGGTTGAGACTTAGCAAGTTCCTCTTCAAAGTTAAGTATTCCTAACTTTATTTCTCCTTTGTAAGAGTAGATAGATAATGCAATATGTATTCTTTTCTTCCATGTATTAGGATTCTATATACATTAATGTGAATATATGTCTCCTATGCATGTTTAGTTTATTTGTTGTTTATTTGTTTTGTTTTAACCCCCACTTTCTGCCACAAGCTTTGGTGCACACTAGATTAGTTTACTTTTCTTGTTATTAGAATGGTTTACTTTCTTGTTTACTACATAAGTGAACATCAAATCATAGGACTCTTTTAGGGTTGTGAAATTATGTTAGACTATAGACTTTAGAACCCTTCCTAGCATGATGTGTTGTGACAAATGATATAAGTGATCCCCTAATCGGGTCTACCGGATCCCCATATTGGTCATGATCCCACTTAACAAGTGTATCCCCGATCAGAAGTGTAGGTATTCTCTATCTTATATAATCTAGATTAATTCATACACATCATGTAATTTTGATTGTATACATTCTAGTGAACCTGACATGAATCAAATCTTTATTAGATTTGTTCACTTTTATTTAGTTTATTTCATTAATTTGTAATCATTTCTATCATATATTTTGACATACTAGTTTGATCATGTCGACCCAATTTTTTTTTTTGTATACAGGAATAGGTAACTGGATCGACTAAATTGACCCAGTATAGGTTTTTATCACTTTTCCAAATACCAATTTAGCCTACTAGGTCAAACTGGTCAACCTAGTGTATTTTTAGTCACTTTGTAGCAATTTTTGTATAGTTTGATTAATCATCTTAACCTAGTATAGATTCCAATTTCCATACTTTTAGATCATTCTACTATGTCGACCAGCTTAACCTAGTATATTTACAAACTTCTAATCCAACCAACTAGGTTGACCAGGTCGGCCTAGTGCATTTTTAGCAAATTTATGTATTGTTTCATCGACCAACTTGACCCAATCTGTAGGTTTTGGATCAATAATGTATATCTCTGAACCATCAAGGTGAGTTTATATTCTTTTTTATATCTCTATTTTTGTAATTTATTTTTAAGTTTGTAGCCTTCAAAACTGCCTCTATATAGCCAACTAAATCGACTTGGTCAGCCTAGTTTTGAGGTTTTGTTTGTTGTCTAAAACAGCTATGTTAACCTGATCGACCTAGAAGGTTTTATAGACCCTATTTTCAATAGTGCTAGCTTGATACTCTTGACCTAGTTCATGTTAGGACTTGTTCCAAAGTCTTAACGTTAGGTTAGATTTTTGGTAGGAAATAAATAATTATTGTAAATGGGGCATGCATCTTTTATAAAGACACCCCCATAAAATAAACTTAGTTTAATTATTACGTAGTTTTAATGTTTTATGTTTATTAATTAGAATTACTTTACAGGTTGTTTTCCCGTATTTAGTTGGTTATAGGATTAGTTGTTTTTACCGGTCATTGGTAAAAACTATATAAATCCATGTTTGCATTGTAAAAGGGTTAACGGAGTAAAGGCACCCTTATGTACTTGATTTTTTGAATTATTAATAAAATACTTGTGCACTCACACTAAGCAAGGACAAGGTTCAACCTATTTTGATTCTGGAGTTATCAGTGGTATCAGAGCATGGTTATTTTGGGAGCACGGTGAATTCGAAGGAGCAAGGTGAAAAATCAATTCACGTGATATTTTTTGGCATGAAATAAGGTATGCCACATAGTCTTGGTTTAAATATTTTAAAAAATTATTAAATTATTTTAATTTTTCAAATATTATTTATATTTAAACCTGTATATTTCCATATACCACAGTTAATCCTTTTTTCCTGTGTTAAACCTCCTCATTTGGCATAAAAAATGAATTTTTAACATTTAATGTTATTAAATTCATTGTTTTTTGATAAAAACTAGATTTGTACGGCCTTTTTATCTGAGAAAATTATCTAAAAGTTTTCATTCATGGCTGCCATTATGATTTGCATTCATTTCAGCTTTTTAAATCCAAATCATCTGCAAATGGCATTAAAACCTCTATTTTTGCATTTTAAATAAAAAAATCTAGAAAAATCTGAGTTGTATGGCCTTCCAACGCCCAGGCTTCATTTGGAATCCATTCCCTGCAAAACATACCTTAAAAATTTTGCAAAAACATAGGAAAAATCATTTGTATCCAACCTGTACGGATTTGTACGACCTGTAGGTGAGAAAACAGGTGCAAATAATATCCAGGAGTAGCCATGGCGTCCCAAGGCAAGCATGGCATAGTATAAAATTTAGAAGTTTATTTTTTTATGTTTCTAAAGTTTTGCTTCAAATTTTTGATGTGGCTGGGTCCCACAGGAGAAGCTGGGAAGTGAAGGCTGTAAAAAGGGAAAAAGAATTTGAATTTATTCACATGTAAATTTTTTTATTTTCCCTCATACACAAAAATCTAGTATAAGTATAAATTTCTAAGTGTAGTGTTCTGTAAATGCTCTTAGAGCAATTGGTTAAGCTTATTTTGTTAGAAGCTTGTAAAGGAGGAGGTCAAGGGTTCAAATCCCTTCTTTTGGAGAAAGTTGTTTTTGCTTTGGAATATGCTTTTTTTGAAAAAGGAATATTCTCTTTTTAAAATTCAAAATATTGTAAAACACATACTTATTGTATTGTGTTATTTAATTTTTTGAAAAAGGGGCAGAATTTAATCATATTTCTTTTGCATTGTTGTGGTGAGATAAGGGTGTAATTGGTGGAATAAGGTTGTAATTTGGCAAAATAAGGGTGTAATCATTGATTTTTGGTGTGGTTAAGTGCAAAACCCATCAAAAATACTTATTTTTTCATTTTACGCTCTACGCGGAGGTTAAGTGCAAAACCCCGTAGAAGCAGTGTCTTGTGCAGTGAGTGTGATATTTGTTTCATTTTTTTTGAATTTTTTCACACGTTTCTCTACTTCACTTGCTTTCATTTCAAAATGCCAAAAATTTAGAATTTGCTTTCAGATGGTGATAGGTTAACAATTTCCAATTATTCATATTGGAAACAATTGATGGAGGCTTCACTAGTGTTTAATGAGTTATGGGATATTTTTAAGAATGAAAATCCCACATTGCCAACAGAGTAGGATAAATTAGATATTTTCAATTTGTGTGATTCTAAGGCCTTAGCTATCATTAAATGTTATTGTACTCGTGATACGTATGTTCATATTGAAAATTCTCCTCATAGTTATACTGCATGGAAAACATTGTCAGATTTGTATGATAAGAAACCTAAGCATAAGAAGATAGATATTCATATGTAGTTGTTTACTTTGTCATTAGATGAGGATGGGGATATGGGAGAATATATGTCTAAGTTGAAAAATATCACTACTGAGTACACTAAGGCTAGTTTTGGAAAACTAGATGATGACCTCATAGTTACTGCTGCTTTGAAAGAACTACCAGGGTCCTATAGGAATTTTGTTGAAATGTTGCACGTCTCTGAAAAGATCACAGGCATCACCTTTGATAAGTTGGCTGAGTTTCTCATCCAACATGACCTCTCTCTACCTAAGAAATCCAAGAAAACTGAAGAAGCCCATGTTTTAGAGTCAAAGCCTAGTTCATCTTCATCTGGGCATCAAAACAATAGAGGAAATAGTTATAGAGGGGGTCGAGGTTATAGAGGAGGCAGATATCAAAATAGAGGTAGGGGTCATTCAAATAATCAACAATCTAATCAATCACATTCACATGAAACAAGTGATCGACGACATGGTCACAATTCATATAGGGGCAGAGGTCGAGGTAGATCAGACATTCAGTGTCATAGATGTGGAAAATTTGGTCACATTGCCTCACAATGTAGGATTCCTTTTGATAAAATTTAGAGGCCACAAAAAGTGACTAAAACTAACTCTGCTCAGTATGTTGATCATGACTATGATGAATCTAGTAATGTTACCCATGAATTTGCATTCACTACTTTGGGGCACATTGATTATATTGAATATGAGGCTAGAGATGAGCTCACAGATGTATGGGTTTTAGACACAGGAGCAACCAAACACATGACATTTAGGAGAGATTTCTTTTGGTCTTATAAGGAAGCTTCTCTCTCTCCAGTTGCCTTAGCAGATAAGTCTATGCATACACCACTAGGACTTGGTTCTATTCGAATTATTCTTCCTAATGGGTCTATAAAATACTTGGAGGATGTGTGGTATGTTCCCACATTGAAGAAACGCTTACTTTCTTTGGTAACTATTCGAAAGAAAGGTTATCAAATTGTGCTTGAAAATGGGATCATTTACATCAATTCAGTGAAGGATAATCATAAAATAATGTATATAGGATATGAAGATGGAAACTTGGTTAGATTGCATTATAAGGTGCTTCCTCCCAATATAGAACTTGTGGCAGTTGTTGACATAGTTACAGGTACTATGTCTACATAGCGGTTATGGCATCTCCGCTATGGACATTTGAATATCCACTCTTTAGTGGATTTGCAGAGATATGGTATGGTGAATGGGTTGCCCACTTTTTGTAAAGATAGTATTCTTTGTGAGTCATGTGTTTTGGGCAAACAAAATCAGGAAAAATTTCCTAAACAGTCATCTTGGAGAGCTAACAGATGTTTACAGTTAGTTCATAGTGATGTATGTGACATGAAAAAGTCATCCATTGGTGGGTGTAGATACTTTGTCTTGTTTATTGATGACTTTTCTAGGATGGCTTGGGTATTCTTTATGAAAAACAAATATGAAGTTTTCACTAAGTTTGTTGATTGGTTACACTTAGTCGAAAAAGAAACAGGTTCACATTTGGCCACTCTTCGTTCAGATAATGGAGGTGAGTATACCTCTAATGAATTTTTAGACTATTGTTGAGAACATGGAATTCATCAACAATATAGTAATGCTTATACTCCACAACAAAATGGAGTATCTGAACTAATGAATAGAACTTTAGAGGGCACAGCACATGCCATGTTGCACTATAAATAGCTTGATGATAAATTTTGGGCCGAAGCTATTGGTATTGCAGTGTATTTGAGAAATTGGTCCCCCACAGTTGCACTTTTGGGACAAACTCCATATGAGGCATGGTATGGGTTTAAACCCAAAGTTAAACACTTGAAAGTGTTTGGATGTGTTTGTTTTGCTTTGGTTCCTATTAAACATAGAACTAAGTTGGAACCACGAAGTCTAAAATGCATCTTTCTTGGTTATTTTGAAGATAAAAAGGGGTTTCATTTGCTTGCACAGGATTCAGGCAATTCATAGTGAGTCGAGATGTAATATTTGATGAGTTTGAGACTATGAACACTGCAGAGATTGATTCTCAACTTGATAGATTAGAGAGGAAAAATACAAAAAGAGATAAGGGTTTGAATAATGGGGATAACTCTTCAAATTTATGGTATGAGACTCAAATTCCTTCACTTTCCTCTCCTTCATCTACAAGTTCATAGGTTGATGACTTAGAAATTGTTGAAAATTCTCTATGCCCCCCATTGAATAATGCACCTAATGAGAATTCTGGAGTCCCTGATTTGAATAATTTGTCTAAGTATCCAAAATGGGCTCAAAGTACTTTTTCTGACTTGACAACAGATGAAGTTGGTTTAACAGGGCCCAAGAATTCTCAAAAATAGGTGAACTATGCTATGGTTGTTACTACTTCTTCCACTGAGCCATCCACTTTTGAGGAGGCATCTACTGAACATGTTTGGCAACATGCAATGAAATGTGAGTATGATTCCATAATTAACAATAATACATGGGGTTTTAGTTGATCCTCCTCCACATGTTAAACCCATCAGATGTAAATGGCTTTATAGGACTAAGTATAAATTAGATGGCTCCATTGATAAACATAAGGCACGACTTGTTGCCAAAGGATATGCACAACAAGAAGGTATTGATTATGAGGAAACATTTTCACCAACTACCAAATGGCACACTATTCGTATGGTACTTGCCTTAGTAGCACAAAATGGTTGGAAAGTACATCAATTGGATGTTAAAAGTGCTTTTTTAAATGGTGATTTACAGGAAGAAGTCTATATGAAACAACCTCTAGGTTTTGAATAGGTGGGTGTTGAACACAAAGTGTGTAAATTTATAAAAGCTTTGTATGGGCTCAAACAGGCACCCAGGGTTTAGTATGAGAAAATGGATTCATACTTGAAATCCATTGGTTTTCATCGCAGTGAATCAGATGATACTCTCTATTTTCGAGTGCAGGGTAAGAAAATGGTGATACTAGTTCTCTATGTTGATGACTTGTTTATTACAGGTAATGATGAAAACCATAACAAGTCTATGAAGAAGGAATTAAAAGATGGGTTTGAGATGACAGATCTTGGACTTCTTCACTACTATCTAGGCATAGAGGTAACTCAAAAAGAGCATAGTATTTTCATTTCACAAACTAAGTATATTTTTAAATTATTAGAGAGGTTTGGCATGAGTGATTGCAAACATGTCCTCACTCCCATGGAAAGTAACTTGAAATTGTCTAAGGATGATAGCAGTGCCTTTTTTGATGGCACCACATATAGAAAATTAGTGGGAGGTTTGATATAATTGATGACTACCAGGCCCGATATTTCATTTTTAGTTGGAATTTCATCTAGGTTTATGCATGAGCCTAGAGAAATTCATTGGCATGCAGCAAAATGAGTACTTTGTTACCTTTAGGGAATGAAAACATATGGCCTTGAATACCGCTGCAACAAGAAATTCAAACTTGTTGGATATTGTGATGCAGATTTTGGCAGATGTGTGGATGACAGAGTGTCAACCACAAGATACACTATGCATATAGGTTCAGCTGCCATTGCTTGGTGCTGTAAGAAGCAGGATACAGTGGCAAATTCATCAACAAAATCAGAGTATATTGCACAATGGGATGCTTCTAGAGAAATTGTTTACCTTCATCATATTCTTGAAGATCTTCAGGTTTCTCAGTTTGCTCCTACACAGTTATACATTGATAATCAGAGTGCAATCAAGATGTCCAAGAATCCAGTGTTTCATGCCAAAACAAAACATATGGATGTCAAATACCATTATCTGCGAATGCTGGTGGCAAAGAAAACTCTTGATCCAATATATTTCCCAACTGTCGATCAAACAGCTAATATCTTCACAAAACCCCTTGACAGAATCAAATTTGAAAAATTCAGAAAAATGCTTGGTATGTGTCCAAAGACTTGAATTTGGATCACAGGGGGGTTTGTTAGGACTTGTTCCAAAGTCTTAACATTAGGTTAGATTTTTGGTAGGAAATAAATAATTATTGTAAATGGGGCATGCATATTTTATAAAGACACCCCCATAAAATAAACTTAGTTTAATTATTAGGTAGTTTTAATTTTTTATGTTTATTAATTAGAATTACTTTACGGGTTGTTTTCCCGTATTTAGTTGGTTATAGGATTAGTTGTTTTTACCCGTCATTGGTAAAAACTATATAAATCCATGTTTGCATTGTAAAAGGGTTAACGGAGTAAAGGCACCCTTATGTACTTGATTTTTTGAATTATTAATAAAATACTTGTGCACTCGCACTAAGCGGGGACAAGGTTCAACATATTTTGATTCTGGAGTTATCAATTCTATTTATTGTGCATATAGTGTTTTTACTATACCTTGTTTCAAATTTAGAATTCACCTTATATGTTAATCACATCTTTCATTTACATTATTTGTATGCTTAGAATAGTTCACATAGTCTAAATAGGAGATTTTTAATTAACCACTTAGTTTCACTATTTCTATTTTATGTACACATGGCCAAATCACTTAAACATCAAAAAGCATTTTAAATATTTGACTACCCAAGCCAACCTACTTGGATTTCATCACCAAGGGGGATGTTGACTTGATACTCTAGTCAAGTATAAATCATCGTTAATGATATATTTTTGCTAAGCACCTGACTCTATTATCACTTTGGTGTGTGAAGTGAGGGGGTAGGCCCCAATACCAAGCCTATATCATTGCCACTACAGTCCCTTTCATCCTAAACTCACCTAAAACCATCCATAGATTGCTATTTAGTACCTTATTTACATCCAACTTTCCATCATTTAAATTCATTCTTAATAAATCTAACTTTCTAGGTTGACTAATTACCTAGCTTTAATTTTCAAGTTGTTTGCTTACTTTTTGCTTAATTATGTGCTCAATAACTTGCACTAGCTTATATTGGTGCAAGTTTTTTTCTTAGGGTGCATTAATTGGATTGACTAACATCAATTCAATTGATTTTTGCTTAATTTTAGCATTTACTTTCTTATATTAACTACAATATTATCTCACTTTATTTTTAAAAAATTGATTATCAGTTCTTTTCTCTTTTTTGTTTACTATACTAGGTTGACAAGTTCAACCTAGCATATTTTCTAACCTCTATACACTGCACTAGGTTGACCTAGTTGACTTATTACTATTTTCAAATGTTTTTTCTCTTTTCTTCTAGCCTTATTCTTTGTAGTAGGTCAATCTTGTGGACCTAGTTCAGTTTCATTGACCTAGTTTTTGCACTAGGTCGACCAAGTAGACCTAGTTCAGTTACAATCACTTTCTGATTTCTTATTTATCTCATCTTACCTTTTCTTCCTTTCATCATGGACTATTTTTTTTAGTGATAATGCTAAAAATCAATTAGCTTATATGATGGAATTCACCAATCATAATAGGCTCTTCCATAGACAAATTATGATTCCTTTCGAGAATGCTAGTAGTGTCTATATTACAACCCGTATAATGAATTATGGGAATCCTCATAATACCTCTTTGTATCATAACTCTCTCTTCTTAGAATATCAATATTATTTATAATTTACTCCTATAATTCTTTCCTTTATCATGAAATTCCCTCAACATAGAGGGAAAGACCCTTCTACCATTTATAATCTCATGATTAGCCATCAAGTTGAAGAGCCTCATTCTCCTAATTCTACTTTCTCAACTACATTTGGGGGTACTAATTTCTATACTTATTAAACTCTTCCTTTAATATTGAGTCCTCCTTATGCTATGGCATCTTCTTCTCTAACTTATTTTACCTCCATGCCTAGTATTTCAACTAACATGGTTGGTTCTACATCTAGTGGGCCTCTTATAAGATCCACTATCCTTAATCCATCCACTAGCTCATTGTTTACTACCCAAGGTAATCATGATTATATTACTTCATCATCTCAACCATTTTGCATTCCATATTTTTTTCATAAGCATTTTTTTCCACTAGTGCTTCAAATTCTCATAGCTCTTCTCAAACTCATGTCAACACTAATAGTGGTACCCAAGCCACTAACACTAACTCAAACACCAACACTACTTCTAATATAACTAATCAAACTCATCAAATATTATTACAAACTCTCAATCAAATGAACACATTTCAAGCTCATAACATGAATCAAATGATGAGAATGCAAAACCACCTTCTTAATCTTAAAACATAACTACAACCAATGGCTTGGGGCACACATAACCAAAGTGTTCTTCCTCCCCCTCTTCAATATTTTCAAGTTAATCTCATTCTTCAACCTCCATTAGTCAAAAAATTTATCAATAATTTTTCAAAATGAACCTCTTACTACTCAAATTTCTAACATTGATATCATAGGTATAACACCTACCATCTCTTATAATGGATCAACTAATCCTACCCTTCATCTTAAAACATTTGAAAATATTTATAAGGATCGGGCCAAATTAAACACCTATGTTTATACTAAACTCCTTACCAAAACCCTCATAGGTGACACCTTGGATTGATATAATTAACTTAGATCTCATTCCATTACTAGTTTGGAAGACTTAGTGAATGCTTTAGTACAAGAATTCCAAACTAGTGATCTTCCTAAAAACATTTTGGCCCACCTTATCAATTAACCAAAATGAAAATGAAACCACTAAAGCCTTTGTTAGATGATGGAAGACTTTGTCAAACAAATGTGAACATAACACGGCAGATGATAATGTTTTTCATCTCTTTACAAATGCTTTATTTCCTAAATTACAATATTGAGTATGTACCCTTTCTCCATATACCTTGGAGGACATCATTAAACAAGCCAAAATCCAAGATTTCCTCATTCATAAATTCAAGCCACCCCAACCTTTCATGGGTCTTCATTATTTATTTAAAAACAAAAACCAAAATATTACCAATGATGGTGTTACCGATTCATATGATACCATTCACAATGTTCAAACTAATACTAATCCTCTCAACCTCTTCTTCAGAACCAGATCCTTCTCAACAATATACTAATCCTCATTTCTCATCACCAAACATCATTAATATCCATAAACCTCTTTCCTTAGTTGAATTATGTAAGATCCTACTTAGGCCTCTCCCTCGAGAGATTGACCCTACTCATCCTATGAAAACCTAGTATGATCCTAGCAAATTTTGTCAGTTTCATGCTAGTTGGGGTCACTCTCATGAGATCTATAGACATATTCATAATTTAACTATATATTTTCTTCTTGGTCCTAATTTTGATCATGATGCTATCACTCAAAATCTTCAACAAGCTTACGAAGTTGCTTTCAAAACTTACAAAATTCATGATAAAACCAAAGCCTTGAATCAATAAAATACTCATTTATCTATATATAAATATCCTTTACCTAATCATCAACCTATTCAAGAAAACCAAGACAATCCCACCTCCTCCACCAATAATGTATAAATTCTTGTTGAACCCACTTCTAATGAAAATGTGGTTATCATGACTAATATATGAAGGGTGGTGGCTTTCATTGATTCCCAGCCTATCTACACCCCACCTCCTTCTAAGACATTTTGTGTTATCCAAGATTATTCTCCAACTCATTTAAATTATTTGGGGAAATAAGATATTATAACCTTTGTTGATAATCCAATTTGTGATTGTCCCTTGGATAACACATCTCATTCCATTTCTACTCTTCTTACATCTTCTAATAACAATGATAATCAATCTTCCAATGATAATCAACCTTATATTAACACTTCTTCTACTTCTCAAGATCAAAATAAACCAACTACCTCTTCATCACCAAATGATCTATAACACTTCTAAACCTTCTCATTCTTATCAACACAAATTTTAATACATAGGAAATCCCTCCATCTCCTCACTTTAGGTGACCTATTATCAACTGCATGGGGTAAACTAGTCGACCGATACATAGGAAATCTCTCATATATCCATGTTATCAATAGTATGATTAATCCCATGGTCTTATGTCCTCTGACTAACATCTCAAATAGATCATGAAAAATTTGGACCTAGATGATAGAGCCCAGATCGTATAACAATCCCTCCTCTAACATCATCCTTCTCAAGGCTATCATGTATAGTGGTACCTTTTCATCTAACTTGTGATAGAGCACTTGTTGTGTCACAAGGCCTATCATCACCTTTTGGAGATCCAAAATCTATGATATATACACATCATTTATACTCACTTTCCACCTTGCCAATATCATCTCTAAGCTTATAGCCCACATGGATAAGGCTCTCCTCTCTTTCATCTTGTCTGGTATCCCTACAATCACTATTGCTCCTACTATGGGTAGTCTAAGGATGGCATGGACATCCTCTAGTGTGATAGCCACCTCTATCACATCCCCATCCACCTCCCATCTAAAGGTGTTGGTCAGCCATTCCAAATAACTAAGGAACATGACCAACACATCCACACATAGGGGGATCCTACACATATTCACTATACTTATTAGACCTATGGTTACTAGTCTAGCTCTGTCTCCATCTATCAACCTATTTAACAAATCTAGAAACCATGACACATCTATCAACCTCCAGAACTATGGTTGTCTCTATAATCAAGAAATAACAAAGGTTGAATTAGTTCCTCCATACCATGTATAATCATAATACATTCTTTATACATTCTATCTTTAATCAAAAACAAGCATACTCTATTCATTTTTATCCTATTTGGGTCCCTCTTGCCCTTCTTTGGTCTTTTTGGGCCATGTTAGCCATCTTTCAGATTTCTACATGCTTTTTATGTGCTTATTTTGGTTCCTTGGTCAACCTAGTTTGACCCAAAATTTCCCTATTTTTGTCTTATTTTATCTTAAATTTCTTGATTTTCCTCTTATCTTCTTCTCCCCAATGTTTAGGTTTCATGTTGGCCCTTACAGACTAACTGAACACCTTTTCACTTAGTTTTAGTTACCAGAATACACTAGGTCGACCTACACCTACTAGGTCAACCATATGAATTTTCACCCTGTTTCAACCTATTATGTTGACTTGGTCGACCTACTAGGTTTCGTATGTTGACCTAGTGTATTTTGCTTAAAATTTGTCTTTTTCTTATTTTCCTAGTTTCCTTCCAACTCATTTCCTATCTTCCTATCTACTACACTTAGAATCTAATTTCATTAAATTTTAACATGTATAAATTCTTAAAAACAAATTTTACTGAAAATACACTTAATTCAATACAAATTTCAAAAAATAGTTTGGGATTCTTGGTTACATGCCTATAGTACACATGTTCTCACTTTTGGGGTTCTCTCTTGCCTAGCATGACATTCCTTCGCTAGCCTAGATTCTTTTCTCTCTAGATCTCTTTTTCTCCTTTGTTACAAATCAAAAAAACAAAATGATTTCTCCTTTTTTCTATTTAAAACCACTTTTTCAAAAAATTCTCAATTATTTTTTCTCAAATTCCTAATTTTGTTCATATCTTTGTTTCTACTAATCCATTTTTCAAACCATAAAATGTGTTAGATTCATGGTGATGTAGAGATTATTTTACACTATCATATGCCTATCTTCTAAAAATTTCAATTTTTGGCTATTTTTTACACTAACTTCTATAGGTTTGCCTAGTGTGCTTTACATTAGATGCCTTCACTTCCTTGCAATCTTCTTCTTTATCTGTAACACTAAGATAAGTTAAAGGTATGTGTTTTTCAATTCTATCCTTTCATTTATCTTATTTTCTTCCTACTACACCATACTTATTATCAATGTTATATTTTATCATGTTTTATCCCTAAAGCACCATCCAATGTTGCACTTATGTGACACGTGATGAGCTTCAGCTGGGGCATATGTATACACATAATATTTTCAAAATTTTATTGATTACTGACACTTTGTATCTTAAAGGAACCTATCAATTCTCAATCTCTCTAAGTGCACACATTAAGGGGTGTATTGGGAAAGGGGTGGTTAGACCATCAGTCCTTCATAAGATTATTGTTCCTTTTGCCACTTAATATCTACACACTAGCTCCCTAAAACCATGAACCCTAGGGTTGTTCTTCTCTTTCATATCCATTCCAATCATTATCATGCTTTATTCCTTCATTTTTGTCCTTATTTACCTTTTTACCTGTTTAATACACTAGGTCAACTTGGTCGACCTATTGTATTCTAGGGACATCATTGCTATTTTGACTTGTTTACATCCTGACCGACCTAACATAGACTTTAGGCATTAGCCTGAGAATATACTAGGTCAACCCAGTCAACCTAGTATAGCTAACATGTCTGAAAGGTCTTTAGGTAACATACTACTATATATACAAGGTCATTTACCACCATTTCATAAGAGTTAAAAGAGAATAAATAATTAAGTGAAGAAGTGATAATAAACATCTACTTATTGACCATTCTACTTGAGGAATAAAGCTTTAGGGTTCAATACTTTATTTTGGAGCTTTGTTATTGTTTTATGGAGAAGTCTTTTGTATGCTTAGGTAGGTCATGTATCCTAGAGCTGATTTATCTTAGTTATCCTTACAAGCCACAACAATCTCTTGCAAAGCACCTTGGCCAAGGGAGAGGTTGAGACTGAGCAGGTTCATCTTCAAAGGTAAGTATTCCTAACTTTATTTCTCCTTTATAAGAGTAGATAGATAATGCAGGATGTATGCTTCTCTTCCATGTATTAGGATTTCATATACATTGGCATGAGTATATGTCTCATATGCATGTTTAATTTAGTTGTTGTTTATTTGTTTTATTTTAACCCCCACTTTATGCCACAAGCTTTGGTACATACTAAATTAGCTTACTTTTATTGTTATTAGAATAGTTTACTTTCTTTTTTATTAATTAAATGAACTGTTTCTACTCATTTTTGCTTTTCACATTCAGAAGAAATAAGAAACTAACGTTAAATGGTCAGGGGTTAGATGATACTTGGATGAAGTTGCGCACTGTATCCAGATGATTGAAGGAGCTCCTCTTTGGCTGTGGAGGATGACACCTATAGATAAGAAAGACTTAAACAAAGAAAATGTTAGATAGATATATGGTGGACTGCCAAGCAAAGCTCAGTCCCAAAAGTGCAAAGACTTCCTTGAGGGATGATAGTCCACTAGTTGATAAAAGAGTGTTGCTAGAAAGAGAAATGGTGAAAGACTAAATAAAAGAAATAGAGATAATGCATACCAGTATTCTACTGTCGATCTGTCATAGTCACCAACGTCGGTAGTTCTACCGACGTCGGTTGGTCAAGTTGCCGACATCAGTTAGTCTACTGATGTCGGTAGGGGAAATGGTTGATGTCGGTCAGGGCAATGGCCTTAGACAGGTTTTGGATGGGTTTATGGGTGATAGAGGAGTCTAGGAGGTCTGTAAGAGTTTGGAGGTCTGTGCAAGATTGTAGGGAAGTCGATAGAGTCTTAAGAGGGACAAGGGGTAGAGGATAGGTTGTCAAAAGGAGTAAGGATATGGGGAAGGCCTCTCAGCCTCTCTAGGAAGAAAGTCAAGGCTAGTTGATGATATTTAGAAATGCTAAATAGAAACTAATTGCTAATGATTTCTAAATTACTAAAATGAAATAGAAGAAGAATACTTAGCTCTTGATTGCTAAAAAATTAGGGGTGTGAAAGCTTGTTCTCGATGCGGCTGATGTAGAAGACTTCCTGCAATGTTTCAATCAGGTCTGGAGTGATTGATGTAGAGTTCCTGTAGCCTGTGATGCTTGGTGTGCATTTGGGAGAGAGAGAGAGAGAGAGGTCAAATTTTGGGAGCAAGAGAATTAGCATTTAGTTAAATCAATCCCAAGAGAATTTGGGGTTAGAATTTAGTTTTAAGCAACCAAAGTCAGTGATTTCGCTGGCATCGGCCAACGGGTAACCGACGTCAGCAGCTAGAAGATGGGTAAAAAGGCTATTTTTAGCCTTTTTCCCATTCCTTCGTATGCCAAGTTTAACTGCCATTGGCGAAGGGTCCAAAGGGTGGGTTTAATAGGCACGAGGATTAGTGGGGGAGTTGAAATAGGGCTTAGGTCATTATGATTCGTCATAAGTGATAAATGGGGGTATCCAAGGGTAAGGTGAGGTGTCATGGGTGGTGTTATTAATTTAAAATAGGTAATTATTTTAAATTATTAAGTGTGTGGGTTAGGAATGTTTAAAAGTGGACCAAGGGGACCAAGGGGGAGTCGACTAAGGAGTAGACACAATTTTGGTGTCTACATTTGCCCCTTTATGTCTTGTTGGTTGTTCTGATGAACTGTAAGACAAAAATAGGATTAAGTTGTCCCAGGTATGGGATAAGGTCATTTTTGTCCTGTTGGTTGTTCTGATGAACTGCAAGACAAAAATAGGAGTAAGTTGCCCTATGTATGGGATAAGGTCATTTTTGTCATGTTGGTTGTTCTGATGAACTGCAAGACAAAAAATAAGTGTTGGCTACCCCAGATGTGGGATGAGGTATTCCCCCCTCAAAGTGGGAGTCGAGGGAAGCTAACTTGATATCGAGCGCCGATTTGATAGACAGTGGATGGGTATGGTGAAGGTTGAGCGTGAATGCT
The DNA here is from genome assembly GCA_037957365.1 of Torreya grandis. Classification (NCBI taxonomy): domain Eukaryota; kingdom Viridiplantae; phylum Streptophyta; class Pinopsida; order Cupressales; family Taxaceae; genus Torreya; species Torreya grandis. The sequence continues at coordinate 828,752 of JARHVA010001127.1, forward strand.
ACAAAAGTTGAGATTGCATGCATACCACTTCACGTGATAGATAGGTCAAATTATCACAAGCAAAGGTCGAGGAGTGATAAAATTGAAATAATCAGTCCCCAACATTTAGTCGTAGCTGATTGGGTTAAACGATCCAAGCTGTAGCTCTAATGGTCATCGTGTTCCAAGTATCCCAGGCTCAGGAAGTGCTCCTAAAAAACATGAAAATGTCACAAATATTGGGGATCAACTTACTCGCAATCCAACAATACGTGTGAGGGTCATAATGTGATGTGCGTACAATTTTGCTAACTATTTGTGAGGTAGCATATATGCAATAAAAACAACCAAGGCATAGTTGTCTCAAAAGTGGTCGTGGTCTGAGGAGATAGCCATGATCTCCAAGGTCATTGGTCGGGTTGAGTTGAGATATAAGTCATCTCAAGTGGTGTGTGTTGTGGATGGGGAGATGTATGCAATCTCCAATGTGCCCCATGAGAAATCTAAGGTGACTTCTACAGTGTTAGGGCTGGTTAGATAGGTCATGATTTTGGGTTGGTATAGATAGTTGGTCCATTAGATGGACGGACGAAGGAATGGCCAAGCTAACCTCAGAGGACCCCATGTCAACTGAGTGTTGCCTACATAGCCCTTGTTGGAAGGACCTCAGGCCAATGTATTTCTCCCTAAAAGGGAGGAAGAGGGTTGGTTATGGATGTGGGTTGGACTAGGTTAAGTCATGGTTAAAGGTTAAATGGTTTGTCCATCAAGTAGACAAACAAACGGATGTGGCCGAGCTAACCCCAGAAGACGTCATGTCATCTGAGTGTTGCCTACATAGTGCTTGTTGGAAGGGCCTCAGGCCAATGTAGTTTAGACTGGTTGATAGGTTGGTTTGGTCAGGTTATAAATGATGAGGGTATCATGATGTTACAGCATTTTCCATATTATGTGATGGTGTATTCTGTAACATTGGATATGTGGTCTTTCATCCCTAGAAATTTTTTGTATTAGTGATGGATGTATGCTAAAAATGAAATGAGTATATTTATGCTTCAGAAAGTAATGGTTTATGCTTGACATAAATTGAGTTTGGTCAATAGTTTCCATGTGTATTGGTTTCCATAGAAACTAGTGTGAATAGGTTATGATAATGTTAGTGGTCTGAAAAAGGTTTGGTTGGTTTGGTTTGGTTTGGTTAGAAAATGATTTGGTTGTATGTGACAAAAGAAGTGAAAGGTGTTGTGCTCTTTCATTGACAAGGAACATAATGATAGCATAGATAGGGTTTTTGCAAACAAAAGCCCCATTCATGCATTACATCGTTGACCATTGTTTGTGTTAAAGAAGTATTCAAATCATTCGACATTAAGTGAGCTCAAAATCCCTTGAATATGTTGGGGTAATAGGTTTGATTATGTGAGGTATGAGAATAGCATAACCTTTTTTAGCAAGGATAACTTTGCCCCTTTTATAGGTGACCCTGAGAACGACTATAGACAAGTCCATGACTTTATAGTTTGCCAGTCAGTTTTTTTTTTTTTTTTTTTTTTTGGTAGACTGATCAATGCGAGAAGTCTACGTGGGGATGTTGTTTTGTTTTATGGTCATATGTGAAGTTGATCGATGCGGGAAGCTTCTGAGAGAGTGTTGTTTGGAGCAAAATTTGTGTATAGCCATCCTTCGAGGGAGTGGTCTATATTTTGCTTTGTATATTTGAATGTCTTTTGGATAGTTGTCCTTCAAGGGAGTAGTCTATTAGTTACAGCAATTATGCAGCTATCCTTTGAAGGAGCAGTCTACATTTATAGTTTATGACCTTTGTATAGGCATCCCAATTTTATGTTTTTTTTTTTTTTTTTTTGGTTGAACTTTTGGTCATGGACTTGACTATAGAGGTTTGGGGGTTTCCCTTTTATAAGGATAAAGCATTCATGCTTTACCAAAGGGTTGACTAATATTTTTAGGGAAAAAGGGTGGAAAGGAATAGGAATGACGATGATGGGGGTTGCTCAAGGGATGACCTCAAGTTAAACATCAAGTGAACGATTACTTGATTAACAGCAGAATGGTCATAGATGCAAGGCATTAAGGGGCTCAAGTTCTGGCCGGCCTTCAAGAGAAGATAGATGATAAGTCCCTGATCCATACTTGTGTGCTATGATATGAGGTCCGAGCCAATTATGAGCAAATTTGCCTCGTTTTCTTCATTCCATATTGGTCACATGTTTAAGGTGATTAAGAAGTTGGTTGATGTTTGGTCGATGCTTGGTTGGTTGATGTTTGGTCGATGCTTGGTTGGTTGATGTTTGGTTAATGCTTGGTTGGTTGATTTTTGGTCAATGCTTGGTTGGGGTCGTGATAGCCAATATAAAGTTGAATTCTCCCAGTTATTTTGGTGACAGGGATGATATTTGATACCCATTACAGATAATCAGTGGGTTAGATAAATGAGATGGAAAGAAGACGTTGAAGCTCCTCTTTGACAAGAAGTGCAATGCGAGAATGCATTTTGCAAAGCTTTTGCCTGATAGGCTTAGCCTCTGGGTTTGTGACGATGTTATGAATGACGATGTTACGGTCGATGTCAGGCATGTCGCTATAGGTCCAAGCAAAGGCTTTGCTATAGTCTAAAAGGAATTTGGTATAGTCAATTTGTTCTTGGGTGTCCAAAGATTGTCCAATCTTTAAAACACGAGGAAAATTGAAAGATGGAAGGTTAATGTCAATGGTCAATTCATTTAACATAACCTACGTTTCTGAAGGAAGTGATCGTTAGATGAAAGAGTCATCTGCACCCATGTAGGTGAGAATGGCGTCATCATCTACACATTGGATAGTGTTGATGGTAGCAGATTCATCGTCTATCATGTTTGGATAAATGAGAGGGAGAGACTTGGATACCCCACCCAGTTGATAGGTTAGGGGTTCCAAGTGAATGGCATTTATGCCAAAAACAAAACTAGGAGGGATGGAAACCACCAACTCCGTAGGTGAAGATGGGGGAATAGGTGAGTTTAGAGGTGATTTTTCTATGATAGGTTCAGGGTGAGGGTTTTTAGAAGTTTCAGTAGGTTCTTCAAAACCCAGGCCATGTCACTTTTTGGCATTCTTTATGGCCTCATCATTTGGTGGTTTGACAGGCTAGTGGGAGCCTTGTTCGTAGCGCCCAAAACCAAAGCCCTTCCATGCACACCTATAAAGATAGGTATGAGCAAAGTTTGGGTTGTCAAGAAAAGAGAAGTCAGATGTAAATAGTTGGGGTGATGACAGAGGATTCCCATTAGTGGGAGCTCGATCTAGCCCTCCATAGATGAGATTTGTTTGAATATTGAGAGGACCATAAGGGATGACCATTCTGATACGATGGTCATAGCTAGGATTGTGATGAAGTTGTCCATACTCTTGAGGAGTCTAGAACATGTCCAAGGTGAGTAAATGATACTCCCCAAGTGAAAGACATTGGAAGATATCTTTCATAGGGTCTTTTATTGTCACTTGAGGAGGTGGTGTAGGTGTAACCGCCGTTTGTGTACTTGTTGAAGCTTTCATAGGTGGAGGCGGTGTTTGGGTTGATGTCTTGAAAGGAATGAGAACATCATTGGGTCGATAAGTTGTGTTGCATGTCTTGAAAGGGGAGGGGTCTGTGGGAATGACATGAACTTGACCATCATGTTCAAATTTGACACAACGGTGTAATGTAAAAGGGACATAGGCCATGGCACAGATCCAAGGTCGTCCTAATAACATGTTGTATTGGAAATCTCCCTCGATGATGTAGAAGAGCTCTAGGATTGTTCGTGGGCCAACACGAATATGTAAGACGATGGTGCCAATGGTAGTGGTGGTGGTGTCATTAAAAGATTGAAGAATTGCGTCAGTCGTTGATACGCAATTCTTTGGGAGGGCTAATTGGTCATAGGCATGGCTAGAAATGATATTGATGTTGGCACCCCCATCAATCATAACTCGCTTAATGTGAGTTCGATCAACGTAGGTTGTGATGAAAAGGGCAAGATCCTGATCTTCCAAATTGGAGGTAGGAATTTCAGAATCACAAAAGGTAATAGAGGTGACGGTGGGTAATGATTGGACTAAGGCAGCTAGTGGTTGGGGGTCCTTGGGTTGGACCTTCACTACCTGTAAAGCCTTGATTAAAGCTTGATGATGTTATGGAGAGCTTTGAATGAGATCATATAAATTCATCTTCACGGGAGTTTGGTGAAGCTGTTTCACCATAGAATCATGGATTGCCTCTGAAGAAGTTGGTTGGGATGTACCCAAGATAGAAATCTTGGGTTTGGGTGGTTGAGCAGGCTTGACAAATGGGTAGGTCCAAGGAATAGCAGCTTTCTCTTTTGCTTTATCCTTTAAAGTTTGTGACCTAGTGGCCACATTGATGGTGTTAATCTCGAATAAAGGGAACAAAGGAGGTAAAGGGACCATAGTCTAATGATGGGATCCCGATGAAGGTGGAGAGTTTGGGGAGACATTAGATGGTGTTAGAGATTTGTTGACAATATCCTCAACAAGAAGGGTGTCTTTTTCCATGAATTGGTAGATGACAACCTTAAGGGCATAACAATTTTTGGTGTCATGCCCAGGTGTGCGATGATATTGGCAAATTTTAGTGTCATCGAACCAAGACGGTTTTGGTCTAAGAGGTTGAAATGGTTTAATAGGTGGAAGAGTGATGTTAGAAGTTTGCAAAAGTTGATGTAGTATCAAAGCATATGAACCCGCTAATGGGTCTACGCTTGTTGATGTACTAGGTGTTGATGACTTTTGTTTTGGAGTTGTTGAGGGAGATTTCCATACCACCTTTTTGATTGGTGGTGTGGCCACTTGTGTAGACGACACTTTCTTTGTGAGGGGTGCCAAATTTTTTAGAGGAGGCATGTTTTTGGTGGGTAAAGGGAGTAATGGAGGCAACTTGTTGTTGATAGGTGTTGGAGTAGGGAACACTCCTATTAAGGTAGAGGGATGTGGGCCCAAAATGGAGGGTAATGATGATGGTGGAAGAGGAGCTCACTGATGTGGTTTAGTAGCCTTCTTTGGTTTAGTGCGAGGACTACTTTTGTACGGGATGAGGTTCAAGTCTACCTTCACTTGTGGGTGAGTGAGGTTTGATATGGGGCGAACACCGAGGGATTTAACCGGTTTTGGTATGGTGGATGTTTGTGAGGATTTAGGTTCAGATGTGGATGATTGGGCTTCTAAAGATTTGGAAGTAGAAGCCTGATCTTCATTGGTGACTTTTGGAGATTTTGTCACAGAAGGGTCAACAGTACGAGATGAAACGGGATGTGTAAGATAAGGAGTTTGAATCGCTCCCATAATGCCTCATCCTCTAACTTCTTCGAATGGAGAAATCCTAAGTTCTCCACCAATCAAGAGAATGGTTTTGAAGATGTTGGATGAGACTTTGGTTTTTTAGAAGATGTGGGTGGTTGTGAGACCGAAAATGTGTTAGATGTAGTGATTTTGGGCCAAAGGCGTGAGAGAGCCATTACTAGATCGTCTTCGATCGAAGTAGGTGAAGAGACAAGTTCTTCTCTTGGTGGAGAAGGAATTGGGGAATGTGACTCCTCAAGAGGATAGAGGGCAAGGATGATTGTACCTTTTACTTGTGATTAAAGAGCAGAAAAGGTATGGTCCTCCATTGGTAGTAGGAAGGATGAAGGTGGGGCTAGTGGCGTTGGTATGGTTAAAGCATCCTCCAATATAAGAGGGGTAGATGGAGAACTAATAGGAGAAGAAGGTTATTCCACCTGTGGAGGAGAAATAGGAGAAGAAGGCTCTTCTACCTGTGGTGGACAAATAGGAGAAGAAGGCTCTTCTTCTTGTGGTGGACAAATAGGTTGACTAACCTCTTCAAACTATGGGAGAGGTTGGTTAGGAATGACAGGAAAGACCGTGTTGACTATGCGTATATTACACTCTTGGGGGTCTTTTGCCATGGTCTATACGTTGTTTTGGCTAGGGGGATGGTTAGGGAAAGGTTGTCTAAATATGTCTATGTTTTGGTTAGGTGGCACGTTCGGGCTATCCAAAACAAGATCCCCCTTGTCTATCATGTCTTGGACAATGTTTTTAAAGGTTTTGCAGTTGTTTATGTCATGGCTTTTGACACGATGATAATGACAAAAGTCATTTTCCCTATACCATATAGGATGGCTTTTGAGGGGTTGAATTGAGGTGGTGGTCGAATTTGGGGGAGGTTGAGGACTCCCTATTTGACTAGTTTATACAATACAAACGCATATGATTCTCCTATTGGAGTATGATGACGTTGTATGTATCGTTGTTGGAATTATCGTGTAATGCTTTGAGATTTGGAAGGTTCAAATTGGTTAGTTGTGGTCGATGATGATGATCTAGACACCATAGCATTTGCTGATCCCTTGGATTTGAAATTGGAGGAAGAAGATTTGGAGGAAGGGTCATTGGATTTTGCGTTAGTATTTTTACTATGCAATTTGACTTTATTTTCTTCGACAGCATGGAGTTCAAGCTTCCTAGCCATGGTGAAAGCTTCATCAAATATGCAAAATGTTTGGACCCACAAAGTAGATTAGATGTGTTTGATACACGCTTGTGAAAAGAGCTTGATGAGCTCAGGTTAAGGTAAAGAAAAGGAGAGTTGGTTGATTAAACTTCTCCATCAAGCAACAAAATCAGCTATTGATTCATTATCAAATTGTCTGATAGAGTATAAGTCCATGATGGAAACCTTTTTAGTGATGTTAATTGAAAAGTGGTCAAGGAAAAGTTGGGCTAGTTGAGTGAAAGAAAAGATAGAGTGACTGGTAATAGAACTATACCAATCGAGGGCAGCACCAGAAAGTGACATGGGAAATGTGTGTAATAACAACGCATCGTCATGTGCTATAAGGTAACAAGCATGTCTAAACACTCGTAGATGTTGTTGTGGGTCTTCTTTACTCTGAAAGTGAGTAAACTTGGGAAGTTCCCACTAGCTAGGACATGGTCAGATCGAGACTGAAGGATGAATGGGTTCATTACAGATTTGCTCAAATGAGAGAACATTTCTTGAACCAGAAATGGATGTCTCAAGGTTAGACATCTTATCCATCAACATTTTGATTAGATCAGTTAATGGATTTACAGGTGGGGTGCCCCCTAGGTTGTAAGGCATTTGGAAGGTGTTAGGAGGGGCGTATGACATAGTTGGTTGCGGTTGTATAGGCACAACATATTGGTAACTAGTCATAGGGACAGATGTTGAAGTCAAGGGTGGTTGTGTCATAAAGCTAGAAGGTACAACTTGGCTTGATGTCACCAAAGGTGGTTGGATGGTGGCAACACTGGCCAAAGGATAACTAGTTACTCTTATATTTATGGGTGCAAGAGTAGGTGGGATGGAGACAGCTAAGTTTTGAATGGTGTAGAACTTTGTTGAATGGTTTATGGTTGAGGGGGCACCAAAACCCCAATAGAGGTAGGTCCAAAAATAGAAGGAGAGGTCACACTTTGAATATTGGTCATGGTTGGGTTGTTAGTTGAGGCAATGGCCTAGGTGTCTATGGGTTGAGTTATAGAGGCCGTTGATATGATTGCCATTTCAACTAAGGAAGTTGGCATCCCATAAATTGGGTTGCATGAAGGATCTCACGTTTGACTTCTCACGAGATAGTGCTGAAGAGCCTTGACATTGAGGTCAAGGAATCTTTCAAAGTCTTATTCCCCTTTGGGAACAATAGGGGGTTGAGTTGGGGTTGGTTGGATAGGAGTATGTTTAGTTTTTGAATTATACTCCGTTTGGGGACTTGATATACAAGGCGAAGGCGGGAGTGGTTGTTGCCTTGCGTGGTCAACAAGAGTTTTTTTTTTATTACGTGTCAAAACCATCCAAGGCAAAATAGATTTAGGTTTTAAAAACTGTATGTTTTAGCCTCAAAAAACTAGATTATGTTTTTGACAGCCAAAAAGTCAGGTTTTGAACTTGGTGTTTGAGAAGAAAATTTTTTGGACAGTGACTGACATCGGTATAAAAACTAATGTCAGTGAAGTAAGTTGCCGATGTCGGTTAGATAACTGATGTCGGTGAAGATAGTTGCCGATGTCGATGGAAAAACCGATGTCAGTTACTGTGTGTTTCCAAAAACCCAAAAAATTGAAAGTTTTTGGAAGAAAGAAGAGAGTTCTAAGTTGTTTTGGGAGCTCAGAATGCGACCTCACCAACTCAAAAAATTAGATACAGATAGAAAAATAGATGATGGCAAGGAACCACTAAATGTTAATTCCTAAGAATAAGAATTTTAGAATCGTGTTGGCTTATTCCTTAGAAGAATACGTTTGGGAAGTTGGGCTTTTAGAACGGGTACTAAAAGAGGCAGTCTAAGGTTGGTTTTAGGTTAAATTTTGGTGCTCAAAATCTGTATTAGGCTCCATACGTGGCCTGGTGCTAGGAGCTTGCTCCCCTCACTTCACGAGCCCAGAGATAAGCTAGGTCGCTTAGCCAGTATATACTTCCCCTAGAGTTTATACTCTACCAGAGAACAGAGTGGGTTCTCCCCTTGGTAGTGAAGTCCAAGTGGGATTGCCAGGAAGGGTAAGGTATCTGCTAGGTGATGAAATCCTAGTTGGGCCTTGTCTCAGGTATGTTTAGATGTTTAGTTTGATGTGCTTGTCATCTGGTAGTGTAACATATGTGTACTACTCTTTATTCATAATGCGGTTCTAATTACTAGATGAGAAGGCTAAATATGCATTTAAGTAAGAATGAGATGCAATAGTGTTTTAAACCCAAATCAAAATGTTTTTGTTCAGATGCAAACAAGTGAGGAAAAGGTTAAGAGCATGAAATTTACTACTCTAAGATGTAAGGAGAAAGTGACAGGAAGAAAAAGAAAGAAGTTCTTTTTAACTTGTGTTTATGGTTTCGTTCCAAAATAAAGAGATAGAAGGAAAGGATGCAAGAAGAGATCTAATGCACCTATATGAATGTTTGCCTTTAGAAGAAAAAGGATGAACTCAAGGAAAACTCCAGGGGTCCCACCAGGCGTCCCAAAATGTTTCTACTCGTTTTCGCTTTTCACATTCAGAAGAAATAAGAAACTAAAGTTAAATGGTCAGGGGTTAGATGATACCCGGATGAAGTTGCACACCGTATCCAGATGATTGAAGGAGCTCCTCTTTGGCTATGGAGGATGACACCTATAGATAAGAAAGACTTAAACAAAGAAAACATTAGATAGATATATGGTGGACTGCCAAGCAAATCTCGGTCCCAGAAGTGCAAAGACTTCCTTGAGGGATGACAGTCCACTAGTTGATAAAAGAGTGTTGCTAGAAAGAGAAATGGTGAAAGACTAAACAAAATAAATAGAGATAATGCATACCTATATTCTTCTATCAGTCTATCATAGTCACCGACATCGGTAGTTCTACCGGCATCGGTTGGTCAAGTTGCCAACGTCAGTTAGTCTACCGATGTCAGTACGGGAAATGGTCGATGTCAGTTAGGGAAATGGCCTTAGATAGGTTTTGGACAGGTTTATGGGTGACAAAAGAGTCTGGGAGGTCTGTAGGAGTTTGGAGGTTTGTGCAAGATTGCAGGGAAGTCGATAGAGTCTTAAGAGGGACAAGGGGTAGAGGACAGGTTGTCAAAAGGAGTAAGGATATGGGGAAGGCCTCTCAGCCTCTCCAGGAAGAAAGTTAGGGCTGGTTGATGATATTTAGAAATTCTAAATAGAAGCTAATTGTTAATGCTTTCTAAATTATTGAAATGAAATAGAAGAAGAATACCTAGCTCTTGCTTACTAAAGAATCAGGGGTGTGAACGCTTATTCTCGATGCGGCTGATGTAAAAGACTTCCTGTAATGTTTCAATTAGGTGTGGAGTGACTGATGCAGAGTTCCTATAGCTTGTGATGTTTGGTGTGCATTTGGGTGAGAGAGAGAGAGAGAGGTCAAATTCTGAGAGCAAGAGAATTAGCATTTAGTTAAATTGATCCCCAGAGAATTTGGGGTCAAAATTTAGTTTTAAGCAACCGACGTCGGTGATTTCGTCGGTGTCGACCGACGGGTAACCGACGTCAGTGGCTAGAAGATGGGTAAAAAGGCTATTTTTAGCCTTTTGCCCCTTCCTCCATCTTCCAAGTTTAGCTGCCATTGGCAAACAGTCTAAAGGGCGGGTTTAATAGGTGCAAGGATTAGTGGGGGAGTTGAAATAGGGCTTAGGTCATTATGATTTGTCATAGGTGATAAATGGGGGTATCCAAGGGCAAGGTGAGGTGTCATGGGTGGTGTTATTAATTTAAAATAGGTAATTATTTTAAATTAATAAGTGTGTGGTTTAGGAATGTTTAGAAGTGGACCAAGGGGACCAAGGGGGAGTCGACTAAGGAGTAGACATAATTTTGGTGTCTACATGAACATCAAATCATAGGACTCTTTTAGGGTTGTTATATGATTGTGTTAGACTGTATACTTTAGAACCCTTCCTAACATGATGTGTTGTGACAAATGAGACAAGTGATCCCCTAATCAGGTCTAGCAGATCCCCATAATGGTCATGCTCCCACTTAAAAAATTTATCCCCAATCAAAAGTTTAGGTGTGCTCTATCTTATCTAATCTAGGATTAATTCATGTACATCATGCAATTTTGATTACATACAAGTAATGATTGGAACCAAATGAATAATGGCTAATGGTTGGATAATGATAAGGCATCATGAAGCTTTATTGCTTGCATGAGCCAAAGGATGAATCCCTGGGATAGAAATGCTACAAATTTGTGGAACCTAGTTGTTCACACAAGCTAAAGGATGAGCTCCTAGAAGGATAAAGCTAGGGCATTGTGGAGCTTGGTTTCTTGCATAAGCCAAAGGATGAGGTCCTATAATGGTAATCGTATTCGTTAAATATTATGGAGCTGGGTAACTCATATAGTCTAAAAGAAGGTTAGTAATAACCAATGATCGAATAACAAAAAGATGTTATGGTGCTTGGTTACTTGACAAACCAAAGCATCCAAGTCCTCTTTATAAACCATATCATCCCAATCTTGATTTGGATCATAAGTTGGTTCTTGACTATGTTCTATATATTGATTGTTATAAAGAGGGTATGGATCTGTATCCCAAACCATATTATGCATAGTGGGGTTTTCAATAAAGTCCTTCTCATAAACCTCTTCATAACAATCAAGGTCTCGAGTTGAATTGTAAGTAGGCATTTGGTTATAGTCAATTTATGTATTCATTCTATCATAACTTGGATTGTACATGACTTCACCATAAGTGTAGCTAGACATATCTACATAAATAATGAAAGCTTTGAAACAAAAAGCTTAAATTTTTATAAAATTTGAAAAACTATATCCAAAGAACAAATGGTTCAAACTTGGTCAAAAGGGGTGGATTTGTATGTCCAAAACAGTTTGTGCTACAAATTGGCCTAAAATAGTCTAACATCAAATTCTAATGTCAAATTCCATACACACAAAAGGTCAAGCATCTGAATAAAAATTGGTATGTCAAATTTCTAAGCCAAAGTGTTCTAAACAAGGTCTAAACTAGGAAAGGGAAAAGAGTTACTAGGTATTTAATCCAAATGCATAGTCAAAATATAGGCTTCAATAGGTTGTGCTAGGAATTTTGGCCAAATGACATCAAAAGTTAGGCTTGAAACAAAAGATTGATGTGAATTTAATTTAATCTAATAAGTTTGGAAATAATTTTGACATAGACCTGGCACAAGGAATCAAACATAAACATGATTAGTTGGCATAATCCATAAGGCAAAAGGATCTTGGAGAATTTTGTGTTATCCCAAACAAAGGAACAAATAATGATGAGGATAGGCATTGAACAAACAAACAATAAATAGTCATCAAGTTTGGGTAATCAATTAACCAAAGTTATGCAACCTAAAAGTTAAAAATCTATGTATCAGCCCCATGAGTTGAGACATAAATAGAAATAAATTGATGTTTGAATCCAAGCTTGACAAGGTTAATTGAAAACTCAATGTTGAAGATTAGGAGTTGACCAAACAAGCTAGACAAGATTGGACAGCATGACGGTGCATAGATAAGGTCCAAATGGCATATGTGATATGGTTTTAAACAATGGTTTTGGTACAAGTCAAATGAGTTTTGAAATAATTTGAGCAGCAGAATGGTGTTAACATGCTCTAATGATGTAATTAATGTTATGTTTCAAAGACTCAAAGGCACAAACTTGATATTTGATTTGGGCCACATAATGGTACCCTTATCAATCAATTAACACAACACAAAGTTTGAAAAAACTCTAAGGCAAAAGTGTGTTTTATTAAATGCACTCAAGGCAAATGGAAAAATAGGATAGATAGTATAAAATATAGCCTAAGACTCAAAGCGTTAGTGATATGCAACATGACTTGAGTCCTATCAAATGATGATAATGATTATGAGTCTAAAAATGGCCTTCAATTTAAATTGGGAATTAAACTCAAGTTAAAATGTGTTATGTGTAAAGTGGTGAGCCTAATTTAACATATCAAACTTTAAAACTTATAAGAATCCAATTTTGAATTTAAATTATCAATGAAGGAGTTCAATAAAAAGTGGCAAATGATTTAGACTCAAATGGGCAACATGACTGTGCCAAATTCGAAGATATGACACAAAGTTTATGATAAAAATTTGAATAAGGAAAAGGAAGAGTTTCACTTGGGAAAAAAAATGCCTCCTTGTTTGAAAAAATGGTGGATAATGTGTTTGGTTATGTAACCCTTTGTTAACAAATAGTTTTAACTCCACATAAAAACCAAGTAATCTAAGACAAAGACAAATTAACTAAATAATCATCTTAAGCCCTAAACTAATAAGGTATGGCAAATTGGGGTTAACTATCTAACAAGTTTTCAAATGTCTATATGGATCCCATACACAAGACTTTCACAAAAAAATTAAAGAGAAACAACATGTCAATTGGGTCTGAGTCACTTGGTTTTTTGTAAAATTGTATTGCCCTTTTTATAACCACTACATTTATCACTCACTCAGTGTAGTGTGATGTTCAATGTGCTCAAACATCTCAAGATTAGCCCCAGTGATAGGAGATGGTTTAACCACTCAATCCATCATCCCAATGGGGTGATCCCAATTTATATACCTACCCATGGATAAAGGTTAAAGATGATCTTGGGAGACGAACCCTAGGTCAAAGCTTCCCTAAAGAACTTATGGGAGGTGATGAAATCCCCCTCACATGCCAAGATTCAATGAAAGTAAAAAAACTAAGTAAAAGAGATTTAAGGTTGTTTCTAGGTCACCCAAGTCATGCATTTCTTGGGAAGAGCCTTCACAATTTCTCTTTTACACCTTTGGACTAAGGCACTTTGCAATGAAGTCAGCACTTTTTATCCCACAAGTTCCCTATAGGAGATGGGGGGAGAGCATACACACATAACTCCCTATTTTCTCAATCAAAACTAATTAAAGAAACAAAGATAAACAACTTGAAAAAACTTGAAGTGTGTTCAATTTTATCATTAAACGAAATGTGTGGTGGTGTTCTTTAGCCCCTTTGTTTTAAGTTGTAAAAACTTGTATAGAACCACTAAAAACTATTCAAGTAAACATCTAAGTGTTTCCTTAAGCACTAGAATAAAAGTTCCTAATCCTTTTTAAGCACTAAAAAGAGGTTAAAAATAATATATTAAGCTTGTTTAGATCCCTTTTAAAGTTAGACCTATAAGGAAAAAGTCAGAGTTTTGCTTAGCCTTGAATCACTTCTCCAAATGAAACAAACAACTTTGAAAATTGAGCTCTCAGGTTCCATATAGTGTAATCCCCCTACTCCACAGTAAAATCTTGCTACTCTACAAAATCATTACTCAAATAGGCAATATCACTACTCAGGTTAGTTAACATAAATCCACAATATAGCTACTTAGGATAATAATCTTGTGGGTTACAGTGCAATAACATCACTATGAGAGTTGTGATATTATCACTTAATCACCAGAGGCTTACCTATAATATTGTGATTCAGATAGTCAATATTGTGACTATCAAGTCTCGGTATTGTAATATCATGATTATCAATTTATGGTATTTCAATATCACCACTAGTGACTCGTGGTATTACAATATCACTACTTAGAGAGTAGTGATGTTATAATATTGCTAATAGCGAATCATAGAGTTATTATATCATTACTTGTAAGTAGAAGTATTGTAATATAGCTAAGGGATCTGTAGACAAAGATAAGGTTAGTCTAAAAACATAGTTTAAACATAATATCATGACTTAAAATGACAAACTCATGACTATGTTAATGGTGGAATTGTGGTCTAGAGAACAAAACCATGACTCCATAGTGACAAAACTGTGACTTCGAGAAAAATAAAATTTTGCTCAAATTTTCACTCTTTACTCCCATACTCCAAGATCCTGCATGATAATGGTTAGTATGTTGCTTGTAGGTGCTATTTGACTAAATTTGTGAGACTAGGTCCCACCAAGCATGTCATTTGTGAACATAGGATTGAAATAAGGGGAGATTAGTATGGTGTTAGTGAATGAAATCAAATCCAAAAAAAATGCACTAATACTAACACCTTAAGCCTATCTCAAGAGGGGAGCATAATAACAAAACTAAATGAGAAACACAACTAGAATACAAAAAACAAATAAATCCTTCACCTTCCTTGGATGCTCCAAATAGATTGTTGAAGTGGCTTTCTTAATTTGTGCTCAATGAGTCTTCATCAAAGGAGGCTTGGCTATCTCCTCTTCTCCTTAGTGCCAATGGATTTAGCTTGGCTCAATAATTGAGCATTATAACAATAATTGGATGAGGCTTTGGAATTATTTATGCATGATAACTTTACACTATCCAAACATAAAATTATGAGTGTGAGGCCTTCTATTTATAGATTTTGCAAAATGATCAGAATGAACATGAACCATCCATCTCAAGATGAAGATGTGTGGATAAGAATCTATTCAATTTTGGAGGTCAAATTCAACAAATGCCCTCATAAATATTTGGAATAGAGAGGCATGAAAGGGCTTAGTGAGATATTTTATACATTTATGGCCTAGGGATGACTTTCTAAGAAATGATGTCACTTGATGATGCAAAAACTCATAATCAATTTCCAAAAAGAAATATTCAACAAGTTTCATGGAATTCTTAATTAGGCTCTTGATTTATATTAATTAGCCTTAAACATGATTTATCAATTTTGGTGCAAATCTTGGCAATTGGTGCACACATTAATCAAATTGGTCATAATATTGTATTATTGGCTCAAAATTTGACTAGATTAGAATTAGTATGTGATGTTAGATGTTTTGGATTCATTATCCCATTTAGGATGTTGCTAACATAAAATAACAAGGGCACATGTCTCTTACAAGAAATTTGGTAGAAAAGAGCAATCCAGAGCACCTAGTGCAAAATTATCATTTTGACTTGAAATGATATGATCAAAGTTAGATGTCTCATAAATTGCATACCCTATTTAGTGATACTCTAGCCAAAATCAGTACTTATATATGATAATTCACATCATTTAGTGTGTTTTAGTATTTTTAGCCCAAATTGTGCATTTTGATAAGAATTAGTCAAAAGCTTGGTTGGAGGTTATTGGTGGCCACTTTTAGGTGTCTATAAACACTACTTGGATCAAGGTAGAGAGTATTGTTCAGTAATTGCATTGACTCCAACATTGGATGTATCATCCTTGGCATTGACTCAATCTGAAAAGTTGATGCTACTTAATTATGAGCTACATCATTCAGACCCTACATCAACTCAATCTAGTTTGACCCTGCTCAACATTCAAGTTCTAATAGTGAGATCCATAAACTTGTCTTCCATATCACATATATGTCTCAACATCAAGCTTGGGTTCAAACTTTACACTGGTCAAACCACATTTTTTTAATAGATTATTATTTTTTAATGTCATGTTAATCAAGATTAAATAGTATAGTCCTCGTACACAAGCTTATGGGGTTGCATAGCTCGATTGGTTAAATAATGTTTAAAAAGTAATTAGTCCTGAATGAGATCAAGGGATTAACCCCCTTGCATTCCCCTCAATCATTTTTTTACTAAAGAAATGTTTTAGTAGATTTTTTTCAAAACAAAACCAAAAAAAATGGAGATTTATTCAAAAGGCAAAAAAAATCATTTTTTTCTAGTTGGGGTGAGATTTTTTTTCCTACGAGGAAAGTTATATTGTAATTTTTTAAATTGTAAAATGCAAATAAATAGTGCATTGTATTTCTTAATTTCTAGCATCAAAATAAAAAAAAGGTGTATATTGCACAACTCATAGCATTCAGTATTAGCAGCGCCTATAGATTATATTTACAAGTAAAACCATCTTGTTTAATCTATTGCATCCATCACCTAAAATAGTTAAAATGATGACATCTGGGCCTCATCCCTATAAATCATTGAGGAGTAATAAACATTCCAATTTTTTCATTAAATCATCCCTCTATTACCCATTTGTCATGATCGTTTAGCATAAATCCTGATAATTAAATTATTCAAGTATATAAGGAAGTTACACCCACGTACAAGGATATCATTGATCAGATGAAACATTTTCACGTATTATCTTTATACCATGTACCACTCTATTCTCATGTGCATGAATGTCTCTTTCACATACCGTCAAGTATATCAAAAAGATGAGCTTCTTCCACATACCAATGAGTATATAGGAAGAGTGTATATATCAAGAGGAATGGTATATCAAACTTATAGTATATAAAAAAGGGGACCTGTTAGAGTAATAAGGAACCAATTCATCTCCCAAATTTTTTTTAAAATGGCCATAAATGGCCCAAATTTATTTTTACCAAAATTTGAACTTCTATGTAGCGATAACTATGGTGCATGGAAAACCAAAGTAAAAACACATATATAATTTAAGGACTTTTGGCACATCATTAATAGCACATACATGCGACATGCCTCTAATGTTGATCAAAATCATAATTTTGATTAGGCAAAGTTTATTATTATGTTTGAGATATTGGATGAGGTACAACCATATTTTTGTGAGGCTATAATAGCTAAGAAAATTGTGGATAAGTTCCAAATAGTGCATGAGGACAAAAATGAGAACACAATTCTCCACCTACAAAGTCAACTTCACTCTCTCAAATTGAAGATATATAAAAATGTAGAGGATTTTATAAGACATGTTGTAACCCTAAGGGCCTTGCTCCAAGTATTGGGTGAGCAAGTTACAAATGCCTCTCTTGTATAAATAGTCTTGATAGCATTGCCACCCTCTTACAGAATCTTCATGACTACATTGACTATCACAAATCAAAAATCAATGTTTGAAAACTTAGTCATTATGCTGCAATAGGAAGAGTCCATGCATGAAAAATAAGAAGATGAACATGCTCTTGCTTCTCATTAACATAAAGGGAAGAGGCTCATAAATCCTTTTAAACAAACCCAAAAGCAAGGTCATTACCAAATTCCACAAGGGCTTAAACAACAAAAAATTAAACTCATTTATGGTAGAAAATGATATGAATTTAAATATTATTGGTATAATGCATACACATAGGACTCATCTAGCAAAAAGAAATGTAATAACCAAAAATTATCACAACAGAACAAAGGACAAGGTCAAAAAAAAGGAAACTAGATATAGAAGCAACATTGCTTAATAGGAAGAAAAACACCCATATGAGGACTTATTATATGTTACACAATCTCACAAGGAATCAACTTCATAAATTTCTATCTGGTATGTCAATTTTTGTAACTTGACACATGATAAGAATAAAATATTGGTTCCATAGTTTAAGTGATACACCTCATAGCAATCATGTTTCCTTGGATGATGACACATCATATCATGTCCAAATTATTCGTAACATCTCCTTACCACTTGTATGACATAAATGTATAATCCTTGATGTCTTGTATGTCCTAGGACTCACTAAAAACCTTCTTTCTATCAGGCAATTGCTTGAACATAACCTAAAGGTTAGTTTTGACTACAGAGGTTCTAAAAATATGTGCCCCATTAGAGATAAGTCAAAAATCTCAACAATTGTTAAACAGAAATCTAGAGTTGGGATAATGTTCTAACTTGACTTTGTTCAACAGAATAGTCAGGGATTTATTACAAAGGATTCAAACTCAGTTAATTTGTGGCATAGTAGATATGGGCATGTGATTTTGGATTTTTGGTTGCACTAAGATGTCATAATATGGTGAGATGGCTTCCTCTACTAAAAACAATAAAAATGTCTACCCCAGTTGTCTAGCAAGCAAAAAACATAGAGTATCATGTGTAAATGGTACCTTTCAATCTTCTAAAAAAATAGATCCATTATGCACTAGTCTATGTGGATCTATGATACCTAGTTACCATGGGTTTCAATTTTTTCAGCATTTTGTTGATGACTACTCACACAAAATATGGGCATAATGTTTAAAGACAAAATACCAAACCTTCAACATTTTTAAAGATTTCAAATGCTTTGTGGAAACATAAATTGGTCATAAAATCAAATCTCTCCACTCAAACCGAGGGAGTGAATACACCAGTGAATAATTTTTGGCTAATTTGAAAGAGCGTGGTATTCATAGACAAATGACTCCACCTTATACTCCACAACATAATGGGGTTATAGAGAAGCAGAATTAAATTATCATGTAAATGGTGTATTGCATGATTGAGGATTTAGGGTTGGAACATACATATTGGGAAGAAGTAGTGCATAAAATAGTTTATCTATTAAACAGGTCACTTATTGCAACTCTTGATGGGGTGACTCCACAAAAATCATGGACAAGGCATAAACCCTTAATAACTCATCTTTGGGTTTTTAGATGTAAAGTATATGTGCATGTTCCTAAAAAGAAGAAAAATAAATTAGATAAAAAATCCATGAAATACATATTTTTATGATTTAGTAAGGAATCAATGACTTTAAGAATTATGGATCCAAAAACAAGGAAAACATATATAAGCAAGTTTGACAACCCCTCAAGTTGTACTTAAGAAAAAGCAATGAATTTTTTTTATAAAAAAATTAACTTAACATTTAAATTGAAAAATTAAACAATACAACATAGCTAAATCATAACTAGGAATAAAAGTACTAATTCAAATACTGCATATAATATACATATTATACAATTCCAAGGAAAGTAATCATCACATGACACAACTATGACTGGTCTAACAGTTCAGTAACTATTTTTCAAATACACAAGTACATAATATAATTACATTACTTCAGACATACATCCTACTACAATAAATAGATACCAAGCTCTCTAGAGCTCGAGTCATGCCAACTCATGTATCATTGATAATCTCAAGTGTCATCTCTAGGTAGTACTCTAGTGGAGAGGGAGAGCATCATCTGAGTGCTTTACCACTTCAACCACAGACCAACAATCCCCCACATAATTCCCTATTAGGAAATGACCCTCCCTTCATCGACAGGGAGATATAATGGTGCGAGAATCCAATGAGATGTGTTAGTACCCTATGTGTTATAAGATTTCTAATAACATGTAATGTACCATAAATAAATTTGGTCTAACATGATATCTCACTAAATACAAATAAAATATATGAAATGATAATGTACATCTACATTACTTTATCCAAAGTTTTTAGATAATATATGATCATTTAGATCAGTCAATTTCATAACACACGATTTGATCAGACTATCTATTGGTGGTGTTGCCTAGGCTAGTGGAATCTATCTCACTAACTATTAGCATCATCAATACATATTCTAAAGTAAACACATATAACATAGAATACATTTCCAAGATTCATATATATTTTCTCCTATACAAGGAATAAAACAATCTTGAATACTCATTTACTTCACCAATGTTTATGAATCAAAAAATGTGCTATTAACACAAAATTAACACTCTGACAACAATACATTTGCATACAAAGTCATACAATCTGGGTATGATTTAACTAAAGACTATTTATGCTCATATGACGAAAGTAAATTATTAGTTTATTAATTACACTATATAATTCATTTAAATATTCCTATTAACAATATTTGGCAATTAATTATATAAAAATGCATGCATCATTTCTTTGATTTAGCATGCAATGAATTCTAAATTCAATTATTTAAATAAAAATAACCTTGCTCAAAATTAAATGTGAACAATCAAGATCCTATATCAATCTAATGACCTAGTAATATATTTAATATTTATACCTTCAATATTATAATTAAGGTATAATCCAATTGATATTTGGTTTACATTTAAAGGAACTATTTATCTTAATATCTATCTCACACAAAATAAATTATAAGAATAATTAAGACATAGTTATATTAAAATCATTACAAAATAATTTATAACATTGATATATTTAATAGAATATATATATCAAACCATGAATATATAAATAAGATGTTACCCTTAGTTATATGCAGCCTGCATGATATAAAATGCAAGTTTGATCAAATAAAGCACAAGTCAATGGTTTTAGACTCAGTTGTATGTCTATGGGGTGTAGACTTCTAGGATTCATCATACATAAAAAGGAATGTGAAGCACTAGTTTTTATAATTGAAATGTAGAAGAAATTTTTGACTTTGCATATTAAACGAGACCTAAGGTAAATGCAACTTTACATACATATACCATTCAAGCAATAATTGACATGTTGCCTATTAGATTAAAAAAACATTGAGCCAATGGTTATGATTAGTTGTCCAGATAAATTAGGCATAGTAATAAAAAGAAAATGCAGGCCTATTGATACAAGTTTAAGTGACTTAAGACTCAAATTAAATAAGGATGCATTCTTTTAATATTCAACATTTCCCTTTTCAGTTAAAATGTGGGTCAAGTATATAAGACTCAGCTTAAATAAAATTTAGCTTTAATTTAAAATGAGACACTACCACTTGTTATGGAATGCAATCTAAATAGAATGCGGGATTCACAAAGTCAACTCAGATTCTCATATAATTGATGCAGCCCTATTTAGTGTAAAAAAAAGCAGTCCAATAATAATGAGACTCAAGTTATAAGCAAAATACAGGCCTTAATGTAAGCTAGTTAATAATTACTACCTAGGCCAATACCTAATGCAGGTTCAAGATAGAAAGACAAAATACATCTAAAAAGAAGCGGGATGCAGATCTTAAGTCAAACATGGATATATATACATTTGATACATAACCTCTAGGTGTAACAATGAAAATATAGATCATCAAATTGTAACGCTTGGTCTATTATCTAAGACGTAGGCTTAAATATGGAAATATTGGCATTAAAGAGAATGGGCATTGACTCTAGATTTAAATATAGAAAATAAATAATAAAATACAAGCTTAAAATTAATATTCAAGTTTTTAATAAATAATACATAGGTTTCAGGTCTCATTGATTAAGCTTAGACTTCAACAGTAACTTAGTTTTATATATTATATACCATGCAAACAATATTTTGAATCACATACAAAAAAATAATAGAACCAACCTAGATAAAATGCCCTTTTCCTTGCTTGTCTTTCTCTATCTCTCTAATTCCTTAGATTCTTTTTCCTTTCTCCATCTATGTGTCTTAATTCCCAAAATTCCTCTTTTATTTATGAAACAAAATTCCTTATAAACCATGTACTACTCCCTTTGCATGTAAACTCTCTATTTTAATTTTTCTTTTTTTTCTAAATTTCAACTTTGGTTGACTCAATAATATATTTCTTGATTTTTAAGTAAACTCTTGCATAGATATTCAAGATTGTATTTAACTCAAGTTCTAAATTCATTAACTTCTATGAATTTATTTTCTTTTACTTTGGTTTATCGAACTAACATGCAAAGTTAACAAAAATAATAATAATATTCATTTTCTTAATTTTCAAATAAATTTCATGCATAATTCAAATTTTATCTTTGAATTGCATTAACCCAACTTCCATGCAATTCTTGAAATAATGATAAATAATTATTTAACTAAAAGATAAAATAATAATGGGTCGAGGTGTGTAGTCGGTTGGATGGGTACTTCCGTTGCGGCTCTGCCCACCAGTGTTCGAGTCCCTCCCTGGCCCCATGGTACCAATATTAGTCGTGTCTAGCCAGCGGTGTCGATCACGTTAAAAATTTTACCAAGCTTTTTTTTTAAAAAAACATAAAATAATAAATTAATTACATTTTAATTTGCAAGATAATTGTGTCTAAAATAATAATGCCTTTATAACAAATTAATAATTATTTTTGGATTAATATTAAAAAATCAAATTAAATAGAAAAGAGATCTAATACATACATTAATTCCACACATAAATTATCACAAGCAGTAGGTACTAATATTTTAATGTAAATGTCATTTAAAATATACTATGTGTGTGTGTAGGGTCATTAGCATTTTCCAATGATATTTTTCCCAATCATTCCATCTAGCCAATCCTCTCTAATGATGCTCTCCCTTGTCAAAATCTGAGGGTAGGACCTATCTTGCATCCAACTTGCAACAAGTAGATAGTTAGTTTGAGTCATCATAAATATCATTATTGATGCACAACTAACTAATACATATCCATAATATACAAAATATAACATACAATTCTCACACCATGTACTCTAATCAAAAATGTTACTATCCCATTACAATATAAGTCATAAAGTTCAAAATCAAAGCAATATCAATCATCTATTAAGCATACTAATCAATGGATTAAAAGTTTATAAGTCATGGGGTGAAACCGGGATGTAACATCCTCCCCCCTAAAAATTGGTCTTCATCTCGATGACACTTATTCAAACAATAGTTTTGACTATCAAAAGAGTCTAACAGAATTTAAAAACATAGTATCAAGTATCTATCATGCAAACAAATGTGAAAATATCCTTAAAAACTCATCATAACCTTCCCAAGTAGAACTATCTTTAGAGTATTGGTCAAACAAGACCGTACATTGAGACACCTCTCTATTTCACAAATAAAATTTGTGAGTGTCAATTACTCTGATTGGTTCTACCATGACCACCCTGAGATCTAGAGCCTACAAGGCATTCTAATCCAAAACATGTGAAGGATCAACTATGTACTTCTTAAGATAAGATACATGGAAAAAATTATGTAATAGAGCTAGGGATGGTGTTAATGCAAGCCTATACATAATAGGATTGACCACTTCTAACACTTTGAAGGGCCCCACATATCTTGGTGATAGTTTCACTGACTTTCTGAACTTAATCGAGCTCTTTTGCAACTTAACCCATAAGAACACTTCATCACCAATAGAAAACCTCCTATCTATCATCTTTATATCAACGTAAATCTTCTACCTATCATTGGCCTCAACCAATCTATGTCTGATTAACTTAACTTATTCCTCCATTTCAAAAAGCATTGCTAGCCCAAAGACTACCCTGTCCTCTAATCTATCCCAATTAATTGGTGTCCTACACCTCCTTTCATGCAGTGCCTCAAAAGGAGCCATCTTCAATGTTGACTGATATGAGTTATTGTATGCAAACTCAACCAATGAAAGATAATCTTTCCATTTATATTACTGATCTATGCAATACATATGTAAAAGATCCTCTAAAACCTAATTCACTCACTCAATCTGTCCATCAGTCTCTAGATGGAATGCAGTATTAAAATTTAACTAAGTATCCAAAGCTAAGTTTAGAGTCAACCAAAACTTGAAAGTCATCCTTAGATCTCTATCTGAAATGATCTTCTCTGAAAAATCATGCAACCTATAGACTTCCTTTACAAACCTTTTTAAAAGGTTATGTGCATCATCTATCAAGTTACCTAGTATGAAATGAGCCACCTTGATTAGTTTATCCACAACTACCAAGATCATATTGTGCCTACTCCATGACATTGGTAAACCTTGGACAAATTCCAAACTGATCACTTGCCACTTCTACTTTGGTATATCATGCAGATATAGTAATCCAACTGGGTGTACATGTTTAGTTTTAACTCACTAACATTCTAGATAGTGTGACACAAAATCTACCACATCTTTCTTGATTCCCTTCCATAAATACAAAGGTCCAATCTCTTCCATGAGCCTTGTTACTCTTAGATGTCTTGAATATGGGGCATTGTGTAAATCTTTCAACATTATGCTCTATAAATTCTCTTGATCTAGCATATATATTCTCTCATTAAAATGAAGAAGATCGTCACTCTCAAAATTGAACCCTTTATACTGAGGATCTTGATCATTATTAGATAATGCTTTTTTGACATGCTCATAGTAGTCATCTAGTGAGAACTTAACCACTTATTCTCTAAAAGTACTCCTGATAGTAGTTATAGTTATTATGTACTTTTTACAACTCAAAGTGTTAGCTACTCTTTTCTCTTTTCCTTTGATGTAATTGATATCAAAGTCATAGTCAAATAGAAACTTTAAACAATGTCTCTAATGAGCATTAATATTTGGTTGGGTGAAGATATATTTGAGTCCTAATTTATTAGTCTTGAGCTCAAATAGATTTTCCACCAAATAGTGTTATCAAACTTGTAAAGTATGAATGATTACAGCAAGTTCAAGATCATGAGGGGCATAATTCACCTCATGAGTTTTCAGCTTCCTTGATTTAAAATCCACTACTACATCATCCTACATAATGACTCCACCTAAACTCTCTCCTAATACATCTGTGATCACTAAAAACTGACCACTAAGATCAGGGAATTTTAACATAGGTGTTAAATTAAGCCTTATTTTCAACTCTTAAAAATCTACTTCACATTTATCTAACCAAACAAACTTTTGATTCTTCCATTGCAAGGAGGTAATTAGATTAGCTATCTTGGAAAATTTTAGAATGAACTTCCTGCAGTAACCTGCTAACCCCATGAAGCTCCTTACCTCATGCACATTTTTAGGTGTTGGCCATTCCATAATGGCTCTTGTCTTAGATGGATATAAATAAATACCATCTATAAAAATAATATGCCCTAGATATTGCACTCTCTCTTGAAAGAATGCACACTTAGACAACTTGTCGTACAGCTTATGGTTCTATAACCATTTTAGAACCAATTCTAGATGTTATAGGTGCTCCTCTTCATTCTTGGAATATATAAGAATTTCATCCAAAAATACTAAGATAAAGTGATCTAAATAATCTCTAAACACACTATTCATGAGGTTCATGAATGTTTTTGGTGTGTTGGTCAATCCAAAAGGTAATACCATGAACTCATAATGCCCATAACGACTTCAAAAAGCTATTTTTAGCATATCCTCATCCTAAATCCTCAATTGATGATATCCTAATCTAAGATCTATCTTAGGAAAGACTGTTACTCGATGCATTTGATTAAAAATATCATCTATACAAGGTATTAGATACCTATTTTTGATAGTTACCTTTTTCAACATTTTGTAATCGATGTAGAGTCAAAGGGTATCATCATTCTTTTTCACAAAAACAACTGGTGCACCCCATGGAGACACACTAGGCCTAATCAACATTTTTCACAATAGTTCTTGGATTTGAGCCTTAAATTTAGCTAACCCAATGGTTTTCATCCTATATGGTGCTTTAGATTATGGTTTCAATCAATGTATGATGTCGATAAAGAAATCAAACTCATATTTAGAAGGTAAACCTAGTAACTCTTATGGAAACACATCGTGGAAATATATAAGAAATAAATAATCTTTGATAGATGGTTCCATATGTTCCTCCATTTCATTTATCTTGATGATAAATGCTTGACACCCTTTAGCTTGAGCCCTCCTGAGTTGCATTATAGAAATTTGTCTAAGTCACAACTCTCTCCTTTTTCCCTGAATCTATGTCTGATTTCCAAGATCATGTAGACACTCAAATTTATTTAAATATAATTCAACCTTTTCCTTGTATTTAGTAAGCCAATTAAATCCTAGGATCACATCATATGACCCTAGTGGTATTACATATAGATCCACTACTGTTGAAAATTTAAGTAACTTAATTATTGCTTCAACTAGACATTGATTAACCATGACTTTAAAGTCATTCCCATATTGTATTGACCATGAATTTACCATATATATAGCTTTTATAAGAAATTTTCTAAGCATTCTAGGAGCTATAAAACATTTAGTAGCCCATGTATCTATTAAAATAGAAACTAGATGTTCAAACAAAATATCTTACAGTTTTATGGGTATTACTTAAAATTTAGTATATTGGTTATCAATTGCTACATGAATTTGCTATTGAAAATTACCCTAATGAATATTAGTACATTTGTTCTTTGACTTGTCCTATGGACATTCATGATCATAACACTTTTTTTCACAATTGAAACAACCACCTGGTGGTCCTTTTTTGTCAGTTTGAGTGTTTCCTTAAAATTTGCCATTAGATCCATTACCTGATTTCTTGTTATTGAATCCCATGTTAAATTTAGAATTTTGGTTATTAGACTGGCCCTTGAAATTTCCTTTCCTCTGCTTCTAGTTCCCTTTGAACTTTAGTTTATAATTCTCAAAACAAATCATGTTCTGTTCCTTGTCCTGAGCAAGAGACTTCAGCTTATGTTCCTACTTCACCACCTTCTCAAAAACTTGGTCCATAGTGCAAGGTCCATGCACATCTACCTCACCACCTATATGGGATCTTAATACCATGATAAACTCCCTAATTTTTAATCTCTCATCTTCTAGTACTATGGTGCATACTTTAGAATTTTGGTGAAATATCCCCAGTACACATTCACTGACAACTCTCCTTGCTTCATTTTCTAAAAATTTGTAAGCTTCTAGTCAAAGCAGAGTTATGGAAACCATCATGACCTGAAAAATGTCACAAACTACTCTTAGTTTGTGGTGGTGGAGTTAAGGTTCATTTCCATCTTTTTATTGGCCCACTAAGCAGCTATCTCACCAACCAACTGGTAAGCTCCCCGAGCTACTTTGGTGACTTTTGTGTATTTTTGGATCTCAAAATACTTTTCCATCTTTTTCAACCAACTCGTAGCTCCATCACCTAAGAAAGTTTCATTGAACTTTGGTGGATTCAATTTTTTCATATCCCTAGATAATTTTGCAACTAACTAAGCTCTTATATCATGTAAGTCTTCCTATTCAGTTGGGTGCTCAATAGGTACTTCCCAATGTTATTCCTCTCCTTGGCCATGAAATTCATACTCTAGGGTTGTAATCTGATCTCTAGTATCATTCATGGCTATGAGAATCTAATCCAACTTAGATGAATGCTCGATGATAATTAGGTTGAGATCAAAGTGAGGTTTTTTATCATTGACATATGAAGGACCCTTACCTGATGCTCTTATTTTCACTATTATCTCTTCTCACTAATAAGAAGAACATGAAAATATTAGTGAACTCATTTGGTCCTAGAGTTCAAGCCTAAGCTCTGATACCACAAGTGATAACCCCTCAAGTTGTACTTAAGAAAAAGCAACAAATATTTTTTTAAACCATAAAATAATTAACTTAACATTTAAATTATAGAATTAAACAATACAACATAGCTAAATCATAAATAAGAATAAAATTAATTCTAATTCAAATATTGCATACAATATACATCTTATATAATTCTAAAGAAAGTAATCATCACAGGACACATCTACAATTAATCTAATAATACAGCAACTATTGTTTAAATATACAAGTACATAATATAATTGTATTACTTTAGACATACATCCTAATATAATAAATAGATACCAAGCTCTATGGAGCTCAAGTCATGCCAACATGTGTATCACTGATAATCTCAAGTGTCATCTCTAGGTAGTATTACAGTGGGGATGGAGATCATAATCTAAGCGCTTTACCACTCCAACCACAAACCAACAATCTTTGTACAATCCTCTATCAAGAAATGGCCCTTCCTTCATGGATAGGTAGATAGAATTATGTGAGAATCTAGTGAGACATGCTAGTACCCCGTGTGATGTAAGATTTCTAATAACATGCAGTGTACCATAAATAAATTTGTTCTAACATGATATCTCACTACATGCAAATCAAACATATGAAATGACAATGTACATCTACATTACTTCGGCCAATTTTTTTAGATATTATACGATCATTTAGATCAATTAATTTCATAACACACCACTTGATCAAACTATCGATTGGTGGTGTTACCTAGTTAGTGGAATCTGACTCACTACCTATTAGTATCATCAATACATATTCCAAAGTAAACACATATAACATAGAATACATTTCCAAGATTCATACAGATTTTCTCCTATACAAGGAATAGAACAACCTTAAACACTCATTTACGTCACCAATGTTTATGTATAGAAAAACATGCTATTAACACTCTGACAACAATACATTTGCATACAAATTCATACCATTTGGGTATGCTCTAACTAAAGACCATCTATGCTTGCATGACAAAATTAAACTACTAATTTATTAATTGCACTATATAATTCATTGAAATATTCCTATTAACAATATTTGGCAACTAGTTATATAAAAATACATACATCATTTCTTTGATTTAACATGCAATGAATTTCAAATTCAACTAACTAAATAAAAATAACTTTATTCCCAATTAAATGTGAACAATCAAGCTCCTATATCAATCTAATGATCTACTAATCTATTTAATATTTATACCTTCAATATTATAATTAAGGTATAATCTAATTGATATTCAGTTTACATTTAAAGGAACTATTTGTCTTAATATCTATCTCACACAAAATAAATTATAAGATAAATTAATACATAGTTATATTAAAAGCATTACAAAATAATTTATAGCATAAATATATTTAATAGAATATATATCAAAGCATGAATATATAAAGAAGATGCTACCCTTGGTTATACCTAGCCTGCATGATATAAAATTCAACTTTGATCAAATAAATCACAGGTCAATGGTTTTAGACTCAACCGTATGTGTATGGGACACAAAATTCTAGGATTCATCATGTAGAAAAAGGATGTGAAGCACTGGTTTTTATAATTGAAATGCAAAATTAATTTTTAACTTGGCATATTAAATGAGACCCAAGGTAAATGCAGCTTTACATACATATACCGTTTAGGCAATAATTGACACATTGCCTATTAGATTAAAAATAAACGTTGATCTAATGGTTATGATGCATTGTCCAAATAAATTGGGCGTAGTAATAAAAAGAAAATGCATGCCTATTGATACAAGTTTAACTGAATTAAGACTTAGGTTAAACAAGGATGTAGCTTTTTAATATTCAATGCTTCCCTTTTCAGTCAAAACATAGGTCAAGTATATAAGACTCAGCTTAAATAAAATTTAATTTCAATTAAAAATGAGATGCTACCACTTGTTATGGAATGCAATCTAAATAGAATGCAGGGTTCAGAAATTCAACTAAATTTCTCATATAATTGATGCAACCCTATTCAATGTAAATAAATGCAATCTGATAATAATGAGACTCACATTATAAGCAAAATATAGGCCTTAAATATACTATGCAAGCTAGTTATTAATTATTATGCATGCCAATACCCAATGTAGCTTCAAGATAGAAAGACAAAATGCATCTAAAAAGAAGTGGAAAGTGGATCTTCAGTCAAACATTGATATATATACATTTACTATGCAACCTCTAGGATTAACAATGAAAATATACATCATCAAATTGCAATGTTGGGTCTATTATCTAGGATGCAGACTTAAATATGGCAACGATAGCATTAAAGAGAATGGGCATTGACTCTAGATTCAAACACATGAAATAAACAATAAAACACAAGCTTAAAATTAATATTCAGGTTTTTAATAAATAATACACAGATTTTAGGTCTCATTGATTGAGCTTAGACTTTAATGAGAACTTAGTTTTATATATTATATACCATGTAGAAAATATTTTGACTCATAAACATACAAAAAAATAACAAAACCAACTTGAATAAAATGCCTTTTTCCTTGCTTCTCTCTCTCTCTCTCTCTCTCTCTCTCTCTCTCTCTCTCTCTCTCTCTCTCTCTCTCTCTCTCTCTCTCTCTCTCTCTCTCTCTCTCTCTCTCTCTCTCTCTCTCTCTCTCTCTCTCTCTCTCTAATTCCTTAGCTTCTTTTGCCTTTCTCTATTTGTGTCTCTTAATTCCCAAAATTCCTCTCTTATTTATGAAACAAACTTCCTTATAAATTTTGTGCTACTCCCTTTACATGTAAACTCTTTATTTTAGTTTTTCTTTTTTTCTAAATTTCAACTTCGGTTGACTCAATAATCTATTTCTTGATTTTTAAGTAAATTCTTGCATGGATATTCAATATTAAATTTAACTCAAGTTCTAAATTTATTACCTTCTATTAATTTCTTTTATTTTACTTTAGTTTATCAAACTAACATGCTAAGTTAACAAAAATAATAATAAAATCTATTTTCTTAATTTTCAAATAAGTTTCATGCATAATTCAAATTTTATCTTTAAATTGCATTAACCTAACTTCCATGCAATTCTCTAAACAATGATAAATAATTATTTAACTAAAAGATAAAATAAGTCATTAATTGCATTTTAATTTACAAGATAATCGTGTCTAAAATAATAATACCTTTATAACAAATTAATAATTATTTTCTAGATTAATATTAAAAAATCAAATCAATTAGAAAATAGATCTAATGCATACTAACATTAATTCCACACACACAAATTATCACAAGCAATATGCACTAACATTTCAACATAAATGTCATTTAAAATCTATTATGTGTGTGCATAGGGTCACTAGCATTTTCCACTGATATTTTTCTAAATCGTTTCATCTAGTTTATCCTCTCTGATGATGTTTTCCCTCATCAAGCTCTAAGGGTAGGACCTATCCTGCATCCACCTCACAAGAAGAAGGTAGTTAGTCTAAGTCATCATAAATATTATTAATGATGCACAACTAACTAATACATATCCATAATGTACAGAATATAACATACATTTATCACATCATGTACTCTAATCAACAATGTTACAATTCCATTACAATATAAGTCATAAAGCTCAAAATCAATGCAATATTAATCAACTATTAATCATAATAATCCACAAATTAAAGGTTCATAAGTCATGGGGTGAAATCAAGATGTAATAGTAGGGATGTTGAGTTTGATGAAAAATGTAAGTCCAATATGCCTTCCACACACACTTGATTCAAAAAATAGATCTATGGATAATTCAGAAGATGATGGTGATAAGGATAATGGTGATGATCAGTCATATATTACAGTTCCACCACCCACAAAATTAGTTTAACATGTGCACAAGTGGTATGTAAGTATGATACAAGATGTTAAAGTGGATGGAGTTCTAGACACATCCACATTGGACCAAGGACTCATAGCATGGCTTGAGAAGAGGTCAATTTGGCCCTAATGAGTACCATTATTGAGTCATTTGAGCCCTCTATAGTTCAATAAGCCCTAGAGTCAAAACCTTAGAAGGATGTCATGAATACAAAATATCAATCATTGATAAAACATAACACATGGCAACATGTAGATCTTTCACCAAGGAAGAATCCAATCGGTTAAAAATGGGTTTTAAAACAAAATACAAAGCAGATGGCAACAATATTGACAAGCACTAGAAAGAATCTTAGCAAAAGGGTATGCACATATTGAAGGCATTGACTATGGGAAGACATTTTCTTCCATGACCAAGATCAAGACTATCATATTAATATTTTATCTAGCTACACAGTTTGGATGGAAAGTTCACCAAATGGATATGAAAAGTGCCTTTCTAACTAGATAATATCAAGAAGAAGTCTGCATGACTCAACCATAAGGTTTTGTCATACCTAGTAAAGAATAAAAAGTGTGTAGACTCATGAAATCATTGTATGGTCTTAAATAGGCTCCCCAATCTTGGTATATAAAAATTGATGAGCATCTTATTCAACATGGATTCTAGAAGAGTCTTTATGATCCAAATATTTATCTCAAATAGCAAGGGCAGATTGTGACTTTTTTTGTATATATCAATAATATAGTCATCATTGGCATTTCAGTGAAAATGATTGATGTAACAAAGAAATATCTCAACCAATCATTTGACATGGTATATCTCAAGATATTAGACTATTGTCTTGGATTGTAAGTATGGCAAAAGGAGCACCACATATTTGTGTCCCAAATGAAATATGTTGAGTCAATGCTTGAGAAAAATTTTATGAAGGATTGTAAACCAATTTCTAAACCTATGGAGATAAGGCTTCACTTATTTTGCACATACCCATACCACAAGTAAATGTAACTCTCTATTGGCATTTGATTGGAAGTCTCATTTACTTGACTTAAACTAGGCTAGACATTACCTGTGTTTTCAATTATTTGTCACAGTTCATGCAGGATCTGAATATGTCTCATTAGAAAGCAACAAAGTAGATACTAAGATATATAAAGGGTGCAATAGACTATGGCCTAACATATAATAAGAATGATCAATCCTTCTTGATAGGATATTTGAAATTAGATCATGCAGGTAGTATTGAAGTAAAAAAATTCACTTCTATATATGTACTTTTTTGAGGATCTAGTCTTATATCATTGGGGAACAATAGAAAAAAATATGTTTCTCAATTTTCAACTAAAGAAAAGTATCATGTTGAATAATATTTTGTCTATGAAGTGATACCGTTATGTCGCATACTTGAATGATTACCTACATTATGAAAATGAAGGTGTTCTCAAACTTTTTTGTAATTTAGTGTTTCATAAACACATAAATCACATTAAGGTACAAGTATATTTCATATGTGAACATGTTCAACAAAAAATATCTAGCTTCGGTTTTGCCTGATAGAAGAACACCTTGCAAATGTCTTCACCAAGTCCATTGCATGGGCAAATTTGAGGCATTTGGAGAATATTTATCTTGTTCACTTGAGACCATGTTGAATTGATATATTTTTTATTTTTTATTTTCTCCATTTTCTATTTGTGACTCTGTTCACTTTTTTCTCCATTTGTTATATGATCATAAGGAATCTTCTCCAATAGAAAAACTTTTTTTTCATGGAGGAAGGTCCTAGTCTAAGGTATTGAGAATATACATATTTACTTTTAGGAATGCATTAGGAGAGTAAGCATTAGACCCCATAACCCCTCGCTCATCTCTAGATCCTAGGAGAACCAACATGACCCTCATAGCTCCAATTTGCTCCTAGGCATCACAGTAGTACAATGACCTCATGTCTGAATACATACACATTATTAGAGTAGCAACCAATAACACACATAGAAGTGACAATGTAATCTACCATATAAGAATGCATTAATAATTCAAATCCAACTAAAACAATCACACATTTACTCCATAAAAAGTTAGACTTCATAGTAAAATAACTCATAATCATGTTCCATAGAAAGCATGAACAATAACCATGTATGTTAATCATAGTACATCCAAATATTTTAATATTTGGTAGCTATGACTACATCTCATATCATATCAATTAGTGAGATAAATAAAGAGGAATGGAGAGAAAATAAAATTTTTGATGTGGTCAAAATAATTCTCGATATAATTTATAATTGTATCATGAATGCTATCAAACAACTTATAATAAACTAATGAATATAATCAACATGTGTGTAGTCCAATAATAATAAAACTACCTTTCAAATTTCAAACAATCATATATGTTAATAAATCAAATAAGTATCTCAGTGTACACCATAAAATAGTCCTCATGACAAAACAAAACACAACATGAAAACATGTAGGACATCAGATCTAAAATAATTCTTCAAATTTCTATATGCAAAATTTAATTTTCTAACTTAGATTTAAGTTATGACAATTATCCCCTTTTTATACTATTTGAGGTTGCAAAAAGTCAATTTACGACAAACAAAACACATCTTCTCACATGATGTTAGTGAAATACAATAATATCTTAAGCTAAAAACATTAGAGATAAGATAAACAAATGTGTGGTGTGCTTCAATAAGATGTAGTGGACGTAATAAGCCTTTTAAAAATCAAAATATGTTGTGATGAACTTTTAAATATTGATTATGCTATCTTCTCATGCACTGTAGGTGAAGGAACTTTATATCTATAAGTTTGAAAGTGCAAGTGACATTCTACGTTTGGTGGTACATGTCTAGGTATGACATTTGCATCAAAAAATAGGATGTTAGCTTTGTATTTGCCTTTAAATGTAAATTTATTCCATAAGTAAACCTTTGTTCACCAATGAACACAATTCTTTATCTTCATTTTTACTAGAATTGATTCTCCAAAACTAAAGTATGATGTTATCTTCAGATTTTCCTCTACATGTGAATTGATTCCATAAGTAAACCTCTATTCACCAATTAACACAATTCTTTATCCTAATTTTTCTTGGAATAGATTCTCCAAAACGAGGTTAAAAATTAATTTATTTGAAAAATTAACTTTTTTTTTAATTTATATTTTTTGTTTACAAATTTTTACAAGTTTTGCATTTCACTATAAATCAAGGTAGTATATCACTAACCAAAAGTATGTTTATTAAAATATATCTTTGGTTTCCTTGGTTCATAAAACATACTATTACATTTTGAATATACACCTTCAAAATTGAGAAATTACATTATTGACCATTTATTAAATTTTCTATATAGTAGTGATACTATAACAATTAAATTATATGAACTAGTTTGTATTTTTTTTCTTTGTGTTAGAGTATATTTTTCATGCTTGTTAGGTTCTAGCTAGGATTTGTGTTCTTTTCTTAGTTTTTTCCTATGTGAGGATTTATCCCACATTACTTAGTTAGGCTAGATTTTTGTTTTGTCTTGCCTACTTAAGCAAGTTCTCTCCATTGTATTCTACATGCTTTTTTTAAATAACAATTAGTTTTGTTCACAATTGGTTTATTACTTATGTCTATGTCGAAGTACTCATAGTTGTAGTAATGGTGTGTTGGAGAGATCTTGGTTGAAGAGTGTTGTGACCTCTTTCATGGTATCAGAGCTATCTCTTTGAGCCATTACATTAGATCCGATCTGGCAATTTTTATCCATTAATTAGGTTGTTCTTCTTCTACGTATCTGTTGAGGTTTTGTATAAGCAGATTTGGTTTTATCCTCCATGCAATCTCATATATAAAATTGCATACATACTACCATATTATATCAAACCCACATATCATATACTTAACATGTATACTACCAAAACTCCTTACTATTTATCCTCCAATACCCTGCTTGACCTCTATTATTGGCTTTACTCACTTACTTGGCCATTGGTCAGGTTTTTTTTTAGGTTTAAATTTGTTGTGTGTCTATATTGTTGATAGCCCATAAAAATTGTGGTCATTTTTTTAAACACTGATACAGTAGGCCCAACAATGGTTATAGTAGGCTCATCGTGGACACTGGATGGCAAGGAGGTGAGGAGATATGAGAAACGTTTCTTCATTTGTAAGTCATGGGTGTTGATGGAGGCTGTAAAGACCATTTGAAATCTAAAATATAGGTGGTCGAGTTGTAAGACTCTATTGATCCATGAAAAGAAGAGAAGATCCTATAGAATAATGACCAGACCAAGCTACTCCATGTCCTAAGCATTGGATGGACTAAGTGTTGTCTCATTTGAGACTGAATCAAGGTTTGAGAGCAGTTTAAAACCTCCACAAAGCTTGTTCATCCTTGAGTCTACTAATATTTGCCCATGATGCCCCCAGTCTCTCCACACACCTGAAATTAGTTCACCAATGTGTCTTCAATGCTCCTGTCATGTAGTTTATCTTGACACAAGGGGGCTTGAAATGTGTGTTGTGATCAAAGACTCTAAATCATAAAATATCCATCTAACTCACCCATTTATTCCAACTTTAAATGCTTTTTTGATCAAAGCTCACTTTCTTATATTGTAAAATATTTTTAAAATACTTTGGGTGGGGAACAAATTATTTGAAGGATTTTCATTTTGACCATATGGAGGGACTTATTCTCACATGTGATAAAGGAGGTAGATGTGGTGTTAAATGGGGAGGTGGATATTCTTGATGAGATGATTTAATCCATGGGAGGTCACTTTCCTTTGAAAGTAATTATTTTTTAATTGTTTTTTACATAAAATAATATATTATGATGTGGAAATCCTATTAAAGGTCAAGACGATGGGTTATTTTTTTACTTTTGTTGACTTGAGAAGGTTGATAGTTTCGTTTTAGTTTTAACAAGTGGCTGGACTACTACCTTACCCCTTATTTGGAAGAATTTTTTTAAACTTTTAAGTGCAAGTTCATTAAATAGGTCATTAATGATGAGAAATATTATTAGTTATAACTTTTACTTAATAACTCAAATTTGAGTGCCACCTTTTGTAAAATTGCTTTATTTTCATTCTCATTTCATTAGTCCTATTTTTATTGTAAATTCACTAAAGTTATAAAGTGCCATATTCAGAAGGGGTTGCCTATGCTATGGGGCCTACTAATTTTTGCATTGTATCATTTATGCCACTATTGCACTTTGCATTATCTTAGATGCATTTTTGGTTGAGTTCGACATCCTTGGCATGTGCTTTGTAGATTATCATTTTTGGTAGTTGATCCTTTCGGGTATGTTTTTGCATACACGATTGGTTTTTTTCCATTTGTCACACTCTTCCATCAGCCAACGACATGCTCTATTATAGTTTGTGCATTGATACTTTGACACACTTGTAGTTTATGTCATGTCTCCATCAAGGACATTTTTGTAGTGCATTACATTCTTCTATGGATACAACTCTCTTTGTTCCCTTATTTTTGGAGTATCTCTCATGATACTTGATGGTTTTTTGATAGGTCAACAGTCTCCTTGTTTGAAGTTATTCTGTTCAATCCCAGTGTCTTCCTTATTTCCATTTGGTTTTATTTGTGTATGGGATATATTGTACTCACATTGAATTATAAAGTGCCATGGGGAGTTTGTTGATTCAACCTTATATACCTTCATGCATTTGTGTGCTATATTCTGGGCACCTTTTTACTTCTTTAGTTGCTTGTCTCTTCCATCACCACCAAAGCCATCTTCTTGGAGACACATTTTCTATATTTTTTACACCACTTTTTGACAGTTGATAGTCTCCCACAGCTTGAAGTTTAACTATTCTAGTGAATCCCAGTGTCATCTTATCTTTTTTGATAGTTTGACAGACTCTCTCAACTTGATATGGAGCTATTCTGGTGTATACAATGTCATTTTGTTCGATATTTAAGTAGTGGATTCAGACCACTCATACAGACCTTTTTCTTCCACTCCACCCATTTAGCATTATGGTGAGGGGTGTATATCCTACTTCTTTGGATGTTGAGCATCCCTTACACATGCTATAATCTTTTGTACTTTGATCACCACTAGCAGTCTTCTTAATTGAAACTATTTTGGTGAAGCTTAATGTCAATTTTTTTATGATCGAGTAGTGGATTCAGACCACTTGTGCATATTGAGTTCCTTTGTGACTTGTGAGTACTTAGAGTACAGACTACTTCAATGTCATTTTTTTGGGGGCAGTCTATCTCTCTCTTCTTCTTTTCTCTATTTTGGGGGGGAGTTTTTCCTATAGGTTGTCTCTCTTTTATCCACTTTAGGATAGTTATATGTATATGTTACACTTTTTGGGTGTTTTCTAGATTCCTCCTTTGTACATGGGTATCTTATGTAGGCAATTTATTTTTCAAAACCCATATGGGAATTTTTAATTTGATTTCATGTCCTTAGTGATTCTTATAGTGACACCAATGTGGTATCCCCACTAATGACACCAATGTGTCATCCCTACCAATTTTTGTGCTCAATTCTCACCATCTTGTTGGATGGTGTTCAAGTAATGCTTCATCATCATTCTATTCAATATTCTAGAGTACAGTGTTCATATTTAGTGATCCTCATATTCAGCATCATTCCTACTTTCACTTGGCATTTACAATGATTCAACATCCATATACTCTGTCAAGATGAATTGGCATCCATATGGACACATGGCTTCACATTGTATCCTCTATTTTTATCTCCTAGTTTCACTTGAGGGGGGTGTTAGAGTATATTTCTCATGCTTGTTAGGTTCTATCTAGGATTTTGTCCTTTTCCTAGTTTTTTCCTATTGGAGGATTTATTCCACATTGCTTAGTTAGGCTAGCTTCTTATTTTGCTTTGCCTACTTAAGCAAGGGCTCTCCATTGTATTCTACGTGTTTTTTTCTAAAAAAAATAGTTTTGTTCACATTTGTTTTATTTATTATGTGTATGTTAAAGTACTAATGGTTGTAATAATGATTTTTTAGAGAGATATTGGTTGAAGAGTGTTGTGAACTCTTTCACTTTGTAGGGATTCACAAGTTTTGTATTTCACTACAAATCAAGTTAGTACATCGCTAAGCAAACATATGTACATTAAATTATATCTATAGTTTTATTGATTCATAAAATCAATGGATTCAAATCTTATAAAACATAAAAAAATACAATGAAGCATTAAATAAACCAATAGTTGTAAAGCAATATGAAAAAAAATAGAATTGTAATATAGTAAAATTGATGACACTTTGGCTGAACACTATCTTTTTCGAGGTCAAGTGTTTAAGTACAATGTTAGAGATTACCTCTTTAACACATTTAACATGCTATTGTGTTTTCAATATACAGCTTTAGAATTGAGAAATGGCATTATTGACCATTTTTTAAATTATCTACATATCGGTGATCCTATTGTAATTAAATCATAAGAACTACAATTACATCCTAATGAACTGTATATATTACATGGAATACATGACACTCAAACATATTTTCATAGATTGTGATTATATGTGGCACATACCTCTGTTGGGAATGAAACTAGACTATGGGGGGATAATTTTTGTATACATCGGCTAGCTAAGTTGTTAAATCTAAAAATATGCATTTGGTCCTTCACAAGAAAAAATAATAACCTTCAATTCAATGAATAAAGTCAAAAACTTACATACTTGATCCTATTTTATGACCTAAATCTTATTTATGGCCATTATGAGCCACTATATTGTAAAAAAAATAGTGAATACACTATGTTGTCAACACATATTCAACTGTTTGATATGTACACAAATATTGTGTCATATTGGATGAAAAATTTAGAACAAATGAAAGTCAATGGCTTTTTTAGGCTTAAATTGAACACATTTGATAGTGGTGAAATCTTATTCAAATCAATTTTTCAATTAACAAATTTCAATTTTGATATATAATGTCTTCATCACTATCTAACACAATCATTTTGTAATGCAATATTGTGTCAAAATAAAAATGCATTGTGTTATATACAAACAAAGTTAGTAGCCAATTTAATATAAAACACAAGTAAAATTTCAAACTGGCAAGCATATATTGTAAACTTGGCAATGCCATTCAATCAAGGTGAAATTGAAGGAGGTGACTTTTGCTTGGAGTGGATGTCAATATTACTAAATGCAAAAAATCAACTTTTGTCAAGTACTACTACAGGGATAGTGAAGACATATTGCAATTGTTTACAACCTAAAAATATTTATAACATAATATTATTTGAAACAAACACAAGTCACATTCAATATGAACCCTTAATACAAAATGATCAAAATGAGGTTGTTGTTACTAATTCCAATACAAAAGGATTAGGACTCAATAAGAAATGTATAACATCCTTTCGCATTTTAAAATATTTTGCACAAAATCAAAAAAACAATGAAGCAAACAAATTGAAAGAAGTTATTTAATACATATCAAAACATGTTACCGATTGCAATAAGAAAGTGACAACATTTACTAAGACATATAAAACATCATTTCACATTTTGAAACATATTACACAAAATTAAACAAATAAATTCATAATAGACATTCAAGACACACCAAAACATGTGTGTCTAGTTTTTAATCAATTACACTTTAAGTATAACATGATAGATTTAAATCAATCAGAAAGAGAAACATATGCAAACTTGACAAACAATAATCAATTAGTTGCCAATAAAATATGCACAAGATGTAATAATGCATTGTGAAATGGAACTATTCCAAAATTTGCAACACCTCAACAGATTTGGTTAAATAAACCTTTGACTTATGTGTGAATGCTCATAGATGTTGAAAAACGTCTTGTTTCACTAAGAATTGCATTTGCACAAATTAACTAATTAGGATTTTAAAAAATTACAAATTATATTAACATGTGCAATTATCAATGTACCATCTAACATTGACATGATACAAAAAGCATTGCCATGCTCATTAGAGGAAAAATAAACAATTGCTATTGAACTAAAAAGAAAATTAGAATACAAAAATCATATCAAAAAGGAAAGTTCTACCCAAACATCATCATGCACACTCTAAAGCAATTATGTTAGAGGAAATTATATCAATCTCAAAATATTAGAACAATAAAATATTAGAAATAACTATTACATACTAATGAAAAAATGAATCAACCTATTAGTGAATTATCAAAAAATAGTGAAACAAGCAATGAAGATGAAGAAAATATTCCCAATTTCATGATGGTACATGGATTTATATAATAAATATGTATTCATGATTTATAAGATAAATTGATCCAAGTTGCACCATCTGAATGTCAACCACCACTTGAAAATAGAATTTTTAAAGACAAATATGTTGAGGAAATGAATTTTCCAACACTTTTTTATGGTGAGCCTCACAATAAGAACATAAAAACTACATTTTCATATGTTAAAATTGCATAATGAGTATTACAACATCAGAATCGTGTATTTGTATATCATATTAAAAATCTATTTTTCAAAGTAATGAAAATTATCATAGACCAAGTAGCTGCAACAATGTAGATAAGAATTAGAAAATCGTAACTAAAAGGAACAAAAATTTTAGCAAAAGATGTTAAGTATAAACCAAATTTAAATAATTTATTGAAATCAAAAATTGGATATAGAAATTTTTTAGAAATACAAATATCACTAGATTACTTATAGCAAATAATAAAAACACATTTGCAATGATTCACCAATTGGGACTGTCAACATTTTTTATTACATTTTCAAGTGTTGAATACCATTGGGAACCATTTAAAAATGCATTGATTTGATTTTATGATAGACATCAAGAAAAACAAAGTGCAAAAAGAACTAATATATTTAGTAAATCTGATCATAGTTACTTGGTCACAAAAGATCCTATCAGATGTACTTGATGCTATGTACATAGAATCAAGTCAATGTTAACAATGATATACAAAGATGATTCTTTCTTTGGAGCAATACAAGATCATTTCTCCGTTACATAATTTCAAAATTAAGAAAATCAACATGAACATTTCATGTTATGGATAAAATTAGCACCAATACATGGAAATAATAACAATCTTAATATTTCAAGGTTTGTAGATAATTATATTACTTGTGACACAAGCACCCTCGATTAAAACATAGCCAAGATACATGAACACCACCATGCAAAGCATTGTAATAAAAAGTCAAAATCATGACGTAGAATAATTTCATAGTTCCCCCAATGAGAAGAACAATTATCCTTGAGCCATGTCAAAATAACAAGTTAACAATAGAAAATTCAATACATATTTATACTAATTTAGAAATTAAATGGTATGAAACCTTTGTCACTTTCAACATGTTTTTGGAAAAACTAGAAATGAATGAAACTGAATATATACAAGCAATATAAAGTTGATTTAACAATTTTAGGAATATTAGCATATTATTCCTAATTTAGTTAAGGGTCTGGAGTAATAAAATTAGTAAAGAAATATACAATAATTAAGATACTAATTTGTACGATTTGAATATAATTTGAATCTTTATAAAAATATTAATAAGGGAGAGAAAATAAGACTTAGCTAAAAACTGACTGAGATGGTTGTTACAGGGTCTAAAATTCACTGTGCAAAACTGAGACACTATCACAAATTAGGATCTGGACTTCATTTTATGATTGGAAAAGA
Source organism: Torreya grandis (assembly GCA_037957365.1). Classification (NCBI taxonomy): domain Eukaryota; kingdom Viridiplantae; phylum Streptophyta; class Pinopsida; order Cupressales; family Taxaceae; genus Torreya; species Torreya grandis. The sequence continues at coordinate 870,654 of JARHVA010001127.1, forward strand.
GCACTGAAATAGGACACCCTAGTGTCCAATGTTATAGTCTTTTTCTATCACTATTGACCAAGAGATTTGAGCTTTCTAGGTTTTGTTTGATGTGTTTGTGTGAGCTTGCTTGTGAAATTTTGACTGTTGGATATCTGTGGAACTCCTTATAGAGCTGATTTAGTCATCAAACCCTAGACTCCATTGTGCTTTGATAAACTTTAGGAAAAAGTGGGAGTTAGTGTAATATGCACTGAATATGTATCCACACCTTGTGTGTGGACACGTTGCCTACATACCAATACTCTGAAGAGGGATCAAGCCATAAGTAGTTCTCCCACTCAATGTGCTTTGTGAAATTATGTGTATGAAGATGCAAATGCTACAACTAGGTGCACTTGAGGTGGCTAGGGATTGATGCAAAGATTTGAATGAGATTATAATAGTATTGGTTGGCTATATGCAGAGAATAGGGAAGATTACCTTATTGGTCTTACTTGTATTCTTGCTTGTTTTGTGATATTTACCAACCCTTTCCAAATAAACATTGAATGTGCTCGCATTAGGCTAACAAGAAGAGATATAAGAAGCAGAAGGAACTAATCATTGGAGGTAAAAATGCACTTGGATAGGGGCACCAAAATTGAACACTAGAGGGCTCAATGTTATAGTCCAAGTTGGGCGCTATAGTCCTAAGCTAACAGGATCTAGGGGATAGATTTGTCATAAAAAGAGTAATCTGACTGAGCTAGAATCAGGTCTAGAAGGCTAAGGATGACTAGGAATTAATAAAAGATGCCTACGAGGGTCATGATAGCAAGCAAGAGGGACATAATGGGTTAGGTGTCATTAGCCACACTCAAGCTACCAATTTTTATATTTTATATGACTACATTTTCCCCCTTTTATTCTAGTGATGAAGCAAAGTGAAATACTAGGATAAAGGAAAAATAGAAAGCGTACTTGAACTTATCTATAAGGGTGAAGCCCATGAAGTTGTGTGATGTTGGGTGTGTGTAGAGAGAGCAAGTTGTGAAGTGTAAATATGCAAAATAAAATAAAGAGTAGATCAGTGCTTACTAGATACGCTATATTTAAAATATAAACATATAGAATTGGGTAAGAGAGAGAAGAAGATAAAGTGATGAATACACCTCACTAGGTACGTAAACCAATACAAAAACTTATTATGATGATGACTGATATTGAGTAATGTTAGATGATATTGTACAAAAATTAATATCACAAACAGATTTGAGTGCTCAATTCCCTGGAAGTGGCTCAAAAATGCAAAGGATGGCCCTTTGGCTCCATCATCGCCTACTAAGTGAAGTTAAGTGATCATGCATGTACTAATCAATGTTTGGATTATGTGTCTAATCCCTTTGAGTAGATGGCTCAAGAATACAAAGCCTAGCTAGTTCTTTGGCTCCATCATTACCCCATGAAGTGAAGCTATGAACTGATACTAGTATGAAATGTGTCATATGAGATAGCTCCTAAAGCCCATGAATGCTCTGTAATCTAAAAATGTGGCATGGATAGTTGAATGTGTATTAGAAACTAGGCCACTCTTGGATAACTCAAAAAAGATAGAGATTAGGCTTGTATGAAAGCCACTCTAAAATTAGGCTATAGGCTTATGTGGAAGCCACTCAAAAATATAAAAGTTAAGTTTGTATGAAAGCCACTCCAAAATGGTGCCAACCACCTGTAAATGTAATAAAGCATGCAACTATTGAGAATGTTTGGGTAATATACTAAACTCAAAAAGAGAAGAAGACAAATGTGTCATGCACATTGCCCCCAATCACTGGTGTCTGAAACATGGATTCCGATCTAGAAGTTATACCAACTACCATATCTAAAACTAGAAGCAAGAGCCATCATGCGACACATGATACTCCCTACATCTGGATTCTCTGATCAAAAGTGTATTGGAAACTATTGATTGTAAACTAGTTTGAATGTGCAAAACTATAGTTGAACCTACTTTTTTGCCTACCTCTAGAAAGTCTAGTTTTTCTATTATTTAGACAAGAGGGATAAAAATAGACACTAGAGGTTCGGCATTGTATTCCAATCTTGGTGATTTTGTCCTGGACTAAATCTAATAATTATTCTAACATTTACACTATCTACTAGGTTTGTTATGTCTAGTTTGATGTCTGGTTGTTGTTCTAGGTGTTATAAATGCTACTATTTTTACTGTTAGGAGCTCTAATATCTATGACAAAACCCCTATTTGGTGCCCCCTCTTTTGAAGGTAGGAATGAAGACCCTACAATGACTACCCTCAAAATAAATATCCCTACAATTGTGTTATGCTGTAAAGATACATGATCTTCAATTATAATCAACAAGATATCTTAAGATATAACATGGTTTATAATGAGAGATTGTTAGATCAATAGGGGTATGCCTAGACATATATAATAATGTAATAGTATTTTCAGTATAATGAACTAGAACTATAATTTTGGTTAGTTATTAGTTGTTAGTTATCATGGAGGGATAGAGCTTGATGTCCATCATGGCGTCCAATAAAACAAGATGATGCATTATGTGGATCATGGCATTTCAAACAATTGAAAAGCAATCAAGTAACAAGCATAAAAGGCAAGAAGCAAGAAGTATATAAGAGTGGCCAAGGGGCTAAGTACACAAGGGACATGGGTAGATGTCACTCAAACTAGAAGGCAAGCATACAAGGCATGTTCAAATGCCCACATACACATATAATTGGAAACTGGCAAGGTTGGCACAAGGGCCACAAACACATAGAAGAGTACAAACAAAATACATTGGTAAATGTCCTAAGGCACATACATGGGACAAAGCAAGAACTAATAAATACAATCACATCTAGATATGCAAAACAAGATAAGAAGGTGTGCAATACTAGAAATACAATCAAATCTAACTAATCAAAGCAAGAAGAGAAAGTATGCAAGACATGTAGTACAAGACTATGTATATGCTAAGAAATATATAAGTGTTATATACTAGTGAATGTTGATAGAGTAATCTATGTAAGCTAATAAGTAATGTCTATCAATAGTATAACTAGAGTCTGTTGTGTAGGAATGACATAACTTGGATGGTTTAGTCATGTAGAAGATGGCTTTAATGGGTAAATATATCAATACGTGTCTCAAATGTAGAAGTAGGATGCCCCCTCAATGGGTAGAGTGAAGCAATCAAGGATCTAGATGTCACTACACACACTCAAAGAAGATCAAGTGAAGTATGGTAATGTAAATAAATTGAAAAATAATAGCATAGAATAGCAAATGTAAGTCTAGCATATAGTAGAAATGGAAAGCATGGATAATACATACAATCAAAAAAAAATTGATGTTTTTGAATATTTGAATGTTTTTGTATTTTGAAAAGTTATATTATTTTTGGTATTTTGATACTAAGCTATGTTCAATCATAAAGAAATTATGTACAAAAAATTGAAAAAAAACTATGTACAACTAAGGTTGAGAAGAAATGATACTAACTAATGAGTCTCATGTGAGACTCTTTATCATGGTGTCTTGTATCAAGGAAAAAAATCATGCATGATCGTGAAGCACGATGGAAGGGCTGATATTATGGCTTTGAAGGTTGTGTATGTTGCAATTGCTTTGAAATTTCTAAAGTAGAAACTAACGGTGGGGTGCCCCTATAACTCTAAGAAGTGGATGCAACTGTAGGGCTCTTAAGGACCCATCTGGTAGTAGGAGATGTTCTCTAAACATGTGCTCTATGTGTAGAGGTATGAGATCTCAATGATATTACCCTAGGTGTGAACTCTGTAGCTAGAAGCTGTCTAGAATCCTAAGACTATGGTTGTTTTGAAGGAGACCTCTGTGGTAGTGTATAAACTCTTTGTGCTGGTGATAGAAGCCTAAATTGTGTCTAAATTTGAACTTAAGGAAAAAGTAAAACTGGTATCTAAACTAAAATTGGTGGTGGAACTAAAAATAGTGACTACACTGTAGAAGATGGCTCTAAAGTGGGGAGTGGTAACTCATATGGAACTCCACCAACTATAACAACCTGATTATTGTGAATGAATTTCATGCATTTATGAATTGTAGAAGGTACTGCTCAAAGTTTATAAATCCATGGTTGACCAAGTAACATATCAAAAACTCATGGATTGGGAACAATAGTGAATGGTGTGGCCATATGTGTTGGACCAACCTAAAGAGGAAGTACAATATCACCCAATGAATTTTATATGTGCCCACTAAATCTATTGATAATTGTGTCTGTCAGGGTAATATCCACTCTGAATATCCCAAATACTGTAATAATTTCATAGTACACATGTTCACTCTGGATCCATTGTCTATGAGAATATATGAATAAGATGATTATGAATGTAAGCTCTGATAAAGAGTGCATGATAATCTAAATCATCCTCGGCTATCTCTTGTTCTGAGAAGGAGATGGAATTTCTAGCTAGAACTGTGGAATTGTATACACCAATCATGTTGTTTAAATGATGTAACTCAACTGAAGGTGCCATATATGTATTTTGTGGAGGATGTGCATGATATGCATGATGAACACTTGATATATCCCCTGTCTCTTATTTAGAATGTTTTGAAAAAGGATCTAAAAATATTTTCAAACCTTTATCATGTGTTTGTTTTCCTTAAAGAGGCTAAACAGAAGTGCCAAATCAATAATATTGTCATCTATCAAGTCCTGTATCTTATGTTTTAAACTAATGCATCTGTTTTTTGTATGGCCTAGTACCCTGTGAAACTTCTAAATTGCATGCTGATCATATTCCTATGGAAGAGGCTTTATTGGATCAACTTCCTGAATAGGAGGGAGAGATATGATATTACATTCCAATAACTATTGTAAAACTTTCGCCGAAGAAACTAGTAGATTGGTAAAAGTTCACTGAGGAGGTGTTGATAAACCACTTGCTGAGGGGGTTCTGAAGCCACATTGATTGTAGGTTGATTATGACTCTTGCTATCATTGACCTTGAATGTGTATGGGATTTGGTTGTTACTCTTGTTTGTTGTTTTTGATATACTTGTGTATTTGATTTTTCTCATTGAAATTAATTTGACTTCCCTTTCCTTTAGTGTATGACATAATTCAATGAAGGAAGAGAACCTTTTGAACATTATTGACTCATGTAAAACTGGTAGAATAATCTATTTGAAGAGACATTGTAACTCTTGATCAGCTATGGGGCTAGTCATCTTAGCCAAGATAGTCTTATATTGAAGAACATAATCTGTGATATGCTCATTTGATCTTTATTTTTATTATGCAACTTAGGCATATGAAACCTTATCACCAATCTTAATGCTGAAATGAGCTACGAACATGTCAACTAAAGGATTGAATGCATTGACCGACTGATTCAAGAGACTATAAAACCATTGTAAAGCATAATCCTTTAGACTTCATGAAAATAGCTTGGTAAGTAGCCAGTCATTTGGCACATAGTGAAAGCATGTTACATTAAAATCTCTTAAATATGTTTCTGGATCACCCTTGCCATCATATAGAGTAAGCTTGGGTTGAACAAAAACCTTGTGGCAAGGGTGTGGAAGGAATGTAACGTGCCAATGGTGTATGCAGTAGATCAAAAGAATCCAAATCTTGTGTAGGTCTAGAGGCACCTTTCTCAAGAAATAGCACCTTGAATTGAAGAGATCTTATCTCTTGCAAAAGGGCTACCACATCCGGAGATAAAGATGTACTAGTTGTAGCTAGTGGCATAGAGGTAGGTTGGACCATTATAAAAGGTTGTTGAGACATGGTTGCCCCCATAGTGTCATTTATAACTGGTTGCTCTATGGTTTGAGAAGATTGACCATTGTTCACTTTTTGTTGTTCCTCTTGAAGTATTTTAAGCATGTCATCTTGCATGTCAGGGTGTTTAGTTAAGAGTTATTGAAGTTCTCTTTTATCAGTTTCATCAAAACCAATGTATTGGGCCATTGTTAAAGGAGAAAAACAAATTGAAATTTGATTGAATTTTTTTGCAATAATTTTTAATAAGCAATGTGCTATGCAAGGAAAGTACTGAATATAGTAAATGTAAAGTCCTAAAAATAGCAAACGAAAAAGTGCATAAAAAAGATATGAAGCTCACAAACATGTAAGGTGATATCTCAAGAAGCAAATAGGAACTAGTATATGTAGCTAGGGTTTTGAATGAAAATATTTTAAAATTACTAATTAATTTTAAAATTTGATGCTAATTTTTTATTTGAATATGCTAGTAAAAAATCAAAAAATTAGTGAAAAATTCTTGATTTGAAAGGACCTAGTGTATGCAACTATGGTTTTGCAGAAAATAATTTTTTGAAATTACTATGGAATTTTAAAATTTGATTCAAATTTCTAATTTAAATATGTAAGTAAAAAATTAGAAAAATATAGGAAAAATACTGGGAAATTACTGGGACCTACTATGGGTAACTAAGGATTGAAACAAAATTATTTTAAAATTATTATGAAATTTTAAAATTTAATGTTCATTTGTAATTTTATTATGCAAGGAAAAAAATTAAAATATAGGAAAAATCAATAGGAAATTTACCCTAAGGTTTCTAGCACTTTTATGCACAAATGAAGTAGGGTTCACCAAATGATTTAACAATTTTAGAGATATTAGCATATTATTCCTAATTTAGTTAAGGTTCTGGAGTAATAAAATTAGTAAATAAATATAATTTGATTGTAATTTGAATCTTTCTAAAAATAATAATAAGGGAGATAAAATAATACTTAGCTAGAAACTGATTGAAATGATTGTTGCAGGGTCTAAAATTCACTATGCAGGACTGGGATACTATCATAAATCAAGATCTAGAATTTGTTTTATGATTGGATAGGAGCACCAAAATAAGACACCCTAGGGTCTAGTGCTACAGTCCTCTTCTACCACTATTGTCCAAGAGATCTAAGTTTTTTGGGTTTTGTTCGATGTGTTTGTGTGAGCCTTCCTATAAAATTTTGACTGTTGGATATCAGTAGAACTCCTTGTAGAATTGATTTAGTCTTCAAACCCTAGACTCCATTGTGCTTTGATAAAATTTGAGAAATAAGGGGGGTTAGTGTGTGTAAGATGCATTGAACATGTATCCACACCTCTTGTGTGGGCATGCTAACTAAATACCAATACTCTAAAGAGGGGTCAAGCCATATGTAGTTATCCCACTTGATGTGGTTTGTGCAATTATGTGTATGAAGATGCAAATGCTACAACTGGGTGTGCTTGAGGTGGTTAGGGACTGATGTAAGGATTTGAATGAGCTTGTATTAGAATTAGATGGCTATATGTAGAGAATAGGGAAGATTGCTTGAGTAGTCTTGCTTATATTCTTTCTTGCTTTGTGATATTTTTCAACCCTTTCCAAATGAACTTTGAATGGAATTTTATAGGGATCTGTTGGTCATGGGTTGAATGTCCTCACATTAGGCTGACAAGAAGAGGGATAAGAACTAAAAAGAATTGATTGTTGGAGGCAAAAATGCACTTGGATAGGAGTGTTGAAAGTGGACACTAGAGGGCTCGATGCTATAGTCCAAATTTGGGCATTATAGTCCTGAGCTAATGAGATCTAGGAGGATAGAATTTTCATGGAAAGAGCAATCTAACTGAGTTGGGATCAGGTCTGGAAGGCTATGAATGATTGGGAATCAATAAAATATGCCTAGGAGGGTCATGAGAGTAAGGAAAAGGGACCTAATGGGTTGGTTGTCATTAACCATACTCAAGCTACCAATTTTCACATTTTATATGACTATAAAAGCACACTTAAACAACCAAAAAAATTATTGAAATGAAAACCATCATAAGAAATGACTAATAGTTTTTCAATAAAAATTCCACATCTATGGAAAGCAAATATAGATGCACAATTTGTACTTAATGTTTATGTTGCAGCATCTTATTGTACCTCTTATATGACAAAACTTGGTAGGTTAATGACAAAGGCATTTGAAAGAATCAATAAACAACATCAAGGCATAATTATAGATGTTATTCAAATGATACACAACCTTAGAAATGCATTGCTTAATAGATAACAAATATCTACTAAACAAGTTGTGCACACAGTTTTGTCATTGACATTAAATAATTGTTCAAAGAAATGCATATTCATAAACACAAGTCCTTCAGAAGAACTCACTTTCATTCTAAAACCTCCAGCACTTTTGACCCATGAACCTGATCAATCAAAGGATGCAATATGCAAATTTGTAATAGGCTACTATACTCAACGACCACAATCACTACAAAACATTTGCTTTGCAAATTTTGTTTCCAAGTACCCAAAAAATGGAAAGAAAATCCAAAGGAAAAATAAGTCTCATGTTATTAAATACATCAAATACAATAAACACCTTGACATTGAAAACCATTGTAGAGAAAATCTATTGTTATATATTTCTTTCATGGAAAATGGAAAAAGTCTAAAACATTGCTTCCAAACATGGAGATATGCATACACATTCCATGAAAAAACTATCAAAAAAAATGAATCAAAATTCACATACAACATAAACTCTACTTGGAATAACATAGATGAAGTTGTTGACAATAATCAATTTGAAAATAACACCATCTACACAACAAATTTTAACCCAATAAACAATAAAAGTATTCACGAAAACTATGATCTGAAATCTGATTTACACTTTCTCCGAGACATAGACAAAAAAATATAATGTGAAATCCTTTGAAATACGTAGGCATCCATTTCTATCTAACAATGATGGCTATTACAAAAGAAAAAGATCATTTAACAAAGAATAAATAGGAATTGCAAAAGATGTAGCAATGAAAAAACAAATCAATATACTTATTTTCAACAAGAAGTGTTGGCATGGGGAAAACATTTATGGAAAAAGTCATCTTTGCAGAATTAGTTCATTTATATAACAACTTCATAGATAGTGATCCACTTATGCCAAAATAACTAGTACTAGCATATACTGGAAAAATAGCATACAATGCTGATGGAGTACCTCTGCACTTTACATTTCTTCTACCTTTTAACAAATCAAAACTTATTCCACTTACTTCTGAAATGCTTGACACACTATCAAAGCACTACCTTAAACTACAAGTCTATATTATAGATGAAATATCATTGGTAGGATCATGATTATTGTATTCAATAGACAAAAGAGTACAAGATATAATGCAATCCTACAACCCATTTTAAAAATGTAGATATGATTTTTTGCAAAGACTTTTATCAAGTCCAAGCTATAAATGATTCTCTAATCTTTGAATATCCAAAAATAAACGATGAAATCATTCCATATGACTTTTGGAAAAATAATGTAAAAAAATACCAATTTCAAACAACATGCGATAAAACAATTAAAAAACTGTAAAAATTTTAAACCGTTTCCGCACAACATCTCAAACACATGATGACATAGAATATATTAATTAAAAAAATTATGCCCAGCACCAAACAATCCAACATTTCCATATCTCTTTTACAAAAAAAATAATGTTGAAAAATAAAATGTTATAATGTTGTCTATTGTTCTAGGAAATAATATCATCATTCATGCAATTGATGAACAAGAAAATGTATATGGAGAAACAAAATCATATCATCATTCATACACACTTCCTCCTACTATTATATTGAAATCTCAAATATTGGACAAAATCTACGTCGTAAATTATGATGTCAAAGATGGGTCAATCAATGGATCAGATGGAATATTCAAATCATACACAATTTCAAATGATATAGACATTATATGGATTAAATTCAATGATCCACATATTGGACAACATCAATTTACAAAATTAGCTCAGTTACATCGTAAGCCTATTGAACATGATTGGACACCAATTTTACGTGTTGTTAACCCTGTACCAAAGACACGTAACAAGCATTCTCAAACGATTTGAAAACAATTTCCAATACAAGTTGCATGTGCACGAACAATGCATAGATCACAAGACTTGACAATGGACGGACTTGTTTTTCACCCTTCTGAAGTGACACATTATGGGTTAACATACACAGCATTGTCATGTGTATGACACATTGAGTCATTGTACTTATTGGCTCCATTAACAATAAAAAAATTTTAAGGTAAAATAAAAGATAACAAGTGAGATGTTACGCCTACAAAGAGATGCAAAATGGAAACTAGAAAAAAAATATAAACAATATAAATGCAAATGATCATACTCTTATCTCATCATTGAATACAAGAATCTTACGAGCCCACACAGAAGATGTGTTAAATGACCATGACATGATGCACTCTGACATATTATGTTTTCATGGAACACATATAGCAACTTTGAGATTAAAAAATTATTACAATATTTTAACTGTGTTTCGATGTTTCATGTAGATGGAATCATGATTTGCATTAAAAAACACATGTCAATTTTGAAAACAATGCAATACAAGAGAGGCAACATCGAAGTGATATTGATGACAATTATTAGCAATAACCATAAAATCATAATAGTGAATTTATGCGCGGCACCAAATTATATTATTTTGGACATCATATCTATTATTAATGATGCATTAGCAGAAATGGATGAAATACACAATACTTATATACTAGGGGATTTCAACATTAACATTAAAAATAAAAATAAAAATGCAGAAATACTTGAACACCACATGAAAAATCACAATATGCATTTTTTAATGCAAAGGCAAAATGCATTATCAACAATAATTAATGATCACATATGGTCAAAGATACAAATACAAGAAGATCACATTTTTAAACTAGATTGTTACTGGAGCGATCATGACATTCTTTGCTTGGCCATATGTGATGCACATGAAGAACAATGCAATTAAGAAATACAAAATTGATACGATAAGGTACTCTTAGTAATAATTTACTATATTATGCCATGCAAAAAAAAATCTTTTACAATTTATCTACTTTGCTTTTAAATTTAAAAAATATTAGATTTACCTACACACTTTATTATATTTCTTCTCTTAATTTTATTGCATTTTTACAAACAACATGAAGACGTCAATGAAAATCATAGAAAATGATAAAGCAATACAAAATGAATCATAATGGTATGCACAAACAATCTCGTAATTTCTTACTTGACATTATTTCACAGCGATTAAAATTTGTCTCTTATTTGCAGTAAAAAACAGTTTGTCTAGATTGACAACAATTGATAACCTTTGCATTTGCAAAGTCAGCCACATATTTGAAGCAAAGTTTCTTGTTGTTTACAAAGTAGTGCTACAAAAAGAACAAAATAGACAACTATTGTGTGCCAACTTGACAGATGCCAAAGGAGAAATGACAGCTGTTCTAAACATCGACATGGTCTTGATTCAAATACAAAAAGAAAAAAATATTGCAAGGAAAGCAATACGCAAAATACGCTTTAAAATTGCTCCTAAAACTAACTATGATCATGGAGATTGTGATATCATATTATTGGTCACTGAATCAAGCACAATTGAAACTATACCACCTATTTTCAAAGATTACAAGTTCATACCAGACTCTACAATCAAATATCCTATAAGCACCACTTATGCATATGCGACCAGTACAATTGTTGCAATTGTAACATCCGCAAAAAAAATTGGCCTCCGACTCATTTTTAAAATTACAGATGGAAATTCTGAAAGTGATGTATCACTAGTGAGTTGTTATCTTTTCATATACTCTTTTGTTTCAAACATATTTTATACACCAAAAAACTAACTATTTCATTTATAACTTCCCAGGGCTATCTATTTAGAATGTTTGAGCCTTTATTCTCTACCATTCAACTAAAATTACATAACAAATAATTTCCAATGTTTCTTTTCAAGAATCTAGTGAAATGAAATGGTCCAGAAAGAACATTCAAGACGAGTTAGGAAACATTCATCACTCCATTACAAAACAGGAAAGCATTAAAACACTTAAATGCATTGTTAAATGCAAAATCAGAGGTATGTTATTTCTTATGCTTTCTTTGATTTTTAACACTACAAGTTCCAAAATAAAATTGAAAATATTCTTCATTTTCAAAGCATGCATTTTTTTAGAACTAAATACAAAACTTACTTTTCCTTTTACATTGTGTTACAACTAAACAAAATGTAATTGCAATATTATTGAAACACAATCCTTGCTATAATTATTTCAATTTAATCTCTTTTCTAAATCATATATGTATTTTCACATGTCCAAAGAACATTATCAATTGCAAATGCATAGTCTGCCTTTTCAACCCATTTACAAGAAATGTAGTGCCCTAATTCAAACCCTTCAACTACCACATTCTACAACTATACATTGCATGTCTTGTTAGGTAGAACTTCCTATGTCTACACCCATCATCTGATTTTCAATCTGAAAACTGCCACAAATAACAATTTACAATGCTTTCTTTCAAGGCCACTACTGAAAATATTACTACCACTGTTAACAAAAATTTTACATGAAGACTACATAAAAGACAAAGCTACTATCATCTTCATGCTACGAGACTTCTCTATCGAAACCAAATTCACACTCAACCAACACAAAGATATCATAGATGCTAACATAGTAAACTATTAAAGGTATGTCAAAACGTGAGTTACCCACTACTTTATTTATTTAATAGTTACACACACACTAATACTTAGTATTTTTTTCATTTTGCAAGATGCTTTTAAATGCCTTGATGTGTTACATTTCATAGTTATCTCATGTCTGAATACAATGATGAACTATCATTATAATTAAGAGTTCTTAAAGAAAACCAAAAGAATTTCATTTCTAAGTTCGAAACATATAGTTGTTAGCTTCTTAATGAAGTTGTATGTTTTAAGTTAGCTTATTTCTAAAACTGAATGGTTCCAACTAGGTGTTTAATGTAGGCTTTAATGTCGATTTTGAATTTGAGGCTTCTGCAATATCTGATTATGCAATTTTTTGTTTTTGGATGCCTAGTTTTATACCCGTGGTCTTAAAATTTTCAGTACCAATTATCTCTATTTTTTCTCTAATCAAATTTCTCCATTCCTTTCTCCATATAAGTAAAACCATATAGAAGGAATCTTAACAGCCCAACAGTGGTTTGAAATTGTTAAGATGCCTCAAAATCAATTCAACAAATGATGGAAATTAGGGAATCCCTATTACAACAATATCCCTATAAATTCTACTACTTATCATAATGCCAAGTGATCATAATAACTTTTCATGTACTGCCAGCCATAAAGTAGCAATGAACACCTATTATTAACAAAACATATAGCACAGATCTATACAAAATTTAATCAGTCACCGTCTATATTTATTATCTATAGTTTGCTACAAAACAATGCATATCCAAAAAGAAGACCAATACATGAGTACTATAGTACATAGCATAAGCTAAATAAAATTTTGAAATTTGTAAAACCCTTACAGTTGAACAAGATATTTAGCAGAATGGTGGTGGTTGTTTTATTCTAGTTTATTCAAATTTTAGAGTTTTTCTTCAAATCTATATATTACATACGTTTTGTTCATGTTGTGCGTGATTTCACTTTTAGCTTTTTTTATATCCTGCAAGCATTCAAAGCAATATTTGCATGCCTAGGTGGTTGATTCTATCTTCATTTGTCATTTTTTCCTCCTTTAACTCACTATGTGTTTTTGAATCTTGTTGACAAGATTCTAAGACTTCACTATAATTCCTACTCCTACAACAGCTCGTAGCTCTTTTCAAGACAAACAAACTATACTTTCCATTCATATGTGCATGCCTTAAGTCTTCTAACTACATATTAAGTTCAGTTATCTTCAATGTTGTTTGCACATTCTCTTCCACTCCAATATGAGAAACTCTACATTTCAGTACAATAATGCATTGGACAACCTTGCAAGTCAAAATGTTGTGAGCAAGAAGTATAGATCCAAAACGTATTAGAAAGTCATTATCTTTAGGCCAATGCCTTTGTCATCCAAGGTGGCTCCAACTTGCAAGGTTTATTGCTTGTTTTAATCTCTTATTCACAAGAATCCAACTAAGCCTAATACTGTCTTGTAGCTCCCTCCACAACTTCCCATCCTTCCTCTCTCTTGAAAGATGTAAGTTATCGCAGCCCATCTGCAATAGACAATGTAACTTGGCTTTCAGGATCGTCGTCTTCATTTGAAAAGTTTAGTAAGTCAATTCAGAATGGGCAACAAGACAACTAGCCATGAAAGTCATCTACATCATGGATACCCAAGAGGACCTTAGAATAAATGGCTTTGTCTTTGCATCGAACATCCACAATTGACACAAAATCTGAAGGAAGAACCCCCCGGAGGTCTTTGTCTTCATCATCCAAATAATCAGAGCAAACATACAACTCCTTCAGATTAAAATCCCACTAAAAGTCTTTGACTTTCTCTTCATTTATTATAAAATGAAAGCAATATGCATAGAACTTATGGAATCCACGTAGTAAATGAATCAAGTTTTTCATTTCCTTGTCTGCAATGGAAGGCCAAAGTGAGCAGCATAAAAATTTAGTCTATATCCAACTATTTCCGATTTGTTGCAAGTTCAAAGTCCCTCATCTCATGGTCAGGGCATGTATTTATAGTGTTCCTCTGCGTCCCATTGCCTACCAACTCTTTCTTAGTTGGATACAACTCTCCATCTTCTATAAGGTTCTAGAATATTTTCTAACTCTCCCCCCTATGCGATTCAAGGCTTGATTCTTGATTATACGCTTCACACCTTAATAATTATCCTTCCACCTCAAAATTATATGCACCTTATCATTCAATGGTTTTCTTACGCAAGGTTGTCCAAAAATATTGTCTCCTTCCATTCAATGCTAAGTGATTTATCAAGTTATGCACACGTCTCACCTATGTCAGTAAAAATCATCAAAAATGCTTCCAAATGCACCATTATTGGGGTCAAAATTCCCCATTAATAAATTCATTATTTTCAGTCATAAGATTGGATTTTTATTTGTTAGCCCCATCCTTCTACACGTCTAGCACTCGAGACACTTTTTGTTGAAGTTCCTTCTCAAACTGATTTTTCTTTATATTGATAGTTGTATTCATTTCTTGTGTGGTTTTTATTAAGGTTTCCTTTGTCATTAAAATTCTATTTTTATGTATTTTTCCAACCAACAAACATTTCCTTTACCTTCAGATATGATTCGCACACCATTTCTTTCTCTTCCATTGCTCGCAAGGTTGAAACTACTCAAATTACAATTCTACACCTCTACATTTATGGGATAATCATGTCTTGAATCATTGAGTCATTTTTAACACTAGGTTATCCTTATATTTGTATATTTCCATGGTTTCGCATTAGGATTTGCATCTAAATCTATATCGGGTCTTTTTTTCGCTGCCTAATGCGAGATTTTTTTTTATGCAGCGAAATTTTTGTAACTTTGTTTCTTACATCATGCAGCTAGCTGGAACTTTCACTGAATAACGTTTACCAAGATTTGCATCAAGATTTATGTGACACGAAAAATTCTCCTCATTAAAATAGCAATGTTGTACTAAAAGCCTCATCCATTAACTTGTCACAAATTGTATTTTTATAAAAAATTTAAAAAAACATTATATCAACTTTTGGGGAAATTAAATTTGCATCTTCATTGTTGTGATTAGAATCATTTCATAGGTCACTAGACATATGCTTCGCAGGTCAAGATAGTATTAGATAGTTTGGTTTTATTAAGCCATGGCAAGGTTGAATTTTGTATACTTTCAAGGTTTTGGAAGGTTTAAATTCAGCAGGGTCAAAAGTGGGTTCAAAAAAATACTACATGACGTCAAATAAACACACAAGTCACATTGTTAGATAAATATGCAAATAAATTATACTTAAAACAATGTTCATAATACATGATAAGACAAACAATAACAAGGTAAGCGTGATGCCCACACTAAATGAATTTTCTGGATTGTCTGCTTGTAGTACACTATGCATCTCTGAACCATGGGTTGTTTATGTAATAAAGGCTAAACCATATATATATATATGGTATATATATATTTGATTTGGTGAATGGGTCAACGTTTGATTGGAGCTAACAAAACCAGTGTGGGATACAAACAGGAGGCCTAGGTGCCCCTTACATCAAATACCAGCATTACATAAATAACCCCCAGTCACCATGAGCCAACCTAAGCCTCCGCCGGCCACCACCGATTTAAACCTAGATGGGGCTAAACGTAACCAAACCTCTTAAACAAAAAAACGATGAGCTCTTCCAATAAAATAATTTCGAAACCTTTAAAATTATATTGCCTCGTATTGATTATTATGCTGCCTAAGACATCACTTTCTTATTTACATTTATAATGTCTTCCATTGAATAATATTCTACGTGGGATAACACTTTCTTATCTACACAAAGTAACATAGAACCTAAATATTAAAAATATACATATGAAGGAAAGGAATACTTAACTCATGCACTTTCAACTCTACAAGAGGTTTGAAAATATATATATATTATTGAATACATCCCCAAAAAAGTAAGTATGGAGAAATTAATTTAAAATGAAATAATAATTATAGAAATAATATGTGCACTTTCTTTAGATATTATGTCATGTTGAGTTAAAAGAACACAAGGTAGCTTCTCATAGCACCTTTTTTAGTCAATGTTTAGGGAAAACCCTCTTGTGAAACCAGCATTAAGTAGTGGACCCCGTGCTCTCATATCTTGTGATCCTTATGCAGATGAGGTGAAATCAAAACAATAAAGCTCATTAGGGATGGTGAACTTTGGCATCAAAATTAATAGTCCTTGGTGGTTGAGGTTTGAACTCTAAATATATTAAGAAACTGAATGACTTACATAAAAAGTGAGAGTGATGACCAACTGAATGCCAATTAGCCTTCAGTTACAAGGTTAACTAATGCACCCTCTTATCACTAACTTCTATAAAGCACAATGTTATTTTATCGTTCATTTATGTTCCATGTCGATGTGTGTTTCTAATATACGTACATACATTTATGACCATTATATTTAATATTCTAATTTCTAACACGCAAATCCTATTACGAGTTTGATGTTTATTGCATCAAATGACAAACTAACTTCTTAAATATGTTTAAATGTTTTTTAACTGCTCATAACCCAGGTTAGTTTTGTTATGAATATTGTCAAGTCTGTTCCTGGCAGAGAAGATGAAATAAGACAAAGTTCAAGCTGCCACCCACCAAAGAAATGAAGCAACACAATATTTACTACAAAAGAAGGTAGAGAGATGAAACTTTCCAGAAGTGAGAAAACATACAAATTAGAGATTTTGGATTTCCAGTAAATAACTCACAGAAATAAAATACAAAAGTGAAATTAATGTTCAAGAATGAAAAATACAAAGGTGGACTAGAGTTTGAGCCACCTAAAATGTATTCTTCACTCAGATATATCAATTTAAGTGTCAATACTTGATAATTGCACAATGCTGTAGAAAATATGCTCATATTAAATTTCTACTCCATCCAAATCCTCAACTACCTTCTGAGGCTGAACTCCTTTTAAACAAAAAGACTGCTTTACCATAATAATGGAAAACTAACAAACTATAGCTACACATTTGAACTTATGAATATGAATGTTTTTATTACAAAGGGAGACCTCTCTGCACTTCCATGAGGTGACCACCATGAGGTCCAAACCAAATTTACAATTACAGGATTACAATGTGCAGTCACGAGTACAAGATACATGTGAGAAGTAGTCATCTTAGTTTGTTGAACTCGACCTATCAGTTGCTTCATCTTGTGCATGGGCACGGCCTCTAAGTTCCTCAAATGCACGCATACTCTCCGCATCAAAACCTCCAGCAAACTGCAAGAAACTGTTCTCAGCAAGTGCATACATGTCCAAAGTACCTTTAAAATGAACTTGAAGCACAAGAAACTGGTGCAAATACAATCCTAGAATTTGCATCTCCTAAAGACCTTTCTCAGTCCTTTTTTCTTTGTTTTTTTTTTTTTTGGCTGACAATGCAATAATCCAGAGATTAAAATATCTTACCTGGTGAACTCGAAATGCGAAACGAACACCTTGCAAAAGTATGAACTCTCTCATTGGCTCCTTCTCTGGAACATTGATAGTATTATCTAGCTCTGATGCAACCCTCTTCATGTATTTCCTCGCCAGTTGAACAGATGCAAGTTTAATCTGCAAATTCAAATAAGGTCCTTTATTTTCCTTTTACGCTTCGAAGAAAAGGATAGCAGAGAATGTAGCAAGTTATGTATTATGCTATCTTAATAAATCTAGCATACACAAAATAAATGAAGAAAGCAGAAGTACATTCTATATGAACGGAGTGCCAGAAACAGAGCATCTCAACTCATCAAACCATTTCAATACAACTAATATGTGAATATTGTGTTGTTCTATTTTCTTGTATTAATTATGTGCTTGTTGAGAATCAAACTTACTAGGTGCAATATATTTTGGTTCTCTTGCCATTTTATAAACCATTCCACTGTTCAGTGTAGGTTTGAAAATAAAGAGTGTTTCAGCTGTCAGAAACAGCCACTCTTGACATATATTTTACTAATACTGACATGTGGAAGCCTATAAACTAAACTCTTGAAAGTGTTTAGATGTAAGTTCTCGTTAACATTTGATCTATTGGTCAGATCCATATTAAAGAGTTCAATTGTTTGTGTTACCGTTAAACGATCAGCTTAGAATCATAGTTTGTAAGAGATTTGAAGGTTGTAAAGATAGAATTTAGTTGCAGTTATGGAAATTCATGTTGATATTTAAAGGTCTGCAAAGTTGAACTGTAATACTGGAGGATTTTATGCATCTTGTGAAGATAGTTTTAAGAATTGCCAAATCTATTAGAGATCATTTCTTTTACTTTCTGTTAGTCCCCATGTGTGTACCCCACCATCCTGGGAAGCACCATTAGCGAGACACATGAGGCAATCAGCGGAAATATTCCATTTGCTTCAAACTCACAACTGCAAGTTCCTTCACCTGAGCTTTCGGCTGTTTTGCATGTTGGTTGTATCGGAAAAGAGCTTTTTTTTTTTTTTTTTTAAGACATTAGTGATTTTTCATAGAACTTTGATTTCAGAATTTTCAGCTTTAGATTGGGAACATTTCAGTGGTATTTGAGCATTTAAGCTCACCTCAGTGGTATCATACGTGCAGATTTCAGACATTTGTGTTTTATTTCAGTACCAAAGTTTCGGATTTCAGATGCATAAATTTCCCATTCATAACAGCGGGTTCTTGTAAGAAACATAACAGTGATATCAGAGAAATTTGGTTAATGTCAGTGGTATCAGAGCTGCAGACTTCATACTTTCTTATTTTATCTCAAATATCAAAATTTCAGATTTTAGGTATAGAGTTTTATTAATTTTAGTTTTCAAAATTCAAACTTGTAGACTGTCAATTATGATGAGATATATTATTATAGCTAACATTGTTATGTTATTTGTTGACATTTAGTTAATTATGTCGCAAGACCCTTAGTTATGACAGTTGTGACAGTTGGGTCAACAGACAACCGTTGGGTCTTTTTCCTCAAATAGCATATTGCATGTCGGAGTATGGGCGCTCGTATCAAGTCCTCCCTATACTGTATGAATTGTATTGAAACTTTTCTTTTATGAATACAAAGCTGCTGATGTTCAAATATTATGCTCTGCCATGGCATGTTATGCAATTACTATTATGTGTATGGCAGTCTAGTATCTCAGTAGACACTAATCACTCTACATTTTGGCAGCATCGCCTTAAAGAATGTCGGACCAAGTTAAATTTGAATAACAAATCTGTGTCAAACATAACCATGAACCACAACGAAAAAAGCTATTACAACGGTACAAAGAGTTCATGAAGAAGACCGATGCATACGAGCAATAATCCATGCTATTGACTCCGAACAAAGGCGGGAGAGAAACACAGTCAGAGACAAAAGCAAGAAGTTAAATTGTCTACTGAATTGGAGGAGCAACACCGAAGAAAATAAAGGCTGCAACCAGCAGCGATATCTATAAATCCATCAAGCGAAATACGAAGCAGACGCTGAAGCAAAAGAACTCAAAACCATCGCCGGAGCTGAAACCAAGCAAGGGTTCAGCCCATCAAGCGAAGTACGACGTACAAAGCAGACACCGAAACATAAGAAGTCACAGCCATAGCCAAAGTCAAAACCAAGCAAGGGTTCAGCCGAAACTAGTGAACCCTATGCCACTCACAAGTAAGGAGTGAGTATAGATTGCCATAGCCCCTTCGGGATGAAGGAAGTGCAGACCTTGTCAACTAGGTTGGGTCAAAGGGTGCTGCAAGAGAATCACATGGAAAGCTCGAGGCAACCTGTACAACAAGTTGGAGAGAGTTGCATGAAAAAGGGGACCTGGCAGCGTGCAAGATAGAGTACAGATCCCTGTCGAAGGAAGGGTCAAGCATAGGGACATGTCAGAGAGTGCTAGAAGCACGGAAGAACATCCAACACAAACCTTATTAACGGGAAGACTTGTATTATAAATACGACGGAACTATATCTCCAAAAAAGTAGAATCTGCCAAAGTTCACTGATGACAAATCGGAGGAACCCATATGACACTACAACACGTGCATCACCATTTGGACTACCAATGGGCATACAAAGGAATGTATGTGATTAAGATGTTTCCCAACCACCCTTCGAGGAATGGCTATTGACTGGTACATAGATACACCATGCTTGGAGAAAGCAACATAGAAAATACTCAAAACAAGCCTTCGAGAAAGAATTCAAACTCCTGAGGGGCAACAATGAGATTATTGCAAAAATCTATAGTACCTGGCAAGATAAAGACAAGAAAGTTCACCACTATAACAAAAAACTTAAAGAACTATTGGAAAAACTTGAAAAATAATTTGTCGATGGAACGAAGAAGCAATGGTTCATTGAAGGGTTGGTACCCTCATTGTGGAGGATGATGAAGGTGGTCCCACGCTCCTCTTACGAAGATGCATACAACTAAGCAATGGACATTGAAAGCAAGAAAAAGACAGCATTGCGCTCAAAAGGATGTGAAGAGGAGGAACCTTACTCTAGTGATGACAATGAACTTGGATCAATGTGAGCCTTGAGAAATGGCATGCTCCGAATGATGATGAACTAACAGGAGACGATAAGAAAGATTGCAAGGATCTTTTGTGCGAGATTTGTAAAGTTACAGAGCATTCAATCAAGGACTCCCTGTACAATCTACAGAATAAGAGCAGCCAAGTATTGTTCAGACAAGGAGAGCCATCGACACCACCAACCATGCCACCAAGGAACTATTGACACCAAAATAATAGTGGTGGCAAGACTCAGATTCAGTATGACTCCGCCAAGGATGGCCAATTGTACAATGTTGGTAGTGCAATGAATGGGGCCATTTCACAAGAGATTGCCTACCCAAAATGACATTGGACTTCTCTGTAGATGGTGTGGGCCGGGAACCATAATGATGGCAATTGTCCAAAGCAAGCCTAAGTCAATATGATTGATGTAGTCAAGGGCAAGGAAGTTATGGCAATTACCAAACCACAAGTGAAGAAATCCAATTACCCCGAACCACATACGGAGAAGGAAAGGTTGGTTGGAGCAAGGGTGGAAGTTGAAAGGGCCATGGCCAAAGAACGACGTCAATCAAATGAACATACAAGCATAGTGATGAGCAAACACAAAGCTATTACACGTGTCTTGGAGACCACTATCCCTATGAATATAGTTGACTTATTGCAAGGCATTCCAAAACTCAAGAATGCTCTCACGGCTACCATACAAGATATTAACTTGAACATGAAGCATACAATGGCACACCTAACGTCAAGTGACAGGGAGAGCAAAATAGAGAAGAATGCATGTATAGTCGAACCCCCCTTGTCAGGGGACCAAGTAATCAATCCTATGCTCCTGATTATGAACATAACCCAACACCCGACAATTGTGAATATGGAAGTTTTGGGTAGGAATTTGACAAACACCATCATGGACAGTTGTTCTACCATGAATGTTCTTCAAGAGGAGACTTGAAAGAGTCTTTGGAAGCCAACTATGTAGCATCCGACATTCCAACAGACAGGGGTAGATCAACATGGCATTAAAATATTGGGTGTACTAATAAGACAAAAGATAGTTATTGGAACTTAACCCTTTTGGTTGAATTTTGTGGTCATCTCATTGCAAAATAAGGCATATGACACATTATTGGGTGGGGGTTGGTTGATAGTAGCCAAAGCAGACCATAACTAGAGAAAGAATTTAATCGCCATTCAAAACAAAGGACGGAAGTAAGTCATAGACTTCTTGAACCAGGGAGTCGGTGAGGAAACAACTTCATTAGACTCATCGGATTGGGATTCCAAAGAAGAATGCTTGGTTGATGGGAACCAAGGTATGATGGAGCCGAACGATGAAGGTGTCTTGGAATTACAATTGTGTTCTAAAGATGAGACAAACTCCCTCAACGATTTGTTCCATGGCAGACGAAAGACTACAAAGCGTTCCATCCTTATAGTAATAATGAGGAGATTATCAATATTGATGAAGGCCCAGACTTGCAGCAAGATGACCAGAAGCAGATGTCGATAATGCTAAGTCCTTCCAAACTGTTGTAGTTGGCTTACCCACTAGAGTTCAACAATTGCAATGTCAAGGGTACAACATTCGATGGAAAGTTGGCGTCACCAGTTGGAACAGCTAGCCAATATGCATTCTAAAGAGCCAACTTCAATGAAAGCAAACAAAGGGTCCAAGGAAAAAAATTAATAGGAGATGTACAAACTTCTAAAGTACGATCTCTTTTTGAAGTACAGTCGGATATAACGAATATGCTCGAACAAGATGAACGTGTGATGGCACAACACACAACTAAAGTCATCCAAAAAAGAATAAACACTTTCGATGGAGGAACTTTAAACCCAGAGCTCTAGTATTCAAATATAATGGATGGCACAAAAACTAAGTCAGATAAATTCAAAGTGTTACAGTTGGGACCATCTAAAATTATAAAAATCTTGGAGAATGGGGCAGTCAGGGTAGAAAACTTGAACGGGATGATGGTCAAAGATATGGTGAATGGCTTGAAGTTAAAAGGGTATCGATCAAGGATGGAAAACATTGACATCATCGATATTGATTTCAAGCTGGTATGTTTGGGCGAAAAAGAAATTGGGAAAAGTAAAGGTAAAGGTACAGAGTTCATGTTAGTCATATCAATAATAATAAAATCAGACAAAGTACAGACAAGGGCAGAACTTCCTCTACACTGTACACCCCCTTGAGTGTAGTAAAACAATCGTACAACCGCCCATGGTGACCACATATGGCCTCCCCAAGCATATGGTCCTCCTGCACATTACAACCCCAATGTATGGCTTGCCCCAACATATAATCATTGTACGGCCTTCCCAACATACGTTCAACCCACCTTTCAACTCCTTCATACATCCAAGCTCTTTTGTACGTCCAACCCCCTCCGCACATCCACCCCTAAATGTCCAACAATTGTCATACGGTTTCCCTCCAAAAATGGGTGTCCTTACCATCACACGTCCATCCCTGGACATACACCCTTCACCATACAGCAGCTAGCAAAGTTTCAAGATCCTAGCACTATACAGTCCTTTAAAACAACTGACTTCAGACCAATAGCCCCCATTTCCATTGTTTAATTCGTAGAGCTTCCCCACAGATAAAGTGATATATTAAAAAAAAGCAACATTTTTTCAAAGAAATTTGGTTGTCGTCATGGCTTTTCAAGGGTTGCAGAAGGCTCAAATTGTACTGCCCCTCAACCTTGTTGGGCGCTGCCACCCCCAAACCTCCGCTTTGTGTTTGAGAATCACGCCAAATGAAACATGTTTTTTCTTGCCTCCAAGAATGTTGCAAACTTTCTACATCACCAACAACTCCACCAGAATGTCTCCTCGCTTCCCTCTTCAATCTACTTTTTATCATGTTGTTTATGACTTGTGTCGGAAGGGACTCCAACTTTGTTTGAAGGGGGGGATAACCTAAACCATCAATTATGATAACATGTATTGTTATAGCTAACATTGTTTTGTTAGGCCTTTTGTCAGCATTTAGTTAATAAGGTGGCAAGACTCTTAGTTATGTCGGTTGTGACGGTTGGGTTAATAGACAACTGTTGGGTCTTGTCCTTCAAATAGCATATTGTATGTCAGGGTATGGGCACTTGTATCAAGTCTTCCCCATACTGTATGAATTGCATCGAGACTTATCTTTTATGAATACAAAGTTGCTAATGTTCAGATACTCTGCTCTACCGTGGTATGTTATGCAATTACTCTTTTGTGTATGGTATTCTAGTATCTCAGTAGACATTAATCACTCTACAAAAACTATTTTAGGCGTTGAATCTTTGGTCAAGGTTTAAAGTTTGAATGATGGAAATAAAATACCAATGTGTTATATCTATGAGGTCATGGACAAGGTCAAGGAGGCCATTGTGCATTATTATAGGGGAAATAAAAGAAAAGATGAAGCTATTTTGGCATATAATTAATAGGAGATGAAACAAGTGGTTCCACCACCCAATACATGCAGCGGGGTACTATTTAAACCCCCTCAAAAATTTCTACAAAATCTTTAAGGCTAATGATGAGGTTATGGCAGGGCTCAACACATGTATAATAGAGAGGATAAGGCCCAACGAAACCCTTAGATACACAATTCTAGATGAGTTGCAAGTTTAGAACATTTTGGAGAGGAGGTTCTTTTCTTCAACTCTATGCATTTGAAGGAAAACACCCAACAACTACATTAAAAAATTGGGTCGTTTAATCATAGACTTCTTTAATGAATGCAATTTTAGTTAACTTTATATAGTTTTAGATGTCTTATTTGCATCTTTATGGTGGGAAGATTATGGTGCTTGAACACCAAATCTTCAGAGGCTAGCCATTTTATGCTAGCCCATGTAGTGCTTATGGGTGTGAGAGCAATTGGAACTTGTCTGAGAGCATTCACACCAAGAAATGCAAGTTGACCCAACGCACCTCCATGGCTTGACTATGTGCAATACAATCTTTGCCCTCACGTCAAACAAGTTGGAGGGAAGAAATCTATGATTAAAGGACTCAATTTTTTTATCTAGTTGTTGGGTGTTTTCCTTCAAATGCATAGAGTTGAAGAAAAGAACCTCCTCTCCGCAACGTTCTAAACTTGCAACTCATCTAGAATTGTGTGTCTAAGGGTTTCGTTGGGCCTTATCCTCTCTATTATACATGTGTTGAGCCCTACCATGCAATAAAGATGTAGTGCTTATGGGTGTGAGAGCAATTGGAACTTGTTTGAGAGCATTCACACCAAGAAGTGCAAGTTGACCCAAAGCACCTCCATGACCTTGTCTATGTGCAATACAATCTTTGCCCTCACGTCAAAAAGTTGGAGGGAAGGAGTCTCATGACACAGTTGACTTGGATGACATCAATCCATAGTTTGATTGGAATGCAAGGATGGACAGCCCATGTTTACCAAGGAGGAAATTGCAGATTTGGAGAGGGAAGCAATGGCATTTGAAGCAACATGAGTGGCAGAAGATGACATACTTCATGATGAATCTATTCCTAAGGAGGGGGGTTTACCTTCTAGTTTGAAGGCGATGAAGAAGAGGAAGAGGAAGTTGTACACATTTTTAGAAACATTTTATATTGATGATCCGTCATCATATGATATTACGATTTGCATTGTACTATTTTTTATCTAAATCTAATAGAAAATAGACCTATGTGTATTATAAATTCATTTATCATGCTTTTTAGAATTAATTTAGATGTTATTTAAGTTTAATTTATGACTTTATGTATTTATTTATTTGTCAAATCCAAATTTACTGTTGACAATTCTTCCACAAGTCAGATTGTCTCCCGCCATTCGGAAAATTCACGTCTCTAGCCAAGGAAGAAAGAATACATTGTTTTTTCTTTCGTAAGGGCCTTTGCTACAACAAGAAATCCTTCGGACTTTTGTCTGAAGGAATGGTTCATCAAAGAAGGCTAAGCCAAGGAAATAACAAATCAACAAAGAGCCTAAGACAAAGGAAGTAATTCCTTCGGACTTTTTGTCCGAAGGAATACTTCAGAGAATCCAAAAGTCCACCCAAAAAAGCAAGGAAAAGCCAAGGTACCCTTCGGAAGGGTCATGTTCAAGAAACTTGATGGGCAGGGTACCATTCGAAAAGGTCATTTTCAACAATCCCGAAGGGCACCTACCCTTCGGGAAGGTACAGGAACAAATTCGAGACCCCTGCAAAAAACCCGGGTGCCCTACAATTTTTTCGACAAAGGCACAGAGGGAGAGAACCACGAGCCCTTGCGGAGGGCACTTGGTCAGTGACAGGACCACTGCAGCTTTCCCGAAGGACATTTCGAAGGTAGTCCGAGTTCAAAAAGAGAAGGATTAATTCCTTCGGGCTTTTTGTCCGAAGGAATTCCTTCAGACAAACAGCCCGAAAAAATTCAGCGATTACAAAGAAGACAAAGCCGATAGAAAAGACCAAGGAATATCTTCGGACTTTTGTCTGAAGGAATTCCTTCGAACAAAAAGTCCGAAGAAATTCGGAAAAGTACACATCGAAGGCCCGTGCAAAAAAGCCGACAAGGCAAAGTCCACTCTCAACAAAGAGCGAAGGCAAAGGAAAAAGGAATAATTCCTTTGGGCTTTTTGTCCGAAGGAATTCCTTCGGACAAAAAGTCCGAAGAAATTCGGATTTCTGAACCAAAGATCAAACCCGCAGCCCGAGCCAAAGGAAATGCCAAAAATATTCCTTCGAAAAAAAGTCCGAAGGAATTCTTCGGAAGATAAAGCCGAGAGAAATGAAGCCATAGGGCAAAACAAAAGTCCGTAGGAATAGATTCGGCAAAATTGGCAAACATAAAGCCGAAGGAAATCAAAGGTAAAGTCAACGAGAATTCCGAAGGAAATAAGAAGACTAAGGGTGACGTCCTACAAGACATCAAATTTTGACCGCGGGAAGTAACCGTTGAAACAAAGGTAAAGCCAAAATTCCGAAAGAATTAAACCACGGGAAGTTGACCTCAGATTAAGCGACCAGGAAGTTAAGAAAAGGCCAAATGGAGGAAATATAGACTAATACATCCAAATATAGAATCCTACCAGAAATAGACATGAACAGGCAGACCAAAACAGGATAAAATACATGCAAGCAGGGGTATTTTCAAACACCGGTCAAAGCTTCAGTCGACTGGTTGTTAAAGACCTGCTCATCTCCGAATCAACTCATGCATCCGAAGGTCCAACTCAGCTTCAACCGGAGCTCCAAATTCAAACGTCGAGTTGACTGTTCTCGATTTAGAGTTGACTAATTGTTAAATGCCACATCTACCAGGGGTTTCCCATGCAAAGGAGAATGATCTCTTCGTCCAACTCAGCTTATCAAACGGCCAACTCAGCCTTTCAAACGTTCCAACTCAGCATCAAGCAGCTCACGTAGAGTTCTAAAATTGACATTGGCGTGGATCTCCATGCAAAGAGAGGTGGGTGGTTCAGAACAAAGACAAGTTCACTTCCTCAAGCGCAAGAAGCTTCATGCAAAGACAAAGAGAAAACATATTTTATTGAAAGGCCAAGTCAGCCTTGAGTTAAACTAAGTTGATCATTCTCTTCAAATTTTCAATGCCAATCTTTGGCTCTTGTAATTCTCTACAAATTGGCTTTCAGCCTTGATTTAAATGCATCCCTCTCTTGGCTAGACCAGACTTTGCCATTGGTGAGTTGTGTAACATTTTCAATCAATAGAAAGACTGTACTTTCAGATTTCAAGTGTTGGCATAAGTGTATATTCATTCAGCAATTTGCATAAGTGGTAGATTTCTCTCCCTTCCCAAATTCTGATTCATACCTAGTTGCTAGATTATCCTTATGCAGGTCATGTTAAGTGTTCTTTATGTCTTTTGCTGACGCTATAAGTGGATGTTAAGTGGCTGCAAAGTGTCTTGTATCAAACCTCTCTCCATCGTTTTCCCTCATGTTTTGGTAATTGGATCAAACCTTTTCATGAAATATTTATGCATAAGTGATTGATTGAAATCGAAGGTCTTCCTTTTCCCTTGTTTGTTCAGTGTTCAAGGTTCCAAGTTGAGTGGGTCAATCTTCTGGTGTATCACCCTTTTTAGGTAGGATTTTCCCTTAAAATTTCCTTCTCCCTTTTCCATGGTAGTCCGCAGCATAGAGTAGAGATCCTCATTGATACATCATACAGGAACCAGCCTTCTCTGGAGGTTCTTCTCACCATTGAGGCACCCACCCTCGTGAGAAAATCCCATTGTTTCAACCGGATAGAGGACTGGGCATTTCACGCACATCTTCGATTCAGGGCACACCTCCAAGTTGATAACAGTTACTCCCAAATAGTCTACATCAGCTCTTAACAAGGAAGTTTCCCAAGTTGCTTCTCTGCAATGTAGTCAAATATGGGAGAAAACTACTCGTATTTTCACAATATAACTACTCTTCAAACCTTGCTTATTTATGAGCATCAAAGCAAAACTTTCAATGTATTGGAACATAAGGCAGTTTTTTGGTATGGGTTCAATAGACCTTTTTGGTCTTAGGGGATGGTAAAATGCAACATCATCACATTGTAGACATCTTCGCATGTGTTAAGCAATCATTTACAAGTCTATTAATAAGCAAAATCTAAATCTTCCTTGTAAATATTTAAATGGAATCTGTGAATTAAAAGTTGAAGAGTTGCAATGAGTACACGAGTAGGTGCTCAGATGGAGCTTTGGTCACAAGATAGTTACCATTAAATACTTTTGATTGAGAACTATATGACATGATTGAGGTTCTATAACAAGTGTGAGGTAGATTCTGATAAAAGATAATTTACAGGATATGGTGCTATGAAAGTGAAGCTTTTAAAAATACAAGAAAATAGTGATTGTGTCTTCTTATTAAAAGAATATCCTGTTAGTGCACATGGTGCCATGACTTTTCCCAAGTCATTGACATCCACCCACATTAGGTGAGTGTGTGTGACATATTTCAATGGACAATTCACAAATACAGATTTCTCACTAATAAACAACTGAAAATGAAATTAAGAATGCTCTTTTTCAAGTGCCTTCCTTGCAAAGTTGCAGATATAGAATTCCTTGCCAACACAATTAATCAAACAACCGAACAACAATGCAAAGGACTAAAAAAATAGGGAAAAGAGTGAAGGTACAAGAAAAGATTGTGAAACACCCTGTTAACCCAGAAGAAAACTAGGGTGGCAAAACTCCAACATGAAAACAGTTTGTGTGTTTGTTCTCCCATTAAAATCTTTAAATTATAAATTCAGAATACAAAGTGGACCCCCATGGGATAATTTAATCTACAATGGACTTAATCCAACTACCCTTCAAAAAAACCCTACTACTCTCTGCTCTACAAAATCAGACTGCTATGACCTATATTGTTGAAATCTCTGCTAACTCTCTCAATGCTCAACATGGAGATCGTTACATGTTTAAATATATGTCTAAGGGTTGTTTCATGTGCCTTTCACCCTTGACACAACATGCGAAGATCAACTAGAATGTCTTGGATGAAGTGTTACATCTGTTGCCACGATTCTGGAAGCCCAAGGGTAATTAATGACAGGTTAAACAGGTGACAAAGGAGTCCAAGTGGACCCAGTGGGATATGAACCCATTCGAACTATGTTTCCCCGCCACTGTCGATTGGTTATGGGTCCAAAATGGGCCGAAACCGTCACATTTCTTCCTTGTCACATTTGAACAGGTTTGACATGGGCCAACCCATCACTTTGATTAAATTTCATCAATGATGAGCTTGGCAAGGATCTAACTCATCACCTTTGAGTGTTTCTTCACTTCCATACAAACCTACGCCTTCTTGATGTCCTATGGAGGTCTGGACATCCTAAAGAAATCAGTCCAATGGCACAAGTGTAGTTTGTTCATGGAACAACCATCCATTACTTCTTCCATGACTCATTTTTTGTGTGTTTTTTATCTTCATTGTAATATTTCGGTATTTGAAGCTCTGTTTAGATGTCTTTGCATCTTCACCATGTTGTCTAATCCATTTTGGATCATACCTCCCCAAATAGGAGGCTTTTGGTCCCAAAAGCTCATTTCTTCAAGAGATGAAGGTATAATTTCCCCACCTTCTCTTGGGAGTATCATTTTTACTTGCTTAGAAGCTGTCCTTTCAGTCATGCCTACCAATGTTTTTTTATCTCCCCTTCATGTAGTTTGACCTTCTGAAGTACTTTTTCCTCCTCCAACTCTTCTTGAGGAATGGAAGGCAGCACTTGTCCATCTTCTTCCTTGTTTGAAATGGAAGGCTCATAGAGGCATGAGTTCTCTGCATTCACAGCTAAATATCTCTTCATATAGGAAGGCAGGTTAAGCTTTAAGGCACTATCTCCAACCTGATTTATGATCTCAAATGGAGCAAACATCAATGATTTCAATTTCTTTATTTGACCTTGGAGTCTATCTTTGCTTGCATAAATACATGCTTTATCCCCGACTTGGA
Organism: Torreya grandis; assembly: GCA_037957365.1. Classification (NCBI taxonomy): domain Eukaryota; kingdom Viridiplantae; phylum Streptophyta; class Pinopsida; order Cupressales; family Taxaceae; genus Torreya; species Torreya grandis. Next base: position 901,152 of record JARHVA010001127.1, read on the forward strand.
AATGATGTTCCATTATACGTTGGTCATGGCACACTTTGTGCTTGGCTTGAGACTCCTTGAGTTTCTCTTGCTCTTGGAGATGGATTTGCTTGATCCTCTCAATGTATTTTTAAGCCCTTCTGACTCTAAATTAACCTCTTTATCATTTCTGTTTTGTTGTATACAAGAAACATCAAAAGGATTGGGAGGCAAATAACCAACAAAAAGCTTCAAATGAAGATTCTTTTGTGTATTTATGCACTGTCCTGTCGTATGAATGTTAAATGTATGCTAAGCTCTCATCTCATGTTTTAGAATGCTTCCCATTCCATCTCCTTCAAATTTGCACCGATGTTCTATTGACTACTTCGGGTTTGGTCATTTGCTTGTGAATAGAAAGTGATAGATGCCTTCAACTTGGTATCTATTATTTCCCACAAAGTGATCCAAAATTTACCCAGAAATCATGACTATTTGTCTGAAACAACGAATTCAGGCAATCCAAAGTGCACCCAAACATTAGTGAAAAATTAATCACCTACCTTATGTCCTTTAATGGTTTTCGTACCTAGAATGACCATGCACATTTTGCTGAACCAATCTACTACCACAAAAGATAGTCATGTCCTTGCCTTGACATGGGCCATCTGCAACAAAATCCATAGAAATGTTATCCCATGGACTAGTGAGAACAGGTAGTGGCGCACAAAACACACTTTTTATTACTCGACTTTCTCATGCTACACAACATACCTCCTCTACTTAATATAGAAACATCTTGCGTCTTGGGCCAATAGGAATACTTTTGCAATTTTGCCATTGTCTTGCAAATTCCAAAGCGTCTTGCCATGATGGTAGCATATGCCTCTCTTACAAGCTGAACCCTTTTCTCCTTTGGTATATAAATCTTCCTTAACTTGTAGAAATAGAAATTGAAATTGAAATCATATTAATGTCCACAAATGTCCAAAAGTAGGTCAATGGGACTGAAGGATACAACCATTAGCAATAGAAAGTTCTAGAAAGAGATAATCCTAGAGGTGAACCAAAGAAATAAAGTACAACGACAAAATAGAGCAGCATGCCACTAACACAAGCGGCAAAGAAACCAATACAAATGGTAATGAGGGGCGAACTAAAGCCCCAAGAGCATGTGCCAATGAAGATTGGAGACAAATCTCACTGAATGTCTCTGTCTGTGCCTAAAGTAGAGGAATCATCTAAAGCCATTATCGATCACTGTGAGAGAGATGATAATGTTGTCCGGTGAGCATACAAGGTTGGAGGAGCCAAGTTGGGGGATCCTAGAAGGAAGCAAAACACTTCCTCTAGAATCTCCCCTAACATCCAAGGCCGATGCAACTCTCGTAGCAATGAAGAAGCTTGTAATATCAATTTGCCGCTATGCACTGGGGTGCAGCTGGCAAGTAGTAGATCTATGTCGCTGGAGAGGGGAAGAGCCACACTGATGGGGCAAAGCAAAGCCACAATGCCAAGAGACAGCAAGATTGGAGATCTTAGTGGTCTGAGTAGCGGTGATGCATTGAGAGAAGCGTCACCTAACTGATCTATCAGCTCTGATGTGTGATGTATCAGTGTCCAAAGGATGCTTAGTGTTGCCAATCACCTGAATGGGCTGAAAGAAAGAAGTGATCAATATGGGAGCTCTAGAGCCTCTAGGCTCCTCTTGTAGGGATTTGCGTCAAAAAGTGACAGCCTCAAGAAGATAAAGAACTAGGCATAGCTGGTTTGTATATCTAAAAAAAGTAGCTTGAGTTTGTCTGAGTCTCTGTAGAGGCAGTGATATCTTCCCCGGATCTCATAATAAATGGGGCATCTAAAAATGAAGTGGTCCTCAATCTCCACCTCCTTGAGGGAGCAAAGACGACAGACCCATTCCTGACGAAGAATGCAATGGTCTACTCCAACCCATAACTGGTGGGAACAAACTCTTGTCTGGCCAACGGGAAACCTCACGCTATGAGACCAATGGCGTTAGAGATAATGAGGGCGACAAATAATACCTCCACCAACTGTATATGTCCTTAGAGTATCCCATCCTTCAAGTGGAAATATCTTTGCCTTCTAAATCAGCATCACTGGCATACTCTTCCCCACAAACTTCACAAGAGAATGGTACAAGTTGGGAAACAGTGTCAAATTCTAAAATCAATACTAAGCCTAGACAGCATGCCTGCCACTATTTTAATGATCCTTTTCTTGACCTTGATAGCCAAGTGGAATTGTTGTAGTTAGTCCCTCCATTTAAAGTGTCTCATTTGCTGCAATTTACTCTGCTTTTGCAACATTGAAAAAGTTGATGGACAGTAAGAACAATGGTTTCTTAGCCATACAAATAATTTCTTTATTGCTTCAAAAGAGCATACAATTCTTTTATCATATGTGGAATAATTCAAAACTGCATGATTCAATAATTCCAAATGATAACATACCAGAATCCCTCCTTGCAATGGCATATAAGTTTGCATCCATCTCAATCTCAAAGGGTTGCTGCAAGTCAGGTAAAGCAGAAACTAGAACATTGTTAATTTTATGCTTCAACTCATCAAATGTATTCTCCTAATTTTTGCCCCAAGAAAAGACTTGCCACATGCTATGATGTCATGTAAAGGAGTTGCAATTGCAGAGAAAGAGGCAATGAAGTTTCCAAGTATTAGATAGCACCCACAAAGCTTCTTGTCACAATAATATTGGAAGGTGTCAGATTGAGGTGATTCTCACGCATTTGAAAGTAGACTTGGAGAGCTTTCCAAATAGTGGTAGTTGTCAAAATTCTGAGCAATATGGAGTTATAACCAGTTGAAGTTCACACTGAAATTACGGCTATTTTTCTGCCATTTTCAGAAAAATTAACACAACTTCAAAAAAGCTTTTCTCCAAGCACATCTGTCCAGTTGAGAAGATTTTTGCATCATTGGAAAGTAGCTTAAAGCTCTTTTCAACAACTCCCAAAAATCAATTTTATAGGCATTTTTTAGGGAACAAGAGATCAAGAAAGACAAGCCAATTATTTTTCCCGGAATTGAATATCCAGATCTAATGCTTATGGCAGAATCTTGAAAGAATCTCTTGGAACTACAAATCCTGAAGGAGTCAGAAAAATCTGCTTGGTGGGCGATTGGAAATCATCAGAATGCATGAGGTTTATAGCACAACTGGAAATCTTTGTTTTGCTCTTGTTATGTTCAAATTTGGTTTTTTCATAAAATTTCTATAAAATCAGATAGGTGTGGCATTTTTCAGAAAAAAAGGTATTGCCATAAATCTTGTCAAATTTCATGGACACTTTCAGTTTTGTACTTTTTCCAAAACTTAGTTTTATCAGGTCAAATTTTCTGGACTAGTGTTTTGAGCCTTCATATTAGAAACAGAATTATGGAAAATCCGTACGATAAGTTTTTATATTTTTCTTCAAATCTGGTCAAGGAGGTTTCTGAGTTAAGGAAGATAAATGAAGACACCGAGAGGCATGCCTGGCGAGTCGTGGACATACCTTTAACTCGCATAAATAATTTTTCGAACTTTGTACTATATTCATCCATGGTCTCCTCATGTCTCTAACGTAGATTATGAAGTTCCAAAAACTTATCAACTGTCTTTTTGCTAAAAAAAAAAAAAATCAGCTCAGTAAATACTGTCGTGTGAATAACTCGACGCATTCACCATCCTGCACATCCAAGTCATAATGATGCCCCAATTCAAAGGCATTGCCCTCAAGATGAAGCGAATTAAACTAAATTTTGTCCATATCAGTCAAGGGGTGCATTCAGAAATACACTTCCAATTTATGCAACCATACTTCCAGAGAAATTTTCAACATACCGTCATATGTGGAATAATTGAACATCAACATTGGGCATGTGAGGTTGCAGTCACGCCCTAGGATGGTCTTGTCAACCAATGTCACCTCCCATTGCCCATATAGGCATTGAAATCATACTTTGTGTTTAATTCTGCATCATTGGCCATATAAGCCCCCCAAAGCCTTCTTAGGTGATTGTCATTGAAGTCTCGGCCTTCCCATTGAGGGTTTCAACGTGGAGGAGATGAATCTTGGGCTAGCCTTAGCAACTTTTAGCGAGAAGGTGAAGGAGGTGATAGATCATTGGTGTAATGTCCCTTTTAGGGATATTAGGTTAAACAAGAAATTATTCTATCAATCCAATCAACAAATATGAATTTCCAATTTTATTTCAAAACCCTAGCAATCTGATTTTGCAAATACAGCAGTAGATAATCCTTGAAATCAACTCCAAATATTATTTTTAATTCTCCAAAAAATAGCAGAAAATATAATAATAAATTCGCCAAAGAATCCAGCCAAGAACCTGGTTTTGGATAAGTGTTTGAGCTAGAAAATATTATAAAATTCAAAAAAACAAGTGTGGCTGATCCACACTAACAACTGCCCTCAACAAGACCCCAAGGTCAGTCGCCGATCCTTCCCAGCTGTTCGCTGCCCCTGGAAGTGTGTTTGCTGCCCCAGGAAGAGACTTTGCTGCCCTCAAACAGCCCTCCGAAGTCCACGCTCCACTCCTCCAATGGTTCGCTTACCTGCAAGTGCTTACTTGGTGTTGAAAACACCCTTTGAACTCGATTATGCTTAATGCAACTCCTAAATGAATCTGCCCTAAGTCTGAATCTCAGGTTTTCGTCCTCAATTTAGCTCCCTTGAAGGGTTTTCATCCTCCAAGTACAAGCCCAGCTTTTCGTGCTTAGACTTCAAGAAATTGGTTATCCAAAAAAGTCATGAACCCCTCCAAATGATCCCCCTTTGGCCTTATATAGTCTCCCCACTTGAAGCACCCATGTTTGGGAAGGGAGAGTAACTTTTAGGCCCTTATGATCTTTTTAAGAAGTCATTTAAATAAGCAAGATTCCAAAAACGTCCCTCTTTTAAGTGAACTTAAAAACATAAAGTATCTTTTTAGAAAAAGTGCAAATAGACTCCGAGTTCCCCTTTTCTTATATTCGCCCCTTAGCTTTTTGGGAAACAATTTAAAGCTAAGGGTCTTCATGTCTTCATCTTTGAAAAGGGGGACATGACAATTGGCTGGCCTACGCATATTCTTGCCTTCTCCCTATGACATGATTGAACTCCACAGGACAAATTACTGCACAATGTGAGCAATTCTTGAACCGCTTGGGACATCTCTCTTACACTTTCCACCATTGGTTGTACGCCCTTGTTGGATATGTGTAGTATACTTCGCATGATTTACACCCCTGACGGATTGTATAGCCCGGAAAAAAAATATGGGGACCCTATCTGTGGTTTTTGGTCCGTATGGGTAGTTTTGGCCCATGATTTATGGCCCTCGGTATCTATTGTGATACCTCTTGGACAGTTTCCTATTGATGTGCCTACAATTACTCGCACATGGAGTAGGGTAAGGCATAATTTTGAAGTAGGTTATTATATTATAAATGATTGAGTTAATGCAATGAGGAAGAAGGTGCTTGTGCTGATTTTTTCCTGAAAGGGTTTACCTAGGTGAAATATTGTGTATGGTGAGTATGTGCCTTTTTCCCTTTCTGTTATAGCTTAATACTGTGTTAGCATTGCTTCCCCTGCATAAGTTTATCACTCTTTCTCTTCAGCCCTCACACACTCTCAGCCAACATCTGTCGTACGTGAGCTTGCTCTTGTGTTCTTCATCGTACCAGTAAAGTGACCGTGCTGTCTTAGAATTGAACTTGCAACTAACCACTTCAGGAAAACCTTGTTTCAGCAAAACCAAATAAAATTATTGTTGGCAAGCACTGTAAATCTGATTCAAGAAAAATAGCAGAAAGATTGCAATATGCAGCAGAACAGATATTCAAATCCAGTGACAAAATTAATAGGAAAAACACAACGGTTCGAAATGCAAAACGATGACTGCACAACCCTGTAGATGATTAGCCCAGAAATTGCATGCAGCCATGCAGTATTGTGGCTGAACCTTTGCACTGTCAATTTAGGCTTCAGCAAAATGATTTTTCAGCAATAGTTTGAACTTATATAACAGAATAAGACACAAGCACACAAATATTAAAAATACGGTTTAAGGTACAGTGCATACCATAGACCAGCCCAAGCTCTTCAGTGAGCCACTGTCAAAAAGAAATCACCAATTTCTGCAAGCAAACTAAGGGAATATTTATTCATCCAAAATGCATGATGAGAAAAAATTACAATCAGCTTTCTTATAGCACAGGAGGATAGGAGAAAGAAGAGGAAGTTTGCTGGCAGTTATCTTCCTTGACTAATCAACCACCCTCAATCTGCTGATTTAACTACATGCATGGGACCCTAATTGAACTCCTAACTGAATGCTAATTGATCTTGATTTTAGGAATTGAATGCTGACCAGACGCTAACTGATTTTGATTTGACTTGAGCATATGCATGTCAGGTATGACATCATGCATGACCTGGTTGCCCTTATTCTAGCTGCAGTGAACTGTTGGTTTGTTACACAGCATTTGATTGCTCTCTTCATGAAGATAGCATCTTTTTCATACCAATATGGGCTGCCAAACACCACGCCACAAGCATCGAAGGAAACCACATCTAATTTATCCAACGTTACCAGTTCGTCAAAATTAGCCTGCGTTGGGCATTTGGGTTCGAACCAGGTTCTAGTTCGGGTACGGTTCATTGCTCCAATGCCCAGGATTCATCCCAGGGCACCCGGGTGCGTCTGGGGTTCTTCTAGGACGAACCCTGGGCATTAGGGCAACGAACTCGCAGTCTATTGCAAAAAAAAACAGTCAAAAACGTCTTTTTTTATTTTTTTTCTACTTTTTCGCTTAGATCAGTGATGTGCAGAGGTAGAATCAAGCGCTAGGGCACAAGCGGATGAGGCACATGAAAATGCAGTCGTGATTTCTCAACTTCATGATTTCCTGACATTATTAGCAAAGCACGGCAAGCTGCAGACTAAACTCGAGTTGCAAACATCATGGGAGGAGGTGGACGCAGACCAGAATGGATTTTTTGTAGATAGTCGCGATTTTCCTAAGCAATTTGTTGTTTATCGCGATTTTCCAGCGCGATTTGTTGTTTTTCACAGTTTTTGTGGCCTCCGTCTTCTCCTTCTGTCGCCGCCATTACCCTTTCGTGTTTAGCCTCTTCTCCATATACAATTAAATCAAAGAGATATATTTTATTTTAAGTTTAGAAAAATAAAAAATGTTCATTTTAGCAAATATATATTGGGTTAGAATATATTTTTAATTTTTTAATGATAATTTTAGAGCGGGGTCAGTGATCTTGAAACCGGGCTATATTAATGATAATTTTATGGTTATTTTGTTTTTATATGCATACTATGTGGTTAATGTCAATTAATTCTCATTTATTAGGCTATAATTTTTGTATTTTATATTTTTTTATATATATTTTTGTACGGCTGTACCCAAGGCAAAAAAAAATCGCCGTATTGGCAAACCCGGTTCTTCGAACCCAAACCCAAAATAAACTGGTAACTTAGAATTATCAATGTAATTTTATCTATATGGGCTGCCAAACACCACGCCACAAGCATCGAAGGGAACCACATCTAATTTATCAATGTAATTTTATTTATACCAAAATTGATTATGCATTGCTTGGTTACCTAGATGTTTGCTACTCATTTCATCCATCCCAATGAGTTTGGCTGAGGATGATCAGACACCTCTGAACCAAGCTTTTCTGTCAACCTTTGAGAAATCGGATTTGCTCAAGGACAAGAATCAAAGAGTGCATCTACGTTTGTCTTCTTTATTTGTATTTTGATGTGAAAGAGTCTTCACAACTCACCCGTCTTGAGATTCTTTGCTGCCCATTCATTCTCGCATTCTATCCTCTCAACAATATTGGAACTACTCCCAATCTGTCTTCCTTCTACCAGGTTGTCATAGTCTTGTTGGACTGCCCCTTAATGCAGTTCTGAATGCAATTCCAATTTAGTTTCCAACACTTACCGTTGGCGTGGCCATCTATATCACAATGTTCAAAATGGTTTTTAGGGTCACTTTCCTTGGGAATAGTAGTGGCAGTTCCCTCTATTTTCTGTTTACCTTTACCCTTTGGCTTAGAATATTTTTCTGATTTAATGTAAAGAAATTGCCGTGTTTCCCGTTCCTCTCATCTGCCTCTATGTTGTGAGCTTGAAAGCATGCTTCATCAATGTTATCGAGATTGCAAAATAGGACTTGTCTCCTTATGTGGATAGAAAATCCTCCTAGGTGTTTGTTAAACAAACTCCAATCTTGTGTGCAAAATCCTATTTCGATTTCTTACCTCCTAAATTTGGTGGTGTATTCCTACACATTTGTAACCTTGCTTTGGCCGATAGCACTACCATTTGATTATTGTTTCTTCTTCATAACCAATCGGATAAAATTGAGACACTCAATTGTTTAAACTCCTTCCATTTAGCTATCAATGGAAATTGGTAGGCACTAATGCATCAACATAACTTTCCCGCCAAATGAGAGTTTGACTAGTCAACTTAAGACGGCTAAATGCAATCTTTTGTTCCTCACTTACTTGGTGAGTACTGAAATATACCTCAAGCTGCTGGAGCCAATTGTTAAGTTTTTCCACATCAACTTGGTTTTCACGGGGCTGAATTTCCACAGCAGCCTGTGTCTTGAATGACAGTTGTGGTGGGGCATTGTTTGAGCCTTCTCCTCCACTTTGGGGCTGCTCTTTCTCTCTGCCTTTGTGCTTGGGCTGCTCTTCCCGTTGCTTGGGATGCTCTTCCTTTCTCTCATAATGTGTCTTCGGTAAATCCGAGGGAACTCCAAGCTTACTACTGTCAGCTTCCATCCACCTCTCCAATCTATCAAGCTTGTCCATAGATTGTGAGATGTTTTGCCACAATAAATCCAAGATTAAGGAACTTTTCTTCATGCCAACCATCCACTTCTTAGTGCTCAATTCACTCCTCTTGATGCTCCTGCTTTCTTTTACTTCCTTATTGGACATCCTTGTGAAGATCACTTACTGCAAAGTTAGCAATGATCCTTCACCTCTAGCGTTCCCTGGTCAGGGCAAGGGCATAAACTTGAAAATGAACCCACACAATCCAAGGAATAGTATCTTTGATACCAATATGATCTATAATTGCCTTGGATATTCCAAAGGAGAATTGACCAATACAAATTTCTCCGTAATTTACAACCGAAAATGAAATTAAGACTACTCTAAGTACTTTCCTTAAGAAGTTACAGACATTGAGTTCATCTCCAAGATTTTTAACTCTTTTGTAACTTCAATGAACTCATGTAGAGCAATCTCTCTTATCTGTACTAGGCTGTGAATTTTGTCCTTATTAGATGAATAAGGGATTGCAATTTCTTTGTTTACGTCTTTTTTAGGGCCCAAGGTGGGCTTTTCCTTGAGATATAAGGATTCTCTTTTACAGACAGGCTCTCATTCATTGGCATAAATGTTAGGTGCATTATGAGAATCCAAGGAGAATTTTTTTGTATATTTGAGGATGTAATGACAAAGCTCAAAAATGAGCCAGGGATTTACGCGCATTAAGTCCTATATCATGTCAATGCAACAAATAAGTCTAGAGAGAGATAAAGAGCGTCTGTCTGTGTGTGTGTGTCTATACACACACAATGTAGTAGAATGGGAGATAAATTGGTGCAGACCTCTATGTGTAGGTGTGTGCAAGAAGAGGTATAAATCTCATTAATACATTGAAATGAGAATAAAAGAGTGAGAAATATCATCATGAAACACAAATAAAGGCATTTAGAAAAATCATCAAATGTTATCTAAAGTTAAATGTACACAAGCAAGCAACAAAAACTGTCTAAGCATAAATTGAAAACAGGTTTACCCAACATTTTCTTCAAAAGAATTGAAAGATAATTGCACCACCACAACCACATTGTGTGTTAACAACTTTGTCTTGCATAATATGCATAATTACAGCCACTTATGAGATGGTTTCCATTTATGAAACAAAGGATATTTTGGAAGGCTAACCAAAAAACCAAAAAAACCGAAGAAAGGATTCAATGTCCTGAGTCAAAACCATTTGGCAAAGATCTCATGAATGTTTATTTCAATTCAATAGTTTTAAATGAAAGCTGAGTATCTCAGATGAAACAATGTCGTTATGCACATTAAGCCGAACTAAAAAAATTATTGTCTCACTTCCAAGCAAAACTTATTGTGTTCCGATTTCCAGAAACTGCATACCTTGCCCACAACACCAGAATCAAGCAGCCAATTGGTGGGAATCCTGAACTCTTTATAACGTGCAATGGCCATATCTCTTGTGCGAAGAAGAGCATAAACACTTTGCTCCACTCTGCAATGTAATCCAAATAATACACAGGTAATACAGAAAATGTTGTGAATTCTTAAGTAATGATTAGTGATACCATTTCCATTAGTTGCAGGAGACCAAAATTCTCTCACTACAAAGACTTGTTTCTAAAATTTCCTTTTGAACTTTAAATTGGAATCACTCACTTTAATGTAACAGATACTTAGTTTAGCAGTCATAAAACAACAACATGCAAACTTACTTTTCAAGTAGACAATACATCTTTTTCAAAGCAGCATCACATGAAAATTTTGGATCATCAACAAATGAATTAACTTCGGATTCTAGCTTCTTTAAATCCTGGTATTCAAATGCTGCTTCCCTCAGCACATCAGCTTTATTCTCTGGCCAGTCAAAATGCTTGAGAACTGCACGCTCATCAACCTAAGACAAATTTAAAAAAGCTTCTGAGCCAATGAACATTCCTAATGCCACATTTTTTTCAAGAATTGATTCCGTAAAAAACATTTTAACAAATACAATAAAGGCACAAAACTCTGTACATACTCTTGGGCTGCCACAAAATGGAAACAGATTGCTAAAGGAGATTTCAAGCGTAAGGCATGTGAATCTGAAACAGCTAATGCTTCCATGGAGGATGATGGTATTAAGTCTTTAATCAGGTAGGTAAAGAACTCGTGCTTAAGCTGGGACATGTTACAAATCACTATAGCACTGATTTGTACATGCATGAAAAGAACATTAAGGACCCACTCTCTCCTAAATATATCGGATGATATACTGAACATTGATAGAAAGTAAAATATATGTTTGCTTTCCAAATTTATAGATTCCTTGAGCGTTGCCAACGTACATAATTTTAAAGTTCCTGATATACACTGGCTGAAAGAAATGGCATGCTAACTAATAGAACGTGGATTCCACCATTGGCAGACTTCACCGGGTTATTTTTTGATGAAGAATCAAATGAGAATCTGAGAATAACTGGGTACCGAGAAATTTGTAAAAATAGACGGTCAAATGGCGATTTTTTTCTAAAGGATTGAGAGATACTAATAACAGTCAAGCAGAGCCGGAAGCAATAACTAAGGATTAAAAATTGCACTAGTAAAATTGTTTTGGAATCAGTGGATTGAAGGGTAGTCTGTGATTGTACTATATCAGATAAATAAGAAATTCAATATGGAGGGCGTAATGGGAAATAAAAGCTAGATTTTAGCAGAATATTCTTTTTGTTAATATATTTCATTTTGATAATATTTAGATCTCTCATATACACCCTGCAGCAAATAAGATATTATATTTTTAGCTAGAAGATAGAATTAGAAGGGTGTAACTATGTAGTAGTGAAATGGGTGCATGGCAAACGTAGAAGAGACTGAGACTTATCAAGGACTTAATTAATATTAACTTGAACAAATATTGAGGTATGGTGGCAAATGCCATAATGATGTATATAGCAGGGTGATCAATTATGATATAGGTTGCAGACGGATAGATAAGTTGGCATAAGATTGGAGCTCTGTTATAATTCAAAGAAGTAGATGTGTTAACATTTACTATTCAAAGAAAACCACCATAAAAAGAGTTTCGTTATAAGTGAAGTTATCATTTCAGCATTATAAAGGAACCTGACCGTTATAAAATTAAAGTTCCTTTATTATCATAGAACACTGATGCAAGAGAAATAAAAGGCAACGGTAAAAAATAGTTGACCAAGCTTGTTGAATTCTTTGCCAAAATTAACTTAAAAAACAAGGTTTGAAATCTCAAATTTTATTTTATTTTGGGTAAAGAAGTGTGGTCTTTATATAACAAAACTAATAATACCTAGCCTGATCACTACAGAATTTCAAGCCATGTACTTACCTGGTTTTTCCTGATTTGATGAGAAGGCTTACCTTAGATACTTAAGCAATGTCTTTAGACTTTCCTAGCACTCCTTTGTTAGTACATATCCCGCCTTTAATTTAATTGAAGGATTCCATAAAATGTTTTGTCTATAAGCGTAAGACACATTTTTGTTTGGTATTCCATGAGATCTTTACTAAACACATTTCAGTATGTTAATATTTTGATCAGAACAACACCAATAAGGCATGGCAATGGACACAAATATTTTATAAGGGGGATAAAAGATACCATAAATGGATCCAGACAATTTCTATGTACCAAGAATGTTTCTCAACTCTCTCACAACCACCAAATTCAAAATATTTTGCATCAAAACAATGGAAGAAACCTAAATAGTCATAGAGCATTTGCAGAGCATAAGCTTCACAGTGGCTGATGAGTTGTTACCCTTTTGACAGATCATGATATACACGTGTCATGAATAGTTCTTTAACACTTCCAGACATAATCTTCACAGTACAAAATGAGTTGTTACCCTCTTGACCCATCACCATATAAACATGTCTAATGATGTATAGAATGTGTAGAAATCAACTTGCGTGAAAGCTTTATTTATCATACCAAATAAGAAATGCAAATGATAGCACCACTAGTTTCTATTAGACTCCGATTTTGAAACATGATATATCGTTTGAGATGACAATGACAACATGGTTTTGCAATCATAGTTGCTAATAGCAAAAAAAATGTTTCCAAGTTTTACTATTAAACATGTTCTTGAAATGACAGTCATATTTCTACCTCAAAAAAACCAGCCTACTAACATACAGATTTCATAGTATTATTGATGTATCAGTACCACTAGATCAAAATGCCACAGGCAAAAGAGAGATCTGCCTGGTCAGTCAGAAAAAATTTACAAAAAAAAATTATATTCATGTCTACAAATCACCAGAAAAAGGTGAATGCAACCTGAAACTACATGCTACAGAGCAGAAAAGTGAGTATCTAAAGCATCTCCCATTACAAAAGCTGATAAAAAATAAATAAAAGGGGGTGATTTACTTTAAAAAAATTAAATTCAATAAATTAGGTGACACCAATGAAATTATAGAATTCACAGCATTAGCTATAGCCTATAAGAGTACAGTTGTGAGATACAACGGAGCGAAATGAAACCATGTCCCAGAAGAGAGGAGATCAGAGTTAGTACCCACAGGTATAGTGTTCGTCGTATTTTTTCTAGTATCCAATTCAAGGAAATGTTTTAGGTCCGGGATTAAAAAAAATGTTTCCAAGAACTATGAATAGAGTCCATTAAAATTAGATGATCAACAGAATCCATTAAAATGTTAATGGTAGGAAAGAGTTTTTTTTCACTTTCAATATTCAATTTGAAGTTTCCACCACCCTATTTGCTTTTAGTGACAGAATTGCATAAGATGTATGCTACAATAAAGATTTCCAAGTCTGGATACACAGACAAAAGTAACAGTTTCGAAAAATGGAGAAGGCTATTAATATTTTGGAAGGGAAAATGCTTAATTAAGATACACAAAGATCAGGAAAATAGTCAACAGATAAAAGCAACAGAAAAAGAAAAGAATATCTCATGATTGGCCTCTGATTATAAGATAAGCAATCATTTACAAATATAGTATCAACGTAGTATAATGTCTGTGTCATATGAACTAAGGATGCATACCAGGAAAGAGAGTTCCTCATCCAGCCAATTCACGAATGCCACAACATCTTCAATATTTGTATAAGCAGCTGCACGGACCTCTGTGGCTAACGACTGAACAAAATCACCTTGGGTTTCCACATCAGCTCTGACCTGAGAGGCCACAAAAAATATCCAAGAAGGCATTAGCATATTCCATCACTCCTTTGTCTTGTCTTATGTATAATCTCACATCTCTAAATCAGTGTAGATGGAGCAATAAAAGACTAGCGCTGTGTAGAGTGAATAGCTTCTGTAAAAACTCAAAAGGTCATACTTACAGATAGTAGGAATGCAGATCGGTTTTCTATTTCTCCAATCATGCTATTCCGAGCCTCTGCAACATTAGGTGCTGCAGATGCCATAGTAGTGTTCTCCTTCTTGGCCTCTCTTCTCATCAATGATTGATAGAACTCCACAAGCTCTGGAGCCCTATGTACTTTTTGTCCTGTTGGTCCTTGTGATTTTGGCATGCCCCCAGGAGGTGGTGGAGGAAGTGGAGGTGCTCCAGGGGCACCTCGTGGAGGAGGTGGACGAGGTGGGGGTGCAGGTATGCCAGTAAGAGCTTTCACAGGAGTACTATTAGAAGAAGAAACTGATGGTTTAGGAGGCGGCTTTGGAACCCGCGGAGACCTTTTTTGCATTTCTGCAAGCTTCAGTTTACTGATTTCTGGAGATTGAATTGGATGCTCGCTTGATTGGTCATTTGAACACTCATTTTTTGCAGCAAATCTTGTAGCTAATGTTCCCATAGGCTTCTCTGTTGTAGATTTGGGTGCTAATGTTCCTATCGGATTTTCTATAGTAATTTTTGGTGCTAGTGTTCCTATAGGCTTCTCTGTTGTAGTTTTTGGAGACAATGTTCCTACAGGCTTCTCTAGTCTAACTTGTCCACCAGACACATCTGCCTTTCCAACAAATTTCTCAGCTCTAGCTAGCTCTGCCTTTTCTTTGATTGTCTTCTCCCTTTGGACTGCCAATCTATGCCTATCTTTAAAGGCGGGGTACTTTTCGTCAAGCATTCCTCCCACAGATTTTGACATAAGCTGGAATGAAGAGGCCACATTGTTTAAGGAATTATCATTTCCATTGGTTCTTGTTCTAATAGGTGGAAGGCTTGTCCTTTCAGGTGAATCGACCATTGATGTCATGGTATCATGATAATCAATAGAAGAATTAGATTTTACTCGTCCCAAGCCAGATTCCTGGTCCCTTCTACCAACCGAGGTGATGGCAAATTTGTCACTAGTATTTTTCAACATTAAAGCTTCTAATGATCCCTTTGAGACAGAATGTTTTCTGTAACCTGGGCTCCTTAATGGAGAACTTGCATCTCCTCTTCCATCACTAAATGAACTACCAGGTGACATTGTCAACTCGTCCTTACTTCTTCCCCACTTTTTCAGCTTCTGTATCAAACCCAACTTTCTAAAACTACCACGCCTACTGGATGAACTGTCAATAGATGCATCATCAAAATCATCACTCTCAGAAGGTGTTGATGGTTGTGGTGATACACTTTCAAAGTCAGCTTCTGTGCTTGTTTTCTCACATGATGCTGGAAGATCAGGCCCAGCATATTCCAACATGAGCTGCTTGGCTTTCTCCTGTGACTTGGGACTTAATTCTTTGCTGAGGTCCCGTGCTGTTATTTTCCCAGGTGGTGCTTGGTAGTTCCGCAGCTCATATCGTAAGCATGCATTAACCCAACGCAAATAAACCAATTCTTCCACTTCACTAAACCGATTCAATTGCAGTCCTTCAACTTGTTTCGATAGATCTGCATTCATGTGCCACAAACTGTCGGCATCCTCTCTTGCTTTTGCAACCATCTCACTCTGCATAACAGTCAAATGCCAAAAGGTTGGTTTAGGATTCAACGTGAAAATAAATGCCACGGTAAAACAAACAAGAGTGAGGTGAAAATTTGTGAAAGGAAATGTATTTTAGAGAATACCTACTTCTGTCATGTTGGAAAGCATAGTAATCTTTGCCTCCATGGCATCTAATTCCACTGTCAGCTCCCGTTTCTCATGTTGCAACTCTTTATTAGCCCTCCTTAATTCCACCACTTCTACGTCCAATTCTTTCAGATGATGCAGTTTCTTCTCAATCTCAAAATCTTTTTTGAATGCTTCCTTCTCTTTAGCTTGAAGGGTTATAACTTGTTGCTTGAGCATTAGCAGTTGTTCTTTTGTTTGCCCAGAATCCATTTGAATCTGTTTCTGAAGCTCTTTGATTCTTGTCCTAGCCGCCTCAAGCTCCTTCCTTCCTGTTGCGGTCATGACTACTTCTTCTTCCATTTTCTTCTTTTGGGCTTCCAAAGAATTATTTCTTAGCTTGAGCATGTCAATTTCCACGACTTTTATTTGAAGCAGTCTTTGTAGCTCTCCTATGCTTGTTTGTTGCTCTTGCATACCATAATATTCAAGCAATTCGCCTTCAAGTTTTACTTCCCTTTCTTCCAGTTGCTTGACCAGATCCCTTAATCTGTTAAGCTCGGCTGAGTTACCCTCCATGGCAGCTTCGTATGATAACTTTGATAAGCGATCATTCTCAGATATTTGCCTTGGAAGACTTCCCTTTTCAGATTGGTACTCCAAACTGCTGGAGAAAAGGTCTTCAAATTCAGGAAAGAGCATTTTTTCTCCATCGGAAAAGCTCTTACTAAAAGATGGGCTCATAACACTATTAACTCTTTTGACTTCTTCTTCTTCCTCCTGCAAACCCAATCATTGATCAATTAATATTGCAAATTGAGTTGAAAGGGAGAAAAACTTAGGAAAAACAGTTGGGGATATTTGGCATGGACGTTACTTAACTTGCCATTAGTGGAAGTATATTCAAGATAACATGAATTATCATTTATAAAACAAATTTTCTAATAAAGATATGGAATTAGGCTGCTTTTCATAAAGCATAGCTCATAACTCCACAGTGAATACCATACTTGCTCTTCCTGTGTTGATTCGACATCGGTGTAGACATATAACTCTTTCTTATACTCTTCATTTTGGTGCTTATTCTCATCTTCGTGCTCTGCTTCTGTATCACAATAATTAATCAGAAAACACCTTAATAGCATTGACAGTGAGTAGAATACTACTAGGGAGCAATCAGTGGTGTTATAAATGATTTTGAGTTGACTTCTACAGAAAGAACTTTAACACAGCAGCTAAACTTAATCAATGTTGAACACTACGTCCAAACTTCAATAAGACAATTTTTCATATATGCAGAACAGAGAATTGAAGTCAGTACCAGCAGATGTATTTTTACTCTGCTTCTTTCTTTGGAGCTGTTGTAATGTGTAAGCTGCAACTGAAACAGTGACCGCAAGGCCTACCCTCACTAACATAAATATATTTTTTCTTTACCTCTCAATCATAATCGACAGGTTATTCAGTTTTGTTTCCTGGAAAACAATACAAAATTTCAGGTTCCTCAAAAAGCTGATAGAATACCGTGTATGTGAACACCATTGTCATATGAACAATGAAAACTTTTCATTCAGTGCCCTGTTATGAATGATAAATTGCTTACTTTGAATTTTTTAGGAAAAAAGCTGAATGAAAGCAAACTATGGTAGAAAATTTGATATTCCAATTCAGCCAATGCAGCTCTGACACGAAAAATGCTTTACATCTTACTATGACAACTTAGGATTTTCCTTTGGCTCATCTTCTCACTTGATTCAAATGAAATGAACTGAAATTGTTTACCCATCACTCACCTCAATCTAGTCCAGAGGATATGTCACACATATTTCTTGTCTTTAAAAGTTTAATACTATCTCTTATGTTTTAAAATTTCTGTGTTTGTGTCAACTATGGATAATTTTAAGGACACCTGCATTTTTTGAATTTTAGAAAATGTGGTGAATCTTTTTCAATAATGAATACTTAATTAGTATTAATCTAGAAGTATTCTTCTATTTTTATATGTTTAATGTTATTTTTAATAGTAACTCATTTCCCACCAACAATTTAAGGTGGAAAGTCGTGTGGATTGAACTTGCGAATTCATCTCTACTACTTGAACGTCTTTGCGGTTGTGCTGTCCTCTTCAGGCTTGTGCGATCCTTTTAAAGACTAATTACACAGTTATTTCCAGAAGCTCTATTTCCTCGTCTTACTGACTGTGAAAACATCAGCTAACTCTTAAATATTGTAAATCTAGAAATAGTATTCTATTTCTTAAGATTTTATCTATTCGATAGACAAAGTTGGTGAATTATATAAAAAAAAGAGGTTAATCTTGCTTTTCAAATGTTTTGAAATTAAGAATAATCTTTTGGAGTAAAAATGGCAAAAACAGCACACTGGCAAATATTCACACTTATTGTGCACTTGTATTCAATAATTTGAAAGGAATAATTAAAATGAACGTCCATAGAATCGAACCAACAACATTAGCAGAACTAAGCAAAGTGTTTTTAAGGGGTTTTTTTTTTTTTTTTGGTCAACTGGTTAATTTTCCCAAAATTTCCAATCAGATTAACATTAGCAAATTGGCCAATTTTTTCAATAAAATGTACATAAAGTTGCTAGATTTAGATTTATATCTATATATATAAATGGAACATATTCCATTCTTTATAATTTTGGTAGTAAGTCCCTAAAAATACACAGATAATTTTTTTTTTTAAATTGTGTTAAAAAATTCCGATGCTCAAAAAGTTATCTGTGAATGGATGAACTGTGAAAGCATCAAATCTTTGATCCCTAAAAACTAATTTTAAGACAGGCTTCCATTCTGATACAGATGTTTACTAATTGAATAACGTTATAGCCTAAATAAATTTCAAATTTTAAATTAAAATTTTCCTTCCTTACCAAAAACCTGCCCGCCAAAACCGCTTCACGCCATTAAAATATTCCACGACTTCACTGCACAAATACCACTGACACGAAACCTCTGTGCAGATAATGCTCGCAAAAACAGCCGATTTGAACTGAAAACCCGCCATGGCATGAACAGTTGTCCTGGCAAACTTCCATTTTGCAGCTGTTTTCCGACCAAAAAATAACCACCAAGATTTTCAAGGCAAGGAAATGGGTGGCCAATGTGGCACTGAATATGACCGATAAAAATGGGCTACATTTTGGGCTTGCGAGAAGGCAAGGCGGGGTTAGGAGAAAACTGAATCCGGGGGGTTGGTAGAAATTAAATGGCGCCCAAAAAGCACAGATATTCGAACAAAATAAGCTTGTCTTGACCCACCTCGTATCGTATGTCTGAAGAAGTGGGGGACCGGTTATCAATTTTCTTGCATTTTTAGTTTTGCTGGCTTCACTGCATACTATTCTCAAGATATACAGTCATTCATTTATTTATTTTATTTATGTGTTTTTTCGCTTTCTTTTTTTTAATAAAAGAGAGAAAGAAAGGATTCCAAATTTTTCAATATAGGAGAAAAGTTTAAGGTAGTGGTACATTTTAATTTTGGACAGCGAATTAAGGTGTCATAACATTATATTAGATTTTGAAATTTTTACCCGTTTTAATATATTATCTTAATTATTTATAACTAAGGTTTCAAGTTCTAATACATTATACATTTTATGATATAACCGATTTTATCATGAGAGGTCATAAAATGCATTTTTTAAACCTATAATCAAAACTTAACTTTTAGACTACCAATAGTTGTACATTAGAGTATCAATACTTGAATCTTACTTGTCAAGATGTGATTGGTTACTTTTAATTTATAGAATAAATGTTGAACAAGTATTAGATACTACATGCTTATGGGGCACTTTAATATTTTTACACATCAATATGTTTCATCAATAAATCACATGTTAGTAAAAACCATGTTCAGCAACTAGAACATGTACAATTATTGGAACATTTCTTCTATCATAAATTTTGAATCGCCATTTTAAATAAAAAATAAACTTATTATTCGCTCTTTTAATTATTGTAGTTACATCTTTAAGTATAATTATTTAGAGAAATCTCCTCAATATTTAAATACTCTCACTCGATTCAAATTTATCTCATAACAAAATTTACTCATTTCTCTCACTTGAAAATTTATAAAATTAAGTTTCGCATAACAATAATGACCCTTTTTTATGTTGTGAAGGTTTTATGTTATTAAGGTTCGATGTAAACATCACTTCCTTTGTTGCCTACAAATGGTTAAGTCAAACTTTTATATAAAAAATTGTTGAGGTTTGAGATATAATTATTTTCCTTTAAATTGTTAGGAAAATATTTCGATCAAGTTACCAATGTTTGTAAGGTAATTGTTTTATGTTTGCTTAAATTAAGCATGTAAATAACTCTTCTACCATTTATTGCCAAAGATTTCCTTTATTTTGTTTATGTTGCATAAGTTGTTAAGGTAGGGGGTCCACATTGAATTAAGCTTGCTTTTATTTTTCACTAAACTATTAAAATTTGAGGCATAATTTTTCTCCTTCCAAGCAACAACTTGTGTAAAGTTGTTGATTTTTTAATATGAAAATGCATGGAATAAAGATGGAATCTTAATGATCTTACAAAAATCAATCATTTTTATCATAAAGTTTTATGACCATTTTAATAAAAAATATTTTTTAAGTAAAGTTGTTTTAAATGTTAGAAGTTATTTTATAATTTGTGAGGTGGTTTTATATATTATTAGTTATTTTTGCAATTGAAGTATAGTAAGGGAAACATAACACTAGATATTGTAGAATATTAGGGATCACGAATCTTAAAAGTATTTTTGTGCTTTTTTTAAGAAATTAAAATTTTTTTCTAACGTAAATATCTTTTTGAATTTCATTCTATTTTAATGGAAATGCACTAAGAATTTCATTATATAAATTTTGATATGTACTTTTTAAAATCTCATTCAAGCCTTCATTTGACGTACACCTATGATTTTAAAATATTATTTGTGTGATGATTATTATTTTAAAATGTTTAACATATTTACAAAGAATTGTACCACTTCTATGCAATAAAATTAATAAGATAGATTTTACAAACAAACATTTCCCATTGGTCATTCTTTTTTAATATATAAAGGGAAGGGGCATACCCGAACACAAACCTCAGTCCACCCCTTAATAATGATACCACTTTGATGTAATAAAATGAATAAGACAAATTTTATCAAGTGTTTCATGTTAGTCATCATATTTTTATATATGAAAAGTGAAGGGCACACCCAAACACAAACCCCTGTCGACCCTTTTTAAACCTTGGGAGCAGAGGATAGCCCACTATTACACTAGATGAGAGTAACCCCACTTTGTCATGTTTTTATGAAAATTGACCCTAGGTTTCCCTTATGTGGGGTAGCCTACTCAACCAACTAAGCTCCAACCACTTAACACAAAATTCTCTTTTAATAATTACTTTCAGGGCACCTTCCGAAGTACCTAATTATTTTAGGATATCTTTATGATACACGAGGGGGTAAAGGTGAGGAGGGTGAATCGTCTCCGTCAGGGGCATGTTGTGCCTTTTTCTCTTTCAAGCCTTAACAAGTTTGATACCCTACTTGCTTAACTTGATCCTTATGAGCCAATAGTCTACTTTCCTTGATATGTTTTTTCAACCCCTTTGTAGGTATCTTTACCACTATGGTACTTGAGCCTTCACCAAGTTCAATCTCTTATTTATAGGGCGATACTTATTTAACTCCATGAATGTTGGTGTTCATGTCTAAATTCCTTGTAAATTCAACTCATAAGGAAGATTCAAGAATTTACAGAATAATTTCCAAGTGATGAGTCTCTTGAACCGAGACCAAAGTTTTGTCAAAGGTAGTTCCTAGGCGAATCGAGTTTAAAATGAAACTAGTATTTGTATTTGCACTCGGTGCTTCATGGATCCCTATCTCCAATACAATTTCACTAGTATAAATATTATTTGGAGTTTGTTTGAATCCATTAATTGAGAATTAGCAACAAGAATATCAAAAGAATATTCAAACGTAACATAACGTTACCTTTATTGCATACCTCGTCACTGTATTTTTTATTTAATTGTTTGGAAGCCATCATTTCCATTTGAATAAAGTTGTTGAGGTTGCTCAATTGGGGGAAGCATTGTCAATTTAAACACCACTAGATTCTTGAGATTACAATGTCCAAAAAAAAGTGTCTAAGTTGATGGAAAAAGTGGCATTTGAAGGACAATGGTTTATATTTCAAGGATTGTTCCCTATGACAAACATCTTTTTAAAATATGTTCATTTTGATACAAGCTCGCATAAAAGCATCGTATTTTATATGCCTGGTATTTTTTAGATGGTTACAAGTTCACAAATAGCATTTTTTCCATTTTAAGATATTCCTCATATCAAATTTCTAAAGAGAAGGTATACATTCTAATTCGTACATAAATATAAAGCATATTTTATGTATCCAAGTGAAAATTCAATGTTTGGTGTCTAATATATAAACCTCTATTCAAACTATGATAAAAATGGAGAACTTTTTCTAAAACAACTTATTAATCCAAAATACTTTTGAACATACATAAAAAAAACCCTTTGATCCAATTAATTATAATATCCAAACAATACATATTAATACCTTCACCCTCTTTCTTTAAATATATCATTTTTCTATTTAAAATTAACTGAATTATATGAAAATAAAAAATTAAACGACTAAAAAGAAATTTTCTTAATAAAATGACAAGAATTCCTTAAAAAAACAAAAAAAACCAACCACAACCCATTGACCATTGTTAACCATTTGGCAAAAAAATCCCAAAACTAAACTACACTACTAAATGCAAGTATTTTATGAACTAAATAAAACTATATTAATTATCTTTATATAATTTTAAGGCAATGAATATCGTTTCATTTTGATTAATTTCTTTGTAATTGTGAAGGCACTCACATTGCATAGAGTCAGCGAATGTGGGCTAACGTTGGTAGCTTCAATTTAATATACCTTGAAACTCCAACACAAATATCATGTTTAGTTGATATAGGTAATAACTTAGAACTCACGTCAATTATAGATAGAGATTTGGTTTTGTTTTATTATGCAAATGGCACATATTTAATATACCATGTGTAGGTTGGAATGTTACCCTCCTTTCTTTCTTTCTTTTTCTCTTTTTTCTCTTTTTTTTTTTGGGATAAAGATAATATATACATGATTTCGAGGAAAATATATTAAATTGTTTAAGTATAGATGATTATTTGTTGTACAAAGTTTTATGGCGTTATTTGTTTTATTTAAAGGAAGGTTCTTAAACATTATTACATAATGTCTTTTTGTAATACATAATTTTTGGAGAAATTTTGAGAAAATAAAAGGTAAAGTTTTTAATTTTTTAAAATACAGTGTTAAATAATATTTTCTAAGTATGAAGATTAGAGGGTTGAAATAGTCTCTTCGTATATATATTTATGGTTATTTTTAGGGGTCATATTTAAGTTTTCCACTAATTCTTAAGTCTGGACTATGTAAAGGGTATGTTGCCTTCACCACTCTTGAGAAATAATGCTTTCAGCGTCAGTTTCAAGATAGGTCTACACAAATCCTCACCTCCTTTTCTCATTTATTACATCTACTCTTCTATATGGGTCAAAATTTAGGGGCCTTACCATACAAAAGTTGATTGAATGAAAATAAAAAGAGTTTTTACCTCCATGTTATGTAAACGTCTACATGCTAAAAGATCAGTTCCTCAAAACATCATTCTTGTTGAATTTGTTACAATATAAATCATTATCATTGTGATCTTTCATGTGGTGATTATGATACAAAAGGTTGGATGGCCAATACTTTTGTTGATTTATTCACATACTCATATCAAGTGTTCAAAACATTTATGCAATTGACACAACACAGGGTCTACTCTGGGTGATATGCCAAGGTTTCCACTTTGTTAGGCCAAGTTGTAAATATTTACATAGACATAGTTCTGAGTCTATATAGTTTTTCAATTGATATATCAAAAATGTTTAAAAGGGTGATAAATAGAGGTATCACAGATGAGATCTATAGACTGTATCTACAATCCAAATGGTTAGAGCCTTGGATAGCTCTTTTCTCAAAGCTTCAACACTACTACAATGTATATCTTCACTTTGATGATGACCTCATCTAACCTATAAGTTACATTAAAGAGTCCAAATACTTATAGTTTGAGAGTGTCGTTAGTACAATTTAGACTTTTTTCACACCACTTCTATAATGAGACAACTCATCATATTTCTCAAGGGCATTGCATTTGTTAGATATATTTTATTGAACTTGAAATCAAGGATCTTTTTGTATTTAGATGTTCTCCTTACTATGAAATCATAGGATAGTTATTTTGACTTTTTAGAGACTCGTATAACTCTCTTCAAACCTTCATGGCTTATGAGGATCAAATATGTTTGGCTTTTTCTTTTAAAAATATTTGATTTTTGCCAATGTCTTGGTAGAGACTTTGTTTCTATAATACACTACACCTAGAGAATTGCTTCTTTCATTCACCTTGTTTCTTCTTCAAGATTGGGTAGGAAGTAAATTTGTGACATGTTTATAGATATGAAGAATTTGTGAATTGTAGGAGGAAACCATTTTTTCATATATTTCCTCTTAGGTGTATGTCCTTATTTGTTTTTGTTCTTTTTTAAGTTTGTTGAGTTATGCTTTCACTCTCTATTACTTACTTTTCATTCTCCTTATTCCTTATTTCATATTGTATTTTGCTAGTTTTATAGACCGAGTTTAAACTTCCATAGACAATAATATCATTATTATTATATAAACTATTTTTTCTTTATAATAATAAAGTTGTCAAGAATATATGTAGGTTACATCCTATTAATTTCTATATATATAGACTTTGCCCTAGAGTTCTTTAATTTCAAGGTTCAACTCAATTTCAAATAAATCTAGACACTAACCAAAAATAATCACTAATAAATTGATAAATATATGTACATTATATACTTTATTTTGTGTGCATTAAATCAATTTTACAAGTTGTGGTGGTTGAGTTAAGATGGAAACATTTAAATTGTTTACAAATTAACATTGAAAATTTTACACATTTTTAAAAATTCACCCAAATTATTCCATACATTTCATAGTTTCGAAATCATTTCAAATACAGTCATAAAATGTATGGAATAATTTGAATAAAGTTTGGGATGAACATTTAAAAATATGGAAAACAACTAAAGTGCTAATTTGCAACTCTATTATCTTCCATTTAAGATCAACAACAAAAGATTATTTAATGGGAAAATTGTGTGATATTATGAATGTTGACATTCTTTAGACTTTTGGTTTATGTTGACACTTTGGTTTATATTGACATTTTGTGGATATCTAGTTGAAATTTAAGTGGCCTAGTCAACTACACACTTTGAGGAGCTTTAAATTTACAAGTATAAGTTAAATTTGATGGTCGTATGAACATTTTTTATTTCTAAACATAAAATATGTTGGAAATTTTCAAAGGCCGTATCTAATGAAAGAGATTTTTTTGGAAAGACTGTCAAAATATTTAAAAGATTATAAGTATATCTAAAAGATTGAAATAAATATGTAGTTTGTTTTTTGATGTTTCATTCTTTATTATTGAATGGTCCTAACTTTTAAAAGGCAAAGTTGAATGGATCATTGTCATAAAAAATTACTTGATGAGCATGGTTGACTATCAAATATAAACTTTGACTGTGAGAAT
The DNA here is from genome assembly GCA_037957365.1 of Torreya grandis. NCBI lineage: Eukaryota > Viridiplantae > Streptophyta > Pinopsida > Cupressales > Taxaceae > Torreya > Torreya grandis. The sequence goes on from JARHVA010001127.1 coordinate 926,670, forward strand.
GCACTATTAACAAGCTTGCAAATAAGCCATTTTTAAAGAATCTGAAATCAAACATTGTAAAATATGTTTTGTGTAAAAGCTTTCAACTATGCTTTTGAGGGTCTTAATGAAGTTAAATATTCTATCATTTTTATAATTAATGGATTACTTATCTATTAAATGATCTATATTAAGAGTATAAATTCCCTTTCTCCTTTTAAAACTGAAATGGATTATATGTTGTAATTCATTTTGAAGGTTGTGCTTGTTGCATTATAAATAATAATTGAAAATGTAATTGTAAATATAAAGTAAAATAAACAATAAAATGAAAAAATGGGGATATAAGTTCATCTAAGAGTGGATCGCAACTGCAAATTTGTCTATAACATGAGTTCTCACCCATCAGTAGCTCTCTACTTGCATTAGAAGTTGAAATGGTAAAAAATACATTCTTTAAAGTTTTTCCACCCTTTATACCAAACCCACGAGAAATCTTACTTAACTTGTGAGCTAACCCTTCATTAACTCTAAACATTTGAAATATAAAATAACTTGATAATAATGCTAAGACTAAAAGAGACAACATCCTATAATATATTTTTTCCCTGTGTACACAGCATGCCCTCTTCTTTAAGGAGCTTTGTCCTCAAAGCTAGTAAAAACTATGAATTTTCAAATATAAATTTTTGCACTGTATATTTTAATATATCTAAAGGATGAACGAGGGATGGAACCCTAGACCAATACATTGTAAAAGAAATTTTTAACCAACACACCTTAAAATGCTACTTAATCTGATACATGATTAAGTTTTTTTCACTCCTTGAGCTCTCCTTACAATTTTAAAAATGCTTTCCAACAATGTGGACAATGTTTTATGCTTTCCACGAATACCCTCTTTTCAAATGGGATACATGCCTTCTATTTTTTTGTATTTTTTTAGCAATGTGGTAAGTTTGGATGCTACCCTATAAAATCCTATATCTCTATGGTTACATCCTTTATGAGTATCTCTTTCCACTTGACCATACGCATTTGTGCAACCTGATTCCATAACTTTCTAACCTCTTCTCTAACAATGCACTCTAGTTCTAACACTAGATTCCCTTATGCATCTATGATAAGAAGTTATATTTATGACATGGTATGCACTCATATATTCTTATTCATAAAATGATACATGAAAGACATCATGCACTCTTATCTTGTTTGGTATGTCCATTGCATATACAACTTCACCCACCTTCATTCTCACCCTATGTGGATCATAATACTTTGGTCATAACTTTTACTTTCCTGCATGCTTCAACGTGGCTTATTTATATGGTTGTACCCAAACTATTACCATGTCCCTAATTTTAAATGTCCTCTTTGTCCAATACTATGTGGTGTTTTACTAATAATGTAACCAATCCACCCACTTGCTTTGTTTATACCCTCTATACACTTTTAGATACCCTTTTAGGAACTTATTCAATGCCTTTGTTTTACCATTAGTTTGGGGATGGTAGGTAGTGCTCTTGATAAATGTAACTCTCGCATTACAAATCAATTCTTACCAAAAATGAATTTCAAACATCCTATCTCGATCATAGATGAATCATGATCTTCTTTGGTGTACCATGTAGCTTAAACACGTGTTGGAAATATACTTTACCAACCTTAGGGCCATTGTTTCATGCCTTTATTATGGGAATGAAATGGGCATACTTAGTCAATTGATCTATCATGACAAAAATTTCATCTTTACCTTCAGAGTTGGGAAGACATTAGATAAATTACATTGACATAATTTACCACTTTTTATTTGGTACAACATTTAGTTTCAAAAGTCCTAGGAAAAGAACACTCTCAAACTTATTCAAATGGTAAGTGTCACACTCAACTAAAAATTACAACATACATGCCTTCATGTTTTTCCAAGAAAAAATAGAGATAATGTTTTTGTAGGTTTTCTAGAATCTAATGTGGTATGTAAATGGAGACTTGTGTACATGCTTTAGTGCCTTCTAAATACGGGATGTTCCTTCCTCAAGTAAATATGTCCACTAAAAAATATGATGTCATACTAAATAGACCAAGCTTTAACCTTTCCCCCTCTTCAATGTCTTGTATGAGCTTATGTGTGATTGGGTGAGTTGAGTAGTCTTGTAGAAAATCTTATGTATAAGTGTAGATGATATTTATGAATTATATAGCACCTTAGTCTTGTACACTTGGAAAATATATACATTGGTTGTTCCTCTTAGTTCTAGACCTTTTCCACTTGTGCAAGTCTTCCATACGCTATCTCTTTGTGCCTAATTGATTATCTCCTAGTCTGACTTATGTATTTTAATGACTCAAACCTTCTATCAGACCTTCTATCTTTCCCAAAATGTTATAAACATTCTTATCTTCCATCTCTGCAAGTTTTTTACCTATACATGTTCTCTAACTACTCAGACACTTGCATCCCAGTCAGATGCTTGCATAGACACAAGTGTCCTACCCTAAAACAAGTGTCAAGTGCCCTAAAGTCATCTAATTTACAAATGAAATGTATCCAAAAGGTCAACCTAAGTGCTTTAATGTGAGATATTCTCCAAAAGGATTAATGTAAATATAATATCAACCCTTGTTCATTCCTCACCTGAAAATATCTAGCAACTTATTACCTCTCACAAGGCAACTTACCAAAATCACTCAATCAAACACTCAAGTGAGCAAAGCTTCCCTATTTTCTCCTAATTCCATATCAGTCATGGGGACAACACATCTATAAGTTTGAATTAATAAAGGAGCCTTCCAAGAGTCCCATTTGCTAAGTTACAAGATAGGTCATTGTTGCACTTGCTTTTCACATATTGCATCCTTGTGCACACACAAGCCAACACATTAGGGGAGAACTACAACAGTCTGAGACCCTCTTCAGAGTAGTGGATATATAGGTAACACTCATTAACATAAGAGTATTTGGGGTTAGCTCAACACTATGAGCCCACTAACCCATTTTTTTTTAAGTTCGCTATGAATATGAAGAACTAGGATTTGATCATTTAACAAAGAAAAATAATCCATGACCCAAATCTGAATGTACTAAAGTGAAGGTGAAATAAAACCCATAAGCATATAAGTGGTCACATCTAGTTTCAATAAGTATTCCATACTAGACACCTACGTCTGATCTGGATAGTAGTATTGACGTAATCATCCTAGGCTGACGTATGTGTCTAAGGCCACAAAGGCACTTAATCAAAAATTTGGTGATCATTACAAAATATTATTCCAGACTCCTTACCTATTCCAAATTCATATTTGTATTAGCATCAGAACCAACTAAGTATCTTGTTTTCATTATCATTGCAATATCTAACATAATTGTGTTTCCCTATTTTTAATATATCTCAGCATAATAAATTTAGTATATGTTCTATCTAAATTTTGAAATTAATTGGACGGTTATAGATCTATTTACCACCCTCGTGCTTATTCATTTTTATATTCTTAACTCTATTTATCCCATTAGGATCCATATCTAATTCAGGGTTAAACTTTTAGCAAACCTAATTCATGCAATTGTACTATTTTTTGATTTTTAGGATTTTCATTCAACTAGGATTTCAAATTGTTGTACTTTTTTAGTTCTTGATTCTATTATTTTAAATGTAACCTAGGCATATCCCTAGATTGAGTGGTATGCCTATTGAACACATTGAACACAATGAAATTAAGGATTATGACTAAGATATTCATTTGAACATACCTTGATAATCAACTTATATGTAGTATTGTGTTTGATAATGGTGCAAGCAAGAACATTTGCACCATGACATTACTCACACATTTGGGTTATATTCACAATGATTTACACCCTTATACCATATTAGTTAGAGCATTTGATGAGACCTCACAATAGATTCTTAGTGAGATTGACTTACCTTTGTAGGTGGGTCTCATAAATGTGGTTATTACCTTCTCAGTTATACCTTCTACATGTGTCTTTGATATGTTATTAGGATGACCTTGGATACATACACTTCAAGCAACACATTCCAAAATGTATGGTTGTGTTAAATACATTCATGTTAATTGAGTAATTACAGTTTCTAGATTTCCATATGAACATCCTCTTGAGAAAGAGAAATTTATACCCAAATAGTTAATTATTGAACCTACTAAGGTTAGTCGACTATAAAATGGTAAGCAAAAGGTAATCCCCTTAACTATTTCATTGGTACTTAAGAGGCCATTACATTAGAGATCCATAATGGGTTCCATTGAATCCTCATCTACTACACATCACATTCAAATATCTAGAACCTACACATGTTCCAATTACTATTGTTCCAAAGAAACCATAGACTATTCAAATATGTGTTCCATGAACCCCTACTACTCTTTTGTCACTTCATGACCACAGAGTCCTATTATACATACATAGAACATCACATATAATACATTGACATATATTTCACCTATGCATGTTCCTTGGCAGTACCATGAGTTTAATACACTAGGTACCGAATGGGGACATACCTATGAGCATCCATTGGATGAGATCATATGGTAGTCTTTTTGGTTTTAAATATTACAAAAATTCCAAAAAAATTAAAACATTCAAAACTCCAAAAATATATTTGGCATGTACTTATCTTATTGGTTTCTTGGCATCTATATTGTTAGTTCCATGTTGATGGATAACATATTAGTTATTTCTACATACACATGTTTTACGCTTCTAATCAAGTGTGATACATGTATATAAAGATTTATGATTTATGCACTTTTGGATGTTGGACCTTCTTTCTTCTCGTGTCATTAGGATGTTGAGGGCATCCACCTTATTTGATAATTATACATCTAGTTTATATCATTGTATGTCACTTTACATTATCATGTTTGAGCTCATATATGTACTTACACATGCCTTTATCCATGTTTACATTTTACACGGTGTACTTGATATGTTATGTACTTGATATTTTTTGGTAACACTTATGATCCATGGGCTAGTATGCTATGTTAATTATGGTTGCTTATGATTTCATTTATGCACTTCCTTGAGTGCCTTGCCTTGATGTTGTCTCATGTGTTTAAGAATTTGGATATATTCCATTGTTTGAGGGCCATGTGCCTTTGTTTGCTTCTTTCACATTTGAATATGCCATTTTTTATTGTATGAACATTTAAATATGTCATCCATACTTTTATTAAAATTTTATTGAGTCATCTCCATTCGATTATTTGGCATTTGAACATGCCCCTTGTTTGCGGTCTCCTTGGACCATTGTATTTTGACTTGCTTTTGAGTGTTGTTATGTGTATATTTAGTTGCTTGTTGAGTTTTTACTATTACTATATAGATGTTGTCATGATCTTTATCATGCATTTTAGGCCTTGATGTGATCACATTATGGTGTTTCAATGTTACATTTACCTAGACATGTTCCTTTTATATGCTACATGGTTCATTCACAGTTATATGGTTATCTTATCCTTTTAAGGTGAGGTAACTAATAGTTTCTATCTCCCCTCACCTCAAAAGGGGGCATATCAGTGGAGGAATGGCATAGAGGTATGGATTCCACATCTTCATATTTACAAATTTAGTGGGATCAAGTTTTGGAAACATGTTCTCCATAGCTACTCAGTATTTAACATCTCTAGATTATAGTGGGGGCATGTTTTGGAAACATATCCTCCACATTGGAACTTATATCAATTTATATAATTTATCCATATATATTGGGGGCATGTTATGAGAAGGTCCTCCACACTTGTTCAAAATTGTAAAATTGGCCAAATTGCATTATTATATGATTTAGATACACATTTGTGGAAGAATTTTATACATTAGTACCATTGTTATACATAGATTCAACATGAGACATAACAAAGGTGCATATGTTATGCAATGTGCACATAATATTTCAAAATCCAAATTAGTTTTAGATTTAAAACACTTCTATGGACTGTCTCACCCACCAAGTTGGACTTTTACAAACTATATTGAGTCAATCTACTGCAGTAATTGGTTCACTTTTTGGTATGGTTAAGGTGATAAAATCACTCATTCTTTCCAAATTTATAGGTTGCAATTGATTTCATCATATAAACTCAATAGTTTGATAATGTGAGTTGACTTGGTTCACTTACACTCACTAGGTTATAAGTATGATTAGGTTGCATGATTGAGCTAGTCTCAACTGTCAAGGGGCAATCCACCTTTTCTCCAAGGTAGGGGCATGTGCTCTCTCTCTCTCTCTCTCTCCTTAGATATATGCACTTTTCAAAATTATATTTATCCTAATCTTAGTTTCAGTGATTCATAATGATATATCTTTCAAATGAAATTGTCAAAAGGCAAGATGGTTGCATCGATACACAAGTGTACTCCTAAACATTAGTCTCTTTCAATTTCAATCATTTAAATACTTTCAATTTTAGATTAAATGCATTTATTATATACTATAACATGCTCTTGATTTCAATTCAATCACTAGTAAATCACTCAAGTTAGAATCACACAAAGGCAGGGTGTGTTATACACACCCAAGTAGGCATTCTTTCTCCTTTAAACCAATAATTTCATTACTATATTAAAGGGGAAAATGTATATGGTATTTATGAATTATATAACACCTTAGTCTTGTACACTTGGAAAATACATACCTTGGTTATTCCTCTCAGTTCTAGGCCTTTCTTATTTCTACAAGACTCGCATACACTATCTCTTTATGCCTAATTGCTTATCTCCTAATCTGACCTATGTATTATGATGGCTTAGACCTACTATCTTGACCAAACTATTATAAACCTACTTATCTTATATCTCTACAATTTCTAGACCTATACTTATTTTCTAACTACCCAAACATTTGTGTCTTACTTAGACGCTTGCATTGATGCAAGTGTCCTACCCTAACGCAAGTGTTCAATGCCTTAAATTTATCTACTTTACAAATGAAACATATCCAAAATTTTATCCTAAGTGATTTAATGTGATATAGTATCCAATAAAATTGGTATAAATATAAGATAAACCCTCATTCATTCCTCACCTAAAAATATATAGCAACTGCTTACCTCTCACAAGGCAACTTACCAAAAGCGCTCAAGTGAGAAAAGCTTCCCTATTTTCTCCTATTTCCATATCACTCATAGAGACAACATATCTACATGTATGAATTACTAATAATCCTTCCAAGAGTCCCATTTCTCAAGTTACAAGCCAAGTCACTATTGTACTTTCTTTCCATGTATTGCACCTATATGCACACACAAGCTAACACATTAGGGGAGAACTACATCAGTCTGAGGCCCTCTTCAAAGTAATGGATATGTAGGCAACACTTATTTATATATGGGTCTTTAAGTTTAGCTCGACACTATGAGTCCACTAGCCTATTTTTTCTAAGGTCACTATGGAGATGAAGAACTAGGGTTTGATCATTTAATGCACCATAGTGACCTTGGGAAAAATAGATTAGTGGGCTCAGATCTGAATGCCCCAGAGTGAAGGCAACATAAAACTTAAAATAATCTAGATGGTTGCATCTAGTTTCAATGGGTATTCCATATTGGACACCTGCGTTCAATCCAGATAGTAGCATTGACACAACCGTCCCAAGCTGATGCATGTGTCTGAGGTCACAAAGGAACTTAATCCAAAATTTGGTGATTGTTCTAAAATATTTTTTCAATTACATTCTTGCATGTTTCAAATCCATATCTATATTGGCATCAGAACCAACTAAGTATCTTGTTTTCATTATCATTGTAATATCTAACATAGTTATGTTTCCCCATTTTTAGCATATCTCAATGTAATAAATTTATTATATGTTCAATATGATTCTTGTAATTAATCAGACTTATACATATCTATTTATCACCCTTGTGTTTATTCATTTATATATTATTAACCTTACCTATCCCATTAGGATACACATCCAATTTAGTGTTCAACACTAAGCAGGTTGATGAAGGAGATGGAATGAAAGATAAGGAATTCCTCTAGGCATGACAATGCAATTTCCACCACATTATCCTTCCCTTTCTTACATAGAATCTCAAATTTGTAAGCTTGTAGGTGATAAATCTACTTCTACTAGTCATGTGTTAATGTTCCCTGATTCAACAAGTGTTTGAGGCTAGCATGGTCACTCTTAAAAAAAACTTTTTCCTAAGAGAAATTGATGCCATTTGGCCAAGACGTACAACATGGCTAACATATCCTTTTTATATTTTGACATATGATGTCTCCTTATCATTAAATTTCCTACTTTCAAATAAGATGGGATGGTCATCCTAATAAATTATTATACCAACTTCGGATCCATAAGCATCACATTCAATGACAATGAAAATGGAGAAATCAGGGGTTGTTAAAACTATAGTAGATAGAAGAACATGTTTGAGATCCTAAAATGATTTTTGTGCCTTAGTGGAACACTTGAAGGCATATTTTCTTGTAAGGTTTGTCAAAGGACAAACTATTGTGGAGAAGTTCCTTATGAACATTTTATAAAATCCTACCAAGCCTAAGAAACCAGGAAGTTTTTTAGAAATTTTGGACAAATGCAAATCACATATGACTTTGATTTTTGTGGGGAAAATGCACACCTCTTCAATAAAAATAATGTGGCCAAGGTATTCCAAATATGTCTTAGTAGATTCACACTTATAAGTCTTGGCATAAAACTTCTCCATATCCATGTTATCCAACACAATGTCAAGATGCTCAATATGAGATTCTAATCAATAATTGTAAACTATAATATCATTTAAAATATAAGGATGAACTTATGTAGGAATTTATTGAAAACCTTCTTTATTAGTGCCTAAAACATAGATGAAGCATTTCTAATACCAAATGGCATGACCCCAAATCGATAGTGCCCCTTATGAGTTTTGAATGTAGTCTTTTCATAGTCTTGAATATGAACCAGTATCTAATGGTATTTAGAGTTGAGATCTATATTTGATAAATACTTTGCCCCATTCAACTCACCAAATAGATCATTAATCCTTGGCATAGTATTTTTTTATTTTTTATTTTTTTCTTTCAAGGCCTTACAATCAATATAGAGTCTATATGAGTCATCCTTATCCCTAGCCAAGACCACTAGAGTATCATATAGGCTCTTATCAAGGATGATGGTACCGACCTCCAAGAGATACCTTAACAATTTTTTTATCTTTTTTTTTAAATGCACGTATTTGTATGGGTACACCACAAATGGGCCCTTAATAGGGTTAAGCTCAATAACATGTTTTGATTCCCTATCAAGATGCAAACTCTTTGGTAGATCTTGGAAAACTACCTTATATTTACAAAGTAACTCTAAAATCCTTAGGGCCTATTCATGTGGGATATAAGATTATATATCCATAAACTAAAGGTGAGCCATAAACCCAGAATACCCCTTCTTTATAATTTTGTTTATCTGATTAGAATCAATTGTTTTGATTTCTTTTGAGGCCAAATACTATAATATACTCATGTTAATTTTGCTTCAATGTCAATAATGACTCATAATGATTAGTGGAGATGTTACAAGTAAGTATAACCATTGAACCCTAAAAAATCATCCATTCTCCTAGTATCAATAACATATAATTTATCCTTGAAGACATAGTCTACCACTAAAAATTACACATTACGCACAACTCTTAGGTAATCAATGTTTATATGCCATATAACCTAAATGGGAAAACCCTCAAAAGTGTCTAAATGGATGCCTATCCAATGGGATTTTTTATTTTATATATATATATATATATATATATATATATATATATATAATTAAGTGTATTTACTAGATCAATTGTGACTAACACCTTAGCTTTCTTGACAAGGATGAAAAACTTGTAGGGGTCCAAAATATCTAACCCTGTAATGGGAAAAAGTGTCATTGATGGTTTCCATGTTTATAACATAGAAAGAGACATGTTTTATAGTTCACACTTTGCATCAAACTAATCATGGGTACCCTAACCATCATACTTTGACTCTGGCTCAAATGGACATACATCTTCTACCATATAAAAAAAAATTATGTTGCATATGTGTAACCCTTGCTTCATGGTTGAGATAACTTATGACCAAGGTTTAAAATAGTGGACATAGGGGTAGATCGACGACCAAGGGTTTTGAATAATGAAGACTCATATTTTCCCACATCCTTGGGTTTCTTATCAAAAGTAAGAAACTTCTAAAAATTAGTTCCTACCAATTTTTTTAAGGTATCAATATGTTTTTATGTTCCTCTAGCTATAATAATATCCTTTTCAAAATATTTTGGTTCAAACATCCTTATGTATATTTAAATCTTAGCTCTTAAGTTGGAAATATAGATCTTTTACACCATATACGAAGAAAAGCTTGGCCTTGGACTATAAAAATTGGATTTTTTCCGATTACTCCTCCATAGACTTATCTTTTTGAAACAAGTCCATTAAATGGATATCATATGAGTCCTCCTAGTAATGATCTACTCTCCAAGATAGACAATTGGAAGAATCAACAAACTCCCCATTAGGGTTTATAAAAACCCATATTTATCCCTACGTATGGGAAATATTATCCAAATGTTATAGGGTCACACTCAAATTATTATATTTATTTTTAATCTTTTATACCTAAAGGGCTAGTTTGAGCTTGTTCGAACTAGTGTGAGCATTCGTTCCACCTCCAAATTAATATTATGGGATCATAATTTGTAGGTTAAAAGAGGGGATTTGGGATAATTCTTCCTCTTCCTATTCATCATCTATTGGTTCTTGCTTAGGATCCCTGTCAGAATTGATATCCTTTTCTTCATCATCTAATTACTCTGACTACTTTCCCATGGATCAAATCTCCTTTTCAATTTCCTTGAGAAACTTAGGCAATAACCCCTTTATCTCATCCTTGGTAAAAACATTCGAGTTGTTTCTTGGATAAACTCCCCTCAACACTTTGGAAGTGAATGTGAAAATTTAGTGAATCTCTAATACCACTTGTTGCATTGCAAATAACAACATAAAACATATTGGTAAATATAAAGTAGAACAAATGATACAATGAAAAAATGGGGGCATCTATTCACCAAAGAGTGGATTACACCTTAAAATATGTCTATAATTGATCTGTAATCATGTGGAGATTCCACTACAAATTCATCAATACAATTTATGTACAATATCTAATAGACTTGTCTTTAATGATTGTTGTTTTGTTACCTAAAACATACATTTATGGGGCCAAAAAACTAAATTGAACGAATGTTGGATTATAAAATAATGAAACACACATGTAAGATAATAAAAATTGAAGTCACAAACATTAGAAGAGAGACACAAGTTACGCTATAAAAACTCAAGAAAACTTTAGAAGAGCGAGGGGATACCTCCTCTTGACACGAGGGTATTGTCATTAATGGCCTTTATGGATAATATTTTCAATGCATCTTGTTAAAACCCCCTATTGAATTCTACTTTCTTGTATACAGACTTCCTTTTACATGCAACTCAATCCCAAAACACCAAACCAATCAAGAACATTTTTAGAAGAGCATTAATTAAGTAGAAATAGATTCATACTCAATCACTTAATATTTGATGCCTTTGGATTCTACTAAATCCTATACATATGTAACAAGAAAGAGACTTGCCAAAGAAGTTGAGACAAAAAAGAATTGTAAGTGGGAACATTTTCAACCATTCCTCTACCTATTTCTTTTAGTGCAAGAGAAATCGCTACTTTGTGCAAGGTGAAACCATCACCTATTAACTGGTGGTTTTATTACCTTTTAATGAAACATCTATTTGCACTATCAATGACCTATTGGAGTCTTCTCATCTAGGATTTTTGTATAATCCCAGACTTAATTTTGTCTCTATAAACCCCTTGTACCTTTTTTATCGACCTCTTGACTTTTGACTATGAAAAAATAACTGTGTTGAAAGAGTTACAAGTGATTCAATTGACATGGATGTGTGTGTGTGTGTGTGTGTGTGTGTGTGTGAGAGAGAGAGAGAGAGAGAGAGAGAGAATAGAAGTAAATCCTCTTATTATTGAATATTCTTTTTGTTGTCCTTTCTTTCGTTTATAACATGGCATTTTTCTCTGATTCCAGTTGACCATCAAGAGCAAGGTATTCAATAGAAGGTAATAATTGATCTCCTCATTAATTTTCTAGCATGGAATACTCGAAGGGAAGTAATTTCTCAACATTAAAAACTAAGTATATTTTTCATATAATAAGGGAGATCCAATTTGAAATCATTCTTTCCCACTTGCTCCAAAATTAAAAATGTACCCATATCTAAGAGGCCTAAACTTATTATGTTTAACTTGGATCCTTTCTTTACTTAAGTACAACCATACCTTATCTCTAACATGGAAGTTATGTCTAGTCCTATACTGATCATGGCATGCTTTGTACTTGTCCTATGACCCCTCGAACCTCCCTTACAATTAGAGGTGAATTTGTTGAATCTGCTTAATGAAACTTGCAACCTTGTGGATCTCAAGATCCACTTTCTCATTTCTTTTGTATGGCTATTTGAAAACAACATCAAATCCACATCGAGTTAGGTAACCAAAATAAGTTTCAAAAGAATATTTATTGGTAAATGAATGAAATTCATTGTTATATGATTATTAAATATACACCCAATTTTCATCCCAAATCTTAGGATACTTCCTATTATACCCTCTCAAGAGTTGCACCAATGTTTTATTCACTACCTTAGCCTGCCCATCATTTTGTGGATGAAAAGAGGTAGACCAATTCAATTTTGTATCCATTTTCTCCCATAATTTATACTAAAAAATCCCAAAAATATTAAATACCTGTTTGAAATGATAAATATTCGCAACTCAAAGTAAATTCACATATTGGCAAAAAAAATAAGTCAACTGCATCCCTACCTTTAAAGTCATTTTTTATGAGGAATAAGAATACACAACTTAATAAATTCATCTACACCCTACAAATAAATAGTCATTTCCCTTCTATGCCATAGTCAAACCGCCTATGAAATCTAATGAAATGCTTTCCCATGGCCTAGGAGGAACCGATATTGGTATATACAAATCCAACTTCATGTTAATAGGCTTACTTGTACTACAGAATATATTTCCTCTTATTAATTTAACAACAAATTTCATATTTGGCTAATAAACATACCTCTATAAATGTGTCATTGTATTTGTAACTCTATAATATTGTATAACTCTTGAAGTATGTTACAGAGTCTATAAGGTTTACCATATTATAGAGCAACTTATCTTGAATATAACAAGCCTCCTTGGGCTCAAAACCTGCACACTGGGGCCTCTTTGATTGAAGAAATGCCTTCCCTAAATTTGTATAATACCCATATCATTCTACTTAAGATTCATGCACAAAAGGTTCAAGAAGGGTTATGGTACTTATAGCCAAAATCAAAGGAGGTCTAGATAACATATTTGATAATTTGTTAGTCGCATATTTCTTATATTTGATAACCAAATGAAATTGTTGTAAGAAGCCCATCCACTTATACTGTCTAGCTTTTAAAAATTTAGTTTATGCTTGTAAATATTGGAGAGATTGGCGATCTATATGAATAATGGTTTAATTACCTTTTAGATAGTGCTTCCATTTATTGACCACTTGAACAAGAGCATATAGTTTCTTATCATATGTATAATAATTTATAATTGCTCAATGAAATAAATCTAAATGGTAATATATGGGCTTACTTGTAAAAGGATAACCCCAATAACATAGTTACTAACATCAGTTTTTACCTCAAAAGGCTATTGTAGCTTAGGTAAAGCTAAAATTAGAGCATTGTTAATCTTATGTTTAAACTCAACACATGCATATTGTTTTTTCATACCCCAAGTAAAATACTTACCCCTGTTATAATGACATGCAAAAGTGCTACGATGGAAGATAAAACATTGATGAACTTTCTCAAATATTGAACTACTCTTAAAAAGCTTATTGTTTTGGTCACATTGGAATGCCTAGGATAATTCGTGATTGCCTCTAATCTTTTTTATTGATTCTCAACTTCCCATCTCCAACTATATGCCCCAAATAGATAAGTGATTATTTTGCAAACTCACATTTCTTTTCATTCAACAATAACTTGTTTTCCACCAAAATTGGTAAAACTTTTTTCAAATAAATTAGATGTTAATCATAAGTTACATTGAAAACAAGAATGTTATCCAAATAAACAATTAAAAAAACATCTATAAATGGCCTCTATTCCTCATTTATTAACCTCACTAATCAACCACATGGCAATATTAACCATTTATATAACCCTTGCCTTATTTTGAATATTATCTTTCACGTGTCCTCTTCTCCAATTCTTGCTTGGTGATACTCGAATCTCAAATCCAACATAGTAAAGTACTTGGCATATTTGAGTTGATGTAAAATATCATAAATCCATGAAAGAGAGTACCTATTATTGATGATTATATTATTGAGTGTTATATAATCAACACATATTCTCCATGAACTATCTTTATTAGGTACTAAAATAATTGGATAATTCCATGGAGAAGTACGAGGACTGATTATAACTTAATTAATCAAAGTTTGAAATTATTATTTTACCTTATTGGCATCCACTAAGGACTGTTCATAAAAACCCAAATTTGGAAGAGGAAAATCTGATAGTAATTGAATCTTATGCTCTATAGGGCTCATGGGTGGCATATCCATAGGCCCTTGGAAAACGTACTTGAACCATTACACTAACTCTCCCATTTGTTTCTATTATTTGTTAATAAACATTTTACAAGACGTCTTATGTGTACCCTACTTCTTTATCTTGTATATCTCTTAGAAGAAATAAAGCCAACTTCTCACTAGCATTAATCAACCTTTTGGCTTGAGAGACACTTACCAAGGGGATCTTCAAGTTACCTTCATAGGTTATGATGATGTAGCTCTCATTGTCCTTCACCAACCAACATTAATTGGATCTTCTCATGAATATGGCATCCCAAATATACATGTAAGGGCTGCCAAACACTAAACCACACACATCAAGAGGCACACCATCCACTATAACTTCATAAATGAAATGTTTATCAGTACAAAACTTGAACTTGCATTGCTTGGTCACTTTTAATTATACTCCTTGCTTTACCCAACCCAAAGCATATGGATTAGGATGATTGAAATTTTGCAACCCCAATCTTCCCACTAACTCCTTGCTTATCAAATTTTCCTGAGAGTAAGAATAAAAAAGAGCACCCAATTTAGTTTTCTTGATTTGAACTTAAAGAAGGAAAATTTTGGTAAGTTCACCTTGATCTTGAGCATTGTTGCTACCTAAACGTACTTATTTATGGATATGGGTATAAAATAATGTCTCATCCACATCAAAGCTTCACCCAACTTCTTTCCCTTGGAATGAATTCAAAGCCTTCTATTTATTCTTGTATTTGAACAAATGCAATTTTGGATGTAACTTCTGATGAGCCTCTTCTAAATGACTATCAACATCACAATGCCCACAATATTTCTTAGTGTCCTTTTAAGAGAAAGTCGTGGTAGTATTATGCTTACCTTTCCATTTACCTTTCCCCTTTTGCTTAGAACCACCTTGTTTTTTTGGTATGTTTGACAAGGTATATGGACTCTTCTTTTTGTCCATCTCTAAGTAGTGAACTTGAGAACAAGCCTCGTATACATTTGTAGGCTTGGCCAAAAGCATATGGCTATGGATTCCACCCGTGTACTTCATCAAGATGACACTATCGACTATATCCTTTGCCATTTGGACTAATTTAATTATGAACTCACTTATATACTCCTATACACTTTGACATTACTTTTGTCTAAAAGATATTTCCAACACATAACCTCTCTTCCTCAAAATAAATAGGATAAAACTATTTTTGATAAAATAAATAAATTCATCCCACTTATTAATTGGAGGAAACTTATTAATAACCAAGGTATGAACACAATATTCAAACCAAGTTAAAAAATTATTAGTTAGTTTTAACCTTTCAAAAGAAATCTTTTTATTCTCATTAATTTGATGCAAATTTAAATATATCTCAAGTTGGGCTAGCCAATGGTCTAGCCTCTCAGCATTCACCATTTCTCCATATGGATGAATCTAAATCTTTGCTTCAACTTTGAATGGTGGTAGAGCTTGGTTGGTATCGGGCTTTCCTTCCACCTTCTCATGCTTGGGAGATTTCATCTACTCGCTTGATTTCAGAGTTTCTATAAAAATGCCTAGCTTCACCACAAGAATCCTCGAAATGGACTCCAACTTATCTAGCTTATCCATCTTGCTCATGGATAGAGAGATGTTACAAACATTTTATTCTAATTTTTAGAAAATTTCCTCATCATATAGATGTACTTTTTCACTAGGATGTTCCATGCCTTTGATTTCTATATTCGACTTCTTTGTGTAAATCTCATGCTGTAAGGAAACTAGGATACCTTCAGCACTAGAGCTCGCTGCTCTAGTCATTAGTATAAAAATACAAAAATAGTCACACAAAATCCATACAATGGAACTTAACTAGCACTGATACCAATCTAATCCATAATCATGTGGAGATTCCACCACATATTCATTAATATGAATCTTGTTCTATATCTATCAAACTTATCTTTAATGCTTGTTTTTTGTTACTCAAAACATACATTTATGGTGCAATAAACTGAATTGAAATAATATTAGACTATAAAATAAATAAACACATTTATGCAAGATAATCAAAACTAAGTCACAAACATCAAAAGAGAGACACAAGTTACCCTAGATAAACTCAAGGTGAGAAAACTCCAAAAGAGTGGGGATACCTCCTCTTTCTATAATCTCTTTATCAGTTATAGGGTATTGCCATTAATGGCCTTCATGAAAAATATTTACAATATAATTTTTTCAAACCAATACTAAATGCTACGTGTTGAAGTATACACACATCCTTTTACATGAAATTTAATCCCAAAACATCAAACTGATCAAGAACACTAGTAGAAAAACATCAACTGAGTACATAGAGAACCTCTAGCTTGATTCATGCCTAAACAATACTGAGTCACTCAATGTTCAATGCCTCTGCCTTCTATAGAATCTCATTCATTGAAATAAGGAAGAGATTCGCCAAAGGAGATAAAATGAACAAGAATGGAAAGTGGGAACATTTATAACTATTCCTATACCTATCTATTAGTTGTGAGTAAAATTGCCACTTTGTGCAAGGCAAAATTGTTGCCTATTAACCAATGCTTTCATTAGCTTTAATAAAACATATCTTTCTTATAGTAATGACCTATTTGCACCTTATCATCTAAGATGCCTAGATCATACTAAACCTAATTTTGTCTCTATAAACCCCCTGTACCTTTTTTATCAACCTCTTGACTTGCAACTATACAAAAACAAATGTATAAGAAACGGTACAAGTGATTTAAGCACATATGAGAATAGTGTAAGTGGTTAGTTGACATAACCAACATACTTGATCTAAAATTTGGATCAAAAATACAAGATTTATCATACAATGGTGGCTCTCTATTTGCATTAGAAGTTTAAATGGTAAAAAATACATTCTTTAGGGATTTTTCACTCTTTATATCAAAACTACAATAAACCCTACTTTAATCATGACCTAACCCTTCATTAAATCTAATAATCCAAAATATATTATAGCTTGATATAATATTAATACAAAAACGGGAAACCTCCTATAACATATTTTGTGCCTAGGTACATAACAATGACCTTTAGTAGTAATTTCATGGAAATTTATTATGATTTACCTAAGTTTAAAAAATGTTACTATTGATAATTTACCTCATCCCCCAGGACAAATTTCAACTCTTACAATCAAAAATTTCTCATGAGACCCCTTCAAGCTACATGGTGATCTTCATGCATTGTGATGTTCTTCTTGTGGTCTCTTAAGCCTTCTAGCATTGCTCAAATCCTCATTATATGTACCATGGGTTGCGTGAGGGATCATCATATATAATAGCATTTTTTGAGTCCTTAGGTGATGTGTTAAGTTGTCATGGTGGTCCTTGAGTGAGTGGAGGGGTATAAAAGGTCTTTTGAAGCCTAAAGAATTGTCTTTTCCTTGTTTGATAAAGTTAAGGTTTCTTAGTAAAAATTAAAGTATTTGGAGGGATTAAGGTTTATGGTTCTCATAGTATTTGTGCATGTTTTAGCCATTTATTATGAGCGAGACCTTGATAGCAAGATGATATAGGTGTGACCAATCCTTTTTTAAGTCATAAAATTAATTCCAAAACTGTATCCAAGGTTGCCTCCATGGTCTACTTAGTCAAGACTATTTCAAGCTTTAGTCAGCCTTTCAAATCATCAAATGACCCTTCAAACATCTCATATGAGTCAAATTGCATTGTAAACCTTTGGAAAATTATAAATTTGGATGTCTCATTTAAATGAAGAGTCTTAAAAGGAACCCATGTCCATCATAATGTCATTTGGGATGATTTCAAATGCATAAAAGGGTCCTTTTAGGAGTCAACCACATTTTCCATCCATCAAAAGGGACCCACACATGTGAAGTTATGAATTTTTAGCTTCCCCAACTGTACTATCTGATTTTAAAACATATTTGACCTCTATTTGACCTCCTCTCATCCTTCAATGGTCTTTCAAGGAACTAAATCATGAAAAATGCAAAAAAGAAGGGGTTTTATAGGTGTTTCAGGCTTGTACAAACCTATAATGACATGTCAAAGTCAGGGGAGGTCAGAAATATTTAGATGAGAATTAGTGTAGGCATTAGATAAGGAGATATATGAGTGTTAAAGTCAAACAAGTCAAAAATTTACCTCTTTCTTCTATCGAGCTTTTTTACAACTCAAAAAAGCCAGTCAGGTTTCCATTCGATATGAATAGGAGAGAGAAGGTGAGGACCTAAGACTTTAGGAAAATGAGGGGACCCTATATGGATTCCATTTTATGTAATTTTTTCTCATATTTCCTCTCCCTCCTTTATGAACAATCACTAAGAAGGTGAGGGACTCATTATGTTTTCTCCATCCAAGCAGGGTTCCAATTTACTTCATTTTCTCCATTTATGAGCATGATGAAGGGCGAATGGAAATTTGGGTGCATTATCAGGCGTATGAAAAACTCTTAGACAACACCCTGAAGACTCACTACCCACATGTGAACCCTATAAAGTAAGAAAACCTCCATATTGTCATATTTGCAAGTTGGAGGTAATGTTTCTTCTTGTTGTAGAGTCTTCAAGGCATGAAAATGGAAGTGAATGATGGTTTTAGGTTGAATGATGGTTTATTAGATTCTATATAAGCCTTATATACCCTAAACACATAGTTTATCCATAAAATAATCAAACAACTCCTTCAAATCTTGTTTCTAAGGTGATTGCCATGTGCAATGCATAATCTCCTTTGCAAGTGTGAGCAAGGTAGTTGTAGAGGATCATTAGGTTATTTTAAAGACACACATAAGCTCCATATTTTATTCATGCTCTATAATTATTCCCTCATACTCCTAATTTCCTCTTACCCACATAACCCATTCCCATATTTAGCCCTAGAGAGAGACTTGCTCTCTTTATAGCACCTACATACCTACTATGCAAATGAAACTAATAGAATGTTGACTGTTGGGATGGGGTCCATAAAGCATTGAATAAGTATTAAGGAGTCATAATTACCTATGAATAATCATTACATATGGAGAGAATAGGGTCAAATAAGGATTAACACCTTCTACTCAACCCTAAAGAGATAAGCTCAATCAAGATTCCTATTACACACATAGGGTTGTGATCGACAAGTTGAAGAAACTCAAATGGAATAATGAGTGGAAGGATACAGTATGAGTAGAGAAAAAATTAAATAAACTAATCAAGGAACCTCATATTATTTTGAGGAAGAAAACCCTAACTCTCATCTCCCCCATAGTCATAGTCAAGAGCCTAAAATTTGAACACCTACAGGCCTAACTGTTGATGAAGGGAAAGTTGAGCAAGAAGCCTTGTTTTGAGGTTAAGAAGGTTTCAAAGGGATATATGGATAAATGGGAGTTCATAAACACACTTATGTTATCTAATGAAATAATGAAACATCAAATCACCTCTCAAATCTCTCACACAACCAAAGATGCCAACTGTTACCTACAGGCAAAGTCATGAAGACCAAAGTGACTAAGTGTAGAATGATTGGACAATTTTTAGGGGACTATGAAAATGATAACCATGTGCTTCCAAGGATAAATATGACCCCAAAGTGATAAAAAATAAGGAGGTCTATACTCATAGTCTTAGGCTAATTAAACATATTAGGCACCTACAGGTAGATAGGCAGAATAAGGGAAATGTGTTGAACCCTATTTAGAAGTGACTGTTGAGAGAGTAAAAATAAGGGATTAAGACTTTTTCTCTTAAATCTCTCAGTATAAATTGAATTATTTGGTCCTTGAAATAAATAAGAGAGGGTTTAATGGCCTAATTAGGCTTATTAGGCCTAAAACTCACATGTATAGGCCTGTTCATAGAAAGTAAAGACATTTGCATGTTTGGAGATTGTTTGAGGGTTGAAAACACCTAAGGGGGAAGTGAGGATGACATTGCAAAGGTTTCTAGGATGATGAGAAGCTCAAGTTGAGTAAATAAGACACTAACCAAGCCACTAGGGTTGCACAGGCCTAGTTACTCATAAACACTAGGCAATATAAGAGAGCTATGCAAATAAAAATTGAAGGGGGGAAAGGGAAGTTGAAAAGGTGTTGTCAGGTATTAAGAGAATTTTACATGATTTTCCAATTCCACCATTACTATAGAGTGAGATAAGAGATTACTTAGGTCTCTAACTCCAACTAGTCTAAGCACTTAGGTTAAGTAGTGACAGTTAGGCTAGGCCTACAAGAGAAGGGGGCAGAGATGGGAGTCTAGGTAGCTAGAGACAATTTCAAAAGAGTGGAAATAGATAGAGAAGGGTGATATGGTGACATTTAAGTCACAAATTCACCTACAGGTGGCTCAAACTCAGTTTAGGCCCATAAGGCCTAAAACCACTCTTAAGCCTCAAAACCTCAACCTCATACTTGTGGCATATCCTAAACCCCAAGAAAACTTAAGGCCATGAGAAGGTGTGTGATGATGTTTCATATCTTGAAGAGAATGTTTCAGATAAAAGAATACAAGGAAATGGTCAACTTGGTCTCATTACTTCTCCTAAGCTACACTACCCTAGTCTGCCACCTCGAGCTACCAACTTCAATGCTCACATCTCACATGGAAAGATGACTCAAGCCCAGTGCTCTTAGGGGGATTTGGGGACCCATATACACTCACTAGTCATAGAAGAAAAAGTTGAATTAAGGAGCCCAACTCTATGAATAATCACTAACACTGTAACCTACACATAATGCCTTAGAAGGAATCGAGGTCTACCAACTTTCACTCAATACTCACCGTAAAAACTACATGGGTCCAAGAAAAGTTCAAGATTTGTGAAGGGGTCTATGGACCCAACATACATGGCAAAAGGTTTTGAGTTTGAGGCATGTACTCTATGAACCATCGTTAAGATGGTAGGCCACTAAAACCCTGTATAAATTTTAATAAAGACCTGATGGAGGAAACCTTAGGATATTTGCACTCAAATGCCCTAAATTGGTCCTGAAGACACTTAGAACTCATGATGCACTCTGATAAAATCCTATTCAAATAATAGTTTGTACAAATCCCCCAAAGAACATTATTTTGGTAAAGTTTATGGATGAATCCAAAGTACAGAGCTTGGTGAAAGGTTGAAGATCATTGGGGAAGGTAGTATGAGATGTCTTCCAACTTCTTAGACCACAAAATTCTAACAAATCTTCTTGTAAATGCCCCTACAGGTCTGCACCAAAAGGCCAGTCCAGAATGCTAGTGGGAGGTGACCTAGTCACCTAAATGAGGTAGAGTTGCAAGTGTGCAATAATTGGAAGGCATGGGCCATGGTATAGTATGCCAGTTCAAACCTGAAACGTGTTTATTATCCTATTCCTAGGGTCTCATGCAGGGCTTATGACCACCTAAGTAGTTAACACTAAGAGACTAGGCCTACTTGGTCAATTAAAGAAGATGTTTTTTGGCATAGAGAGCTACTAAGGGAGCCAATACATGGTCATAACACCCTGTAACTACCTCATGAAAGTGATAAAACACATTTCTTATATCCATTATAGAGGTTGGGGCAATTTCTCAAGCCTAGTCAACATTCAAAAGGAGAGGTGGGCTACTTAGTGATCCATGGAGGTCGACTAGACCATGATGCCACCTTTGTAACTGCCAAAAGAGGAAGTGCTTGACAAAATTGGCATGGCCATGCTTTGAATGGGGTCAACTAAGGTTGAATTAGTTTCCACCGCTCCATCTCTATGGCATACTCATTGAAGACCACCAACCATGAAGGCAACGCATGGAGGGAGCATGGAATTGTTGTTTATGTTTGTAACTAATGATGGAGCAAATGAGGATCATTCATGACCTCTCTATGTCACTGCCATGCCAAGATTCTTCTTCTCTCTCTTGCTCAGGTCCTATAAAATGAGGCTTGAAGGCCATTATAAGGATCCCTCAATTGAGTATGAGGAAACTCTAGCTAATTTTGTACCTTGTAAACCTCTTGAACTAAATGAAGGATTGTTTTAGCTTCTCCATTACTTGTTTAGTGTGTTTATGCTTGTTGATCTGCATAAGTGTTAGTTTTCTCTCTATTTGCAGATCCTTGTCCTCACCTAGTTGCTAGGAGATTATTTTATGCAGGTCATATGATGTGTCAAAGTGTTGGTGACTATGCTTGAAGTGCAATTTGGGTCTCAATACAAACCTCTCATCCATCACCTTCAAGTTGTAGCCATCTGTCATATCCTTCATATGAAGTACCAATGCGTAGAAGTCTTTGGAGAGGGTGATCCAGTTACTTGTCTTGTTCATTAGTGTTGTTGAAAGGTCAGTTAGAGTGTATAAGTCAATATTGGCACATCAACTCCCCTTAGCTTAGATTTTAGTTCATGTTTCTCTCTCCCTTTTCACCCCATCAAGTTAATAGTCTTAAGAATTGGACTCAATTGATGCACAAGGGGAGCTAGCCCCACAAACTAGAGGTTTAGTCCATCCACAGGTCACCCACAACCTTAGACTAATCCCATGTTACTCTAAACTTGGAGAGGTCTAAACAATCATGTCCTAAAGATGTAGTTTGGTGAGTTAATAATTACTTTAGAAATATTGAGAATTTTGTTTTAAATATTATTATATGACATACCCCAATTTCATCAATAATATAAGAGCTAGTTTTTACAATAATAATAATATTTTAAATTTTTTAAAATTTGATGTAAATTGTATTTCCTTTATTTAAGTGAAACTTCTCTATAAGAGGTTGTCGAGGTTTAAACCATAAATCTTCTCTTAAAAAATTTTAGGGAACTATTTATTGTTAAATCACCTAAGTTCAGGGGTGGTTTTACTTCCTTTTTAAAGCTAAGTGTGTGAAAAAATCTGATTCTTTTATCATAAATTATTAAAGACTTTTTAAATTTTTTTTAAAAATCTTCTCGAGAAATAATTATTTTAACTTTTATTAAAAATGGTAAATATAAACTGAATAGATTTAAATATGAAACCATTCACCTAATTAAAATTTTGTAATTATTTATTTATTTTTAATATAAATTTTATTCTATTATATTAAAAAAACATTAATATAAATGAAGGAAAAAAAGCGTCTTGAGTATTACTCAAAGGGAAAAGGTGAGCGAAAGAAAGCATGTAATCGATTCATTCAACCCCCAATGAACTAAATCGATGGTCCATATCCAAAATGAGAATAAATTAAATTTGAGCGGGCACGAGATAGATGAAATTATCACCAGTAGGGATATATGAATTTTCTTTACCTGCAAAATAGATGGAAGTTATCACCAGCAGAAACGCATGGATTTTCTTTACTTGTCAAATATAATCCACTGGACATTTAGCTATTTCCTGAAAAACCAAAAAAAAAAAAATTCGGGTCGCTTAATCACCGCAAGATATATTCTTTAACAATAGAGAAAAATTAGTCCTTATAAAAAAATTCAGTCCCTTGTTGAGGATTATAAATTTTTGTTAAATGCTTAGAAAACTTCAATAAAAACAAATTATTATAGGTGCGAAAATATGCTATTGAAGCTTTTGATTACTCACCGAGCATGCCGCAAATAATTTATCTGATAATTTCAAACCTCCAACTCGTACTTTTAAAATTTATGCTGAACGTCCAGAGAATCGAACCGGAACATTACAGAACAAATTCCTCTGAAATTAAAAACCCGTCAATCAGACGATGGCCTAAATAAGAAAAAAATGAAAATAAAATCAAATTCTATTGAAACTTTTGATGCTAACCAGCTAAAACCACTCTACGCCATTAAATTTTACCACAATTTCACTGTACAAACCACTTCCGCCAATCGAATGCGGCTGTGAACTAGAAAAGCACAGAAACTGTTACTTTGCAGTAAGAAACCGCCATTGCACGGAGTACTCTCTGTGCGAAAGTTCATTTTGTAGCCGCGAACTTGGCCAGATAATGCAAATATTGCTGAATTATGAGCTGAAAGTGTTTTCGAATGGTGGGATTTGGAAGAAATGTGTGGCCGTTCTGGAGCCGAAAATAGTAGATAAGAATTGGGCGAAATTTTGGCGCAACCCAGTGGCTAAAGACAGCTCAGTCAAATGAAGCCGGTGGATATAAAAAAATGTCGCAAGTGATTGGAGCAAAATAATTACAGCTCGTTTTCAACGTGTGGATAATTTTGTAGGGTTGAATGAAATGACGAATGTTAATGATCAGATTCTGTACTTTCTTATGAGTGAGGGAAGGTCGCGTTTTCTTTTTGTTTTCTTCCGAGTTAGGTATGTGAGCTTTCTAATCTCAAGGAAGTTTTGTGTGGCTCTTTTATTTTTAAGAAAAATTAAAAAAATAATGTATGGTAGAAAGATAAGGAAAGGGAAGTTCAAGATCTGCACCATATTTATACCTGGGGCTATTTCCTATTTGGCACAATGTAATAAAAGAGATGAGTAAAATTTTATAAAAAATAATGATTTAATCAATCAATTTATTAAAGATGTTTATATCAATTTATTAAAGATGTTTATACCATTTAGTATTTGTTGAAAAATAGAAGAAAAGAAAAGATTGTTCAATTTTTTTATAGAATGAATAGAATATCATTGTCGAGAAGAAGTGTTCGATGAAGAATTTTTGCTCTACTAGGGTTTGTTAGGATTTGCTTATGTCTTGCGTTGAGAGCCATAGTCTTTTCACCGCTGGACCTCCCTGCCATATTGTGTCCTTGCAAGATAATAACATTAATTGAGTTTTAATAGCTTTGCCCTCTGGGCGAGTTATTCAATGGCCTCCCCACCTTCCCATCTAGCTATTGAAGTCGTGATGGTCGAAGGAGGAGAACTCAACAATGGCCCCGCCAAACAAGTGTTCGATAAAATTAGTCCCAAAAGTTTATCACGAGGTAAAGATTCTCCCGCTGATGTTATTTTTTCTTGGCCTGCTTTTGATTTTGCTTGTCAATGGCTAGAATAGTTCTACCTCATAGGCTACATTGTTGACTGCATTCCTTCTGAAAGCATGCTCAAATCTTGGGTTCAATCCACCTAAGCAACCCATGGCATTGAGCTTGAAATCATCCAAAACATGACCAAAGGCTTCTTTCCATTAAAATTTGTTGACCCCATCCATGGAGGTCTCATATTAAACAAACTTCAACCACCTAGTATGTTTGAAACTCCCTCTTAATGTTATCCCCTTGGAACAATGACTTTGTTATCTCAAAGCAAGCTACTATGAAAGTTCATATTTGGGTTGTGTTCCCAAGTTTAACCTTGCCTTGTTAGCCATTATTGGACCAAATATCTAGTTTCATAGGCCGTATTGTCACTCATGAATCCTTAAGATTCCACTCGACCTAGCCATAAAGGAGGGTTTGCGTGGAAGTTGATCTTTCTAAGGACCTCAAGGAATTTGTCGAAATACAAGTTGGTGATTCCTGATACTCTCATATAATATTATATATCAACTTGCCTGACACATGCTTTCGTTGCTAAGCCACATACCACAAGATTAAAGACTGCCCAGTGTACCTCCCTTGCACCAGGGCCCCTGCCAAGATGATGGTTGTGTCTCCTAAAAATACCTAGGAAGACAGATGACAAATTATTGGGGGGAAGAATAAAAATCACAAGGGACCTACTTAGATAGGTAATGGGAATATTAATAAGCTTTTCTCTAGTTCAGCACCTCATGCACTTGATGCCTCGATTCCGTTGAACAAAGAAGTGTTTCGTAGCATGATCCCTGTTAAGGAACTAGCGGCTACGAAGGTAGCACCATCTCAGCCTTATTTTCAAAGCACACCCTTGGTGGCATCATGTTTTTTACAGTTCTCAAGTTTTATCAAATGTCTTTGCAGATGATCTAGCTTTCTCGTCACACTTCACTCAGACTGGCACTGGTAAGCACTCGTGCAACACCTCCCAAAACTCTCTAATTCAATCTCAAATCCACATTCATTAGGATGTTGCCAAGGATTTAGAATATATGATAAAATTTACCCAGTAGTGAAATTTTCTCCTAGCTAACTCATAGTATTTATTGAAGAATAAATATGAATACCTTGAAGGGCTAGATGCAAAAGATGTGTCTCTCAACATCCATAATCTATAAATTGTTTCTCATGGAATGTTCATGGTTTGACATACTCATTTTGCAAGTATGTGCTTCAAGATTTCAGAAGTAAGTTTGCAGATTTGGACATTCTTTGCCTTTAAGAAGTGAAGGTGGCAGGTTTCCTTCGCACAACTGCTACCAAAGTTATCTGACCTGACAATTTAATGTTTTTTAGTGAATACAAGGCAAACCGTGGTGGCATTATGACAATTATTGTGTCGAAATGGCAACCTCATTTTGTGATGTCTAGAAAGGACCCTTCCCATCATGTCATATGGGCCCTCCTCAACATTGAGAATCATTTTTTTGGCATTATTAATGTTTTTGCCTTGAATAACGCTCATAAGTGTACAAATTTATGGTGATGAAGTATTAATTCTCTTCATGATGCTCACCGAGTTATTTGTGGAGATTTTACTATGGTTGAACAATCAACTCACAAGATTGGTAATCAACCTATGAGATGGGCCATTCGTGAAAGGGAGGCATGGTTATACATACAAAATAAGTTTAGCCTTCATGACCCTAATTTTGGGTGGCACCCCACTCAAAAATCTTTGTACACTTGGACCAATCTTCGAGGTGGGTTTGATAGGGTCCTTATACAACTTGATTGTGCCATGATTTCTTCTTGGCCATACTTCTCCTTTGATATCACGTTCTCACCATCGGTGGAAGCCCTACTGGATTTAACTTTATTCAACCACTCTTCAATCAGGTTTCATATTACTCAGCTATTTAAAAAGCCTAAATTGCATAAGACGTAATTCTTTCTTAATAGGGCCCTCTTAGATCATGGGCCCACTATAGCACATGTCAAATGGGTTTAGAATCTTGTTCCTAGGCTAACTCAGTAGCTAGTATGGACCCAATGGTGGGTGGATGCTATCAATTAGATGACTAAATTACTATGGATTTATGGGTGCCAATTAGTCAAAATTCGGCGATGATCTTACTCTGCCTCCTCTTTCGAATTAAGACGTGTAGTGGCCTCACTAGAACAACACCTATTCATTAAAACCTTCCAACTATGGGTGGTCAGATTACACCATTAAATCCAAATTATTGATCAGTATATTACTTATGGTACTCAATTTTGAGCTCATATACATTGGCTCAAAGTGGGCAACTGGGTCTCCAAGGAATTCTTCCACGTGTTCAAGGCCAAATCCACCACCCAACAAATGGTAGCCCTTCAAGGTAGTGGGCAATGATTGACAATGACACCTAAGATGGTCAAGGATTTTGCCAAACATTATCAACAAGTCTTTTCTACCTAACCACCATCCATGGAAAGCCAATAGGCCCTGAACTAATGCCTCTCAATGGTTCCCACTAAAGTTTCCTCCACCTAAAGGGTCACCTATGGTAGACTCCTCTCTTTGGAGTTTCTATTTAAAGTCATGATGCAAACGGCCAATGATAAAGTCCCAGGCTATGATGGCTTCCCCTACAAATTTTACAAGACAATGTGGGATATTGTGGGGGCTAACCTTTACTAGGTCTACCTCAAAGCCTTCCACTCACTGACTTTGGGCTCAGCCATCAACAAAGGACATATCAAATTCATCTCGAAAGCTGGCGACCTTGAAATCATTTGCAATTGGCATCCTATCACTTTGCTTAACGTCTCTTACAAAATCACTACCAAGGCTTTGGCTCTTTGCCTTAGGCATATGTTTCCATCAATCATTCAGCCTGAATAAACAAGCTTCGTTCAAGACTAGTATATTTTGTATAATGTCATAGCAGTGTGGGAAGGCATGGAATAGGCATGATGATCGTAACAAAAGGCATTATTCATCAAAATAGACTTTGAGAAATCCTATGACCACATTGAGTGCCCATTTATCCTTACCATGCTACAAGCTCTGGGTTTTGGTCCCACTCTCATCTAGTCTGCGCGCATGCATTTTTATTATGCTTCAAATTATCTCTCTGTTAGTGAAGTCAATTTTGAGCCTTTCAGCCTATTTAGATCCATCATACAAGTTTATCCCTTGGACCTAGCCCTGTATGTTCTTGCAATAAAAGGCTTTGGATATTTCTTGGATAATGCTTAATCGCAAGGCCTGGTGCATGGTATAGCCCTTCCTTCAGAAGAACCCTAACTTATTAATGGCCACTTTACTAATGAATTTTTTATTATGGTCATTGAGGATGAGGATGTTGTGTCTAATGCATTGCTTATAGGTCTTTGGTCTTGCCTTTGGCTTTTCCATTCAATGGTGTAAAATGTAGTGTTATAGGTAGTCCTATCTTCCATAACATGTTTGGATGGCACAATACAATTGGCACTGGCTTTAGCACGATGAGATATTTAAATTTATGGGGATCTCCTTTGCCTTTCAAGCTACCCCCTCTTGGTTTTGGCAATATGTGGTCAATCGTGTTGAGAAAAAACTCTTGTATTAGATCACCAAACTGCTTTCCTTGGCTAGCAAATTCCAAATCTTCTCTAAAGTATTTGTTGCCATCCATGTGTATTAATCCTCATACTGGGTGCCCACCAAACATGCTATCATAAAACTTGAAAAGTTATTGAGGGACTTCATTTGGGCCAATCCTTCCTTTGATAAGTGTTTCCATAGAGTTGCCTGGGATTATTGTTGTCTCTCATGGGTGGCTGGTGGTATGGGCCTCATTGATATCTCTCATCAAGCTTTTGTTTTGTGCACTAAGTGGATTATTCATGCAGTAGAGGGAAAATAAGCCTGTAATATTATTATCAGGAATTTTATTGCTCAAGGGTCCCCCTATGACTGTGTCGCTTGAAAAGAGCTTGGTTTTCTCAATCTCCTTACTCTAGTCACCCCGATCAATGTGGTGGGAACCTTTGTTATTGAGAATATCTATAAAGTTTGGGAAAAAATCAAACCTTGGTTGTTATATAATGGTTCAGGCTTTAGGGATGGGCTATCCATCAACCAACAATCACTTTGGTGGTCATCGATCATAAACATATATGTAGTTTCCTTGGCAAAAGTGCCTTGGATTCATGCACTTAGATTCTATTGTAGAGGTATCTACACCGTGTAAGACCTTTTCTGTAAATAAACTCAATTTTAGATCCCCTAGAATGCTTTCCAAGCTAAGTATACACTTTCTCTGATTGACATGATCTTATGATGAGATTGTGGCAGCAGTGCCAATGGAGTTCCTTCACAAGATCTCTATCACTTCTGCCTGCCCTTGGTGGAAAGATTGGAAATGGTACAAAGAGATCCCTTTCCAAAATTATATTGCAAGAAAAATGATATGAATGGCTCTCTCCACACATGCCTATGGTGGATAAACTTAACCAGAGGTGGGATATACATTCCTCCACTTTTCTCTGGGAAAAACAATTTTGGACTATCTGGTCTGCTTGTACTGAGCCCAAAATTGCTCATTTCAATTGGTGTTTGCTTTATCAAGAACTGCCTATTGGAAAAAGGCTAGTCAAATTGAGGATCTATCTTCCCAAATGTCCCTTATGTGGCCACCTTGAAACCATATTACACCTTTTCTGGCACTGCCCGAAGGCCTAATGTGCCTAGCTATGGATTCAGGATTTTTTTCAACCACTTCGCTCCATTCCCTTCAGCTAGTGTCATATTATCTTTGAGGATAACCTAAGTTTGCCTCCTTAGTTCACCCAAATTTGGTATGTTTTCAGAATGGAAATTTTATTTTGGCTCTAAAAAGAACGTAATTCAGTGATATTTTTTAATAACTCTGATGACTCTTTGTTTGTTACTTATGACAAAGCCACCATTATTTCTAATGTTCTTTTGCAGATTCAAGTGCAAATAAATAAGTGGCTATGGAACTTGATTACCTGCAGCGGCTCCTCCATTATTGGGGTGATGCACCTTACACCATTGCTCGCGTGCCACATTCACCTCTTAAGGACACTCCACCTAGCAACAATGATGGTTTGCCTAGGAGTGGCTCTCATTGCAACCAGCCTTGCCACCATTCTTGGGCCTCTGGTGCCTTGCAATAACATCACTCTCCCCCTTCAGTGTAGTAGGGTGGTTGGGGTTCCCCCTATTGATCGACGTGTTGGTTGGGGCTCTTTGCCTCCACCACCTCGACATATTTAGCAGTGTGACTCCTCGCCTCTGGTGGCCCAGCCCTAGGGGAGGTTACAATCTAGCAATTACCAGGATAGCTCCTTTTAGTCTTTTCATAAAAGTTTCTCATGGCTTAATTTAGCGATTTCTCCCCCGCATACTTATTGAAGAAAGATATAATCTTGACCAGGTGGATGCTAACACTGGATGGAACCCAGTGGATGACAGGAAAGATCTTCTTGGCTCTGGGTGGGGTGGTCCTCCTGATAATGACTTGTCCCCAGCTGGTTTATTTGCTATTACTGCTTAAGTTACCATCTTTTTTGATGTACTAGATCTTTTTCTAAGCATGGCCTAATTTGTTCATTACTTTTGTGGCCTTGGGCCTTTTGTTTCCTAAGCGTTGTCTAGTTTGACTTTGGTGGTGTCTCCTCTACTATCTTTTTTTTTAATAGTCTTGTATATGTTTTATTTAAAATAAAATTATAAGTTTTATCTCATTAAAAAAATATATAAGAAAAAAGTTATAAAAAATCTTTAAATATTATATAGAAGAAAAATTTGAATAAAAATTATGTAAGAATAAAAAACAAAGAAAAATAAAAGGAAAAAAGTTAGAAAAAATCTTTAAATATTATATAGAAAAAAATAAATAAATAAAAAAGAAAAAAATTGCAATTTTTTTAAGTTAAAAAACAAAAGAAAAAAGTTATAAAAAATCTTTAAATATTATATAGAAGGAAAAATTAAATAAAAATTATGTAAGAATAAAATACAATAAAAATATAATTAAAAATGATTATTATTCATAAAAACTATTTTGAAAGAGAGAAATGTATAAATAAAATTCTATAAAATTAAATAATTTAAAATATAAAATTTCCAAAGACTTCAAGTTTATGTGATTTCTATTTGTTAAATAATAACTTTAAAAAAATTAAATATCATGTAAATTGTTGAAAAATGGAAAAAAAATAAAAAATAAAAACGAAATAAAGAATATATATTTTTTTAATTTAAAATTTGATGTTCTTTGATTCAAAATCAATGAATTTTCCCTCCCCTCCGCCGCTACGCCCAATTAAAGAAAGGGTTTGGTCAAAAGAAAATAATTATCATTTCAAAATATTATAAAATAAAAAAGAGAGGCATTGCTTTTAGTGCACTTTTTCCTACCATTATCGAGACTCAAATCTTATTATAGTAGTGAAAATAGAAACTTGTCATTGGAATATATAAAATTAAATTATTAAAAAAGAAGCACCTTGATGGAATGAATATTTGTCATGTTTGGTTTTGATTAGGATTTTTTTACATGCCATCGTCAATATTCTTAGTCCTATGAGATTGTTGATTTGTCTTTGCATTTATTATTTTTCATTTTTTGGGTGATCTTTTCCTTATTTAATAAGGCTTGATTAAGTTCTTGAGTCATTTGATACAGTACAATCGGGAGGAAGCCTTCATGGCACTGAAGCGAGCTCACAAAAAAATTTCAAAAAAATATTATGAGGTAATGTACCCCTACTCAAGATTCTCTCCCTGATGTTTTACTTGATCTGCATGCTTTTAATAGTGCTTGCTAATGGCTTGAAACTCATATCCTTATAGGATATTTTGTGGGTCGTATCTTGATTGAATGCATGCTTTGAAGTTGGGTGCAAATTAATTGGATGCCCCAAGGCATTAAACTTTCAGGTTTTCAAAATTTGACTAAGGGTTTCTTCATTTTCAAGTTTGAAAACCCCAATCATAATGCCATTATTCACAAGCATGGCCTAGTTTATGTGAGAAGTTCTTTGCTTTTCTTCTCCGTCTTGCCCTGAGACTTTGTCGTTTCAGGAAAAAAAAAAAACCAACTGAAAGTCCTTGTCTAGGTAGAATTTCCAGGTTTACAAATGCCTTTTTGGCCTTTTTTGAAACAACTAGTAAAACCCTTAAGATTGTTTGTTTGTTTCAAGTCCAACCATTTCTTTGTTACTTGTCCTCAATAGCAACTCTATGTAGAGGTTGACCTCTCTCAAAACCTTCGTGGGACATTGATATCCATATAGGTGGTCAACGTTTCACCCAAAGGGTTTTATACATCGACCTCCCAAATACCTGCTTTTAATGTTAGGGTTCAAGCCACATGGTTAAATATTTCCCTCTTATGGTTGCTTCAAATCCGCTAACCAAAGCAATGCCAAATCCCTCTTGCCCTATGGCAGGAGCGAATGATGGGTGACAAGTTGCAGGTCAGTGATATAATCAGAATAATCAAACCTCTAAAGCCTTTATTGTTACAACCCCTCAAGTTGTACTTAGAATAATGCAGTGGTTTTTTATAAACTAATTACTTAACATTCATTCACTCAAACCATAACTATACTAAATAACTTAGCCAATCATATAATTATCAACAACTTAGAACAATAACAGTTCCAAATTCTAAAAATGAATGCAATATAATACATTACAATTGCAAAGAAAGTAAATACACTAGGACTCAACGACGACTAGTCCAATAATACATCAAATATTGTTCAAGTATAACAAATATATATTACAATTACATTTCCATTAAGCATTTAGCCTTAATACAATAAATAAATACCAAGCTCTCCAGAGCTCTAGTCAAACCAACTTATGTATTTCTGATAATCTCAAAAGTAGTCTCCAGATAAGAACTGTAGTGGGGAGGGATAGCATCCTCTGAATGCTTTTTCACACCAACCACGAACCATCGATCCCCTGCACAATCCCCTATCAAAGAATGGTCCTCCCTTCACAAATAGGTAGATGGTAATGGTGCAGAAATCCAAAGAGACATGCTAGTACACCATGTGCTGTAAGATTTCTACTACATGATGTGTATCATAAAGAAAATACATTATAACATGATATCGTACAACATGTAAATCAAATATATGAAATGATAATGTCTATCCAGCTTTACTTTGGCCAAAGTTTTCAAATAACATACGATCACACAGATCAGTCAATTTCATAACACACCACTTGATTGGATTATCTACATCCAACATTGGTGTTGCTATCTAGGATAGTGAAGTCCATCTCACTGCCTACTTAGCATCATCAATACAGAATCTATTATAAATATATATAGCATAGTATATAACGTAAAGTTTCATTCATATTCTTACTATGCTAAGAATGGAACAATCATAACCATACATTTTATCCGTCAAATGTATATAATGAAACTAAAACGTGCTATTATTACATATATAACAAAACACAATCCATTCGATATCACACCATCTGAGTATGCTTTAAACAAGGACCACTTTCTCAAGTTACATAGGTAACATATTGTTTAAACAACCATAGTTTCCAGTTCTAGTCACAACCATGTTTATATTAGTAATCACCTAATAATAAAATAAGTATGCCCAAAATAAAAATCTGCCTTTACTAAGTTAAATAATAGACCAAGGCATTTAATTTGTAAATTTGGTTGCAAGTATCTAATAGACATAATCTTAAAGTATTTCCCTACGTACTTTTTGTGGTATATATATATATATATATATATATATATATATATATATATCACAAAAAGTATGTAGGGAAATACTTTAAGATTATTTGAGGTAAACTCAAATTTGCAATATGACCTCAAATAATCTTAAAGTATTTTCCTACATACTTTTTGTGGTATATATATAAAATCAAAAGATCATCCTTTAAACACACTTCATACATGTAAACTCGATACTCAAAATAATCAATAGTATCGGTTTTATTCAACTAAGTTCAAGTTTATTAATTCATCTTAACATATGAAATCTTTAGACAAATCAAAAAATCTATTACACTAGGATCTCAATTTCATTTTTTAAATAAAGCATAAACACTCAAGTTTACATTTTCCATTTTTAATAATCTAATTCGAGATTATGTACTCAGTCAAGGTAGAAAGCAGGTTAACACATGGAAGCCAAAGGTGACAAGTGTGAGTCATGATGAGTCTGCAGGTCCAAATAATTTGTTTGCTATGGTGGAGAATGCTTTAAAATTTGAAGAGTTCCAAGGGCTCTCATTGTTTGCTCATGTTGTGAATAAAGAGACCAAACTCAAAGAGAAGACCAAGGTGTTAGTTGAAGCTAGTTCTAAGGTATGTATGGATCCAAGTGAACATCTTACCATTGCTGAGCATGTATCATGCAAAAAACATCAATTGTCTGTGCCTAGTGATGAGATTCCTAACTATAAGGTGGATTCTTCAGATGAAAAGGTATGTCATGAATCTATATTGTCTCCGTGTATTGTGAATTCATTCCTAGAAGAAAAGGAGAATATTGTAGTAGATGAGCATGTTGCTTCTATTAAGCCTAAAAAGAAGAAAAAGAACTATAAGTATCAGATGACCAAGGAGGAGATGGAATATGACGAGTTGTGGGCAAATCCTAGTTTCACATTGTTCTAGGACATTGTGAAGTAGGGTATCTCTGCCTATGCTTTTTAGAATAAATCTTTTTGTGGAGAATCAAGTTTGTGTGCTTAAGTTCATAATAACAATTAATATAGAGAATATCATTGGTTAAGGGGGAGTAACAAGTTCATTAGCTTGTTCCAAAGATTTTTGAAGGAGATATAGTATAGGGTCAGAATGGATGTTTCCAGGTGGCCTAATGAGATTGATGCAATTTCAAGAAGAGTTTGATACTCATAAAGGTCTATGCATTTCTTTGTGATGTGTTCCAAGTAGTTTTGTGTCTTGATGATCTAGTTTGTGCCAATTGAAGATTTTGTAGTGCTCTCAGTTTTCTCAGTTTTTGGCTTAAGGGCAAGCAGGCCTAAAATGGATTATATGATATATGGGTCCCTAAAGATGTGGAAGCTCAAATCTTAGTCCAAAATTGTGTAATGGTTATCTCCAAGTGTACAAGAAGTTTTAGAGGGGGATGTTGACCAGAAGAAAGTTTGTTGACTATGTTTATTTTGAAATTTGAGGGTTTTGGGCTATGCTAGAAAAGTGGTTTGCTTTGTGAATTGAGGTCCGAGGCTTCATAATAGGTTGAATGGGCCAAATACATTGTCAAATTAAGCTTCACAAAGATCTGAAAGTTTGTGTTTTTCAAATTATTCATGTTTTTGTCAAGATGGAGGCCTAACTAGCTAGTAGGTTTATGAAGGAAGTATGTTGCTGAGGATGAGCTAGGTGATGAAAATTAGTGTGCTCGAGGGGGCATATAAGATTGCTCTATATATGAAGTTTTAGGTCTTGAAGGTGCATCTACTAAAAATTATGGGCTCTGCAAGTTCTAGGTAGGGCTTCAAGGAATCTAGACAGGCCTAATAAGAAGAAGATTGCTTTTTGTTTAGTTTCTCCAAAAGAGTAAGGCATGAGTTTTTTCAAGGAGAGTTCTTAGGTTGGATAGAGCATGTTTCCTATTTGAGAGTGGCATGAATTTTTGTTTGTGGTCCTTGAGGTGGTTTGAGAGAGAAGGTTAAGTAAGCCTATGTTGTGGTTCTGCATGGTGTGTGGAGATATGAAAATGCTCAGGAGGTGAATTTGATCAATAATCCTAGGGGGAGTCCCTCTCAGGTGTTTCTTGATATGTTTCATCATATTTCAATATTTTTGTGTTCTTTCTTTATTGGTTGCAATGTTGGCATGGAGCAAGAGGAAGTTGTCAAGATAAATAAAAGGTAGGCTCGAGGTAAGGGGGAGTTGGTGTCATCTTTCCAAGGTGGTCCTCTCTTTTTTTGGGTCTTTTTAGGTCCTTAAGATCAGTTGGTGCCCACTTTACCATTATGTCAAAAGGGGAGAAAGTTCCTATTGTGAGAATGATTGAAGAGAGAGAAGGAAGGTGAGTTGTATATTGTTTTATGATGGTTGTTGATATCAATGATAAAGGGGGAGATTATTAACTATTTTTCAATGATGTCATGGAGGTGTCTAAGTGATTAGATGAAGTGCCTTGATAGTCTTAGTGATAATAACAAAGTGTGCAATGTGATTGTCCTAGTATGCTTGAAGAAGGTTTGGTTGATCTTCAATTTTTGCATGGTTAAGGATGTTCAGGGATGAGTATGGTGCTTTAAGCATGTGAAAGGGGTCCTATCAAAGGTTAAGGATGCATTGAGTACTTATGTGCATGATTGAAATTAATCTGGTTGATCATTGTTTTCATCTAGACATTTTGGGTCTAATGGCAGAAAATATGAGTATGTAGTTTGTTGACATCACTGTTTTCATGTGTGGATGTTTCAGGGGGAATTAGTCATATGGTTGTGATCACATTTGTGCCTAGTTATTGTGCACTAAATTTTAGGTCATGCAATGAAGCACAACATAATATATTCAAGTGCAAAGTTGTTAGGTTGTGGAGCTAAACGCTTCAACTGTTTGCAGACATGGAGGAGTTGCTGAGTGTCACAGTCACCGGCGTCAGTTAGGCCGACCGACGTTGGTCAGGGGTGAACAGAAGGGCAACCGACATCGGTAGAAGTCGGCCGATGTTGATCATCTCCAGGCAGACAGGGACCGACATCAGTCGCCTGTGCGGTTCTATAACTGTTCGTTGCATGAACAGTTAGTTCGTTGAACTGAGTGTTTGCATGTAAAAGGCTATTTTTTGGTCTTGAGTTGCGAGTCTAATTATTGTAAATTAGAAGTCTAAGTTATTGTTTAAGTGTGGGATCTATTTATAGACCCATTGGCATGTATTGTAGAGTGTGCTAGATAACCAGTGTGCTAGTTAGAGTTGAGCAAGTGTAGCTCCTTCTAGTTCCATAGATGAGCAAATAGAGGAAGGCAAGGAAGATCATTCCAAGTGTAAGATCATTTGAATTGCAGGTTGTTGCAAGTTCATGGAGAAGATCTACATGGTAAGTAAGATCATTTGAATTGCAGGTTGTTGCAAGCTTATGGGAGATCTACTTGAAGTACTTTGAGTACTTGTGTACTGGCAGGGTTATTACTGACTGGTTGGAGGTGAACACCAATTCTGTGTGTGAGTTGTGTGTTGGGACCATTTTTGGTAGGAGAGTGAACTCTTGATTGAGAATTACTGGGAGCCCTTGAGGTGTGGGAAGCCTCATAGAGGTGGAAGAAGAAGTGGCATCTTCTTTATTGTATTTTCTTTCTGGATGAGTATTAATACAATTTGTGTTGTCTCTCATATTCTGTGCTATTTGTGAATTCTAGTTGCTTATTGCTTCGGGTTAATTCTGCATGTTTAGTTGCTAATACAAGGTAATTATATTATGCTCTTGTTGAGGAGAAAGATCCTAACAAGTGGGATCAGAGTTTTTTATTGTTCTTGATTCCCCATCAACTGGTATCAGAGCTTTTGGTTGGGTTACTAACAGGTGTTTCAGATCTGGTTAGTGTGTGTTGATTACAGGATTACTCACAGGGGTTTCTGTTTGAGTGGGAGTATAGCAATGGCAGAAGAAAGTAAGCTACGAATGGAGAAGTTTAATGGCAAGAACTATCAATTATGGAGGATGCAGATTGAAGATTATCTATATCAGAAAGATTTGTACTTACCGTTGGGTGGGGTTGCATGCAAGCCCACGGATATGAAGGATGAAAAATTGGAGGTTCTTGATCGGAAGGCTCTGGGATCTATAAGGTTGAGCCTTGCATCATCTGTGATTTCCAACTTATCTCAGGCTAAGACAATGGTAGAGTTGATAGAATCTTTGGCAAATTTATATGAAAAACCCTCAGCTTCGAATAAGGTATTTTTTATGAAGCAATTATTTAATTTGTAAATGTTGGAAGGTGGATCTATTCATAGTCATCTTAGTGATTTCCATGGTTTGGTAAACCAGTTAAGTTCAGTCAATATTTTTTTTGATGATGAAATTAAGGCTCTCTTAATCTTATGCTCATTACCTGAAAGTTAGGAGAGTTTGGTAATGGCAGTTAGTAATACTGCGTCTGCTTCAAAAATCTTACAAGTGGATGATGTTGTGAGTGTAATCTTGAATGAAGAAATTTGCAGGAAAAGCACAGGTGAATCATCAGGAAATGATTTGAGTGTGGAAAGCAGGGGAAGGCAAAGAGAGAAGATCGAGCATGGGAGATCAAGGTCTAAGATAGGCAGGAGATCCAAATCTAGGTATGGCAGAATAACCTGCTGGAAATGTGGAAAGCAAGGGCACTTAAAGAGAGATTGTTGGTTGGGTGAAGATCAACATGAAGGACATGAAGAAGCAGATGTTGCGGATTATGTTGCATAGGATGCTCTGATATGTTCCTTAGATAAAGTAGAATCTTGGGTTTTAGATTCTGGTGCCTCTTTTCATGCATCCCCAAATAGGAAATTTTTTCATGAGTATGTCCAGGGAGACTTTGGAGAAATTTATTTAGGGGATGGTAAGCCTTGTTAGATGGTTGGCAAAGGGAAAGTGAAGCTGAAATTGCAGACAGGGAACACATGGGTGTTGAAGGAGGTCATACATATCCCAATCCTGAAGCGAAATTTGATTTTTGTTGGAAAGTTGGGTGATGAGGGTTGCACAGTA
Source organism: Torreya grandis (assembly GCA_037957365.1). Taxonomy (NCBI): domain Eukaryota; kingdom Viridiplantae; phylum Streptophyta; class Pinopsida; order Cupressales; family Taxaceae; genus Torreya; species Torreya grandis. The sequence goes on from JARHVA010001127.1 coordinate 965,938, forward strand.
ACTCTCACAGCGGACTCTTGGAAGGTTACCAAGGGTGCACTTGTTGTAGCAAGAGGTAAGAAAGTAGGTACGCTTTATCTATCTACTTGTATTACTGATTCTCTTTTTGGTTTATCTACTTTAGCTGTAGATTCGAAGATGTGGCCTAATAGGCTTGGTCACATGAATAAGAAGGGGATGCATGTTCTTGAGTCAAAGGGTATGCTTTCAGATTTGAAAAGCATTGATCAAAATTTCTGTATGCAGAAGAAGAAAGTGACATTTCTTGAGAAATCTGATGTTCGTGACAAGAATAGGAAAGCCTTGGTTTTCAAGGAGAAGATGATGGACAGAGATCAGCGCAAGGGGCTGAAGAATTTTGACCAGAGCAAGGTTGATATGGACAAGGGTTTGATCCAAAAGGAGCTCGCGGGTAAAGGTCATCACTCACAAGTAAAACATAGATACCGACGTCAATTAGAAAACTGGCATCGGCATCCAGACAGGGACTGATGTCGGCTATGTGCAGACTGACATCGGTGACTTCAGATAGATAAACACTGGCAGCGGTCAGAGGGAACCGATGTCAGTGATAAGCCAGTCACATGGAATCGACATTGGTCGGATGCAGACTAAGATGTGACCGGCATCGGTCACTGAGACAGATTTTGGGTGGACAACAAGCTGTCAAGGAGTCTCAAGCACCCATATGGAGGACTTAAAGGATAAGTAAGCCTCAAATTCATCATTTCCCTTCTTTACACTGCTTGTTGCTCACTGATGGTCAAGAACCAGGAAGTTATTAAAGAAGCAGAGCAGGTAGATCCAGGAAACAGTGGGAGCTTGGCATGGATGAAGGATGTGATTCCTTGGAGAAGAACCAAACGAGAGTTTTTGGGTGGAGTTGCCAGCTGGAAGAAAGCACTGAGAGACGAATGGATGTTCAGGATAAAGAAGAGCGGGAATGGACACGTGAGATAGAAGGCTAGGGTATATGGTCTTGTGTAAGCTGCAGGACAATGGAGGTTTGACCATTGTGTTTCTCTTTACTAGGTTGGATAATATTAGCTACATTATCCTATTACTGTATTATGTGCTTGTTGCAAGGTTACACATACATGGAGTTGTTGAACTAAAAGTAAAGCTAGTTCAGAGGTGTGTCATGAGGAATCTGGGAACAGCAAGATTCTTTGGCATGAGTGTGTTTTAGAGACATGGAAGGTCACAGGTTGACTTTGTCTTCAGATGATTGTGTGAAACCGGTTAGCACGTCGATGGTTGGACAGTTCTATGAACAGTGTCTTGATTCACATAATGAGGTTAAGTGCATGGTATGTACTAGACCTGAGTTTGCCCAAGCAGTGGTTATTGTCAGAAAGTTTGGAGCCAATCTGGGAAAGAAGCACTGGAGGGCAGTTCAGTGGATTCTCAAGTATCTGAGAGGGACCAGCAGCAAGTGCACATGCTATGCAGGGTCAAGTTATTTTCTACATGGGTTTGTAGATGCGGATGTGGCAGGTGATTTGGATGACAGGAGGTACACCGCAGGATTTGTGGTGGTTGGTCTTCAAGAGTGATCTTGAAGAGGGATACAAAGCCAAGGGAACAAACTAGATGATGTACAAGTATAGGTACAGTTGCAACTATTTATCTCCAAGTGGGAGATTTTTAGGTTGTGGAGCTAAAAGCTTCAACTGTTTGCAGACATGGAGGAGTTGCTGAGTGTCACAGTCACCGGCGTCGGTTAGGCCGATCGACCTCGGTCAGGGGTGAATAGAAGGGCAACTGACATCGATAGAAGTCGCCCAACGTCGGTCATCTCCATGCAGACAGGGACCAACGTCGGTCGCCTGTGCGGTTTCAGAACTGTTTGTTGCATGAACAGTTAGTTCGTTGAATCGAGTGTTTGCATGTAAAAGGCTATTTTTTGGTCTTGAGTTGCGAGTCTAATTATTGTAAATTAGAAGTCTAAGTTATTGTTTAAGTGTGGGATCAATTTATAGACCCATTGGCATGTATTGTAGAGTGTGATAGATAGCCAATGTGCTAGTTAGAGTTGAGCAAGTGTAGCTCCTTCTAGTTCCACAAATGAGCAAATAGAGGAAGGCAAGGAAGATCCTTCCAAGTGTAAGATCATTTGAATTGCAGGTTGTTGCATGTTCATGGAGAAGATCTACATGGTAAGTAAGATCATTTGAGTTGCAGGTTGTTGCAAGCTTATGGGAGATCTTCTTGAAGTACTTTGAGTACTTGTGTACTGGCAGGGTTATTACTGACTGGTTGGAGGTGAACACCAATTCTGTGTGTGAGTTGTGTGTTGGGACCATTTTTGGTAGGAGAGTGAACTCTCGATTGAGAATTACTGGGAGCCCTTGAGGTGTGGGAAGCCTCATAGAGGTGGAAGAACAAGTGGCATATTCTTTATTGTATTTTCTTTCTGGATGAGTATTAATACAGTTTGTGTTGTCTCTCATATTCTGTGCTATTTGTGAATTCTAGTTACTTATTGCTTCTGGTTAATTCCACATGTTTAATTGCTAATACAAGGTAATCATATTGTGCTCTTATTGAGGAGCAAGATCTTAACAAGTTGGATCAGAGCTGTTTGTTGTTCTTGATTCCCCATCAAAATTTGGGCTCCCATGAATTTTAACAGTCTTTTCCCATAGCCAAATTTGCAATGTGGCAAGAAAAGCCAAGTAGGCATTTTGATGTAGTCATATTTCACATGTGTGAAAATTTCAAGAGAAAATAATCATATTGGTTTGTTCAGTTTTGTGCCTTGTTTATTTTTTATAATTCTCAAGTCATGTGATGAATCACATCAAAAGATATGCATGTGCAAAGTTGGCCTTCCAAACAGTTCTTGACATTGTTGGCTCTGTGGCAAAAAAATCTAAGTGAGAAGATTAATAACATTATATCTCACATGCATGAAGGTTTCAAGAGTATTTTGACACATGTTTGGATTACCCTATGAACTTACATCATTTGGTCCAAATTTGAGATCGTGAGATTGATCGAGGCAAAAGATATGCCTATGCAAAGTTGGCCTTCCACGTTGATAGTAATGGTCCCCATACTTGGTCTATTTTACACGATGTTAAAGATCATGATTAGATGGAGATCTAATGGTTCATGGGTGAATGTACAGATTGATTTAATGATTTAAATCAAGTCAAAGAGATCAATGTGATAGTTACTTAACTATAAGCAGAGGTAAAGTCTGTGCTTCTTCTAAGATCTAATGATGAACAGATGTTCGTACATATACAGATCAATGATGCATATTGAGCGAGATGATTTCAAGGTGTCCAATGTTTAACATAGGTAAAGGTTGATTTCCTTACAATAAAATTTATGGTTCATGATTAATATAAGGAATTATGACACGAGATGATACCTTTATGACCGAAGTTTAATTGTGACCGTTTGAATTCAAATATTTGAATTTAACAAAGGAAATACCAGTGTCTGGTTTTTGAGCCATATCTTTTGATACAGGTAGAATTTGCTCATGATGTAAAAATAAAATTTGTAGAGGCCTCCAAGATTCACTTGGAAATACAAATTTTAAGATAATAAATTGTGTACAATCAAATTTATGAAGGTTCAAAGTTGACAGTGTTTTCTTGCATGGATTGTAAGTGATCCAAGAAGGATAATTGAGATTGTGTTGATGTTGTTTCTATGTTTAATGATGACTTAGCTATTGGAGAGTGTTTTAGACTCCATAAATTTCATTTGTATGTATTTTTGAGGTGCTATTAGTATTTCTTGATTATGAATAATGCTTACGAAGTTGATTGTGTGTTCGTTCATGGTGTTCCCGTGTACAAGGTCATTGTTTGAGTTAATGGAGCATATGCAGAGGTGAGAAGAGATGACTATTATCATTTGAATATGACTAAGGATTCATGTAGAGTGGACCTATGTTTCTATATAAGTGGTCCTATGTTTCTATTTTGCTCAGTGTTGTGCTAATGAAGTGAATAGGTCTCCATGAGACCTATAAAGGCTAGTGTGGCCTAATTGAAAGGTGTAGCTGCTTAAGGGTGACCCATAGATGTTATGGATGACCTATGAAGATTGTTTTTGAGCCATGTCTTGATGTGAGATATGATTTAAGGGTTAATTCATGCCTAATGTCTGACCAAGATGTTGATAATCATGAATGCTCTATAAATAGTGAAACCAAAGTTGATGGTTTCTAGATTGGAGAGAGGCTTGTTAAGAGGGGTGTACATGTGAGAGTTGTGAAGTGAAGGAGAGGGAGAGTTCCTAATATATGAGTATATCGAGGACTATGTGTATGACCTATGGGTCATGTTTTTGATATCATAATAGTGTTCTTGCAGGTTGAAGATGAGCGAAGAGGTCTAGGGTGATCCAAAAGGTGGCTTTGGATGGATTAAGTGTACAGAATTGAAGAGAGTTGATATAATTTGTATCTCTATCAAATTGACAAGCAATCAATGGTTTAGGAATTTTTTTGTTCATAAGTGTTTTTGTGGCTACTCAACATCTAGGGGGTTATAACCTCCTTACAAGGTAAAACTTGTTAAAGATCTAGTTGTTGTGGCTGCACAACTAGACAAGTGTAGAAGCTCCTTGTGGGATTTAAATATCACTAAAATAAGAGATGGTAGTTCCTTGATCAGTTGCAATTTGTCTAATTTGGTTCTTGTTATTATAGGATAGTAGTCCAATTGCAGGTTCTAGAGGGGTTTTCTCCCCCAATAGGGTTTCCCACATATGTCATGTGTTATGTGTTTGATCTTGTATTGTCTCTCTTGTTCATTGCTATGAATGATATGTGTGCTTCATGAAATGCTCATGGTAATTGATTAAGAGCTTGAAATGTTTGAAATTAAAGTTGGATTATTTAGGCTCATTGATTCACCCCCCTCCCCTCTCAGTGATTGTACCTCTAACAGACTGATGGTATGGTTCCATGTGACTTCTTATTCCACTCATGAATTTGTTTCTTTATGATTCAATGGAGGATTTCCTATCATTGTATCAAATCTAAATTATAGGGATCAATGATAAAAGGAAACTCAAGACAATGGAAATATTTAAATAGCTATTGAAGCTTCAATTGGTTTTCATGTGGGCAGCCATAATCTCATCTCCTTTCTCTTAAGGGGCCAGTGTCCATTAATTATTGCATCAAATTTGATGCCTAATTTAAGTATAATATATATTCAAACTCCTTCCACACCATCAATTTATTTAGATTAACGAAAAGGGAAAAAATTGGGAAGTATTAGAATATTTTTAGTCCCTAATGCTATGATAATTTTTTAAATTTTTATAATGGAATCTAATGACATGGAAACCTCTATTTTACTATTTTCCCCATAAATAGTATAATAAAGGTTGTTTCCTTATGTTATTACACAACAGACATGAAAAATCCATGTTGCTTGATCAAATCACTTCAACGACAAAGGGAAAATTTGGGGAGTGTTACACTCTTATCCACCTTAGATATTTTGATCCACATAAATTTAGATGAGATGTTAGATCGAGCAGAGTGGATGATGCCTTATTGAAAAACATCAGATTTAGTGATAATATTTTATTCAAACTCTGAGACAACATTTATTCAATGCAAACTTTATTGTGATCCTAATTTATAAGATTTGTACCTAATTGAAGCTTATCACATTAGCAAATTTTATGTTATGTGGTTGTTATAGTAACCACCTAACAACCCTATCAAACATGATTAAACAATAATAATTCAATCCTATCTAAACTTTATTTTCACCAAGTATAATAATTATACTATGGTGTAATACAATTTATAACACTCATCCCCCTTATTACATCATGGTCGCAAGATCGAAAGAGATAAATCTTTGCATGAAGGTTGAGACATACACACATATAATTAATATGTGAATGATAACACACTCATTAATTTACCATGAAACATAAAAACACATGGACTATTTAGACACACTCTATAGACTATACTCACACTTGTATGAGCGTGGAAATAGTCAACTATCCTTACACATACCTTTATGACCATGGACACACACAACTATCTACAATGGATCAATACGCTTACCAACATAAACATGGACAGATTCAATTATTTACAACAAACCACTATATAGAGAATTAGGGCCCACGTTTATATTAATATGGATACACTTTATTGTATATATTAAAATAATATATGTGAATAAGGACACACTAAACTATTATCCAAAAATAATAGTAGGAATAAGAATCACTTGCTTCCTTAAAGAGAAAAAACTATAGTGAATAATATATGTGAATAGGGACACACTCTACTATTCTTCAAACACATTAGTGGGATTAGGCCTCACTTTACTTTCTTAGTTATAATTGGGTCTCATTGAACAATAAATCTTATCATAAGTGGGAGTTGGGCCTCACTAAACAACACCTTGTATGAATCAAATACATATTATTCATCATCACCTTCATTGGTGATCATCCTATTTAACTATTATTTGAACATGTATCTTTTGGTTTATGATTTTTTTTTTTACATTGATGACTCAGAGGATGTGGATATATATATATATATATATGTGTGTGTGTGTGTGGCTATAGTTTTAATTTACATGGAAAAGGGCTTCCCCTCTCTCAATCATTTTTTTACAAGGGTGTCGGCGACCATTGATAATGCACCTATGTATAAAACTCAATACATGATTTTAAAAAGATTGTATTTTAATTAATTTTTTTAAACAATATTCAAATCTCACCCTTCATGAGAGCTAAAACAAAACTCAACTATAAAGGATTTCAAATTATTAATTTCCTACGTTGAAAGCATTATGTTGAAAAACTTCTAATGGATGAAAAAGTATGCAATTAATTCAGTATCAACCCATTTAATATGCAAAAATATTTAAATATATTATAAAATTTTAAATTTATACCTATGTAAATGAGTAGTTTTATAATATTATAAAGAAAATTTATATTTTTTTATAAAAAATTAAACTATATAATAAAAACTTATGAAAAATGTTATGTTTTTCATTCAAGCACCATTGAAGCTATACCGGTTATGATGCCACTCAATAAGTTGTTACCACACCTCCCACATGCACCATTTCTCTCGTGCTTCCTTTGTGCACTAAACAATGCTTTCACATCTCTTTTTACAGTATTTTTTGTAATTTGGTTTGATTTATTATTTTTTAATGTCTCTCATACATAATTAAAGGCCTTTGATTGCAATACTCAATTCTACTTACGTCCTTTCTAATGCAACTGCAAACATATATCATTTAGATGCCATTTTTAAAGATTCTCACCATGCATCCCAACAACCACACTGTACCACATCAATCACACAAACCTATTAGTAAAATAAAAGTCCTTTCAAAAAAATTGTTTGCTATTTCCACGCTTCAAATATAGAATTACATTATTACAAAAGCACCAAATCAAATTCGCTTCTTTTGGATAGCCTATGCTTCTATTCAACACAAGCATTTCTTATACAATCACATTTTTCTTAATAAATTATTTATTACATACACTTTAAAGTCTTCTCTCCTCGTTCACCTCATTATTATTATTCTTCTACTTTATTTTTATCATATTATTCTTGCTACTTTTTATTTTACAATGTACAACAACTCTAATTTTATAGTTAAATGTATATGCTCACAATGAATCCATTCAATATTATTGCTTATTCCACACAAGCACTCTACTAAACACAATAAAAACTTCACAAATCAAATTCCCACTTACAAAAAACATAAAAAGAATTTATCATAATTTTATAAAATTTTGAAAAATAAAACAATCATCAATCAGAAAATTAATTAATTAGAATCATCCCCTAAAAATTATCAAAACATCAATTTTCCTTACACCACAACCATAATTTAGGGTTCTTCACAAACACAAAATCATAAAAATACCATTATCCATATATTGAAAAACAAAAATAATATAATTATATTTTAATCAAACTTCAAAGAAATATAATTAAAACTTCAAAGTGATTTTTATTTATAAGATATATTTGCTCATTAAAGCTTACAACATTGATTTTTATTTATAAGATATATTTGCTCATTAAAGCTTACAACCTTAACACATTATATTCCATGTGGGTGTTACAGTAACCACCCAATAACCTTATAAAATAGGATTGATCATCCAAACTTTATTGTATAATAATTACGCTATGGTGCAATAAAACTTCTAACATGTATGTGGGTCACCCTTATGCATACGTTGAATAAATGGCTTGCAGGTTCTAAATGAGAAGAATACCAAACCGAGGGGAGGATAAACATATATCCTAAGAGGCTTCTTTGGATCATTCTAGGGCAATGCCTTTGAGATAAAATATTTTAAGCCTAAGGCTCTAGAGACCATAACAACCCAGATTAAGAGTGGAAACATATGCTACTTATATATGACAAGTTTATATCATAGACTTATTAATATGAAACAAAAATATAAGAACTATGGCTACCCATTTCATGAGTGAAAATAAGTGTTACTTATAAAGTTTATATTATTTTATTTACAATCCTTTTTTTTTCTTTAGAATATAATTGTTTTTTTTTAAAAAAAACTTAATCATAATAATACAAGTTTATCAAGTCATAAAAAGATTTCATGTGAATTGAACCACAATTTATTACTAAGATGTATCATATTAATCATGAAACATGAGTTATTAAAATATATTATCTTTAAAATAGATAATGTTTGTATTAGGTAATTGAAAGTTTTCACTAGCAATTTTAATTATATTATTAATTTTTATAATTTTTTTACTAGATAATGGTTTGGAAAGCTTTGCAGTTCTCTGTGTCATGGCTTGGTGTTCTATGATAGGAACACATGTGGTGGTCATTATACCAAGCGAGTTTTGAACTGAGAGAGTCCACGGCCTAATAAGGGGTAAGGTTAAGTAAGAAGCTTGCAATAACCTTTGAAAAATGGTGGAGTAAGACTCAGCTAAAGGTGGAGAGGGTTTAGGGGTTTTGGTCTTGGTTGGTAAGGTGGAAGTCCTTTTGGGAGATAGTTTAGTGATGAAAGGTTTAGGTAAGAAAGTGTGTTTGGTTGGTGGTTTTGATTTTGGTAAGGCAGAGGTTGAGAAAGTGGAGGTAGGAGGTTTTAGGATAGGTATCTTGGTTATTGATGGTTCGATGAAAATAGGTGTGTCAGAAAGCAAGTGTGCTGGTGTAACCACCAAAAATGGTTGGGATAACTAGCTTTCTAATCAGAGTGGAGGGATGAGTCCCCAAGATAGAGGGCAAGGTGAAGGGAGATAGGAGTTTGGTCCTCTGGCCTTTTGGTATTCCTATTCCCTTGGTTGATTTGGGTTGGTATTTGGTTGTTAGGTTCAATGAGGTAAGCTCCACCTTCATAGATGGGTGAGTAACACTATATTTAGGGAGGGTACTAAGGTTCTTGATTAGCTTGGTCGGTTTGGTTGAAGAAGGTGATTTGGTTGATTGGGGTTTAGGTGCTTTGGATGGCTTAGGAATTGTTGGGTTGGTAGAAGTTACCATTGGTTTGGTTGATAAGATAGGTGTTTGGATAACAGGAGTGGTGGGTTGGTCTGCTAAAGGTATGGTCGGAGGTTCTTGCTTGGTAATGTAAGGTAGCCTTAATTATTTCCAGGAGGTAGCTCGATCCATGCTAGGGTTGGAAATAAATTCCAGTTTTTGCATTGATCTAGAGAATGGCTTGTAGGTTGGTCTTATTCCCTGAATAGTGGACCTGAAAGATAATCCCATGGGTTAAGATAGAGGGGTGGTAACCTTATCCTTTTCCTCAATCAAAGGATGCAAGGTTCAAATGGGTGACTCCTCTATGGGAGGTACGAATATGGGGGATTTTTCTTTGAGGATGATCTCCAAGGGGAAGTAAGTTGCTTGGTGGTTCATGGAGAAGGTAAAATGACTGCTTATTCTAGAGTGTCGATCAAGGGAGGGGTTGACAACTCCACTACCTCAATAAGTAAAGGAGGAAAAAGGGGGGCTTCCTCAGTTTGGGTCTCCAAAAGAATAGAAGGTAACTCTGCTACCTCAATAAGTAGAGAGGGTGAGGAACAGATAGGTTAGTCAATAGGTTCATTATCAATGAGTGTGTCGAGAATCATGTTGATAATATGGGTATCATGAAAGCATTCAATCATGTTGCTCTCATTTTTAGCAGGTGCATGACTTGGGAAAGGCTGCCTGAAGATGTCAAGGGCCTAGTTTTGTGGTGCATTAGGATTATCCAACACAATCTCACCCTTGTCAATGAGAGATTGGATAATTCTCTTGAAGGTATTACACCTAATAACATCTGTAGAGACCTAAATATGGCCATCGATAACCTCCAACCAAGCTTTCGACCAATTTCCACCAAAATGCACAATTTGGCCTAAGAACACTAAAACACATTAAATGAGTTGAAATTGATATATTCAAGTGCCAATTTTGGTTAGGGTATCCCTAATGGGGTAGTGCAATTTATAGGCCAACTAAATTTAATTAAATCATTTCGAGTCAATATGCCAATTTTCCACCTAGGTGCTCTAGATTGCTCTTTTTTATAAAATTTATTGTATGGGACATGTGCTTTTATTATTTTGTTTTCAAAACATCCTAAATGGGATAACAGATCCAACACATCTGACATCACATTCTAATTCCAATCCAGTTAAAATTTAGACCAATAACAAGGCATTTTGATCAATTTGAGTAATTTGTGCACAACATGCTTAATCATGCTTAAGAGATAATTAAACCAAATTAGAGCCTAATTAATAATTCCATATAAACTTTTTGAATACTTATTTTTATAAATGAATATTGAATATCTGCATCATCAAGTGACATCATTTCTTGAGAAAACATCCCTAGCCATAAATGCATAAAATATCAAGGTTAACCTCTCCCATGCCTTATCAATGCCTCCCATGCCTCTTAAATGCCCCTCTATCCCAAATATTGATGAGCCTATTTATGTATTTTTAATTACATAATTGGATTAATCCTTATACACACATCTCAATCTTGAGATGGATGGTTCAAGTTGATTTTATCCATTTTTTAAAATCTATAAATAGGAGGCCTTATCACATGAATTTTAAGCTTAACTTGTGCAAAGTTACCATTTCAAATTGATTCTAAAGAGCTCTCACATGATAAAGTTATGATGCCAAAATATTGAATCCAAAGCCAAGCAAGGTGCCAAGGAGATATGGAGATAGTCAAGCTTTCATTGATGTAGACTTCATGAGCACAAACTGAGTAAGCCACTACAACAAAGAATTTGGAGCATCCAAGGAAGGTGAAGGATTCTTGTTTTTATTTAATTTTTAGTTGTGCTTTTAATTTATTTTTGTTATTAAGTTCACACAAGTAATTAGGCCTAAATATGTATGCTAGCTAGTGTGTTGGTTTTTCAATTTGATTTCATTTTGTCACTAACAAGATATTAACACCTTTCTTGAGTTAAATTCCTTGTTCACATAATGGCAAGCTTGATGGGAACGTAAACCACATATTTTCTCATAAATCTTTTACAAGCAACCTACTAACTATTGTCATGTAGGTTCATGGAGTATGGAAGCAAAGAAAGTAAAAATTTGAGAAAAAATTACATTTTTATAAACCCCAATTTTGTTCTCTAGACAACCCAACTCAGCTCTAGTTCATCCCAACTCGACTTTGGTTTGGCCCGACTCGGCTCTGGTTCATCCCAACTCAGCTCTGATTCATCTCAACTTAACTCTGGTTCATCCCAACTTGGTTTTGTTTAGTCCTGACTTGGCTCTAGTTTATCCCAACTTGGCTCTGGTTCATCTTGACTCGGCTTTGGTTCATCCCAACTCAGCTCTGGTTCATCTCAACTCACCTATCCAACCCAACTTGCCTATCCAACCCAACTTACCTATCAACCCAACTCGCCTATCAACCCAACTTACCTATCCAACCTAACTCGCCTGTTAACCTAACTCACCTGTCAACATAACTCGCCTGTCCAACCTAACTCACTTGTCAACCCAACTCACCTGTTAACCCAACTCACCAGTCCAACCCAACTCAACTGTCAACCCAACTCTATTGTCAACCCAAGAGCTAAAATTCTTAATGTCATTTTCTCAAACTCTTAAGTGTTTTAAAGCAAACCCTTACAATTATGTTTTTATAGGTTGAGAGGGTAGTTTGGAAGTTGGTTTGAATGCTTTTGACTAACCAAACACACTTTCATTTGGGTTTAAAATGAACATGCTTGATTTCACACGTTTTGAATTAGTGCTTAAAATTAACCTAAGATTTGGTTAAGTCTTAGATTCATTTCATTTAGTGCTTAAAACACATCATAATTCTTGCAACATTTTAAAATTTGGTTTTTTAATGATGAAATTAGGCAAAGTATTGAATCTTCAATTTGGTATTAAAATGAACTTAGGTCTTTATTGCTTCATGTTGCTTTTTTTGTGCAATATTTTACCATTTTATAAATTAAGGCCAATGGCCAAAAAGAACATCACCTAATCTCTTATTTGGTACTTAAAATTGAACTCATTTGTCAAGTTTATATGCAATAGGTGATTAATTAATTGATTGGCAAAAAGGACATTGCATGTATGCTCTTCCATTCGTCCTCTTTAGGGAAATTTTGGAATCAAAAGTGTCATCCTTATTGCAAGCAAGCCTAGTCCAAGGCTTAGAAAGAATGTCATCTAAATCACTTCCCAAAATCACATCATAATTTGGGTGACCTTGAAAATGACCCTAAAGTCTTTCTTTTTATATCTTTCATTTCATTAAATCTTGGCTTGTGAGGGGGACATCATTACCTCCTACGAGTTCTTTAGGGAAGCTTTGACCCGAGGTTTCATCTCCCAACATTGAATTCACCCACTCTCACTAGGATCAAGAGGTTTGAATGGTTAAACCACCTTCTAGTGATGGAGTTACACATGAGACGTATCTGTACTTTAGACATTGCACTACACTGAGCGAATAATAAGATGTAGTGGTTGTAAAAAAGACTAGACCTTTTGCAACAAACCAAGTGCCGTGGACAAACAATTTCCATGCTTTTCTTTTGCATCATTTGACATGAAATTCATTGTGTAATTAATTCCCCTAAAAATATTTGAAAGCTTGATAGTTTAGTCAACCCCACATTGCCATACCCTTGCTAGGATTTGGATGATTATACTTAGTGTATTTTGGTCATTTTTGCTTGGTATGTTTTGAGACTAAAACATGATTATTTGTTTGTAAACCATGTCAAAACCAATTTATTTATGTCACTTTTTTATCTAAAGAGGCATTATGTTGGTCATTTTACACCACACTTGTGCCTTGAAAGTTTTACTAAAACTTGTTTGTGTGTGTATTACTTGAGTTGTTGAGAGTAGTATTATGTTGCCCAAATCATGTCAATCCATTTTTGACTTTGAGTCTTTTTGAAACATAACATTGATCACATCATTTGAGCACACTTACGCCATTAGGCTGCTCAATTTATTTCAAGACTTGTTTACCATTGTGCCAAAAACTGTTTGTTTTAAACCATGGCATGTATACCATTTGGACCTTATTTATTCATTGTCATACTTGTCTAGCTTGTTTGGTTAGATCTTAGTTTTAAATGTTGAGTTTTCAATTAACCTTCTCAAGTTTAGATTCAAACATTGATTGATTTTTGTTTAAGCTTTAATTTATGAGGTTAATACACAAATCTTTCTCTTTTGGGTTGCATAACTTCAGTTAATTGATCGCCCAAATTTGAAAATTATTGATGGTTTGTTTGTTCAAGAACTTATCATCATCATTGTGTGTGATTTTATTTGAGATAACATAACCTTTCTCCAAAAGCCTTTTGCCTCATGCCTTATACCAACTGATCATGTTTATTTTTGATTATGTGTGTTAGGCCTATGTCAAAGTTGTTTCTAAATTTGTTAGATTAAATCAAATCATAACATGATTTTGTTTCAAGTCTATATTTTGATGTCATTTGACCAAAATTCATAACACATCCTGTTTGATCCTATATTTTGACTCCACGTTTGGACAAAAGACCTAGCAATTGTTTTCCTTTTCCTAGTTTAGACCTTATTTGGAACACTTTGACCTCGACTTTTGACATACTGATTTTTATTCAAATGCTTGACATTTTATGTGTATGACATTTGATGTTAGACTATTTTATGCCAAGTCTTATCACAAACCATTTTGGAGATACAACTCCACCTTTGACCAAGTTGGACCAAGTTTGAACCATTTGTCCTTTGGACATAATTTTTTAGAGTTTGCAGAACTCTAAGCCTTTTTGTTTCAGAGCTTTCATCATTGATGCAGATATGTCTAGATACACCTATGGTGGAGTTACGTATAATCCAACTTATGATTGAATGGACACAAAAAATAAATTTTATGGCTTTAGTCAAGACCCCAATAATGTTAATATGGTTTGTGAGATAGATTTCTATCCAGCTCTTAATAATCATTCATGGGAACAAAGTCATGAAACAACTTACATCCAACTTGAGATCTTGATTGGTATGAAGAGGCTTGTGAGGAGGACATTGAAGACCCAGTATAGACAATATTATTTGGGATATGGATCAATACCCTCTTTACAATAATCAGTACACAAAACATAGTCAAGAACCAACTTATGATCCAAGTCAAGATTGGGATGATATGGTTTATAGGGAAGACTTGGATGCTTTGGCTTGTGAAAAATATCAAACTCCATAATGTATTTTTGTTATTATATCATCAACTACCCCTAACCCTCCTTTAGATTATACGAGCTATCAAGCTCCATAATATCTAAAGAATATCATACCATTCTGAGACCTCATGCTTTGGTTTGTGTGAGTAATCAAGCTCCACACTGCCCTATCATTACCATTTCAGGACTTTGTCCTTTGGCTCATATGAGCAACCATGCTCCCCAATGCCCTACCATTATCCAACCATAGGCCATTCCTTGTCCAATACCAATCCCATCCAAACCTCAACTGATCTAATCATTCGAAGACCAAGCTATGATCAAAACTAGTATTTTTCAATTGATTAAAAACCAAGGTCAAGAAAACCAACTAATACAATATGTTTTTGTTCAACCAACCACTTATGATAAGTCAACTTATGATGAATCACCCATTGATCCTATACCTGTTGTTGAGGAGTCTCACTCTAACAATCCAATCTTTGTTGAGTCACTTCTTAATGATTATAACCACCTTTGAGCAAATTATTACCTCAACCATATACCTATTTTTCAAGAGCCGCCTATCAACAAGCCAATCTCTAAGGAGTTGTCTCTTGACATTTTTTCCATTGTTGAGGAGTCTCAATTTGATAAATGAGTATTGGTGGAGTGCATCATGCCATTACAGGTTGTTACTTATCCTATACTAAACATTCAATAAGACATCATTATAACAGAGTACCCATCAGATGAAGAATCAAAGTTAGATTTGGGTTATATTATTGAATTGACATTATATTTAGCATCAGAATCAGAATCAACATCAGATTCAAAGTCCCTTAAGTCAGAATCAGATTCAAAAGAAGAATATGTTCATGGTTGTTACAACATTGGTTATACATGCCTCACAAATCAATTTGAATACATTTGTGATCCTTCTACAATTTTTAAGGATGATTACTTCAGATTTGACACAAGTTTTCCAAGTATTTTTATGAGGATTGTGCAGCCTCCCCCCATCCCATTATCATTTCATGGGCCATTACCATCAACCAACATATCCATATTATTCACATTCCATCTCCCATAAGTGTTGATTGGGACCAAAAAATCAGACTTTGTTGAACTACATCCATGGTGACATATCAGTTGAAGAATAGCAAGGAGGCCAAGACCATATTCATGTAGCAAAAAAACACTCTCCTAGTCAAATGTTTTTGAAGGTGCTAGGGGACAATCAAAGTCAAAACTCAACATCTTCTAGTGAAACATTTATGGAAGTGTTAGAAGGCAATCAAAGTCAAAAGTTAACATTCTTTAGTGAAACCTTCTCAAAGGTGTTATGAGACAATCAAGATAACTTCATTGGTAAAAACCTCTTCGAGGTGCCAATAGCTAAGCACATAAGTTCTTTACAGCTTCATGAAGACATTATTCAAGATCAAATCAAAATAGCTTCCAATATACAACCTAATTAGATGGTAACTACTCTTAGGCCAAAATAATAACAAAATTTGGTGGTCTTATCGAGAGAATAAGTATTCGGCCCCAACACAACGAAATTCATGTCGAATCTAGCATCAACAACATTGTGTGACTGAACATCCTAATTTTCATTTGTTTCCCAACCATTCCACATTCCATTATAATCTACCATTCCATTTCACAATCAAACCTACCATCCATTATTTATCCTTGTTTACCATCCATGGTCGTAATTTAATTTTTAAAGGCTACAAAGATACATTATCTCGATGCTTGAAGGAATCAAAATCAATGACCAATGAAGAGCACAACAACATTCTCAGAATCACATTTTGTAGGTAGTTTTTGATGTAACAGTTATTTAGATGAGGTGTGGGCTAGTAATTTACATAATCAAGTATTTTATTTTTTATCATTTATTGATTAGGGCATGCATCTCCCCATCAACATAATCAAAAACCACACCCAGGCCAAAGACATGTACCATGCCATTTTATTGCCATGCCATTGCCATTGTTACATATGCCTATTTATCATTATTGCAGATCCTGCCATTCACCCCATCACTTGGGGGCAACCCTCTTACCATTTTATCTAATCTATAAAAAACCATCATTATCCTAATCAAAACCTTACCATCCTATCATTCCATTCCTATCTAGACCAAAGCCTATTTTTAGTCATTCTACTCGATCATGTTTTGATTTTGGTTTATTTGGTTCTTCTTGCACCTTTTGTGAGAGGATTTTGATCAAGTTTCAATAATGAATCAAATCCTTGTTTATAATGACAATTTATGAAAGTTGTGTGATAGTTGATCTAGCAAGATATCTTTCAATTTCCATCTTATATCAAGTTTATCTGTGTGAGCTTGATTATAATCGCCTATGGACAAATCAATGTCTCACCAGTCTTGCCACTAATTATAAACACCTATGGGAAAATTAGTATCATTTATCTATGTTGTTGTATCCTATTTATAACCACCTATGGGCAAACTATGGGCAACACTTGTTTGCCATGCATTGTTACATCACCTTGCCATTATTATTTTTATTTGACTAGCCATTTACCAGATTTGAGAACTTGTTGGGACCTAGTTGGTTTTTCCCCACCATTTGTGTGGATGGAATCACTATGAATTGAAGTCATTTCAGGACTATGTGGGTCATGCTCAATTCATGTTGAGTTCACCTCAGTCCCCCTTTCCATATGCTCTTGTCATTTTGCGAGCAATCTAAACCAAAAACTCTCATCGTTTTGTGAGTAGGTATCTTATCATTCTCTAATGAGTTGAGATACCTCAAAAATTCCAAAAAAATTCATAACATTTCAAAAACTCTAAAAACATTTGTCCTATATAAGCCTAGTCAATTATCTTTGATCTACCCTACTAAGGCAAAGTCATTGTTAGGATGATTTCTTTTGTTTTTGTTTTTAGATTTTCTATTTGGTTTGTTTATTCTAAGTTATTTGTTTTTTTGTTTGTTTTTATAGTTTGTTTTTTTATTTTTTCGCTTGCCTATTTGTTTACTTTCAACACTGTTAGCTTGACTTAGTCTATATGTGTTCATTAGGTGATTCTTTACGCACATTATTCTTGAGTCCATCCATATTCATACGTTAAAATTATCATGGTTTTTATCATTGGTGCATTGTTTTTGAGTGTTTATTGGATTGAGAGTCAGTCATTACGCATATTTTGGCCAAATATTCATGGTGTTCTATCATGAAGCCTCCCTTCACATGCTACAACAAAAATCAGCTTCAAGAAGGTCTACAATGAATAGAGCCGTAGAATTTTCTCCTTGGCACCTTCGTAAATTATCTTATCCCACCCTTGATCAAATCAACTGATTAACCATTTTAGTTGTATCATTGCTAATCAGGATGAACATCTCCCTGTTGGCAGGTACAACTAAATCATTCACACTGATCAATCTTACTCTTCTATTCATCTATTTCATCACTTTGTACCCACTCATATTTAATCCATATTCTAGGATATATCCTTGATTTATGCTTGCTAATCATCCCTAACTGGGGCATCATCATCTTTCACCAATCCAGGTCCTCTTAATGATTATAACCACTTCTGGGCAAATCATTATTTTGACTTTTATTCCTAATTATAACCACCTTTGGGTAAATTAGTATCCTTTTTACATCAATGCATGCAAACATTTTCTCATTTGGATTAATCTCAACCACGGATTAATTCCACCTTTCTTTTTATTTCTTTTTGAGGGACCATCCATCAACAAATGTAATGGCCACTCCCTCGAGGGGGCATCATCATAGGCTTCCCAAAAGCATTTGGAGCTTTATTTTTCAACCATCATCTTCTTTTTGGCATACAAGCATTTTCTCATTCTTTGAGAAGACATTGTTTTGCCTACGATTTGCAACATCTTCCTAAACAGGGGCAAACTATAGACACCTAAATATGGCCACCGATAACCTCCAACCAAGATTTCAACCAATTTCCACCAAAATGCATAATTTGGCCTAAAAATAGTAAAACACATTAAATAAGTTGAAATTGATTTATTCAAGTGCCAATTTTGGTTAGGGTATCCCTAAATGAGGTAGTGCAATTTATTGGCCATCTAACTTTGATCAACTCATTTCAAGTCAAAATACCAATTTTCCACCTAGGTACTTTGGATTGCTCTTTTCTATCAAATTTCTTGTACGAGACATGTGCTTTTGTTATTTTGTGTTGACAATATCCTAAATGGGATAATGGATCCAACACATCTATCATTGCAGTCTAATTCTATTCCAGTCAAATTGTGCACCAATAACAAGACATTTTGATCAATTTGAGTAACTTGTGCACAAAGTGCTTAATCATGTTTAAGAGCTAATTAAACTAAATTAGAGAGTAATTAAGAATTCCATAAAAAATTGTTGAATAATTATTTTAAAAAATGAATATTGAATATCTACATCATCAAGTGACATCATTTCTTAGGAAGACATCCCTAGGCCATAAATGCATAA
Source organism: Torreya grandis (assembly GCA_037957365.1). Lineage (NCBI taxonomy): Eukaryota > Viridiplantae > Streptophyta > Pinopsida > Cupressales > Taxaceae > Torreya > Torreya grandis. Next base: position 985,114 of record JARHVA010001127.1, read on the forward strand.
AATATCAAGGTTAAACCCTCCCATGCCTCATCAATGCCTCCCATACCTCTTAAATGTTCCTCTATCCCAAATATTGATGAGCCCATTTATGGATTTTTAATTATATAATTAGATTAATCCTTAGCCACACATATTAATCTTGATATGGAAGGTTTAGGTTGACTCTAGCCATTTTCCAAAATTTATAAATAAGAGGCCTTGCCAAATGAATTTTAAGCTTGACTTGTGCAAAGTTACCATGCCAAATTGATTCTAAAGAACTCTCACATTCCAAAGTTATGATGCCAAAATATTGAATCCAAAGCCAAGCAAGGTGCCAAGGAGAGATGGAGGTAGTCAAGCTTCCATTGATGTAGACCTCATGAGCACAAATCGAGCAAGCTAATACAACAAAGAATTTGGAGCATCCAAGGAAGGTGAAACATTATTATTTTTCTTTACTTTTTAGTTATGCTTTTAATTTTTGTTATTGATCTCACCCTAGTAACTAGGCCTAGAGATGTATGCTAGCTAGTGTGTTAATTTTTCAATTTGATTTCATTTTGTCACTAACAAGATACTAACACCTTTATTGAGTCAAATTCCTAGTTCACAACATCAGGCCCTATCACTCAGTAGAAGCCACAAATATCATTTTCATTATACCAACTAGGTGCAGGGTGAGAGTAATCAAATTACTGAGGTGGTTAGATAAGAGGAAGTTGTATGATATAAGATTTCAATAACTTCTCTAGGATCAAAGCATAAGATTCTCCAAGTGGAGTAAATTACTTTCAGGTGGTCCGGTCTTGGTTCCTCAGCTTTTACTTTGAGGAACCAAAGGAATTTGGTTGGTTGGTAGATGATGGGGAAGCAACTTTAAGGATAGCCATGTTTGTAGTGCCCTTGATTTTGGTCCCGATATTAGTTTGGTTATTCAATTTGGAGGAGGAAGCCTCATTGGTTTTATAGGTAGAGCTCTTGTTTTTTAGTTTTAGTTTTCCTTCATTAATTGATCTATTCTCTAATTTACATGGCATGGTAAAAGCTTCATCAAAAGTTTGAAAACTTTGAACATGCAAAGTGGAAGAGATGTCCTTGACACATGCCTGAGCAAAGAGTTTGATGAATTCAGGTTGGGGTAAGGAAAAGGAGAGTTGGGTGATGAGGCTCCACCAACAAGCTACAAATTCAACAATAGATTCATCATTGAACTCCTGAATAGAGTAGAGGTCAGTGATGGAAACCTTCTTGGAGATATTTATCGAAAAGTGATCTAAGAAGGTTTGAGCCAGTTGGGTGAAGGAGAAGATGGAATGCTTGGTTAAAACACTATAACAATCTAATGTCGGTCCTGACAAGGACATAATAAAAGTGCACAGAAGGAGGGCATCATCATAGGAAATCAAATAGCATGAATGTTTGAGTTCCCTAAGGTGTTGTTGGGGATCCTCCTTACTTTAAAACTTGGAGAACTTGAGAAGTTCCCTTTGAGGAGGATATGACCTGATAGGCACAAATGGGTGGATGGGCTTGTTACAAATCTGGTCATAAGATAGGAGATTGTGAGCCCCAAAGATGGATGACTCTGGAGTTATCATCTTGTCCATGAGCATCTTCATTAGTTTTGTTTGGGGTGGCATATTTGAAGTGTTGTAAGGTGTATGTTGTGGTTGGGGTTGAGCAACATATTGGTAATTTTTCGGAGGTTGAGAAGTCACCACATATGGGTAAGTGGTCACAAGTGGTTGGGTTGAAGCCACATATAAATATGTGGTTACTTATGGTTGGGTATAGGGTATGTATTGTTGAGTGGGCATAGGTGGTTGAGTCTTGGGTAAGGGATAAGTGGTAACCCTAGTAGCGATAGATGGTAAGGTAGAAGGTATGGGTGCCACTATGGTTTGAAGTGAAGTGGAGGTAACCAAAAGAATGGTAGTGATAATGGTAGAATTACTCCAACAATAATTGGAGTATGGGTAGGTAGAGGTTGGGTGGTGGCTGTGTTAGAAGAATTGTTAGTCAGACTAGGAGGTGTTTGGGTGTTAGAAGGTTAAGTTGGTTTGTTCTACATGGTTGTGTCAGATGGGTTACTAGCTGAGGCAAATTCTTGGGTAGCTAATGATTGGGTAGTGATAGTGGAAATAGTAAAGTCACTTAAAAATCATAATGGCATGCCATAGGGTAGATCATTAGGTGGTACTAAAATGGGTGTATGATGAGCTATTATGTTAAGATAATGTTGCAAGTCTATTGGGTTATTATCTAAAAAGGCAAAAAAGTCTGGGTCACCTTGGGAAACTACCCAAGGCACACTAGAAGTGTCAAAATGATGGGGATAACTCTCAGCATCTGTGATGTACTCCATAGATGAAGAGGTAGAGGAGATTGGATAATCCATAGATGGGTCCTGACTTGTTAAGTTTCTTCATTGTCGATGAATAAGAACCATGTAAGTAGGATGAGAAGAAAGAATAAATAACCTTACAACTCAAACAAAGAGAAAACAAGAAAATGATCAAGGAATTCCAACACACACTAGAGTACGTTAAAATACTATGGTTAATTTTAATCTCGCTTTTGGCTTATGCCTTAATTTATGAGAACGTGTGATAGAAGTTGTCTTGTAGATCAGGTACTATAGAACCAATCTATGGTTAGTTTTGGATTGTTTAGGTGTTAAAAAGGAATGTATATTGAAAATCAATATGTGGCTTGGTATTAGGGCCTAACCTCTCACTTCACATACCACAACGATAAGGGTGTCGGATGCTTAGCCAGCATATACTAATTTCCAGAGTTTATACTCAACTAGAGTTCTAAGTTGGTTCTCCCCTTGGTAATGACATCCAATTAGGATCATCAAGAAAGGGTAAGGTTACTTCTAGGTGATGAAATCCTAGTTGGACCTTGTGTTAAGTTTGTTTAGTGTTTAATTGATGAAAGTGGTTTGGTTTAGTGTGTGAAGCAAAAGTGATGCTACGATAAAATTATTGTGCCTTAATTCAAAGTGAGATAAAATTAGAAGCAATTAATGGATGCACTTGAATTTAAACCAAAAGAGATTTTAGTCTCGTTAATGAGCACAGAAAGCACACAGATGTAAGGAAAGAAATCCCAAATCACTTTACAATTACTCAATACAAATATATGATTGAGTTGTAATTTGATTAATCTCATATTGGTGAGAATTATAAGACAATGGTGATTTATGAGGTATTACATGCACTAAAAGCTTTGTTAATGCACAAAGAGGTTAGAGGGTGTGAAGCCCAAAGTGATTAATTAAATTCGCTACTGCTCACCTACTAATAAATACTTATGGTTCAAGTGTGTATTTATTGTGAAAGCCTTCAACTATATAATACAAATACATGATTGGGTTGTACTTGGGTTTATCTTAGGTTGGTAAGGATTATGAGCCAAGAGTGACTTATAAAACATTACATGTACCATAATATTTTTTAGTTGAAAAAAATTCTAGAAAGTGACACTAATACATTAAACATGATTTATACTGTAATTTGGATAGGAGTTGTATGAGAAATCGATGGTACAAGTTTACCTTTTTTAGGCCATTATTGAACCTAAAATTACACATTAGGGAATTGTACAAGTTTACTCACAAATTGATGTGTGAGTGAGATGCTTTGAAGAGTCTTACAAACTTGTATAATTATAATATTCAAAATATCACGTGTGCATGAAGAAAGAGATAACACAAGATTCATGATGTGAAATGCACGAAGTTGTCAAAAACACATATTTAAAGATAAAATAAACACTCTTAGAGAAATAAAAACAATGAAAGAGATATTGACAAATGACACACATCTAGATAAAAAAACTCATAGATGATAGAGAGTCGATCCATGTTGGACCCATGTTAGATAAGCATATTCCATTAGAGAAAAATAATATACCACTATACAAATAGGTAGAAAATTTCTAAAACAAAATCTTCCCAAAATAGACAAACAATTGGTATGATAGTTGAATAATTGAAACAACTAAAAGGGATTTAAAGGACTTAAGAAAAATATAAATAAGGGGCTTGGGCTCCCCTTTCAAACTTCTGGATTTGTCACACATTTTGTAGGAGTAGAAACATAGTGAAGGATTAGCTTAGCGTTTAGAGGTATATAATCAATCGTGATAGCTTTAAAGTATTTGTATACTATGTGATAACTATATATTGATTACATCCACATAAGGCAATCAACAGGGAAATAGACTTATCTCATTCTCCTTTCGGTCAATTCCTTCCCTCTTTTTCATCCAGGGTTTTAGGTACCATTGTTACATTTTTAAACAACTCCCTATTAAAAAAAATTTAAAAATATGTCAAAAAAATTATTCAAATTATTTGTAATAATAGTTATATATATATATAAATAAATTAAAAAAAAAAAGAAACATGTAAGTAGATAATAATTTTTATTAAGAGTCTCAATCCCTAAAATATTATGTAGAGTCCCACTGGGTGCAGCGCTTATAGATAGTAAGATTTTATTGTTTGTGAGATTTTAATTTAGGTTGGTCGTCTATTTAATTTTTAAACTACAATTCTTAAAATAATTTAATCACATTTTTAATGTTACATATATTTATTTATTTACTTATTTATGATTAAAGTTTTTGAAAATTTTGTGTGTTATTTTTAGTTCGATATTTGATGTCACTAACTGTGATTTATTATCAAGAGAAAGAAATTTATCAAAGTTTTATGTTTTCAAAGTTCATATAATAATAGAAGAATTTTTTGGGATAAATTATGTCAAAATTTATTATCTCTCAATATTTCAGATATACATTTATAATTCTTCACCAGAAAAAATTGAAAAATCATAGATGTGGATCCGAAACATTGAGAATCTATAAATTTTGACATAGTTTATTCTAAAAACTATTCTATTAAAAAACTTAACATAAATTTCTTTTTCCTAATATTAAATCATTGATCCAATTTCAAAAAAATTAATATAATTTTTATGACTTGTGAAAATATTAAATATCCAAATTTTTTTGAACTAAATAATTTTAAAATTATTTTATAATACTTTTTTTTCAAAATATAAATTTACCAATATTTTATAAAACAAATTAGAATCAAATCCCTAAAATTTTTGATAAGTTAAAAGGGACCTCACCCTTGCATTTTGGGGTTAAGATGTCCTAAAGATGTTAGAATTAGCATACATGATCTAATGAATCTAATAGAAAGCATGAACAAAAGATAAAATAGTAATAGTAATAAACATTAACTGTATATCCAAGATAATAATTGAAATGAATAAATAACTCAAATATGATGAATTACTCTGATAATTCAATATTGATCAGATGTAGAATACACAAATAACCATTGCTTGTATAGAGCAAAATGTGCAAGATAAAGATAAAAGAACTCACACAACGTGTGTAGTTTAATTGATATCTGACTACATCAATAGTGGAGTGCAACTCAATAATAACAAGATAGGTGTCAAACTTGTGTAAATGATCAACACAAGTTGAATACTAGTTAAGCAATCTTATCGTATCTTACTCTAAATAATGGAGTGCAACTCCACGGTAATAAGATAGGTGTCTAAGTTGACTACTAGCTAAGCAAGCTTATCCTATCTGGTGCAAATTATTGATAAATATAATAAACTAATTATAATAAGTAATTAGGGTACCAGTCTAAGTAATAAATATAAGTAAATGCACCAACACCCCCCATAAGCGAAGATTGGGTAGGGGTATGCAGATAAGAGTCCCAACAATGTGTAGCCATATTAAGTACTCTGTAAAAATAGATGAAGAAAGAAGAAAACCCAAAGGAAAAAAACTCCTCAAAATAAAGGTCTAGGAGAACCCTTAAAGAACTGATGTCCTGAACCCCCAAAAGAGATTGCAAGTGAAGATACTTGCTCTCAGTGAAAGGTTTGGTAAAAATATCTATAATCTACTCCTCTATAGGACAATATTGAAGATCAATTATCTCTGTTTGAATCAACTACATGATAAAATGTATATGGATCTCTACGTGTTTAGTTCTCTAATGATGAACTAGATTCTTCAAGATCTGGATAGTGCTCTAGTTATCACAGTAGATGATTGATGGTTTCTGCAATGGAATTCCAAGCTTAGTGAGAATATTCTAAATCCAAATAGCCTTAGTAGTAGCATTAACAACACCACGATACTCAGCGTCTGTAGATGAAAGAGCAATAGCATGTTGCTTCTTACTCTACCAAGAAATGGGGTTGGATCCAAAGTGAAAGCTATAACCATAAGTGGACTTACGATCATCATAATTGCCAAACCAATTAGAATATGTGTATCTCACCAAGTCTAAACTTATACCTATTGTATAGTGAATCCTGTATCTGATATTGCCTTGAATGCAGCTTAAAATGCACTTGGTGGCTCTCTAATGAAGTTCATGTGGTGTCTGCATAAAGCATGAAACCATGCCAACTGCATATGAAATGTCAGGCCATGTATGAGTTAGATAGATGAGGTTGCCTATAAGCTAGTGATACAATGTGGCATCAACCAAGAGAGTGGAATAATGAACCTCAAATTTAACTCCAGATAAGAAGGGATTCGGTGTAGGACTCTTATCAACCATGTGAAACCGAGCTAACAAGTTCATGGCATACTTAGGCTATGAAAGAGTAATCTCAAAAAAAGACCGTGTTTATCTGAATCTTAAGAAAATAATGCAATAGGCCCATGCCTATCATAAAAAACCTATCATGAAGTGAAATCTTAACAATGTTGATGATAGATGTTGTGCTCCCTGTAATAATGAGATTGTCAACATAGAGCACCAAGTATAATAGTGAATCCTCCTAGCATAAAATGTAGACATGCATATCTAAGTGACATCTTGAGAACCCATCTGAGAGAAAACATGTGTCCATCTTGGAATACCAAGCCTTGAGGGCTTGTTTTAGACTATAGAGAGACTTCTACAAGTGGCACACCAATGAAGAATCTTCAATGAACCCCTGTGGCTTCTCCATATATATATCCTCATAAAGATCCCCATGAAGAAATGCATTCTTCACATCTATTTGATGTACAGCCTAACCATGAACTATACCAATATATAGTATTAATTGAATGGAATTCATCTTAGCAGCAGGCGTAAAGGTTTATGTATAGTCAATGCCTTCCACTTGGGAAAAACCTTTGGGCACTAAGCGTGCTTTATACTTATCAATATTTTCATCTACTGCAAACTTATTTTGATATATCCACCTACATCATAGTAATTTTCTTCCCTTAAGAAGATGAACAAGATCCTAAGTGTTGTTCCTAATCAATGAGTCATACTCTTCTTCCATCATTGAATCCCACTCAACTATCCCTGTGGCTTCCTGAAAAGGTTATGGATTAGAAATTGGGGCAATGTAGGAATGTGGAAGATCATGTTGTGACCATATTCTCCTTCTATCTAATGGATCCCCAATAAGAGGGTCTATATCCTCCAATGTTTGTTTAGCCCACCAAGACATCAGTGGGTGAGGAACTAGAATCTAACCTGATAAATCTAGTTGGGCAGGTATTACATCATCATCCTTGTAAGTAGATGAAGTAAGAGTATTATCGTCACTGTTATTTGATTATTTCAAGGAATAAGAATGAGAAATGTTAGAAGATAAGTCTAAAGGACTTTCCTTAAAGTAAACACTTCTCTTTGTAATAAACTCATGTGAATCTAGATCAATGAACTGATATCCCTTAACACCATCATGATATCTCACAAATATGCAAATCTGGCTTTATTGTTCTAAAGTGTGACACTTGTCTAAAGGTATGTAAGCCCATGATGGACTATCGAAAACTCTGAAATGATGCAATACTAGCTTCTTATTGCACTAAGATTCAAGAGGTGTTATCCCCTTTAAATCTTTGTGAGGAACTATATTCTATATATATGCAACACAATTAATTGCTTTTGCCCAGTACTTAGGCAATAATGATTTAGCATGAATCATATAACTTGCCATCTCTTTTAAGAATCTATTCTTCCTCTCTGCTACACCATTCTACTAAGATGTGTATGTAACTGAATGTTGAAGATCAATTTTTTCAAGAGTATAGAATTGTTCAAACTTGTTCACATATTCCCTCCCATTATCGATGTAGAAGATCTTGACATACTTCCTAGATCGTTTCTCTACTAAAGCTTTAAACTTAAGAAATCTATCAAATACTTCTCTCTTGAGTTTAAGAAAATAAACCCAAGTATATCTAAAATAGTCATCAATAAATATGAGAACATAATGGGTTTTACTAAAAGATAAAGTAGGTAATGGACTCGCTAAATCACTATGAACAAGTTTGAGGACTTGTGTATCCCTCCAAGCATTCTCTTTATCAAACTTATTCTTTGGATGTTTCCCTAAGGCATAACCATGATATACATCCATTACAAACTAAATATGTGGAAGTTTTGTAACCATCTCCTACTGACTAAGCTAATGTAAATAGTAGTTGTTCAAATGACCAAACCATTCATGCCATAGCTTTCTTATTGAATCAGTGTGTGAGAGAAAAGTTATAGAGGAAGATTAAAGCATAAAATGATAGAATGAATAAATCCAAATTTGATTGTCAACTTTTCCCACTTCAACTACGGTATTATCCTCTAATTTTCTAATTGATATAGAATTGGGTGTGAACTCAATTTTTCCACCAGTATCAAAGTGAGTGATTTGGTAAATAGAGAGAAGGTTAGTAGATAACTCTAGCACACAGAGGACATCCTCAAATACATCACTATCAACATCAAATGTATATTTTATTATGATATCTACCTTAGAATCATCATCTATAAAAATATGAGGTAAGGAAATTGGTTCTAATCCAAAAAATTATTCTTAATCAAAACCCATATGGTGCAAAGCACTTGAGCCAAGTATCTATGACTTGGAAGAATTTGTCAGTGCAACTAGTGATGTAGCTTTCCCTTTCTCTGAATTTGAAGGAGTAAAAGAATCCTTTGAAGAGGATTAATTTATATTATTCTTCTTGAGAAGACCCTTAAGGTCAGCAAGCTCTTTCTTCCAACAATTTTGTTTACTAAGAAACGCTTTTTTGCAATAAGGGCAAAGAGTGCTAGTCATTTTTTATGAATCTCCTTTTTTATTAGTGGATTGATAATCTCCTTATGAGAAAGATTGTTGCTTTTGATTCTTATCTTTCTATGACTTATTCTAATTATTCTGCTTATTTTTACTTAAACATGTATTTGATGCTAATGTTGAAACTTGCTTAAGCTGAGGTTGACTTGCAACTAGAGCTTGAGATTTGGATGACTTGATTAGACCCATAGCTATTAACTTTTCTTCTTCAGCGATTAAAATCTCAGAGAATACCTTAAAGGTGGGCATTTGATATGTTGTGCCTAATGTGAACCTATGAATCTAAAAGCTGGAGATAAAAGATGAATATTCAAGACCTAATTTGTGTAAGACACTTAGAATATGCTTTTTATCAATTTTACATTTAGAAAGTTGTGCTTTAAGATCTATGACTTTAGTGATGTAGTCTTGTATTGTAGCATAACTTTTAGGATCTAAACTAATGAGTTCGTTATCAATTTGGCAACCACAAGCCTCATTTATTTTTCCAAACAATGATTCTAATTTATCCTAAACATCTTTTAGATTTGTATATTTGTCAAGATGAAAATTCAAATTTAAAGACATATAAGACTGAATGCATCTAATAACCTTAGTAGTTTCAAAGAGAAAGTGTTGTAATTATTTTATATTAGTAGATGGAGTAAGAAGAGTTTTTATGTAAGGTATATATCCTAGCATCATTAATGCATTCCAAGCATTCTATTTTCATGTGTTATAGTTGTATGTTGTTAAGATTCGAACTTAGGATTCCCTATGATGCAATTGGAAATAAACCATCACAAAGCAAAAATCAAAGTACAAAACACACCATAAAACCCCCTTGAATTATTTGGTTTTATCCCTCCCAATAAGTATTTGTTGGCACTTTATAATTGAGTGCAGTTATAAGGCTAGATTATAATTTTTCTAGTTTACAAAAAGCTCAATTAGACCCTCTAAGCTAAAAGTATAAAAAATTATGCACTTTATTGCAATTTTTTTTACACTAATTCATTGTTCTAAAAAAATATTAACTCTAAAAAAAAGGGACCTAAATATGAGTTCATTTGTGAAAGTTATGAGCCTCTGAAGTTGCAAAAATGAGGACGGACAAGAGTTGCTATTGAAAAACTTGAACTCTAGAAAAATGTAGACAATTTTGAAAAAAAATAAAAGCAAAACAATGAAGAGTACAAAATTTTAAGCTATTTCAAAAAAAAATAATAAAAAATACCTCTTGGTGTTTAAATGTTGGGCTCCCGAAGTTTCCCTATCAAATCTATGATGAAAACTGTCCTTACACAGCTCTGAAACCATCAACAAACTGATATAGACCTATCTAGATCATTCATTTCTTGTAGCCCTGTTTTCCCTATTTATTGGGCATAAATTTTTATAGGTTATCTCAATCATGAAATTAAAACCATTTATGGATACCCATTAAGCTCTTCTATAACATACTGAAAAATATTTTGAGGTTGCTTTGTACGGAATTGTACTTCCTTCTTTAAGCCCTGTTCTAATTAGCCCTCCTTGTGTGCAAAACACCTTGTCCAGAGTAAAGTATGGACTTTATAAGCAAACCAAGCATCATTACAGATACCCATTACCTTCTTATATGTGAATCAATTATTTTTTAGGGCACTTCTTTGGAGAAATCTACTTTTCCTATATTGGCCTATGCTTTTCCCTTCACATACACCTAGGATCCACTTGGCAATTGTTCTTTTCCGTACTTATCCATACTGTGGCACCTTGAAACCACTTCCAACAATTTGATAACATCATCAAGGGTCAAATTACAAAGTTTCAAGAGTTTTCAAGCTTTAAAACTCATTTTAAGGGTTTGAACCTAATTCAGAATTTTCCCATGACAGTCACAGGCCGAGAGCTTATTATTTTTGCTGGGAGTGTTTTAGCATGTTTCAAAGGTTCCAATCACTTTTATAGGGTATTTTTTATCCCCTACACCTTCTCCAATCATCCTCCAGGTTATATCAACCTTCTAAGCTTGCCAATACTCAACAACTCAGTTGTCTTTGATTGTATTTTTATAACAGCCAACAGGGTTCTTGGGTTTCTCCTCTAACACAATGATCAACAGAGTTATAGGGTAATGTATAAAAATTTAAATACCTTAAATTATTCCCCATTCATATGCTCATATCAAATATGACCTTATCAACCCATCTACCATGCAAAACATGCAACTTTCTTAACTTGCCTGTATATTGTCACCTACAGCCCTGAATTCCAATTGTTGGAGTTTTTGGACATTAAAGGGGTTTATAAACCTGTTTCTTCTTGATTTAGTTTTATGATTACTTTAGGGACCTATTTCCATACCATTTTCAACTCCATACAAACATTTTCACATGGATTTTACCTTGGACAGTGGGTTGTAAGTATACAGGCCTGAATACCCTGTTTAGGGTTGTTTAGGCTTCTTATGACATTCAAAGCTCTTTTAGATCTCTTGTTCACAGAATATCAGTTTAAAATTATTCCCAACATGCCAAATAACCAGTATTCATGTATTTTTATAAATGTTCTCAAGTGAACTATCATCCACACACTCATACATATACACACACAGGCCTATTTACCAGAATTTCATAAAGAGACCATAACATGAAACAAAACATTAATTATTTCTTTCATAGATCAATAGAAGACTTAAAATTTAATACCAGATTCAATCTCCATGTTCCATGGATTTCAAAGCCTTGATTTCTCCTTCAAACATTCTCTACTGCTCCTTCTCTTTCCTTTAACATTTCTTGAGTGAGGTCCTCCCTCACTAGTTCTCCTCTCTTTTCTTCATTCCATTCTTCTTTCCTTTGAATGAGAGGAATTTTCTTCTCTATCCTTCTTCTCTTCTACGCCCCTCTCCTCTTCTCTTCTCTTCTCCTCTTCTCTCCTTAATGAATTCTCTCTTTTGTTCTTTTGAAGAGCTTCCCTTCTAACTTCTATGCCCAAATTGGGCTTAAGGCAAACAAATGTTGTTTTTAAGTTTTAACAATATTCTAAGGTTGAAAATAGTTTCAACCAATTCCTCCTGATTTACTCAACAGCCTAACCATCATTTTTCCACCTTTTCACTTTTCACTTTTTACCATTACATTTACTCTTAAGGTGAAAATTTGAAATCTCACACAATTTGGAGGGAAAACCAAAATTTGAATTTTCATGCTAGAATTTCATTTGCATTTGCAACTAGTCCTCCATGGTGCTATTGTAGATGCTCCTACATCATACTCTCTCTCTAGAAAAGATTTGAACTTTAGTTCAAATGTCATGCTTCCTCCTCACTTTAGTCTTCACTTGTATACCTGGATCCCAAGGTCTTGTTGTCAATGTCAATGCTTGTCTTTGTTTGAAATAGTCTTTGTATTTCATCTTGCTATTCGTCCTCTTTAGATATGTCCTTCTCCTCATCTCTTTCTCAGCTGCCATCTCCCACTTCCATGCTTCTTCATCTTCATATATGTCTTCTAGATCTTCCTGTTGTTCTTCTTGGTTCATGAGCTTCTTCAATGACTCATGTATGTCATTCACTTCAACAACCTTCATACCTGCATACAAAACATTCAAAGCCACCTTAGAATCAAAATCTTTAGGCCATGAAGCCTCTTGGCTGTCTCCATGCTCTTATTCCTTGATTAAAACTGCCTTTGCCTCTTCACTCTTCTGCTCTTGTCTTGTTCCACTCTTCCCAATGCTGCCTTCACCATGGCTTGTACCTTCCTTCATCTCTCTTGAATTACCAAATAGCTCCTCCAAAATTCTCAACTCTTCCTTTAGTGAGCTCTCATCTATCTCACTATCTTCATCAAACTTGGGCTGATCACTTACAAGGATTACTTGTCCTTTACTAGCCTCACTCTTCATCTCATCTTTTCTTAGCTTGTTTTCACATAAACCAACTTCTTTAATATACTCATCAAAAACAATTGAAACACCATTACCTTGTGTCTCCTTACTATCTTCAATTGCTGCCTGAAGCCATCTTGTTTGTTCTTGCCTCAATTCATTTTCCATCCTCTTGGAACTCTCTCCTTGCTGTACATTAGTTTTCATAGACATTTTCCCTTCCTCATTTCTCATGAAAGGATCATTAAATAATTCAAACACATCATCATAAACCAATTGTTTACCTTTTACCTCTTTGGTATACCTCTCAAGCATCCTATCTTCATAGAATGCTTCTTCCATACTCACCATCTCTCCTTCATTCTCTTGGCTACTGGAATCACCTTCAATCCTCTTCCATTGACTTCTTGGTGTTGCTGTCTCAATACTCACATCTTTTCTCTTTGCCTTCTTAGGCACCCATACTTGTTTCTCCTTCTTACCATTTCTCTTCTCAAGCCATGTAGGCATCTTGCATCCTTGCTCTTGTACCAACACCTCCTCTTGCTTGGGAGTTTGCTTCATCCACCATTTAGGCATCGCATATCCATGGTTAATTGGAAACTTCACCTTTCTCTTTGCTTCTCTAACATGCATATCAACAATTTCATGCTTATAAGACAAATCAGTTTTTGAACTCACCTTTACCTTCTTAATGGGCTGCTCCATTAAGTCTTTGACTTGCATAACTTCTTGATTATTTGTGCTTTCTTCTTTCTTTATGCTTGGCTGCTCTCTTTCTTCTTCTTGGCCTTTAATGGCATCATGGAATTCAGCTTCATTTTCCATCTCTTCTCTTGCTTGTATGGAATCATCAACACCTTTCTTATGCATTAACCAATGCATCTCTTCTTCTTTATCAATAACAGCAAACTCTCTTCTCTTTCTTGCACATTCACTTGTGCATTTGGTGTCTTCTCTTGCACCAATCTCTTCACTCTTCAAGGCCCTTCTCTTGACCTTCATAAGGCTGCTCATACCTGCAATTACTCATGTAAAAATAGCATTAAATATAAAAAAAAGAGACCACAAGGTCTCTATGAGTGCTCTCTTCATCCACACTCTTATCTTTTCAAGTGCTCTTCCTAGCACTTCATCTTTTCTTTCTTCTCCTCTCTTGTTCTCCATAATGAGAACCTTCTTCACAACTTCTCCTTCTTGCTGCTCACTTGGCAACCTTCTTATCTTCTTCAAGCCTCTATGGGCTTCTCTTTTCATGGAAATCTTCTTTTGCCTTCTTCTCCTTTTCCTTAGGTGATCTATTGGCCACTTCAACCTCTTCCTCATTGGCCATACCCATGCTTGTTTGTCTATCTGCATCCAAGACTCATATTCATCTTTAATCTTAGCTAACTCTCTCTTCAAATTAACAATCTCTTTATCAATTGCAAAGTTGTTCATACCTTTGATGCTTGCTTTCTTCTTGGTGCCTTCATGTACCTTGCTGCTCTGCAGTGCCTTCAACAATACTTCCATCTCTGAGATCTTCACCCAAGTCTTTTCCACCTTGGTCTCTTGATCCCTTGTCTCACCCAAGTCTTTTCTCCTTGACTGGTATTTTGACAATCTCCTTGATCTCACCTAGGCCTTTTGCACCCTAGTCTTTTGATCCTTCTCTCAATCCTGCAGTAATTCTTTATACAACACTTCAGCAAATATAAATCATGAATCCAAGCTTACCTTGCTTTGGATCTTCTTCTTGAGCATCCACTATGCTCCCTTACTTTTGAGCTTCCCAAGCTTCAAACTCCATCATTTACCTCATCTAAGTCTATTTCACCTTAGTCTTTTGGCAAACTATCCAAGCTTCTTCTTGGATCTTCACTAAGCCTTACTTAGCTTCTTCTCTTCTTAAGCCTCAATGGCTTGGCTGCCTTGAACTTGCAACTTCTTCACTTGATTGCTTTCAACACAATAACTCAAATCAAATAGCACAATTATTCATACCTTTTCTCCCCAGGGTCTCCTAATGCTTTGTCCTGCTGATCCTCTTGCCAAATCCTGTAACAAATCATTAGAAATCATAACCAACAACAAGTTACCAATTCCCAAGAGCTTCAAGCTCTGATACCAAATGATGAAAACTGGCCTTGGACTGCTCTGCCTTCAAACATTCTTTGATGTTCCTTCTCTTTCCTTTAACATTTCTTGAGTGAGGTCCTCCCTCACTAGTTCTCCTCTCTTTTCTTCATTCCATTCTTCTTTCCTTTGAATGAGAGGACTTTTCTTCTTTGTCCTTCTTCTCTTCTACGCCCCTCTCCTCTTCTCTTCTCTTCTCCTCTTCTCTCCTTAATGAATTCTCTCTTTTGTTCTTTTGAAGAGCTTCCCTTCTAACTTCTACGCCCAAATTGGGCTTAAGGCAAAAAAATGCTATTTTTAAGTTTTAACAATATTCTAAGGTTGAAAATAGTTTCAACCAATTCCTCCTAATTTATGCAACAGCCTAACCATCATCTTTCCACCTTTTCACTTTTCACTTTTTACCATTACATTTACTCTTAAGGTGAAATTTTGAAATCTCACACAATTTGGAGGGAAAACCAAAATTTGAATTTTCATGCTAGAATTTCATTTGCATTTGCAACTAGTCCTCCATGGTGCTATTATAGATGCTCTTGCATCAATCTAACTACTGATCCATGAGTCCCGTTCATTTTATTTTTTTCCCTGTACAGTTTGTATGGATGTACCTTGGAGTAAAAACAAATTTTTTTTCTGGTGATTGTGTTCAAATTGGATAAATTTTATATAGATCTTCAGATTTTGACATCTTCCAAATATAATCATGAGGTCCATTTGCTCAGAAACACTTTGATTTTTAGGTACCCTCTAGATTTAGGTGTGGTGATTCTGGATCAAACCCTTGCCAATTTCACCTCTTATGTCCAATCTGGATAAAATTTTAATAATTTTTACTATCTCAGGTACTCTAAACTCAATACTAAGCTAAAAAATTCTCCACAAATCTCTAATTTGTGCCTGTTTACAAAATCAAAAAATTGATCTTGTATCTGGATATTTTTCTCTTGAATATTTAACAATCTAAAGATTCAAGATAGATCTGGTACCATGTCATAATTAGCATACAAGATCTCATGAATCTAATAGAAAGCATGAACAAGAGATAAAATAATAATAGTAACAAATATTAATTGTATGTCTAAGACAATAACTGAAATGAATAAATAACCCAATATGATTAATTACTCTGATAATTTAATATTGATCTGATGTAGAATACATAAATATCCATTGTTTATATAGAGCAGGGTGTGCAAGATAAAGATTGGGGAACTCACACAACATGTGTAGTTCAACTGATATCTGACTACATGACTAGTGGAGTGCAACTCAGCAATAACAAGATAGATGCCAAACTTGTGTAAAAGATAAACACAAGTTGACTACTAGTTAAGCAATTTTATCTTATCTTACCCTGAATAGTGGAGCGCAACTCCACAGTAATAGGATAAGTGTCCAAGTTGACTACTAGCTAAGCAAGCTTATCTTATCTGGTACAAATTATTAAAGAAATGTAATAAATTAATTACAATAAGTAATTAGTGCACCAGTCTAAATAATAAATACAAGTAAATGCAATAAAGCAAATAAATTCACCAACAAAAGGCAATAACTTAAAATTTGATTAAAAAATAACTGGTTGTCATTTTAATTACATTAGACGATTTTATTTTTAGAGAATTGATTGTAGATGCTGGATGTGATGTTAAATTTGTTGCCAATATTAATTTAGAAAGACATATCAAGACTCAAATTGGTGTGTTGTGATTATTTTTCAATTTCTTAGTTTATTGTAGATTCTAATTTTATTTATTTGTTTTTTAAGGTGATAGGGATATTTGTCTATTTAGGGTAAGGAGAAGAAATTTATCTTTCCGGTGATTGAAATCGTTGTATAAAAAATTAAATGAAGTTTTTGGATATCTAGATCAAGTAAATATAGTCATCAAGTTATTTCTAGACTATTTATCACTCGTTAAAAATATTATTAATATTTTATACATACATCAAGAGTGTTATAAATGTTTTGTACATCGTGTTTTTATTATTATCATCTTTTTATGCGAGGTCTCACTCACTTCTAACTATATATTTTTACTATCAAATTTTAATGAATATTATAAATTTTTAAAATTTACAGAGTATATATATAAACCTCACATGATCACTCGTCTATATTTTTTAAATTAATTTTATTGATTTATGTTATTATTTTATACATAATTAAAAGTAATTACATATTTACAACATAATTTAGGTGTAATCAATTTATCAATATTACAATATCCATGATTAACATATAATAAAGTTTAGGGAATTGAAATTGTTGTGAATAGAGATTGGAAGAAATTAACCATTGAAGGAGATTTGATGATTCTAATCGATGATTAAAGAAGGTCTCAATGGTTTCATGGCATCTTAATATTATTATAGAAGAAGTTAGGCATCTTAATAGTATTAGTCCCTATCCTGCAAGGAATTATAGGAATCGATTAAAACGATAGTTCTTACTCAACTGACCAATAAAATGCAAGTTTTTTATACATTTCAAAGTTTAAAATCAAATATTAAAGAATATTCCACACATGTTCTCATGGAATATTCCATTTACATTTATAAAATCATATAACTAAAAAACACGTGTCCATGCATTTATAAATCATCATCATTTCTTCCCTAAATATCACGTCTTTTTTCACTTTTATTTCTAATTTAAATAATATTTGGAATGCTTAGATTAATCTCCTGGCTATCTCAGAAAAATTTGAACTGGAAAAATCGAAAGTTAAATTTAAGCATCAAACTTAGCGATATTACAACTCAAAACATGACACAAACGAAAATATATGGTTATTTTTAAGGTATATATTTTTTTGCTGCTATTTATAGTTAAGCCAAACGAGAGTTGACAAGCCATGTCATGAGTATTGTGTAGTCACATCCAGAGTGTTTCTTGGTAGTGTAAATTTTAAGAGTTGGTGGGTCTACGTGTTAATCCCGTCTGATGAGTTAGACAATGTACGCGGGACTTGAAAAAGAATTTGGTACAGTTCACTAAACTGTGTGTTTATTGTGGAATCGTACCTGCTACGTTGGCAACTTACTATCCACTTTTTTTTCATGAAATTACATATTTGTTTTATCCAATTTTCTATACGTTGACGTGTCATTTTAAATAAGGTAGTTGGTGTTCCCAAGGATAATGTGAATTTTTTTACATTTGTTCATTGTTCATTACTGTAAAGTGCACATGAAAAGGACATTCTTGTCTAAATTGACATCCTAATTTTAGACACCATCAATTCTTCCTCATTTAAAGCCATTATTTATTATTTATTTGCATCTTTAATTATTGTGAGAGTCACCTATCTTAACTTTGGAAAATGGGTGATGATGCTTTAAAACAAAAAGTGGTCACATCAATGTAGGATCCATGGGGGTTGAGGCCTTGTACAAGACAAAATCACCTTACATTTCATAGAATATAACAAATCAAAAGTTCCCCTTTAATTTCATAATAGTAACCAAATTAATCCCTTGATCTCTTATTTATAGTGTCCTTTTAGTAGCAGTGTAATAATGGGCTGTGTAGGGGCTAAATTTGATGGTTTATTATGTTTATCATTATTTTTTTTGCTATGGTTTACTCTCTAATATTACCCTTCATATGACAATTTATTTTTAATTTTACAAGTCAATTTATACTAGATGTATATGATATTTTAACAAAAAAAATTAATTTAATTGCTACATTATATTTTTCTTTAATTATTTTTCTACATGTTACTACACTCATGCTAAAAAAATTCTTTCTCTATACTCCAACCATTATATGAATTTAGTTTTTATTTCATGTTTTTTACATTAAATCTATT
Organism: Torreya grandis; assembly: GCA_037957365.1. Lineage (NCBI taxonomy): Eukaryota > Viridiplantae > Streptophyta > Pinopsida > Cupressales > Taxaceae > Torreya > Torreya grandis. The sequence continues at coordinate 1,004,027 of JARHVA010001127.1, forward strand.
AAACTAGTGTGTAGTTATGTTTAGATATAACATTCATCCATATCCAATAAGAAGGACTACCCCTTGCTTATATGCAATCCTTGTTTCATTAACCTACAACTTAACCTCCAATATGCCCTAGGTAAACTCAACCCAATTGACATTACAATTTATATTATAATTGACACAATTGAGGTAGGCATTAGCCACCAACACGGATTGCCCCTTACTAATATACAACCTTTGTTTCACTAACCTACTAGTTAGCCTCCAACATGCCCTAGATAACTTAATACAATTGACATTAAAATTTCTATAACAATTGACACAATTGAGGCAGGGACTAGTCGCTACGTGGCCCTTATTGTAGAAGAAGTTAGGCACTTATTGGGATGTCTATAATCGATTATGCTAAAATACATGAAAAAGGAAGGAAATCAAATGATAGATCAAGTTGTTAACATGGATGCCAACTTATAGACGACTTCTAAATTATTTGATTTAGTATAGATCAAAAATTTAGAAAAAACTCTTAAACAATTGGTGATATTCATTGTTAATAAATTTTTATAACCTTCCTAAAGCATAATGAATATCCTTTTAATTGAATTCAATGGGATTAATCATCCATGATTACGTGGAACAATGGTGAATCTATAGTGGGACCAAGTGGTAAGATTGATAATTCTCTACCTCCACTCTATAGTATCGATCATGGATCTTTAGATAAAATATAGTCATTGTTAATAAATTCTTATAACCTTCTCCAAGCATAATGAAGATCCTTTCAATTTGAATTGAATGGGATTAATCATCCATGATTACGTGGAGTAATGGTGAATCTATAGTGGCACCAAGTGGTAAGTATCGATTATTCTCTACTTTCTAGTAGCATATATCAACTTTGGTATATATTTTGGTATCTTTTTGGTACTTTTTAGTAGCATTTATCTTTTCCTAGAATTTTGAAAGCGAATCAAAAAGTATAATAGATAGACTATATAAAAAAATTTGGTTTTGGTTCTTTATGCTATATAATGATTCAATCAATATGGAAGTGAGATGTTAGAATAATGGGGTTTGATTTCCCTAAAATGTTACAATCCTTCAAGTTGTACTTAAAAAATGCAATGATTTTTTTTTAAAAACAATTTACTTAACATTTATTCCATAGAAAAATACTTTACAACATATCTAAGTTATAACTTAGAACAATAGCACTTCTAAATTCAAATACCGAATACAATATATATCTTATTACAACTCTAAGGAAAGTAAATACAATAGGACACAACTATGACTGGTCCAATAATACAAGAATTAATCTTCAAGTATAAAAAATATATATTACAATTACATTTCCTTCAGGCATTCAACATTAATACAATAAATAGATATCAAGCTTGTCAGAGTTCAAGTCGAATCAACTTGTGTATCGTTGATAATCTCAAGTGTAGTCTCTAATAAGTACTGCAAAGGGGAGATAGCGCATCATCTAAGTGTTTTTCCATACCAACTATGTATCATTGATCTCCTACATAATCCCCTATCAGGGAATGGCCCTCCCTTCATGGATAGGTAGATAGAATAGTGCAGGCATCTAGAGAGACATGTTAGTACTCTGTGTGCTGTAAGATTTCTACTACATGATGTGTATCATAAAAAAAATACATTTCTAACATGATATTGCACAACATGAAAATTAAACATATAAAATGACAATGTATATCTAACATTACTTTAGCCAAAGTTTTCAAATAACATATGATTACCCAGATCGATCAGTTTCATAACACACCACTTGATTCGATTATCTATATCCAACATTGGTGCTTCTATCTAGGCTAGTGAAGTCCATCTCACTATCTACTTAACATCATCATTGCAAAATCTAATATAAATATATATAACATAGTATAAAACTTAAAGATCCATTCAATTTTTTTTATACTAGGAATGAAACAATATTAATCATACATTTTATCCATCAAATGCACAATGAATCTAAAACATTCTAATTTATTACATATATTACAATATAAAATAAACACCATCCATAAAAGATCATACCATTTGGGTATGATTTACACAAGGACTTAGATTATATAAATGTTACCAATAGAATATTGCCTAAATAAACAACCAATCTTGGTCCTAAACATAACCAAGTTCATATTGGTAATCACCAAATGTGAAAACAAGTAATCCTAAACAATAATATGCTTTTACTAAGTTAATAACAGCTTAAGCATTTAATTTAATAATTCTAGCTACAAGTTTTTCATATACATTCTAATGTAACTAGTCATACTGCCAAGCATGGTTTATCTCAATGATTTAAATGTATTTACATACACACTTTCTGTAATATGTACATTCTTTTATATATATATATATAGAGAGAGAGAGAGAGAGAGCTAATTTAGCAAAAGATAAACCTTTTACATTTTTAAAAATGTAATTCCATACCCAAACATAATCAATAATTTATATTTTATTTAGCTTGGTAAAGGATTCATAAATATATCTAAACATAGAAATAATCCAATGAACCATATTCTTTATGAACAGGGAATAAATATTCTAGCCTATGTTTTATATTTCCTATAATCTCTTTATAGCTTATATACTTAGTTGAGTTAACTAATTTCCTAAGTTTCCAAATAAGATGTTATTCTCATATGTGAAATACAACTCAAAAGGTGTGATGCAGACCAAATATAGGTGGAATGCAATTATTATATATGATGCCATTTGTTTATTAAAACTCAGTCTATACAAAAATAGACATTGTCATACCATTATTTTGACATATACATATGTCAAATGTTGTCTATATAAATATAAAACACATACCTATTGTTATGAAGCGTAAGTCTATTAAAATAAAATGCAGACCTATTTTATGAAATGCAAGCTAATATAATCAAATAAAGTGCAACCAAGAGAGTGAAACACCATCCAAAAGAGTGAAATGTCGTACAAAAGAGTGAAACATGATTCAAAAGAGTGAAACACCTTTCATTAGAAGGGGATGTAGACCTAGAGAGATAAACAAAGGTCAAAATTTAACTCAGTGTATAACTAGAATGCAAACCTATTTAAATGGAACGTTGGTCTAATTAAATGAAACACAAGTCTATGTAGTTAGAATTATAACAATAATAAATGTAATACACTTGCTATATAAGTTTTTTTATAGTATATAAATGGGTAGGATGCAGACTAGAGAGGAATTCTGAGTCAATAAATAAATATAATATGCATATCCTCACATATATATACATGCAACCAAACATAAAATCGATTTGTTTATCATACAGATGTGTAGCCTATATAAACTCTTGTTTATTAACAGATAATGCATAGTCCCATATAATATGTTTTCAAAGATAAAACTCTTCCTATATAAATAAGACATAGACCAATAATTTATCTCTGTTATATAAATAAGATGTAGTTTTTATACACTCCATTTTGCTATATTTCCTGATAAATTTCTTGGTCTCTAATGGTCTTATTAAGGTATCACATAAAATATAAAACATAACCATTTACACACATAAATATAATTACATAACCCACCTCTGAAATGCTTCCAAGCTGAGCAGATAAAATTGGTGTCCTTTCTCTTTGTTTTGCTATATATGTTCCTCCTTCCTTCTTTCTGTGTCTCTATCTGTCATCCTTTTAAATTTCATCAGACCTAATATATAAAACTAATCACCTCTTTGCCCCTCTACTACACCAATCTCATGCATGTTAAATCTTGTATTTGGACTTCCATGTGTGGCATCTTATCTCCCATTAACTTCACTTTTTTGTAGTTATCTTTTCTTAACAAGCCATAGTCTATCTTTACTTCAACTATCTTTAATAAATATAAAATATATTATTGTTCAATAAGATAATTATGCCACATTTCCTAAAGTTAGTTTAAATTTAAGGTTAAGTTGACTAATAAAATAATCATATCTAAATTCTAGTTTTCAATGAATTTCATGCATGTTATTCAAAACTAGTTTAGATCAACTTAACTCAAAGTCAACATTATAGGATATTTCAAACTCTTTGAAAGTAATTAAAATAAAGGTAATTATTTATTTATCTAATAGATAATTAGGTTTCTAATTGTTTTTAATAATAAGATAATTGTATAATTTATTACTATTCATATATAGCAATTAAATATCTATATTTTTTTTTAATTCTAAAAAATCAAGACAATTAAAGTAAATAAATCTAATGCATATCAATAACTAAATCTACATACAAATATGATCACAAACAAGATTTCCATAACCATATACCTACATTTAAAACATGTTACACATATAACATTTTTAAATTTATTATGTGTGTAGGGTCATTAACAATTATTCTATCATCCCTTATTCATCTCATGTAGTCCTCTCTGATGAGGTTCTCCCTTGTCAAGCTCTGAGGGTAGGTTTTATCCTACATCTACCTTGAAACAAGTAGGTAGTTAGTCTGATTCATCATAAATATCAACCAATAATGCAAAACTAATAAATACATATCCACAATGTACAAGATAGTAAAATATAACTTTCACATCATGTAAACTAATCAATAATATCACTGTCCCATAATAGTACATGTCATAAAGCTTATAATAAAGCAATAATAATTAGATAATAACCATACTAATCCATGGATTCAAAAGTTATAAATTATAGGGTGAAATTAGGATGCAACGTTCTCCCTCCCAAAACTGGTCATCATCCTGATGACACTTATCTAAACAATAGTTTTGAATATGAAAAGAGTTTCAAAAAATCTAAAAACATAGTATCAAGTATCAAATTATTCAAATAAATATGAAAATAACCTATAAAACTCATCATAATCTTCTTGGATAGCACTATCTTTAGAGTATTGGTCCCATAAGACCTTACACTATGACATCTCTCTGTTTCACAAATGAAATTTGCGAGTGTCAATTGCTCTAATTGGTTCTACCATGACCACCTAAAGATCCAAAACCTAAAAAGCATTCCAATCTAAAACATGTGAAAGATCAACTATATACTTCTTAAAATAAGATACATGAAAAATATTGTGTAACAGAGCTAGGGCTAATGGCAATACAAACCTATGCGCAATAAGATTAACCACTTCTAACACTTCGAAGGGTCCCACATATTTTGGTGATAGTTTCACTGAATTCTCAAACTTAATCGAGTTCTTATATGGCTTAACCTACAAGAACACTTTATCACGAACTGAAAACCTCATATCTGTCCTCTTCATATTAGCATAACTCTTTCATCGATCATTGGCCTTGTGTCACGTCTCAAACTTTTAGACTTATTGAACTCAGATATGATTAGAAGTGTTAGATGTTTATTTTTAAATATGTTATAATAGATCATTGTTTATGGATAAAAGTGAATGTTACTTTTCTTTCTTTCAAATATACAATTAGAAAATGATGAAAATGGATAATGCTTCAACTATGGATTTTTGGTCACTAACCTATTAATAAAAAAATTGAGTTGAATGATTGTAGATATGTGTTGAAGGCAAGAGTTTAGTTAAGGCAGAGGTGACCTAACCATTTGGCAAAGAATGGGATGGACAAAACCTCAATGTGGAACACACAAGCACTTAGTTCATGTTACATTGCATTTCCCTCATTGCATAAAATAATCTCTGTTGAATGGTTCAAAGCATTTTGCTCACTAGGTTAAAAAGAATCTTTTATTTGAAATAGACTAAGTTAAAGGAAACTGCATATATTCTTTTATTTAAACCGCATAGATAGAGATAATGGTTTTTATTTGATATTACTTGCTTATTTTCTAGGAGAATAATTATGATTTAAATTTAAAATTATAAAGTATGTCTTAAAAAAAAGGGAAATTCTTTTATTTTATTTTGATAATAATAAGTTTTAAGGATAGAATGAAAACAAAAATAATAGGAAAAAAATGAAAAAAGAAGCAAAAATCAAAAGGATGAAAGGATAGAAACAACAGGAATAAAATATTTTTAAACAAGGAGAGTACGCCATTTTTTTTGGGGGGGGGAGGAAAAAAAGAACAAAAAACCAAAAAAAGGAGAAAAATGATAAAGAAAAATGAGGAGAGAAATTAGTTTTAGTGAATAGGGAAGAAGAAGAATTGAAGGATGCCATAGTCAGAAGGTTTGAGGGTGGGATATTTATGGTCCCAGGTATTCCATTGAGTGAGATGATTTATTTATGAAGTTGATTTTTTTTGAGACATGTATTTTAAATAAATAGAGTATTTTGGAAGTATCGAATATCTCACATGTATAAAATTCATTTCTTAGAGTCTATAGAAAACTTTCTAGACCACACAGGAGATGCAAATAACCCTTTCTGTGTATTTATACCTTGCTTGCCAACAATCATATTATTTATACATAAATTTAGGGAGGGAATATCTGACCATTAAGGTAAGAATAAATGAAATTATGGGGAGCAACCTTCTTTCAATTTTTTATATATAGAAGACTGCCTTATCCTTCTAATCATATTCTCTCTAAGTTTAATGATATTCTTGATGGAAGAGGCCAATAAAATGTGTCAAGTCTGTATTTAATTTTGTTACTTAATCTCAAATATATGGACATGTTTATTTACTGCACCTTAGTACCCTTGTCTCCATCACAATGAAATAAACTACTATAAATTCATTTGCTTGTGTAAAGATTTTAACTAGAAAAACATGTTTGTGTCCTTATTTGTGATCATTGGGTTCTAGGGCATGGATGTCAGCATTGCAGGTGCAAGGCATATCCATTAAGGGAGACATGGGACTCCCCACGGTGCACCTTCCATCTATGTTCTATGACTTAGAGCTATTTTCCATAAACTTGCAACACTGTAATCTTTATTTTGCACCACAAATGAATTACTTTCAATCTTATTTTGTATTTACTTTAGTTTTATTATTATTTGATACTATTATTGGCCCTTGATATAACAACACTAGACTTATTTAAGCATCATCCTGGGGGGTAAAATCTCCTTGACCTGATGTATAATCAGAAATCTCATTGTACTGATTGACTTTTCTAAGGATTCAACCCTTCCAACTTGGTCTCCTCAACATAAACATGAATCTAATTTAGCATTTCTTTCCCAACCAAGCTCATACCATGAATACCCACCTAAGGTAGATACTTGAAGGTGCATTAGAATTTACTAGTTACTATACTCGATAATATTATTTGTTTCTAATATTATACTGTTAAAAAAGAATCAATAATTATTATATGTACTCTAAAAAGGTTTTAGTCTTTATATTCTTGCTTATATGTGTTTTATGGTTAAAGATTAGTGGAAAGAGATAATAGTTGGAGTAGTATAGTATTATAATGGTTGAATTTCACTTTTCCAAGTATTTCATACTCATTTCTTGTAAATAATTAAAGTATAGTATGAACTTGCATTTAGTCGAGCTAGTTATCAAATTCTCACTGGTATGAAAGGAGTGTTAAGTTTATTATAAAGAAGTTCAAAGTGATAGAAATATGGTTTAACTATTATTGAATATGTTATCGAGATTCTTACTTTATAGTATAATGCCTTATTCTACATTGGCATAAGTTGACAATTTCTCATACATTGCGTTCTAGGAATGTGTCTGTGAAACTTTTGATTAAGATTATTGGATTTAGTTAAAATTCATTGTTACTATAATAACCTTCTCATTCTAATTTATAATAGATTCATTGTTTTGAATTATATGGAGTCTTTCTGCATAAAAGTTAGTTGGATTTTACTTTATGGGCTTTATACTTACTTCCAAGACAGGATGCCGAATGTGGGCTTTCAGAGAAGGTAATCTTCTTTTTCGAGGTTTACCAATTTTGTTTATGCTTTGGCCAAAGCTATATATGTACCATTGAAATATATGGATAATAAGTGCCTAGTTGTTATTATTGTTCTCTACCACATCCCATTGTAATAAATATGTTCATTCTAGATTAGAATGCATATAGGCATCAGACATGCATCAAGAGTTTCTCTCTTGCCCATTTGTTCTGGGTTGCTAGGTGCCTCATGCAGGGTCAAGTAATCTTCAAGTTAGGGATAATTTTGAGGAAGTTTAGTGCTTCATGGTTGGGTGGAAAAAACACCTTAACCATGCTCTTGATCGTTGGCTTGTGGAAGACTAGTGGGTCATATCGGCAGAAGATGGATTTGTATATTTGTTTTTCATTATGTAATTCAGAGGATGGATATATCATTACACTGAACACTTGTATGGATTTTTTATCCAAATTATTAAATTATACTTCTCTTTGATGTACTATTATTTTACTTGAAAAATTGTAAAATATTATACATTTATGAATATCTCTGTTGATAAAAATTTTCATTTTCCATTTATAAATTGAGTTTCACCTTTCATTGGTATTTTAAGTAAGTGATTTTGTCAAACTTTACACATTTACCAATCTCTACCTGATTAACTTAACTTTATCTTCTATTTTAGAAATTATCTCAAGGTTAAAGACAACCCTATCCTCTACCTTGTCCCAACTGAGTAGTGTTTTATACCTCCTTCCATACAGTGTCTCAAATGGTGTCATCTTCAAAGTTGACTAGTATGAGTTGTATGCAATCTCAACCAATGGAAGATAATATTCCCATTTTTATTGTTGATCCATGTGATAAATACATATAAGATCCCCTAAAACTTGATTTACTTGCTCAGTTTGACCATCAATCTCTGGGTGATGTGCGGTACTAAAATTTAGTTGTGTACCCAAAGCTAAGTTTAGAGTTACCCAAAACCTAGAAGTCACCTTAGGATCATAATCCAAAATTATCTTCTCTGGAAATCCATGCAACCTATACACTTCCTTTAAGAACCTCTTTGCAAGGGTAGGTGCATCATTTGTCAAATTACCTAGTATGAAATGACCCACCTTGGTTAGTTTATTAACAACTACCAAGATCATTTCATGCCTACTCCATGACACTGGTAAACCTTGGACAAAGTCCATACTGATCACCTGCCACTTTGACTCTGGTATATCATGTGGATATAGCAATCCAATTAGGTGCACATGTTCAAATTTAACTCACTGACATTCTAGATAATGTGATAAAAAATATGCCACATCTTTATTGATTCCCTTTCAGAAATACAAAGGTCTAAGCTCTGTCATGAGTTTAGTTACTCTTGGATGTCCCAAATATGGGGTATTGTGTAATTCCTTCAACATTGTGCTTCATATATTCTCTTGATTTGACACATACGCCCTCCTATTGAAATGTATAAGATCATCACTCTCTAAACTAAATCCTTTATACCAAGGATTATAAGCATTATCAGTCAATGCTTTTTTGACTTCACCAAAATATTCATCTCCAAGTGAGAACTTAACCATATGATCCCTGAAAGTACTCCTAATAGTAGCTATAGCTACTATGTACCTTATATGACTCAAAACATCAGTTAATTTGTTCTCTTTACCTTTGACGTAATTGATATCAAAGTCATATCCAAAAATAAACTCTAACCAACATCTTTTCATGAGCATTCAAATTTGGTTGGGTGAAGATATTTGAGTCCTAAGTTTTTAGTCTTGAGTTCAAATGGTTTTCCCAACAAATAATGTTGTTAAAATTGCAAAGCATGAACAATTACTAAAAGTTCAAGATCATGAGGGGCAGAATTCACCTCATGAATTTTTAATTTGCTTGATTCAAAATTCACCACAACACCGTATTGAATAATAACTCCTCGTGTACCCTCTTCTAACGCATCTATGATCACTAAAAACTGACCATTGTGATCAGGAACTTTCAACACTGGTGCTAGCATAAGTCTTCTTTTTAACTCTTGAAAAGCTAATTCACACTTCTCTAACTAGATAAAATTTTTGTTCTTCTTTTGTAAGGTGGTAATTAGATTATCTATCTTGAAATTTTTTGGAATGAACTTCCTGTAATAGCCTATTAACCCCATAAAACTCCTTACCTCATGCACATTTTTCAGCACTGACCACTCCTTAATGGCTCTTATCTTAGTTGGATATATAGAAACACCATATATAGAAATAATATGTCCTAGATATTGCACTCTCTCGTGTAAAAATATGTACTTGGACAACTTATCATATAGCTTGTGCTTCCGTAACCACTGTAAAACTAATTTCAGATGTTGTAAGTGCTCCTCTTAATTCTTAGGATATATAAGAATGTCATCCAAAAAGACCAAAACAAAGTGATCTAAATAATCTTTGAACATAATATTCATGAGATTCATGAATTTTTTTGGTGCATTGATCAATCCAAAGTATATCACTGTGAACTCATAATGCCCGTAACAAGTTTTGAAAGTTATTTTCATAATATCCTCATCCTAAATCCTCAACTGATGATATCTGGTGTAACCCCACCTTGTTTACACCTTAGATTACCTTCAAAACATGTCACTTCATCTTATATAGTCTTGCACATGATGAACTTGTCTCTTACTCAGGGAGTAGATTCTAATTGAGTCACCAATGTTCTTGTTGGTGACTATCTTCTATATAGGAATAAAACCCACATTTACTCAAATGGTCCACTTAGCCTAATCTAACTATTTTTAGACACTTCATATAGTTTAACACACCTTAACATATCTATCAAGATCAATCATTCCTTGTTTGAATTCTCAAAACTCTCATCTTACATGTTTGCTTGTAGACCTTCCTTATAGCCCTATTTCGTCTATATATTGACCATAAATTTATATAGGTTAGCTCAATCATGAATTTAAAAACACTTATTGATACCCATTATTCTCTTACATAACATACCTAAAAATCTCATGAGGTTTATTTGTACATATTAACACTTCCTTCTTTAGGCCCTACTCCAATTAGCCCTCCTTTTATGCGAACCTCCTTGTCCAAAATGTTGTATGGAATTTCAATCCAAAAAAATCACCTTTTCAAATACCCATTACCTTATTATAGGTTAATCAAAAAAAATTAGTACACTTCTTTGGAGGAAACCACTTTTCCTAAATTGGCCTATTCCCTTCTCCTTGCGTGCACCTATGACTCACTTTGCAATTGACCTTTACCATAATTTTACATACTATACCATATTGAAACCACTTCCAATATTTTATTAACACTTCAAAGGATAATATCCTAGGTTTTCATACAATTTGAATGGTTATAACTCTTCTTAGCCCTTAAACCCTAGTTTAGGGCTTTCCACGGGCCTGTACAGGCTGAGAGCACTCTAAAGGAAACTCAGAGTGTTCTAGGATGTTTCAAGAGATATGATGCATTGTTTGAAGTCTGTCAAGTTTTCCTCCATCCTTTCCAATAATTGGTTAATCCTTAATATCCTATGTTCACCTTATACACGGTTTGTTTAAATTACTTTCACTGTGTTTCTCTAATAGTCAACAGGGGTTTCTAGGATTTCTCATTATCTCCTTATCAAAGGATCCTCTAAATGGTATCCCAACATGTCAAAATATCAACCACTTCCCATTTCATGTATCCATGTCAAAATATTATCTTAACAATTAAACTATTATTCAAAGTATGCAAGATACTGGTTTTTTGCCTATACCCTGTGACCTACAGGTCTGAGAGCCAACTCTTGTGATCTCCAAGTATATACAGGGTTTCTATATCCAAATTATCTTTACCTAGACTCTTAATCTTTGCATATACTTATTCCCATGCTTTTATAAACCTCATGCAAATATATTCATGTGGATCTAGCTTTGGAACTGTGGACTATGTCTTTCTGAGAAAACCCTGTCAAAACCCTATTTATACCCTGTTCTCCAACATTCCACACATTGTCAATCATAGTTTCAGTAGTTTAAAAATTTCTAAAGGTTATAATGTGTTAATATTATATCATAATATGCCCATTACCTTCTCAATGCTCTACAAAAAACAAACACACATATACAAGCTTACATACTGTTGAAACCATAATTCTACAGATGACATCACTGCTTGCATACATTCACAGGGATATAAACATCATTCTTCTTGATAAAAAAATCAATTACAAATTAAAGGGATAAATATATCCATGCCTATGATCAATTGCCTTCAAAAGCCTTATTAGAAATCTTCACACTTTCTTTTGTCCTCACATCTAATCTTCCTTCTCTCCTTAACTCTTACATTCTCTTTTCTCCTGATCATCCCTTCTCTTTAGATATATTATCTCTCTCCTTTAATGAGATATCCTTCCTCTCTATCTCTCTTACTCTTTTTCGTTCTACGTACCTCTCCCTTCTTTCATTCCATATACTACTCTTTGAAAGAGTCTCCTCCTCTCTTCCTACGCCCAACTTGGGTTCAAGACAACTCAAAGAAGATTTGTTATCCAACAATCATATTGATTTTAGAAGATTTTTTAACAAACAACTATGGTTTTAAGGTTTTAACCATTCCCTTGATTTTATCAACAAGCCTCCAATGTAGGAAAATTCCTCTTATCAAACTTTTACCTTTTCCACTCTTTTTACTTTGATAATTACAATTTACTCCTCCTTTAACATCCTTTGGGGGGAAAATACAATAGGTGGAATTCAAATTCAAACTAAGACATAACTTAAACTTGCATGTTTTATGATTTCTACTTTGACCATGTCCTCATGGAGATGCTTTTAGATGCTCCTGCATCAATATCTTACTCGAATATTTGTCTTAGACAAGATCATTATTCTTTGTATTTGATCAAAAATATCATTTATACGAGGTAGTGGATACATGTTTTTATAGTTTCCTTATTCAACATTTTGTAATCGATGTAGAGTCAAAGAGTACCATTCTTATTCTTCACAAAAACAATTGTTGCATCCCATGGTGACACACTAGGCCTAATCAACCCCTTTGATAATAGTTTCTGGAGTTGTGCCTTCAAGTCAATCAACTTAGTGGTTTTCATCATATATGATGCCTTAGACTGTGGTTCTAATCTAGGTAGGATATCGATAGATAAATCAAACTCATGTTTAGGAGGTAAACCTGGTAACACTTCTAGAAACACATCATAAAAAACTTTAAGAAATGGATAATCCTCAAGAGATGGTTCCTTAGGTTCCTTCATTTCATTTATCTTGATGATAAATTATTGGGATGCTTTTGCTTGAGCCCTCTTGAATTTCATTGCAGAAATATGCTTGAACCACAACTCTCTCTTTTCATCTTGAATTTATGTTTGATTTCCAAAATCATCTAGACACTTAATTTTATTTAAATAGCAGTTAACCTTGGCCTTATATTTAGCAATCCAGTTGACTCATAGGATCACGTCATATGACCCTAGTGGTGCTAGATATAAATTTACAATAGTTTTAAATTCAAGAAACTCAATTACTACTTCAAATATAGACTTATCAACCATGACTTTTGAGTCATTCTTATATTGTACCAACCATGCATTTGCCATATATCCAGCCTTTCTTGGAAACTTGATAAGCATTCTAAGATCTATAAAACATTTAGTAGCACATGTATCTATTAAAATAAAAACTAGATGTTCAAACAAAATACCTAACAACTTTGTGGGTGATGCTTGAAATTTTTCTTATCAATTGCTTCATGAATAGACTGCTAAAAATTGCCCTGCTAAGAACTATGGCCTTTGTTTTTTGTCTTGTCCTAAAGACATTTATGAGAATGATGATTTCATCCGTAATTGAAATAACCACCAGGTTGACCTTTCCTGTCAATTTGTGTGTTTCCCTAAAAACCAATTTTGGAAGCATTGCTTGGTTTCTTGATGTTAGATCCATTGTTGAATTTGGCATTCTAGTTATTGGATTGCCCCTTGGAGTCTCTACTCCTTTGCTTCTAGTTTTTTCCTTGAAAGTTTTCTTATAACTTCCAAACTTTTTCTTGAACTTTGATCTGACCAGATCAAAAAACTTTAGCTTTTGATCCTGTTTTAACACCTTTTCGAAGAGTTAGTCCATGGTATAAGGTCCATAAACATCTACTTTAGAGTAGTTTTGAATCTTGAAATATTTTTACATCTCAGTCAACCATGCTTTAGCTCCATCACCTAGAATATTTTCATCTAACATAGGTGGATTCACCTTTTTCATGTCCCTATACAACTCCATAGCCATTTGAGCTCTCACATCATGCCAATTTCCTGCTCAACATGGTGCTCAATAGGTAATTATTGATGTTCTTCCCTACCTTAGTCATGAACTTCTTATTCTAGGGCTATGATCTGATCCTTAGTATCATTCATGTCTACAATAATTTGATCAAATTTGTTGAATGCTCAGTGGCAATCAAGTTAGGATCATTGGGAGGGTTATTGTCATTGACATACGAAGGACCCTCACCTGATGCTCTCATTTGTATAATTCTTCTTTCTCACTAAAAATAAGAATATAAAAATGTTAGCAGACTCATTAAGTTCTAGAGTATGAACCTGGCTCTGATACCACATGTTACAACCCCTAAAGTTACACTTAGAAAATATAATATTTTTTTTAAAGTAATTTACTTAAAATTTATTCCATAAAACAATACTTTACAACATATCCAATCTATAACTTAGAACAATAATACTTCTAAATTCAAATACTGAATACAATATATATCTTATTATAACTCCAAGGAAACTAAATACATTAAGACATAGCTATGGTTGGTCCACTAATAAAATAATTGCTATTCAAGTATAATAAATATATATTACAATTATATTTTATTCAGGTATTTAGTTTTAATACAATAATAAATAGATACCAAGCTTGCCATAGCTCGAGTCAAACCAACTCTTGTATCGTCGATAATCTCAAGTATAGTGTCCAAATAAGTACTACAGTGGGGAGAGATAGCATCATTCGAGCACTTTTTAACACCAACCATGGATCATTAATCTCACACACAATCCCCTATCATGAAATGGATCTCCTTTCATGGATAGGTAGATAGAACAGTGTGAGAATGAAGAGAGACATACTAGTGTCTCATGTGCTATAAAATTTCTACTACGTGACGTATATCATCAAAAAATTATGTTTTTAATATGATATCATACAACATATAAATCAAACATATGAAATGATAATATATATCTAATATTATTTTGGCCAAAGTTTTCAAATAACATACGATCATCCAAATTAATTAATTTCATAACACACTACTTGACAAGATTATCCACATCCAACACTGGTGCTACTACCTAGGCTAGTGAAGCATGTCTCACTACCTATTTAGCATCATCAATGTAGAATATAATATAAACATATATAACATAGTATAAATCTTAAAGATTCTTTCAGATTTTTCCTATACTAGGAATGGAACAATCTTAATCATATGTTTTATCCATCAAATATATAATGAATCTAAAACGTGCTAATATTATATATATTACAATATAAAACAAACACTGTCCATAAAAGATCATACCGGTTAGCTATGCTTTAAACAAGGACTTAGATTACATAAATGTTACCAATAGCATACTACTTAAATAAACAACCAATCTTGTTCCTAAAGATAACCATGCTCATATTGATAATCACCAAATGTGAAAATAAGTAATCCTAAATAATAATCTATTTTTTCTAAGTTAATAACAACTTAAGCATTTAATTTAATAATTTTGACTACAAATATTTCTTATACATTCTAATGTAACTAGTCATATTTTCAAGTGGGGTTTATCTCAATATCTAAATAATAATCTATTTTTTCTAAGTTAATAACAACTTAAGCATTTAATGATCGGACTTAAATATCTCTGAAGGGGAGTGATGTCTGCGCGCGGGGAAGGGCACGAGGGTGATCCGGCGGCAGGAGACCAGGCAGCAGGGCTCAGGCGGAATGGTAGTGTGTTGGGAGGAAAGGATTCGGACCAAGCAGCAGTTTATTCCAGCGAGAAGGTAAAGTTGAATAAATTTAATGGATGTTTGCTCAGAAGGCAGGACCGTCCTGTGCTTGTCATTCCTCAAGAAACAGTTCAGGAGGACATTGCTTACCTCTCTTCACATACATTGATTTGCAAGTTCCTGGGAATTAGAATCCCTCAGCCAGCTTTGGAAGCCTGGGTTAGGCGCTCCTAGGCAGTTGACGGGGATTTTGACATTATGTTAGCAGGGAACAATTACTTCCTGGTAAGTTTTTCCTCTGTAGCGGATCGTAATCGCATTTTTGAAGGGGGTCCTTACTTTTATGAACGAGCAGGCCTTTTTCTCAAACCATGGCATGTTGGTTTTAATACGGCTGAGGATCTTCCAGCCTGTGTCCCGGTCTGGGTGAGGCTCCCACGGCTGCCGCTGGAATTCTGGCGGGAAGACATCCTCAAACAGATAGCGGCCTTGTTGGGGACACCAACAGCGATAGCGCATCAATCTTTAGATAAGAAATTCATTACTTATGCTCGGGTCTGTGTAGACATGGATTTATCCAAGCCTCTTCCTGATTCTTTGGAGATTTGTTTGGGCTCACTAACATGGATTCAGCAGATTGACTATGAATCCATTCCTTTCAGATGCAGAATTTGTCATGCTTATGGACATTTACATAGACAATGCCCTCTGGCTGCCAAAGACAAAGGACGAATGCCAAAACCTCCAACGCCATTTTCAGTTCCTGCTGATAAGGGTTCTGGAAGCGTAGGGCAAAATCAAAAAGCTAAAACCCAATCGGACTACTTAAGCAAAGGCAAGAATCCGATCCCTGGGGGTTTGGCGCAGAGTTCTGTGGATCAATTCAATAGTGGAGTGGAGGATTTTATTCCAGTTAAGAAGCGAGCTAGAGGCTGAGGTCCGAGGCGAGGGACTGCAGAAAGGCATTTGGAACAGGGTTTTAACAGGTTTGAGGCCCTTGATAATATGGTTATTGAGGAGGGTCTTCTTATGCAAGATCTTGGAGAAGCTTCCGGACAGTAGAAGCAGTTGCCAGATTCCTTGGGGGGGCAGGATAGGATGGACCTTACGCCTCTAGCAGAACCTCTGGCTCTAGAGGAAGGGCAGCATGAGTGTATGAATGAGCTTAAGGAGAAAGAAGTAAAATGGGCAGATTTGGTGAAGGAGGGTGATGCGTGGAAAAAAGACAAAAATTCAGCTTTGGCCCTGGGGCTAAGTCAAAAACAATTCAAAAAGGTCACACCATCCGCTAATCCTAAGGTGGGTCGGAAGAAAGATCAGGATAAACTCAAAGTTACAGGTGATTTATTGGTGGAATCGGGGGCTGTTAAGCCCTTGGAAGAGCATTTCTCCCAATCCACCCAATGATAGTTTTATCTTGGAATGCAAGGGGTTTGAATAGCTACCCCAGACAAAAAGCTATTCGTAGTTTGGTGTGGGACCACTCTCCTGATATCTTTTGCATCCAGGAGACGAAGCTTACTGTTGATTCTCTAATTGCTTGTATGCCAAATATTTGGCATTTTGGGCAATGGCAGTGTGTTGGAGCTAGAGGCACCTCGGGAGGACTTGCTATGGGATGGGACCAGAGGAAAATCATTCCACAACATTGGGTTACCTGTATTTCGGCCTTGTCTATGATTGCCTCCTCTTTGGAAACAGGTGAGTTATGCCTGGTCACTACAGTTTACGCACCGGCTAACATGGAGGGGCAGCAACAGCTTTGGTCACATATCCGGTACATCCGATAATGGTTTCCTTACTTACCGTGGATAATAGCTGGGGACTTTAATGCTGTTTTGAGCTTGGAGGAGAAGCGTGGTGGATCAAGCCGCTTAGGCGCCTCTTCTGAGTACCTTCGCCATAACATTGAAGTGCTTCGTGTCTCTGATGTGAAACCCTCCAACGGGCTTTTTACTTGGAGCAACCGAAGAACAGGTAATGATGCCATTTCAGAATGTCTTGATAGATTTTTAGTTTCTTCTTTCTGGCATTCTAGCGCTTTTGCTCTCACTTGTGAGATCTTGGATGGGAGGGGTTCGGACCACTGGCCGATTAAACTTTCCATAGGCCGGATAGGGGGTCCTAGAAAGCCCCCGTTCAAATTCCAGCTGATGTGGCTCCGAGATCTTTCTCTTCATGATCTCATAAGCCAATGGTGGAGACAGGGAGCCCCACCTTATGGCACAGCTATGTACTCCTTCTTGAAAAAGCTTCAATATGTTAAAAGGAAACTCCAGATATGGAACAGGATTTGTTTTGGGGATTTACATAGTCAGAAGAAGAAAGCGCAAGATCACTTGGACGACATTACTAGGCAAATAAGAGAAACTGGGCTTTCGGAGGACCTTCGCCGGATGGAGGCTAGAGCTGCTAATACACTTGCTGAATGGGAACTTCGGGAGGAGATCTATTGGAAACAGAAGGCCCGCAATGATTGGCTTCAGGAAGGAGATAAGAACACTGCCTTTTTTCACAATTCTATGCAAGGGAGGCGAAATGGTAATTTTATTACTTCGCTTATTACTCAGGATGGAACACACCTCTCCTCCTCCCAAGACATTAGCAGAGAAGCTGTCCGGTATTTTGCAGAACTTTTTGACAGCGATACTTTGCCAGATGAAGGGGCAAAAAACGCAGTGTTGTCTTGTATTCCATCCTTGGTGGATGATAGAATGAATGAAGAGCTTATGCGTCCTATTGAGAGTGCTGAAGTGGAGGAAGCGTTGTTTAGCATGAAGAAAGGTAAGGCCCCTGGTCCTGACGGATTTCCAGCTGATTTTTTCCAAGGGTTCTGGAGTATAATTAAGCAAGACTTGATGAGTGTCATTCAGGAGTCTTATTCTAGCAAGGAAATGCTACGTGCATTGAATGCTACATTTCTGGTGCTTATCCCGAAGAAGGAACAAGCAAATAAGCTAGAAATGTATAGACCCATTGCCCTTTGCAATGTTATCTACAAAGTGATTACTAAGCTCATTGCACAAAGGCTGAAAAGGCTCCTCCCCAATCTTATTTCAGAAGAGCAAGGAGGTTTCGTGGTTGGTAAACAAATTTTGGATGGGGTGGTGATAGCTTCGGAAGCTATTCATTCCATGAAGATGTCCCAAGAGAGGGCTATGTTTATCAAGCTTGATCTCGCCAAAGCCTATGACAGAGTTTGCTGGAGGTTCTTACAGAAAATTCTCTTAGCTTTCGGTTTCAAGCAGGATTGGACTAGGTGGGTGTTAAGCTGTATTACCACACCTTCCTTCTCGGTTCTGGTGAATGGAGCCCCAACGGAACTTTTTGGTGCTTCTAGAGGACTACGGCAAGGGGACCCTATTTCTCCTTACTTGTTTATTCTCATGGCCGAAGGGCTTGGGAGGCTCTTTAACTGCCAGGTTTCTCAGAATGTTATCCGGGGATGGAAATGGGAGAGAGGGGTAACCACCTTGTCCCACCTCCAATTTGTTGATGACACTATCCTTGCTGGGGAGGCCCGAATCCGGGAAGCGGAAGCTTTCCGCATCACTCTTGATATTTATTTGGCAGCGTCGGGGCAGCAGATTAGTGAGCAGAAATCTTCAATTTATTTCTTTAATACTCCTGAGGCTGTCCAGAGGAGAATAGTTGCCATTCTTCGGTTCCAGATTCAGACTCTCCCAGTGGTTTACTTAGGGATTCCTATTGTTGTGGGGCGTCAGCCCAGGCTGTTCTGGCAGAATATTCTTGACAGGTTGAGACAGAAGGTAAGTCATTGGACCTATAGATGGCTTTCTACAGCAGGTAGGGTGATTTTGTTACAATCGGTTATTCAGGCTCTACCAATTTACCGGAGCATGGTTCAGAGTGCACCAGCTTACTTTCTAAAAGAGTATGATGCTCTTTCTAGGAAGTTTCTGTGGGGGGGCAATCTGCAAAATTCTAAATGGAGTCTTGTTAGATGGGATTTAGTGTGCAGGCCTAAGCAGGATGGTGGCCTGGGATTACGCTCAGCTATTCTGGCTAGCCAAGCTTTGGCCGCAAAGCTTTACTGGCGCTGGTGTACTAGTCATTCTGCTTGGTGGGCTAGAATCCTGACAGCCAAATACCTTCCGGGCATTAATATTCATGATATTGCCAGATTTCCTCTTGAGGGGAGGGGGTCCATGATATGGGATACCCTTAAGCATGGAGCACATTTGGTGAAGCAAGGTCTGTTCTGGATGTGCCGCAGTGGGTCTGAGGCCTTATTCTGGGAGGACTCCTGGGATGGTTCACCCCCACTTCTTCAGTCACACCCGCATTTCCAAACTCTTGCGGACTCCTTTCATGCTGTTGGTTGGAGTTCGGTGAGGCAGTACAAGGAAGCTTACAATATGGGCACTACCATTGGATACAGGTGGAAACACTCCTCTGACTGGCCTCCCGGGGGTTCGGAGGAGGAACGCGAGGAATTATCCCTCATTCTCGAGACTAGAAGGTGTTCTGTGTTGCAAGGAAGTGATGAATTGGCTTGGAGTGGGGATTCTACAGGGCAATACTCCGTGGCTGCTGGTTATAAGTCTTTGCTGGAGCAAACGGGGGAAGCAGGACTGTTTCAATGGGGGAAGAAAGTCTGGAACCGAATGGCGTGGCCCAAATGTAATTTTTTTCTCTGGCTCCTCACACACAATAGGTGCCTCACTTGGGATAATCTTTGTTGTAGAGGTTTTCAGGGACCATCTATTTGTGTGATTGTAGCAACGAGGAGACAGGGGCGCATTTATTCTTCCAGTGTTCTTTTGCTAAACGGTTATGGCACCTGTGGTGGAGTGCGTGGAGAACACCCTGCAGGCATGTTTCTTCTTTAAAGGAATTTTGGGATCGAATGGGCAGCGCCCCTGTTAAAAATACTCTGTTACAGAATGCCTGGGAGGTGGGACCTTCCTTCATTCTGTGGAATTTGTGGCTGGAGCGGAACAGGCGAATCTTCAGGGGAGCGCGAACTGAGCTGCAGCTGGTGTGGAATAAGATTATATTGGCGATGCAAGAAACTATTCTTGCCAAGTGTGCACCTGACAACAGTTTGGAGCAGGAGGCGGCGGGAGTGTTTGGGCGCTTGGGGATTATCTTCCCTGGAGATGACGTGGAGAGGAAACTCAACCGGCCGGCGAACTGCAGAAACAAGATGGCTCGGCCGATTAGCAGAAGTGGACGGTGGGCGCTCCCAACAGCTGGTTGGATTAAAGTTAATACAGATGGGTCTTCTCGTGGGAACCCAGGGGATGCAAGAATAGGAGGTATCGCCCGGGATAGCTCTGGGAACATCAAATTCTTGTTTTCCATTTACAAAGGCTGGTATACAAATAACCGGATGGAAGCGGGGGCCATTCTGGAAGCTGTGGAGAGTTGCTGTCGTCGTGGTTTACTCAATGTCGTTTGTGAATCCGATTCACAAGTTGTGGTTGATTTGTTGAACAAGGATAATTCAGGTAAGACGGACTGGTATTTACAAACCATTATTCAGCAGATTAAGCATTTAAGTTCCTCTTTGAATTCGATTTCTTTCCAACACATTCCGCGGGAGTGGAATGAGGTTGCGGATTGCCTTGCGAAGTGGGCCACGGAGAATGGGACATTCTGGAACATTACTGAGGAAGCTAACCTCCCTCTGAATTTGTATCAAAAACTGGTCCATCTGGTGGAACAGGAGAAAAATGTATAATTGGTGTTTTGTCTCGATTATGAATAAATTTTTACCCCCTTTTTAGTCAAAAAACAACTTAAGCATTTAATTTAATAATTTTGACTACAAATATTTATTATACATTCTAATGTAACTAGTCATATTTTCAAGTGGGGTTTATATTTTTTAAAATGTAATTTCATACCCAAACATAATCAATAATTTATGTTTTATTTAGCTTGGTAAAGGATTCATAAATATATCTAAACATAGAAATAATCCAACAAACCATATTCTCTATGAACAAGAAATAAATATTCGAGCCCATGTTTTATATTTTCTATAAGTTATTTTCATCTTATATACTTAGTTGAGTTAACTAATTTCCTAAGTCTCCATAGAAGACGTTATTCTCATATGTAAAACACAGTTCAAAAGGTGTGACACAGACTTATTAGAGTAAATCATATTCAAACACAAAAAATTCTTAACTCGTATTGAATTCATGAATACACAGAGATATTAAATAATATTATTTTCACTCTATATTATTTCATATGGGATTACAATTATATAGAAAATGAGTTTCCTATGTTCAAAATGGTATATCCCTACAAACTCTCAACTAAACAGTCCCCTGAATCTCCTGTAAACTAACAAATACTATATATGAATATATTGTTACGATGATATATTCGTGTAACTACTAACCTATATAAAATTAACTCGTTAATAATTAATGTATTATTGTTTTTCAATCAATAATTACATTATATTAATAATATGAACATATTATACCTCAACATTCACCCCCTTGTGAACATTATTAATCATATTCTATAGCCCCTTAATGTGAACATGAGAAAAACAACACTCCCATATCCGCACCTATACTCATGACTTAGTGATTTTTAGAGGATAATCACAAACCTTACATGATGGTTTTACAAGTGGCTGAGTAACAACTAAAATAGTGGTGTTACAAGTGGCTAATAAAAAACCACAAATAACGTTATAGTTTTACAAATGGTTAACTAACAACCAAAACAATGGTTTTACAAGTGGCTAACCAAAAACCATAAAATGATGGTTTTATAATTAGTTTACCATAAATCACATCATAATGTGCAGTATAGATTATAGCTCTCATCATTTTCACATTTTAGAGAAGTTACATAGGAATATACATAAAACATTTATTTTTATTCACACCACACTATGCTGAAAATAAACACACCACACAACTAAAAAAATGTTGCTAAATCAGAAAGTGACCCTGTCACTAGTGGCTATATAGCCTTTGGCCTCCATTTTTTTCCTTCCTCCAATTGAATAAGTTCTTCACTTAGTAAGAATGTAGATAAATCTTAGATGCGGAGAAACTCCTCCAATAATCTGGACATCGCATACAAACGATAATGTTTCCTTATATTTTTGACCATTTTTTGACAATATTAAAAAAATGACAAGACTTAAATTGACACTTTAAATTTTTTGACATAGATGACCTTTTGACTAACGACTATTTTGATATTTTCATAATGACTTAATATACTGACTATGACAAAACTGACTCATACAATTAAAAATTATCTAATAAACTAGACTTTGTAATTTTAACCAACCTAAATAATAAAATAAAAACATTATAAATTAAAATATATTAATTAACAAAATGACATCTCCTTAGAACTCGACTTATAATACTTGGAAGATTTGTTAACATGACATTGACTACAATTTAAAAATTATTAAAAAATTGACTCTAAAAATAACATTAACCTATATACACGAGATACTTATTAAACTAAACTTGACACTAATGACTATTGACTTTGTGCTTTCATGGACATATTCTAAGAAATACCTAAAACTTAAAAAAATATGGCTTCGACCCAGAATAGGCTTCATATACTATAAAAACTATAAACTAATTACTATTGAAAAACACAAATAATGTTTTGACGACTCACAATGCAAAAACTTGTGGTTTATATCAAAACTATGATTGGTGGCAGAAAGCATAGAGAGGTGACAAGTGGAGATTTCACAAATAATGGCTGATATAGACTACATAAATGGAAGACTTTGTCGATGGGTTGAATGGAGAGTGATACCTTGCATGCTAAAATTGCACCATTTATAACCTCTACATTACTTGATTTCTATTTTATAAATTAGAACTACAAGTGTGTGGTAGATTTTGATATTCTTCAACTGAGTTGGTTGAGCTCAGGCTTGAATTTTAATGATACAACTAAAACTAATAGAAAATGATAACCAACTATAAAAACATTGCCTTTGTGATGCATGGATGATATGTGGACTTTGAAGTCGAGAGTAAAGATGCATTAGAAGACATCAATGCAAATGCAATGAAGCCAGATGCATGTACATTGGACTGCTAAGGCACAATAGAAGACTTCAACGAAATTGACAATAAATGATGCATGGCTGATAGAGAAGAGTTTTCATAAATTGAAAGTCTAATACGAAAGTTTGAATGCAATAGATTTGAAAGGTGTATGGATAGTGTCGAACTGGTGGATGGAAATAGGATGCAATCATAATAGAATGACAAAGAATAATGAACAGGAAGACTATGTAAGATAACAAATAATAGATATTTTATATGCCAAAGTTATAACTTATGCATACTAAAAGATGAATGAGCTTAAATGCATAGCTTATGATTTTTAATAACCATCTATGGGCATCATACACTTTCACTAAAAAATTTCAACTAAGGTTGAGAGTGTTGTCTGCGTTGCTAAATCTATGGACCAAACATGCGTTGATCTATTTTTCGAAGTAAATCAGTCACTTAGGTGGTTACAGACCACATGAAAATTATAGGAAACTTTATGTCAATCAAAACTCTAATGGAACATTTAGTGCTTAGGAAAAACTTAAAGCATGCTAGATGAATTCCCATAGACTCTCAGTATTCAGAAGACCATGGAAATCACTCATTTTGATACCACATATAAGAGTAAATCAGATTCAAACACAGAAAAATCTTAACTCATATTGAATTCATGAGTACATAAAGATATTAAACAATATTATTT
The DNA here is from genome assembly GCA_037957365.1 of Torreya grandis. Taxonomy (NCBI): domain Eukaryota; kingdom Viridiplantae; phylum Streptophyta; class Pinopsida; order Cupressales; family Taxaceae; genus Torreya; species Torreya grandis. Next base: position 1,028,584 of record JARHVA010001127.1, read on the forward strand.
TTACTCTATATTTTTTCATACGGGATTAAAAATATATAAGAAATGAGTTTCCTATATTTGAAATGGTAGATCCCTACAAACTCTCAACTAAACAATCACCCAAATCTCCTGTAAACTAACAAAAACTATATATGAATATATTGTAACTAACAATATATTCGTGTAACTACTAACCTATATATAACTAACCCATTAATAATAATGTATTATTGTTTACCAAATAATAATTACGTTATATTAATAATATGAACACACTATACCTCAACATGACCAATTATAAGTGGAATGCAATTACTAAATACGATGCTATTTGTTTATTAAAACTTAGTCTATATAAAAATAGATGCTACCATACCATTATTATTACATGTACATATGTCAAATGTTGCCTATATAAATATAAAATGTAAACCTATTATTATGAAGCGTATATCTATTAAAATAAAATGCAAACATATTATATGAAACATAGGCTAATTTAATCAAATAAAGTGCAACCAAAATAGTGAAACACCATTCATTATAGGGGGATGCAGACCTAGAGAGAGAAACACATGTCAAAGTTTACCTCAGTGTATAACTAGAACACAAACTTATTTAAATGGAATGTTGGTCTAAATAAGTAGAACACAGATCTATGTCATTAGAACATCGACCATAATAAATATAATGTATGTTGGCTATATAATTTGTTTGTTGGTATATAAACGGGTAGGACGTAGACTAGAGATGAATACTCAATCAACAAATAAATATAATACATAAATCTTCACATATATATACACACAGCCAAACACAAAATCGGTTTGTCTCTCATACAACTGCATAGCCTACATAAACTCGTGTTTAAAAATAGATAAGATGCAGTCCCATACAATATGTTTTCATATATAAAACTCTACTTAGATAAATAGGATACAAACCAATAATTTATCTTTGTTATATAAATAAGATGTAGTCTTTATACATTCCACCATTTTGCTATATTTCTAGATTTTTTTTTGGGTTTTTAATGGTCTTATTAAGGTATAATAAAAAATATAAACCATAACCATTTACACATAGAAATATAATTGTAGAACCCACCTTTGAAACATTTCCAAACTGAGCAGATAAAATCGATGTCCTTTCTCTCTCTTCTATTGTCTATGTTCCTCCTTCTTCCTTCTTTCCATGTCTCTGTGTGTCCTCATTTTAAATTTCATCAGACTTAATTTATATTGTTAGGTTGTGGAGCTAAAAGCTTCACTGATGCAGACATGGAGGAGGTTGTTGAGTTGCAGAGCAACCGACGTCGGTCTGATCAACCGACGTCGGTCATTTCCAGTGAGCATAGCAACCAACATTGGTCAGGTATCGGCCGACGTCGGTCATCTCCAGCCAGACAGGGACCGACGTCAGTCGCTTGTGCGGTTCTAAACTACGAGTTTCACGAACAGTTTGTTAACGAACCAGTTGTTTGCATGTAAAAGGCTAATTTTAGTCTTGAAGCTGCGGATCTAATTATTGTAATTGGATGTCTAATTATTGTTTGCATGGGATCTATATAATAGAATCATGGGCTGTATTGTAAAGTGTGAGGGATCAAAGCAACGATTCCCTGGGTGCTAGTTGAGAGAGCAAGGTTAGCTCCTTCAGAGTGAAGAGAGCAAGGTGTGTTCCTCCTAGTTCCACAGGGGTGCCGAGTGTGTATGATCAGGTAGATCTACGGGATAGCAAGATCTGGTAGAAGATCCACTGAGGTACTAGTTTGGAGAATCATAAGGACTTGGTGAGGCAAGGACAAGGGTTCTTCAGGGTGTAGAGAGATCTACATGTGGTAAGTAAGGTCGATTGATCTGCAGGTGTGTGTGTGTGTGCAAGATCTAGGTTTGCAGGTGTGTAGAACCAGGTTGATTTGTAGGTGTACAAGATCAGGGAGGTCAGTAACACAACAGGTAGCAAGATCAGGTGAGATCTACTTAGAGTATGTTGTGTACTCGATTATACTGGCAGTAGTGTTACTGACTGGTTGGAGGTGAACAACAGCTCTGTATTTGAGTTGTGTGTTGAGATCGTAATTAAGAGAGTGAGCTCTTGAAGAGATTTATTGTTTATGCCCTAGAGGTGTGGGAGCCCTAGAAGAGTGTAAGGAAGAAGACTATGGTATCTTCTTTGTTGTATTTCCTTCTGGAAGAGTATTAATACAATTGGGTATTGTCTCTCATATTCTGTGTTATTTCTAAATTCTAGTTACTTGTGATTTTGGTTAAATTTTACATGTTTAGTTGCTTGTACATGGTAATCAATTGTGCTTTCTAGGTCCTATCAAGTGGTATCAGAGCTAAGGTTGCAGGGAGCAAGTTTGTGTTTGATTACAGGTCACTCTCAGGAGTTTCTGATTGAGTGGGAGTATAGCAATGGTAGAAGGAAGTATAGAGGAATTCAAAAGCAAGAATAGTCAATTACAGTGTTATGGAAAGAAAGAGCAGGTAAATAAATATTGTTGGTTGGTAGTAGATCAGCATGAAAGAACTGAAGAAGCAGATGTTGTAGGTGTTGTTGCACAGGATGCTCTAGTATGTTCCTTAGATAAAGTAGAATCTTATTTTATAGATTATGTTGCCTCTTTCCATGCAGCCCGAAATAAAGTATTTTTCCATGTTAAGGTCCTTAAAGACTTTGGAAAGTTTTATTTAGGGGCTGGTGTGCCTTGTCAAAGTTTTGGCAAAGGGGAAGTGCGGTTGAAGTTGCAGACGGCCAACACATGGGTGTTGAAGGAGGTCATGCAGGTCCCAGTCTTGAAGATGTGGCTAATTTTTTCAAAAAAGTTGGGTGATGAGAGATGCACAGGGACTCTCACAGCGGATGCACTTGAATTAGCTGATGGTAAGAAAGTAGGTACTCTTTATCTACCTGCTTATATTACTGATTCTTCTTCTATTGCGAAGACGTGGCTTTGTAGGCTTGGTCACATGAGCAAGAAGAAGATGCCTGTTCTTAAGAGGAAGTCAGATGTCTTTGACAGACTTAAGAACTGGAAAGCCTTGGTGTTCATGGAGGAGATGATGGACAGAGATCAGTGGAGAAGGCTGAGTAACTCTGAGCAGGGCAGTTTGGACAGGGTTTTGATCCAAAGAGAGCTCGCAGGTAAAAAGTCATCACTCACAAGAGAATGCAGGTACCGACATCGGTCAGGAGGAACCGACGTCGAACAGACAGGTGTCAATATTGGTCATGTGCAGACTAGAGATGGTGGTGTCGGGCAGAGTAAGACCGACGTCGATCAGGGAACTGATGTTGGTGACAGGTAGACACCGACGTCAGTCAGGAAATTAGCGTCGGCAGTCAAGACAGTCGCATGGAACTAACGTCGGTCGGATGCAGACTGTGTGGTGATCAAGGTCGGTCACTGGAACAGATTTTGGGCAGACAACAAGCTGTCAAGAAGTCTCAAACGCCCATATGGAGGACTGAAAGGGTAAGTAAGCCTCAAATTTGTTATTCCTCTTCTTTATACTTGTTGCTCACTATAGAGCAGGAAGGATCCAAGAAACAGTGGGAGCATGGCATGAATGAGGAATTTGATTCCTAGGATGCAGAACCAAATGGGGGATTTGGTAGGGTTGCCAGCCAGTATGAAAGCACTAAAAGACGAATAGATTCATTGGTTAAAGAATAAAGAGAATGGACACGTGAGACGGAAGGCCAGGTCATATGGTCTTGAGGAAGCTGCAGGATAGTGGTACAAGTTTGACAGGTGGATGACAAAGCACGGCTTTAGTCAATGTCATTGTAACCATTGTGTGTTTCTTTACCAAGTTGGATAATGGTCACTACATTATCCTGTTACTGTATGTGGATGATATGCTTGTTGCAGGTTCAGACATACAGAGTTGCTGAGCTAAAGGTAAAGTTAGTTCAGTGGTATGTCATGAAGAATTTGGGAGCAGCAAAATTCTTTGGCATGAGTAATCCTAGAGACAGAGAAGATCACAAGTTGATGTTGTCACAGGATGATTGTGTGAAGGTAGTGCAGGATGCAGAACTGGGTAGCACACCTATAGATGGATAGTTCTCAGAACAGGGTCCCCAATCACATGATGAGGTTGAGTACATGTGTACTCCCTGATATTACCCCAGTAGTGGGAGTTTTCAGCAGGTTTGTAGTCAATTTGAGAAAGAAGCGCTGGAAAGCGGTTCAGTGGGTTCTCAGGTATCTGAGAGGGACCAGCAGCAGGTCGACATGCTATGCAGGGTCAAGTTCTTTTCTACATGGGTTTGTAGATGCAGATATGACAGGTTACTTGGATGATAGGAGTTGCATCGCAGGATGTGTGGTGGTTATTCTTCAAGATTGAGCTTGAAGAGGGATACAAGCCAGGAAACAAATTAGACGGTGTACAAGTATAGGTACAGTGCAACTGTTTATCTCCAAGTGGGAGATTTTTCGGTTGTGGAGCTAAAAGCTTCACTGATGTAGACATGGAGGAGGTTGTTGAAAGGTTGCTGAGTTGCAGAGCAACCGACGTCGATCTGATCAACCGACGTTGGTCATATCCAGTGAGCAGACATCGGTCAGGTATCGGCTGATGTCGGTCATCTCCAGCCAGACAGGGACCAACGTCGGTCGCTTGTGCGATTCTGAACTGTGAGTTTCACGAATATTTTGTTAATGAACTGGTTGTTTGCATGTAAAAAGCTAATTTTAGTCTTGAAGCTACGGATCTAATTATTGTAATTGGATGTCTAATTATTGTTTGCATGGGATCTATATAATATACTCATGGGCTGTATTGTAAAGTGTGAGGGATCAAAGCAGGGATTCCCCAGGTGTTAGTTGAGAGAGCAAAGTTAGCTCCTTCAGAGTGAAGAGAGCAAGGTGTGTTCCTCCTAGTTCCACAGGGGTGCCAAGTGTGTATGATCAGATAGATTTGTGGGATAGCAAGATCTGGTAGAAGATCCATCGGGGTATTGGTTTGGAGAATCATAAGGAGTTGGTGAGGTAAGGACAAGGGTTCTTCAGGGTGTAGAGAGATCTACATGTGGTAAGTAAGGTCAGTTGATCTGCAGGTGTGTGTGTGTGTGCGAGATCTAAGTTTGCAGGTGTGCAGAACCAGGTTGATTTGTAGTTGTGCAAGATCAGGGAGGTCAACAACACAACAGGTAGCAAGATCAGGTGAGATCTACTTGGAGTATGTTGCGTGCTCGATTGTACTGGCAGTAGTGTTACTGACTGGTTGGAGGTGAACAATAGCTCTGTGTTTGATTTGTGTGTTAGGACCGTAATTGAGAGAGTGAGCTCTTGAAGAGATTTACTGTTTATGCCCTAGAGGTGTGGGAGCCCTAGAGGAGTGTAAGGAAGAAGACTGTGGCATTTTCTTTGTTGTATTTCCTTCTGGAAGAGTATTAATACAATTGGGTATTGTCTCTCATATTCTGTGTTATTTTTGAATTCTAGTTACTTGTGATTCTGGTTAAATTTCGCATGTTTAGTTGCTTGTACATGGTAATCAATTGTGCTTCCTAGGTCCTATCATATAAAACTAATCACCTCCTTTCCCCTTTGTTTCACCCATCTCATACATGATAAATCTCTTATTTGGCTTTCCATGTGTGGTATCTTATCTCCCATTAACTTCGCTTTTATGTAGTTATCTTTTCTTAACAAGCCATAGTCTATCTTTACTTCAGCTTTCTTTAATAAATATAAAATATATTATTGTTTAATAAGATAATTACATCACATTTCCTAAAGTTAACTTAAATTTAAGGTTAAGTTGACTAATAAAATAATAATATCTAAATTCTAGTTTTCAATGAATTTCATGCATGTTATTCAAAACTAGTTTACATCAACTTAACTCACGATTAGCATTTTAAGATATTTCAAACTCTTTGAAAGTAATTAAAATAAAGGTAATTGTTTATTTATCTAATAGATAATTAAGTTTTTAATTTTTTTCAATAATAAGATAACTATATTATTTATTACTATTCACATATAACAATCAAATATCTATTTCTCTGATTTATTTTTGAAAATCAAAACAATTAAAGTAAAGGAATCTAATGCCTATCAAGAACTAAATCTACATATAAATATGATCACAAATAAGATTTTTATAACCATGTACTAACATTTAAAGCATACTACGTATATAACATTTTAAAATCTACTCTCTGTGTGTAAGATCATTAGCAATTCCTCTATCATCCTCCAATCATCCCATCAAGCCCATCCTCTCCAATGATGTTCTCCCTCGTCAAGTTATGAGGGTAGGATCTATCCTACATCCACCTCACAATAAGTAGGTAGTTAGTCTGAATCATCATAAATATCAATCAATGATGCAAAACTAATAAATACATATCCATAGTATACAAAATAGTAAAATATAAGTTTCGCATCATGTAACATAATCAACAATATCACTGTTTCATAACAATATATGTCATAAACCTCATAATAAAATAAAAACAATAAGATAATAACCATACTTATCCATGAATTCAAAGATTATAAATCATAGGGTGAAATCAAGATGCAACACTAAATTACTTTGGATAAACACACACTACATTATGTATAGATTTTTTGTTTATATGTTTATTCACAATAACAATAATAAGACGTTTTAATGTGAAACTTATATATATATATATATATATATATATATATATATATATATATATATACCCTATTTTTACATGGATTAGGGGTACAAAATGTTTCTTTGGCTTAGTGCCAAGGATTAAGGGTATCCATTTTGCCAAATTTGATCGGGGCACGATCTTGGCTTCATCCCTTTTTAGTATCTCGTGAGATTTATATACCTTGGTAGATGGCTAGGCAACACTATTTATACCACCATCCTTACCATTGGACTACAACCAACTTGATGATTTATATATTTTTAATTATTTATATATATTTTTACTTTTAATTATAATATTAATGTGGAATGACGATATAAAAAGAAGTGCCTTAAGAATGATATTTATAGTGTATTTTACATAAATTTATCTAATATATGTATAATAGTTTTAATATATCATAAAAAAATTATAATAAATTTATATTGATATAATAACTTAATATTGAACTATTACATTACAAATAAGTTAGGTATGAAAATCAATTATATCAAAAAATTTATAATACTAATATTACGGATGTAAAAATAAAATTACATTCATTATTTTACTAAATACAAACATTTTTTTAAAAACTCTAATTACTTAATAATACAATTAATTTTTAAATATATAAACTTCATGCAAATCTATAAAAATTTCTTAAAAAATCTTAAATACCATGGATACACAAATATACATAGAAACCTCTCATTATATAAATTTAATGTATCATAAAAAATACTCAAAAAATTTTAATAATATGATTCATTTTTAAATATATAATCTTCGTATAGATCTATAAAAAATTCTCAATTTTTTTTAGAATATTGCATAAATGTATCGAATATAAACTAATTAAAAATGAATATATATATATATATATATATATATATATATATATATAAGAATTAAAAATTGACACACTTACATCATTACACCTTCCAATTCCTTACTACCACTAAAAAAATACCTATCAATATAATAATATATATATATATTTTTTAAATAATAAAAAATACTTCACATTTAGAAAAACTCTTACCTTCCAAATTTAATCAAATTATTAAAATATATATATATATATATAAATAATATTTAAATCAAATTCTGAAAAAAAATCATTCAAAAAATTATTAATTATATAAAATATTATTAATAAAATTAATTTATTCCTCATCAATCAAAATACAAATCCCATTAAATACTAAAATGGGATAACCCAACCTACCTACTCTAACCTACTTGAGGTAACCTTCATTCAAAAAATATTGCTAGCCATACATGCAATATTTAGTAGTGTCATGTTATAAGCCATCACTGACAGCAAATTCCTCCACGAGTCGAGACAATCAAGTCTTTTTGGCTTCTTTAAATTGGGTCTATCCATTACTCTACTCATTGTATTTACATGCAATCTAAGAGGGCCCTGAACCTCATGATGAAAATTTTGTAGGTGGATTGCCAAGGTTTTGTTTAGTTTAATTATTTTTTATTTTTTTAAAGTAATTAAATATTATCTAATATATTTGGTGTTAGTTTTCGATATTGAATTTGATAGTTGTATAATTGTATTTACATTTTTTATTTGTATAATCAAAATTTTAGGTAGATTATATCACTTTAAAAATGAAACTTTTACATTATATAATTGTTTAGATGAAATGTTGTGAATAGTTGTTAGTTTAATTGGTGAAGATGTTTGGCTCATAAGAAACCCACCAAAAATCAATTTTTGTTGTTAGCAAAACTTGTCATGATATAAGGGATAAATCAAATTTAATATCTGGTTAGTTCAATAACATATGTCTTCCATATATTATTTAAGTCTCACCACCAATCACATTTTTTCTTATACACAATTGACCTAAAATGAAGGACATTTAAAATTTGCAAATTGAATGTTCACTGATAAATGTGATAAATTGTTAATAGCATTGGTAATAGTCAAGAGTGAGTCACCAAATGTCTTAGTATTGGGTCTTGGTTGTTGGATATTTGTAGTATAATTTGTATGATTTATACTCAGCTATTTTATAGTTAGGATTCAAGGAGTTGTCTCGGTTAGGCAGTCACTCGATTGTTATATAAGTAATACAAATGACACTCATTCAATTGACATTCCCAATCGAGGGTGAGAGGCCCCTGAGATTTGTTTTCAAAATGGATGTACATTTTCGTAAGCATGTGGGTGTTTTACCTAATAATGTATGAGTGGTTTTATGGCTCATGGTTTTATATCATTTGTATTGTAATACTACTTGAACATTTTTTTATTGACGTGCCTATAAATACTTGTACATGTATTAGGTTAAAGCGAAACTTTGAAGTGCATTATTATATTGTAAATAATTGAGTTAATGTAATAAAGAAAAAGGTTTTATTGTTGGATTTTTTTCTGAAAGAGTTTTTCTAGGTAAAAATATTATGTACATGTGTGTGCGTTATTTTTATTTTTGTTAAAACTTTAGATTCTATAAGCATTACTTCTCTTACATTAGTTTTTCAGTCGATTTTCTCTTCACTGGTTGTAAATGATTATTATATTTATTTGTATTTGATGAAATTATGTAAATTCTTGTTTTTGGATTTCTTACCCCTATTTCCTTTCTTCTTATAGTGTTTACTTAAATTTTTTTTCTACTTTTAGTGATTTCTCGACCATAAATGTAAGGAGAGTTTTAGGGGAAATACCTTATATCCCCATATGATCGTCAAGTTTTCCCTTTAGTCTTAGGATTTTTTCTATAGGATTCACCATTTCCAATATCTTTTTGTGATGATTGATGATGATGTTTTTTTTAATTTATTACAATGACCTAGATGAATCACATGGTGTTCTCAAGAATTTACACCAATTTTCATACCGAGGTTTTATAATGGTCACTCTCTTTTTCACTTTTCTCTTTATATCAAAAGGCATTCTGCTTTAACAATCGATAGATGGTGGTGGGCTATAATATATGTGAATGTGTTTACTTTTAATTTTAACTTTAAATTTGATGTCTTTTTGATAGTCATGTAGAAGTTTTTTCTTTTTTCTTAAAGAAGTCAATCCAAAAATTGTAATATCATAGTCATATGATAGAGTTTGGAGTGCCCTCCTTTTTTTTGAAAATATTTGTTCGAACGTGACACATTGATGTAGTTAGATTGACACTATTTGTCATTAACTAATAGAAAAATTGTAAAAAAATAAATAAAATTATTAACAATTATAATATATGAAAAATCTAAAATAAAAACCTTAAGATTGATATATCTTGATATTTTATAAATATTTTAAATATATTTATATTAGTTTTATATTAATTCTTAATTTGTTAGTATTAGTTAAAACATTTACTTTAAATTATCTTCTACTTTTATTTTAATTCAAAATTTATTTTAAGTAGATACTTTTGTAATGGTAATACTTGTTTAATTTTATTGATTATTTTTAATGGCATGAATCTATTTTTTTATTAATAATACAATATCACTCTATTTATATTACATTATAATAAATAAATTTAATTCGTATAAATTGTGATGTAAGTTTTTTGAATTTTATATAAAATTGTTTTATTTCTCCATATTTTAAGATCATTGTTTGAAGTAAATGTTATGAAGAGAAGTTTAATTGTTTTTGTTCGATCCCCTATTATTTTGATCTTGTCTTTCCCTGTGGACTCTGAACAAGGTGGAGCTACACTAGGTGTTATTTCTTCTCTTGCTCAAGGATTGCCTTTCCCCACAGTGGTTGTGAATAAGTTTGACTTGGGTTCTCTTTAAATAGATGCGATGGATGGTGCTTTCAAGTTTAGTGGAGTTGTGTCAACTGAAGATTTCACCCCTTAACCCATTGTCCACGGTTTCCTTGGCCCCCTCCAACTTTGGATGTTCCTGCAACAATAACTAAAAGTGATGAATCTTTACACCTTCTAAAAATGCTTCAAATCCATTTCATGAGTGCAAAATTTTTGACAAGTCGTGGATTTACCCTGGGTCTATCGCTCCTCCCTCTCTTATAGATGCTTCTTTGCTTCATGATATTTCTTCTTCAAATTTATTCAAGTTGAGGGTGTAGATGATATTTTATGATTATATAGTACCTCAGTCTTGTACTCTTGGCAAACTCAAACCTTGGCTATTTTTCTCAGTTCTTTACCTCTCTCACTTCAGCAAGTCTCGTATATGCTCTATCGTTGTGCCCCTTGGCCTATATCTCTTAGTTTGACCAATATTATGTTGATGATCCAGGTCTCCTATCTTGCCAATAATGCTTAAAATGTACTTATCTTCGATGTCTATAAGTTTTAAACCTGTATCTGCTTTCCTGCTCCCTAGACACTAATGTCTAAGATAGACAATAACGTCGACGTTACTGTCGTGTCTCGAGATAAGTGTCCAGTGCCCAAGTCATCCAAATTGTAAATAAAATGTATTCTAATGGTCAGCTTAAGTGCTTTAATGTGATTTATTACTCCAAAGATATTGATATAGACACAAGATCAACCCTCATTCATTTCTCACCTAGAAAAAGACCAAACAAACCAAGGCAACTTATCAAAAACACTATATCAAGCATTCAATTAAACAAAGCTTCCCTATTTTCATACCAGTCATAAGTATAGTACATATACAAGTCTAAAGTACTAAAGAAACAACTCAAAAGCTCGATTTGCCATGTTACAAGCTAGGTCACTGTTGTACTTGTTTTACACATATTATATGATTCACACACAAGCCAACACATAGGTGACAACTACATGAGTTTGAATCCCTCTTCTGGATTATTGACTATGTAGAAGCACTCTTTGACAATGGAGTCTTTGGGGTCAGCGCGACTCTGTGTGCCCACTTATTCATTTTTCTACAAAGTCATTATGAAGATGGAAAACTAGGGTTTTACCATTTTACTAGAAGTGACTATCCATGACCTAGATCTGAATGCACTAAAATAAAAGTAAAATAAAACTTAGAAACGTCTAAATGATCACATCTTATTCCAACAAATATTTTGTATAAAACATAAACGTCAAACCCAGACAATAACATCGACGTAACCATTCTAAACTAACATTATTTTCCATAATTAAATAAAGTAATGATAAATTTGTAATAAGACCAAGTGGTAAGATTGATTATTCGTTCCCTTTAATGGGTGCCTTGTGTGTGAAGGTATTATCATTAAGACTCCACCTCCACTTTATACTATCAAATCATGGATCTCTAGATACTACTTTCTAGTAGCATATATCAACTTAGGTATATTTTTGGGTATCTTTTTGGTCTTAGGTATTTCCTTCCTGAATCGAATAGTATAATAGATGGACTTTTTTTAAAAATATGGTTTTGATTCTTTATTCTATCTAACGGTTTAGTCAATATGGAATTGAGATGGTAGATTAATGGGGTTTGATTTCCCTTAGTTGTTGATGAACACACACTATATTATGTATGCAATATTTGTCAATTTACCTATTCACAACCTTGTGTTACAGATTTTATTATTAGAGATACTATTTAGCTTGTGGCTAACAACTTACCATGTTATTTATGTTGTTTGTTTTTTTTTCAAATAATTTAACATTAAAATAATAATAGTAATAATATTTTTAAAATATTTTTTATAAAATAAGAAGACGTTTTAATTTGAAAATTATTTACATTATTATTTTATTTTATTATGTATATATAATTATAATTTTATTTTTAATAAAAATATTGATGTAAAATAATAGTATAAAAATTAATATATTTTAAATTAATTTGAAAAATAACATCAAGTATATTTTAACAAGATTTATAATTAATTAAAAATATTTTTTATTACTAAAAAAAATTATACTATAATATTGAATATATTTTAAGTGAAATGGAGCTCTCGAACCCTAAGCAAAATGGATTTCTTGTGGTGGTCGTTGGAAGTCTTAATGCGGTGGCGAGTGGAATGGTGGCGACGAATGGATTGGTCACATAGTCTGCTCTTATGAAGGCAGAAGTGGTGGTTGGCAAAAATAACTTGTTGTGCAAGATGGCTCAAAATTTTTGTTTGGCACTCCAACTACGGTGGCAGAGAATGAAAGTTTAAAAATGACGACTGGGGGATCAGTATCCCTTGAGAGGCGCAGAGCTAAATCCCCTATTATTTCTTCCAAGGGAAATAAAGATAACAGAAAGCACAGTCTATGTTGGGTCTATGATATATGATGGAAAAGAGGTGAAAAGATCTCCAGATCCAGAAGTCCTAATGATAAATGTGTAGGGGTTCACAAGAAGTACAGCGGAGGTTTCACTCTTGCAAAATCTACCAACGGAGAATGCAGGGGAGAGATTGGTTGTTACCCCAGGGATTGTAGACTTGGCTAGAGGGAGAGTGGCGAACGGATCTCCTCTGGTGACTTCATACGACGTAGGGGTAAGGAAAGGGTAACCCTCTCCACAGAAGCTGCAAAAGACACAGGATGGTGAGATCAAGCAAATAAAGGATCTGTTGACCCAATGCTTAATGAGGCCATTTTGGAGCAAAGTCTAAAACATGGGTACTTTCTTGCAGTGGTTTCTAAAAATACTCAAAATTAGGGGTATCTTTCCGCAGATATCTCCAACAAGGTAAACAAAATCTTAGCCCCTGCCAAATCTCAAATTTTTGTTTGCTTTGAAGGAGAGTCTCTTGAAGTGATTTTACTAGGGGAAGCATGGTTTCAAGCTAGGGGTTTAATTTGCAAGTTTAATCATTTTTGGCCAAACCTTCAAACCCTTCATGGGTGGATTTTGGAGGCTTGGAAACCATTAATGATAGGAAACCTAGAAATTTATCCCTTTGCAAAGGGTTTTTTGGTAGCAAATTTTGATAAAAATGAAGATAAGGACATGATTATGCAGTAGTAGGTCTGGTCTTTTAATCACCATATCCTCATGTTGAAGCCTTGGTATCCCTAATTTAACCTAGCTACTGAATCTTTCAGTGTAAGACTAGTGTGGATCTGTCTCCCTTATCTTCCATTGTATTTTAGTACCAATGACAACTTTAAAGTCATTGGTAATGTCCTAGGTGGATTTCTAGTTGTTGATGAATCTATAACAGAATTTCTCCATGCTACATATGTTAAGATTCTAGTTAATATTGATGTGGATTCTGGTTAATATTGATGTGGACTCTCGGCTCTTACCAAATTTAGAGATGATTGTTAACAAGCGGATCTGGGTTCAAAATATTGACTATGAATCTCTAGCTTTCAGATGTAGGCGTTACTTTGATACAGGGCATTTGGCTCAGTCTTGCACTTTAGGCAGGAGGAAAAAACAAGTTACTTCATGGGCAAAAAATACCATCAGGGATCTTTTGACTGTAGAAGTAGAAAATTTGAGGGAGAAAATATTGAGGGAGCTGAAGTAAAGCCTTCAGAGAAGAAATAAAATTTAAAAGATATGAAGGAAGAGTTGGTAGACCAATCGGTTGGAGACTTAATAGAAAATAAATTTTCAGATATGGAAGAAGATAAGGATGCATAAAGGGTTTTGGAGCAAGCCGCGGATGTGGCTCCTCAAGAAACCAATGTACCAAATATATTATCCTCAAATGTTAAAGATAATATATTAGATGAAGAGGATACGGATATGTTGTTGTATATCCTTGAAGAGGATTTAGGAAACAGATTTTCTCTAAAAAGTTTGAAGGATAACAGAGGTTGGATTAAAGACCAGAGAAAGCAGAAAAAAAATGGAAACCCAATCATCCAGTTTGCTTCACCCTGATGGTCTTAACAGACACCGTTTGGAAGGAAGAAGTAAGCCCTGAGTGGTTTGGGCCCATCTTGGGTCAGCGCATGGAGTCCATGAATTTTTTTAAAAAGTTGGTTTCATTTTTTTGTAATTGTATTTTTGCTATATTTGAGTTGGGCGCAATCCCTTTTTTTGTTTTGAATGCTTTTGTCAAACTTATGATATATTTGGGTTTTTAAATTCAATCTGATTGTTTGTCTTTTAAAATATGAGGTCCCTAGTTTCAAAAAACCTTCCCCTTACCCTTAATAAAAAAATATTAAATATATTTTAATATATATAAATTTATTTTAAAAATGCAATAAACAATATTTTACATTTAAAAAAACTCAAACCTTCCAAATTTAATTGAATTATGGAAGAAAATAATATTTAAATCGAACTCAAAAAAATATTAAAAGTTCATTTAAAATATTATTGATTGCATTAAAAAATCATAAAATATTGATAATAGTAAAATAAATTTGTTCCATCAAAAGACAAATCCCAATAAACACCAAAATGAGATGAGCAAAAAAAATTGCTACCCTATCCACGTCGTTTTGAAAGCCTATCCATATACTAGAATCTACATTGGACAATAATTATTAGTAGTGTCAAGTGTTTGTCTTCTTTAATTTGGGTCTACTCATTGCCTTTACATGCGATCTTTTAAGGCACTGTTTACTCCAATTATTTTTTTATTTTTTAAAAGTAATGAAACATTGTTTTAGTTTTCGAAATTAAATTTGATAGTTGTATTATTGTATTCATGTTTTTTTTATTTATACAATTAAAATTTTAAGTAGATTATATTATTTAAAAGATGAAATTTTTAAGTGATATAGTTTTTTAGATGAATTTTCGTAAATGGTTGTTAGTTTAATTGGTGAAGATATTTAGTTTACAAAGAGTCTATCATAGATTAATTCTTGTTGTTAGCAAATCCTACCATGATATAAGGGGATGAAGTCGAGATCATGCTTCATACAAATTTCACAGAATGAATATCCCTTAAATCCTAATTCTTAATCTAAAATCATTGTGTAAAGTAGTGGTCAACAAAAAAAGATGAAACTTCTATAAACTACATTAATATTTGAAGGGCAATGTTGAATAAATAACCATCATGTAAAGGGTCGACCATCAAATTTAATGTCTAATAGTTCAATAACATGTCTTTTATGTATTATTTAGGTCTCACCACCAATCACCTTTTTTTAATACATAGTTGACCTATAATGAAGGACATTCAAAATTTGTGAATTGAATGCCCAATGGTAAATGTGATAAATTAATAATAGTATTGGTAGTAGTAAAGAGTGGGTCACCGAATGTCATAGTATTTGGCCTTGGTTGTTAGATATTTGTTGTATAATTTGTATGATTTACACCATTTAGTTATTATATAGTTAGGATTTAGGTAGTTTTGGTTAAGCATTCATTCAACTGTCATATAAATAATACGATAAATAATACGATTGGCACTCCCAATTGAGAGTTTGAGGGTGAGAACCCCTTGAGATTTTTTTTCCAAAATGGATGTGCATTTTTGGTAAGCATGTGGGTGTTTTTACCTAATAATGTATGGGTGGTTTCATAGCTCATGGTTTTATACTCATTATATTGTAATACCACTTGAACAATTTTGTATTGACGTGCATATAAATACTTGTGCATGCATTACGCTAAAGCAAAACTTTAACGTGTGTTATTGTATTGTAAATAATTGAGTTAATGCAACAACAAAAAAAGGTTTTAGTGTTGGATTTTTTTTCTGAAAGAGTTTTTCTAGGTAAAAATATTGTGTGCATGTGTGTGCTATATTTATTTTTGTTATAACTTTAGAATTTGTAAACATTATTTCTCCTACGTTAGTTTATCAGTCAATTTTCTCTTCATTGGTTGTAAATGATTATTATATTTATTTCTATGTAGTGAAATTATGTAAATTTTGGTTTTTGGATTTCCTATCCCTATTTTCTTTCTTCTTTAACTATTTGCTTAAATTTTTTTACTTCTAGTGATTTATTGACCATGGATGTAAGGAGAGTTTGTAGGGGTAATACCTTATAACTCCGTATGATCGTCAAGTTTTCCATTTTAGTCTTAGGAAATTTTCTATAAAATTCATCATTTCCAATATCCTTTTGTGGTGATTGATAGTGATATTTTTTTAATAAATCTTACAATGACTTAGATGAATTACATGGTGTTCTCAATAATTTACACCAATTTTCATGCCAAGGTTTTATTATGGCCATTTTCTTCTTCATTTTTATCTTTATATCGAAAGGCATTCTACAATGACAGTTGAGGGGTTGTGGTGGGTTATAATACATGTGAGTGTGTTTTATTTTAATTTCAACCTTAAATTTGATGTCCATTTGATTGTCACTTAGAATTTTTTCCTTTTTCTTATAGAAGTCAATCGAAAAATTGTAATATCTTGGTCATGCAATAAAGTTTAGAATGACCTCCAAGTTTTTTTTACATATTTATTCGAGTTTAATACATTAATATAATTAGATTAATATCGTTTATCACCAATTAATAAAAACCTATGAAAAAAATATTATTATTATAATTATAATATATGAAAAATCTAAAATAAAAACCTTAAAATTTATATCTCTCAACATTTTATAAATATTTTAAATATATTTATACTAATTGATTCTTAGTCTCTTAGTGTTAGTCAGAACATTTACTTTAAATTGTATTCTTCTAGTTTTATTTTAATTCAAAATTTATTTGTTGTAAAAGTACTTTTGTAATGGTAATACTTGTTTATTTTTCTTGATTATTTTTAATGGCATGAATCTATTTTTTATTAATAATGATGTAATATTATTCTATTTATATTACATTATAATAAATAATTTTTATTTTTATTTTTTTTATATAAAATTATTTTATTTTTACATATTTTAAGATCATTATTTGATGTGTTATGAAGAGAAGTTTAATTGTTCATGTTTGATCTCCTGTTGTTTTGAGCTCGTCTCTGCTTGTGGAGTCTAAGCAAAATGGAGCTATCATGGGTGTTATTTATTCTCTTGCTCAAGAAACACCTTTCCCCATGGTGTTTGTGAATAGGTTTGACTTGGGTCCTCTTCAAATAGATGTGATGGATGACACTTTTAGATGTGGTGGAGTTGTGTTGGTTGAATATTTTACCCCCCAACCTATTATTCAGGGTTTCCTTGACCCCCTCCATATTCATATGTTTTTGCAATAATAACTAAAAAGTGATGGATCTTTACAGCGTTTAAAAATGCTTCAAATTCATTTCATGAGTATAGATATTTCTGCAAGTCATGGATTTATTTTGGGTCTATTGTTGTTCCTCCCTCTCTTATAGATGTTTCTTTACTTTGTGACATTTCTTCTATGGATTTATTCAAACTAATAGATGTTTCAGTTGTATTCTCAAAGGGTATATGCTATGCCCTTAATCATTGGCATGTCTAGGGATATGTGTAATCGACTTGTGGCTTGCATAACCTTTTTGCATATTATTTTACATTTATTTATGCATTCATATACTTATTAGGTCGGCCCATGGGTGGGACATGACTATATATAGGAGGTAGGGTTAGTTACTCATCATCATATATGAGTATTCATTCTTATTGCAAGTATTTGGGAGGTTGCCCCCTCGAAGTGGCATATATATTATTCATAATTTCTGCTATATTTCCATATAATTATGATATATTGTTGTATTTATACTTATTTGGTGAATTAATATCATTCCAAGTGGTATCAAAGTGTCGATTTGGACCATAATCAGGTCAAAAAACCCTAGATCTTAAAATTTGGATATATCTTGCAAACGGATAGGAATTTATCTAAAATTTCTTTACTAGAGTTGAGAAATCATTCAAGTAAGTTTCCATTAAAATTTAAACTCATTTGGATCTATTTTTCAAAAGTTATAACCATTTTATGTTTTTTCATAAATTTGCTCCATATCTCGCAATTTGTAGAATTTTTTATATTTTTGGAAACCTTGGAAAATATTAGTTTGGGTCTATTCTTTGATATTTATTATTTGAGGCTGAAATATTTTTAAAACTTAGTGTTCAAAGTTGGGTCAATGGGATAAAATAAGGTTCACCATCAAGCCTTTGTATGGCTGGTCCTAATACCCATAGATGGGAGAAAGGGAAAGACACCCCTAAAACTCCTTTAGGGGATGACATGGAGTCTGAATCATTTGATATGATTTCTCAAATCCAGTTAAATCTACATGGCCTATTGTAGAAGGATGTGTAAATCCAAATTCCAATATCAACAATGCAAGGGGAGCTTAATGACATGAACAATCAATTGCATCAAATCACGACATAATTGGCAACCATTTCATTTCATTTACCACTCAACAACCCTCCTCTTTTTCCTTCTGGTCCTCTCAATACTAACACCACCAATATGGGGGTAAAATCAGTGTTGCCAAAAGTAGACTTGCACAAATTTGATGGTAAGGATCCACTCACTTAGATCACTCAAATTAAAAATCTATTTGATTTACACCAAACTCCTATCTCTCAAAAGGTGGTTGTGGCATCTCTGTATCTAGAACTTGAGCCATTCATTTGGTATCATTGGTTTTGTGCTCAAAAGAAGAATATTAGTGCTCTTGTTACATGGTCAGTATTATCTGATGAACTGATGTTTAATTATCGAGATAATGTTTCTAAAAACTAATTTAACTAATTAGCCAAACTACGACAAATAAGAGCAGTGAAGGATTATATTCATCAATTTCAAAATCTATCGTTATGTGTGGAGAATGTCACTGAGGCAAATTTGACTGACCTTTTTTTGGGTAGACTAAAAGATAGTATTCAATTAGAGATTCATATGTTTAACCCCACAACTGTATCTGAAGCTATCCTAAGGGCACACTTGGTAGAAGAAAAAGAGATGATCAAATGTCATCCTTTCACTACTAGTCAGGAACGCACCTTCTCAACTCCATCACGACCTTAACCTACCATATTGACACTGCAATAAATTGAGAAGTGTGCCAAAGGGTTGTGTTATGGTTGTCACAACAAATGGAGCAAAGGTCATCGATGTGCTAAAAAGAAGTTATTTTACATTGAAAGGATTGACGAGGATGAAGAAGATGAGGAGGCATCTGTTAAGGTTTTTGAAAGGCCCAAGGATGAAGCTATAGATTCTCAACCTACTATCTCTTACCATGCCCTTGCAGGTATTTCTACTCCTCAAACTCTTAAGGTGGTGGATCTCATTAAGAAACAGAAGGTCATAGTGTTGATTGACTCAGGTAGTACACACAATTTTATTAATAGTAAAGTTGTTACTTGTTTGAATTGTTTCATCTACCCAACCACATAATTTCATATCATGATTGCAAATGGTGGTTACAAAAGTTGAATGTTGATTTGGTAGATAACAAGGAAGGGAGTTGAAATTACATAATACTCTCCCTTAATATAAACTTTCTTTAAGAGTAATTACAATAGTTTGAGAAAAAAATAAGAAAAGAAAGTACTTTCAAAAGTTATAAAGATGAAAATATGATTACCAAGAATTTTCAAGAATCTTCTTCGAACAATGTGGTTGATCCACAATGAAAGAAAGACCAACAAGAAGGTGTAATGATCAATAAAACGTACAAGACAAACAAGCTAACACCAATATTTCAATTTAAATAACCAGTGTGCTATCAAAATATGCTCTACATACATAAAGTAATACAAGTAGATGTACAACAAGACAAATGAAGCAAAGTCAACTTCCATCATAAAGTACGATATACTACACACAAAAAATTAATTAACATAATGAAAGCATATATCTTATGCAAAAAAAAAGTAAGGAATACAATAAAATATATTTAGTTAATTAAAATGGAGACAAAGAAGATTTGTCACTAGAAAAAAATATGCATTGAGAAACAATCGAAGAAGAATCATATAAATACATATCAAGGTCTCTAGAAGATATATCAGTTTTAATAATCCAAACAGTTTAAACCTTTGAAGAAAGTGATATAATCGTTTTCTAACAATATAAAGTGTCATGCATGAATCTACCATAAGATTTGTATGGATGTAATTTATAATATTTATAAAGAAGATGTATGTACTTTCCACAATACGTACAAGATTTAATATTTTAAACCAAAATATGAGTATTCTAAGTATTATAATCAAAATAAATTACATTATAAGTCTTTCAATGAGAAGGACATTAAGATGTTAAATTTGTATGAAAAACAGTTTAATCATCAAAACTGAGACCTTTACAATTTATATCAAAAGTAGGTAAAAAAGGTTCAAGAATACCAGTTGCACGCTTACCAAACCGACCACTCGAATAGTCCATATTGTACATAATTTTTACGCTGTGTTTGGTAGAAAAAGTGTTCTGAAAAAAATTATATTGTTTATAAGCACAAATAATTGCATTATTATGAGAGCTAGAATCATATGCAAAAGACTCTAATTTATCATTTAAGGCGTCAAAGAAAGATTGCATGTTTGTCATTTGGGTTTAAAAATCATTTTAAAGTGTCATATCTTATTTATGTAAATTAGAAATTGTATTATTTTGACATTTAATTTCATATTTAAAAGCACTAATTTCTTCATTTTTAAAATTCATTTGATTCGAATCATGTTTAAATATTAAAAAAATATAAATTTGAAATCTATTTTAAGCACAATAAAATGTAAAATACAATAATGTGATAACAATAACTTGCATGCAAGGTTTAAACAATAATACTTATAAACCGAATTTATAAAAAAACACAACAATTTTTTAATAAAAACTATAAGATGAAAAAATACAAAATTATATCTATAAAACCATAATAATTGTTATGAAAAAAATTATTACAATAATTTTTAAACAATTACAAATTAATACCCAAAACAAATTGTGTTAATCAATTTTAATAATTTAAAAACATTTAACTTGCAAATGTAAAGTCACACCGAAACACTAAAACACCATATTTGAATGAAAAAAATGATGACTTTTAAAATGAATTTGAATTCATATAATATAAAAAGAAAAAAAGAAAATATATTCTCTGTTTTGCAAAAGACCACTTCCCACGCGGAATAAAATTTAGATGTAATTTGAAAAGAAATAAAATTCTCTCTATTTTATTATTATTAATTTTATCCAAGTTTTTAATGAGACTTTTTTGTTTTGTAAAGGTGTTTTATTTAATAAAGTGCGCTTTTCAATTAAAAAAATAAACTTCATAAACTTTATAAAATAAAAGAAAAAGATTGAATTAAAGCATGAAGTTAAATATAGCCACACGTATTTCAAAGGAAAAAGAGACAAGTGGATTGAATTAAACAAAGGATCTATGCTAAAAACTTAAAAAAGAAGGAAGATAAGATATAAAGCATTGTATTATCGAAACACTTAAGAGAAATAAGAATAAAGCACATACACTAAAATAATGCAAATAAAATGAATATATATAATATTGAAGAATGTTTGTATATTAATTAAATAAGATATGGTATGATATTAATCATACAAAACATATGGGTGGAAAACTCACATTCTACGAGTATAATCATATTGAGGGTAAAGATATCTCAAAACAAGTTTAAAAAATGGTCAAAAAATGACCACACCTATAAAAAGAAACATCACATCAACAGTTTGACAGTAAAGCAAAGATAGCAAGAAAGAAATAACAATAAAGAGAATAATTAAACAGCCGCTAGAAACATGGACATCAGGGAAGGTGGTGGAGACGGCGAGACCTGAGGCTTACCACCCCATCCTCTTAAGGTAGGAGAATCCTCCTCTGCATGGAAGGGATCCCAACCAATGTTTTATTGAGCCTTTAATGTCTCATCTTGATGTCTTTCAAGTGACATTACTAGAGCCAAACATGGAAATTTTCCTTGAAGGGGGGGACTCCAACCTCTGATGTCACCATCATGAGATGAGGGAAGAGATCCCCAACCCCTACCATCACCTCTAGATCTGGAAGAGCCACTCAAACCACCACGATGAGGAGAAGACCAGTGAGGTGGGGACTGATGAAGAGAATTACTCCTATGTTTGGTTTTGGAATGCTGTTGACGTGGCCCACGTCCTCATCCTTTGGGAGGCATATGATTACTAAGGGGGCTTGGGAGGTTCATGGCTAACCGTGTACGAGACATTTCCCCAATGGTCGAGAAAATATTAGAGGTGGTTGAGTTCCAGACGGACCTTGTCTGTTTGACTTTGAATCTGAATAATAACATTAGATAGAACAATAATTTTGTTAGTAACAGAAAAACTACATTCCAACTCTTCATGATTAAAGCAAGCATAATTTCTAGCTTTTCAGATTTGAAATAAAACATCATTTCGAAAGATCTGCCAAAATCTATTGTATCTTACAGGCAATAGAGCCAAGTCCCCCAAGAGAGCCATCTTTTATGTGAAAAATTCAAGTCAAAAGCACTGAAAAGGGGAATGAATCCAACACCATGTAGATTATGCATGAGAACAAAACCAAAAAAGGTGCTTAATAGTCTCTAGTTGCCAACAAAATTGGCAAATGGAGATGGACATGCCTAGATGCTTGATTCGATCACCCACAAACAATCCCTAATAAAGGAGACACCATAAGAAATGAGCTTTTTTTGGGCTCAATAATAGCAGACCACACAGTACTAAAGCATCAGGCCCAAACCCCATGTCTAGAATAGAGATTCCACCTGAGGTTGAGTATTTCATCTAGAATATGTTGAGGGGCTTGTAAATTATACCCCAGTTAAGGAGAATACTGGGTGAAGGGGGTGGTCGTAGGCTAGTGCCAATCCTTCCACCAAGGAACAAGAGAGTTGACCCTTATTTTGTGCAAATACTCATCAAGTATGAAACCTTGGTTTTTTGTAATAGCTTCTACATCTAAATTATTTAAATGAAATATATGCTAAAGTTGTTTCCAAGTGAGCTAGGCCATGTTCTCATTACAAAAGAGATCATTCATAACTTTTGCACCTTTCTTAAAAAGTCTTAACCCAAGGGACTAAGACATTAGGGACATTGTGAAAATTTAAGCAAGGCAACCACTAGAGAGACTGGGAGTTAATGGAGAGAGCATTCCTGAAACCTTCACCTACCTAGTTAAGGTGAGGCTTAAGTTTTTTCCAAGCTTTCCATAGGATTTTAATCACAAAGGTACCCTTTATTTTAATAGGCACTAGGGTTATGATCAAAGAGTGAAGTCCTAGGGCTTGCCAAGCCTTTATACCACATGGGAGTCCCTGAGAGATACAATGGAGTAGAAGAATATTCCAGGATTCATCCCCAGTAAGACCTCTAATTATCCATTTGACACCAATGGCAAGACCTTGAATTTCAATATCTAGGAGACCCAATCCCCCAGCTTCCTTGGGTCAGCAACATATGTTCCAAGCAACTTTGTGGAAACCCTTATGACCCTCAAAGTTATCCCATAGAAAATATCTTATAATTTTTTCTAATTAGTTGTAAACAACATTGTAAGGGGCCCAACTAGAGGAATAATACACATGAGTAGCTGCCAAGACTTTAGAGAAAATTTGAAATTCGCCAGCAAGAGATAGAGGCTTGGTGATCCAAAAAGATTTTTTTCCACTATTTGCACCACATAAGACCATAACTCAGAGGAAGAGGCTAAAAAGAAAAAAGGATGCCAATAAACTTAAATTACACCCCTGGAATAATCCACTACCATTGATATCCCTCTAGCTAAAAAGGTTTGGGGTGCAGAGACTGACGATAACATTGAGTCTTCCTCCATTGAATAGGTGAGCTTGAAGCCAAACATAAAATATGGATACATTCCATGGCATTCTTAACAAACTCTTCTTCCTCTCGAAGAGTGGGAAAATAATCATCTGTGAAGTGGCCATTTAAAAGTTGTCTATCAAACTGAGAAACAGAGATGCCTTTCACCAAACCCTTGGCAGTGTAATTAGCTAGAAGGTAGCTAAATCCCTCTATTGCTAGCACATATAAAGAAGGGGATAAAGGGCATCCTTTTCAGATATAATGATGAAGTTCAAACCAAAAATATTAGGTGTCATTGATAGTAATACAATCCCCAACATCCTGAAATAGCATGTTAACAGTCTGAACAAATTTGGGGCCAAAACCAAGGGCTTGTAACATGGCCAGAATGAAGGGCCACTCAATACGATCATAAGCTTTCTCAAAATCAATCTTGACAAACAAATTATTTTGATTAGAAAGTCAAGCCCATTCCATACCTTCCCAAACAGCAATGACATTGTCCATAATGAATCTATTTTTAATGAAATCAGTTTGCTCATTCTTGATAATTAGATGGAGACTGTGCTTGACCCTGAGGGCTAAAACCTTAACAATAATCTTATAGGAAACATTTAGCAAAGCGATATCTCTAGTTGGTGATAATTTTAGGATCACCAGACTTAGGAATAAACTTGATATCACCTTGATTAATAAGGGATCCCAAAGAGTTGGTTAGAACAACTTTAGAATAAACTCGTTGACGATCAGGGCCAATAGTATCCCAAAGGGTTTGGTAGAATTCACACGAGAAACCATCTATTCTTGGAGCTTTATCAATTATCATCTGCTTAATAGCCTTATGGAGGTTGTTGAGAGATAAGTGCATATCATAGGATACTCTTTGAGAATTAGAAACTTTGTTGGGCACCACCTGGAGGCATTGTTGGAGAGCCACCTCTTATTCTGGAGAAGAAGCTTGTGCTGAGAAAACACCATGGTAATGATGCATAAAATCTTGTATAATGTCAGAAAGTTTGTTAAGCTAATTGTTTCCTTCCTTGACATCTTTAATTCTATCAACAACTCTCCTAGAGTAGAGAAGGGTAGAAAAGTCCTTAGAGATTTTGTCTCTAATTTTTAACCAGTGCATATGATCTCGCAGTTGAGCTCCTCTAGCCTTGTGATTCTCCTCAATTTGGAGCTTATGTCACCAATGTGCCACTTGAGTTTTGAGGTGAACATTGAAAGGTGACTGTTTTAGTTCCTGTGAAACCCAAATATATTCACAATTTGTAACATTATGTAGATGATGTCTAAAAGAGGCCATTTGTTTGCATTAAATCTGAAGAAAGGTGGAAGTATGAGCAAGATCATCTAACCACCGTTGAATCTAACCAGGTTCTAAATTCTAACAATATGCCCCATTGTTCTTTCATGGTTGAGGTGAACAATATTGAGATAAAACTAAGTGGAGGCAGGCTAAACTTGACCTGTGGTCCACTCAATATTAAAGAAAGCAAGGTGATGATCTAATAAAAAAGTATCGAAGATGATCAATATTGGCCTATCATGGACTAGGGAAAAAAAGAAAAGATCTTGCTCAGCCATCAAGGCTCGATTAAGCCGCTAAAGCACCCTATCTTCTCCCTATCAAAAGTTAAACCAGGTGAACTAGGGGGAGTCTGAATTTTTTCTCCAGTGATGATTAGGATCAAACACCCCAAGTTTGATGTGCATATAAACCAAACTTCACGCTCACTAGCTCACCACCACATTGGAAGGTGTCCTTTATCCTCATCTAGTTCTACCATATTGAAATCACCATAGAGGATCCAACCACCTCCACAAGGTAGCCCATTCCATAGCATCATTAGAGGCATACAAGTTAACCAACCCAATGATGTGGTTAATAAATTCAAAAAGGGTCCACACCACCTGGTGGGTGGGGTCTAAGCCCCAGGAAATAATATTTTGAGCAAGCTATGGAGCCAAAAAACTGTCAGCCCCACCACGCCAGCTTCATGTCCAATAGCCTAACATATGGCTCCAGGCCAAATTATTCATGTTGCATTATGCAGTAAGAAACTATAAATCTTGACCTCTTATAAGCAAAGAATTTTCATGTTGCTAAAGAGCTGACAACTGTTTCTTGTTAGGTTGTGGAGCTAAAAGCTTCACTAGGATGCAAACAGGAGGAGTTAGGGAGGTTGTAGAGTGTTTGTTGAGTGTTACAGTCACCGGCATCGGTCAGGACAACCGACGTCGGCAGGGTACAGATAGAAGGCAACCTACGTCGATCCGCAGTCGGCCAGCGTCGGCACCCCCAGGCAAACAGGGACCGGCGTCGGTCACCTGTGTGGTTCGGACTGAGTATTTTACGGGCAGTTAGCTAACGAACCAAGTGTTTGCATGTCAAGAGCCAAATTTAGACTAGAAGCTGTGGATCTAATTATTGTAATTAGGTGTCTAATTATTGTTTGCATGAGATCTATTTAAGAGACTCATTGGTTGTATTGTAAACTTGTAGCTAGAGAGTAAGAGAGCATATAAGCTCCTTCTGAGAGAGGTGAGCAATGGTGTGTTCCTCCTAGTGCCACAGTACCAAGAGTGGGTACTGGTTTGGAGAATCAGAGGGGTTCTTCATGTTTGTATGATCTTAGTCAACAGGTGAGCATGGCTTCTATTGGAGATCTACATTGGTGAGTAAGGTCTAGTGATTTGCAGGTAGCAGCAGAGAGCAGGAGATCTACTTGGAGTACGGTTGTGTACTTGGTGTACTGGCAGCGTGTTACTGACTAGTTGGAGAGGTGAACATCAATTCTATATTTGAGTTGATTGTTGGGACCGAGAGAGAGAGAGGGAAGAAGGTCTTGAGGCGTGGCGAACCTTTGAGGTGGAAGAAGAAGTGGCATCTTCTTTATTGTATTTTCTTCTAAGTATTTAATACAATTGTGTATTGTCTCTCAAATCCTGTGTTGTTTCATATTTCTAGTTACTTATTGATTCTGGTATAATTTCGTGTTTAGTTGCTAATACAAGAAGTAATCATATGTGCTCTATTTGAGGAGCAATATCCTAACATTTCTGACCACATACTTACACAATAGATCAGTAAGGCCTCAAACATTCCAAGAGTAAACAATCATTGGGCACTATCTTGGTGCATGTCATTCTCCTCTGTGAGATCTTCTAGCACAAAAAACTAACTAAACATGAGTTTGTTGGGAAAGAAATTATTGATTATAAATGGTTTTCACTTATGTGCCATATATTCCTCCTCCTTGAGAGATAGAGAAGGGTTGCGAGAGTGTCAGATCACTATTTTATGGTCCTAGGTGACCAAACTTTGTTCTTCCTCTAGAACACTCACCCTTATAGAGGCTTATGATGGTGGCATCTCAACCAAAGAGGCCACTACTTACAGAGTACACACAAGTGGAGGAGAAGCTTTATAAGGAAAAACAATTTTTCAAGTAGAAGTTGAGGCATGTTTATTCCCAATAGGTCTATAAGAAGAAACCTGTGGCCTACCACCACCTTTGAAAGGGTTGTTATTTTTTTTATTGATGACGATCGTCCAATCGACATTATTGTCATTCTATGGTTTGGCTTCATATCCACCCTTTTATTGATGAGTAGGGTGTGCATGCACCATCAGAGGACATTCCTAGATCATATATTCCAAGGATTGGCGCCAAAATCAAGTATTCGAGAGATTGATATACAAAATGAGTTTAGAAAAATGGTCAATGCCAATTTATATATCATCAGAATCTTTCAAATCTTGGGATAAATCCACTTCAACACAAACTCTCTTTTGGGGATGAGTCATAAAGAACTTGGTTTACTCGTGGCATATGAAGCGCCCTATGGGTATTATGAGCTGGTCAATAAAACCCCATAAGGGGAGAGGCAAGCTAGGAAATTCAACCCAAATGGGGATTTTTAGCTTTACTTGCTCTAAGATTTGAAAATTCTGAGTCCATTGAGAAAAGACAACTAGAGTGTTGAGAATAAACCAAGGCCCACTGTTAATAATGGTTTTTCAATGCTCTAAGTTTGAAAATCGAAACAAAAAAAATACTTGGTAAGGTCTTGGACTCCTTCCAATTTCACACCATGGTCTTATTAATGGTTGTGAACCCATTGCTTCATAAGGCTCTCAAGGGGGACTTGAACAACAAAGTAAGCAATCAAAGTAAAATTTTCAAAGAGATGACAATCTTTGGCAAATTAGGCATATCCAGAACAACATCAACTAATGGAGAGTCAGAATCATCAGCATTACCTCATAGAATATTTTTGGGATGAATTACCTTGCCTGCTTTAGGCCGATGGTTGTGCTCGCTCGCTCCATCTTTCTTTGCATCTGCAAATGCAGAGAGGGAGGCGGTGGTCATTTAAAATAGGGTACCCCTTACCGCTTATAAGGTGAATCACTGATCAAAATCAACAATAAATGTGAACAAAAACAATATCTTGCCTAGATCCATGGCGATCATTAGCATGATAGAGGTGCCTAAAAGCTCATCGATGCAGAGCTACAAAAACCTAGCTCCTTTTGATCTTTAGTAAATATGAGATAACTTAACAATAGACCAAAAAAATAGCTACGGCCCAAAAGAACTAAGAACAATGCATCAAGCGAGGAAACGAGATAGATTGACATAAAGTCTCAATGATGGAAACATTTATTAAACACAAGACACATAAAGGCACAAAGTAAATAAGACAAGGAAGAAGGTGTAAGACAAGCAAAATGAAAATGAGCTACATGGGAGAAAAATATATGTAGCTACGAAAGAAAAATTGGGATACAAATCTACTCAAAGAAAAAGAGTTTCTTATTAAAAGGAAAAGAATAGTAAGCAAAAAATAAAAAGAGAAACTCCTTGAAGAAGAGAACACAGAAAAAAAATTTGTTGAGAATAACTTCTAATATTAGAACCAAACAACTAAGAATTTTTTTTGAAATAACAAAACATAGAGAAGAAGTAGCTTCAAAAAAATTCCTTGTAAACAACATGCAAGACAAGGTTAGCAAGAGACAAAAAACTTCTTTTCCAATGAAAGCGTTAGCTCACAAAGATTAAAAACTGGTTGGATAAATATAAATGGAAGAAAAGAAAAAAGATAGAAGAAAAATGTTCTTTTTACACCTTGAAATTTGCACATGCTCAAAACATTCAAATATTAAAATAAATCGTGACTCTTATACCATGAAATAATATTTGTAAAGATCAAATTGAAAAACATTGAAAAAGCAATGTAAAATCCTAAAGAATAATGTTACCTTGAAATGAAAGCAAACCACAAAGTTGAGGCGAGATATTTGACAAGTAGGAAACCATCGAAACGTGAAAAACCCCCACACTAGTATTAAAAACTTGAAACAATGAATCACTTCAAATATAATAGCATGAAGAAAATGAGAGAGAGAGAGAGAGAGAGAGAGAGAGAGAGAGAGAGAGAGAGAGAGAGAGAGAGAGAGAGAGAGAGAGAGAGAGAGAGAGAAATAATGACTTTAAGCCAAAAGAGTAACACAAGGATGCAAGAGTAAAAACAAGATTGTAGTGTATGTTGTAGAAAAATGAGAGAGGAAAGCTCTTTAAATAGAGCTAGAAGGAATAAGGAGTTGTATGTGAAAGCTTCAACATATGTGCCAAGTATCCATAATCCTCTTATAAGTGAGGAGGATGTGTGTGTCATGTGGGGGAAGGAGTTACTTGTGAGAGAAACTTCAAATCTAACAAATGGATTAAAGAAGTGAGTGACACCTCAAAAGGAATAAGATAAAGTGTATTTATAAATACAATAAATACACACATAAATAAGACTTAAGATAAGCCTATAAAGATATAATTAACTCAAATAAGGTTAATTATCCAATGGTATTTGTTGTGATATGTGCACAGTTGTTGGTTATTGTGCATCTAAACACACTCATTATTTTTTCTACTGCATAGAGATCGCACTTTTCATGCAATCATGCACACTCCTCCACTCAAAATTTCCTAGCAACCTTATGCACAAATTTCGTGCCCACTCATATACTTTCATGTATTGATCTCCTCAAGTCATAGCCTATGCACCTTATTGCATACTACATAGACCGTAGTCCTGATTGCCTCACTTATACTTGTTCGTAGACTTGCTTATTTCATTGGGCATTACTATAGCATAATCACATGTTGGAAATACTTGATTGCATGGCTAATTCAAAATGTCCAACTAGTCATTACCACTAAAAGGGTATCTTGAGATTGGAAGTCGTTAGAAATAGCCTGGGCATTAATTGTTATATCTGTTACCAACTACCACATTTGACATGACTGATGTGTCACTAACATCATCATTGGTAACTACATAATAATTATCATGCTTTTGTATTATGCATGTTATATATGTAACATATGCATCTGGTTAAGAACATATTTAGATCAATGCCATTTACATAGTCATAACACAGTTAGCTTGTTTTGTGTATCTATTTTGTATACATGCACTATAAACATTGTACAACATATCCCTTATTATTTGATGTATGAATATAAATTACATTTCTTACAAGTAATACTTCCACTCCATTAAATGTGTGTTTGATTATTTCATCTGAATACTCTCCACACATTCACTCTACCCAACTAAACTCGGTTGTTCCTCATACACTCAATCTTGGGCCCTGTGGTGTAGATCAATACTATCAAAGTTATCAAAATATTAGACAGTAGATTGGTATAGGAGCTTATTTCTCATTCTTTCTATACCTATAATCACATAAGTGCAATGAGAGAGAGAAGGCGTATCTGTTAGTTCTATTTCAAAAACTTCAAAAGAACATTATAGCAAAAATAAGATGGTTGACATCCAAAATGAACTAAGGCAGCCCTATAAATTGAAAGGCTCTTCATCGATGCATGGAGGCACAATGCAACAATATTTTCAATCAGTTATATGAATTGATGATGGATCTCAACTCGATGCCCTCCTCTTCATTTTAACAACACGCTCCATAACAATTTCAATAACAAACCCCCTTCAAAGTACAAGTCAATCTCAACATCCCTCTATTTGTTAAGTTGTGGAGCTAAAATCTTCACTGATGCAAATATGGAGGTTGCTGGGTTACATAGCTGCCGACATCGATCAGGCGTCGACCGGAAGTTTCCGATGTCAATTGGGCATCGGCCAATGTCGGTCATCTCCAGATAGACAGAGACCGGCATCAGTCATCTGTGCATTCCAGAACTGGTCTAATTTTAGACGGACAATTAGTTTGCATGTAAAGACTAATTTTAGTCTTGAGTCTGCGTTTCTAATTATTTTTTGGTTTGGGATCTATTTAAGAGACCCATGGGATGTATTGTAATTAAGGACTAAGAAGGATTAGATCCTCAAGTGTAAGATCAGTTGATCTGCAGGGTGTGCAAGATCAGGGAGATCTACATGGTAAGCAAGGTTAGTTGATCTGCAGGGTGTGCAAGATCAAGTAGATTTATGGGTGTGTGTGTGCAAGTTCAGTTAGATCTGCAGGGTAGCAAGATCAAGGAGATCTACTGTAAGGTAGGCAAAACAACCATTGAGTTGATTGTCATAGTTGGAGGGAACAACAACTCAGTATTGAGTTGATTGTTGGTTGTAATTGAGAGAGAGAGAGAACTCTTGAGGGAGAATTACTGGACATCCAAGAGGTGTGGGAAGAGTGAGATTTCTTCATTATATTTCCTTCTGGGAAGAGTGTTAATACAGATTGTATTGTTTCTTGTATCATCTATTCTTTGCTATTTCTGAATTCTAGTTACTTATTATTTCTGGTTTAATTCTGTGTTTAGTTGCTTATACAAAGGTAATCAAGTGTACTCTTAAGGAGTAGTGGATCCTAACACTATTCTAAGGTAAAATTGGTGCCAAAGCATTGGATGCCTATATTTGACAACTTGAGGCATACTTCTTAGTCAACTACTTCACTGATGCTGATAAGATTACCTTCACATTACTAATGATGTCCATTCTAGTTATTAACTGGTGGGAGACTTTCAGTACATAGCATGCACAAGAGTGCATTCCAATCAAATCATGGAAGGATTTTGTTGATGCATTGAAGGAGGAATACTACCCTCTTCAATACTTTGAAAATGAATACATCAAGTTCCAATAACTATGCCAGCACAAGGATCAATAAGTGGAAGTCTACATCAACATATTCCATGACCACTTTGTATGTCTATAAGAGAACTTGAGCGAATAACATAGGGTGTTGAATTACATCAACGAACCCTCGCCATATATTTGTACAAAGATAGAGTTCTTGAATTTTGACACCTTGGGACAAACATATCATAACACTACCAAGTTCTGAGACATGGTAAAGATAAAGTAGTGTACCACCTCTTCATCCAATGCAGTGTGTAAGGCCTAGCCCTTGCACAGCTCCACATTGTAGTCCATTACATAGAAGCATCATCCTGATCACAAAATTTAGAAACCTCATAAGACTGCACAACACTCAAAGGCTCTTGTTTCTTGACTTTCGACACCTTGGGACAAACATATCATAACACTACCAAGTTCTGAGATAAGGCAAAGATAAAGTAGCGTACTACCTCTTCATCCAATGTAGTGTGTAAGGCCTAGCCCTTGCACAACTCCATAATCCAGTCCCTTACATAGAAGCATCATCCTTATCACAAAATTTAGAAACCTCATAAGACTGCAAAACACTCAAAGGCTCTTGTTCCTTCTACTTTAGACAAAGGAAAAAAAATTCTGGTGATAAGTGGTGCTATCACCATCGCTTATGCACCTATGATGACTCTGAATGTCATGTGCAGTAATCTTTGCTCACACAATATGCATCAGGACCCTCACCAATGTATAACACTAATCTAGATGCCTCTTGTCTAAGTAACAACACCATTACAATCATCATTTATGAACAATGCAAATATCTCTTCCACATCAAGTTTTAGGTGAAGGGTTAGCCTTTCCACATCATCATTGATAGTGACAGTCAGAAGAACATCATTGCATAATTAATATATCAATTCCTTGGTCTTACCACTACTGCACACCCTAAGCCATATTCAATGGGTTGGTTACAATAGGGAAAGATATACAGGTCCAACAATAGTGCACTTTTTAATACAAAGTCAAGCCTATGAAGGATAACATCACTTGTGACATTGTACCTCTAGAGTTCTATGACATCTTGTTGGGAAGACCATACATGTATGATTGTAAAGCTATGTATTAAGCCAAGCCATAATTTTGGACTATGCCTATGCAAGATCATTTTTACCACCTACTTGAGTCAGCACCCATGACCAAAGTCACCTTGGTCTTTACCAAATAATGTCACAAACTTGTCTCGCATGCACAGAAGTTTGTGTTGCTCATGGTCTACCCTAACACACCTGCATAGAAAATGACAAAGCACATACTAGTAGTGTGTAGTACTTGTTTAATGTCATAGAAATAACAACTTAATAAGTTACTATACTAGTGTACTAAAGTCTTTATAGACCTTAAAGGCCTTCCAACACACCATGCAGTAAAACACTACATCAATTTGGTCTCTGGGTCCCCTCTTATAAATAACCCTTATATTATAGATCAATTTGAGAGAATGATAAAATCTAGTGCCAGATACAAGAGCTCCTTCATCAGATAAATATTAGGCCTAGCTCTTCACCTTGTATAAGTTTGATAGTCCTTGCACCCAAGAAGGATGGGTCCTAGTGACTTTGCATAGGTTATCATGCACTCAACAGTATAATAGTGAAAAATTGATACCCACTACCATGCATTGATGACCTCCTGGATCAGCTCTAAAGCACTCAATACTTTACCAAGATTGATTTGAAGTTAGGTTACCATCAAGTTCTAATCCATCTTAAAGACATCAAGAAATAAAATTCAAGACATGAGAAGGAATGTATGAATGATTGGTCATGCCTTTCGGCCTAACCAATGCCCCAGCCACATTCATGAACTTGATGGATGATCTACTGAAACCTTTCCTAAATTCCTTCATCATCATCTAATTAGACAACATTTTTATCTTCAACAAGACTTGGGAGGATCACCTAGATCACATCTTGCATGTCTTCAACACCTTGAGTCAACACAAATTGGAAGCCAACTTAGCAAAGTGTATGTTCAATGTTGTACAGATCTAATACCTGGACTACATCATTGATCACACTAGCATCCACATAGATCTATAGAATATCAAAGTGATTATTGATTGGCCTAATCCACACAATCTCACATAATTAATGAGTTTTCTTGGACTTGCTAACTTTTACTACAATTTTTTCCTTGGTTTGTTACACATCTCTTAGGATCTCATCCAAATGACATGTGAAAAATACAAGTTAGACTGGACTCATGCACAAGAATGCACTTTTGAGGCACTCAAGCAATGCCTTTGCACAGTGTCTATTCTCGTAATGCTTGATATTATGCATTCCTTGGAAAATCACACTAATACATCTGATTATGCACTCAATGTAGTGTTCATGCATCACAGACGTCTGGTCATATACCACTTAGATATGTTCAATGACACAGTGGAATGTTACTCCACCTATGAGAAAGAACTGTATGTTGTGTAATTAATCAAGTAATGACAACACTACATTACAGGAAAAGAGATAGTTGTTCATTTAGACCATAAGCCATTTTATTTTCTGCAGACGTAGAATAAGCTAGAGAATGCATGACATATGAAATGGATGAATTACCTATAATAGTTAAATATCATGATCAAACACAAGACTAGAAGGATACTAAGGCATTACATTGCCTTAGTCAACCACTAGTTCATGCACTCATCACAGTGTTAGACACATGTAGCCATAACTTTGTAGAATAGGTACCCCTCTACTCAATTGATCAGGACTGTTAGGTTGTGGAGCTAAAAGCTTCATTGTTGCAAACATGGAGGAGGTTCCTGAGTGTTACAGTAACCAACGTCGATTAGTCCAACCGACGTCGGTCAGAGGTAGACCTAGAGCAACTAACATCGATCAGGGATCGGCCGACGTTGGTCATCCTCAGGTAGACAAAAATCGATGTCGATCGCCTGTGCGGTTCCAGAACTGTTAGTTACATGAGCAATTCGTTAAACGAACTAGTTGTTTGCATGTAAAGACTAAGTTTAGTCTTAGAGCTGCGTTTCTAATTAATGTAATTAGGAAGTCTAATTATTGTTTGTATGGGATCTATTTAATAGACCCATGGGCATGTATTGTAATTAAGGAATCCAAAGGACTTGTGAAAGATAAGGACTTGAAGAGATCCTTTCGATTGTAAGATCTTTGATCTGCAAGTTTTGCAAGATCAAGGCTAATCTACATGGTAAGTATTGTCTCATTGATTTGCAGGTTGTGTAAGATCAAAGGAGATCTACTTGGAGTACGTGGAGTACTTGTGGACTGAAAGTAGGCAACAACAGTTGTGTTGTTTATCACTTACTGGTGGACTGGGAGTGATTGTCACTTACTGGTGGACTGGCAGTATTGTTACTGACTGGTGGAGGTGAACAACAGCTCTGTGTTTGAGTTGCTTGTTGTGACCATAATTGAGAGAGTGAACTCTTGAAGAAGAATTACTGTACACCAAGTGTGGGAAGCCTGAGAGGTGTGGAAGAGTTGGCATCTCTTCATTGTATTCTTTTTTAGATGAGTATTAATATATATTGTATTGTCTCTCATATTCTGTGTTGTTTTTGATTTCTAGTTACTTGTTGATTTTGATTTAATTTCGTGTTTAGTTGCTTATACAAAGGTAATCATGTGTGCTCCTATGGAGTGGTAGATCCTGACAAGTGGTATCAGAGCTTTATTTAGGTTCACTAACACCTTGGTTTCAGAGTGTGTTAAGTGGTTTGTTGATTACAGGTCACTCATAGGGGTTTCTATTTGAGTGGGAGTATAGCAATGGCAGAAGAAAGTAAGCTACGAATGGAGAAATTTAATGGTAAGAATTATCAATTATGGAGGATGTAGATAGAAGATTATCTGTATTAGAAAAATTTGTACTTACCGTTGGGTGGGGATGCATGCAAGCCCACAGATATGAAAGATCAAGATTGGAATGTTATTGATCGAAAGGCTCTCGGATCTATAAGGTTGAGCCTTGCATCGTCTGTGATTTCCAACTTATCACATGCAAAGTCAACGATTGAGTTAATGGAATTTTTGGCAAATTTATATGAAAAACCCTCAGCTTCAAATAAGGTATTTCTTATGAAGCAATTATTTAATTTGCAAATGCAGGATGGTGGATCTGTACATAGTCATCTTAGTGATTTCCATGGTTTGGTAAACCAGTTAAATTCAGTCAATATAGTTTTGGATGATGAAATTAAGGCTCTCTTAATCTTATGCTCTTTACCTGAAAGTTGGGATAGCTTGGTAATGGCAGTTAGTAATATTGCGTCTGCTTCAAATATCTTAAAAGTGGATGATGTTGTTAGTGTAATCTTGAATGAAAAAATTCACAGGAAAAGCACAGGGAAATCATCAAAAAATGCTTTAAGTGTTGAAAGCAGGGGAAGGCAAAGAGAGAAGAGTAAGCAAGGGAAGTCAAAGAAAGGCAGGAGATCCAAATCCAGAAATGGCAGTATAATTTGTTGGAATTGTGGAAAGCAAGGGCACATAAAGAAAGATTGTTGGGTAAAAGAAGATCAACATGAAGGGAATGAAGAAGCAGGTGTTGCAGGTATTGTTGCATAGGATGCTCTAGTATGTTCCTTGGATAAAGTAGAATCTTGGGTTTTAGATTTTGGTGCCTCTTTTCATGCATCTCCAAATAGGGATTTTTTTCATGATTATGTCCAAGGAGACTTTGGAAAAGTTTGTTTAGGGGATGGTAAGCCTTGTCAAATTGTTGGCAAAGGAAAAGTGCAGCTAAAATTACAGACAGGCAACACATGGGTGTTGAAGGATGTCATGCATGTCCCAGTCCTGAAGCAGAACTTGATTTTTGTAGGAAAGTTGGGTGATGAGGGATGCACAATAACTCTCACAGTAGATTCTTGGAAGGTTTCCAAGGGTGCACTTGTTTTAGCAATAGGTAAGAAAGTAGGTACTCTTTATCTATCTACTTATATTACTGATTCTCCTTCTGGTTTATCTACTTCAGCTATAGATTCGAAGATGTGGCTCAATAGGCTTGGTCACATGAAAAAGAAGGGAATGGATGTTCTTAAGTCAAAAGGTATGCTTTCAGATTTGAAAAGCATGGATCGAGATTTCTGTAAGCAAAAGAAGAAAGTGACGTTTCTTGAAATTGGGTCAACAAAGAAGGTGGTAGCTTCTGTTGGAGGATCACAATATTACATAAGGAAGAAATTTGATGTTTGTGACAAGAACATGAAAGCCTTGGTTTTTCAAGAGAAGATGACAGACAGAGATCAGCTCAAGGGGCTGAATAAATCTGAGCAGGGCAGTTTGGACATGGTTTTGATCTAAAGAGAGCTCACAGGTAAAAGTCATCGCTCACAAGAAAACACAATTACCGACGTCGATCAGGTGAAAACTGACATCGAACAGGCAAGTACCGACGTTAGTCATGTGCAGACCAGAGTTAGTGGTGTCAGGCAGGTGGACATCAACGTTGGTCAGGGAACCAACATCGGTAGTTAGCTCAGTTGTAGGGAATCGATGTCAGTCAAGTGCAGACTGAGGGGTGACCAATGACTGTCACTGTCAGAATAGATTTTGGGCGGACAACAGGCTGTCAAGGAGTCTCAAACACCCATAAGGAGGACTGAAAGGGTAAGTAAGCCTCAAATTCCTTATTCCCCTTCTTTACACTACTTGTTGCTCACTGATGGTCAAGAACTAGGAAGTTTTAAAGAAGCAGAGCAGGTAGAATCCAGGAAATAGTGGGAGCGTGGCATGGATGAGGAATGTGATTCTTTGGAGAAGAACCAAATGGTAGATTTGGTAGAGTTGCCAGCCAAAAAGAAAGCACTGCAAGACGAACGGATTCCCAGGTTGAAGAAGAGAGAGAATGGACATGTGAGATAGAAGGCCAGGTCATATGGTCTTGAGCGGGCTACAGGACAATGGTGTTTGAGGATTGACAGGTGTATGACAAAGCATGGCTTTAGTCAATGTCAATGTAACCATTATGTTTCCTTTACCAGGTTGGATAATATTAGCTACATTATCCTATTTTTGTAGGTTGTGTGTATACTTGTTATAGGATCACACATACAGGGAGTTGCTGAGTTAAAGGTAAAGTTAGTTCAGAGGTGTGTCATGAAGAATTTGGAAGCAACAAAATTCTTTGGCATGAGTATTTATAGAGACTGAAAAAGTCATATACTGATTTTGTCTCCAGATGATTGTGTGAATAAGGTAGTGGCGAGGTTCAAGATGCAGGATGCAGAACTGGATTACACACCTATGGATGGACAGTTCATAGAACAATGTCCCAATTCACATGATGAGGTTAAGTACATGTGTACTAGACCTGAGTTTGCCCAAGCAGTGGGAGTTGTTAGCAAGTTTTTAGCCAATCCAGGAAATAAGCACTGGAAAGTAGTTCAGTGGATTCTCAGGTATCTGAGAGGGACCAGCAACAGGTATACATGCTATGCAGGGTCAAGTACTTCTCTACATGGGTTTGTATAATTGGATATGGCAGGTGATTTGGATGACAGGAGTAGCGCCACAAGACATGTGTTCACTATTGGTGGATCGGCAGTTAGCTGGCTTTTAGAGATGCAGAAGGTTGTTGCAGTCACAGGGACTAGCAAGGATATGAACCCTGCAGGTATGTTAACAAGGCCGGGAACAAAGGAGGAGTTGAATCTTCATTCAACTTTTGTTGGTCTTCAAGACTGAACTTGAAGAGGGATACAAGCCAGGAAACAAAATTAGAGGACATTGTGGTACAGGTATAGGTGCAGTTGTTTATCTCCAAGTGGGAGATTGTTAGGTTGTGGAGCTAAAAGCTTCACTGTTGCAAACATGGAGGAGGTTGTTGAGTGTTACAGTAACTGGTGTCGGTCAGGCCAACCGATGTCAGTCAGAGGTAGACCTAGAGCAACCGACATCGGTCAGGGATCGGTCGACGTCGGTCATCCCCAGGCAAACAAGAACTGACGTCGGTCACCTGTGCAGTTTAAAAACTATTAGTTACATGAACAGTTCGTTAAACGAATCGATTGTTTGCATGTAAAGACTACGTTTAGTCTTGAAGCTGCATTTCTAATTATTGTAATTAGGAAGTCTAATTATTGTTTGTATGGGATCTATTTAATAGATCCATGGGCATGTATTGTAATTAAGGAATCCAAAGGACTTGTGAAAGACAAGGACTTGAAGAGATCCTTTCGATTGTAAGATCTTTGATCTGCAGGTTTTGCAAGATCAGGGTTGATCTACATGGTAAGTATTGTCTCATTGATTTGCAAGTTGTGCAAAATTAGAGGAGATCTACTTGGAGTACGTGGAGTACTTGTGGACTGGAAGTAGGCAACAACGGTTGTGTTGTTTGTCACTTACTGGTGGACTGGTAGTGATTGTCACTTACTGGTGGACTGGTAGTATTGTTACTGACTGGTGGAGGTGAACAACAGCTCTGTGTTTGAGTTATTGTTGTGACCGTAATTGAGAGAGTGAACTCTTGAAGAAGAATTACTATACACTAGGTGTGGGAAGCCTGAGAGGTGTGGAAGAGTGTGGCATCTCTTCATTGTATTCTTTTTTGGATGAGTATTAATACATATTGTATTGTCTCTCATATTTTGTGTTGTTTCTGATTTCTAGTTACTTGTTGATTCTGGTTTAATTCCGTGTTTAGTTGCTTATACAAAGGTAATCATGTGTGCTCCTATGGAGTGGTAGATCCTGACAAGGACTTCATAGCAACTTACACCAGCTTAACACAAGGTAAACAAGTTTAGGAGTTCTACTTGTTTGGCCAATTTCTATATAATCTCTGACAACTTTATGTTCCTAATGGCACACCTTGTGAATGACTCATTTTGGAGGTGCACTATACCAAGACCTCAGGACACTTTGGTGTGAAAAATACCCTACCTGTATTACATTCATACTTCTACTATCCACACATGTCCACAGACATGGAATGCCAGATCAAGTCTTGCATTCCTTGTTGCATTGCCAAGCCCACGAATAGGAAGCTAGGACTTTACACACATCTACCAGCTCCATCCATACGATGGGAATATATTAGCATTATTTCATGATTGGGTTATGTATGATGAGACACCAACATGACCCTGTGTTCATTTTAGTGGATAGGTTTTCTAAGATGGATATCATGGTTGCATGAAAGAAAGACATTGACATAGCTACCACTATGTAAGCCTTATTCAACCATGTTTGGGTTCATTTTGGACTACCAACATCCATCATCTCTAATCAAGATCCACATTTTGTGAGTCATTTTTAGAAAGCATTATGAGAATTGATGGGCACATATCTATATCGGTCGATGACTTTTCATCTACTGATAGATCGGTAAACTGAAGTGGTCAATCACACACTTGTTCATCTTCTGTGAATATACAACTATGCACATGATCACACTTGGGATAACAATCCCTTATACATTCAACATGCATACAAAAAAACCCTCCATAGCTTTGTTGTACATTCTAAAAATGTCATAATCCATTCCAAACATGTCTTGGGTTTCAACCTTCGACTCCTATAAACATCTCCTACCGTGCACCAACTGGCACTGAGTCATGCACACAAGAGTGAGAAGCAAACAAAGATAAGAATTTTATGTAACACATCTAGTCTATTTATCTGTAGGTTCATCAGATCTTCTCACACACAAGCAAAGTATAAGGAGCACCATGGTGCACATCGGACACCTTATGCATTCTGAGTTGGTGATAAAGTTTGGCAA
This sequence comes from Torreya grandis, assembly GCA_037957365.1. Lineage (NCBI taxonomy): Eukaryota > Viridiplantae > Streptophyta > Pinopsida > Cupressales > Taxaceae > Torreya > Torreya grandis. Next base: position 1,069,615 of record JARHVA010001127.1, read on the forward strand.
CACCTTCAAAAGGAATGCTTCAAAATTCCACATTGGAAGATCAATCTTGTACGTTATGGTCCTTACACTATCTTGTGCGCAACTAGTGATAATGCCTTTGTTCTTGATCTACCTCCATACTTAGGCATGCACTTAGTATTCAATGTGAAACTTATCAAGCCTTACACTCCACCACTTCTTGAGCTAGCAGTGACACAACATCCTTATGATTTAGATCCTGAACACTTGCACCCCACATATAAGGACCAAATCATCAAAGTGACAGAAACACACACTTGCCATGACACACATCAAATTTTTTGAGTGGTCAAGGTTGGATAATATGTTGATCAAATTACGTGGTACACTTCTTAGCAACTTCAAGTGCAGTTATCTCAACTACGTATTGATGCAATGGAGACCATTACTCTTCAAAAAAGGGAAAATGATTTATAAATAGTCATTAGCTACTACATAGCTGAACACACTCCCTATTTGTTCTATAGTACATAATTCATACCTCTCATGCAATCATATGCACTCCTTAACCTGAATTTTTCTAACAACCTTATGCTCAAGTCTCGTGCCTACTCATAGACTTTATTGTATTGATCTCCTCGGGTCACAACCTACATACTGCAAAGTTCACAATCCTACTCACCTCACCAACACTTGTTTATAGACTTGCTCATTTTGTTAGGACCCATTGCAACACAACCACGTGTTGGTAAGCTTTGACCGCATGACTAATTCAAAATTCCCAACTAATCATTGCTTCTAAAAGAAGATATCATGATTAGAAGTGGTTAAAAATAATTTGGACATTAACTATTTTGTCTGCTACCAACTACCACATCTAAAAGAATTGACACACTACCAAAATCATCATCGGTAACCGCACAATAGTTATCATTTCTCTTGTATTATGCATGTTATATATGTAACATACCCATCTAGTTAATAACATAATCATATCAATGTCATTTACATAATCGTAGCATAATTAGCTTGCTCTGTGCATTTATTATGTATACATGTATTGTAGATATTGTAATTTATATCCCTTATTCTTTGATTTATGAATAGAAGTTCCATTTATTACAAGTAAGACTTCCACTCCATTGAATGTGTGTGATTGTTCCATATGAATACTCTCCATGCATTCACTATGCACAACCAAACCTGGTTGTTCCTCACACACTCTGTCCTAGGCCTCATGATGTGGATTAATTTAGAGTTGAAGTGAAAAACTCAATACACGATGGCGTGCAATAGACAATGGATGATCTTCTTTCTCATCGAGGAAGAAGAATGGTTGTAGCCTATGGACGGTCTTAGGTTATCCTCTATGTTTATTCTTTGTTGGAGGTAATTTTATTGGATAACTTATGATGTTAATTCTTTGATAGATTAACTAGTTGCTAGCTAGGAGTTTGTGTTTATTGGCTTAGTTTCCTTTAAGTCGTAGTGTTTATGCTTGTATTAGTTTTGATTAGTGTTTATTTGTTGTTGGGTTGTTGTTTGGTAGCTGTTTCCATGTTATTTTTTGTATTGGATGGATTTATTGTATTTTTTAACCTTGTTGGCCAAGTTTGGTTATGGTTTTAAAAGGTTCGGGTCCCTTTCAAAAAATGTTTACCAATATTAAAAAATAAAAGGTGTTATAAAGAGAAGTATTGTATATTATCTTCCATTAACTTGAGTAGATAAAAATGTGTAGGATAGAGTGTGAGGATTATGTTTTTGATTTCACAACATGTTATAATTCTTCCAAGAATCAGGGAACCCTTTTTTGCCTTTTGCTTTACTCCTCCTTTCCCTCACGGCTTGTTGGTCTCGGGACCCACAAGTTTCCTTGGTGGTCCATCTCGATTTTCATGCTAAACTAAAACTCAAAACTATCACTATTGGAAAGACCATGTTTGTGCAAGAAAATTGAATATATAACACTTGGCCTCAAAGTGGAGTTTTGCTATACTTCTACTCATGGGGCATTTTGTCTACCTACTCTCTCAGTGACCTGTAGCTATTTTATAAGATCACTTTGATTTTTGTGCCTATTGGACTTCTAATACCTATTCCATCTTATCTGACTTGCTCATGTGGATAAGTTTCATGTTTTACTCTTTGAGTAGAAATGCATTTTAAGATACTTATCCCACTTGTTGGGTCTTTAATACATGCATTCTCTAACTTGTTCTTGTCTCTTAATTTGTCCAAATAGGTCATTTTTATTTCCATGCTATTTCAACCTTTGTAACTTACTCTATCATGTTCATTAGGTTCATTCAAGCAAGTTTCATGTTTTGACTTCCTCCTGGAAATAACTTCTTGACCTCCATATTGTACTTGTAAATTATTACTTCTCTAGGTGAAAAACTTGCAAAACCCCCCCAATATGGTCTATCAATTCCAAGTTTTCTTATTGTATTATAATTCAGCTTTTTAATATAGAGGAATTTATCTAAGTTTTGAGGTTTTTTAGTTCGCAGACCTAATTAGGCTTTAAAATCCCGAATAGGTCTTGGGGAGTGTTTTTATCGAGCTCTAGATTAATCAGACCTTTTTGTCCTAATAGGTATAGCAGTAGTTTGTAGGGGGTCCATAGTTGTATTTAGGCTTTTAATCCCGACTAGGTCAGAGGATGGTCATCGAGTGAGGTCTTAGTGTATTTATAGATTTATTTCCTGATTAAGTTAGTACTAGGGGTGGTCGAGTCTTTTGTTGTAGTTGGGGATCAAATCCCCAACTAGGTCGTGTCCAAGGTTCAGGGTGAGTCCTTTGTTAGTCAGATATTTTCCCTGACTAGGTGTCGAGTATCATTGAAGGCTCCCCACATACTTAACTGGGGATTAAACCCATGATTTGGTCTATGGTAGGGGCCTCAAACCCAATCTTGTGTTATTCGGGATTTTACCCCCCTAAAACCCCAAATAGAACATGAAAAGCCTACCTTATGCTTGATAGATGTAATCAGGCGTCCAAGACCCAATTATGTCTTGGGCCCCCTCTAGTTTTAAATATTAGTTTTATCACCTAAAATGCACAGTGTTAATTGAGAAAATGATCGAACTAGGTCCATTAACTTTGCAAAGCATGACCCTAGTGTTATTCAAGGTTCCAAAGCTCAATTAGCACTAGGAAGGCCAAAATTTTAAAAAGTAACTCAAAATCATAACCAAACCCCCAAAAAATCTCGATTAGGTCTATTAGGCAAGTTTTGAGGGTGTCTTATATTTTTTAGGCATAACTTTTCACTTGCTTGTTGAAAAATCGAACCATTAACATTCAAAAAGTTGGTTCTAGTTTAGACTTGAGGGTGATCTTAATTTTTCTCGATTACTCTTGGTTTGAAACATCTCCATGTTTTTATATACTCTTAGTTCAAGCTTGTTAATTCATTTTTTTACTTCATTTTGGTCTATTTTACAAGGTGAATAGTAAAAATGATAGGAATGGGAAAAAGAGGAGGTAGTTGGAGCATTAATGACAACTATTAAAACTTTTTGAAAGGAAAATCCCCCCTTAGAAATGCCAAGAAGCCAATTATTGCTTACATTTTACACTCAAAGTGTTGACTTTTCTTCTCCACACAAAATATTTAGATCCATCCCTTTTTCATTTCTATAATTTTTCATTCTTTATTAGTGTTAATCTCTCCCTCAACTTTTCCCTTGTTTTTATGCTAACAAAATTTTGAGTGATCTATTATAATGAACTCTAATGTGATTGTCAAAATAATATATTTTGATTAATTAAAGACTTGGGATTTTTTATTTCATTTTGTGTAAGTAAATAGTGGTTGTGGTTGTCTTTTCGTCTACTTTTCTTGGAAGCTTGCACTTGCTCTGAAACTGATTGTGTAAGCACTGATTGGATCATAGGTTGGTTTATGGAGGGATTATGATTTTGATCTTGATTTTTTCACCATATTGTAGGCTTTTATTTTCTCTCCCTTTTATTTTTTAATTTTTAATCAGGTGATAATCTAGGGTTTGAAAGTAATCTATACTTGAATGAGTATGTTTATCGTTATTTTTTTCTTTATTATAATGTTATACTGTTGAATGTTAATAAATGAAATGAATTAATGAAAACTTAATCACAAATACATTAAGTGAAATCCTACACATGTTGATTTTATAATTGGGAAAAATCACATTGAATGCTTATTTATATGTTTTCAACACCCAAACAAAACTTAATCAAATGAAACAATAAACCTACATCACATTTTACATTGTTCAAGTAATCAAAACCCATTGAAATGAAGTTTAAAGTTTGGAGTAGATATACTAATACAGGCTCCTTGAAATGGAATGGTCACAAAGACAAAATGAGTGAAGATCAGTGTGCCTAGACTAGATAGATATAGACCTTGGAGAGATTCCCATGAATATCATTTCAAGAGAGGTGAGTCATGAAATGAGCCTAGAATATTGTTGCATGTCAAAATGCACGTTAAAATTATGGCACTAAAAGGAGGACGCCAAAGTAAAATATAAAATTAAAATTTTAGCGATTTTTTTTTAAGTTGAACACTTAGGAGTGTTATCCATGCTTGGGTAGTCCGAAAGCTAAACTGGAAAGTAGATGGATACCCACAAGATCAAAGTCTATAGGGGCTGATTTTGAATTGTTATAACTCACTAAACATAAATAATTGAGGGTAATCAAAGGCAAGCCAAAAACATGACAAATTCACTTAGCTAATAGCTCACCTATGGTTGTAATGACCTTTATCAACCCATTTGTTGCCCCTTAAAATCCACCAATGGTAGTTAATCTTGTTTGGCTTGGTAGAGGTGGATGTTCTGTAAATGTTCCAAGCCCTATCCATGACTTGCCTAAGAATCTCAACAAATTTTATTTTAAGTGCATACCAAATGAGATTCAAACAACTGAAGAACATATTTAGGCATTCAAAAATTCCTTGATCCAAATATAAATTCAACATGAGGATGTGTCTTACCACTTATTCCCTTACTCCTTAAGAGAGGTCACTTATGCTTAGTATCTTGGGTTGCCAAATGGGTCTATAATTGTTAGAGTAGGTTATTTACCTACCTTAACTCATGTTTACTAGGTGCACTATTTAAAACTATTTGCTTTTCCCATTATGGATTTATCCCACATTAGTTAGGAGGTTGTTTTTCTCGATCTTCCTTGCATATATATGCAAGGCTCTCTCATTGTATTAGATAAGCTCCAAAGAAATCTTTGAAGCAAACTCTTAGGTAAATATCTTAAACAAAGCCAGAAGCTAAGCTTATAGAAGAAGTAATATGGAGATAAATGATATGGCTTTATAATTTTTGCATTTCTTTTTCATGCAATGTTTTACTGTTATCACCTATGATCTTTATGGCTTGGAACGATCTAGTCTTCATTCCTTTCATAGTATCAGAGTAGGAGGTGTTACTTGCACCCATTTGGAGTTTGTAGTAAGGGCTTGTGATCATTCTATATATCTTCTTTTCATATATCTTCTTCTTTCCATGGATCTTCTTGCCATACTAAGTATGCCCTTATCTTGCATCCTCTTTGGGTGGTCCTATGAATCAAAAAGGCATGCAATAAATTCTAGTGAGCAAATTTTACAGGTTTTGTGAATTATTTTGTTTGTCTTCTTACAGGTCAAAGTGTACTTGGTTGTGGAATAAACCCACAAGTAATTGTGTCATTATTAGATTTGCATCCTCAGCATTCTCAGTTTGAATCCTTGCTCTCAATTTGTGTCTTTATTGTGGACATTATTGTACAGTCAGGTTATTTCCCCTTGTGGCATCCATATGTGCAGTTTGCTCTTATAGAGTCATTTTCAGTGAGTTGGGTGCTCTTTTTTTGCCATATAAAAATGGTTAGTTTTCTACTAACTGCTCTTGATCTATGATGAATTGCACCAAATGGTTTTTGGGTTTTGTGCACCTTTATTTCATATTTATAGATCATTTTGAAATTCTTAATTTCATAAAGTGATGTAAAAGTTATGGCAATTTTACTAAAAACTATTTTTTATTTTTCTTAAGTGGAAAATAGGCAATTTTTTTTATTGTTCGACCCTTAAGTGGAATTATTTTTTCGTTAAAGTGCACATAGGGGTATATGAGAGGATTGTTTGAGTCTTTTTGATTCTCAGTGGTTCAATTTTGGTTCCAATGAGTGGCTAGAAGGCTAGGTTCGCTACATTTTTCTTTAGAGCATTTAATATTTCTTTCAGGTCTGCTTACTTATTTGACCCTTTTAATGACAGGAAACTTGTAAAAGCTATAACTTTTAAACCATAACTCAAAATTGAGTTCTATTTTTTTTTAAAGTGTATGTTTTTTATTCTCCATCCATTGGGGTTATTTATCTTATAAAACACATTAAATTATATAGTGCCAAATTCTGGGGGGATTACACATTTTGGGGGGTTTATTCATTCCATATCATTCTTTGGATTAGGATTTGTTATTTTTGGGGGAGGTAATTGTTTCTTCTTCCTAAATTCTTCTTTGTATTTAGACAGTGGAGCCCCTCAACACCTCAAATTACACTATTTGGTAAATAAAAATGAAGATACACCTTCAGTTGAAAGGCTTATGAAGAATGGTAGTTGGTGATCTTTCTAACTTCACTAATGAGGAAAGTATTGTATGGATTACATCCGTGCAAGATGAGACTCTTCAATTGATTCATCTCAATGTTTTAGATAGCTTGCACATTCATATTATGGATGTCACATCACCAAAGGGAGCTTGGGATGATATTGTAGCCATTTTTTAAGAGGATATTGAGCTTTTTGGGTTTTCTAAAGCTTCTCTTACTCCACCTCTTATTCCACTTAATTATCCTCCTATTAGTAAGGATTTATATTTTTATAGTGACATGGATGATGCTTCTTTATCTCCTTCTCCTCCTATTAGTGAGGTTTTTTCTTTTGATGGTGTACTCTCTCCTCCTACTATAATTTCATGTGATGACACATTATTGATAGACCTTACACTTCTTTTTGTCAAGTCGTCTCTATGGATGAGTTTCTACTAGATTTGAGACATCTATTTATAGAACCTCCCTTTGTTCCTATGTAAAATGTTAAGCCACAAAAATTATCACTTTGAAGGACACTACTGGTTCTAATGGGAGTACACTTGTTAATCATTTGATTCACTTCCCATGGGCATTCTTTTAGTGAATGTTCCATGTCTTTCTTCTAATTGGTTCATTTTTGTGGCATTACATCCAATTTTTGTGTATGATTTTACTAGACCTATGCCACACTTTAGATTTAGATGTGATTCAAATATCTTTGTACTGGTGCCTCCTTCATCTTCCATTATGGAATGGGTAGACTTATAGTACACCATTCATGTTCTTCCTTTGGCAAAAGTAAGAAACACTATTTGATGCAGATGGAGCTTTTACAGTCTTCTAGCCAAGGATATCGACATCGACACTAGTTATCTTGAGGGCCTTACTTGGATTATAGATAGGTTTAGGTTTGATAATAATTATCCTTGAGGGAATTTTATTTCCTATGGTTTTTCTCTCTCTACTTTATGGATATATTGAGTACCTGATCAAGCCTTATTTTTGAGACTCATACTGTGAATATGCCACTTTGTTTTTGGCTATTTTTAGCCCCTAGCTTTACTTGATGGGTGTGTTAGAGTAGGTTATTTACCTACCTTGGCTCATGTTTACTAGGTGCACTATTTAGCACTATTTAATTTTCCCATTATGGATTTATCCTATATTGGTTAGGATGCTTTGATTCTTGATCTTCCTTGCATATATATGCAAGGCTCTCTTATTATATTAGATAAGCTCTAAAGAAAGCTTTGAAGCAAGCTCTTAGGCAAAGCTCTGAAGAAATATTTGAAGCAAGTTCTTAGGCAAAGTTCTTAAGCAAATCTTTAATCTAAGATTATAGAAGAAGTAATATGGAGATATATAATATTGCTCTTTCTTTTTTACATTTACTTATCATGTGATGTTTTGTTGTTATCACCTATGATCCTTGTGGCTTAGAATGACCTAGTCTTCGTTCCTTTCAATAACTTCTTGAAATCACTTTAAACTACCCATTGATCTAGCTGTACTATATCACCACTTTGTTGTTACCTATAAAGAGCCAAATAAACCTAATTGTGTTTAAATACACGCTTCCACAAGATTTACCAAGGGATAAAAGACCCATACACTCAAATAGAAATGAATGCCTTATAAACATATATGAGGGCTTTGGATTCAATGACTTCCATGTTCCTCAGAAGAACCTCAACAACCCTCTTATCCCTATCTTTGGACTATAATGAGGTTGAAAACATTGAGTAACATATGGTTCCACAAGGCTATGGGGTTGGTCATTTAACTTTATTAGGCCAACTGGGAGATTACAATTAGATTTGAATGATCAATCATGCCATTTAACACAACACTTTATTGATGAATCTAATCTTGGGTGCCTTATATGCAAGCCCAAATCTGATATATAATCTAATGCCTATGAATTTCATGCCTAGCAATCAGCCTTACATGCCTCCCAATCATTTTTTACCATAGGTAAACAATAAACAACTTGTTCTTGTAGCATATAATAACATTGTTGTCATGTCCAACACTAGCGATTATGTTGCTTCCACTAAAAACCAATAGGTTGTCCCATCATTTATAACAACTACATGCCTATCAATAATGCACATAACCAAACACACCCTATTGTCCCACCATTTGTAAACATTGTGTCACATGGGACCAACACCTAACCATAAGCAGGAAATCCACAAAATACTAATGTGAACTTAGAAGTATCCAACTTACAACAAATAGCCTAGAGGTTGACAATTGATATGGTCAATTTGTGTAGATAAGTGCCTCAAAACACCAATTACAACACAAATAACTCATCACCAAAAAGAAATTTCAAAATCCAAAGAACCAATAGATAATGAAACACGAGACCAAACAACGGACATATGCCTAGCCCACTAGACAGTAATAATTAGAACAATAATAATAAAGCTTCCAATGTAGTAAACTTGGTTGATTTGGCATTGCCCACCTAGTCTAGGATATATAATACAATTGATCATGATGATATTGATTGTGTGGAGTTCATATGTGCATCAAATATCTTCCAAAAGGATATGTACAACCTAGAACTAATTCATGCACCTACCAACAACTCTAACCAAGGTAGAGGAAACCCTGGTACAACTCCAGTCTTGGAGACTTACAAGTTTCTATTTAAAGGTGATAATGAGAATGAGGAAAACTTATATGAGGTTTATGCATTAAAAAAATCAAAGAAGAAACAACTACTAGTTGATTCGAAAATTTCAAACTTCATTAACTACATCTACTCCTCCGAATAATACTTAAGTTCCACCTAATGAGAACTCAAGCAATAATTTATTTTCACCTAAAGGACCCCAACATCTTATCAACCAAATAATAACTATATTTCCATGCCAACCAACAAACTAGTAAAACCAAGCAAACATGGGTATAATATTATAGATGACCTTAACTAAGGCCAACACCATGATGTTTGAATTTCTCTAAATTTTGAATAAAAAATACATGTTACTAAAAGAATTATCCACTGCTAAAGGGAAAGAAGTCAGCAAGACATCAAACACTCATATTTTAATTTATAAAGAGAAAACTAAAACTCCTCCTTTCTTCCTAACAATCCATATTTATGGTAAAAACTTTCATAATTATTTGGTGGGTTCAGGTGTTTCTGGAAATGTGATGCCTTGTGCAATCTTCCAGTAGTTGGGTTTGACATCTACAAAGTTAAATATAAAAGTTGTTTAGTTGGACAAATTAGAGGTTAAGGTTGTTGGCTAGTTGAACCACATCCATAAGTAGTTTGCCTCCAATCCGAGGGTGAAATAGTGTATTGACATTTAGGTAGTGGATATACTTGATGCTTACAATATGCTTTTGATTAAAGACTAGTCGAGAACATTAAATGAGTACATGGAAATCAATTTATCTCATGTATGGTTCCCATGGTGAGACATACCTAATCAAATTAGAATTGAACATGAGTTGAAAATGACTCACATGATCACTAAGTATAAAAAAACAAATGAATTCTTATACAAAGAATCCAAGCTTGGGGTCTATACAGTTGAGGAAGAAGCATAAGCTTATAAGAAGTTCTCTATCAACATGATATATGTATAAGAAAGTTCATAAATTAAAGAGTTGGATCAGTTAGATGAGGATTATTTCCTTTTTGCCTATTTTAATGAATTTTTTGCTTATTATGGAAAGGAAGAATAGAAGAAACTAAGTACAGAGTATGGTTGAAAAACATGATCGATAGTGCATGCGTTGAATCACAAGACTGTGAAGAGCTCCTCTTTGGCTTGGGAGGATGACATACAAATAAGAAACTCCTAGATGCACAAATCTCTTGATAAAAATTATGGATTTGTAGATATTCTTGGATATTTACCAATGGATTTTCACCTCTTTGCTCCTCTCTTCTTATAGGCAAGGCAAGAGAGTTGCAACAACACATGAACTAGGCCTCCTAAATTTAACTCATCCATGCAATGGCTCATAACTAGAATTAGACAAGCTATAATTAGAAAAATAAGATGGGTAGTTTACATGCTAAAGGTTAAGGAGGTGCACCTTGACCATCGACGGTTAGGGTGACCATCGATGGTTACCCTGACCATCGATGATCGAGTGTTAAGGGGGTAAAAAGGGCTAAAAGGAAGGGTTGAGACAATTAAGTGAAATTGACTATAGGATACGTTCATCAAGGGTTGAAAGGCTAAATGGTCCTAAGGGGGTCCTAAGGTGGTCCATGGGTGTTTTGACATTTGAAATCATAGTATGCAAATTTCTAATGTCTACATTTTACCCCTTTTTGTTGTGTGGCTTAAAATGAACAAGCTGTAAAACAAAAATTGATATTGGTCAAAGGTCTGTTGATTGCCTCGAGTATGGGAGAAGGTATTCCTCCTAAAACTAAGAGGCGATGAGGTAAAATAGAATTAGGTGTAGGTTTGACAAGATTGGTGATAGTGATGATGAAGGTAGAGCATCATTAAGGTGGGTGATAGGTGGGTACTAGAACACAAACAAATATAAAAAGTGTGACAAAAAGTGTGATAGTTAGGATCATGCAAATACAAGGGTGCCATGGTTGATAACAATAAAGGTTGGTCAAAGGGATAAGTGACCATTATATCACATAATCGCATGTAGGTGAGGTAGTTGGGTATACCTGTTAGTCTCTTAGATAAGGTCAGTGTTTTTGATGGGTATCCAAAGCAGGAAGTACTCCTGTGGAAAACACAAATAGGTCAAGTGTCATGGGTATCTGAGGTAGGAAGTGCTCCCAAAAGACACATATGGGTCTGGTAAGCATGAGGTGATGCAAATTTGAAAGGTGATCAACATGGAAATGTTGTCATTATAGTCAAGGGATCAGGCACAAAGTGTCATAAAAAGCACACTAGTCAGGCCAAAATGTACCAACAACAAGGTGATGAGGTGGTTAAGGTGGGTGGGGAAGGTTATCTCCAAAAGGTTCAAGTTTTGGGTTAGTTTTGCTAAGAAAGGGGGCATGTCAAGGTAATATAGTAAATTGAGCATCCTGACCATCAATGGTTAGGGTATTTAAGCGTGACCATCGATGGTCAAGGTATAAACCCTAAAAATCTATGGGGTAAAAAGTAAAAAGTGAATCACTTTTACTCAACTCTTTTTTGTTGTCATTGACTTTGAGATCTGAGTGATTTGGGTATTTGAGTGGTGAAGGTGCTAGCATTTTATTTAGTTGGCAGTTTGTGATTGGTTGGAGGCACATGTTGGAGGTGATCTCTTGGGAATGAGATGTCGAGAGCGTGTAGACACGGTCGATCAGTTGCATGTGGGCTCTAACCGTGATAGAGGTCAAGAAATGAGTTAGGTAGTGTCTTAACTTTAATGGGATTTTCTAATTTCATATCATTGTTTTGGGATGGGAAAATAGGTAGATTAAATGTTGGTTTTGATTGACTGTTCCCTAGGCAGGGGGTTTGGTGGGTATTAGGTAAAATGTAAGGTAAAAATAGGAATTGGGAGGGTGGGTAGGGGATTAGAATAACAAATTGGGTGATTTAGTAGTGATTTGGGAAAGTGTTGGGGGGATTAGGGTTTGGGTGTTCTAGCCATCGAATGCCCACAGTGACCGTCAACGATTAGGGCTGAAAACAAAGGGGTGACTCTAAGCTTGGGCATGAGATGACTGTGATGTATGACAATGTTTATGACATGCTAAATCTTAATGTGTATATAATGCATTAGTATACTTTAGACATGTGGTGTAAAAATGGTTAATTTGTTTGAATATTAATGGATGTTATTGGTTTTTGATGTTGGTCATGGTTATGGTTATCATTATGGTTGTGCTTATGACATGTTAATTGTTTTTAATGAGTATTTTAGATTTCATTATGTTTAGACATGTTAACATTGACTACATTGCTTATGGATGTGATGTTTATCTTGTATGGTACGGTAATGCGAATCTTTATGGTTATGCCTACGGTTTTCTTTTGTTAATGTTTATGATAAAATACACGAGGTAGTTTAATTAACAATGCTAGATGGGAGAATAGAGAATGTAATCTAGAGGTGAGCACCATAATGAAAATATTAACCAGTCATGATAGGGTAAGAAGAGGGCATGATGCTTCTTCATTAAAAAGGATTAAAATAAAATCAAAGTTGGATTGACTTAATAAACATAAGCCCTTCGAATGCTTCGCATTAGCATTCATTAGTTGGCTAAAAACCTGTCTTGACCACATAATGTCAAGTAAGCTCAAAAATCCCTTGCATATAGGGGGAATGGGTGAAAATGGAACCTTCTTGTGAGACTAGCATGCTTCCTATATAAGTGCCTAGAGATTTAGTATAAATAAGACCATGCCAAGCTATGTAGACTGATCGATGCAGGAAGTCTACTTATGGAAGTTGATTATGAATTCCACCTTATTGTGTTATTCAAGAGTCGATTATGGCTTTTGAGATTTTTTTTTTTATTATTTTGATTGTGATAATGGGTTTATTGCTAATTTTTGTATGTGGGAAGCTAATCAATGCGAGAATCTTCCAAGAAATTGCTATGCTTTTGACAAATGCTTACTCAACCATCCTTCAAGGGAGTGGTCTAAGTTTATGTGCTTTGATTAATGCTTCTTGATAGTTGTCCTTCGAGGGAGCAATCCATGTTACGTTTTGGCAATTTCAAAGAGGTTTTAAATAAATTTCCTTCAAGGGAGTAGTTTGTGAATGATAAGAACGACCCATGATTGCCAATGATAGGAATTTTGTTATTTTGATTTGATTTTTTCTTGACATAGGCTTGCTTGGGCTGACTTAACAATTCACCTTCATGGAGGTGAAACCAAGAGCACAAGAAGGTTGGTTAGGTGTAAAGAGGTTTAGGTGATAATGATCACGGGGATTTATCCTTAAAAGGGGTGGAAAGTACCATGAGAACTATGCCATGGGTAGATTCATGGTACCCATTGTTCAAGATTAGGATATGTCGGTGACAGACAATCACATGATTCATTTTTAATTGATTGTCCCCTAAAAGAGAGGGATGAATGTTTGTGGATAGTAAGGGATGAGCTTAAGTGAAATAAAAGGTGAACTCAATCCTTCCTAATAAAATAATGGATGCAGATGCGAAGCATTGAGGGACTCAGGCTCTGGGTGGCCTTCGAGAGAAGACAATCGATAAGCTTCTGATCCATACTTATGGGTTATGATATAAGGTCCAAGCCAATTGAAAGCAAACTTGCCCCACTTGCTTTTATCCATATTAGTGACATGTTGATTTTCCTTTAGGATGAGGTCTCTGATATTGAATTTTTGCACTTTAAGGTGTTTTTTATAGGCATGTTTGATACGCTCTTGATAAATATGAAGATGGGTGAGGGTTGCTAAATGACGCTCATTGAGTAGCTCCAGTTGGGCTAAATGATGATAACGGTAATCATCCTCCAAAAGAAACTCTTGCAAATATATGCAAAGAAAATGGATTTGCACTTCAAGAGACAAGATAGCCTTTGATCCAAATACAAGAGAAAATGAGGTGGTACCTGTAGGGGTTCTAATGCTAGTATGATATGCCCATAAGGCAAAGGGGATATGCAAATACCAATCCCAACCAGATGCACTGACCAATTTAGTTAACATGTTATTAAGAGTTTTGTTAGAGGATTTTGCCTATCCATTAGATTGAGGGTGATAGGGTGGGGATAAACATAACTTAATATTGAATGCATTCCATAGACCCTGGAATTATTTATTCTTAAAGGACCTACCATTATTGATGATAATTTTATGAGGAACACCGAAGTGATAGATGATATGATGGTTGATAAAGTCAAAAATCTTTTCCTCTTTGGTTGAGACTAGAGGAATAACCTTACCCACTTGGTAAAATACTTAGTCATGGTGATGATAGAATGGTGTTGTTACGAGGAATGGGGATCAATTTCACCAATAAGGTCTAGACCCCATTGTGAAAAGGGCTAGAAATTGGTGGAAACACGAAGGCTATGAGTAGGTGCATGATGCAAATTGACATGTTGTTGGCACTTAACACACTTTTTCACATAATCACAATAATCTTGGTTAATGATAGGCCAGTAATAGCTAAGACAGAGGATGCACTTAGCTACAATGAGGCCACTAAAATGCCCCCCACAGACACCATCATGCATTTATTTGATAGTGTAAGAGGCTTCATGACTATGTAGGCAATGGAAGAGGAGGCCATCAAAGCCATGTTTATAAATAATTCCTCCCATAATGTTATAGAATGAGGTACTCTAAATAAATTTTCTTTGATCATTCCTAGAAAGGCCAAAAGGAACTATGCCAAGGTTAAGATAGTAAAAGGTTTGTTGATACCAAAGGTCATGTTGAGTTTCTTCCACATTAAAAATGGTGGGGGAATCTGGTTTGATATATGACGGTTGGGTAAGCCTATGAATAATGACATACAACTTATATTCTGAAGGTGTAGACAAGATTTGTGAGGCAAAGGAAGTCATGGTGTCGGCAAACTTCTTTATAGATCACGGGGTTGATTGGATAAAATAGTGTTCAAATGATACTAGGAGTTCATCAACTAGTTGTTTGTATTATTGCAGAACATCATTCTTACACTGGTAAGGGCCATTAATTTGATTGACCATAAGTTGGGAGTCACCAAAGATATTGATCATTTTGACTTCTAGGGCTAAGGTAGATTTAAAGCCTATCACTAAGGCTTTATATTCATCCATATTGTAAGTACATTCAAAGTCAAGCTTGAAGGATAAAGGAAGGGGTTCACCATCAAAGGGGATAAGGATGATACTTGCTCCCCCACCACATTGAAACTTTGATTCGTCAAAGAACATGGTGGCTTGATAGGTGAAATCCACTTGAGATAGGGATGCAATGGACTCATTAGAGAACTCAAGAGGAAGAGGTTGATTGTCTGCTAATGGTGCTTTAGCTAATTAGTCAATAATGACTTGCCCCTTAATTGGCTTCTACTAGAGGAACTCAAGGTCAAACTTTGCTAAGAGCATGAGCCACTTGGCCATACATTGTTTTTGATATGGCTTGGAGTGTATGTACTTGAGTGGGTCAATGTGAGTTATGACATAGGTTTTATGGTTAAGAAGGTAGTGGCAAAGTTTCATGGCCATGAAGACTAAAGATAAGTAAATTTTTTTGGTAAGAGTGTATCGAGTCTCATACTCTACCAGTGTGCAACTAATGTAGTACATGACTTGCTCTCTATGTTATTTGTCTTGGTGAGCTAGCATTGCCCCTAGGAAATGGTTGGTTTCAAAGATATAAAGGTAAAAGGGTTGGTCATCCTTGGGAGGGGTAAGGATAGGTGGTAAAAAAATGTACTCTCTGAGTGAATCAAAGGCCTTTTGACAATTGTTATTCCATTTAAAAGAGGCATCCTTCTTCAAAAGGTAGTGGAAAGGTTGGCACTGGTCTAAAAGCTAAGAAATGAAATGATGAATGGACTGAAGCTTCCCTTGTAAGCTTTAGAGTTGATTGAGGTTGGTTAGAGGAAGTATGTATAATATTGCTTTGATTTTGATAGGGTTGACTTTGATTCCACAAAGGGAGACAATAAAACCAAGGAGCTTCCCTAAAAAGACCCCAAAAATGCATTTCTTGGGGTTAAGATAGACATGATAGTGGATAAGTCACTCAAAGATGATCTTAAGAATGTCCAAGGGATCCTTTCAGAGTTTAGATTTTTTGAGAAGGTCATCCACATAGTCCTACATGATCTTATGGATTAGGTCATGAGAAATGTAGGTCATGGCACGTTGGTAGGTTGCACCAGCATTCTTTAACATGAAAGGCATGACTATATAGCAAAAGGTCTCCCAAGGGGTAATAAAGATGGCTTTATGTTGATCTTCAGGGGCAATTAAGATCTGATTGTAACCTGAGAATCTATCAATGAGAGATAACATCTCGTGTCTGATTATAAGATCAACAAGATGGTCAATGCTAGGTAGAGGAAAGTCATCCTTAGGGCATGTGAGGTTGAGGTCTTGAAAGTCCACACAAATACATAGTCCCCCTATGGATTTAGTGATAGGTAAGACATTTGAGACCCATTGGGGGTAATCAATGGGTTGAATGAAGTTGATAGATAGGAGATGTTGAAGCTCTTCCCTGATAAGAAGGGTTATGTGGGGATGCATGCATCAAATCTTTTGCTTGATAGGATTGGCATCATGATGAGTGACTATGTTATGGGTAGCAATGCTAGGGTCAATTTTGGGCATATCACTGTAAGACCAAGCAAATTATATGCTACTATCTTGAAGGAAAGATAAGTCTTGAATTTCCTTAGTATTTAATGATCGATTGATTTTGACAATACGGGGGTTTTCTAGAGTACCCAAGTTGATATCCATAGTGGATTCATTCAACATGGTTGAGGTCTTGAGAGGAAGGGATTTATAGATTGAAGAATCTATAACACTAAGGTAGGTGAGAATGAAATCATCATCCTGGCACTACATAGTGTTGATGGTAGGAGAGTCATCTCCTATCATTTTAAGATGGATCAAAGGGATGGTCACAGTCACCCCCTCCTGATAATTCAAGGATCTAGGTTGATCATGTTGATGAAAAAAGAAAAGTTAGGTGGGATGATGGCATCATCCTCACATGTACATGGAGGTGAGGTCGGTGAGGGAGAGACATCCTCCTCAACAATGGCAATGATGGGTTGTTTGGCTTTCTTCTTATTAGGCAAGATGAAACCAAGTTCATGATTCTCATGAGGTTTCATCATCTCAATGGAGACCAACTCATGTGCGGTGTGTTCATATCATCCAAGACTAAAACCTTTCCAAGCACACTGATGGAGGTATGCCTTTTCAAAACTTGGTTTATCAAGGTAAGAGAAACCAATGGTGAATGGTTGAGGTGGCAGAGAGGTGGTAGAAGCACTGAAGGATTTATCAAGTCCCCCATAGACAAAATGGGTTTGACATTGGGGAGGTCCAAAGGGAATGATGGTTCTGACATTAGGGTCATATCCAAATTGGTTGGTAAGTTTCCCATACTCGTGAGGGGTAGGGAAAGTGTCGAGCTAAAAGGCGATACTCCCCTAGTGAAAGGTGATGGAATGTTGATTCCAAAGGGTCTATGTAGGAATTTGGTGTGAAGGTATAGAGGAGATAGTTGATGCCTCATCGGTAGAAGGGGATGTGATATCCATTTAGGTGGTTAAAGGTTGGGTTTTAGCTATTGAGGGTGTGTTGGATAGGGGTAAAAGGACATCATTAGGGTGATAGGTCATATTGCATATTGAGAAAGGACTTGGGTTGACTTGAATGGTGATGACTTGGCCCTCATGTTCAAACTTAATACAATGGTGGAGGATAGAGGGAACACAACCCATGGAATGAATCCAAGGTCATCCCAATAAGATGTACTAAAATTCATCTTTTACAACATGGAATAATTTGGGGAGCATGTGGGGTCCTACACAGATATGAAGTATGATAGTTCCTAATGTAGTGGCCATGGTATCATTGAAAGAACAAAGAATGGTCAAGGACTCAGACATAACATTGTTCGATAGGTTGAGTTGTTTATAAACGTGAGAGAAGATGATGTTTATGCTAGCTCCCCCATCAACCATGACCCATTTGATGTGGGTTTGGTTGATGTAGGTAGTGATAAAGTGAGGAGGATTTGGGTCCTCAAGGTTGATGGAAGGTATTTATAAATACTTGAAGGTAACAAGGTTGGAAATTTGAAGGGTGCTAATAAAGGTGGCTAGAGGTTGGGGGTCCTCAGGTTGGACCTCAATGGATTACAAAGCCTCTATTAGTGCCGAGCAGTGGTGGGGAGAGGTACATATTAACTCATACAAGATCATATTTATTGGGGTATGATGAAGTTGTTTGAGCATAAATATCCTAATGGATTCTGAGGGGTTAGACTGGGAGGCACCTAAGATAGACACCTTGGGTTCAATCGAGGATGGAGATGGTTGGGAGTTTGATGAGGGGTGTGTCCAAAGAATGGATACCTTAGCCTTCCCCTTATCCTTCTATTGTGCTCTTGTGACCACATTAATAGTATGGATAGAAGGAGAGGTTAAGATAGATGATTGGATAGATTATTCTTCACTTTGAGGTGAGAGTGGAGGAGTAGGTGAGTGTTGGGTAGGTATGGTGGGTGGTTGGATTAGTATGGGGCTAATAGGAGGTTTGTTTGTTAATAGATCATCCTCATTGTAAAGCTAGTGGATAATGGTTTGGAGAGCCTTTCAGTTCTCTATGTCATGGTTAGGTGTTCTGTGATAAGCACAAACTTGGTGATCACTATCCTAGGTGGGTTTTGAATCTAAAGGGTCAAAAGGTCTGATGGGAGGTAGGGTCAAATAAAAATTCTAAAATAACCTATAGAGGATGGCTAAGTAGGACTTGGCTAGAGGTGGTAAAGGTGTGGTGGTCTTGGCTTTGGTTGTTGAGGTGGGAGGTTGCCTAAAAATGGGTTTGGTAGTAGGTGTTTTGGGTAAGGTTGTATGCTTGGTTGATGGTTTTGCTTTAGGAAAAGAGGTTGAGGAGCTGGAGATAGAATATTTCAAGGTAGGTAACTTAGGTACTATAGGTATGGTGAAAAGAGGTGCATCAAAGAACAACTGCAAAGGTGTCACCAAAAGAGGTGGTGAGGTTTTGGTAGAGGTAATTGGTCTCCTATTCAAGGTAGAGGGATGAGGCCCCAAAATAGAGGGCAAGGTTGAGGGAGTCAAAATTTGAGCCTTTTGGATTTTGTGTGGCTTCACCTCTTTAGTTGCTTTGGTCTAGCATTTGGTTAATGGGTTTGCAGGGGTGAGTAAGGCTTGGTGTAGGGAGGATACCAAGATTCTTGGCAGACCTAGTTGGGATGATAGGAGAGGGTTTGGCTACTTGGGTCTTGGTTGGCTTAAGTGGTTGGGGGTTGGTCGGTCTGGTGGAGGTTTTAGTTGGTTAGATATAAGGTTTGGTAGTTTGGGTAGATATGGTAAGGGGTTGGTTAATGGAATTGGTGGGTTGGTCTGACTGAGGAAGGGTTAGAGGTTCCTATCGGGTAATGTAAGGGAGGCCTAATTGCTGCCAGAAGGTGGCTCAATCCGTGTTAGGGTTGGAGATAAATTCCAATTTCTACATTAGCCTAGAGAAAGGTTTATAGTTTGGTTTGATTTCTTGAATAGTGAACCTAAAAGATAGGCCTCCAAGTGGAGACATAGGGATGCTAACCTTGTCCTCTTCCTTAATCAAATGATGTAGGGTTGAAAGAGATAGTTCATCTATGGGAGGAGTAGACATGGGATTTATATCCTCAGGAATGATATCTGAAGGGAAATTAATCTTCTCATTAATTAAAGGTGAAGGTGAGGCGATGATGGTTAGTTGTTCTGATATATCAATTAAAAGGGTGGCTACTGGCTCCCCTACCTCAATAAGTGGAGAGAGGGGGGATGGTATTTACTCAATTTGAGTGTCCAAAGGAAGGGAAGGTGACTCTGCTACCTCAATATATGGAAGAGGTGGAGGATTGAAAGATTGGGTACTAGGAGGTTTGGTAATGATTGCATCAAGGACCATCATAACCATATGGGTGTTGT
This sequence comes from Torreya grandis, assembly GCA_037957365.1. NCBI lineage: Eukaryota > Viridiplantae > Streptophyta > Pinopsida > Cupressales > Taxaceae > Torreya > Torreya grandis. The sequence continues at coordinate 1,089,767 of JARHVA010001127.1, forward strand.
GAGAGCATTTGATATTTTGCTCTCATTCTTGGTAGTAACATGGTTCAGGAAGGGTTGCCTGAATATATCAAGGGCTTGGTTCAATGGTGCGTTAGGGTTGTCCAATGTAAGCTCCCCGTCATCAATGAGGGATTGGAAAAGGCTCTTATAGGTGTTGCACCTACTAACATCGTGTCATATCACTTGGTGGAAGGCACATAGATCATTCTTATTGTACCAACTAGGTGCAAGATGAGAGGAGTCAAATTATTAGGGTAGTTTGATAGGAGGAAGTTGAATGATATTGGATTCCAATAACTTATCCAAGATGGAAGCATAAGACTCTCCAATTTGAATGAACTACTTCTAGTTATTCTGGGTTTGGTTCCTTGGGTTTTGCTTTGAGGAACTAAAGGAATTGGATTGGTTAATAGAAGGTGGAGTGGATTTTAGGACAACCACATTCATGTTTCCCTTGTTCTTGGTATTGGTATTGGGCTAGTTATTGATTTGGAGGAAGAAGCCTCATTGGTTTTATACGTTAAGTTTTTGTTTTTGAACTTAAGCTTTCCTTCGTCAATGGTTCAGTTCTCCAACTTACGCATTATTTTAAAAGCTTCATCAAAGGTTCAAAAGCTTTGGACACGCAGGGTAGAGTAGATATCCTTGGCACATGTCTAAGCAAAGAGATTTATGAGTTTAGGTTGAGGTAAGGAAAATGAAAGTTGGTTAATAAGGCTCCTACAACGAGCCACAAAATAAAAAATGGATTCATCCTCAAACTATCGAATAGAGTAGAGGTCGATGATAGACACTTTCTTAGAGATGTTGATTGTATTCATATAAAAATGCAAAAAATGGTAACTTGAGCATGGCTAATGACACCTAACCCTTATGTCCCTCTTGCTTGCTCTTATGACCTTCATAGGCATTTTTTCACTGATTCTCAATCATTCATATCCTTCCAGACTTGATCCCAGCTGAACCAGACCCCTCTTTCCATTACAAATCAATCCCCTTGGGCCTCATCTACTTAGGATAATAGCACCACATTTAGACTATAGCATCGGTACCACTACTATCCACTTTCAGTGCTATTGTCCAAACCTATTTCTGGCCCCAACGGTTAATTTCTTCTAGTTCCACATCCTTATCCTTGTCAACATAACGCAATCAAATTCAATCCATGACCAATATATCCTTACAAAATCCCATTCAAATATAATTTGGAAAGGGTTGGAAATTATCACTAAGCAAGCAAGAATAAAAGCAAGACTACTCAAGCAATCTTCCCTATTCTCTGTATACAAATAGAAAACACACTTACAAGCTCATTCAAATCCTTACACCAGTCCTTAGCCACCTCAAGCACATTCGGTTTATCATTCTTTGCATATTCATACACTCAATTACACAAATCACATCAAGTGGGAGAACTACATATGGCTTGATCCCTCTTCGAAGTATTTGTATGTAGGTAGCAAGCCCATATACAAGTTGTGAAGCACGTCCAATGCATATTACACACACTAACCCCCCCTCTTGCTCAAAATTGGTTAAATTACAATGGAAGATAGGGTTTGAATAAATAATCTACTCTACAATGAGCTCTATTGACTTCCAACCTCTAAAATGTGGTACACATGCTCACACTGACCTGGTGAATAAAACCCAGAAAGCTTAGATCCTCAAGACAATAGTGGAAGAGATAGACTATAGCATCGGTGCCACTACTATCTAGTTTTCATGCTCATGTCTAATCACAAAACAAATTTTAGATCTTAGTTTATGATAATGTCTCAATCCTTCATAATGAATTTCAACCTCTATCTCATTCAAATCAATTAGTTTTTAGCTAAGTTTTGTTTTCTTCTCCTTATTACTATTTTTATAAAAGTTTGAATTGTAATCTAATTTACATAAATTAATATCTTAATTATTTCATATTTATTTACTAATTTCCTATTCCATACCTTTAACTAAAATGAGAATAATACATAAATATTCCCAAAACTATTAAATCATTGATCAAAAAATGGTACAAGAAGGTTTGGGCTAGTTGGGTGAAGGAGAAGATAGAAGGTTTGGGTAATGAACTATACCAATCCAATGTTAGACTGAATAGAAACATGGGGAAGGTGTAGAGGAGAAGGGTATCATCATATCTGATGAGATAGCAAGCATGCCTAAATTTCCTGAGGTATTGTTGGGGATCCTCCTTTTAAACTTAAAGAACTTGAGAAGTTCCCATTAGGGAGGTTATGGCTTAATAGGTATGAATGGATAGATAGGCTCATTACAAATTTGGTCATATGATAGGATGTTATGGGCACCCAAGATGGATGAATCTAAGGTGGTCAGCTTGTCCATAAGCATCTTTATTAATTCAACTTGGGGTTGTGTGCCCGAAGGGTTATAAGATGCATATTGTTGAGGTGGTTGAGAGACATATAGATAGTGGGTAGAAGGTTGGGAGGCTACCACATATGAGTAAGTGGACATTAATGGTTAGGTGGAATATGCATAAGGGTAGGTATTTTGGTGGTGGGCACATGCCCTTATAGTTAAATATGTAGCCAAAGGTTGGTCCAAGGGGTGATTGCTGGATAGGAGTGGTAGTTGGGTTGGTGACTCATGGAAGGGTGGCAACCCTTATACTAATCAGTGGCAAGGTAGAGGGTATAGACACCAAAAGGATTTGAAGTAGAGTGGTGGTTGACTAGTTGAAGTAGCTAGAGGAAGGATGGTAGTGTTATAGGTAGGTACTCCTAGAGTGGAGGAGTGGTTGTTAGGAGTAGAAGGTATAAGGGCAGTGGTAGTTTGGGTTGGTTGGTTTTCAATGGTAGTCTTAAAGGGGTTGTTGGTTGATGAGGAAGCTTGGCTAGTTAATGGTTGTGTAGTAACCATGGCAATGGAGGTACTCCCCATGAGATGGAGGGGCATGATGTAAGGTGGATCTATGGATGGGGCCAGAGCTAGAATATAGTAAGATGTGGTTGTAAGATAGTGTTTCAAGGCCATGGGATTGTTGTCTTAAAAAGTGGCAAAATCTACATCCCCTTGAGGGACCTCTCAAGGGAAGGTAGGACTTTCTAAGGGGTGAGGAGAGTCTTCTAGTTTAGAAATGTATTCCATGGATGAAGAGGTAGAAGAGGTAGGTTAACTTGGTGATGGGTTTTGCTCTGCAAGGTCTCTTCATTGTTATCGAGTGAGAACCATACAAGATAAGGAAGATAGAAAGCACAAAAAGCCTCACTACTCAAAATAAAGAGAAGATAATAAAATGATCAAATAAAATCAAATCATACTCTAGAAGATATGTTAAGCCCTAGAGTTTTAAATAATCTTGCTTTTGGATTATGCCTTAAGAAGGTATGTGACTAAAATTAGTTTATAGAGTGGGTACTAAAGAGGAAATCTAAGGTTTTTTTCAAGTTGTGTTTAGGTGCTCAAAAGAGATCTATATTGGAATCAATATGTGGCTTGGTATTGGGGCCTACCCCCTCACTTCACACATCACAACGATAAGGGTGTTAGGTGCTTAGCCAAAATATATTAATATCCAGAGATTCTACTCAACTAGAGAGCTGAGTTGGTTATCGCTAGGTGATGAAATCCTAGTCAGGCCTTGTCTCAAGTATGTTTGATGTTTAACTGGTGAAAGTGGTTTGGTTTAGGGGTGTGCAACAAAGATTGAAGCTATGATAGATTACTTTGCCTTTAAGTTAAGGTATGTGAACTAATATTTCAAGTATTCAATGTATGCACTTAATTTTAAGCCCAAAAGAAATTTTTTATTTTGTTAATAAGCAAACAATAGAGAGAGAATACAAGCAAACAAGAACCCAAGTAAGGACATGAGGGTCCCACTGGACATGCCAAAATGTTTCAATGAATTTCTTGCTTACTATGAAAAGGAAGAATAGAAGAAGCTAAGTATGGATATGGTTGAAAAACCTGGTCGATAGTGCATGCGTTGAATCAAAAGATTGTGAAGAGCTCCCCTTTGTCTTGGGAGGATGACCTAAAGATAAGAAACTCGTGGATGCACAAATCTATTGATAACAATTATAGATCTATAAATGTTCTTAGATATTTGTCGATAGATTTTCACATCTTTGCTCCTCTCTTCTTATAGGCAAGGCAAGAGAGTTACAACACGTGAACTAGGCCTCCTAAATTTAACTCATCCATGCAATGGCTCACAACTGGAATTAGATGGGCTATAATTATAAAATTAAGGTGGGTAGTTTGTATCATAAAGGTTAAGGAGGTGCACCCTGACCATCGACGATTAGGGTGATTGTCGATGATTACCTTGACTATCGGTAGTTCAATGTCAAGGGGGCAAAAGGGCTAAAAGTAAGGGTTAAGATAGTTAAGTTAAATTGACTACAAGCTAGGTTCATCAAGGGTCAAAAGGCTAAATGGTCCCAAGGTGTTCCTAAAGTGGTCCAAGGGGTATTTCAACATTTAGAATCATAGTGTGCATATTTTTGGTGTCTACAGTGCTCCTAAGATAACTTCATTCCCTAATGTTTCCATAGTATGTGAGGAGGTGAAACCAACTGATCTAAGTGTAAAATAATGTCACCAACAATTATTGTCAACATTCAAAATGGCTGAGTTAGGAATCAACAAACTCAATTAGAGTTGTCCAAATGGAGACAAGAAGTTTGTGATCTCTCGTAATGAGAAAACAATTATTCTAGATAACCCTATACTCACTTCAGCCACTGAGGACTTGGATATAAGGAGTTTATTAGCTGAGATATAAGATGTTGCCCACTTGGCATTGATAAAATCAATGAAGAGATCAATTTAGAAACAACACCAACTCATCAAAATTTGACACATATAACTGAAAATCACTTATGGATACTAAAATTTGATGATTCTAAGTCTAAAATGGGTGTGGTGCTGGTGTATAACTATCAATCCTAGTTTAAATTCATATTTATCTAAATTTCACCTATAATTTAATTACATGAACAACATAGCTAAGTTTGAGGCACTAGTTCACAATATCTTCTTCTCGCTCAGGAAGAAAGTCAAGAACCTCAAGGTATTGGGTGACTCAGAACTAGTGGTTAAATAGATAAGAAACTAGTATGCTTGTAATGATAAGCATTTGTCTAGATACCACAATTTTGTATGGAACGTAATAGAGGATTTAGATGCATTCAACATTCAAACATTCCCTTATAGAATAAATTATACAACAGATGAATTGGCAATAGTTGTGAGTACTTTAGAACCTATAACTTAATCTAAGTTGAGAAGATTATTAGTATAGTTAGTTTCTACTCCCTTCATTCTTAACAACATCAAGAAATTCTAGGTATTCAATGATGATCAACATATCATTAACCTTATCATGAACATAGATGTATTTGAGATTCAAATTATAGATGAAGATGATAGAGAAGAGTTTAAATGGGATGAAGAAGGGGTGATCAATTTGAAAACAAATAGTATACCTAAGGGCATGGTTTCATTAGAATAAATATTCAATATGGATTATAAGGGTGAGAAAGAAAAATCATCCCTCGTCAAATGTTTGTTGCACTGGCATTACAATATAGGTAATGTCATTGAATCAAAGAATGTGCTTCTAGGCATGACATATATCGAAAAAGAAAATTAAGATTTTGTTCAAGCCTTAAATGACTTCAGAGACATTACATGGATCTTCAAGGACGTAAAAGTGTTCAACACATCTATTCTCATGCATAACATTCCTTTTAAGCTAGGAGTCAGACCATTTTGTCAAAGACAAAGACCAGTGAATCTGCTACTCGAACCATTGATATTCAAGGAAGTACAAAAGTTGATCCAAGTAAGGATAATCTTCCTTGTTAGGCACTCCATGTGGGTGTTAAATTTAGTGTCAATTAGAAATAAAAATAGAGAGATAAGACTATGTGTTGACTCCTAAAACTTGAACAAAGCCTCAAAAAAGGATAATTACTCATTGCCTTCACTAGATAAAGTTCTAGAAATAGTGAATGACTCTCAAATAATGGCATTCTTGGATGGGTACTCAGGGTATAATCAAGTAGAGGTCAACTTTGAGGACCAGATTAAGACGTCATTTAAAATAAAGTGGGGTACATTCACATACAAAAGGATGTCATTCAACCTAATCAATGTGGGTTCTACTTTTCAACATACCATGGATATTACAATCAAGGATCTTATTGGCAAGTGCATAGTCATATACTTTGATGAATTAATTGTCTTTTCCAAGAATAGATAAAACCGCATGAAGGACTTAAGAGTAGTCTTGTAGAGATGTAGAGACTATATAATCTCCCTGAACCGAAAGAAGTGCATTTTTTTAGTCACAAAGGGTGAGTTTCTTATAACAAGGCACATATATAGACCTTGAAAGAGTAGAGTAAATTTTGAAATTTTCATTTCCTAGCAGCAGAAAAGAGTTGAAGTCATTATTTGGCATGATCAACTTCACTAGGAAGTTAATTTCAGACTTTATAGAGATAGTCCAACCACTAAATGATATGTTAAATAAAGACTTTGAGATTGAATGGATGACTGAAGCACAAGAGGTTTTTGCTCAAATCAAGAAAGTAATTGTAAATACACCAATGTTAATTAGTCTTGAATATACACAACCCTTATACATCTACTCATTCACCTTATAATACTTGAGTACATATGTCATAACATAGAAGAAAGAAGCCAAAGGTGAGAGACTTGTTTCATTCATGAGCTCTCTGATCTATAATATTGAATTGGTATTAAACTATAGAAAAACAAGCTTTTGCCTTGGTCAAAGTAGTCAAAAATTTCAAACACTACATTCTCTGCAGTAAGGTATTTGTAGTTGTGTCTGACCCAACAATGAAATCTATGTTAATGTAAAATGAGTTGGGTGAATGAAGGGATGAGTGGATGACCATTATTCTAGAGTTTGACCTAGAATTCCAACCATTGAAGATCATAATAGGTCAAGGACTTGGCAAATCCATGGCTGAAGTAGACCCATATATAATTTACCAATAATACATGGTGCAAGATATCACAAGTGATGATTGGTACCAGTATATAGTCTACTATTTTTTGAAAAATGAGTGTCTAAGTCCCCTAAATTAAACTCGGAGAAGATATTTACACTTGAAAATCTATAACTTCTTTGATCAAATCATGTGTACTATATAGAAGAAATCATGAAAGCATATATCTGAGATGTCTGAATAAATAAGGAGATGGAGTACTCAGTGATTTCCATGGGAAGTATAAAACCGATCATGGTTCAGGGAGTGATGCAACTCATTAAATACTTAGGCTAGGGTATTATTAGCCACAAGTTTTTAAATATGCTCATGATCATGCTTGGAGCTATCATACCTGCTAGGTTGCCATGTATAGAGAACATGCCCTTGCCATGCCATTACAACTAGTTATTGAGGTCTGGCCATTCACAAAATGGGGATTAGACTTAGAGAAATCAATGCCAATTCCTCTATAGGACACAAGTTTATCCTTATGGAAACTGATTATTGTAACCATTGGACCAAAGCTAAAGCATGAAAGAATTGTAGAGCTGACATGGTAATCAACTTCCTAGAAGAACATATCATCACCAGGTTTGGGATGCCTACTACTTTGGTATGTAATAATGGTCCTACTTTCTCATATCTTTAATTCACTGAATGGGCTTATGAAAACTAGGTAATCCTAAAATTATCTTCCAATTATTATCTATAGGGTAATGGGGTAGCAGAATCGACTAATAAAAAACTGCTTGATATAATTAAGAAAATCTTAGCAAAGAACCCTAGTGACTGGCATAATGTTCTAAAATTTCCATTATGGTCTGATATGACTAGGATAAAGATAGATTTAGGAACATCACCTTATCATCTTGTTTATGGCCAAAACCCAATCTTCATAGTTAAACTAAGGATACCTATGCTACAATTCATGAGATACTACTTGGAAACAAATTATAAGATATAAGTTTGCCTCCTTACCCTAATTCAACCAGAATAAAAGTGTGATGTAGATCTGTTGCATTTCAACAAACACCTAGAGGTTGTCAAACATTAGTTTGACAAGATAGCAAAAGTGAAAGCCTTCAGAATCTTTGATATGGTCCTTTAGGACAAGGCTCATGAGAAAAAAGGACAACATGGCAAGTTTGATTCCCTGTGGTTGGGTCCCTACCAAATATCTAAAATTATTGGTGAGAATGCATTGCACCTAAGGTGTCTAACTGGTGAGTACGTTCCATTTCCCATCAATGGATAATTTTTCAAACACTACTTCCAAGTTTGAACTACTCAGACAGGTTCCTATAAATACCTTCTCTTTCCCTTCCCTAATTTGTTTTATTTTTGGTGTTATTTTTTTATTAGTTTAGTTTACTTTTCCTTGTTTTCATTATTTGTTTGGCCTTGTTTCTTATCTCTTTTTGGTCCATCATTCAAATTTTGTCTGGTAGGTTCCCCTATTGGTGAAAAGAATGAAGGACATAAGGGATGTACATTGGTATCTTGAGTGATGTTTTGGTACATAAGTACTTTGAGTAGTTTGTATCCTTAGATTTTGTTTCTAAATCGGTTTTGAAAGCTTAGGTTGTTGTGTGTGTTGTAAATTTGATTGAGTTGGGTTAAGTTTGGTTTAAACTATATGGTCAATGAAGACATTATCTCGAAACCAAACACAAAAAATATATCTTAATGGTTTCTAAGTTTGCATGGATGAACCTACTACAATGAAGGTCTAGGGTAAAAAATCTATAATTTTGCCTTTCACTTGCTACGATGGTCCCCAACCCAAAAGTGGGATGCTAAATAAGAAAGAGAAAAGATAAATCAAGACAAGAAAAGAAAAGTCAATATTTGAAACTCACTTATGGGTGATTCAAACAATCTCTATCGGGGCTATGGATGCTCGACTGATAATAGAAAAAGGCCTTAGAGCAAGGCCTTGAGTGGAATCAAAGACAACTCTGTCAGGGCTATGGATGCTTGTCTAGTAAAGTAGCAATGTCCAATTAAGCATTCTCAAGGTAGAATTCACTAGCTCGATGATTGGATCCATAGTAACTAGTCCTTGTAGATTCTAAGAAGTGGTAATTTAACTCATCTACACACACATGGTCAACAAGAATGTCTTATTTAGTTTTGTAGTCAGTCCTCTCTTCTCCTCTCTCAAATATGTTCATATTCCATGCATAGTCTCAACCAGATATTCTAGGTTCATAGACACATTTCTATCATTTTAAAATAATCACGAGTATTTTTCAACATATTCACCATTATTTTTTTTGCTTGTACAACACATTCTAATTCTTCCAAGAATCAGGGAACCTCTTTTTTTCCCTTTGCTTTGCTCCTGCTTGCACTCATGACTCATTGGTCTCAACACCCACAAGTTACCTTGTAGTTTATGTGCTAAATCAAAACTTGAAACCATCACTATTGGAAATATCATGTCTGTGTGAGAAAACATCATATATAATAATGGGCCCTGAAGTGGAGTTTTATTGCACTTCTACTCATGAGGCATTCTTTCCTACCTACTCTCTTAAATCTATGCATATACTTTGGGGGGTAACTTTGATTTCCATATCGATTGTGTTGGGTGAATATTTTGTCACCAGCTGACTGATGGAAAAATAGGTGCATCAACCACAACATAAGGAGATTTATACAAAAAAATGTGTAGGTTTACCACATCATAAGGAGATAAATCTCTCCTCTCATCAAGGGGAGGTTCCGTGTAAACTACTATATACTAATATAAACTGGAAATACACTCAGCAGTGAAAATATACCATCCATCTCTCTTTTTTCAAAGATGATGTTCACAGAAAAGAAGAGGATTCTGGTGTAATTATTGAAAGGGCACTTCTCTTATTTTAGAAGTGATGTTCAGCAAACAACAGGGCTCTCCCAGGGTAGAAACAACAACCACAAGAAACCAACTAAAAACACAAAGTTTTAGGTATTTCTCATACTAATTGGGATAAAGGAACATAGCAAGATTAAATGCAGATCAAAGTTTGCACCTAAAACTACAATATAGTAAAGGATTACGAAGGATAAAGAGATCACAAAGTCTCCCTAGTATCCTTTACACAAAAACATAGGTTGAAAGCAATTATGGCAGCACAAAGTCTCCCACAGTCAGTTTCAGGGCATCTTCCAGCTTATTTCCACTAATTATGCTTATTTGATTAAATGGACAAGACTATATTTAGGAAACAGACATAAGAGCAATTTCCTAAAAGACACAAGCTTATTCAAACACAAAGTCTGTAAAATCACTTGCTTTCTCATTCATTTAACAAAATATGATTAACAGTCTGAGCTCAAAGTCTCAGGAATGCCTTTCAACTTGGGCAGAGCTTCGCTTCTAATAATAGAGAGATCTCTCTTATACAAAATGGGAGTTTTCAATATATAGCATTACAAAGAAGACTTGGGCGCTTGTTTTCAAGAAATTGGCCCATGCTGAATTGAATGCCTTTAATATATGTGAGAGAGCCATGCTGGAACAGGGCATCGGCCTTAACTTTGGTGTTCTAAATTAATTCAAATGTCCCTTCCTCAGCATGGGTCTTTTGGTCTTCTCAATGACACTTACATGGCTATCCATTCACCTTTACTTCATGTAGAAAAATAGGCCACATCTTTAAATATTTGTGTTCCCTGATGTCCACCTGGTGGACTGTTCCACCTACTGGAAATAACTCTCCTGTAGATATTTCTAGTTTTCCTACAGTCATTCTCTCTTTCCTTACAGTGTTTTGCCTTTTCTTAGCAATCTAAGCTCTTGGGGATATCTTCTCGCTTCCTTCATTCACTTATTCAGCTCCTTCCTTGGTTGGTCGATGAGCTTGTTCTCAAGGCTTTTGAAAATCAATGATCATTCCATCACCTTAAGATTGACATCCGCGGGGACATCACTGGTCCCTTTGAACCTATTTGAACCTTGAACCTTGAACTCTTTTGGTTCAAATTTCAATGGTTCAAAGGTTCAACAGTTTTGTGAAGGGTTGCATTCACTCTCCTTTTCTTCTTCGGTTGAACCATCCCTTTGAACTTCTTTCTGGAATCTTCCACTTTATTCATTTGCTCGAAGCTTCCTTTCAAACTTATGAACTCTTTGAACCCATTGAACCTTTGAACCATTTTGGTTCAAGGTTCAATGGTTCAATGATTCATTCTCTTTATTTTAAAGCCTTTTATTCTCTTAAGTCTGCCGAAGTCATCAAATTCATTGAACCTTTGAACCATTTTAGTTCAAAGTTTAATGGTTCAATGAATCAATCTTAATTCTTTGATTTCTTTTGAAGCGTCGAACTCTCTAGATTTTCCAAGTTTGTCTAAGTCATTAAACCTTTGAACTCTTTTGGTTCAAGATTCAACAGTTCAATCTTCATTCTTTGAAGCCTTCTTTTCTTTAAGTCTTTTGGACTTGTTGAACTCATTGAACCTTGAACCTTTGAACTCTTTTTAAGTTTGAGGTTCAATGGTTCAAAGTTCAATCTTAACTCTTCAAAGCCTTCCTTTCTTTAAGTCCACCGAAGTCATTGAACCTTTGAACTCATTGAACCTTTGAACCTTGTGAGGTCAGGGTTCAATGGTTCAATAGATCAGAGGGGTTTATTTTATTTCTTTGAAGCCCATCGTTAAGTCTTTTGAAAGAACTTGGGCATTGAACCATTCCCAAAACACTAAGGAAAAGCCTTAAGTGTTTTGAACTTCCTTTGAAGAAGGCCTACCTGTTGAACCTTGGGCTTCTTTATAAGAAAAGGCTTGAATATTTAGAAAACTTAACTGCTCAGAACATTTTTGAGAAAGAAAAGAGAGAGTTTTGGTCTGCAGGACCAAACTGATTAGTAGGTTGTCCACAAAAACAAGTGAAAAATTTTGGGAATAATAGGTTGGACCTCTGAGACCTATCCCATCTTATTTACCTTGATCATGCAGATAAGTTTCATGTTTTACACTTTGAGCAGAAATGTAATTTTGAGACACTTATCCCACTATTGGGTCTTTAATACATGTTCTCAAACTTCTTTAGGTCTCTTAGTTTTCCCCAGCAAGTAATTTTAGTTTTCATGCCATTTCAACCTCCAAAACTTATTCCATCATGTTCACCATGCTCATTCGAGAAAGTTTCATGTTTTGACCTCCCCCTGGAAATGACTTCTCGACCTCCATATTGTACTTGTGAAATCCTGCTTCTCTAAGTGAAAAACTTATAAAAATACCCGATTTGGTCTATCCATAACAAGTTTTCTTGCCCTACTCTAATCAAGATTTTTAAGAGATGAAATTATCTAGGTTTTGAGGTTTTTTAGTCCCCAGACCTAATCAAGGTTTAAAATCCTGAACAGGTATTAGGGAGTGTTTTTATTGAGATCTAAAGTTAATCAAACTTTTTTGTCTGAGTAGGTCTAGCAGTAGTTAGTAGGGGTATCCAAAGTCATAGTGAGACTTTTAAGCCCAAGTAGGTTATAGGATGGTTTTCGGGTGAGGTCTTAGTGTCTTTCATGATTAGGTCAGTATTAGGAGGTGGTCAAGTCTTTAGTTGTATTAAGGAATCCCAGACTAGGTCATGTCTAGGGTACGAGGTGAATTCTTTGTTAGTCATGGTTTTTTCTCTGAAAAGGTCTTCAAGAGCCTCGAAGGCCACCCATAAACCTATCATGGGATTAAAACTCTGATTCTATCTATGATAAGGTCCTCAAGCCCGGTCTTGTGTTATTAATGCTTTTGCCCCGTAAAACCTTGGATAAAATGTGGAAAGCCTACCCAATGCCTAGTAGATGTAATTGGGGGTCCAAGACCTAATCAGGCCTTGGGTTCCCTCTAGTATCAAATATCAATTTTCCTACTTAAAATGCACCATGTTAATCGATAAAATGACCTGACTGGGACTATTAACTTTGCAAAGCATGCCCCTAGTGTTATTTAGGCTTTTAAAGGCCAATTAACACTACGAGAGCCAAAATTTATAAATGTGACGCAAAATCATAACCAAACCCCCTAAAAATCTTGATTAGGTCTATTGGGCCAGTGTTGGGGGTGTCTTCCATTTTTTGGGCATAGCTTTTCACTGACTTGTTGAAAATTTGAACCATTCACATTGTCATAAAGCTAGTTTCAGCCTAGATGCAATGGTGGCATTAATTTTGTTGAATTACTCCTAGTTGAAAACCTATTCATCTTTTTCTATGCCAAGGCACTATTCGATCTTGTTAATTCACCTTTTTGACTTCATTTTGGTCTATTTTGTAGGATGAATAGTGAAAGTGATAAGAATGTGAAAAGGATAAGGTAGCTGGACCATTACTGACAATTATTGAAGCTTTTTGCAGGGAAAATTGCCCCTTAGAAAGGCCAACAAGCTATATATTGTTTGCATTTTAAACTCAAAGTGTTGGCTTTTCTTCTCCACACAAGAGATTTGGAGCCATCCTTCTTTCATTTCTAACAATTTTCATGCCTTATTAGCGTTAATCTCTCCCTCAACTTATCCCCTACTATTATGGTGGAAATTTTTTGAGAGATTTATTGTAATGAACTCCAATGTGATTGTCAAAATGATATATTTTGATTAATTAAATACTTGGGATTATTTGCTTCATTTTGCACATGTAAATGGTGTTTATGGATATATTTTCCTCGTTTACTCTTCCTAGAAGCCTGCACTGGATCTGAAACTAATTGTGCAAGCACTGTTAGATCAAAGGCTAGTTTATGGAGGGATTATGATCATGATCTTGAGTTTGTCACTGTTATTGAATGTTTTTATTTTCTCTCTCTCCCTTTTATTTTATTGTTTTTAAACAAGTGTTAATCTAGGGTTTGAAAGTAAACTGTGCTTGAATTAATATATTTATCATTGCTTTTTCTCCATTGTGATGTTATATTATTGAATGTTAATAAATGGAATGAATGAATGAAAAATAAGTTACAAATACACTAAATGAAACCCTACACATGTTGATTTTACAATTGGGTAAAATCACATTGAATGCGTGTTTATCTATTTTCAACACCCACACAAAACTTAATCAAACAAAACAATAAACCCGAATCAAATTTTACATTATTCAAGTACTAAAACCGATTGAAATAAAGTTTCAATTTTGAAGTAGGTATACCAGCATATGTCCCTTGAAATGGAATGGTCACAATAAGCCATTGAATGAAGATTAGTACACCTAGACTAGGTAGATATAAACATTGGGGAGATTCCCACGAATCTCCTTTCGAGAGAGGTGAGTTGTGAAATGAGCCTAAAAAATTGGCACATGCCAAAATACATGTCAATATATTATTTCAATATTATTATTCATTTAATTAAACTTTTAGAAAGGTGTACAAGTGTTGCTTTACAATTAACATTAGTTTAATTAAAAACTTGCCTAATTTTATAGGTTGATAATGTCGAGAGATATAATTTTTTAGGTGATTATATTCTAATAGATTGATAAATATATGTAATATATGTTGATAAGATATCATTTTTGAGGTGTTTATATTATATTATATTTGTGAAATGAGTGGAATAAGTGTCTCAAGAATAATATTTTTTGGCATATTTTACATAAATTAATTTCAAATATATATTTTAATTATGCCAAATGTGTTACACAGTGAAGGTCTTACCCAAGATTCGTCTTGACATATTTTTTATGCCAATTATGTTTTATCGATGATGTCTATCCATAATATCTAGATGTTTTCATGTGTGGATAGTTTGACACATGTAGAGTGATCCATTACTCCTATGCAGATTTATCAAGATTGCAAATCTTGAAGGCACTGTGTGCTCCTAAGGTCTCTATTATATCTTATCCATTTATTAATTCATGAACCCATGCACCATTTAGACTCCCTAAGAATTGATGGTGTCAAACAAAAAATAAAAAATAAATATATTGTGATGGGTGTAGATTTGTTAACATTTTTTTGAACACTGTACTCATGTATTTTATATCGGCATTTTGTCTATTGACATACTACTCCAAATATATTTTCCATTTAAAATAGTCAAAGTGTTCATGTCAAATAATATGTTTATTTATTTTATTACTTTTATATCTGTCATATAATTTATTATAATATTATTTAATTATAATACTTTTTCCCTTGGAAAAAAATTGTAGCTTCGTATTAATTAGAATTTGAAAGTACATTTTATAGATGTAACAACATTCCAATAGAAAAATAGGACAAGAAAGGGATGAGGACACCCCAATAGGAGAGTCCTTCACAAAGGCAAGAGAAACCTCTCGAGCAAAAACAACAAAATTCTAGATAAAGTAGGGTAGAGCCAACACATGACCATGTGATGACAACAAACAAGAAAGTCCCAAGAAGTAGGATCAAGGGAAAACGAAATGGGAAATAGAAGGCATAAAATAAACCAAATGATAATGGGATATATACCCCAAAATGTCTTCAATCCTACATTTCTTGCATTAATTCTTTTTAATCTCTTGCCGCATTCCTTGAAAGGGCTCCCTAATGACTAATTACAACTCAGAGTTTGATGATTTGGTGGATTGTCTAACATCAATTGTTTTTTAGTTGAGTAGATCATCAACACCTTATCTAAGTCCGAACTATTTGATTTGTGGACTCTTTTCACTCCCCCAAATGAAGTCCCTTTTGTTAAAGTCTTCATATTGGAGTTACGATCTTCTTCTTTTTCTATAATAGTAAGCTTGGGGACCTCTACTTAAGTGTTCGATTCATAAATTTTTTTTTTTTCTTTCTTACTCTATTTGCAATTGCACCATGTGCAAAATTGAAAATAAAAATTGCATAATAGTAATTTGGAGAGCTTATACACATATTTAATACATGCAAAAGAGCCGAACCAAAATACAAATAAATATTTTAATCACACTAATATTATTATATTGTTGCATACAATAATCTCCTATTACATTTCTCCTTCGAACACTATTACATATATACAGGAGAATTTTTTAATAATTGGTGGTGTTAATATCCCTATAATGTCTCTCCCAAATAACCTCCAAACCATATGTGACATTATCTTTTTATTTCTAACAATATAATATCAACTATCTAATACAATCTTATTGTATTAACCATACAGTTACTAAAAAACCTATAAATATTATTTACCTCTTGGTAAATAACCTACCAAATGTAAATAGTATTTTACTTAATGTAAATACTAAACTCTAACATTCCTTAATTTTTGCATGGTAAAATATATCTCATTCTTTGATTGTAGCATGCCACCTCTATGTCCTCATGATCAACTGTATTCTTACAAGTGGCTTTTGTCGATGGATACAACCACCATCTAGGTATGAACAAAGACCTGCACTTCTGCTCATCCTCCACACAAGTATGTTGATGGTTTTCCCTAGCTATGACCAACAAAATTTTACCCAATTGGTTTTGTAGGTGTATCAATAACCTTTCACAATTACTTTTCCTGGTCTACCAAAAACCTTAATAATTAGTTTTCTTGGTTTATCAAAAACCTTTATAATTGGTTTTCTTGGTTTACTAAAAACCTTCACATCATGATTACTATAATACATATTTTTTTCAACATTCTACAATGTTTATAAAAAGGAGTGACATGCAAATACACAAAAGTAAATAGGAATAATCATATGTTCTTATTGCATACCTCACTGAAAGAGCTAAAAATAGAAATCCACACAACTAAAAAATGCATGCCACTAAAGAAGAAGTGACCTCGTTGCTAGTTGCTAATGAGAGGCGTGTGTTGTCATTCAAAATGTATACTTGTGGATGTTATACAACATAGAGAAGCTTTAGGATGGGGCGCTGAGTGCGAAGGCCTTACATGGGGTGCAAGAGTCTATGGCATTGAGCATGGGAGTATTATCACTCAGTTGCACATGTGAGCATATGTTGTGTCATTTTAATAATGGGAACATCTCCAAGGCATGGGACCCTTGCACTCCTTGGGATGAGCCTTTGGAGTAGGTCAAATTCCTTTTATTCTAAATGTACCTAGTTTAAGACCAATGCATATGCCTAAAGAGCAGAAAGGTAAAGTTATTTCTAGCGTAAACCTAAAATTTTGAGGGAAAAAGAGGAGGGAAAAAGTAAGAGATGTTGAAAGTAAAAGAGGTGATGCACCCAGTATAGAGCGAGCGCTCTTACTATCATAAACACACTACAAACCTTTGAGAACAAGATGTATCCACATAGATTCTACCAAGGATGCTTGAAATGCATAAGTATTTTACATAGAGGTGTAGGAACACAGTGAAACATTGAGAGGGACGAAGGCTATCCATAGATAATGCCTATGAAGACCTGAGTGCACATAGAATACAATCTATAAGTGAGCTTTGAGTTCAATGAAGAGGTGCTGGGAATGGATAATGGTGAGAGGGATGAACATTAACCACATATAAGGATCAATAAACATAAGTAGTACATAAAACATTAGAAGAATGGAAGGAGGTGAACATAATTCTCATTAGTATGCAAGATTTAGCCAATACAAGTACTCTTGGAGGGAAACTTTTAGTAGCATGAGGTTGCTAAAAATGTCAAACCTTTTACAAGTAAAAAATAAGGATATTATAGTGAACAAGCCTATTTTATAATAAATACACCACTTGGGGTGGCGGGTGCAGCTTTTAATTCCTTTGTGATGTCACAGCCATACTTTATGAAATCCATTTGGCAATTTAAATCTAGAGTTGGTGGCAAGATTTTGTCAGGGTACACATGTGCTTAAGAGGATGAAAGCTTTCCTTGACATAGTTAGAGGGTGGCACGTACTCATATTTCAATGTCTATTAACTACTTTTGTATTTACTTACTTTAACAAGGCCTCGAGCTTTGTGCAACTGCTTCTTCAACTACCTCTTTATATCTTATTGCCACTTGGTGATTACTGTGTAGACTTTCTTTTCAATTTTCCATGTTATCACTATGTGTAGTGTGAAGCTTGGCACATGTTCCTCTCTTCACATGTTACTTGCACATGGAGTTTGTGTGTGTGCCCTTGATTTGGATGTACTCTTGTACCAAGGTATGCATGAGACTCCCTTGAAACTTGTGAGTTTGCAGAGGAGGCAATGTGTGGCTTTAAGATTGCATCCTATGGTATCCAAGGGCATGTGATTAGGATCTTATACTCTGGCACAGAACTGAGTTAGACAAATATGGGAAAGCTTCTACATAAAAGTGCACATGAATACTGAAGATGATAGTGCATTCCTCATAATCCTAGCTACTCCTCGTGCACTTTTTTTATTAACCATTCAGAATATAGAGCTTTGCATCTTGAAGCTGCACACTTTTTTGATTTATGTAACAAAGAATCCTACGTTGAGGCACACATCACGACTTTAAGTGGGCACAAACTATCATTTCATGACTATGTAAACCTATGCTTGATTGTCTTGGGTGTAGATATAGATAGAGAATGCTTATACACACTTTGCTTGAAGCACCTAGGATCGTGTTGGTGCATAAAATCTTCTTATGGTCTTGGTAAGTCTTACACTGACTAGGGATGACTTATAAAGTTAACAATTTCAGTGACCTCTATGGGTTGCTTGCCCGTTAAGCAGGGAATCTAGTAGCCTTTAAGATGATCCCTCGGGCATGGAGTTTTTGGAACTCTTAATCCTCATGCCTATAATTATGTTTGCTAGGTATCCTTGTGCTCTTGAGTGAATTGAGGCCCTCTTGGCAAAATAGAGAACTATGTCGAAGGCACTTAGAGGAAAAAGACCTAAGCTAAGAGAAGCATGATGCACAAGTGCCTTGAGGAATTGAGACTACTCTAAAACAAGGTGCGTAAAGCACTTAGGGAAATAAAAAACATCTAATCTATTTATTTACAACTATATAAGGGTCAAAAGAGATAGTGTTTGAGGTAAATCCCATTGACTGGGATTGGTAGTTCCTCCCCATTCAATTTTTCAAGTTGGAAGGTGTTGGATTTCTTGCAACTGGTTATGATATATGGGATGCTCCATATTACATCAAGCTTAGTATGCCTTCCAGCTTTTGCTCTATCTGCATCCCATTTGAGCACTAAATCTCCTTCTTGGCTACTCTTATCAATGGCTCTCTTGTCAAAAACCCTCTTGGTTTGCACCTATTAGATCTCTATGGTGCGCGTAGCTTGCACTCTAGTTTTTTTTAGCTCTATTATCTCAACTAATCTTACTAAAATGGGATCATTCTTGAGCAACTCTAACTAATGTGCAAGTTCCAATGAAGGCAACTCGAGGGATGTTGGTAATTCAGCTTCCCTTTCATAGATTAATATGAAAGACAAATTTCCCAACACTTTCTTGGGTGTCATCCGATCAGCCTAAAGGGTGGTTCTAAGTTTAGTATGCCAAGTTCATTGATTATCCTCAGAATCCTCTTTATGATGCAAATCAGGTTCTTGTTCGTGGACTCAACCAAACCATTACCTTGTGGGTAATAATTTGATGAGCATTTAGATAGACATTGTGCTTGACAACCCAATCACTGATCTTGGTTCCAAAGAAGGCCAATGTATTATAAGAGATAATGGTGGCAGGGACACCAAATCTCATTACAATGCCTTCATATAAATTGAGGACGTATGTCTCATTAGCTTCTTTGAGTGCAACCACTTTTGTCCACTTTGTGAAATAGATGATGGCTGTGAGGATCCATTTGTGCCCATCCCTCAACGATGGGTTAATCATGCCAATGAAATCTAGACCCCATTGTGTGAAGGGTTGATCAGCTTAAACTAGGCATAGTGGTACGGTTGCTAGCTTTTGCTTGCCTGTGAAGAAGGCACATTTCTTGTAACTTCACACAGACGTGTGTGCATCACTAAATAGAGTTGGTCAATAATAGCTAGCTCACATGATTTTCATAGTAATGGTCTTAGGCAAATAATGGCCTCTTATAAGGTCATAATGGAATTCTTGAAGAATTTTACTTGTTTGCTCTGCCTTTATGCACTTTAAGAGAATTTTTTTGAGATCTTTCAAAAAAATCATACGTTCTACGAGCACATAAGGAATGGACTGCAACCTAAAATGAATGTGCTTAGCCTTATCCAGACCAAGGGGATATACATTGTGCTGAAGGAAGGTTCTCATATCTTACACCCAGTCGATCAAGGCTTTTGGGCTTGTGCACTCTCCCTTGTTTGTCACTAAGACTGTGTTGTCTTCTATTTTTGTCACTTCAGCCAATTATTCATAGAGTCTCTTTCCTCACACTAGCTTGTTGACCTAGATGTCCATGTCATATTCCATCACCTTTGTGATCCATCCAACCCTTTTCTCATTGATTACATTACTAAGTAAAAACTCTTTGACGCTTGCATATGTGACCATGAATTAGATTTTTTTATTGGAGAGCATATTCTAGATTTATTAAATGTTCTGACAACTTGAGGATATGCCTCTCTATGAAGCTATAGCATAACTCATAATCATTTAGCATCTAGATGAAGAATGCAATTGGTTGTTGTAGATGATTCTTGTTCTACTGAGTAAGGATGGCTGAGATGCCTTCGGCTCTACCAAATGCATAAAGCATAAAATCCTTATTGTAATTTGGGTTGATCAAGGTGGGAGATTACATGATGGTGTGATTAATAACCTCAAAACTTTCCTTACCTTTTCATGTCCAAATGAATGCAACATTTTTATTTAACATCATAGTGAGGGGTTTGGCTAAGATGAAAAAACTAGGCATGAACCTTCTCATAAAGTTGATTCTCCCCAAGAAGCTCTAAAGACTTATCTTGTGGCTTGGAAGAGGAAGAGATGAGATCACCTTGACTCGCTCTAGATCAATTTTGAGCCCCTCCTTATAAATAATATTCCCTAGGAACACTCCTTCATGAATTATTAAGATGTATTTGTTAGGGTTCAAAGATATCCCAAACTCTCGACACCTTTGAAAGACTTGATCCAAATGGCACAAATGATCTTTTGTGTGCTTAGAGAAAACAATTATATCATCAAGGTATACCAAGATGTTTTTATTAATGATCTCCTTGAATTCCATATCCATAGATCTCTAGAAGGTTACGCCTGCATTTGTCAAACCAAATGGTATACACTTGTAGGCAAAGGTTCCCCACTTTGTGGTGGTTGGTGACCCATGAAAATTGTTTAATTGGAAGTATTATACTGGATTAAATGAGCTTTGAGAGTTCCTTACGCATCAACGGTGCTAACTTTGGATTGACAGGCCTCTATTTTTGGTGCACAGATTATGTATTGAGGTAGAGCTCAATTGTGTGTTGTGTTAAGCCTAGATCAAAACCTCTAAGATCCTTATATCTCCATGCAAAGATGTCATCACATCTATTGTTGAGTTGAGTAAATCTCTCAATTTTTTATGGGGAACATAACCTACCAAATTTTAGAGTCTTCCCTTCTAAAATGATTATGGGTTCAAAGATATACTCCCTTATGGTCATGTTGTGCCTCTCTTCTTTGAATTGATCATCAAAGGCAAAGAGGCTTTCAAGGGTGACTAGTCCCTTTGGCAGCTTTTTTCCCTTCAACTGGACAATTTGATATTCATATTAGGTTTGTATTTGTGCCTGGTTCATGGTGAAAAACTCTACCTCATCTTGAAGGAAATTGATGATCTACTCATCACTCTCAAACACATGCCAATTCTCCATGTTGTTGGGGATTTCAGGCCTGACCACAAGTTTAACAAGTTATTTATGCACTTCATTACATCGTGGAGGACATCATACTATGTGCCTATAGCTACAAGTCTATTTGCATTGATATTTCATGATCTTGGTATGGAAATGATATTGAACACTGTAGACACTAGAAAATTGTGCACTTGCAGTTTTCAATGACTAAATGCCTTGGGACCCCCCTAAAGACCCCCTAAACCTTCTTAACCCTGAACAAACCCCTCTTAACCTAACTAAATCACTATTTTCTTATTCACATAATACTATTCAAAAATACTATTTGAAATTACTATTCACTATCACTATTCAATATGGGACCCACTATCACTATTCATTATAACATGGCAAGTGGCATGGCATGTGACATGGTAAATGACATGGCATGTGACATGTCAAGTGACATGGAAGGTGATTTGGGAGGTGATATGGCAAGTGACATAGCTTAGAAGTGATGTGGCTTGATGTGGGACATCATACCCCATGTGGGACCTTTCACAAAGTGCTTGATGACCTCATTTAAGCATCACAAGGTCCCCCCATTTAAATATGGAAAATTTCAAGTCAAGTACCATTAGTAAACATGTATTTTACATGAAATTAACCTCCAAAATAAGATACCTACCTCTTTAAGACAAAGGGCACCCGTTTTTGACTTCTTAACCCAAATGGGACACTCACCAACCCAAATGGGAATCTCCACCCACCTAATTTTGACTAATTCATCTACCACATATAAAATTGTTCCATACCTCTATTATTCCTCTTTTGGCATGACTCTTCACAATATATGCTATAAATCCCCCCTTTCCTTCACTGAGGGTTAAGTTGGAAAGTAATAGATGAGTATTTTTTGTTATTAACATTTTATTTCAAGTTTTTGGAGGAGGTTACCCACTTGAGAAGGAGGTCATCCTAATCTTGGAGGAGAAAAGATTAAAATCATCAAAGCTCTCCCGGAATCACTCTAGGATTTCATCAACAATATCATCAATAACACCATCATCGACAACCATCTCAAAGGTAACCTTGTTTATTTATTTCATTTCAACTTATTATCTCCTTTGGCCTCTTCTCTCTTGACTTTTAAACCCCATCCTTGGCCTATTCCTTCTTGAATTCTAAACTATAACCCCTTTACCCCTTCTTTTTATCCCTTTACCCCATTTACCTCATTTTCACCTTCATACCATTTATCCTTTTGCCCCTTCACCCATTTTCCCCTTTTACCATATTTGTTCTCTTGACCATTTACCTATTTTGAACCCTTACCATTTTAACATTTCAACCACTTACCAAACCAAAAGCATAACCCTTAACTTGGCCAATTTTCAGCATTAGCATTATTTAAACTACTTTCTTAAGTTTAATCATCTTAGCAAAGTATTTTGGTTTCTTAATTAATTTGTTGTTTTTAGTCCTAGTTTGCTGTTATTTTATGCTACCCTTCATTCATTTTATCAAAATTAACTTGTTTTAAAGTAGGTGGATTGACATCCTCCTAGAAAGCTTTCGCTTCTAGGATCTAGCTTATGCTAGGCAATCCACCCATCTCTTTTTCTAACAAACAAGTGTGTGGTAGTGTTTTTATTATTTACAAGTATTCTTCCCTAGACAAAGAAGAGTTCTCCACAATAATTTGGATTCAATTCACACACTTTTAACAGGTTTTTCTACACACCCCTTTATCACTAGTTTCTTTCTTCTAAAACTAAGAAAAAAGAAAAAAAAGTAGAGAGAAACATTTTGGCACGCCCAGTGGGGCCCCTTATAGGTTCATAGTTTTTTTAGGCATATAGTTGAATTTATTGAAAGTTCAATTCTCTTGAATTTATGTTATTTCTAAATTTTGAAAAAGAAAAAATTCATTCCTTTCTTCTTTTCAAAAAAAAAAAGTTTTCATCCTAGGGATAGGTTGCATTTTACATCTTACATTTAAGTGCATTTTAGCTATACTTTGTTTGCATGAAAAGAAATAAAACTCTTCTTTTGGGTTAAAATTGAATGCATTCATTATATTACTTGTTTAATTATTAACTCGCCTATATTAGTTAACCACATTATGAATTAATCATAGCACACATATGTTATACTACCAAACCACACGCACAAATTAAACATCAAAACTTTTTTGAGACAAGGCCCATTGGGATTTCATCACCCTTTAGATCACCTTACCCTACCTGATGATCTCACTTAGATTTCATCTCCAAGGGGAGGACCCACTCCATTCTCTGGTAGAGTATAAACTCTAGACAAATGATATATATTAGCTAAGCACCCGCATTGGTTGTGGCATCATGAAGTGAGGGGAGCAAGCCCCTAGTACCAGGCCACGTATCTGGTCTAGTGTAAATTCTATGAGCACCAAAATTCAACTCAAAACCATCCTTACATGGCTTTTCTAGTACTTGACTTATAAGCCAATTTTCCCTTCCACACTCTTTAAGGCATAAGCCAAAAGCGATTTAAAATAAATCCTATGATTAATTGTGCTTTTAGTATGTGCTTTATTTGCTTGAGGTTTTTATTTGTTTGCTCATTGTGTGAGGTGAGAGGTTTGTTATCAATTTCTAAATTTCTCATATGGTCTTAACCAGACAACAGTGAAAAACCAAAACAACCCACCACCATCTTCTTCTTCATCCTCATCTATGGATTATACTTCGGACGTTGATAGATCACCCCATGTTTCACTATACCATTCTCCCCCACCTATAGTGTCTTCAACAATCCTTAAAGGTGATTCAGATTTTACCACCTTTCTAGACAACAATCCCATTGCTTTACAACACTATCTTAATACCTTAGCCTACCGTACTTTGATGGCTTTGGTTCCTCCTACGAATTCACCCTATGGTATGCCACACCACCTCATGGTTGGTGTTGCATCATCCAACCCTTTTGTTAGCCAAGCTACATCTTCTACCATTGGTCCATCTACTGCCACCACCCAAACACATGTTACCCCAATCAATACCTCTAACATTGGTTGAACTTTACCCCTTGTCACTTTTACCCCTTTTGCTAGTGCGATGTCTTTCACACTCGTTTCTACCATTCACTTCAGCTTAACCAATATACCAACCTCAACCCCCTTTCAGAACCTGGTACTCTCCATACCACAAACACTTTCTCCTATTAGCACTAGGGTCACTATACCTCAACAACACACAAATAATTTAGCATTACCAACCCAAACCATGCCCCCATCAACCAACCCAAATGTGCCCCTAAACTAACCATTATCAGTTCCTCTACAAGCCCTCGTAGCCTCCTATTAGTATATCCCCAACTCATTGAGATATACTACACCTTCCACCTAACCCTTAATGCCTATCAATCTTACGGGGCCACTATCCCAACCTCAAATTACCACATACCAATATGTGTTCATTTTTGTACCTCTTACCACATACCAATTCATAACTACAACCCAAACTCAACAAAACTTACCACCAAATTATGCTATTACCCAACCCCAACCTAACCTGATCAAAATGCTTGTAGATAATATGACCCAACTTGAATCATCTATCTCTGGGTCCCATAATCTTTTATCCTATGACCAAATCTAAAATGAACCTATCAACCCTTTTGTCTTGTTTCATGCTTATCCTCCTCAATGGGAGCTTCCCAAATTCTCTAAGTTTCAGGGGAAAGAGGATCCTCAGCAACATTTGAGGGCATTTCACCATTCTTGTTACTTTATTGCCTATGATGATGCCCTCCTCTAAAGCTTCCCTATGTCTTTATCAAGGCCCACCTTGGATTGGTATAATGCCCTTCCTAGACATTCTATCTTCTCATTTTCTCAACTCGCCCAAATTTTCTTAGAATATGTTTTTATCAATATATCCAAGAAGGTCTCATAACTGACCTCTATTTTATCAGGTAGTTTGATGATGAATCAATTTTTGACTTCATTGCATGATGGCAAGGCCTCATTAATCAATTATCCTTTTCATTACCTTAAATGGAACTCATTGAATTTTTCTCTCGAGGATGCACAAAACACATTTCTCCCACCCTTCAGGTGCAAAAATTTAGAACCTTTGATGAAGCATTCATAATGGTGTGCAAACTTGAGAATTGAACCATAGATGAGAGTAAATTGAAATTATGAAATAAGAATTCCACTTTTAAACCTAATGACCCCTCTTCCTCCAAAACAACTAACCAACCCAATTATAAAGCCAAAACATTTGCAAATGTGATTGTCTTAAAAACTGCCCCACCTCCATCCGTTAATCAGCCATGTCAAAACACACCTTCTAATCCTTCTTACCCACCAAACTAAAATCAAATTTAGGTTCCTCCTAAACAATTCACCCCTATAAGGGAATTTTATGCCTCTATGTTTGATAAATTTCTAAAATTTAATGTTATTCAACTTCCACCGATAAGGCCACCTCAACAATTTGACCCCTCTCAGCCTGTGCCTGGGTGGTTAAATGAAAATGACCATTGTGCTTTCCATCAGGTCATTGGACATGACATAAACTGATGTAACACTTTTAAAAGTCTTGTCCAAAATTGGATTGATAATGGTGAATTGATTTTTGAAAACCCTAACGCACCCCCCAACCATTCTCTTGATATTTTTTGCAAACCATTCCCTAACCATCCTCCACCTACCCAAACCCATGACAATCAATTTGAACCATCTTCATCTCATGAGGCACACACAATCAACGTCATCATAAATGAGCCCATGAAGGATGAGCCTCATATTCCCATTTCCTCTTCACCAACCTCACCTATGGAGGAAGCAAATTCACCTCTTATCCCTTCAGAGACCCAAGCAAAAGGATCTATATCCCCCACTTCTTTGCTTGATCAAAACATATCCATCCTCACCTCTCCTTTCATAGAACTAGCCATTGGTCTTACCACCCCTTCCTCTACCCCACCAAGTGAAATGGTAGAACTCATGTCTTCTCCTTTGGATACCCTAGCAAATGAAGGAACCAAGACCATACCTACATCCTTAATTAAATAAAAACATCCCCTCTTAATCATCCCATAAGTAACCATTATTTTGGAACCTTCTAACTCAAGTAGAGATGAAGGAACCATCCCCTCTTCTTCACCCAAGGGCTTGACATTTGAAACAATAGATCAAAGAAAAAACCCATTTATAAGCCCTTTTCTTGGTTAGTGCAAAGTTTGAATTTGCCTCACAACCCAACCTAGATAAAACCATTTCCTGCCATTATTTGGGGCTCCCATACCAAAACAGATGTGAACCCTCAACCTCATTAGCATCCACTTTCCAACTTATTACCACCCCATCATCATACATTTCTTTCCCCCAAGATGTGAGGGAACCATATTATCCACCTCCACCTAGATCATCTCATAATCTTCTATCTAAACCATCTAAGAATTCAAGTATCCTTCTCACACCTAGCATCACCCATCCCCCCATCAAATCAGGCCTAACCCCCTCTAGGCTACCTAACAAATAACCTAAAAAGATGGACCAAAGGGTAGAGTTAATTAAACCTCATCCTCAAGTTAGACCTATGTCACCTCATTCTCATTTGCCATCTGTTTTGGGGCCCCATCCCTCTACCATCCCAATCATTTATTCTACTTCAATTAAACCAACACCCTTTTCTATGCCTACCCCTATGTTGCCTATGCCATCAACTTCTTCATCATTCTTAGCTAATTTATCCCCCTCTACTTTTCCACCTATTATCAACCCCCCATCCTCTACTTCAAAACCATATACCATTAACCTGATCATAGCTAAGCCAACCCAATATAAACCATCTACCAAAATTGCCCAACCACCAACCCTCTCTAAGGTTAAGACCCTCAACACCTCTGAAGGGATCTTAATCTATTATTTTATAGAGGATGTTGCAAACCTCCTCCATTAAAATTCCACCTATTAAACCATTTGCCTCTTCTAACACCAAACCCTCTTGGTTCAATGATACTCAGATCTGTGCATACCATAGGACACCAAGACATAACATGGAGAGTTACAAAGCTCTCCAAGCTCTTGTTCATCACTTATATAAGGATTATGATCTATCATCAAGTGAACCACTTTCACCTACCTTACTAACCCAACTGCCAACCCAACCAATTCAACCACTATCCCAACCTACGTCGACTTCCTCACTCTCATCTATAAGTAAGGGCGAGGAGCCGAAGCAATCACCTAGTTCAACTGAGCCTATTGTCCATACCATCCACATGATTACCCAATCTCAAGCACAATAGAGGGGTAAAGGAAGAGCCAATATGTCCATTCCATGGACATATCCTTTAGATTCTCAACCTCCTAATTGGGACCAAACACCAACACCACCACCCAGGCCATCTCTTAGACCTGAGTATCCATCCTAGGTATACCTCCAACTAATTCCTCTGCATCCATTCAACAAACCATGTTGAAGCAACTTCATCAAGCACCAGTAAAGATGAGCCTTTATGACTTAACAAACACCTCACCTCATCATCGTCAAGCATTAATAGATGCCCTATAATCCATTGAGGTTCAGCCAAATGACCCTCAACCCCTTGCCTCCTTTATTGGGACCCTTCAACATTCTACCATTGCCACCTTCCAAGATTTTGAGATACCTCCAGCACACTCCAAAGAATCCAACCCACCTCTATTTATCACTCTATATATCAATCACATCTACGTCAAAAGGGTGATGATTGATGGAGGAGCCAACATCAACATAATTTATTCCCATGCATTTGATCAGCTATATTTACCAAAAAATATCATGGCCAAAATCATAACGGTTCTTTGCTCCTTCAATGACACCATGGCCACTATCTTAGGGACCATTGTTCTTCAAATATGCTTGGGACCTAGCACCATCTTCAAGCTATTTTATGTTGTAGAGGGTGAATTCCAATATAACATTCTACTCAGACACCCTCAGATCTGAACTATGAGTTACATCCCCTCAACTTTACATCGCTATGTTAAATTCGAACATGAAGGGCAAGTCATAAGCATCAAGGCCGATCCCAATATTTTTACATGTTGCAACATGACCTATAGGCCTAATTATGTCGTTCTTCCACCTTCATCTCCCTCACAGTCAACCAATCCCATTAACAAAACTGCACCATCAACCACCATCCATAGTGCTTCTACCCTTAATAACGATGAAGCCTCAACTAGTGCATCTATCCCTTCTTCCCAAATTCCTGTTGAGGACTCCTTGACACAAACTTTCCAATGCCTTTTTCTTGGGAAGTACCAAATTTTAGCCTTAGATGCCTTTCCCACTCCCCAAGAATATGGGAACCTTCAAAATGACCCTTCTTATGACTGCAACATAGGTACCATCATCCCCTTTGAACTTTCGAACAATCAAACATAATTTTTCTATGGGGGACTTGATCGACCACTCCTTGTTCCTATCACCACTCTATATATTCAACCTTTCACTTTTGATTTCTCCTATCTATGCAACCCAACCTTTAAAAGAACCTATCACCATTGTGCTTGAAAATGATTTGGTATGGGCTTATACAAATAATAACCTCATGAATTAGCCATTATCAAGACTCAAAAACCTTGTGAGTTCTTTGGGCTTGGGTTCGAACCACCAGAAGAACCCACCTCACCAAAACCTATTGATATCCCTGCAAAAGAGATTCCATCTTTTCCTAATACATATTCTCAATCCAGAGACTCTGACATCATCCCATCTAACTTTTTTTTATCAGTACCATTAGTTTGGGCCCATTGACCTATCAACATAGTAGCCAAACTAAAACCTTTCCTCTCATCCACCTTGAAATGATCAACTGTGATTCGCCCACCATCTATACCATTCAGTGCCAAGACGAAAATTCTATCCTCACCTACCTTGGTATAAGAGACTCTCCCATCCATAAATCCTTCCGTCTAGAAAACTAGACCATGCTTAATGAATCAACTATTAACTTTAACTTAGGAACCCAGGAGAATCCTCATATCATTAAACTGGGCCAATCCTTGGACTCAAACAAGCAACATGATTATCCTGCCTTCCTTTGGGACCATAACATCACATTCTCTTGGTCTTATTAGGATATGCCTGGGATTGAACTCTTCATCACCCTTCATAACATTGTTACCCATCGAGAGGCTAAGCTGGTATGACAAAAACTTCACAAAATGCACCCTTGTATAGCTCTTCTCATCAAGGAAGAACTTCAACATCTTTTATCTATCAATTTTATTCAACCCATTGACTACCCACAATGGGTTTCTAATAGTGTTCCCGTTACCAAGCCCAGTGGGGACTTTGCCTTTGTGTGGATTTTTGAGACCTTAACCTTACATGCCCCAGAGATGACTTTCCTTTACCCAACATCAACTAACTAGTTGACCTTATCATAGGTCATAAGATGTTATCCCTTATAGATGGCTTTTTAGGATACAATCAGAGCTTGATCGCTCCCTCATACTAACATAAAATTTCCTTCACTACTCCTTGGGGAACCTTTGGCTATCAGTTCATGCCTTTTGGCTTTAAAAATGTAGGAACAATGTATCAACAGGCCATGACCTATGTCTTCCATGATCTTATTCATAAAATTGTAGAGGATTATGTAGATGATCTCCTTAGAAAATCTAAACATTGCAAAGACCATTTACCTATTCTTACTATCTTTTTCAACCAACTGATCCAATCCTATGTTTAGATCAATCCCAAAAAATACATTTTTGGGGTTTTGTCTGAAAAACTTTTGGGCTTTATCGTCTCCCTTCATGGAATTGAGATTGACTTTGCTAAAGTAAAGGCCATCCTAGAAATGCCTCCAACAAACTTTAAGCAACTTCACAGTCTACAAGGAAAACTCCAATCTATCTGTCACTGCATTTCTCAATTATCAGATAGATGCCAACCCTTTCACCACCTCTTGAAGAAAGACACCTCCTTTATATGGACCAAAGATTGTCAACAAGCCTTTGATTCACTCAAAGAGTACTTGCTTTCTCCACCTGTTCGTATCCCACCTAAGGATGATCAGCCTTTCTACCTTTATGTATCTACCACTGATCACTCTTTAGGTGCCATGCTAACTCATCAGGATGAACAAAACAAAGATCAAGCCATTTACTATATCAGTCACACACCTATAGAGTATGAGACATGATATACCCATCCTAAAAATCTTTGTCTCACTCTAATTTTTGTTGCCTCTAAGCTTCAACACTGCCTTCTTAATCACAAAACATATGTTGTCACTAACACCGACCCACTCAAGTATATGAACTCTAAGCCATACAAAAATTAGTGTATGGCTAAGTGGCTTATGCTTCTGGCTGAGTTTGATCTTGAGTTTCTTCACCAAAAAACCATTAAGGGGTAAGTCATTTCTGATTAATTAGTTGAATCCCCTCTCTCAGATAACTAACCCATTCCATTAACATTTCTCAATGAGTCTATTGCAACTCTTTCTCAAAGAGAAACCTCTTACCAAATGACCATGTTTTTTTATGGCTCTAAATTCCAACATAGTGGGGGTGCAGGCATAATTCTCATACCCCTTCATGGTAAACCTCTTCCACTATCCTTTAAACTCAACTTTGAATGTACTAGCAACATGGAAAAATACGAAGCTTTGATCATCGGTCTCCAAACTGCTCTTGCCTTAAAAATCAAAACCATTTCTATCTTCAATGATTCTCAACTCATGATTAACCAAGTAAATGGGTCCTATCAATGTAAAAATGACATTTTACAAAGTATAAGCTCCTCGTTGATGAGCTCTTAACATATTTTAATTGTTATCAAATCCAATTAGTACCTCGATCTACTAATAAATTTGTAGACAAAATGGCCTCTTGTGCATCTTGAATACGCTCTCAACCTATAAAATCCAAATTATTTATCACCATCCATAATTTCATTAGGCCCTTGTATATTAGTTCAGACCTTCCAACCATCTGTAGTGTGGAGGCATCTCCTTCTGATTTGTGGTATGACCAAACCCTTGATTACCTTACCCTGGGCATCATTCCACCCAACCTCTTAAAGAATGCCCAGAAGGCCTTTGTGCAGGACACCTCTCATTATACCATACTATGGGGAATCCTATATAAATGTGGCTTTGATGTTTTTCTCCTCCGCTATTTACATAGTCACAAGATTCCTCATGCCATCAAAGAAACCCATGATGACGTTTGTGGGGGACATTTTAGTGGCCTCACTGTCGCCAAAAGAATCCTACGTCTGGGTTACTATTGGCCTACCCTCAATTAGGACTATTGTGACTATGTAAAAAAGTGTGTTAAATGTCAACAACATGCTAACTTGCATCACATTCCCACTCATGGCCTTCAAGTATCCATGGATTATTGGCCCTTCTCACAGTGGAGATTGAATCTCATTGGAGAAATCAATCTTCACTCTTCTTAGCAACACCAATATGTCATCACTGCTACAGAATATTACACTAAATGGGTGGAGGCCATCCCCCTTATCTCCATCAAAGCCAAAAAAATTATAGATTTTATCAATCATCACATTATCTATCATTTTGGGGTCCCTCACAAAATCATAACAAATAACAACAAATCATTCAAAAACAAAAAAGTTCAAGCCCTCTAATATGATTTTGGCATCAAACTCAACCATTCCTTGCCTTATTGTCCACAGGCAAATGAACAAGTAGAAGCCTCCAAAAAAACTCTCATCAAAATGCTAACCAAAGTTGTAAGTGTTTCAAGTCGAGATTGGCACATACACATCCCATTTGTTTTATGGGCCTATAACACTAATATCTGAACTGCAACAGGTGTTACACCTTTTTCCCAAGTCTTAGAGCAGAGGTTGTTCTCCCTCTTAAATTCTAGATTCCCTCTCTTCATATTTCTTTACATGACATCATTTTTGAAGAGGATTATTGTCAAAAATGCCTTACACAACTTAAATTACTTGATGAACATCGCCTTGCTGCCCTTAACCATCTTCACATCTATCAAGAGCATATTACCCATGCTTATAACAAGCACCTCAAATAATGGGAATTCAATATCAGAGATCTCATCCTAAAAGAAAACCAACACGTGACCAACATGGAGAAGAGTAAATGAGGTAAGTTTGATTTCAATTGGCTTGGACCCTACATCATTACCCATAAGTATGGATCATGAGCTTATCATATGTCGTCTCTTGAAGGCAAACTGGAACTTGAGCCTCTCAACGCTTCGCATCTACATTCATTTTTCTATTAAAGAAGGATCAAGCCCACTTGTTTGTCTAACTTAAGCTCATCCCTTGATTATGAGATTTTAACCTTCACCCACCTTCCTCCTCCCCTTTTGAGGACAATTGATTACAGCATAAAACCATGTGAGTAACTGCCACAGTCATAGCCTAATCCTAAATATGGGTACCATGACTCTACCCATAACATGGTTCTCGTGGATACTTTTTGTCTCTAACAAGATGGAATCCCATGGTCATTGTCTTTCAAAACCACATCCTTTCACATATCATTGACCTTCTTGTGTTAAAGTTTTGCCTCCATAAAAGTAAACTTTTGAATCTAATTAGACTTGTCCATGTCTAAACATATCACATCCCAAAATAATTTGGATACCAAAACATTACTTGGGTCAATATCATAAGCATTGCAAACCACTCCCTTGAAAGATAACTACCCAAAAATAAAATAAAAAATGCCAAATGTAAGATAGATTGCTCCCTTAAAGGACAACTATCAAGAACATTAAACAAAGCCAATAAGCTTAGACCACTCCCTTGAAGGATGTCTAAGTTAACTTTATCGAAAGCAAAGCAATTTCCTAGAAGCTTCCCACATCAATCAACTTCCCATGTACAACAATAAAATAAAAGACCCACTATCACAACAAATTCTAAAGCCACAATTGGCTCTCAAACAACATAATAAATTGGAAGCCACAATTGGCTTTCCCATGTAGACTTCCCATATTGATTAGTCTACATCTAGCATACGACATGGACTTGTCTAATACCATCCTTAGGCCACCTATACAAGGGGCAAAACTAATTCACATGCAGTTATCATACATATCACCCATTACCCTTCACACCACCCATCACCCATCTTCCCTTTAAACTATCTGTAAATCAAGGGATTTAGAGCTTACTTGACACCCTGTGATCAAGAAACATTTTTTATCAACTAATGACTGCTCATACATAGCTTTTGAGGGGCTTATATTCATTAATCCAATCCCACTTCAGGTATGTTTTTAGTCCTTGTCAAAAATAAAGCATTGTACCCTATTCTTAATGTGTTTGGTTGGTGTTTTCCTCAAAAATTTTACCATCCAGTATTGCAACAATAATAATCATTCTTTATACATTCAGTGAGATTATAAAAACCACCACCATACCAATCATAACCATAATCATAACATTCATAAGTATCCACACAACCTTAAGCATGATGCCATTCGACTAGTGACATCCAACACATTTTATACATAAAAAATTGTGCAATATTTTATTTAGGGTACGAGGAATTACACGACGCATACATAGTCATTAGATTACACATGGCCTAAAGCACATGCATACTTGACATACCTTATAAATAAGGCATCATTTATTTATTTAAGAAAGTTTGTCTCATGAGCTAGATGGTAGCATTATTGTGGGATGAGGAGATGACATTCTTGTTCATTATTGTTATTATTTTTAATGATGAATATGGTTGAAGATAGTAGTCTTAGTGCATGGAGGGACATACTCCATCATTTACAATGAAAAATTGAATGATGATTATGTGAAGGTAGATGTGCTCGCATGAAGGACATGATATGATCCTGGTACTGGTCTTTATCATGATTATTTTAATAGAATACCTGCCCATTCTTCCTTGCTAACCTAGTTCTCCATTTTGTTGATCGGGAAGGTCATATGATGTCATTAAGTCCCTTGAACATTTTTCCCACTAGAAATAGTCATCTCTACCTACTTTTTCACATGGACACATCACCCTCGGTATGATTGGTCATCTCGATAAAGCCATTATGCACCATCATGATATCTTTTTGTTGCCTTTATCATCCAATTCACATCTAATGTCTTTCCTTGATTTGTCATCTCATAAACCTTGTAGGCATGGTGGTCATTTGTGTCATTATCACCTTTGGCCTGGTTGACGTAAATTGGCTTCTAACCATGGGCTATTATAACGATCATGCCTTTGAGACTGCAACTATTACTGGTGGTGGTAACTCCCAAATCCTCGTTGTTGTAGAAACTCTTCCATTAGAGGTATGCCACCATGAATTCATACTAATACATTCACCTTCTTGTCCCCTCTACGCTCCCCTTACTACCAACCCATTCCATAATCTCTAAATGTTAGATCCCAACCATTGGCAATACCTGTTCCAACATTGTAGTCTTTTCTTTTGGGCCAGCTAAACGTTCATCCATAGCAAGGGAACCACTGTCTTCTCTTGACCATGCAATTTTTTGTTGGTTAGGCTTGAACTAGCGAAACCATTAAGTCATTGGTTCCACGGAGCTGGGATAAAGGATGTAGACATGGCCACCTTTTTTCTAGCATACCCGTGCAACTCTTGGGTTAGGCAAGGTCCATCCTCTATCGCTCACCACACTACTAACTTCCTTACTTATATAATCTACTTGACCGTCAAAGAAAATTTTTATAGGTCATCACTTCGGTACTACCCTTAAAACTCAGCTCATAGCGGTGATGAACCTTGGCCAAAGTGACTCTGTAGATCTAGATAGACCCCCACCTCCTAAAACTTAGTTCATAGCGGTTGACACTATCTCCAAACTCCTACCCTCACATAATTTTATAAGGTGTAACCTCTTAACAAAGGCACCTCTTCTTTGGATTAGCTCTATTGAAGATCATTTGTGGTACTTAGCATTGTGTTCCCTTCTAATTTATCCTACCTTGCCCATTCGTATCTCTCATCCTACTAAATGTGAGATCATTATGGTAACTATTTACCAGTCTACACCATTCACTTTCACCAACACCTTCACCAAAACCCAAAATTATTGTTTTACAAAGCCTTCTACCTTAGCCTAAACCAACCCATGTGGTCCATCAAATTAGGGTTGCCAATTTGAATACCACTCACCCAAACCTTATTAAACTACATTAGCCTAATGTCCATGGACTATGTAGGCACTACTTCACTTCTAAGGGTAGCTTGGCCACTAATAACTAATTCCCATGCCCTTTTTCTTCTCACTCATTTCCATCGCTAACAATGCCCTCTTGCTTAGGGAATCCTACATCAAAGAAGCTTTGAATTCATTCTTCAGCATCCTTATGTTTTAACACCATCTAATACTTCCTCTTAAGTTTTTCCCCCATTATTGGGAGAGCTCCATTAGCCTGAGGTCATTTTGGACTATGTAGGCAATACTTAGTTACTGAGGTCAGCTCAACTACATCCTTTATTTTATTTTCCCTTCTCACCTAAAATATCTTCCTCCACTTCTCTAACTATCCCCCTACCACCTCCCTCCCTTTAGCTTGTAAATCTCTTTTAACCACTTTCCCAGCTTGTCAATTTCTTTTAACACAAGGGTTGATAGCCTTCCTCATTAGCCCCTCTTATCTCCAATAAAACCACCACCTACTATGCCTCTCTAACCTCCCCATCGCCTTTCCTTATGCATATTTCATAGCTCACTCCCTCACCCACTTTTCTTGTTTTTGGTCTCTCTCTCCACTTATTACCAACCTTATCCTTTATCATCTTCAACTTCTTTCACCATCCTCATTATCTCCCCTCACCCTTGGCTATTTATCGTACCCTCTTTATCAATCTCTTTTCCTCACCAATTCCACATCATACTATGCATCTTGAAAGCTTTATGTTTCCTCTATTATTGTACTTTTTCTTTACGTGTACCATGACTCTTCGCAATTTTGCCTTTTTTTCCACCGTACCCATTTTCCATTCTTGTTTGCTTTTTTTCCATCCTTTCATCTTTTTTGTCTTCTCTTTTTCCTCCACAACTAGTTTCTCCCTTGGTATTTATCCTTTGATAAGCCTTCCATAATTGCCTCTTTTCTTCTTCTTAGTTCTTGCCTTTTGCATTCCCCTTTTCCTCTTTCCATCTAAGTACTCACTTGTCTTTTGCGTCTGTGTGAGTATCCTTGCTTTGTATCCCTGCTTCAATTCTTCTTTTTTCTTCTTATCATCCATGATCTTCATCCTTTATTTTCATCTCATTACCTTTCATTGTTTTCCACCATCCTCTCCCTTTTTTCCATTTCCTTTCATTTTTATCATCTTGAGGACATGCCTTGTTCTTCCTAACCTTCTTTTTCCTCCTATATGACCATGTTTGGCTCCTTCCATCCTTCTCCACCTTCATCTTTATCTGTGACCTTGTTGTTTTCTCTACCTATTTCTTCATCCATCTCTTGGTCTGCCTTCACCTCATCCCTTGTTGAAACTCCTCCATTCTCTCCCATTGGCACTCCACCTTCTCACTCATTAGAGTGCGGTCACCAGTTGAACTGATTTGATGTACATCTCCTTGTCTTCTTCCTCATGTCTTCCACACCCTTACCTCAATGCACAAAATCTAGTCAGGATCATTACTTAAGGTATATCCCTTTCTTCTTTTAACGCCTTTGTGTGTTGCACTTGAACCCTCTTTTTTGTACCTCTCTAGCTACTTCATTCACCCTACCTATCACCTTTCTCCCTTTTAAACCCTCTACCCATTTTGAGCATGCTCCAACCTCAAAAGTCTTCCACTCAATTTTGGTTTATTGTGAGATATATACCAATCCTACGGATTTATGACACAATTGGTCAAGACTGTAGGCTCATATGACCAACTAACAAGCCTGAGCATTGTTAAGCCATTGGGAGGAAGATTCCTTCCCCACCCCCTCTAGTCTTACCTATTTTAAACCCCTTTTCTCTGGCCTTCAAAGATGTTAGAATCAACCTTCAAATGGAAGATTTGGGATACCTGCGTGGGGATGATAGCTACACCTCTCACACACCCTAACCTTCCAACCAATAATTTCCCTTGATTCTCCCTTCTTGGACTACATCTTCTTATGCCTTAAAATAACCTTGCTCTTTAATTGCAATCCACAACCTGCTCCCTCATTTAATTAATATTATTATTATTCACCTCACTCCATATTCCAAAACCCCTCAGCATCTTTCTATAAATTTTCTCAAAACTCAATGCTTACTTATTTTGGGGCCCCACTGACTCAAGGGTCAAGGGTTTGAATCTTCGCCACTTCTCATTTACCCACTCTGCTACTTTGCTTCCCTAAATTGTTGAATCATACCCTTCCATAACTTGTTAATGACATTGTTTTGAAGTGTGCATAATATCAACTTATTTGGATGGTGATAAAAGAACCCATCAGATCACCAAGGTAATTTGAGTAGTGTCATATTTTCTAAATCTTGGTAAAGCATATTTCTCCTTTTTGAAATGGTGATTGAAATTTCATGCTTAAACCTGCTTATCCACAGCTGTATATTCCTTTCACATAGTTGACATAATCATCTAATTGAATCCTAGGTAATCTCATCCACCATTTCTACCAAACCGATCAAAAAACTATTTGATACCCATATTTTCCACCCTTTTGGAACTTCCCTTTCTCCAACATCCTTCAACTGGACCTAACTACGTGATATCAAATTGGGACAACCAAGTTAACCAACACTCTTCACCTCAAAAGAACTACATTTGGCCTGACGTTCTTGTTGGATTCCTATCCATGAAAATATGCAGGCAGTGTCTACTTTTTGCATGCATGTGGAGTCAGCTTAGCCATCCCCTTCAAACTTATACCTAATCCACCCATGCTTTCACCATGTCTACCTTGACATTGGTTACTTCTAACCCAAAACATTAGTGTGTTTTGCGAAAACATTTGAATACAATGACCAACCTTACCATGTTGAACTTTTCAACATTTGCACCACCTCATGCATGACTTGACCAATTGTGTTATTTTGTAAGAGCACTTCCTACCCTAGATACTTGTGACTAACATCGAACCTATCTAGATGACTTGATATGCCTAACTCTATCTGTTATGACCAATATTATGGACTAGTTATCCCTATCACATGTCTTTCTAGGATTGAACTTATTACCAAAATTGGTAGATTTAATCTTTACACAATATTGACTATTGTGCTTAGTCATGTTTTATAAACCCATTTGCATTTCACATGCCCAGCTACCTTGTGGCACCACCTAGTGCCTCCCCACCAACTGCTTATCAAACCTACACCCCATTTGGACTTCTCTCATCGACTCTCAGTTTTAGGGGCAACACCTCCTCTCATACTTAGAGCACCCTAACCTTAGACCAAGTAATTCATTTGTGTTTTGCAACTTGTTAACTCAAAGCTACATAACAAAAAGTGGCAAAATGTAGACACTAGAAAATTGTGCACTTATAGTTTTCAATGACTAAATGCCTCAAGACCCCCCTAAATACCCCCTTAACCTTCTTAACCCTTAACAAACCCCTCTTAACCAACCAAATCACTATTTTCCTAGTCACATAATACTATTCAAAAATACTATTCAAAAGCACTATTCACTATCACTATTC
This sequence comes from Torreya grandis, assembly GCA_037957365.1. Classification (NCBI taxonomy): domain Eukaryota; kingdom Viridiplantae; phylum Streptophyta; class Pinopsida; order Cupressales; family Taxaceae; genus Torreya; species Torreya grandis. The sequence continues at coordinate 1,129,022 of JARHVA010001127.1, forward strand.
ACAGTGACATGACAAGTGGCATGGCAAGTGACATGGAAGGTGATTTGGGAGGTGATATGGCAAGTGACATGGCTTAAAAGTGATGTGGTTTGATGTGGGACATCATACCCCACCTGGGACCCTTTCCAAAGTGCTTGATGACCTCATTTAAGCATCACAAGGGCCCCCCATTGAAATATAATGATTTTCCCCTAAAGGGACCATTAGTCAACATGTATTTTACATGAAATTAACCTCCAAAATAAGATACCTACCTCTTTAAGACAAAGGGCACCCATTTTTGACTTCTTAACCCAAATGGGAATCTCCACCCAACTCATTTTGACTAATTCATCCACCACATAGAAAATGGTGCCATACCTCTATTATTCCTCTTTTGTCATGACTGTTCACAATATATGCTATAAATCCCCCCCTTTCCTTCACCCAGGGTTAAGTTGGAAAGTGGAAAATTAGTATTTTTGTTATTAACATTTAATTGTAGGTTTTTGGAGGAGGTAATCCACTTGAGAAGGAGGTCATCCTCATCTTGGAGGAAAAAAGATTCAAAGCATTGAAGCTCTCCTAGAATCACTCCAGGATTTCATCAACAACACCATCATCGACAACCATCTCAAAGGTAACCTTGTTTGTTTATTTCATTTCAACTTATTATCTCCTTTGGCCTATTCTCTCTTGACTTCTAAACCCCATCCTTGGCCTATTCCTTCTTGAATTATAAACTATAACTCCTTACCCCTTCTTTTTATCCCTTTACCCCATTTACCTCATTTTCACCTTCATCCCATTTATCCTTTTGCCCCTTTACCCATTTCCCCCTTTTACCATATTTGTTCTCTTGGCCATTTACCTATTTTCAACCCTTACCCTTTTACCATTTCAACCACTTACCAACCTCAAATAAACCATCCTTTTGACCCTTACCAAATTACCAAACCAAAATCATAACCATTAACTTGGCCAATTTGCAGCATTAGCATTATTCAAACTACTTGCTTAAGTTTAATCATCTTAGCAAAGTATTTTGGTTTCTTAATTGATTTATTATTTTTAGTCTTAGTTTGTTGTTATTTTATGCTACCCTTAATTCCTTTTATCAAACTTAACTTGTTTTAAAGTAGGTGGATTGGCAGCCTCCTAGAAAGCCTTCACTTCTAGGATCTATCTTACATTAGCCAATCCACCCATATCCTTACTAACAAACAAGTGTGTGGTAGTATTTTTTCTTATTTGAAGGTATTCTTCCCTAGCCAAAGAAGAGTTATCTACAATCATCTAGATTCAACACATGCACTTTTAACAGGTTTTTCTACACACCCCTTTATCACTATTTTCTTTCTTCCAAAACTAAGAAAAAAGAAAAAAAATAGAGAGAAACAAACACATCAAAGCCTTCAATCATATCCACACCCTATGTTTGTAAGCTCTCATCAAGCCATTCTTAGTCATGCTCTGTGCTCTAACTTGGTTGACAACCAGTTCACTATCACCTAATGCCTATAGCACCATGATTCCATTTTTCTATGCAAGCTGAAGGGCTTGGGTCAACACCTCATACTTGATAGCATTGTTCATGTAAGAAAAATGTAGTCTAAAGGCATGGAAGTATTTTTACTTATGGGGTGAGACCAACATGACACCAGATATTTTACCATTCTTACTTCGGGAGATATTGAAGTATAATTACCACATACCTTTAGGATTCTTGTGCACCCTTATGAGCTGAGGAAGCATGGAATCCTCTTCCATGATACAATAGGTGTCTATCCCTATCTCTACATTTTCATATGGATTGAAATCAAAATGTTCACATGCCTATTCATCTAGTAGGTCATCTGGGATCTCCTCTACCAGTATTATGGCCTTGTGGAGGATTGAATTCTCATCTTGGTCAAACAATGCACAATTTTGCTCAATTGGACTGGGAGAGTAGGGCTTGACATGGCTCTTGAAAATAGGCTCTATCCTTATGATCACTTTTTTTCCATATCTGGTTCTCAGTAATATATGTGACCAATCTAAAGACAAATACCCTCCCATCTTCATCGTGAAGTCTTGAGAGAGGTAGATGGTGAAGTAAGGAGGTAAGTCCATGATTGTGATATCTTATGTAATGGAGAGGCTTGGGCATGCATGTAATGTAAGATTCAAATCTCTGATGACCCCTACAACTTTGACCATCATACCATCAAGCTAAACCACTCCTTTTAAAATAGGGGAATACATAATTCCCAATGTATCCATGACCTTTTTAGGCATCATTGAGCTACTTGTGCCTAAATTAATCATGCAGTTATGTACCAAATGCTAGTCGATGATTAAGGAGATGTAAAACGAAGGTGGATTATTGCCATTGCATATTTGCACTTCCTCCTTTGGTTGGCATAAGCTCACAAAAGTAGCATGCACTAATTGGGGTGCTTGACACTCTTGAAAACCTTTCAGTGCGTCCTATGATAAATTTTGTTGAGATAGAATAGTAAGTGCATCCCACATAGTTACATTGAAGTTCATCTTCTTCATCTACTCTACTATGTTGAAGGGAACATGAGATCCTTTTGGTTGTGGCTTTGAGGGAATGATCTATTATGGTGTCGATACACTAGTTTGAAGTGGTCCCTCCTTCTGCACAACCTTTTTTGGTCACAAAGGTCATATGGGCACCTTAGCTTGCACCCCTACACGAGTGATCTAGGACATGGAAGGCAAGGGGAATACAACTGATATGGCTTCCTCTATATTTCTCCTATTGAATCTCATATTAAAAACAATTGGAATGCTTCCTCTACTAGGTGTGCTACCTTGATCTATGCAGTTAAACTCATCTTCTTACCAATTGACAAAAATAGACCCATACTATGGTTGAGCTGGCACTTGGGTTTCTCCCATATGTGGGGTTACGCTACTTGTTTGCTCTTGCATTGAGGGAAAACTTTGCACCATTAGTGTCTAGTTCATGACTTCATTTGTACATGTAACTTGATTTTGTAGTTGGCTGCATGGGAAGCACCATTTTGAATCCTACACTGGGTTGTTCTATACATAGACAAGGACTTTGGAAGTATTCGCAGCATCAACCTTTTCTACATAAGCTACTTTGTTATATGTGAGTTGATTTTGGGTTTGTATTGCCACCTTGGTAGGGAGGTCTATTTGACGGGTACTGTTGAGCGAAAGGTTGGTGGGATTTGGGGTACTACACTTGCTACCTTTTGAGAGCAACAAGTTCATCCCCAAAAATTTTGGTAGCGATTTCACTTTGTGCAATTCATTAAAAGAGACAGCGAATGAAGTAGGTGGGATCACCATATTAGGTATAGGCACTAGCATAGGTTGCATAGCTTCTCGATTAGGAAGAGGATCTATGATTATAGGCATAAGGGGTCTAGACACAATCTTTCCAGCTTGGATTAAATAATTTTTTGCATGTACAATAACCTCATAGGCATCGAGGAGGACTGTGGCTCCCATAGACTATATCATCACTATTATATCACTGTTAAGAGCCTTTAGAAAATATAGAAATGCAATGTTAGGATATGGCTTACACAAGGGTGGGATTCTATCCCAAACCCTCTAAAATCTAAAGTTGAAATCAACAATCATCTCATGCGGGGTTCACTTTATGGTCATGAGTTATTATATCAAGGACAAGTGATTACTTCAATCTTCAAATTACTTGCATAATTATTTACCAAGTTCATCCTAGTTGTGAATAGAATTTGGTCTCAAGCCTCGGTACCACTAAAGGGATTTTGCCTTGAATGAGGAAGCAAGTAACTTGACCATGACATTATCTTCAGTGACATGGTGCATTGAGGAGATATTTACAATATATTGAATATGCTCCATCGGGGAGGTTAAATTTTTGCCCATAAAATATGACAAAATTTTGAGGTCTGCCACTAGAATGTCATCATACTGCACAAGAACTAATGGGTTGCCTCCATTGAAAGGCATAAACACTTGATCCTTTGGTATAACTATGAATGGGATAGGGAATAGGCCTCTTCTAGGTATGGATAACCTTATAAATGGAGAGGTGGATTACACCCTGGGGGATGACAATCTTATGTTGCTCATTTTGACAAGGAATAAAGACACTCTGACTCTTGCTCTCCTAGATGGCACTAAAAGCTCAATGAAATAGAAATCAATGCCTCTTATAGATGATCTTATTTTTCTTGGCATGTAGATAAGGGATTGATATTTACATACCAGAGATGCTTAGAGTCACCAAGTGCTCTTACTTTGTGTCTACTACACTTGTTAGCTAAAGATAGCACCAATTCCTTAGCTCCTTTAAATGTTGGTCTCACCGGGCGTGCTAAAAACTATTACCATTTAAAACTTGCACTCATGGATGTTCTGTGATGTGAAGAAGCTTTGTAGTGGGGTATTGAGAATGAAGGCCTTGTGTGGGGTGTAAAAGTCCATGGTATTGAGTGCAGGCGTATTATCACTAAGATGCATGTGCAAGCATCAGTTGTCTCATCACAACAATAGGAATGTCCCCAAGGTCTGGGACCCTTACGCTCCTTGGGATGAGCCTCTGGAGTAGGTTGGATTCCTTATATTCTAAATTCACATGGTTTAAGACCAATGCACAAGCTTAAAAATTATAAAGGTAAATCTACTACTAGCCTAAACCTAAACTTTTGAGAGAAAAAGGGGAGGGAAAAGGTAAGAGATGTTGAAAGTAAAAGAGGCAATGCGCCCAGATTAGAGCGAGCGCTCCTACTGTCATAAATACACTAAAAACCTTTGAGAATAAGATGTATCTATATAGATTACACTAAGGATGATTAAAATGCATAATTATTTTTCATAGAGGTATAGGAACATAGCGTAACATTGAGAGGGATAAAGGTTATCCACAGACAAGGCCTACGCAAACCTGAGTGCACATAGAATATGACCTGCAAGTGAGTTCTGTGTTCAATGAGGAGGTGTGAGAAATGGACAATGGTGAGAGGGGTTAACATTAACCACAAACAAGGATAAAAAAACACAAGTAGCAACAAAACATCAGAAGAACAAAAGGAGATGAACTTAATTCTCATTAGTATGCAGGATTTAGCCAATACAAGTGCTCTTGGAGGGCAAATTTTAGCTGCATGAGGTTGCTAAAAATATCAACCCTTTTATAAGTAAAAAACCAGGCTTTTATAGTGAACAAAACTATTTTGTAATAAATGCACCACTTGGGGTGGCAGGTGCAACTTTGTAATATACCTAGGGAAGGAATAACTCTACAATCGCTTGTCTCTTCAAGGGGGCTACCTCTTTATTAGAGTATCTAACTCTTGATTGATATATTTTCTTGAATGCCCTTAAAATGGCCTAAGCCCTCTTATTTATATTATTATAATCTACCAAACTTGTTATTCTTATGCATGTGGTATTAAACTACTATTTACTATTCTACTATTTATGCTACTAATCAAGCCAAATTTCATTTTATTTTAAGGTTTGGGTAGTTCATACAATTGCAAAGTTGTAGGAAGGGTTTATAGCATTTTTGCAAGAGATTTTAGAGAGAGATTTTTGAGTGGCATTCTTTTTTAGAGTTTAAATAGATATTGTTGTAGATATATTGGGAAATTATATTTGTCAAAATGCAGGGTTTGAAGAGCCAGTTGGATATATGAATATGAAATCTACCAATTCAAAGTGAAGATTTTCATTTTTTCTCAAAACAACTTGATTGTTATTTTACATATTGATCTCAAACAATAATAAATCACTACATACGATTTATAGGTTTTATGTGCTTTTATCTCAGCTTTCCATAATAGTTTGAATTTTGCAATTTTATTTAGAATTGTAGAAGTTATCACAGTTTTATTAATTGTTATTTGTATAAAAAAAGTCATGGAGCCTTCTATTTTATCAAGAGAAATGCATTCATTAAACAATATTCATGCTATTTTTGATATAATTGAGCTTCACTTCCATATAACCACACAATATGATGCAAACATTAATATATAGTTATATTGGGAGCATAACTATAGCGAATGGTATGTGGATTCATTTCCTAGGGACGGATAGATTAGTAGCATAAATAGTAGAATAGTGAATAGTAGTAAATAGTAGTTTAATACCACATACATAATAATAAAGAGTTGGGTAGATTAGAATAGTATAAATAAGAGGGCTTAGGCCATTGTAACGGCATCCAAGCAAATATATCAGTCAAGAGTTAGATACTCTAATAAAAAGGCAGCCCCCTCAAAGTGGCAAGTGATTATGGAGTTATTCTTTCCCATAAAAAAATAAATATTTTAGTAACATAAGTAGTATTATGTGTATTATTTAATAAAGATTCTTAACATCTGGTATCAAAGTACTTTTCATGGCCAATTTTCATTTCATTTTAAGGTTTTGGTAGTTCATATAGTTGTAAAGTTGTAAGGGTCTATAACATTTGTGCAAGAGATTTTAAAGTGGTATTTTTGACTAGTATTATTTTGTAGAGTTTAGAGAGGTATTTTTTTGGATATATTGGGTAATTAATTTTTTGTCAAAATATAGGTTTTGAAGAGCCAGTTGGATATATGAAGCCAAAATCTACTAATTTGAAGTGCAGATTTTTGTTTTTTCTCAAAATAACCTGACTATTCTTTTTCATATCACTCTCAAACAGTAATAAATCATGGCAAAAAAATTATGATTTTTGTGCATCTTTATCTCAGCTTTCCATAACAGTTTGAATTTTTCAATTTTGTTTAGTATTGTAGAAGTTATTGTAGTTTTACTAACTATTATTTATAATAATAAAAAGTCATGAAGCCTTCTATTTTATCTAGAGCAATGCATTCATTAAATAATATTCATGTTATTTTCAATAAAATTAAGCTTCACTTCCATATAACCACACAATATGATGCAAACATTAATGTATGGTTAGATTGAGAGCATAATTATAGTGAATGGTATGTAGATTCATTTCTTATAGTTGAAGAATATGAAGCGGAAATAACTACATGGATGGAATTGGAAGACATTTGTAGAACATGGAATGAAGTTCTCTTTCACTTGTATGAGGGTGATTTTAGTCTTCTATTCACTAAGTCTTCCATACATATGGTATAAACTTATTTTCTTCTTCCTTCTAATGATTTTCATAATTTAGAGAATTCTTTGGTGAGGTTAACTACTTCAACAAATGTATGTCAAGATTAATGTTAAATGGGATGGCATATATCCTAAGTTAGTTCATCAAGCATACTATTTTGAACACCCTTACTCTCATTTTAAAGAGATGATTGTCATGCTTCAAGTTATACTTCAATCTTTAATTACAATACTCATGTTCACTAGGTTGATGTATATGTTCACCTCCCAACATAGAACGAAGAAGTGAAAGTAAAAAAGGATGCATGGATGGGATTCTATCTAGTATTTAACCTATTTTAATATGTATGGTTAAAATTTCATCTTATTATTTATTATCATGTTGCGAGGGTGAAACATTTTTAATGGGGATGGAATGTAATATACCTAGGGAGGGATATATTAGTAACATAAATAGTAGAATAGTGAATAGTAATTTAATACCACATGCATAAGAATAAGGAGTTGGGTAGATTAGAATAGTATAAATAAGAGGGCTTAGGCCATTGTAAGGGCATCAAAGCAAATATATCAATCAAAATTTAGATACTCTAATAAGGAGGTAGCCCCCTCGAAGTCACAAGTGATTATGGAGTTATTCCTTCTCATCAAAAAGGAATATTTTAGTAATATAATCAGTGTTTATGTGTATTTATATGTGTGAGATATTAGGTTCATATCAAACTTTTAATTCCTTTGTGGCACCGTAGCCATACTTTATGAAATCCATTCAACGATTTGGATCTGGAGTTGGTGGCAAGACTCTGTCAGGGTACACATGTGCCTAATAAGATAGAAGCTTTCTCTGACATAGTCAGAGGGTGGCATGTACTCATATTCCAATGTCTATCAGCCACTTTTACATTTACTTGATCTGACAAGGCCTAAGATTTATGTAACTACTTCTTCAACTACCTCTTTATATCTCACTACCACTTGTCACTTGTAATGTAGACTTCATTTTCAATTTGCCATGTTATCACCATGTGTGATGTGAAGCTTGGCGTACACTCCTCTCTTAACATGTTATATGTGCATAGAGTTTGTGTGTGCATCATTGATTCAGAAGTACTCTTACACCAAGGTACACACAAGAGTCCCTTGAAACTTGTGAGTTTGCATAGTAGGCAATGCGTGGCTTTAAGATTGCATCCTGTGGTATCCAAGGGCACATGAGTAGGATCTTTCACTCTGAAATGGAAATAAGTTGGATGGTTATAGGGAAGATTCTACATAAAAGTGCACATGAATATTGGAGATGATGGTGCATTCCTCATAATCCTAGTTGTTCATTGTACACCTTTTATTGACCATTCAGAATATGAAGCTTTACATCTTGAACCTATACATTTTTTTGAGTTGTGCGATAAAAGATCTTATTTTTAGGTGCACATCACGACTCTAAGTGGGCACAAACTATCATTTCATTATTGTGTAAACCTATGTTTGAGTATCTTAGGTATGGGTGCAGATAGAGAATGCTTGTACACTTTGCTTGAAGCACCTGGGATCAAGTTGGTGCACAAAATCTTCTTATGACCCCTGAAAAGTCTTACACCGACTAGGGGTGACTTAGAAAGTTAATAGCTTGAATGGCCTCCTTCCTCCAATGCCTCCAACCTCTAATAGGTGAAGCTACTTAATCAATAAGATAGGTTAGCATTTACTCTGATGGTTCTAGCAGGTTCTCTATTAGTTGCTTCCATAAAAATTAGAAACCCTCCCTTAATCTGGATGTCACGAACAAGTGGTAATGCCTCTTTGAGTTAATTTTTTTAACAATTTTGACAATGATTATATATGACATAAAATGAACCAAAAAATTGGATGCTTGACATTATGACTTAATGCACTTTATTGATGAAAAAATGACTTTTAATTTTCCACTCATTTGACATAAGATTGACTTTTTTTATTGTTACAAAATTGGACTATAAAGTTTTGAACAATATCAAGATATAAAACAATTATGTTATTATTTTTAGATCAATACTCTAAGATAATCTTATTAAGAAATCTAAATTGACAAAACTTTAACACTAGACCTAATACAACTCTTATATTGAATCAAAAGAAATTAATTATATTCTAAACTAAAAAGACATATGTTATTGCTATATAACAATATGATCAAAAAATGACATGTAATAACTCAACAAACTTATATCTCGTACGACATAAATTGAAAAATACCTGATGGGACCTAAAACCTATTGCCTTATAACACTATTTTACTTTATAGAATTTAAAATAGATTACTGCGACCTCTTTTGTTTAAATCGTCTATGAAGAATTTGGAAGGTGAGACAACTGCAAGTCTTCAAATACAATGCAAATCGATGATGATCTGAGGTAGATCCAAATGATGCACAATATACACATAGGTGGATTTTACAACATGAAGTTGTTTCTGATCAGACCAAACACACATACATGTGGATTACTTAATGAGATGGGTAAACTTTTCTTTTTTAGTTGTCAAAGAATTTATTGATGTAGGGATGTAGGAGATAGCAAATACATGGCCAGAAGATAATAGGTATGCATAGAATAAAATAGACATTGTTACAGACTATGAGTCTTACAGTAATAGAAGAATCATGATGTATGTTTGTTGAATACATCGTAAAAATGGCTAGACAAGATGGTTACATGCATCAATATTGTAGTTACAAAATAGACTTTATAGCTTATAAATCCACATAAGATACATGTATAACAATAAAAACTATTATTATCTGCTCTACATGCTGAGTATTGAAAATGTCAACCTAAGGTAATGAACTTGTGGTGCTCAGGCGATGACCAACGAAGGCGATGACCAACGATGCCGGATCTATAAAGTGTGACAAAGACAAGATTGAGCCTCAATTCAAATCTAGCATAATGCAATATTTCGAAAGCAATAATCCACACTTTTTACTATGGATGACACTCCACTCTTTAGGAAACCCCTTCCCTATATTTTTTAATACCTCAGACAACTTGAATAGCTGTAGTCTTATATTGATGGGATACCACTATTATAGGACTCTCATAGGCTAGGGCAACCATAGCTTGCAGCGAATGTTCCCCTTAATAGATTTAATAGAACATTTATTTGTTCTGATACCAATAATAGTAATTTGGAGAGCTTATACACATATTTAATACATGCATAAGAGCCAAATAGAATACAAACAAATATTTTAATCACGCTATTATTATTATATTATTGCATATAATAATTTCTTATTACATTTCTTCTTTGAACACTATTATATATATAGGAGGATAATATCTCTCCCAAATAACCTCCAAACCATATGCAACATAATTTTGTTATTCCTAACAATATAATATCAACTATCTAATACAATCTTACCATATTAACCATACAGTTATTAACAAACCTATAAGTATTATTTACCTCTCAATAAATATCCTACCAAATGTAAATAATATTTTACCTAATGTAAATACTAAACTCTAACATTGCACAACTTTAGAAAATGTCAAGTAAATTTTTTATAACTTGTGGAAAACAAAAAATTATTTGTAGAACTTGTAAAAGGTTTAATGAACTTTTACAAATTGTGGGAAAGCCAATGGTTTTTTACATGGGGAAGCTTGAAAGCACTTTTGCACTATTCAGGATATGAAGTGTTTTGCTTATAATTTTTTAAATTAATAAATTAAAATTAATTAATTAACTGATTAAATTTTTCAAAATTTGGCAATTTTAATCCCAAACCAAAAATTAGTTGAAAAAATCAAAATTTAACCAATTTTTTTAAATCTCTAAAAATCATGACAACCACTGGATCTTACTGGGATTTTAAATTAAAAGGGATAGAAAGAACTTAGACTCTAGTATTGTAGGCAAATATTTTATCCATTGGGCAACAAAGTCTTGAATTTAACTACAATTTGATCAATTAAGAAGTAACCGATCTAAATGATAAAATATCAGGTATTCAAACCATCATAATGTTATCACATGTCAATGGAAAATGTATGTGAGGGCATCAAGTACTCATCCTGATAGATTTTATCACATATCTTAGAGGATAGTGTAGGCGAGTGTGTTAGGTACTCAACTTGATAGATGCTATCACATATCCCAAATGATAGTGTATGCGAGGGAATTTTCATTATGTGTTTTCACAAAAACTAAAATGCAAATAGAGAAACCTATCCTTCAGATACTAAAGAGTGATGACAGACAAACCTTCTTTTGCTGAAAGAGATATAGTCAAAAAATTATAAATACGCTCAACTTTATGACTCAAAATCCTTGAATTAAGGTTGACCAATATATTCTCTTCAAATATCTTTCCATTCAAAATGATACTCTAAAAATCATTCACTGTCTCACCATTTGGAAGCTTGAAAGATAGTACAGATCTCAACAAGTGATTTAAGCCTTGTCTATTGGGCTACGGAGTCAATGTCTCATTCTATAAAAAAATTACCATCACCGTCATTAAAAAATATTCTTAAAAAGTTCTATATCTCACATTTACACATCTTAATCTAGCCAACTGACAGTCAGTTTGCCTATTTCAATTTTATGATAAATGAACATGAGATATCGATCTACATCACCTACTTAGAATACTTCTCTTCATATCTCGATCTGACTAACTAAAAACTAGTTCACCTATCTCAATCGTATGAGAAATGAACACTTGTTATTGGGCTAGATCTCCTACTCATGAAAATTTTCATGTTTACCCCTTGTTCACTTGAAGAGATCCATGAAAAAAACCTATCCATTCTGTCATTTGAGGAACAAACATCCATATCACCATTTTCATGATTGTAAAAGTTATTATCTAAATCAACTACCAACTTTTTGTTTTTTAGATCCACTTAACTGAAGAACTTTAAAGTTTCTTTTTAAGAATGTGATCTTTTTGTCAATCTTGAAGCAACAACCATTTTAACATCTTTCTAAATTGTGTGATTGTTTGTGATATTTTCTAGATAGAGATCACAATTATGATTATGTGTAGGTAGAAAGACTAATACATGGAGAAGGAGGAACAATTGATAAAGTGTTGCATTTATTGAAAAACAACACAAAAAAAAAATGAAATGATAAAAGGAACAAGCCAAAATAGGGAAAGCAAGACTATTTACAAAGAGAAGATGAAAATGAGAAGATTATACAAAATCATTCACCAACTATGAGAAGTACTTACCATTTTAAAACAATGAATTTGACTTATGAAATTTGAACACATTTAGCAACCGTGACCAAGTAGGTGGGAAAAGGAACTTCCAGTTATCATTCACACATGGATAATCATGAATGAACAAACCATTACCATCTTCATATCCTAGAGTGGAAACATTGTGAATTCTCTGATCCTATGTGATCCTTCTTGAGTAGCATTAGGTTTCACCAATATTTTCCTAGATAAATTTAAATGCATCTTTGCTAGATACAAGAATTGAATCAGAGAGAAGTCTATTACTTTTTTCTTTCTGAGCTAGAAAAATAACAAGAGAATCTATTGGAATGATCTGAGTGCAGATATTCATTTCCAAATTATTTCTCATGACAAAGACAAACTTATTGTCAAATGAATCATCATTATCTTCTCTTTTGCCTTGACATTTTCCATTTCACCTGTAATGAGTATTGGAACCATTTGTTTTGGCTTCATGTCTTTCTTGATTTTAACTTTAGCCTGCTTATGATCTTCAATCTATGTGGGGTTGATTGCTCCAGAGTTAAGTTATGAGCAGAACTCTTTTTTGATAGAATTTGAAAATGAAATACCTAAGGAATCTTCATTTTTAACTATTGAGTTTTTCATTCTGATAGAGAAAGGATCTTTTACTTGATTAAAATTGGCATTGTATTATATTCTCTTTTATAAAATGGAAGATTACACTTTGCATTATTGATCCTTTATATCTATGTTTCAATCAGTTGTTCTTATATAACTCATTTTCTCCTAAGACTATGAATTTTAAACAATCCTGTGAAAAAGGCAAATCTTTTTCTTCTTTGCTGAGGAGGAAGTCAAATTCTCTATCTATTCTCTGATCAATCAATAATTTTTCCAACTATTCACCTTCTTCCACAATCATGAAACTGAAACAATCATATGTGATAAGAAGCACTTTCTCTTTTTCTCTGTTAGAGTTCTGACGTGTTTGATCATGAATTTGACTTCAAAAACTCCTTTTAAAATGATGATGACTCTTGACTATATTAGGTTTCACTATTTCTCCACTATTTCTAATAGTTACAATATGTTTTGAAACTTCATTCTTTACCATTCCAAACAAAACCATGCCATCTTCAATTTTAATAGCTTCCTATTGTATGACTTTCAAGTCATTTACCTTGTTCTTCATCTAGATGAATTTGATTTTTGGTTGTAAATAACCAATGAAGACACAAAGTTGATTTTTAGGACTTGGTTGATTTGTCTGAGGAATCAGTCTCAACAAATTGTTGAAATGGGTTGTGAACTATCTCATTTGCTCATCATCTTGCTTTTGGATTCAAAATAAATCTAACAATAATGTACACATGTTTGCAATTGATTTGAATATGTCTAGGAAATTTTTATTCAAGGAGTCTTAATCCACAATGCATCCATCTTCTAGGTGCTAAAAGCACTTAGCAATAGGTGCCATGAGAGTCTCAACAAACATTTTGACAGCAACATTTTCATGCATAACTCCAAGATATTATAAGATACTATGAAGGCCAAAATATGGTTATCTGCATCTTGACCATTTTATCTAGAAAACTTCAAAAATCTCTTCTTTGAGCCTCATGATAACTCATTGTACTGGGCCAAAGCCAACAACACAAAAAAAATTCCCTATGGGACACATGGAACATTAGGGTTAGGGTGAACCAATGTCATTTATTCAATCAAAAAGATGCAAGCACTAGGTACTATATCTCAATAGAGTCGCCAATATCCATTCCAAAGGAGGTTCCTTAAAATATCTAAAAATTATGTGCATAAAGCACCTTGATCCCCAGTGAAGTTGCCAAAAACTATTGGCTCAAAAAATTGCCAAGGGGACAAATTTATGACTTTGAGTCAGTAATGTGGAAATTGAGTCTTTATGCTAGTCAAGAATATGGCGATTTATTCCATCTCCTATTATCAGGTGAAGCTACCTTTATTGAAATCTAAAAACGGAAAAGTAGGAGAAAAGTTATTCATATCTATTTACAACAAAAATATTTTCTATGAAAGTTTTGTATTTTTAACCAGAAAGCACATAAAGGATATAGAGAGAAAATGAGGGGAATAAAGGGAATGATGGGAAATAGAGAAAAGAAATGAATAAAAAGATAATGAGATTATTATAGTCAGTTAAACACAAAAGCTACCATGATAATCCTATAAAAAATGAAAGACAACTCTGGGTAGCTAAAATATGAAAACTTATTAGAATAGTCCAAGAAGGGGAAAACACTGTATTCATGGAAACCTCTCTGATTCAATGAGTGGTAAAGATATAATGCACTCTTAGGAGTACAAAACATAAATTGAGACAATTATCTACTACTAGTAACAAATGAAATACAACTATCTCATATTTACCTGTAAAAGATAATTAAAATATTGCTTAAACCCCACCGAGATTTCACATTCATAGAAATAACACAAAAAGAGTCTAAAAATACTTAATATGAAATTCTCATTTTATGACAAATTGGTAGTGATTACAAAGATAAATTATAATTAAAGATATATAAATAGGGGAATCATATACAAAGATACAACTCATGAAGAAACATTGAATGCAAAGCTTACAAAATTTTCGAGTCTCAATCTTTATTGAGTTGAAAATAAAGTTTAGCTCTTCAGACAAAATCTCTATAGATTCTCACTGCCAAAAAATTCTCCTTATAATGAGTCTAACACTCATATTTATAGAATGGGGAGGTGGTTATGATACGTAACCACCTATTTTTTTTGTTTTGGATGGTGTAAAATTACATTAAGAACATCGCACCATTTAAGTAGTGTAAAAATGAGTTGTGTAATTACACCGCGTGCAAAAGTGAAATTACAAAATTGCACCACTTGAATGGTGCAAAAATGCTTTGGTGCTTTTACACCATTTGAAAAGTGTAAATCAAAATTGCATGATTCGACACTTACGAAGTTGACACAGTGCATATACACAAATGACATTTACGAGTTTGCACTTACAAAATTTACAATTGGAAATTGTAAAATAAGATTCAACATTTACATGAAAGACCAAAAACTTTTGATGGAGCATATTCATCTTTACTTTAACTAAGGATATTTTCAACATTATCTAACAATTTTTTCTTTCCTTCTATTGCAGCCATTCGATTCACTACAAATTGTTTGACAAAATGTTTCAATGAAAGTTTGCATTCATCCGCTTAGCCTTCGACATCTACTTGCCAAAAATATCCATCAATTCAAATTTTAATTTCTCATCAATCCATAACCTCAACTCATCAAATATCACATTCCCGAGTTTCAAATTATAATGAATTATCCTTTGTGGTCTTTTGTTTAGCTAAACAAGGCTAGAGCATATCTGACCTATTATACTTTATGCCTCCTGCTTAAGTAGAATAGGCGTTACCTTGAGAATTACATCAAGATATTTTCCACTACAATATTCCAATACAGTATATAAGGTATTGTGATCAATCTTAAAATTATCCCAGAGACGCACAATTTGAGGAGGAATTAAAGTTCTGTGAAGATTGTATTCCCAAATTGCATGACAAATATAACTCTGCTTCTTTTCTTTGCTTCATTGTGCATTCAATCCTTGAAGTTTCCATGTGATATATTTGTATTCCACCAAGTAATATTGTAATACCACTTGAAATCACTTCATTATCAACACTCTTTAGAAAATTAGAATCTTTTGAATGCATGGTACTCCTAAGCCAAGTATGATAAAGGGTAATAGTTAGGCTTGCATTTATATATTGATGATCACCAGTCAAACCTAGCTTAAACCATGTATCCTTGAAGAGATCAATTACAATGCTACTTGGAGAGGGATTTATAATTTGAAAACTTTATCCTTGAGAACATCCATTTCCTATTATAATTGGATATTAGTAAATTCAATATTTCCATTTTGGCATTAGAATCCCTGGTATAGGGATGAACAAAACTGAAATTTTTTTAGCCTTGCCACTAACATCAACTTCTCACCTATTTTGAATATAATACTCAAGCCATAGAGAGTTGACTACACTGACAACACTCAATATTGTAAGCTTTTTAATATCCTTCATTTTGAGAGCCACCATAAATACAACATTCAAAGTCTCATGTCTCTTAGTTTATCAACAATCAGATGAAACTTCTTTGCCTGCAAATACATCAGGTGATGGAATTTCTCTTGCATTGTTAGAATTAGCAATGGCATGATTGTTCACTTTGAGTGACCACCTTAAATAAATTATTTCATAGTGTCCTTTAGAACATACACACTCATTCCTCATAAGATGCTTGGAACTACAATTGAATGGATATGAAAGGCAATATAAATCAATGACATTCATAATACCAAGTAGAATGCACAATGAGATATTCCCAACCACCCAAAGGTACTAATAATGAACACCTATACACAAGAAAAAATTGCCACAAAATGACTTTTAGATGTCATACTCTTTCAATATTGAGGGTATTGATCTTGATTGTCAAATCATCCAATCTTGGGTATACCTCATGTTGTAAAATATTATTAAGAACATAATTGATGGAATATAATTTTAGAAAGACTATCATTTCTATTCAATTCAAACCATGATTTCACCACATTGATGGAAATTCCATAATATGATGGAACCTCCATAATATTATCTTCAAGAATGAAAATGCATCCTTGACCAAATCCACAACCAAAATTGCCTCTTTTTCTCATAGCTATGCTCCTATTGCATCTTCCAATGCATAAGTGACAAAACTAAATCGCTAAGGCCTATGAGTTATTTGGACATACATCACCCTTGCATCCACAAAAGTGCCAAGCTCTTGAAAATATTCCTTGAAGTTATTCTCTGTGACAATTGATGCAATCGTACAACCGTAAGCCATAAGCCATACAATCATACAACCTTTTATCTTGAAAGATAAAACAAATGAAATAAAAACTTGCTCTTTCTTTTCAAAATTTTCTCTCCTTACTTCCACGTGGTCATGGATTTCAGATACAAGTAAAAATAATAATTGAAATTTTTTATCTCTGCCCTTCCTTGCTAATCATATGATCTCTTTTGACATCTAGAAACACTTTAAAAAAAATTGTTGGCTTTCACTATCATTCACTTCTCCTCTTGGGGTCATCATACGATTGTATGGCCTACTTATAATAGTTGAAAATAAATAAAAATTTGTTCTTATTATTTTATTTCTCCTTCCTTGAGTGGTGTATAATTCACATTTGGTAGATGGAAACAATTTAAAATTGTCTTTTTTTTTAATTTTTAATTTTCAATTCTACTTATCTCTCTTTCTTGGACCATTTGACCTCCCTGGCAAGTAAAAATAATTAAATTCCAATTTAAAATTTGTCTTTTTGACTTTCCAATTCTCCTTTTATGGGGTGTACGGCCTTTTTGGTCTTCTTTACACAAGAAACAAATTAAAATTATTTATTTTATTATTTCACTTCTCCTCATCTGCTAAAATGTCATACACCTTACTTAAAGCAAGAAAAAATAAAACAATTTGATTTGGTCTACTATCCACCTCTATACATCTGTTATGGTGCTATACGATTTAGTCTTGGGAGGCAAAAAAAATCCACTCTTTATTCTTTTTACCTGCCTTCTTCTTGGATACACAATTTCTTGCTTGGGCAGCCAAATCCAAATGAAAATCAGCCTGTCTTTCAAATTCACTTTGATTTGTGTATTTAATCAATTGTACTAATGTTTTACTGCTTGGAAATAACACAAAGAATGACTTTGTTATGGTGTTGAATGGAAGTTGGCAAATTGCATGGCAATGAGAAAGGAAGATTTCATATATATGACTCAGGGAGTGCCAAAACAAATTTACACAACTTGGCGAATGACAAAATGAATTTGCACAACTTAGGGAAGTGACCAAGGAAATTGCACAACAACGGAGTTTCAAAAAGCAAAATGCAAATTAAAATGATTTTTTTATTTGATAGGGTAGAGGTTATGGGTTTTGAAGATCCTAGAACTTATTACAAAGGAGAGTAAGATGTGTCATTTAGACATGAAATGGATGCCTCTACCCATGATCATGGGGCAGACACAACAAAATGAAGTCAACATGCCAAAAATAACAAACAAGTTAAACTGGATAACAGTTCTAACCAACCATAATCAACCGATACAACAAGCTTCTACTTTTTTTATGTCTTCAATAACTATCTTTTACGATTCTACTCAGAGTCCCTCTGAGCAAGAAGTTTTATCCCACAGTCCCCCTAAGTAGAGGGTCATATAGGAGGGATGTAACACTAATTTTGTACCTTTTTTCTTTTTTAAAACCTTAGTTTAGCCTTCTTTCTCTTCTGCAACAACACAAGGCTGGGATTTGTCTTTTTTTGTTAGGTCCTCAAATGGTTTTGCCCTAGTTAATTCCATTTCTAGGTTATTCTTAGAGGAAGAGGCTGGAGTAGAGGGGATAACCATGTTCATGGCTTTCCTTAGAGATAATAGATCTTTCAATAGAACATCTTCATAATCAAGAGGGATTTTAAGGTCCTCATTTGGAACAGAGGATTCAAGATCTTCCAAAGGTGACATAGAATCATCGCTATCAAAAACATTTGAATCATCTTTAGCATCTACTTGTAGATGGTCAAGGATGAAGTCTTTACACCAAGAGGAATCCTTCTTTATTTTTCTAAAGGAATTACAATTTTTGGTCAAATGGCCTGTATTAAAGTAGTTGTGACAATAAAATAGTAAATCTTTATAATCCAAGGGTTGAAATCAAGAGTGTCCTCAACTTGTAAAGTAATATTTTCAAGAAGATTCTTAGAAGTATCAATATTCACCAAAATTCTGGCAAAAGTAGTGTGATATAACTAATCGGTATTTAGGTGCATTTGCAAATATTCACCCAGTGATTTACCAATAGCCTTTAGGCTGGATTCAATCTAAAATTAAAGAGGAAGATGAAGTAGGTAGACCCAAATGGGTTTTACATTAAGTGGTTCTATGAGGGGGTTGAAGGCAGGGGACCATTGTTTGATGACCAGGGGGTGGTGATTTAAGAAGCATAATTAGTTTTGAATATTTTCCTTGACTTTAATATTGTGAAAGATGATACTAAATAAACTTTTTACACAAGGATAAATATCAAGAGTACCTATTAGGAGGAGTTGCCAATGTTTTGAGATCCAAGCATGAAGCTCTTAAAGTTTTGGCCAATAATCTATGAATCTGCAAATGAGACCTTTGGTTGAGAAGAATTCTTCTAATCTAAGCACTTGTATGGACTCCTCATCAAAGATCACAATAGGGTCAAAAGATGCATGTTTGAGAGATTTGGGATCTACTTTTGGCATTGTCTTACGAGATACTACCTCAATGAAGGATCTATGATTTTTAAGGTCCATTGCAACCTCCAGTTCCATGATGTCCATGACTCTATTGACAATAGGGGAGAAACATTTATAGCTCCAGATCTGGTCGATGCTTCCTTTCACATTAGATTATGTCCACATATCTAAGATGAGACTATCATGTGCCCTATGACTTCTGCATTAGTTCTCTATGTAGGCACAGAGTCAACATTCTACCCAAAATCACTATTCATAAAGGTTTGTTGGTCAAATGATTGTTGTGAGCTTCTGTGATTAAAAAGAAGGGGAAAAGGAGAAAGCATTTCAAAAAAATTAGTTATTTCATGGTTGAACTAGTTAGAGGAACCATTTGCATATCCAAATTTGGTATAAGCTTCCTTCCTCTTTAGATCTTGCACATAGATATGAGTTGAGTCAACTGTGTGCCCTATACCTTCTACAACAATCTTCTACATAGAGTGTGTCTTATGCACAACATCCATTTTTTGCATAGTTTCAAGCTTCCATGCAGCATTAGTCTTCCACACGGAGTCAGCCTTCCATGTAGTGATGACATTCTACCCAGTATAGCCATACACAAGGGAGATTATACCATGAGCGAGAAGGGAAGTGACATCGATATTCTACATGGCAATGACCTTTTACCTAGAATCACCAAACACAGTGGAGCTTCTGCCATGGGTGAGAAGAGAAGCCAAAGAACGCATTTCAAAAATCCATCTATAGAAAAGTATAATTAAAATGATTTCAATTAGTTTATTATTTTTAAAATTGTAATTACACCGTATACACAATTGAAAATGCAAATTACACAACTTAAAAAAGTGTCAAGGCACTTTTGCACAACTTGGGTAAAAGCAAAAAACATTTGCACAGTTTATAAAAGGCTTAATGAACCTTTACAAATTGTGGGAAAGCCAACAACTTTTTACATGGGGAAGCTTGAAAGAACTTTTGCATAGTTTGGGATATGAAGTGTTTTTCCCATAAATTTTAAAATTAATTAATTAATTGATTAGTTTTTTTATTTTATAAATTGACAATTTTAATCCCAAACCAAAAATTAGCCAAAAAGTCAAATTTTTACCAATTTTTTAATTCTCTAAAAATCGTGACAATAATAAGTAGGTCATAATGAGGGGTCATGATTTGGAGAACCAACTCCTTAGTTTGAGCCCAAGTGATTTTGATACGATACAAGACTTCTTAAAAAAGTTCAAATCACTTAGGTTGTAGTTGAAACTATGCGATATTGACAAAAAAGACTATCAATTAATTCTTTCCATCCTTGCCAAATTGAGATCTAATTATTTTATATTTGTTTCTACCTTATATGCCACCAAGCGTACCATTAGAGCTACATGGACCATGTCATCTTTTGATGATTGTGTTATTGAATTGACTCAGGAGTAAGACAAGCTCATTCAAATGGTTACACTGAAGTCATCTAAATCACATGCCTTAATTGTGAGACATGACACATAAAAGGCTTTTAGCAACAAAGAGAATACATAACAAGGACCCAGAGTAATAAAAGGGTCAAATTTTTTATGCTAAGTCCAAAGAATCAAAAGAGTCCTCTTCATATGAGAAACCCAAAAAATAGCAACTTACATGTGGCTAATGCAATAAATCTAGGCATGATGAATCCAAATGCATGAAGAAGTAGATTGACCAACTAATAAAAATGTTATAAAAGTATAATATCAGTATCCTTATTTCTTATAATCATAGTTCATCAGCACAAGAATACTTTAAGGCCAAAGATAGCAATAAGGGCAAAGGTAAGGGCAAAACACTTTTTACAATTGCATCCCAACCTTCCACATGGGTTGTTGATTCTAGTGCATCGCACCACACGACTTCATCACATGACATGTTCTCATTTTTTGAGCCTCATTTTATGCCTTCCATCTTATTGGGTGATGATACTTTTGCTAAAGTTAGTGGGAGTGGATCTATTGAAGTGACTTATGGGACATTTCATGATGTTTTATGTGTTCCCTCTTTATCCACCAATCTCCTATCTATTTATCAGATCACTCACATTGATTTAGGAAAAAAAGTTGAGCTCACACCAAATTTAGTCGCTATTAGGGAAGTTGATAGTGACTTCATTGTTGCATTTGGGAAAGCAAATAACTAATCAAGATTGTATTCTTTCTCACATTTTGCTTCTGATCAATGCTCTACTACACTACTCACTCATTCAGATGGGGCAAGTAAATTATGGCATGAGCAATTCAGCCATCTCAACTATCTCTAGCTAGAACAATTTAGTTGTCATGACATGGTTTTAGGGTTGCCACGAGTTAAGTTTTCTGATAGAGTTTGATAGGGTTTCATACTTGGTAAGTATCCCAAGGAGAAGTATGAAAAGGGAAAATCACAAAGAGCTAGATAGATATTGGAGATTGTCCATAGTGACATTATTGGTCTATTTCCAAAACCTTCATTCAATAGGACTAAACACATGCTTAATTTCATTGATGAATTTTTGAGGTATATTTGGGTGTATTTTCTTAAGCAAAGATCACAGGTGTTTGATCATTTTCAGGACTTTATGTTGCTTATATAAAAATAGTCAGGTAAAGCCATCAATATTTTGTGCACTAACAATGGTGGTATGTCATTAACCATTTTGAGTATTTATGTACATCAAAGAGGATTGAAAAACAACATATAGTTCAATATAGTCCTCAATAAAATGGTGTTGTAGGACACAAAAATAGGTCGTTGAAGGAAGTTACCAATTGTATGCTACACTCTAAGTCTCTTGCACCTCAGTATTGGGCCTAGGCCATCAACTATGTGTGTTATATGCAAAACTATGTTCTTCATAAAGCATTGAATGGAGTCACTCATTTTGAAGCTTAGAGTGATGAAAACCCCACAATGAATCACTTTCAAGTGTTTGGATCTCCTATTATGGCCCACATTCTGAAGAATAAATGTAAGGCAATGGAATCTCATAGTCAACCTTACATCTTCATTGGATATCCTAAGGGTGTTAAGGGATATGAGATTTTCCATCCTACCACTCATGAGTTATTCATTAAGAAGAGTGTTCAATTTTAAGAGGGTCCTCAAGGCTCCACACATGACACTTCTCCCCCTTCCTTAGACGCACTGGGATTTGATGATAGTTTTGATATTTTGGATTCACTTAAGTAGCTTCATAATGATTTAGATTCTTCTTCTAGTTTTGATCATGAGGGTAGTGATGAGGACTCCCCTCCTCCTTCTCCCATAATATCTTTAGAGGATGAAGAATCTCCTCTTGAATCTCTAAGAATTGGTCCTCTTTGGGATAGAGAGACACTGCGAAGTGTTGGCTAATGGGTAGAGGTCCATCATACACCAGGCAAACACATTAATAATTACAGGATGCCCCACATGATTTCATCACATCTACTTTTGATGCATAATCATTTCATGAGGAATCAGGCCCTCCTAAGTGGGATATTACTATAGAAAATGAATATGGTTCCTTGTTGAGGAACAACACTTGGGATTTAGTCCCTCTTCCTAAGGGAAGAAAATTTGTTCAATGTAGATGGATCTACCAAACAAAATTTATAGCAAATGGATCCATAGATAAGTTCAAAGCATATTTGGTAGTAAAAAGTTTTTCTTAGGTACCTGACATTGACTATATTGAGATATTCATCCCAATTGCCAAAATGGACTCAATCTGACTCACTCTCACCATTACCACAGCACATCACTGGGATGTTCATCAGATGAATGTGAAGACTGTATTTCTTCATAGTGACCTAAAATAATAAATATGCATGGAGCAACCACAAAGATTTGTGGAAGATTCCTCCTTAGTTTGAAAACTTTAAAAATATATCTATGGCTTCAAACAAACTCCTCAAACTTGGTATGCCAAGATGGACTCCTTTTTTCTTGGTTAGGCTCACCACTCAATCTAAATGTATACATATTGTGGCACAATGATTTACTATTAATTTTGGTTCTCTATGTGGATGACCTATTAATCACATGAAGTTATTTATCCAAAGTAGTGAAAATTACTTTGTTTGACATGTTCTCAATGATTGACTTGGGCTTATTGCATTACTTCTTCAGGATAGACATTTCCCAGTCTAGCTCTAGTATCATTATTGTGTAATCTAAGTATGTTCTTGATTTGCTTGCATGGTTTAACATAATTAATTATAAGCCAACTCTAACTCATTTTCCATTTGGTGTGAATTTTGAGGCTAATTTTCCATCTCCTTTGTTTGATGTTATTTTGTATCAAAAACTTGTTGGTAATCTCATCTACCTTATGCACACTAAACCTGACATTTCATATGCAGTGGGCATGGTCTCTAGATTCATGCAAGAACCACATGAGTTACACTGGAAAGTAGCTAAGCATATTCTTCACTACATTTAGGCTACTCATAGTTTTAGGATTCACTATATAGCATACATTGATATTGACTTAATTACTTATATAGATTTAAATTAAGTTGGCAATATTCAGAATCATAAATTTAATTTAGGCTATAGATTCTCCATCGGTTCAGGTCTAATTAGTTGGTCAAGTAAGAAGCAAAATGTTATTGCTTTATTTTATACAAAGGTAGAATGCAGAGGAACTATTAATGTTGCCACTGAGGCTATTTATCTTTAGGGGATTCTCATCAAGTATGGTATCTAGTTTCGACGACCAACAATCATCTTTTATGACAACCAAAGCACAATCTAGATTTTTAAGAATTCAGTCCTCCATCAATAGACCATGTATATCGATATTCACATGCATTTCATTTAGGATCTCATCCATGAGCAATTCATTAATCTCTGATACATCCAGACAATGTAACAAATTGTTGATATATTCAAAAAACCCTTCACTAAGAGTAAGTATCTTCATTTGTAGGCTTTTTTTGGGATTCATGTAGCTTCAACTTCTTCCTCCTCTAAGGGATCATATCTATGTATATGGGTACCTCATCAAACCTTTGTGTTGGGACCCAATTCTTCTACCCACCTAAGCTATGCTTAAGGGGGGTGTTAGGTGTAAGCTTTTTCCCACTATGTGGTTTTAACTACATAGTCTAATTAGCTTACTTAGATTTCATATGGATCATATAGGAAGATAATCTCACATGTATGAGGATGTTGGGACATGTCTATCTTCCACCTATATAATGTATCTTTTTATGTACTTTTTGGCTAATGCTTATTAATGCAACTTTTGTTTGTGAACACTAGTTTCTTCCTTTTGAGTTGTTTCTTTTGGGTTTCACCGCTCCATCTAGGTTTTCTTCATGCATTTGATCATATCCAGTTGATCCTAAATTGTGGCCCACTCCAACAATTTTCATGCATGCTCATTTTTTAACATTAAAGGCTATGTAATACATTAATAAATGGTATACTTGATCTTTCTTCAAGTACCTCATCACTAGATTTTAAATCAAGCAATGTAGAAAAAATTTAAAAACTAGGCTCCTTACATTCATCTTTGAAATATGTGGAATCAAAATCATAAACATAATGGGAATAAGAAACCATGCTATCAATTTCACCATATTCATCGATGTGTGCATTTACTTTATTGGTCTTTTCATTATCATAATTATAGGGAGTTGCCACAAAGTAAGGCTAGGTATTACACTTTTGGCTAGCCATAAGATCTTCATAAGCAATGTATTGATCATTAGGAATATTAAATAAAATATCTAAAGGATGATGCTCTTTAGGTGTGTCATTATGAGTATGCATCTTGAGGGTTATAAATCTAAAGTTACCCAAAAAGAAAGAGTACAAGGTCTAGGAAACAAAGAGAACAAACATCACGTATACTATGCCCATGCAAAAAAAATCATATCTACAAAATAAATACAATAATTTGAAGAATTTGTGGAAGGAATAAACCCTAAAGCAAGCTAGGGTTTGGTTTGATTAAATCATAGAGGACAGGTTCACCAAATGTTTAACCCTTTTAAGATTTTGAGTGTTAGGGTTAAAAGGGTAAAATAACCTAAACAAATGGATGAATAAAACTATTTTGGAGTATGACAATTAAACTTATTCAAATAACACAATATACTAAATCTGAAAAATTACTAAAGATGGAAATTATAATGCCAATTGATGTTCTGATAATTACAACACAAGTAAGGGATAAAACTTAGCTTGTTTGTAGATGTGCAGGTAGATCCGAGTTATGCAGTTGTGGAAGCAGGTAGATTGATGCTTAGGATCTAGTTGACACTTTCTAAAAACATTATTTATAGATGCTTCGATACTTGAGTCAACTTGTGGACACTTGCATTGATGTTTTTGTCTGTGGCTCAACACTTCTATCTTGTACAAAATATTTAATGTATCGAGGAGAAACCACTTATGCTTGTTAGGGTCTTTTGTCACCTTTTTGTTGACTTATTTAAATCGTGCACACATTATATATATGATTATACATAGCACAAATTATAATCCTTTCCTCTTGCACACATGCATCGTAATGAAAATGGGTTACCACGTGAGTCGATCTAACCCTAACAACCTTGTTATTGTTAAATGTTGCCTACATAGCCATATATTCTAAGAAGGGCCTTAGACTTTCATGTTATTCTCTCATGCGTGTGTGTAATGATGATTGTGCAATTATATGATATTTTTCCTATCGTAACCCTCGGTACAAACAATGCAAGTGTAATTTGAATAAACAATGTATGTATTAATTGAGAGGCTTGCTTGGTGATTAAAAATAATACCTTAACGTTGTATATATATGGAACCTTTTGAATTCAAATTTAAATCTAGTGGTGTATGAAATCTGATAACAAAACAAAACATATGGGCTTGTTGACCAAATTTCACCTCAGTACAATTTGTTCAACCATTTTCAAGGAGAGCCGAATAATGGTTACAAGAATAGGTCATTTCAGAGGTCTAAAGTTGCAAGTCAAGGAGGCTAAAGTGTTTTGGCTCCATTGTAGTGTTAGTTAGATTCACCACAAGTCAAGTCTTGGCCCCTCATAAACCTGAGTTACTCCTCAAGACCAAGTCAGGTTCCCTAAATGACTCAACTTATAAAAATTTCATGAGTAGAAGTAATCCAAGTTCATGAACCCGAATTACTCCTTCTAATGCTTTGTAGGTTTTCAATGATGCATGACTTTGGTTTTTCCAAGGAGCAAGTCTTAAATTGATTTATAAGTAGTGATCAATGAGAGGTCTGAAGTGAGTAATTAATAGGGCTTACAAAACCTGAAATGGTCTTGATAATGCCTCTTAGATTTCCCAGCATAAAAGTCTTAAACATTTTGAAGGGCACGTTCCCTTTAGAAAGGCCCATTTAAATAAGTCTGAAGGTTTCAACACTTTTGAAGGAACACTTTCAAAGTTTTTGAAGGGCAATTCAATTCTTCTGAAGGGTAGTTCAATTCTTTCGAAGGGTAGTTTAATTCTTTTGAAGGGTAGTTCAACTCTTTCAAAGGGCAACTCCATCCCTTTGAAGGGTATATTTCCAAAGTTTCGAAGGTCTCTTAGCCTTCAGAAGGGGCATTTTCACAAATCTGAAGGGTCTTTCTTGGCAAAAGTGTCCTTCAAAATGTTTTTGAAGGGACACTTAGTGAAAACCCAAAAGAATTATTTCAAACATTTTGTCCAAAACAATCTTTTCAAAAAGACAAAGACAATGACAAGTGGTGGACAAAGGTCTGAAGGAATTCCTTCGAGAAAAATGTTGTTGAAGGAAAATGTCCCTGGCAAAAGTTGAAGGAAATGCCCTTGAGGGAATTGTGCCACTGGAGTGACGAGTAAACAGATGTCAACTTCAAGATGATAGACAAAGAGTAAATCGAGATTCTTCAAAGACTCAACTTATAAACTTTATAAGTTAAGTAGCCTAGAAAACCTGATTTACACTACAAAGAGTAAATCAGTTTTCCAATGCTGCTTAACTTAATAAGCTTGGTCCAATGACATGGTCCACCGTCATGATCATGCAAATGAGAAGCTACCATGTGGCATGAGATAGAGACAGATGGAGGATGATCCATAGGCATCTATGCCCAACAGATCAATAACTCAAAATAACCAATCTGAGTCATTCCTTGAGGACCAATCAAAAAGGAAAGATAAAGCCAAGCAGAATAAAAACAACTTCTCTCCATGCCGTTGTGCATCACGACAAGCCAATGAGAAGCAATTGGGCACCAAAATAAATCTCCGACAAGTGGCTACATTAGCAACAACCATTTTTGGTGCCATCTCCACATAGCTCTATTCTGTTAAGCATTTTTTAAAAAAAGCATCTCCAAGAGGGCAAGCCAAGGGCATTCAAGAGGGTGACATGGATCAATCACAATGCCCTAATGAGCATCATTGGCAAAGTTAGTTGCCACTGAAGATGGAGACTTCTAACAAAATTGATTCCTCTCCTTGGTGTCAAAATCTTTCCTCTCTTTCTCTCTTGTTTACTATATATACAGCTCCTTGGCTAGAGAAAAGAAGACCATGCAGGGTATGGTGAAGCCCTGCTAAAATGATTCAAGTTTTGCCTTTAAGCATTTAGCATAAATCTATTTCCTTCAAGCTTTTTTTGGGTTTTTGGTCTGATTGTGCAAGAGATGTATAGTGGTAGCATGTGATGATTTTCCATCCTTCTACCTACTTTATGCTTCATACCTAAACAAGAGTTCTTAGTCTAACTAGTCACACAATGTGTATCTAAGTGTATTGAATTTCTACATGTGTATTACTGTCTTAAATGTGCAAAGTTTGCCTTTCAGCTCATTTACCTTGTGTCATTTTTTTACACATCTCACCTCTGTGTTGAAATATTGTTGTTAGAATCTTTAGATTTTGGGAATGATTTGTAATTTTATTGTATTGTGCACTAGAATCTGACATTCATGTGTAAAATAGTTTTGGTGTATCACCACTCTTAGAATAGGATTTACTTTTCTATAAATTTATAACTCTTTTCCCTTTAAACAAGCTGATTTAGCAGAGATTTTCTTACAAAGACATATACAAGGAGCTAGCCCTTTCAATATAGAGGTTCATTTCCTCCATAGGCATACCCACAGGCCTGGAAATGTTACAACATTGCCCAAATCTAGGAGAGGACTAAACACTCTCTTCTAGGGTGCAAGATTTGGAGACAATATTTTTCGCATGCCCAATGGGACCAAGTCCAAATAGTGGGAAGATTTTTGGTGTGTCTTCTCTCTCATCAGCTTTTGGAAGCATCCAAGCAAACACCAATGGTGACTCCAAATGAATTTCTAGTTGTAAGTAGCCCATGTATATATTGATGAAGATTTTGATCAGTCCTTTTTTTTTCATGTGACTTGTGAATTTGATATGAATGGATATGACACCTCCCTATCATGACCCTTTATACCCTTCTTAACAGTCCTATCAAGAGTACCATCCTCCCTATGAGTCATGGCAGTCCTATGGTTAACCTAGTCCCTTTCCAAGTGAGTATGTTATTGTTGACCAGCCATGTGACCCATCTTCACCTCAACTTTGTTATGATGAGTCAGGCAACACCATTAGTTGGGAGGTAGAATATGGAGCTTTCAAAGTCTTGATTGAAGAAGTTAAACAACCTAGCCACTTTGTCCAAACTTACTACCCCTCTCATTCTCAAAATGTGTGGGCAATTATGCCAAGGTTTCTATAATTGGAAGAGCATATGATTGTGCTAGATAAGTGTAATGATGGAACTCTTGGTGGTTTTGTGGATTGGTTAAGGGTTTTAGTTGGGTTGTTAATGGACATGTAGGGGTATGTTGAAGAAGATAACCAATATGTCATTAGTGAAGGATTATCTAGGGCTAGAAGAGCTTTTCAATGGTGGATTGATCAGTTAGAGAGATGGGAAACCTAAGAGGGTATGGAACAAGTTGTAGTTGTAAAAGAATCTCCAAAAAGCTATGAAGAGGCTCAAGAGATGAAGAGGATGACAACAACTTGTATGAAGAAGATCTACTTCCTATTGCTCTTCCTATCCAAGAACCCATTCAAGAAGTTTCACCCATCTCCATGTCCATCTTTGACCACCACACTCCATCCTCAACCCATAAAACTATATATCTCTCTTCCACTAGCCCTCTCCTTGAAGAAGAAACTCTTTCAAGGGAAGCATCAAAAGAAGAAATCACCATGGAGACTCATTCTGATGAAGAAAAGGACAACCCTATCTCCTTGAGTGAAGAAAAGCATGTTGAAGACTCTTTTACAAATGTCCATAAGGAATGCAACCTGGAATTGGAAAAAGAGGTATTCAAAGAAGACCCCATGTCTAATCTTAAAGTTATGGATGACCATCTCCAGCATGAAGTGGAGTGCACTATCGAGGAGGATAGTCAAGATGCATTATAACATAAGGAACATTAGCTGGATGATCTCATATGTCAAGAAGAAAAGAGAGGAGGTGGTGATCCAAGATGTCAAGGAACATAGAGATGATTAGTGGCAGTAAATGGAGCTCTTTCAAGAGCTTGAAAACTTTTTCCAAGTTAAGGGACAAGTACATGATAAGGTGAAGGAAAGTTTTCCCATAGAAGACAATGACCAAGATTGGGTAGACTATGTCGAGATCTTTAGTGAGCTTGAAGAACTTGTAGTTGATGAGAAGTCCGATCTCATTGAGAATCCCATGGAAACCAAGAATTCAAGCCTTGCTGCATCACCATTGGAGGTCAAAGTTAAAGAATCTTATGAGAGGCTTGAAGTTGTTGAGCTGTAGTAGAAGTTCATTTCTACGATTAACATGTTTGGAGCTGCTTGGTTCTTGCTAAACACCATAAAGAAGATGGAGGCATTGATGCCAAAAATTAGAAGATTGCATGCCTCACTCATTCCTCTATGTCATGAAGCTAGGAAGGTCTCAAGCTATCCTTTTGATCCAGGAGGAAGTGTTCATCTCAAGTGCAAGCAAAGCAACTCCTTTTAGCTATCCAAAATGAATGGAGAAGAGTTGCATATCCCTGTGAATGGGATATACTTGAAATCTTGCTATTAGCCCTTGCTCATCTTCTTGTAAGTACTATTTTAGTTGTGTGTGTTTCCTTTTGTTCATTTTTGTGTTCCATAAGTGATTTGTAGCACAGGTGTGTTTTCCTTCCCTTTGTTTGCTGTGTGTCTCTACCTTGTGTGCGTGATCAACCTAGCTAGTGTGTTTTTGAACCAAAGCTTGTTCAGTTCTCTTTGAAGTGCCTATATGCATGACTCCATGCCCAATGGAAGGATTTAGGTGACTAGTCTTTGACATAGTAGGCATGCCTCCCTTCGAAATTGCCAAGAATGTTGACCAAATTTCACCTCAATACAATTTGTTCAACCATTTTCAAGGAGAGTCAAATAATAGTTGTAAGAATATGTCATTTCAGAGGTCCAAAGTTGCAAGTCAAGGAGGCTAAAGTGTTTTGGATCCATTATAGTGTAAGTTGAGTTCTCCACAAATAAAGTCTTAACCCCTCATAAACCTGAGTTACTCCTCAAGACCAAGTTGGGTTCTCTGAATGACTCGACTTATAAAAAATTCATGAGTAGAATTAATCCAAGTTGATGAACCCAAATTACTCTTTCCAATGCTTTGTGGGTTTTCAACGATGCATGACTTCAGGTTTTCCAAGGAGCAAGTCTTAAATTGCTTTATAAGTAGTGAGCAATGAGAGGTTCGAAGTGAGTAAGTAATAGGGCTTAGAAAACCTGAAATGGTCTTGATAATACCTCTCAGATCTCTTAGGATAAAATATTAAACATTTTCAAAGGGCACATTCCCTTCAAAAAGGCCAATTTCAAGAAGTTCAAAGGTTTCAACACTTCAAAGTTTTCGAAGGGCAGCTCAATTTTTTTGAAGGGCAGTTCAACTCTTTCGAAGGGTAGTTCAGCTTTTTTTAAGGGCAACTCCATCCTTCTGAAGGATACATTTCCAAAGTTTTGAAGGTCTCTTACCCTTTGAAAGGGGCATTTTCATAAATTTGAAGGGTCTTTCTAGACAAAAGTGTCCTTCAAAAAGTTTTTGAAGGGACACTTAGTGAAAACCCAAAAGAATTATTTTAGACATTTTATCTGAAATAATCTTTCTAAAAAGACAAAGATAATAAGAAGTGGTAGACAAAGGTCTAAAGGATTTCCTTCAAACAAATTGTCTGAAAGAATTCCTTTCAAGAGAAATGTTGCCAAAGGAAAATGTCCCTGGTAAAAGTTGAAGGAAATGCCCCTGAGGTAATTATGCCGTTGGAGTGACGGGCAGACAAATATTAACTTCAAGATGATAGATAAAGATTAAATTAGGATTCTTCAAAGACTTAGTTTATAAAATTTATAAGTTAAGTATCCTAAAAAACCTAATTTACACTACGAAGAGTAAATTGGGTTTTCAAGGATTCTTAACTTAATAAGCTTGGTCCAACGACATGGTCCATCGTCATGTTCAGGCAAATGAGAAGCTACCATGTGGTATGAGATAGAGACAAATGGAGGATGATCCACAATTATTCATGCCCAATAGATTAATGACTCAGAATCACTAATCCAAGTCATTCCTTGAAGACTAATCAAAAAGGAAAGACAAAGCCAAATAGAATAAAAACTTCTCTCCATGTTGTTGTGCATCATGACATGCCAAGGAAAAGTAGTTGGGTGCCGAAACAAATATCCAATAGATGGATCCATTAGTAGCAACCATTTTTGGCACCATCTCCACATAGCTCTATTATGTTAGGTACCCTTAGAACAACAAACATGCTCTGGTACCAATAGTTAGGATCTTGCTCCTCAGAAAGAGCATAATATTATTACCAAACTTAAGCAATTAAACATGCGGAAATATACCAGAAATATAAGTAACTAGAATTCACCAATAGCACAGAATATGAGAGATAATATACACTCTTATATATTAATACTTGTACAGAAAAGAATACAATAAAGAGCTGCCACACTCTTCCACCTTACAGAGGCTTCCCACACCTCAAGTGTATAGTAATTCTTCTTCAAAACACTCTCCTACCAAAAAACGGTCCCAACAACCAACTCACACACAAAATTGGTGTTCACCTCTCCAACCAGTCAGTAATAACCCTGCTAGTACACCAAGCACTCTATAGTACTTCAAGTTGATCTCCCATGAACCTGCAACCTGCAATTCAACAGACCATACTCACAATGGAAGGATCTTCCTTGCCTTCCTTTCTAGCTCATAATGGAACTAGGAGGAACACACACTTTATTCTCTTCACTAGCACACTTTACAATACATGCCAATGGGTCTATAAATAGATCTCAGACTTAAACAATAACTTAGACTTCTATTTTACTAATAATAGACATGCAACTCAAGACTCGAAATAGCCTTTACATGCAAACACTCCGTTCACTAAACTAGTTGTTCGTGCAATGAACAGTTCTAGAACACACAGGCGACCGACGCCGGTCCCTGCTTGCCTGGTGCTGCCGACGTCGGCCGACTTCCTGCCGTCACCGGTTGCCTTCTGCACTGGTCATGACCGACGTCGGTCATGCTACCGACGCCGATTCTTCTGGTCTTCAGCAACCTCCTTTTCTATGTCTGCAACAAGTTGAAGCTTTTAGCTCCACAACCTAACAATCTCCCACTTGGAGATAAACAGCTGCAACTGTACCTGTACCTATACACCGTCTAGTTAGTTACCTTGGCTCTGTATCCCTCTTCAAGATCACCCCTGAAGACTACCCACCACAAAACTTGTAGTGTAAAACCTGTCATCCAAATTACCTGCCACATCCACATCTACAAACCCATGTAGAAAATAACTTGAACCTGCATAGCATGTGCACCTGCTGTTGGTCCCTCTAAGAATCCACTGAACTGCCCTCCAATGCTTTTTTCCCAGATTGGCTCCAACTTTCTGACAACTCCCACTGCTTGGGAAAACTTAGGCTAGGACATACCATGCACTTAACCTCATTATGTGAATCAAGACACCTGTTATGTGAACTGTCCAACCATTGGCGTGCTAATCGGTCTCACACAATCATCCTGAAACAAAGTCAACATATGACCTTCCATGTCCCTAGAACACACTCATGCCAAAGAATCTTGTTGCTCCCAGATTCTCCATGACACACCCCTGAACTAGCTTTACCTTTAGTTCAACAATACCTGTATATGTAACCCTGCAACAAGCACATCATACAGTAATATGATAATGTAGCTAATATTATCCAACTTGGTAAAGAGAAACACAATGATCAAACCTCCATTGCCCTGCAGCTTACTCAAGACCATATACCCTGATCTTTCGTCTCACGTATCCATTTCCGCTCTTCTTTATCCTAAACGTCCATTCGTCTCTCAATGCTTACTTCCAGCTAGCAACTCTACCAACAAATCCCTGTTTAGTTCTTCTCCAAGGAATCACATCCTCATCCATGCCAAGCTCCCACTGTTTCCTGGATCTACCTGTTTTGCTTCTTTAACAACTTCCTGGTTCTTTACC
This sequence comes from Torreya grandis, assembly GCA_037957365.1. NCBI lineage: Eukaryota > Viridiplantae > Streptophyta > Pinopsida > Cupressales > Taxaceae > Torreya > Torreya grandis. Next base: position 1,163,158 of record JARHVA010001127.1, read on the forward strand.
ATCAGTGAGCAACAAGTAGTGTAAAGAAGGGAAATGATGAATTTGAGGCTTACCTACCCTTTAAGTCCTTCATATGGGTGCTTGAGACTCCTTGACAGCTGGCTGTCCACCCAAAATTTGTCTTAGTGACCGATGCCGGTCACATTCCAGTCTACACCCGACCGATGTCAGTTCCCTGCGACTGCCTCATCGCCGACGTCGGTTCTCCCCTAACCGACGCTGGTGTTTATCTGCCCTGAGTCACCAATGTCGGTCTGCACATAGCCGATGTCGGTCCCTGTCTGGACGTCGATGCCGATTTTCCTGCCGACGTCGGTCTCTGTATTTTGCTTGTGAGAACTGACTTCTACCCGCGAGCTCCTTTTGGATCAAACCCTTGTCTAAATCACCCTTGCTCTGCTCAAAATTCCTCAGCCCTTGTGACTGATACCTGTCCGTCATCTTCTCCTTAAAAACCAAGGCTTTCTTGCTCTTGTCACGAACATTAGATTCCTCAAGAAACGTTACCTTCTTTTTCTGCATACAGAAATCTCGATCTATACCCTTTGACTCAAGAACATGCATCTCCTTCTTACTCATGTGACCAAGCCTACAAAGCCACGTCTTCGCAATAGAAGAAGAATCAGTAATATAAGCAAGTAGATAAAGAGTACCTACTTTCTTACCACCCGCTAATTCAAGTGCATCCGCTGTGAGAGTTCTTGTGCATCTCTCATCACCCAACTTTCCTGAAGCAATTAGCCGCATCTCCAAGACTGGGACCTGCATGACCTCCTTTGACACCCATGTGTTATCTGTCTATAGTTTCAGCTTCACTTTCCCTTTGCCAATCATCTGACAAGGCTTTCCATCCCTTAAACAAATTTCTCCAAAGTCTCCCTGGACATACTCATGAAAAAATACCCTATTTGGGGATGCATGAAAAGAGGCACCAGAATCTAAAACCCTAGATTCTACTTTATCCAAAGAACATACCAGAGCATCCCGTGCAACGAACTCTACAACATCTGCTTCTTCTTCATGTCCTTCATGCTGATCTGCTACCAACCAACAATCTTCTTTTCTCTGCTCTTTCTTTTCACATTTTCAGTAGGTTATTCTGCCATACCTGAACTTGGACCTCCTGCTATTAAACTTCTCCATTCGTAGTCTACTGTCTTCTGCCATTGCTCTACTCCCACTCAAACAAAAATCCCTAAGAGTAACCTGTAATCAAAACACACTAACCAGATCTAATCCAACCTGTTAGTATCCCAACCAAAAGCTCTGATACCACTTGTTGGTGTCAAGCTCTGAACCTACAACCAAGGCTCTGATACCACTTGTCAAGTACCCTTAGAACAACAAACATGCTCTGGTACCAATAGTTAGGATCTTGCTCCTCAGAAAGAGCACAATATGATTACCAAACTTAAGCAATTAAATATGCAAAAATATACCAAAAATATAAGTAACTAGAATTCACCAATAGAACAAAATATGAGAGACAATATACACTCTTATATATTAATACTTGTACAGAAAAGAATACAATAAAGAGCCGCCACACTCTTCCACCTTACAGAGGCTTCCCACACCTCAAGTGTATAGTAATTCTTCTTTAAAACACTCTCCTACTAAAAAACAGTCCCAACAACCAACTCACACACAGAATTGGTGTTCACCTCTCCAACCAGTCAGTAATAACCCTGCTAGTACACCAAGCACTCTATAGTACTTCAAGTTGATCTCCCATGAACCTGCAAACTGCAATTCAACAGACCATACTCACAATGGAAGGATCTTCCTTGCCTTCCTTTCTAGCTCATAATGGAACTAGGAGGAACACACACTTTGTTCTCTTCACTGGCACACTTTACAATACATGCCAATGGGTCTATAAATCGATCTCAAACTTAAACAATAACTTAGACTTCTATTTTACTAATAATAGACATGCAGCTCAAGACTCGAAATAGCCTTTACATGCAAACACTCTGTTCACTAAACTAACTGTTCGTGCAACGAACAGTTTTGGAACACACAGGCAACCGACATCGGCCGACTTTCTGCCGTCACCGGTTGCCTTCTGCACTGGTCATGACCGACGTCGGTCATGCTGCCGACGCCGGTTCTTCTGGTCTTCAGCAACCTCCTTTTCTATGTCTGCAAGAGGTTGAAGCTTTTAGCTCCACAACTTAACATATTATGTAAAGCATTCATTGAAAAAAAGCATCTCCAAGAGGGCAAGCCAAGGGCATTCAGGAGGGTGACATGGATCAATCAGAATGCCCTAATGAGCATCATTAGCAAAGTCAGTTGTAGCTAAAGATGGAGACTTCCAATAGAATTGATTCCTCTCCTCGGCATTAAAAGCTTTTCTCTCTCCATCTCTCTTTCTTGCTATAAATATAGCCCCTTGGCTAGAGAAAAGAAGACCACGCAAGGTATGGCAAAGCCCTGCTAGAATGATTCAAGTTCTGCCTTTAAGCATTTAGCATAAATCTGTTTCTTTCAAGTTTTTTTTGGGTTTTTGGTCTGAGTGTGCAAGAGATGTATAGTGGCAGCATGTGATGATTTTCCATCCTTCTGCCCACTTTATCCTTCATACCTGAACAAGAGTTCTTAGTCTAATTGGTCACACAGTGTGTATCCAAGCGTATTGAATTTATACATGTGTATTACTATCTTGAATGTGCAAAGTCTGCCTTTCATCTCATTTACCTTGTGTCATTTTTTTACACATCTCACCTCTGTGTTGAAATATTGTTGTTAGAATATTTAGATTTTGGGAATGGTTTGTGCTTTTGTTGTATTGTGCACTGGAATCTGACATTCATGTGGAAAATAGTTTTGGTGTATCACCACTCTTAGAATAGGATTTCCTTTTCTATAAATTTCTAACTCTTTTTCCTTTAAACAAGCTTGTTTAACAGAGATTGTCTTGCAGAGACATATACAAGGAGCTAGCCCTTTTAATCTAGAGGTCAATTTCCTCCATAGGCACACCCACAGGCTTGGAAATGTTCCAACGTTTCCCAACTCTGGGAGAGGACTAAACACTCTCTTCTAGGGTGCAAGATTTAGAGACAATGGGTCTCTCATAAACTAACACAAACGGTCACACTTAAAGAAAAGTATATAAACAAAGAAAATAATAAGGAAGGACACTATTATTGAATTTGGACACTAACATCGACGCTAGTGTCTTGAGGTGAACGGTAGTGTATGAGATATTAAACAAATAACATACACCAGAGACATAGGGATCCCTACCACAAGATGGTCAAAGTGCAACATAATGATAAAAAAAAATAGCAAAATACTGGACAAAGTAATAAAAAACCATGGATCCTAAAGTGCCCATGCAAGATTGTGCCACTAATTACTCAATCTTATATTAAAATGGATATACACCTGAAGCTATACAAAAATACAATATAGATTGAAGCCTATACCAAATATGGGTATCTATAGAAAATCCAAATTGGGACTATGTGACATTCTCCCAAAATTAGAGTTGTGGTTAGAATTATTATTTGAACTAGTCCATAATGCACAACCACTTTGTACATGAAGAGTGTTCATCATGTTTGTCTATTAGGTGTTGATGCTAGAGTGTTAAGATCGAAGGTCATCCCTTGTTTAATGTAATTTTGCTAGAAGGTTATCAATTTGTTGTTCCATTTCCATTGATTGTGTTAGTAATACCATATGGGGGATCCTAGGGTTTTCTACAAAGTTTTGCCATAGTTATATACTAAAATGATTAGCTCAATGAGTCAGTCGTGTTGGTTGAATTTTTTGTCGATCAGCGTACCGATAAACAAAATAGGTCTGATCAGCCAAAGTAGGAAGATTAGTCATTCAAATGTGTAGGTTTACCACATTAGAAGGGGATTGATCTCTCCTCTCATCAAGGAGAGGTTCCCTATATATATATATATATATATATATATATATATATATATATATATATATATATATATATATATATATATAAAGAAAATAATACTCATGGGTAGGACAAACCATCCATCTCTCTTTTTTCAGAGATGATGCGTGCATATCAAAGGAAAAACTCAAGGAAAATGACAGACAGTACTCCTCTAAAAATATCAAGTACTATTCTGTCTCAGATACAAAAAATGTTAAATGCTAGAATCATCTTCCCAATTCATCATTCCACATGGATTGCAAACATAGTGCCTGTAAGAAAAAAGAATGGAAAAATTCACATTTGTGTAGATTTCAGAAATCTGAATCAAGCATCTTTGAAGGATAATTATCTTTTACCAATTATGAATCAAGTGCTTCAAACAGTGACAGGTGCAGAGATGTTATCAATGCTGGATAGCTTCTCAGGTTATAATCAAGTTGAAGTTGGTGAAGCAGACCAACACAAGACTGCATTCACCACACCTTGGCGTACATTTGCATATAGAAGAATGCCTTTTGGCTTGATAAATGCTGGTGCTACCTTTAAGAGAGCAATGGATCTGGCTTTCAAAGATGAGATTGGTAAATTCATAATGGTATACCTTGATGACTTGACTATTTTTTCAAAGCATCGATCTGATCATGTATGCCACCTACAATAAGTACTGGAGCACTGCCGCCAAAATGGTATTTCTTTAAATCTTAAAAAGTCTATTTTTGGAGTAACAGAGGGGAAACTCCTTGGACACATTGTGTCTAAAGAAGGCATAAAGATTGACTCAGACAGAGTCAAGTCTATTCAAGAACTTAATTTGCCTACAAGTAAGAATGTTGTTCATTCTTTGTTTGAAAAGGTGAATTTCTTACAAAAATTTATCCCTAAATTTGCTGAGAAAATTAGACACATTGTGAATATGATGAAAGGGAAGACCATCTTCAGCTGGACTAAAGAAGGCAAATCAGCTTTTCAAGATATCAAGACCGCCATTGCTCATGCCCCTACATTAGTTTGTCTAGATTACAACAAAGATTTCATCATATACAGCTATGCGTCTGAACACACTCTTTCAGCAATTCTTGTTCAACAGGATAAGAAAGGTATGGAATCTCTTATTTATTTCATGAGTTGCTCTCTCAAAACTCATGACATGAAGTATTCAAATATAGAGAAGCATGCTTATGCCTTGGTGAAAGCAGTCAAACATTTCTGCTTCTATATTCTTAATTCACATACTACTGCCCTAGTGCTTGACACTACAGTCAAGTCTATATTAATTCAGTAGAAGTTTGGCACAAAAAGAGGTAATTTGATTGCAAAGATCTAAGATTTTGATCTAGACATCAAGCTGACAAAGCTGGTCAGGGGTAAAGGCCTATGCCAATTAATTACTGGCAATAAGTTAGAAGACACACATCATGAAGAAATTGAAGTGGAAGAGACACCAATAGTCTTTTTTGTCTCTACTACCAATGAGTGGTATTCAGGGATTGCTCATTTCTTTACTTATGGTGAATGTCCTACTCATTTGTCTTACAAAGAAAGGAGGACTATCAAGTTGAAAGCTGCCAATTTTGTCCTTTGGGACAACGACCTATACAAGAGAAGCATAGATGGAGTATTCCTTCGTTGTGTAGACAAAGAGCAACAAAGCCAGCTTTTGAAATCTTTCCACAATCTGGCCTGTGGAGAACATTTTTTTACACCTGTGACTGCTCACAAGATTTTGTGAGCCAGGTATTACTTGCCAACTCTTTTCCAAGATGCACATAAGTGGGTGAGAAAATGTGAACTCTGTCAGCAATTTGTTGGAAGACCCAAGTTAGCTGTTATGCCTTTAAAGCCAGTGATCATAGAAGAACCTTTCCAACAATGGAGACTTGATTTCATTGGAACAATAAACCCATCTTCAAGTGCTGGACATGATTATGTTCTTACAGCAACTGACTATTTCACCAAGTGGGTAGAAGCAATCCCAACTAAGCATACTACTTTAGAAGTTGTATGCAACTTCCTCAAAGAGAATATCATTTTCAAGTTTAGAGTTCCAATCAAAATTGTTACTGATAATGAAGCTTGTTTCACCTCTCAGGAGATTACACAATTTTTTTTCTATTATGGAATTACACTCTCTCACTCTTTTGATTATTTTCCACAAGGGAATGGACAAGTTAAATCTAGCAATAAGAATCTGGTAACTATTATCAAGAAGCTAGCAGATGACAATCAAAGAATATAGTATAAAATATTGGTTGATGCTCTGTGGGTAGACAGAATCACACCAAAAAAGGCAATTGGTATGTCTCCTTTTCAACTTCTTTATGGTATCGATGTTGAGATACCAATCACCTTAGAATTGCCAGCCTTGAAATTGGCAAAGGCAATTGAAGATCAAACATATGAAAGTTCTCTTGACAAAAGAATCATGTGCCTTGCTGAGCTGGAGGAACAGAGAACCATGGTGGTGGATAGAATTGCTGTTCATCAAAGTCTAGTAAAGAAACTCTTTGATCAGAAGGCCAAAAATCATGATTTCCAGATTGGGGATCAAGTCCTGTTGTGGGACAAAAGGAGAGAACCAAAGGGGATGCATGGAAAGTTTGACTCCCTTTGGAGAGGCCCATTTATAATTCATTAGCACATTGGTGAAAACAACTTTTTATTGAAATATCAAGATGACACACTCTTTTCTCTGCCCCACAATGGGCAGCATCTGAAACATTTCAACTCTTGAAGTGTCAGATCATTCCATATGTATATATGTACATTTGTATAGTTTTCAATTCTATTTTGTTTTGTTTGTTTCTATTTTTGATGCCTTTCATTTTTGGGTAGCATGACTCTGTAAATCAACGGTACACATGAAGACACTGGAGATTCTGGATTCTACTCATTTCAATTCTTTTTGCAATTGACAGAAGTTCCCCAACTAGAGCCAGCTGTTGTCTCTTAAAAATATCACTCATTTTTGGGACAACATTTGAACCATTTTGGTCCTACAGACCAAAATTATCTCTTCCCTTTTTAAAAATTTATCTTAGGCATTCAAATTTTTCATTTTTCAAGCTTCTCAAAAATCTACGAACTCTATAGGCTTAAATCTACGGACTCTGCAGGCTTGAATCTACGAACTCAGCAGAAAGAGGAAATCTACGGACTTTGCAGGTCAAGTTCAATGGGCTTTACAGGTTGAAATCTATGGACTCTTTCAAGGTTAGAGAAAACTACGGACTTGGTTTCTATGGACTCTACAAATAGGCTCATTTTTACAAGTTCAACGGGCTTCATGGCTTCTGCAGGTGGGTTCAATCAAAAGAATCAGTTTTTAACACTTGGCTATTTTCGGGATTAGTTTATTGCCTTGGTTCAAATAGAAATCTCCATCGACAAGCATCAGTAGCAGGTTCAATGTTTGGTTCAACATCAAAAGGTTAAAAGGTGGGTTCAATCAAGCGGCTCAACACTTTTGGTTCACTCATTTAGTTCATCCTTTGGTTCAATCAAATGGTTCGTCAGTCAGTTCAAGGCTTTGTTTGAACCATTGAACCAAAACTTGGTTCAACAATTAATTCTATGTCTTTTGGTTCAACGGTTAGTTTATCGTTTCAGTTCAATCAAATGAACCATTGACTTGAACCATTTTGGTTCAACATCTTGGTTCAACGAAGAGGTTCAACGTCTTGGTTCAATGGAGCATTTCATCGGCTTGGTTCATTCAATTGAACCATCAACTTGAACCATTGGCTAGAACCATTTTGGTTCAACAAAGAGGTTCAACGGTTGGTTCAAACAAAGGGTTCATCAGCTTGAACCATTTTGGTTCAAATTCTAGGTTCAATAATTAGTTCAAATCCTTGGTTCAATGGAACAGTTCAACAGTTGGTTCATCACCAAAGTTCAAAGGGCCTCCCGAAGGACAAGTGCCCTTGTGGAGGGCACTTGGTCAATGAAAATACCCTTTGAAAGGGTCATTTTCAAAAATACTAAGGCAAGTATAAGGCACAATTCTTTCGAACAAAAAGTCTGAAAGAATTATGAGAAGTCAGGGAAGCCAAAAACCCGAAGGAATTTGTGTATTGGCAAATGTAATTAATTTTTGTGGACTTTTTGTCCGCGAGAAATTTCTGCAAACAATTTGTCCACGGGAATTATCTGTGGGAATTTTCTTGGGGAAAGTACCTGCGGGAATTATCTGCAAGAATTTGTGAAGGGCCACCGAAGGACCCCGAAGGGCAGGTGCCCTTACGGGGGACTCTCGGCTGCCAACTTAAAGGGCACTTCTTGAAGCCAAAGGGTCACCTTCCCTTTGGGAAGGATGTAAAACAAGAAGCTCGAAGGCCATTTAGGGATCATTTCTTAAGGCCCGAAAGGGCAAGTCCAATCTGAAAAAGCAACAAACAGAGAACCGAAAGAGGACCAAGGGGTGACGCGCCCAAAGACGTCAAATTCAACACAGCAAACTAACTATTGAAAACATAGTGACGGGCACATGAATGTCAAATTCAAGATAACAAAATAACCATTGATCCTTTGAACCTACAGACCAAAATGCATTCACATACTTCAAGGCTAAGACCAACAAAAAGTGAGGAAAGAATAGAACAGTAAACTAAATTCAGGACCCGATTCAATTAACCAGAAAAAGAGGAACGATGAAGGTAAGATCAGATCGCCAGGTGGACATTGAAAGTTGTAAACTTTTAATAAGCGTGACTTATTTCCCTACATTGATAAAATCAAATGGGTAAAATGCCCCTAAGTTCCAGCCTATCTTCTTAACAGATTCCAATGCAACATGATGTGTTACTATTCCCGAGTCCTTGAAGTGGCTATATAAGGGACTCTCTTCTTTTCTAAAATGGATCTCTTTTTGACAATCAAAACGAAATTCTGCCTAAATTGAAAGGCATTTTCTGAGACTTTGAGCTCAGTTTGTTGATCATATTTTGTTATTGGAATAAGAAAGCAAGTGATTTTTCAGACTTTGTGTTGTGATATCTTTGTTGTTGGGGAAAATACTCTTATGTCTTTTTCCTTAATATATCTTCTGTTCCTTTAATTCAACAAGCATAATTAGTGACAGTAGTCAGGAAGGTGTCCTAAAGAGTTAAGTGTGGAGAGACATTGTGCCCCCATAATTGCCTTTAGTGTGTTTTCTTTTCATTTCTGTGTAAAGGACTTTGGGATGACTTTGTGCCCTCATTGTTCTTCGTATCTTACTCTTGAGCAATTCAGGTGGAGACTTTGTGTTGCATCTCAGTTTGCTGGTTATTACATCCTTTGCTACATTTTGTTGTTACTACTAGGAGTATTCTTTTGGTTTGCTGAATAGTACTTCTGAAAGAAGAGGAGTATTGTCTGTCATTTCCCTTGAGTTTTTCCATTGATTCGCATGCATCATCTCTGAAAAAAGAGAGATGGATGGTTTGTCCTACCCATGAGTATTATTTTTTGTTTATATATATATATATATATATATATATATATATATATATATATATATAACTTATCTATAGGAAACCTCCCCTTGATGAGAGGAGAGATCAGTCCCCTTATGATGTGGTAAACCTACACATTTGGATGACTAATCTTCCTACTTTGGCTGACCAGACCTATTTTTTTTATCAGTACACTGATCGACAAAATATTCAACCAATAGTTTTTGGTGACTGTGTTGGGACTTATAACCCATTATCATTATAACCTTATCCATTACAAACTTTGGCGACTCCGTTTCATGTCTTACCTATTATCCATTTATAGCCTTACCATCTTCCATTTACCTCCACACTAACCGAGAAAGAATGCACAGTTTAAAGCCTCAAGCTTTAACTGAAGCAAGGTCAATTCTTTTTCATTTTGGTTTCACAATCTGGCAGATTCAAGTTATACACGAAGCCAAAGGGCTAAAGGTATCGTTGATCCTATATTCGAGTTGGTACAACAAAGTGATTTTGATCTGTTTCCTTCACCATCTCGTCTCCAACGAACCAAGAGTTTTCTTCTTATTAAAATCAGATCTCCATTGCCAGATGAATTATCTACTTCTGTTGTTGATAAAGCTTTGCCAATAGTTACCCCTTTGAGATTTGTTATCCCTCCTTTTCATAATCCTACAATGGCAGTTCAAGGCCCCTGAGGTAATACTTTTGGTCCTCTCAATTTTACTCTGCCTTTACATGAGCTTCCATGCAGTTCAAGGAACAACTTCTCCAAATTCTATGGTGATGGAAAAGTTTATCCTGATAAGCACATTGCAGCTTTCAACATAGCTTGTGGAGTAATCGAAGTAAAATTTGAAGATGTAGCAGTTAGGCTTTTTGTAGAGATATTACAAGGTGATGCCGCAGATTGGCTTTATCATCTATAGGCTCGGTCAGTAACTGATTGGAATACTCTCAAAGCTAAGTTTGAAGCCAGATTCAAACCCGTAGAAGATGCACATACACTTTTAGCTCAACTTACACAGATGAAGAAAGAACCTCATGAGCCTATGAGAGACTTCATAGCCAAATTTGACAAACTAAAAAATAGAATCCCTGTAATTGCTCGACCTATAGCTGAGAATCTCAAATGCTTTTTCATTAATTCTCAGCTACTTGAAGTAAGTTTTTTTTTGAGACGTACTGGTCAAATAGATCTTGCTACAGCTCAACTTTTGGCCACTGAGGTAGAAGATGATCTCATCTTAGCAGAGAAGATAAGAAGAGATCCAAATAGAAACAGAGTTTCATCATCTTCTGAATATGCATCTACAGGCACCATAAATCCAATGGTGTAGAAATTAGCAAATGAGTTGCTTGCTCTCAAAAAGCAAATAGCTCAAGGAATGTCTTCTGCTACTTCATACATAAGGACATTCCCAAATCAGTCATATCAGGGCAATGCTGCTAGGAATCAAGGGCAATAGAATCGCCTTCCTCCCCCACAAGGGAAACTTACCTTAGAAGCTCCTCCAACCAATTCAATAATGGGATATCTTGAAGTAGAATCAGAATTCTCCTTCCAGCCTGAATTGAATCAAGAAAATTACATTAATATCCTTGAAGACAATCAAGAAGAATCAGCTGGTGACTCCCATATTGGTTTCCTAAACTACCAAGATAAACTCAGAAGTAAAGGAGAAGCTTTTGATGGATCATATGCAGTGTTTACCAGGTCCAAAAACCAATCAGTCCAGCAAGCTGATAAAGAGAAGACAGAGGAGCAACTGCAGCCAGCAGTCACGATTGCTAAGCATGGAACCATTCTACCTTTTCAGTCAAAGGATTCGGTAATCGTCCAAAAGGCAAATACATCAATCTTGCCTTCCCCTTCTAATTCAAATTCGCAAACCAGCCCACCTCCCATCCCTCTTAAAACTTAGAAAGTTGAAGTACCTTTCTCTGTACCTAGTTCAATTCAGCCATTTGACATAATCAGTCATGTCAAAAAGACAAAAATACAAATGTCTAAGTTTGAATATTTGTAGTCTAATCCTGATCAATTGAATAAGCTGGTCCAATATGTCAAAAACCAAAATGTCCCTACAAGATAAAAAGCTAAAAAGGTAACTCTTGATTCTTCAAAAAACATGTCTATTCCAAATAATCTGGTCATTACTCCTCTAACTGCTCCTAAAAAAATATAATCTTTCTATATTTTCTTGTTAATTAATGGCCACAAGTTGAGTAACTGTATTATAGACTCAGGCACATCTGATAATGTTATGCCAGTTAAAGTAACTGAGTCTCTTGGTCTCACACTGACCAAGACATTTAGAAGATGTTTCTCCATGGAGAACAAACAAGTACCATTGCTGAGACAAATCAAAGATTCCCAATTTGCATTTGTAGCCTTTCCAGACAAGAGAATCAAGATGACTGTCTTGGTGGCTGACGTCCCATCATCCTATGGCATTTTTTTTGGACAAATTTTTTGTAAGGACGTGGGAGGAGAACTAAGCATGGATCTGTCTGAGGCAAGGATCCATGTCCAAGGCGTAATGAAGAGGTTGCTCCCTGAAAAAGAAGCAAACTATGTGGTCACCCAGACATCAACCCCTGAAGCTCAAATCCTTTTTGAATCTGCAGGTATGGGTAACTATTTTCTGTCTACAGATGAAATGCATGAAACACCTAAAAGCGTCAACTCAAAAATTAGTTTAACAAGAATAGCAAAAAAACTAGTAGGCTACAATACATACCAAGAAGGATCCTCTATCTCTGATAAAGAAAAGTCTAAAGAAAAATTAGTATCAGATGAGATATGGACTTTAGAATTTGATGGTAACTGCTCCTCTACCGGTTCAGGAGCTAAGATTGTTTTGATATCTCCTCAAGGAGATATATTCCCTTCATCTTATAGATTAAAGTTTAGCAACACTAACAGTACAATTGAATATGAATCTCTGTTGCTTAGCATGAAGGCTGCTCAAGAAAAACGCATCAAGTTTCTTCATGCCAAAGGGGATGCTGAATTAGTAGTTTGTCAAGTGAGAAACTTATATCAAACTAAGAATGAAAGATTACGCTACTACCGTAACTTGGTTTGAGACCAAATTGAAAGCTTTGATGCTTTCAACATTTTTGCCATACCCAGAGAGTCTAATGATAGAGCTGATGCACTTGCTATTTCAAGAACTCTCTTAATTCCTCATTCACATTTCAAAGAAGATAGGTATACAATTGCGCTGGTATATAGACCAAGTGTTCCTGAAAATGCTGATCATTGGCAAGTATTCAATGATGATCATCAAATCATTGCCTTTTTAGAATGAAAAGATAATTTTGAACAACTATGTTTTGAAGGTATTGAATCTCAGAATAATGAATCTGTATCTGAATTTAGCTCAAATATAAATGAAAAATTCTTACAGCTGAAAGGAAACAAAATTCTCAAAGGCCTAGTTTCTTTTGAAAAGTTGTTTGACAAACATGATAAATTCATCAAACAACAGCAAACAAACTCGAGTTTCTCTCAGGGATTCGATCAAGTGAATCTGACTACTGAAGAAAATTCCAAGATGATCAATATTGGTAAGTGCTACACCCCTGAAGAAAGATTCAAGTTCATCTCTTTACTTCGTCAATACACGGATGTCTTAGCATATTCTTATGAAGACTTGAAGTCTCTCAGACCAGATGAAATCTGCCATAACATTCCTCTCAAGGTCGACTCAATGCCATACAAGCAAAAATTCAGACAGTATAATCGAAAAATATCAGGTACTATTCTGTCTGAGATACAAAAAATGTTAAATGCTAGAATCATCTTTTCAATCCATCATTCCACATGGATTGCAAACATAGTGCCTATAAAGAAGAAGAATGGAAAATTTTGCATTTGTGTAGATTTTAAAAATATGAATCAAACATCTTTGAAGGATAATTATCTTTTACCAATTATGGATCAAGTGCTTCAAACAGTGACAGGTGCAGAGATGTTATCAATGCTGGATGGCTTCTCAGGTTATAATCAAGTTGAAGTTGGTGAAGCAGACCAACACAAGACTGCATTCACCACACCTTGGGGTACATTTGCATATAGAAGAATGCCTTTTGGCTTGATAAATGCTGGTGCTACCTTTAAGAGAGCAATGGATATGGCTTTCAAAGATGAAATTGATAAATTCATAGTGGTATACCTTGATGACTTGACTGTATTTTCAAAGCATCGATCTGATCATGTATGCCACCTACAACAAGTGCTGGAGCGCTGCCGCCAAAATGATATTTCCTTAAATCCTAAAAATTTTGTTTTTGGAGTAATAGAGGGGAAACTCCTTGGACACATTGTGTCCAAAGAAGGTATAAATATTGACTCAGACAGAGTCAAGTCTATTCAATAATTTAATTTGCCTACAAGTAAGAATGTTGTTCATTTTTTCTTTAAAAAAGTGAATTTCTTACGGAGATTTATCCCTAAATTTGCTGAGAAAACTAGACACATTGTGAATATGATGAAAGGAAAGACCATCTTTAGCTGGACTAAAAAAGGCAAATCAGCATTTCAAGATATCAAGACAGCCATTGCTCATGCCCCTACATTAGTTTGTCCAGATTACAACAAAGATTTCATTATATACAACTATGCATTTTAACACACTCTTTCAACAATTTTTGTTCAACATGATAAGGAAGGTATGGAATCTCTTATTTCTTTCATGAGTTGCCCTCTCAAAACCCATGAGATGAAGTATTCAAATATAGAGAAGCATGTTTATGCCTTGGTGAAAGCAGTCAAATATTTTTGCTTCTATATTCTTAATTCACATACTACTGCCCTAGTGCCTGACACTACAGTCAAGTCTATATTAAGTCAGCAGGAGTTTGGCACGAAAAGAGGTAATTGGATTGCAAAGATCTAAGAGTTTGATCTAGACATCAAGCCGATAAAGCTGGTCAAGGGTAAAGGCCTATGCCAATTAATTGTTGACAATTATTCAAAAGACACACAACATAAAGAAACTGAAGTGAAAGAGACACCAAAAATCTTTTTTGTCTCTACTACCAATGAGTGGTATTTATCGCTCATTTCCTTACTTATGGTGAATGTTCTGCTCATTTATCTTACAAAGAAAGGAAGACTATCAAGTTAAAAGCTGCCAATTTTGTCCTTTGGGATAACGGCCTGTACAAGAGAAGCATAGATGGAGTATTCCTTCGCTGTGTAGACAAAGAGAAACAAAGCCAGCTTTTGAAATCTTTTCACAATTTGGCCTATGGAGGACATTTTTTTGCACCTATGATTGCTCACAAGATTCTGCGAGCCAGGTATTACTGGCCAAATCTTTTCCAAGATGCACATAAGTGGGTGAGAAAATGTGAACTATGTCAGCAATTTGTTGGAAAACCTAAGTTAGCTGCTATGCCTCTCAAGCTAGTGATCATAGAAGAACCTTTCCAGCAATGGAGACTTGATTTTATTGAAACAATAAACCCATCTTCAAGTGCTGGACATGATTATGTTCTTACAATAAGTGACTATTTCACCAAGTGGGTAGAAGCAATCTCAACTAAACATGCTACTTCAGAAGTTGTATGCAACTTCCTCAAAAAGAATATCATTTCCATGTTTAGAGTTCTAATCAAAATTGTTATTGATAATGCAGCTTGTTTCACCTCTCAGGAGATTACACAATTTTGTTTCCATTATGGAATTACACTCTCTCACTCTTCTGATTATTTTCCACAAGGGAATGGACAAGTTGAATCCAGCAATAAAAATCCGGTAACTATTATCAAGAAGCTAGCAGATGATAATCAAAGAACATAGCATAAAGCATTGGTTGATGCTCTGTGGGCAGACATAATCACACTAAAAAAGATAATTGGTATGTCTCTTTTTCAACTTCTTTATGGTATTAATGCTGAGATACCAATCACCTTAGAATTGTCAGCCTTGAAATTGGCAAAGGCAATTGAAGATTAGACATATGAAAGTTTTCTTGACAAAAGAATCATGTGCCTTGCTAAGCTAGAGGAACAGAGAACCATGGTGGTGGATAGAATTGCTACTCATCAAAGTCTAATAAAGAAACTCTTTGATCAGAAGGCCAAAAATCGTAATTTTTAGATTGGAGATCAAGTCCTGTTGTGGGACAAAAGGAGAGAACCGAAGGGGATGCATTGAAAGTTTGACTCTCTTTGGAGAGGCCCATTTATAATTCATTATCACATTGGTGAAAATAGCTTTCTATTGAAATATCAAGATGGCACACTCTTTTCTCTGTCCCACAATGGGCAACATCTGAAACATTTCAACTCTTGAAGTGTCAGATCATTCCATCTGTATATATGTATATTTGTATAGTTTTCAATTCTATTTTGTTTTGTTTATTTCTATTTTTGATGCCTTTCATTTTTGGGTAGCATGACTCCGTAACTCAATAAAACACATGAAGACATTGGAGATTCTGGATTCTACTCCTTTCAATTCTTTTTGCAATTGACAGAAGTTCCCTGACTAGAGCCAGATGTTGTCCCCCAAAAATATCACTCAATTTTTGGACAACATTTGAACCATTTTGGTCCTATAGACCAAAATTGTCTCTTCCCTTTTTAAAAATTTGTCTTGGGCATTCAAATTTTTCATTTTTCAAGCTTCTCAGAAATCTACGAACTCTGTAGGCTTAAATCTACGGACTCTACAGGCTTGAATCTATGGACTCAACAGAAAGAGAAAATCTACAGACTTTGCAGGTCAAGTTCAATGGGATTTACAGGTTGAAATCTACGGACTCTTTCAAGGTTAGAGAAAACTACGGACTTGGTTTCTACAGACTCTGCAAACAGGCTCATTTCTACAAGTTCAACGAGCTTCATGGCTTCTGCAGGTGGGTTCAATCAAAAGAATTGGTTTCTAACACTTGGTTATTTTTGGGATTAGTTCATCACCTTGGTTCAAACAAAAATCTCCATTGGCAAGCATCAACAGTAGGTTCAACGTTTGGTTCATCCTTTGGTTCAATGTCAAAAGGTTCAAAGGTGGGTTCAATCAAGCGGTTCAACGCTTTTGGTTCACTCATTTGGTTCATCTTTTGGTTCAATCAAATGGTTCGTCAGTCAGTTCAAGGCTTTGTTTGAACCATTGAACCAAAACTTGGTTCAACAGTTGGTTCAACGTCTTTTGGTTCAACAGTTAGTTCATCGTTTCAGTTCAATCAAATAAACCATCGGCTTGAACCATTTTAGTTCAATGTCTTGGCTCAATGAAGAGGTTCAACGTCTTGGTTCAATGTAGCATTTCATTGGCTTGGTTCATTCAATTGAACCATCAGCTTGAACCATTTTGGTTCAAAGCTTGGTTTAACCGATTGGTTCAATGAAGAGGTTCAACGGTTGGATCAAACAAAGGGTTCATCGGCTTAAACCATTTTGGTTCAAAGCCTAGGTTCAACAATTGGTTCAAAGCCTTGGTTCAATGGAATAGTTCAATAGTTGGTTCATCGCCAAAGTTCAAATGGGCCTCTCGAAGGACAAGTGCCCTTGCAGAGGGCAGTTGGTCAACGAAAACACCCTTCAGAAGGGTCATTTTCAAAAAGACTAAGGCAAATCTAAGGCACAATTCTTTCAGACAAAAAGTCCGAAAGAATTATGAGAAGTCAAGGAAGCAAGAAACCCGAAGGAATTTGTGTATTGGCAAATGGAATAATTTTTGCAGACTTTTTGTGTGCGGGAAATTTTTGCAGACAATTTGTCCATGAAAATTATCTGCGGGAATTTGCCAGGGAAAAGCCCAGGGAAGGTACCCACGGGAATTATCCATGGGAATTTGCGAAGGGCCATCGAAGGACCCCGAAGGGTAGGTGCCCTTGCGGGGGACTCTCGGCTGCCAACTTAAAGGGCACTTCCTGAAGCTGAAGGGTCACCTTCCCTTCGGGAAGGATGTAAAACAAGAAGCCCGAAGGCCATTCAGGGATCATTTCTTAAGGCCCGAAAGGGCAAGTCCAATCCAAAAAAGTGCCAAACAAAGAGCCAAAAGAGGACCAAGGGGTGACGCACCCAAAGACGTCAAATTCAACACAGCGAACTAACCGTTGAAAACATAGTGACGGGCGCGCGAACGTCAAATTCAATACAACAAAATAATCATTGATCCTTTGAACCTACAGACCAAAATGCATTCACATACTTCAAGGCCAAGACCAGCAAAAAGTGAGGAAAGAACAGAATAGTAAACTGAATCCAGGACCCGATTCAATTAACCAGATAAGGAGGAATGATGAAGGTAAGATCAGATCGCCAAGTGGACATTGAAAGTTGTAAACTTTCAATAAGTGTGACTTGTTTCTCTGCATTGATAAAATCAAATGGGTAAAACGCCCCTAAGTTCCAGCCAGTCTTCTTAACATATTCCAACGCAACATGATGTGTTACTATTCTCGAGTCCTTCTTGAAGTGGCTATATAAGGGACTCTCTTCTATTGTAAAATGGATCTCTTTTTGACAATCAGAATGAAACTCTGCCCAAATTGAAAGGCATTTTCTGAGACTTTGAGCTTAGTTTGTTGATCATATTTTGTTATTGGAATAAGAAAGCAAGTGATTTTTCAGACTCTGTGTTGTGATAACTTTGTTGTTGGAGAAACTATTCTTATGTTTTTTTCCTTAATATATCTTCTGTTCCTTTAATTCAACAAGCAAAATTAGTGACAGCAGTCAGGAAGGTGTCTTGAAGAGTCAAGTGTGGAGAGACTTTGTGCCCCCATAATTGCCTTTAGTGTGTTTTCTTTTCATTTCTGTGTAAAAGACTTTGGGATGACTTTGTGCCTTCATTGTCCTTTGTATCTTACTCTTGAGCAATTCATGTGGAGACTTTGTGCTGCATCTCAATTTGTTGGTTACTACATCCTTTGCTACATTTTGTTGTTACTACCAGGAGTATTCTTGTGGTTTGCTAAATAGTACTTCTGAAAGAAGAGGAGTATTGTCTGTCATTTCCCTTGTGTTTTTCCTTTGATCCGCACGCATCATCTCTGAAAAAAGAGAGATGGATGGTTTGTCCTACCCATGAGTATTATTTTTTGTTTATATATATATAAACAGTAATATAGCTTATCTATAGGGAACCTCCCCTTGATGAGAGGAGAGATCAGTCCCCTTCTAATGTGGTAAACCTACACATTTGGATGACTAATCTTCCTACTTTGGCTGATCAAACCTATTTTGTTTATCAGTACGTTGATCGACAAAATATTCAACCAACAGGTCATAGGCCCCCAACTTCAAAAAAATTCCCCACTTTTTAGCTCTTTTACTGACTGGCTACTGCATTGTGTCTCGATAATTGTTCTAAAATATTCTAATCCTTTTGGTTTCTGTTGTTACTATGGTTCTATAGGATGTTGAAATATTCTGACCCTTTATGACTTATATTTCTATGCTTCCAAAAAAGTTAGCTTTTGGTTTGTGACTCAAAGAATGTAAAGGTTATCATAGGGAAGGTTAGTATAGGGTGTGTTTAGTCTATGAGCTTGCAGATATACTTATCTTGTGTGGAAATAATGTTGACCCAATATTTCAAAGCTCTAACTATGAAGGATTGGACCATCTCATTAATCCTTATCCCATCTCCAAGGTATATTGCAAGTCACCTCCTGGGCTAATCACTTATCGATGCATCATAGAATATTAACGATTGAAGGATTCCTTTGACAAAGTAAAACCTTAAACACTTCCATTATACCAGAGGTACGTGAATGCTAAAATCCATAAACAATGTTGTTTGAGGCCTAGGAATTGGTGGAACACACCTCACTGCACACATTGACAATGTTGTGCTTAACAAAAAATGACAGTTGTTTGTAATATTTTAAAACCTTCGGTATATGGTTTCTAACCTAAAAAGAAAAATAACTACTTACATGAAAACAAGACTAAGTAGATATTTGGAACAAAACTCTTAGTGCCACCGCTTAATAATCACTAAGATATCGATTGGGTGAGGTGATATCATATGGTTGATAGTTGCAAGAAGCCCTCGGTTATTGAAGTTGTTATGGAACACAGCCATGGAAAGAGATCTGATACTATATTTTAGGAACATGCCTATACATAGATTAATCTAGCAACAAAAACAAACATATGCACTGCAAATGAAAAAAGATAGAAATATTGTATTGAAATAACATAATTGCACTATAAAGTGCTGCTTGCCTCTTTGAGGGGGAACCTTGTTTGAGCATGACTCTATATAAAATATACAATATACTTGTTTCCCTCTTGCACTTGCTCTCTATTTAAACTAATCTAATCAAGACAACAACAACTTTTTATAAAAGCATGATAATTACAAATAGCTAATAGGATGACTTACAAAGCATATGCATCCAAGCTTTTATTAATAACACCTAATAGAAAAGAAAGAGTTAGGATGAAGGGGTCCTAACACATTCAAAGATATTTGTAGCTCTGCGCCACACCTCTCAAACTAGGTAAACCAGTTAAGATGTTTATCCCCTTTTTATCATGAGAACTTGCATTCCCAATGTTTTTGGTCATGCACAATCTAGACAAATCAGTAAGGATGTTTGTCCCTTTTGATCACAGGAACCAACTTTCCTAGTCTTGTTATTCATTGTACACGTATGTAATTTACTCTATTATTTTCATTAAATAAAATTAGTACCATTATGCCAATCTTTGTGTATCTGAATACTACATATTGTTTTAGATTCCATTTCATGTTCTACAACTATGCAACCCTATCTAAGCAAATTAATCTAGTTTAAATAGTTGTAGTTTTGTCCATCATGCAACCTCTTGTGCACCTCGTGGATAATTTTTTTAACCCCAATAAATTATTTTTCATCCTATAAGATGGTAATGGCCATTTTTGTCTAACTTGTCTTCTTATTCACTATGCATTCATACACTAAAATGGTGACAAGAACTGTATTGTATTTTCTATTCTCAATGTTTACAAGTTTGTATGGATCACCTTAAACATGAAAATTATAGAGGGTTGAAAAACATTTTAAATAAGTAACGATTTTTGATAGATTCTACATTGAGTATCTTAAGGGGATACATTCCCATATTCATTACAATATTATCTTTACTTCCATCCAAAATTCTTTTGAAAGTTTTGATGGATTGTTAACACACACCACACCACACCACTCCCCCCCCCCGCCACACACAAAATTTTGACTTTTCCTTTATAGAAAAACTACAAGCAATGTAAAAAAATTGATGTTCACATCACTTGAAACTTTTAGAGAATGTCAAGTTTTTTATGTTCATATTTCAAAAGCTTTTTATGTTCATACATCGAAATTTCCAAGTTTTTGTATATATCAAAATGTCTATGTATGTCATATATCAAGATTTCCACTAATCTTTCAACTTTTTTTTACGACATTTTAAATCACAAAATGATCCATTTTTTTACAATTAAATGGAAAAAGTTCAAATTTTGACTTAACATTGTAATGTACTTACCAAATTAGAAGAAGGCTTTTGGAAAAACTATGTATAATTTTTTTGAATTAGTATTTCTAATTGAATCACATGATCCATCATCATGATAAAAAGATGGATCATATGATGATGGATCACACACTATGATCCAAAATGTTGATTTAAAGACTTACACAATATATTCTATTTTTTTTGTTATGGAGTGTGGAAGCTTTCAATCTTTAATTGCTTACAAATGATGGGTCATTCTAGTCGATGATTTTGTTCCACCAAATTACTCTAATTTCTAATTGTACGTTGGACATATGTGTTAATAATCCTACATGTATAACAATTGTGAGAAAGAGAGAGTTTATAAGGCATTACATACACCAAAAGCTTTGCCAATCTAGAAGCATATAAAATCTTGGGTTGATGTGTTAGCATCCTCATACTCTCCAGATTCTTTAGGTCACTTCTAAGTCCTGTGGACTTTCTCTAGCTTGTGGTTGTTATTATTTAGATGCAGTTACAAACCAGGTTGTATATCCTACTAGTTGAAGAATTGTTGATCTTCTCCTCTAACTTGTGGTTGTTATTATTTAAATACAATTACAAACCATATTATATATCCCACTAGTTGTGGTTATTATTATCTAAAAATAGTTATGAACCACATTGTATATCCCACTACTTGCATATTCCACTAGTTGAAAAATTGTTGACCACCTCTTCTAGCTTGTAGTTGTTATTATCTAGAAGAAGTAACAAACCATGCTCCATATTCCACTAGTTGAAGAATTGTCAACCTTCTCTATGTTATTTTTTGATTGAATAGAATGTTTGTTATTCAATCCCTCACCTTAAGTTAAAGAAGGTCGATTATAGTAATACCCAAACGGATTACCATTCAATTTTAAAAAATAAGTTTTATCGAAAAGGTTGTAGTCTAACTGGGGAGGATGATAGTTGCTTATATTCTTCCACTAAAGTACAAATCCCTCTAGATACTCGATACGAAAAATCAAACATTTAAAGCCATATGTATGCTTACTCAATATTGTAAATTCGCTATATATTTATTTTTATAATATACACAGAGATATCAACATTTATATAATTCAATGATTCCATTATGATACTTTTAAATATACACTTTAAAAAAATAAAAAAATTAAAAAATAAAATAGAATATAATAATAATAATAATAATAATAATAATAATGATGTAAGGGAAAAAAAGAAGAAGAAAAGAAAAGAAAAAAAGTTATTTACCTTGTCATGTGGCATTGCTCAACGGAGGGAAGATGAATATTATTCCCTCTCCTTAAACCCTGAAAATGGGCCTTAAACCCTCTAACGTCCTGGTTTGTTGAAGAAGTTGTTCATCGTAAGCAAGGGCGCCATGCCTATGAGGAAACTGGGCCGACCCACAGGCCATCGAATGTCTATGCTGAGGTACCGTTTGTTTCCTGCCTCATTTTTTAATTGTCCGGAAAAACAAATCCCTTTAATTCTTCAACGTGTAACATCAATTTTAATTTCAGGACCATGGTTTCCCAGCTGGTTAAGCACGAACGGATCGAAACTACTGTAGCCAAGGTTAGTCTGAATACAGTTACATTTAGTTTCATTTTCTAATTTTTTTTTCAAGCTAATTTTGTTCTTTAGAGTAATAATCTTCAAATGATCACCATCGGGAAAATGGAATTTACTTACAATGAAGTAGGTTAGTAAATATATGGCTCGCAAGAAAATTTAACGATTTTGGGAAAACAATCCACAGTCAGGACTGAAAAGGGGCTGGTAGCTCAGTGCTGCAACACCTTAGCATGCTAATGGGAGGTCTTAGGTTCGAGTAGTAGTTGGTCCTTCTTTGATCCCCGTCATCTATACCTTATATTTTGCTTTTGACTTGGCTGTCTTCCTTCCCCTTTTGGTATCGCAAGAATATTTATAGGATACGAGATATTTCTCTTGTTTAAGAAACTGCCTTCAAGCTATTCCCTGATGATTGGTTCAGTAGTCAGACCCGAAATGTTGGACACTAAGTTCATTGTGCGGATTTGTCCAGTAATGGGACCTGAAATGTTGGACACTAAATTGTTTACATAGATTTGTCCATAAGACTCTCATAAAATGTTGCACTGCAAACAAACTAATCTTAAAACCAAAATAACAAACAATTGCAGCCAGGGTTGTCAAGGCTACGAATGAATAGGACATTCATAAGGCTCTTCTATGAAAATAAGGTACAGTTGCAATGCATAAATTCGTGATGGAGTTCAAAAACAATTGCAACGAGCTTTCATTTTTTATTTATTTTAAAGTAATTCTTTTTCTTCTTTCATCAATTGACCACAATCAGAACAACGCAATTTGCTTATAAGGAAGACTCTTGTTGCATTAATTTATAGCCTTGATCAAAGTGATTTTTATGCAGACATTTATGATGTAGCTTCATGTTGAGTGTCATTCTATTGCATCAGTTTGATCACTTTTGCATCAATTGAATTCAACCACCAGTGGGGCAGCAATTTTTTTTTTATAAAAATAAAATTTGTATTAAATTACTTAAGCAAGCAGAAATACATATCTTCCTGTAGCAGCGGTGTCAGAAGAGTTGTAATTTTACACTAGATCTTTAAACAACCCATGACTAATTCCTGTAACTATGCAAAAACAAGAAAATTGTTGTCACCCAAATTTTCATTTGACCCAATAGGAACTGCTGAAGGCTGATTACAAAAATATAAGCAATGATAACTGTGACGCACCGAGCACCAAAAACCTAGAAAATCCTATACTGACAATACTGAATATGTTTACAAAAACCTGGCTTGAATAAAGATCTTGAGGAGTCCATAGACCAAGAATTTTAAAGCTAAGCATATGCTGTAGAATCTGGATCATTAACACAAAAACTATTGCCAGAATCAGAAGAATTAGAAGTTATAAGTGTACCTGATGAAAGGAAACTGACCAGATCAACCCATCCACTGCTGCCGGAGCGGTCTACATTGATAGCCCGAGTATCAACCCTTGTATGAATTGATGGGCCGGACCAGCTGGTGTGGGCAGGAGTCACAGGGGTTTGGTTTTGGACAGCTACAGATTTGGCTGCTGTTGAATAACTGATATATTATAACTTATAAATCATGTCCCACTTCTTGGATGTGTTGAATCAGATGTTGCTGCAAACTCTGGAATTCCTGCCGCTTTGACTTGGCCAGAATCAGAGTTTGAAAAGTGGCCACGCCAAAACTTAGTATACATATCATCCCTTGCTGGTTATTAAACTTATTTACCCGGAGTTTCAAAGAGACTCATATAACAAATCTTCTGTGTATGCTGATGGACACAAAGATGTATCTCATCAGTTTTGGAGAAACATACTTCACACAACCGAGCATTACATCTGTGATTTCTACATGAGGTGCCTTCACAATATCATAAGATACTGCCAAACACCGAACAGACTCTATGAAAAGAGCCATGCATTCCTGGAAGATTTTTACTCAGCACCGCAATTTAATTAGGAAGCTTAAATACAAGGACAATGGACATGCACTTGTGCGCTTGTGTTTGGTTAATTTTTTTTGATGATTCGGACTTAAAATGTGACATTACATTAAAAAAGATTTCTGAATGTGTGGGCGCATCAATGAGGCTATTGGCAATAGTCCTTCCATTGAGCAACAGTCATTTCATTGAGCCAAAGAAAGGTATATACTGGAAACTTGTATGCTACAATTGTTTAAGAAGTCTATTTCAAAGCTCCACTGCAGTTGAATGGATTGGTAAGCGTTGGCAGTAGCATAATTGAGATGGATTGCCATAAGGGGAATTTGGAGCATTTCCAGCTGATGCTCGATTGGGCAGGGAAAGTCTTTATACACAGAGGTGGGACCATTGGGATCTCATCACTAGCAGGGCTGGAGCGATCCATCCTGCCATTAGGTGTAATCTCCGGGTTATCAGTATCAGCTGCTTGGTGAAGAATTTCTCTGGAGCTGAACTTGAACTCACACTTTCTAATATGCATTGGTAAGTTTTTGATCTCGGAGCCTCATCAGCACAAATCAAAGTCATAAGGAAAATGGTAGTTGGACTCTGAAGGCTGTATGCAGAACCCTGATACAATTACCATTTTCCAGATTGGTATCTAGCAACATCAAAGTAGGCTTTCCGCTGCTCTATATAAAAGCATGCACTGTAATATCTACTCTAGTACAGTTTGTATGCTCTAATGAATGCTGTATTCGATAGCAATAGTAGGGAGACTCATAGTTCAGCAGGCCCTCTATGTGAATTTTTAACTAATAAATTTCAAAGTAGAAGTACATCCCCAACATGAGTTCATTTTATGTTTTTTCAAAATTATTTAGAATATGAAATGTTTAAATTATATTCCTTTTTATTTTGACTTCCTTCCTTTGTTTTTGACCAAGCTTTTTCTAATAAAAGGATATGCAAGGTTGGAATATTAAAGCCTGTTATCAAGTTTGTTTATGTTCCTTCACATGGTTGACATGCAGGCAAAAGAAGTAAGACGTTTGGCTGAGAACATGGTCCAGCTCGGGAAAAAGGTTTGTAGCAACTGTCCATTTCTTTCCAGTCAACAAATGGTTTTGATTACTGATCGTTATAAAGTTTTCCAGAGCTGTATACGGGGTACCTGTTTTTAATGTAGTGTGTAGAATCTACTGTAGTCTGAGATGGATGTGAACTTGCAATTGGAAGTCACAGTTAGAGAGTTTCCTTGCTTGATAAGATGAAATTGCAGTGCAGAATGATTCTCTATAGCATGCTATTGTATAATTTTTTTTAATTGTAAAACTGATTTTATTTTATTGGAACAATGCGGTAGGAATGTGAAATAGTTCTAGCATTGAAAGGTACTTACCAAAATTATTACCAAAATTGTTAAGCGAACTATACTACAAGTGTATCTGGATTAGCAGGATTATCATTGTCATCCTGTTGGCCCTCCATGGAATGGGTAGCAGGAGGTTTTGCTGTCAAATTTGGAGTGAATCATGGGGATATGCTACTGCCTGTCATTTGATAGGCATGGAAGAGGAACCCAGGGGTAAGTTGGAACTAGAGAAACTCTGTGAATGCAACCCACAGGAAAGTTCCCATCCCCTTGATATGGAGAATTATCTGTGGAATAAAGCTGATTCAATGTATTGGAAAATTCATCAAATGAATGGGAAAATGATCGCTTTAAAAATTTGTTGACATTGTTTTGGTTGTAGAACTTTTAATTCTCTGATGTCCGAGCAAGCAATTGATTTTGATTTATTACATGGTAATTGGAAATTTAGGTTGGGAAATAATGAGAATAAATCTTCGTTATAAGCCCCATGCAAGATGAGTGCATGATGTCTATCAGGTTTTCTCCAATAGCGAGTCCCACACTTTATGTCCAGGTATACAAGTAGTTAAATAACCTTTATAGCTCAATATAAGTAGTTCATTGGAATGAAGTAGAGAACTTTCTATGTTGATACAGCACCTCGCTATGATACATTAGAGGAGGGAGGGTTGGATTTATATTGTTGACATGATATATTATTGAAATGGAATGCTTGCACATTTATTATGATTAAAAATGGAGTATGTGTAGCATGAATTGAATGTGATCCGAAATGGATCATTTGTAGTGTAGTACACACCACCATTGCTGAATCTATGTTAATTTAATCTCACTAAGTGGTTTGTATGATCCTTAAGACGCATAAAGCACATGTATGCATTCACTTAAAGTCAAGGAAAAGACCAAGACAGAATGTTTGAAACCCCAACAAACCATTATGCCGGCTCTGTTTTTAATTTATTTAATAAAAAACAGAGGCGGTGATGGATTCATGGTGGCACAAACCTGTCACCCATCCATCCATGGCAGATTTGGTCATGATCAAACCTGTTCTTGTAACAACAACAAACCTGGATGGAAGTTGAAGTTTGTTTTTGTATTCTGTCTTTGAGTTGCTTGGCTGTTGGAGTCTTCTGGGTCCATTTTCAAACATGTTTTGTGTTAAGAAATATTCTTGGAGGAAGTTGGAACATCATCTAGAGTTGGGTTTTGAGTTGATGTAAGAGGAGTTGAAATTGTAGAGAGAGCATAATGAATTGGATGGAGAACACACAACATGGGTTGTATGAGCCAATGTCATTGTGAGCTTATAACGAGTCTTGGTGGCTCAGGGTTTTATTTATTATTGTAAAAATGATTTTATTTTATTGCAACAACATGAGAGGAATGTGGAACAGTTGTAGCATCGAAAGCTACTTACCAAAACTGTTATGCACTACACCGATTCTACAAGAATATGTGGACCAGTAGGAGTATTATTATCATCTTCTTGACCCTGCACAGAAGGGGCAAGGAGATATTTTGCTGTCAAAGTTGGAGTGCATCACGAGGATATGCTACTGTCTATCATTTGATAGGCATGAATGAGGAACCTAGGGGTAAACTGGAACCAGGGGAACTCTATGAATGCAACCACTAGGAAAGTCCCCTTCCCCTTGATATTGAGGATTATCTGTGAAATCTAGCTGAATCAAAGCATTTGGAAAATTTAAGCAACCTCTTGAACTTATAAGTTGAATGTATCTGCCATAGTCAACTTGAGCTTCCACCTACCACCATTCCATGCTACCCCTTCTCAACTCGCAGCAAAATTCCCTAACCCAACCTCTAGATCTGATCTTCAATTGGCCTAAGGCTGATTGAAGCCTAAGATCTTCCCTCCAGAGGAAGCCATGGCCTCCTCCCCAAAAGCATAGCTGAACAACCCATCTCAGGGGATTAAAAATGATATGACAATGGACCAAGTGAAAGCCACCCCACCTCAACTGCCTTTCCAAAAATTCAGATCTGCAGTATCTAAGGAGGCAGCACAGATCTGCAGAGAAGAGCTTAGGTATTTTGTTCAAAACCATGCAAAGAGGCTTTAATGTCCCTTTCCACCTAATTAATAATCATCAAGGAATTTTCTAGCCTTCTCTATTCCTGGAGGTTAGAAATAAAATAAACAATAAGGGAATAATGAGAATTATTAAATCTGAGTTTAAAAAGCTATGGTTTGCAGTTTAATTATATTTAATTATTCACGTTGATTTTGATGGGGCCACTTTTAAGTTAAGACTTAATTATTACTAGGCGTCTCATCAAGGTGGTCAATAAATTAAACGCCTAAGTTTATTATTATTGCAAAAGGGCGATTTATTAAATATGGAAATAAGATCTTTTTATGTGATTTGATGGCTTTTTTTTTGTAAGGAAAGATAAAAGGCATCGATTGGTTTGGGGAAAGGGGGAGAATGCATTTTGATGTTATTCTTTCAGCCGAGAGATGAAGAAGACTTCTCCAGGACAAAACCCCTGGGCTTGAAATGAGTGGGACGAAAACCCCAGGTCATTAGGTGTTTGCAGCAGATTCAAGCATTCCGTGCTAGTTCTGGGAAGTCGCACTAGTCCTGTGAACTGATTCGTTGCATTTCTGAGTGAGACGTGGTCTGGTTACCAAGGATTTGTGACTTGTTGAGTTTCATGTGGAGGTTGGAAGCTGATATATGTAAGTCGAAGACATTGGAGGACTCCCAAATTCAATGTGTGGTTTCTAATAGGAGTTCTGGGTGCACGTCCAGCAGCTACACAATACAGATCAGCGTATATTCCCAGGTTCTCATTTTGCTTATGATCCATTGCTTAATTTCTGCAATTCTGAATATAGCTTTCACTGTTAGGACCCCATTGGAATCGAACTGGGCATTGGACATGAAAACTCCCTGTTAGTATTATCTTGTAAATTGGAGGTTGGAAGCTGATATATCTAAGTTGAAGACATTGGAGGACTCCCAAATTCAATGCGTGGTTTCTAATAGGAGTTCTGGGTGCACATCCAGCTGCTACACAATACAGACCAGCGTATATTCCCAGGTTCTCATTTTGCTTATGATCCATTGCTTAATTTCTGCAATTCTGAATATAGCTTTCACTGTTAGGACCCCTTTGGAATCGAACTGGGCATTGGACATGAAAACTCCCTGTTAGTATTATCTTGTAAATTGCCCAATAAGATTTGTTGATTTATCGAACTATAAATCTGTGCTATTATCAGACAAATAATCTGCAATGAAACTCATAATACGTCATTAAATTAACGTGCATTTCCATTGATGAAGTTGTTTACTGTTCAAGCAATATTCTGTGTATAGTTTGTGAAATAAAACATCTATCAAAATTGAAAATTTCGCAAAACTCTTCATACTTCCTGAAAGGCATATTTCAGAGGCCTCTCATCAAACCCATTTTCCCAACAAAAAATGAGAATGAATTCTATTTGAATATAGACATGCCCCCAAGGTCTCATTCTCCACGGATGAAATGGAAAAAAGGATACAGCTGCATAAAGAGAGAGCTTTAATATGCAGAGTTATGGGTGCATTCCCTGGCTTGCAAATTCTGAGATTGTGGGTTCAAGAGAATTGGAAACCTACTAGTACGGCAAAGTTGTTAATGATGACCAAAGGCCATTTCTTGGTGGTCTTATGATTTATCTACAAAGCCTGAAAAAAATCTGGTTTTTCAAGTTGGACCTTGGTTCCTTAGGAAGACAGGTCTCTTCATGAAACATGGGTACCTGGCGTTCAACCCAATTAAGGAGCTCCCTAGCACTGCTCCAGTTTAGGTGAGGTTATCACTGCTACCTAGTGAGCACTGGCAAGAATTCTCTATGAAGAAAATAGGTTTTTCTATAGGAGAATACATAGCTTCATTGAAGCTCATCAGAGATCTAGGAGTCTTGAATTATGTGCGGATTTGTGTTACTGTGGACGTAGAAAAACCCCTACCGGATCACCTCATACTTGATATGGGGGGAATAAAATGGGAGCAGCCTTTGGGCGACAAAAATATCCTATTTAGATGTTGGATCTGTCATGAACATGGTCATCTAGCAAAGGTATGCCCCACTCATGCAATTTATAATCTTCGGTCTGAACATCAAAAGGAAACAACGCATCAGGCACATCCAACTGCAATAGTGCATAAGTGCTGCACAAAGACAATCATCGCAAAGTAGCGGATGAAAACAAAATTTAGGAAGTCTATACAAGAAAAGAAAAAGAGCCAGCAGGTAAAACAAAGCAAATCTGTTCGGCCAATCTGTTTGCAGCCTTGGCTGAGCCAGATGTAGAGGAAATTGATGATGATAACATCTTAGAGAACAGCCCTTCGCAAGAGAAGCACTCATGAATCCTTGGGCAAGATCAGCCCCAAAGAGTTGCTAGAAGATTCAGTCAGTCACATTTGAAGCAAAAGGAGATATTATTAGGACATGGAAATGAAGGTAGAGCAGCCTCTAATGCTGTTAGGACAGCGAGCACAAGGTCTGATCGGCCTCTTCGTCCTACATTTGTGCCAAGGCAAACTGAAGAAGAAGCAATTCCGGAGGTGGAGGAAGAGACACACATTACTGATGATGTTATGGTGGCCTACGATGAATACAAAGTTCTTCCACTTGATGTGAGACAATTAATTAATCTGAATCAGTTTATGAATCAGCGGAAAGATAAACCCAGATAGAGACTGGAAAGGCAAGACATGGGACTCATAAGACAAACTAGTCAAGGCACTCAACCCAAGGAATACAAGGAAGCATTGAATAAGGTTCCTTTACCGACCTTCGATGGAAGTGGAAAGATCAGTGCCAGATCATGGATGCATAAACTTGACTCGTTCCTGTCCTTGAAACCTATGGAGGAAGATAAGGCTATACAATTTGCTACGATGCATCTGGAGGGTGTAGCATATGACTGGTGGCACCATGGGTTAGTATCACAGGATCATGCCTTGATACGTTCATATGAAGAGTTTGTCAATAAACTGATATCACATTTTTTTCGGAAGGATGTTGAGGTCTATTATAGGGATTTGGCTCAGCTGAAACAGGTTGGACATGTTGAGGACTACATCAATGAGTTCCAGAAAATAGCAGTCGTGGTTCCTGACATGACTGAGAGGTGGGTTACTATGTTGTTTGTCGAGGGTTTGAGTGACAGATTTAGGGGTTTAGTGAAGGCTCATAAGCCTAGTACACTACATGATGCCATTGGCCTAGCCCTTGATTTGGAGACTACACCTCCCTTCCAGCCTTAGAGGACATTGGAAAATAAGATGAGATATGGTTTCTTCATTGTCCAAGCACATGACACATCTAAACGGACCATAGAAGCCACATCTCATGAGGTTCTCTCCAGTTAAGACCCTCCTCTTTAAAACCAACCATACAAAGAAGCTTACCTTGGGCCATAAGGCTGGCAGCCAAATTTGGCTAAAAATACCTTGAAGAGGATGAGAGGCACGCCTAATTAGAGAAGCATATCCTGAGGAAACCGTATAGACTCCTGTAGAATTCTTCTCCCAGGCTAAAGCATTGGGGTTTGGAAGTATTGAAAGAGGGCGTGCCAAAAGCATATTATTAATCCATGACCGTTGATCCTCTGTTAATTGAATTGGTCAATCAAGAGGAGATATCCAAAATTTTCCAATCTTCCACGGATGATTAGTTACTTTGCAATAATGAACAATCTTAATCCATCCCTTTTCATGCAATGCCTCCATTATTGTCTTGAGTTTTGGATACTAAGAGATGATTGGCGGATGTCCATCCCACGAGTCAGTCTAGAAGTTGGCCTGTTGGCCATCATTAACAATCCAAAACAAATGCTTTTTAATGAGATTCTCCCCCACCTTAAGAACAAGAAGAATAGGAGAACCTTTAAGAAGAAGAAATAACCTAATAATTCTTGCCGTAGGGTTGTTTTCAGCATATTTGGCTCTAATATTAACCACCCACAAATCTGCTGGGTGCATGAGAAATGAATGTTTCAAAAATGTTAAACACTGATATATGAAACACTTTTAGGGATTCAGATAGTTTGACATATTTTCTATTTTGAGGCATAAAAGGCAAAGTGACCTTTCAAAGAAATCAGCCCAGTCTTCATTGTGTTGTGATCATTTTAGTTCTGTCATGTTGCTTGAAGATGATGTGACTATTCCAGCAGGGGTTGTGGCTCCAAGTCAGCAATGTGGGACAAGAATGATGCTATTGCTGAATTCATATCAGCACTTCTGGATAAACATACTCGTGAAAGAGGTCCCAGCTCAGAGTAATTGCTAGTATTCAAAGCCAGCAATAGAGAGAATGAATTATAAATACCCAGATTTGTGTTAGGGGAGCTATCATTGGGCATAAAATTAATGAAAGGGTAGAATGATACTTGATGTTTCAAATTAAATTATCCTACATGACCAAATTTTTTCTAAAGTGGGGCATTAGCTACAAATAGGCTCCTAGGTGTTTGTGTGGCATTCTTTTGGCCCTTGGGTGAAAGTGGTTTGGGCACAAGTCTATATAGATTGTGTCTTGGCCAAGTTCAGGGACGTTACTATGCTTGGAGACTTTATTTTGCTTGAGTTGGCACTCATACATCCTCAAAACCTCAAAAGACTTTTTTTGTCTTTTATGCGCTGCTCGAACTAATACTTCAACAGTTCTGTTTCTTTTTTTTCATTTTTATGCAATTAGATTTTCACAAAGTTTGTCTTTTTGAGTCTTTGAAATAGAGAAAAAACCTATGTAAAAGCTTCAAAATGTGCATGGATGCTTCAGGTCGCACTTCAGGATCTATTATCAGGGTGAAAATTTGATTAGTTCACAGATTTGAAGCTTCTAATATAGATAACTCCATATATTTTTTTTTGCAAAGAAAAAAATCATAACTTCTATTCATTGGAAAATAGTTACATCGTGTAAATGCATATAGCATTAAGGCTAAGGTTCATGCAAATAACCCCCAAGGGCCAAATATACCATAATACCAATGGTAGGTGCACTACATAAGCTGCAAATCTGTCCTTCTACCCTAGGCAGAAAAACATGACTCCATCATATGTTAAGGGCCTCGGTATGTCCTTTTTTCCCCTTCTGCTTTTTCACCTCAATCCAGCCACCATGAGAAGATCCCGCTACAACCATTTGTAGGTCGGGATGCCTTGGTTCTGAATATCCTACCACAGACAGTTCCTTATCAGATTCCAAGTTATCCGATTCATGTAATCTCTTAATTCCCCAAGTTGGAGTTTCATCATTGACTGTTCCTTGTGTAATTGGTTCCCCAGCCTGCATTCCTTCCTCAAAATTCTCTGATGACTGATTTAATTCACCATTTTTATCATCTTTTTCTTCATTTATATCTTTCTCTTCCCTCTTGACCGGTTAGGATGGGGTGAAGCCTAGATTAGTAGGCTCGCTTCCTTTGCAGTGAGTGATTTTGTTGTGCTCTTGTTTTCTTCCTCCTCCAGAGATTTTGGATCATAGGGCTGCTAGCTTTTTGGTTTGGTAGGATACCCCTACTTCCCCTTGGAGTGTTCTCGTGCCTGTAAACAAGATTCTTGTAGATGCCTTGTTTGGTGACAAAAATGACACCTAAATGCTGATTTTCATAGTCCAGTTTTTGAATCCATGTCAAATCTCCATATTTTAGTATTATTGTTTTTGGTAATCCTTTACTTAGATCAATCTCCACACAGATGCGAGCATAAGTGAAAAGACCTTGACGTGTTTGATCAGTATCATCTTTTAAAAATCTGCCCAAAGCATTCCCAATGTCAGTGATGGCTGCCGTATGCTGAAAAGGAAGAGGTATATTTAGGAGCTGTGCCCACACAAGCAATTTTGGATACAACCATAGTACCAGGATCGAATTCTGGAAACCAAGGAATAATGAAGAGTCCCGCTCTTCCCCAAAGCCATTGTCCTTCAAATATTGATGGCAACTTTAATATTCACAATTCCTACAGTTAATACAGATCTGACTTCAAATGACCTGTACTCATTTTTACACACGCACCAACTTGTTTAAGGTGAACATTTGTACCAATATTACAAACTTTGTTTTTGCAGTCCTGGAAATCAATAAAATAACTATAATGATAAAAAAACAAATAGTTCAAACCTACAAACCATGGTGCCTCAGATTTCCTACAACTTCATCATTCCATCCATATTGAAATGGCTTTGCATCATTTCTTTACAACAATTATCCAACTCACATTATACTCCTCTCATACGTATGTGGAATTGAGATTCCACATGGTCGACTAGAACCAATACCTAGGTGATACATTTGACTTGCAATACTGTTTATCTAATTGACATTCCAAGAAGAAATATTAACAGAAATCTGTTATCCTTTTTACATAAAATTGGTGATCTCAATAACCTATTGATTCAACAATGATTCATTTCCTTTCAAACCTCGGGCAAGTTGCTAAAGAGGTTTAGACTCAGTCCAATCACAAGTTGGTGTAGATCATTCGACTTAAATGTTCCAGGAATTTATACATTATACAAGAAACAATGTTTGCTTCGACTAGATTAAGACTGATTCAAACCACCCATGATCCACAATCACTTATACCTGAAATTTCGTTCAAATCTGTCTTTAAATCTCTTATCTGTCTAGTCGCCCAATCTACTCTTGAGATATTTATTTCTCTGATTTATCTTTCGACCTTCTTCAATTGTCTTTGTTCCACTCTCAATCCTGCAAACTGATTACTTTAGTTTCTATCAACGTTTAATATTCTTTAAGACCGCTCGAACAAACCATTTCATGCTCTTAACACTCCCTTATACAAGTGTGTATGGATCTGTCGGGACTGTCGTCAAACATTGATCTTTGAACGTCGACATAATAGAAATTTGTTTAATATTCTAATAGCCGTCGAGCATTTGCTTTATTAAATCTCTAAACAATCTTAATATGCTACGCATACCTTTGTCTTCTTGTGCGCAAACCCAAAAGTTGATTCTTCTATTATCTTTGTCACTGACGAATGGTTGTCGACAGAACTTCCCGAGAATACAATTACAATAGCGCCCACGATTAGAATGCAATCGCACTATTCATAGATTTGGGCTTTATAGCATAGTCAGTAAAATCAAATTGTTCTTTGACAATTAATTATAAAACATAATCAAACAAATGATCCTTCGGCCTATGCTCATGGCCATACAAGTCTTAATTGGAAACTGAAACTATTTGTAACAGAGTTTCGTGAGATTAAAAGAACGTCATTGGCCAATAAAAATTGTCACGACAAAACCGAGAAGATGAATTGAAAATCCTTACCTTGGTATTGACTTGAGCCGATACAATTCATTCATCCTTCATACACATACATAAATCTCCAATGAGAATACTAGTGTATTTCTTGACTGTCTCTTTTGGATTGAATCTATTAAGACCGATTCGAGCTTTGTCACCTGATGATCACCATAAACAATCTGCACCAAACCAGTTATGCAATTCCAAAATCAAAGAATACATCCAAAATCTCGTACTACAAACTGACTGCAGATAATTTTTTAATTCCTTGAAACTCTTTTTCATACATGAAAACATCTGTACTGACAAACATCTATAATATATACAATGATGTTTACAAAGATTATATTTCACAGGTTTTCTTAAGAATTCCTCTTGAGAATACTCTTGAACCATGTCTGCTAATCCTCATACCATTCGCTTTTTATTCTTGTCTTGTGACTTTACTTGGTTCCTATTTTTTTGCTTTGAAACTTATCTCCTTAAACAACTATCTAAAATTGTTCCTAAACTAACTCCATCTTTTTCTCAACGTAGACTTCTTTCATCAACTTAGTAAAGTCCTACGTTGAATTCTAGAATATACACAAATGAACTTCTAAAGTGCATTTGAATCCTAGATAAAGTCCTTTTTATTTGACTCATGTGACTTCCTAGAGCTTATCAATGATCTTTTACGTGCATTTTGCCTTCATAGTCGAGGCTTGTTGGCTTTTATTTACAAAATATACATAGGCAAGTTGATGCTCCTACATCAAATATATTCTGGTAATCTAGAGGATTATAAAACTGTACTACAAAGAAGCCTTTGGAGCACAAAAGAATCTCACACTGTTTGGGCCAGTATGTATAAATCCACTGATGCAACTCTTTAGACCAAGGCCAAAAACCATTAAATCGACACATTATTGCCTCAGATTTAAGAGAATTAAATAGTTCTTTTACCTCAGGTTGCTTTACCTCCACTGTTGGCAAACCATTTGATTTCTCAACGATATAAAGGCTTGTTTTGTCAACATGGAGCATTTATTGGGTGGGTGCCTTCAAACGAGCTGCATCCATGTATGAACCCGGCTTTGAGGTAGAAGGTCTTTCAGATCCCATTGCTCCTCCATGCAAATGCTACACTGAAAAAAGGAAAGAATCCTTTCTGTTGTTATAAGCATTCAACGGTGCAAAATTCTCCATTGTTTGCCCTCGTATAGAAGACATTGCAGCTCCATGGAATCCCTTGTATTTGTCGAAGTTTCTGTTTTAAATCCAGCGCATGATCAGACTGTTTTACCCAAAGGCAAATAGTTTTCCCTAGAAGAGACCAAACCATTAACTGATATCCTAATTGTTTGTCAATAGATTTCTTATCTGCAATCATTTTATAGTCATTTTGAAAGCTAGCATTTTGTCAAACACATGGCCGACTACCTCAGTCCCTTCGCACTGATGTTGTATAACACACGCAACTTTCTTAGACATGCTAGTCTCCTCTAGAGCCACACCCTACGTATACCTTGTCATCATAGCATAAATGGACACCACTAAATGTTCTGGCATTTGGTCAAACACTTGACCTGTAACCTCCATGCCCGCACTTTTTGTATAGAAATCCACAGGGTTGCTTTTTGAAGTTAATATGAAATCTACTTTAACCTGTGTTGCAAGTATGAGAGGGCCATTGTTTAATGTGGTATAGCAATACTGAGAGGAGGAGCCCTCAACTTCATAGTTTGTGCAGGGTTTCCACAAGAAGCCACAAAACAAATACGCTATACAAAAAAACACATTCCATGCAGTGGCAGTTCCTTGTGACATTCTGTCAAACAGTTTCCATGCAACCTCCAGGCCACAAATCTTCAGTGCTAAACCTGTTGCGAGTTCTTTGCCATAAGCTTTGAGCTGCTTATTCAAGTAGATTCTAGTGAGGGGAAGGTTGAGGGTTTGTATGAGATGGGCTATCTCTTGATTAGGCACAAAGTTGAGAGCATGTTGTTGCATTATGAAAAGACTGACAAATGTATCATTTGCTGTATGTGTGATTGCTGCAATCAAACTTTCATGCACTTGGTTTAAGCCGTCACTGAGCAAAAAATTGGGTATTTCGCTCAAGATCAAATGCACCTCCACAAGAGCCTCTGGCCCAACCCTGCTTCATATCCAATGTATCTGCATAAGTTATGTACACATGAAAATGGTGAAGCTTGAAATCTCTTCCTCGAGAGGTCATCATGACTCTTGTCATCATTGGATCCACTGTACATTTTGGCAAGTGCAGTCAATGCCACTATTGTTATCTGCTTCTCCACACTCTCTATTCTGGCCACACTCAGATTACTCCATATATTACTTAAGAGGAACATTAATTAATGTCAATTTAAATAATTATGGGTGCAATTAATTAATTAATTAATTGCGGGAGCAATCAATAAATATCAGTTTAATAAGAGATACACTATCCTTTAAGATGACTGTTGTGCCACCTTAGCAACTAATTGCCCCAATAATTCAATTAATTAAGTTAAAAATTAAATTAATTAAAAAATAAAGTATTCCATCAAGGTTCTAAGTCCCTACTCTAAACTAATGCATAAGTGCTCTCCATGTGTGGGTAAGATTCAGTTTGTCATCCTCAATCAAGGAGCATCCTAACAACATGAATAGGGACGACAGATTAAATCTTAGCCAGACATGGAGACTGATTCTGCATAAGCTTAGAGTAGGGACCTAGAACCTTGGAGGAATATTTTATTATTTATTATTGGGGTAATTTGTATCTTAAGGGATAGTGTCTATCCATGGAAATGATGTTAAGTAATTGCACACACAATTAATTAAGTAATTGCACCCACAATTAATTAATTAATTGCTCTCATAATTAATTAATTAAGTAGAAATTATTTAATTTTATTATTTTTCTCCTAGGACAACATGTTGTTACATCTCATTTATTGTAAATAAGTGATCTATATAAGGAGTACCGAATATGGAATCCATCAAATCTTTTGAAGTTAATCTTGATCGAAAACATCAAGGCATATTTTGAAGCTTTTACACAGGTTTATTCAAAAATATTTGTTTGTTTGAAATTATGGAATGTAGAAACCTCAAATCTCATGAAGTGAACTGATAACATTCTACGCTTGCATCTCGGTGGTTCTACTATTAGTAGCAGTGGTTCATTAAATTAGCTGCAAGGGCTTTGTTTAGCATCAATATTTCTTGGGTATTTTACAGCTTTATCTTACATAAATCTGTACTAGACCGAGGTGATATTCTTTTTATGTTGTACAACTCTCTTGTTAATAAGGATTTGTGGATAATGGGTATAAGAATAGATTATGTCAAAATGAACTAACTCTGCCTAGAATTATGACGTTGGATTTCTATTTTATAACAAGAGGCTTGTTACCCCAATCACCTATCCAAAACTAAGAGTATGCTTCATGTAAGAGATGTTGGCTATGTGTACCATACAACTAAATGTTGACAGATTTAGTTAAAAATAAAAATTGGATGGGTTTTGTTGAGGTGTTTGCTACATATTTTGGTAGAAAGTATAAGATTTTCTTTTTCCAAGCATTCAGAATTTAGGTCTCAATTTATTTAAGTTTAGATTCAAAACTTTCAAACCTAGGATTCTTGCTATAGGGTTTGTAGCAGTTATAGCAAGTTTACAGTCGGGCTCATAACAGTTAGGGAGAAATTGAGTCCTTTCAAGTGGAGCTTGCAGGCCTCATTACTGTTAAGAATCCAAGATGGATGTATTTAGGAAAGATGTTAATTCTTGAGTAGTTGGACCAACACAGATATATTAGCTCTTTTAGTCTATGTTGGGAGAGGACCTCTAAGTTGCCAGCTATTGTATCCATGATTGTACTTTGATTGATTCTCATCGTAATATAAGATGCATGCTTCAACCATAAAAAATTGTGTCTTAGTAGTAGTTGTTTGTGATAAAAAACAAAGGTTTTCTGACATTTTAGCGGCTTGTTCACGTCTTATTTATTATCTCAAATAAATCTATATTCTACACCAGATGCCAACCATGCAATAGTGAACTCATTGCAACTTGTTTTCATGGTTTTATATGATAGCAGCTTTGGTTTAGCTATATTTTACTTGTAAGAAGCCTCTCGTTTTACATGGATAATATACTTTGTCCTTGAAATGTTTGTATTCCACTTATTTATTCATAGAGATGCTAATGCTTCTATTACATGTATGGAGTACATGTTATATAATTTTTTTTCGTGTCATGGTTTGCAGGGAACAGATTCTGCCAAGAAATTTGCACGTGGATTTCTTCGGGGAGACGACGTTATTCATAAAGTCTTTACTGAATTTGCCTACCGTTATAGGTGAGTATGTTGTGTTATTGATGAGCTTTGAAGTCTGATCTGCCTTGTTTTTATTGATATTGCAAATTTCCAGTCTAAACTTGTCTCCATGTAATAAGCTCGTGATTGTCACTCTTTATTTGCCTATTTAAACAGATATTTTTCATGGTGCACTGTGCATAGTAAGCTATTACTCACAAGATTTTCTCTGTAAAGGCTATGAGTTGATAGTGTTCTTATATATGGAGGATATGTTTTGTGATAACAGGAACAGAGCAGGTGGCTATACCAGATTACTACGAACTCGTATAAGGCAGGGAGATGCTGCAGAAATGGCCTATATTGAGTATGTTGAATATGTGTTCTCAGTTTGTTGAATGACTACAATTTGCTTTAAGTTATTAATATAATGATTATTATTTTGTGTATTGGCCTTGTGAGTTGCCTTTGATTTAGTTTTTTAGCTTGAAATGCTTAATTTCTCTTTCTCTAATATCTACTGAAACTTGCATGAGTATCTATTTCTCATCTTAGATCTTGTAAATTCAATGACACAATTCCTGTCTCTAATAGATGGACTTTTTTATATATCTCTCGCTCTGGAATCATGCATATCAACAAATCTTACCTGGTTGGTACCTTTGCAATGATTGCCATCATACAACATGAACTTCACCATATGAGCCTTTATGAAATATTTGCCAGGGAACTCCTCAAAGCACTGGTTAATGGTTTCCACATTAATGTTCTTTGAGCCTTTTATGTGGGCCTCAAATTAAGCATGACATGTCATAAGTTCACGCTTTCATGGTTTCACAAGCTTCAAGAAGGGTTGCCTCTTATCTCAACTATCTGTTTCTGGAGCTGCAATTTTTTTTTTTTTTGGAGCTCCTGGATTGAACAAATAGAGTATCACTAGCCACAATTTCAATTTGTATCTAAGGAGCCTTATAAACCTTCTAAGGATTCTGTAACAATTAATCGTCATTCTAATTGTTCTAGCCATGCCAATTAAAACCTTCTTGATATTAATATGTGAATCAGCTGTGGTGCTGTATGAGCCTCTCGCTTGCTTTATGGCCTGGGGCATCAAAAACGTCCATATCCAGCTCATCCAAATCGTGCAAATTTTCTGTGCAAGATTTTCCTCTCTTTGGTGGTAAAACAACAATGCTTCTCTTCCTCACATTTTTTTTTAACTGATCCCTCGACAACCTCTGTCTCCATGAATCGTTCCCATTGCTCTTGAGACTCATATTTGGGTTAGTTGCATTTGTGCAAACTAACATTTTCTATAATAGGTTCTTTTCCGTATTGTGGTTTCACGAGAAATACAACTCTTCCTATAAGTGATGGTTTATTGAAGACCACTAAAAGGAAACTTTTGGGACATGGCCATGTGGGCTCTTCATTTGTGTTTCTAAACATTCAGCACCCATTATTTAATGGTTTCAGCAGTAGGGCTAATACACAGATTTATGTATCAAAGATTCACCATTTAGCCATTGAATTCAATACATTGATTGTTTGGGTTGAGGACAATTACTGGAGGCTCTCCTTTTGGAAATATCCCATTTTTAAAAAAGTGATGGCAGAAGTTTTTGTTTCCCTTTTATAACACAATTAAAGTCCTTCACAATGAAAGAAGTTGGGTGGAACCCTCTCTCCTAGAACCTTTCCCAATTCCAGACCAACATCAGCCTGAAGAGCCATTAGAAAAAAAGGTATTTTCTTCTTCTGTCAGAGGATACATCTCTGTTTGGTCCTCTTCAAAGATCCCATCTCTCTCACCTACAACAGTTGAAACTCTGGCAAATAAAAATGTTCCAGATGGTATCTGATTCACGTCTCACTGTCTGTGAAGATATATTGTCAGGTCTGAAATCAAGCTAGATTGGTTCATGCCGATGGCCTGAGGCTGGCGTCTTGAATCCTAGCTTCCCACTCACTTCAAAACATATCCTACTGTTTCTACTTTTCAAGCAATTTATAACATCAATAAAATATTAACAACTAATCACTAACGCAAGATTCTAAATTTAATACCTCATTTTATAGAAACCTAAAGTTGATTGTATTGTATAACCACAAGAAAGGAGCTCAACAACTGTGAACTAAACACTGTAAGAGTTGTTAGTGATACATGAGGTTATCTCACTTTTTTTTCTCGGTCCAGAAAACCAATGGTGCTACCATAGCATCTGGTTTGAAGATCAAGATTCAAACTGTGCGAAGGTACATGCTGTTTGTAGAAAGTGATCGAACTAAGGTATCAAAACAAATGCATTTATAAGGAGATCTGGTACTCTTAGTTACCAGAAGCAGCGGTGCTGCTATAGGTGCATGTGCAACAACTTTGCAGAAATTTAGGATTGAGTGATTTGCATGTATATGAATTCTATCTACTTACATATAATACATTTATACTATATTATATATCCATACTTCGTTTTTTATGAATAAAAATAATTTATTAAATGAAAATCAGGGCTGGTCTCCAAATGGTGCCAGGCCAATGAATATATGTAGACCATAACGAGCAATTCGTCAAAAAGACGATTACTAATAGCAGGCAGATAGCTTTGAAGACATTTAAAGGATCAGGAGGCAAATGACTAGAACCACAGCAGTATTCCTAGCATTATCATCTGCCTACGAAGCAGAATGCTCCTGTACGTTATTGGAGTTCATCT
Organism: Torreya grandis; assembly: GCA_037957365.1. Lineage (NCBI taxonomy): Eukaryota > Viridiplantae > Streptophyta > Pinopsida > Cupressales > Taxaceae > Torreya > Torreya grandis. The sequence goes on from JARHVA010001127.1 coordinate 1,205,174, forward strand.
TAAACATGAAAGTCCACTTCTAGATGAAGACAATTACCTCCATCACCAAAGCAAAAGGAATGAGACTAAAATAAGGATGAGGACTACAACTCAATTAGTTGAACTTTGAAAGCTGCCAAATGAGGTATATAATCGTCCAAATCCCCTTATCCGATAAGGTTTCTATTAAAAAACCTCTTGTCAGGGTAAAATCAATAGCAAACGACAGTTGGAGAGATGCGACCCTTCCTTTCATGGAGTTTCTGATTTCAATGCTGCTAAAGTGAGTTTGTAAGAGACAAGGTGTATAGAAACCTCCTTCAGGCCCAAAACACATCACTACATAGGGCAAGACTTCCACAGTGGCAGTCTTTGATAATGATGCAAGAATTTCTACTTATCTGGGGCAAAATGCACTGTAATGTCCCCTTTTCAGAATTGAAAAAATCGAAAGCCCTGAAGCCTATTTTTATTTCCTAAAGGCTAAGGGGAATGGTAAAGGGAAATAATTTAATAATAATGTTTTAAGTTGTCCTTAAAGTCACTTTATTTAATAACTTAAAAAATGATACATTCATTATTATTATTAAATGGGGCTAAAAGTTATAATTAATTACATAGCTAAAAGTAATTATTATTATGAGGGTGGAAAAGTGAATATTTAATTAAAACGTAATTTTAATTTCTTTAGGGTTAGGGTGAATTTGAAAAAGTAAGTTTATTGAAAGGACAAAGGGGCAATCATTATGGATTATTGATTATTCACTTCTATTCACAATTGAACCTAGAATTCATTCAACTTTTATTTGAGAACGAAAACCCTTCATCGCAACTAGGTTAGAGGACGAAACCCCTCCAATTTAGGGTTGTGGTGAATTTGGAAAAGTGAGTTTATTAAAAGGACAAAGGGGCAATCATTATGGATTATTGATTAGTCACTTTTACCAGTCACGATTGAGCGTAAAATTCATTCAACTTCTGTTTAAGGACGAAAACCCTCCATTGCAATCAGGGTAAAGGACGAAACCCCTCCAATCTACAAAGGTAAACTACACACAGGTTACAATTGATCAATTCAACATTGATTGTTTACAATTAGGGTTTGGCTAGAAGCCATAACTAGGTTTTCAGGAAGACGTGAAGGACAACATTCGGAAATCAGTATCCTAGAGCTTCCATATAACATTAAACCACCCAAGGCCAATATCCTTCGCTGTTTTGTGCTTCCAATAGGCTGATGTCACCTTCCCTTTGGTTGCATCACACTTCCTAGCAATAGTAGAGTCTTTTCAAAAGCAAATCATGGCATTGAGGGTTGACCATGGTTGTTTAGGTAGATTCAATAGTGTCAAATCAGTAGCGCAGCAGTTAGAAACCCAATGCCCAACAGTTAATAGCAAATTGCAGACCTCCAAGGGCTAGCGTCACCCTTGTTGGCCCCATCGTCGTTGTTACACTCATGTTTGGTCCTCATTGCAACATCCTTGTGTAGCAAAGCAGGCAAGAGACTTCAAACGACAAGTAAAGGGATCTCTAAACACCCATAATCCCCAATACCAAGTCCCAGTTGGCTGCCATATAGCCCATTAGGGTACTGTACAAGCAATCATAGTTGATTTGGAGATCCTTCAGTTAGGGTTTGTGCAGAAAATCAATGTTAAATTGGTATTTATGTTTTCCTGAATGTTTGTACCTTCCAATAAAGAAATAAATATTTTATTGATGTCCACGTGATTAGATTACATTTGTACTAGCTATCGTTTATGACTTTCTGGATTTGATAAGAGTTGCAAAAAAATAAAATAAAATCACACTTCAGTATTTATTGTTGCAAGGGATATTTTAGTGGTATCAGAGCTAATTTTCGTTCCAGCTTGTGGGAATAAATAATTTTCAGCTTCAACTTCATACAAGGTAGTGACAAAGAAGTCAGGGATCATGAGAGAGAGAAAAAAGGGTCCAGAACAGTCGCAGGAAGAGTTAGAACCACGAAAACCTATGGGTAACATGGATGCATATGATATACTTTTTGACAGGTTTGTGCAAGGACAAGAACATTTAGTTGATATGATGGCTCAATTAGTCCACACCATGCAAAACACGAATGTGCAAAGAGTTACAAATGGTGAAGGAAGTTCTTCAAGGGCAAACAATAACCAACACACTTAGAGGACTGACATTGGCTCCATTGCTAGGCCTTTCTAGCCTAATTTATTTCATAAGGAGGAAGCAGTTTCAGAGGTGGAAATTCAGCCATCTATAGCGAATGATATTGTTGTCAGCTATGAGGAATACAAGGTTCTTCTAGGTGAAATTAGGGAAACAATATCTCTCACCAATTTTATGAATTTGAAGAAAAACAAAGGTGGACCCGGAGCTGAACCTAGGCCACAAGCAAATCAGAGAGATCTTCAACAGGGTTTAGGAGAGTTGACACTCTACTTTTGACGGATCCAACAAGTGTATAGCTTGTGTTTGGATACTTTTCCATCACTCAGGGCAATGTTGGAAGAAGAAGCCATCAAATTAGCAACCTTTCATCTAAAAGGCATAGCACATGAATGGTGGTGCCATAGGTTGATAACTCAAGGACATAACCTCATCAATTCCTATGGTGAATTTAGTAGTAGGTTGATTGAGAGGTTTGATAGAACTGATCTGGTAATTCTTTTTCAGGAGTTAGCTGAATTGACACAACACAATACAGTGGATGAATATGTGGTTGAATTTCAGAAGTTATCTGTTATAGTACCAGATGTAACAAACATGAGACTCGTGGCTTTATTTGTGGAAGGGTTGGCTGAACCACTTAAAAGTTTAGTGAGAGCTTTCAACCTTACACTTTAGAAAGCCATTGAAAAGGCTTTGGACTTGTCAACATCAGCCCCAAAAGGGAAGTTTCAGCATGTAGGACAGCCTAAATCGGGCCTTTATGGGCAGCCAAAATCAACACTGTATGGGCAGCCAAAATCAGCACCTTTTGAGCAACAAAAGAAGCCACTCCAACCAGGAGGGTTTCAACAAAAAGTGCTGTCTAAAGCAAGCAAGGAATGAAAACAGAAATGAACTTGGGTGGAAAAAATTATGCTTCACATGCAAGGATCCATGGGAGCTAGGGCATAGAAGCCTTCCAAAAGGACAGGTGCACTACATAGAAGTGATATCAGATGATGAGTTAGAGGAAGAGGAACTTGAAGTGGGAGTTGAAGAGAAGGAACTAGAAGCTGAATTTGAAGAACACGGGAAGATTTCAAGTGGTACTCTTGCTACACTTTCAGGAGCCCCCATATATCATCCTTTCAGAGTTCATGGAGTGTTGAAAGGGCATAATAAGGTAATAGTATTGATTGATAGTGGGGCAACCCACAACTTTATTGATGAGGGTTTGATAGTCCAAAGAGGGCTGAAAACATAAGATTTTTAGGGACTTATCGTAGCATATGGGTTCACTTTTCCATGCACCAAGAGGGTTAAGGGTTTGGATATCACTCTTGGTAAGTACAAGGTTTGTGATGACTTCTATGTGGTAGGCATAGGAGAAACAAATTTGGTTTTAGGGGTACAATGGCTCCATTTCCTCAGCAAATTCATACAGAATTACCAAACCATGGAGCAAAAATTCAAATCTGATGGAAAAGAGGTTGTGTTTCGTGGTATGGCCAATGGAGCGTCACAACTAAGAGCTTGGAAAGATCATTTTGTAAGGGACAAGTACTTGGGCAACACATTACTTGATGAACAATACAACTTTATCCACTGATAAAAGGTCTTATCATGTGGATATTCAGTCTATTTTAGACAAGCATGGTACAGTCTTAAGCAATTTACCTTCAGGATTGCCACTTGATAGAGGATTTCAGCATAAAATAGAGCTGAAAATAGGTTCTAAACCTGTTATAATTACTTCTTATTGCCATCCTAGTGCTTTCAAAGGAGAGATTGAGAAAACAATCACGGAGCTATTGGAGATGGGACATATTCGGCCTAGTTCTAGTCCCTTTGCTTCTTTTGTTGGTTGGTAAAGGAGGATGGAACTATGAGGATGTGGAATGGTTACCGTGCTTTGAACAAGAGGACTATAAAAACCAGGTACTCAATACTCAAGATTGATGAATTTATTGATGAGTTACATGGCATGGTATACTTTCTAAAATTGACTTGAGATTTGGTTATCACCAAATCAAGGTAAGAGATGAGGATGTACACAAAACAGCCTTCCGATGTCTTTTGGACATTTCAATTTTTTGGTTACGCCTTTTGGTTTGACCAATGATCCAGCTACTTTTCAATCATGCACGAACCACACTTTTAGTGAGCACTTGAGAAAGTTTGTTTTAGTATTCTTGGATGACATTTTGGTGTACAATAAGACTTGGGAAGAGCCCCTGAAGCACTTGATATAGTGCTGGAAATTTTAGAATAACAAACTTCTTTTGCAAAATAAGTGTGAGTTTGGCATGACTGAATCTTATATCCGGGACATGTTATTAATGCACGAGTACATGGTGATCAAGAGAAGATCCAAGCCATATTGGATTGGCCACCTGCTACTATGATGCCATAGTGGAGAGGATTTTTGGACCTTTGTAGCTATTTCAAGAGGTTTGTTAGAAATTTTTTACAGTTGGCTGTCCCATTGACTGGTTTGACCAAAAAAGGAGCATTCCGCTAGTCCGAATCAACCCAAACAACCTTTGAAAATCTTAAAAAGATAATGAGTTCATGTCTAGTGCTTGCTGTTCCAAAAATTTCTATTCCTTTCATTTTAGAGTGTGATGTTTCAGGTGAAGGAATCGGGGCAGTTTTGATGCAAAAAGGTCATCTTATTACTTTTGAGAATTGGAAACTCAAGGATACAAAACGAGGATTTTCTATTTGTGACAAAGCGATGTTGGTCATCATGCATGCATTAGCAAAATTCAGAGAATACTTGGCTTGTGGCAGATTTGTGATCAAGACATATCACAACAATTTGAAGTTTTTTCTCAATCAAAAAGACTTGAATGATAGACAACAAAAGTGGGTGAGTAAAATCCAAGTTTATGATTTTGACAAAGATTATGTTAAAGGGAAAAATAATGTTGTAGCTAATGCTTTGTCTAGAAATCCATTTTTATGCTTTATGTTTGAAATCTCTGTTGATTGGAAGGTCATAATAATAGCAGAATATGCAAAAAATGCTTTCACTAATGATGTCCTTGAAGGCAAAGGGCAGGATGACAGCTAGAAAGTGATTGATGATCTCATCCTCTACAATGATTGAATTTATCTAGTCCTTGAATCAAAAGTAAAGAGTAAAGTCTTGAGGGCTTTCCATGATACACCTTTGGCTGGTCCCCTGGGTATTTCAAGACTTAGCAGATAAGGAATAGGTTTTTTTGGAGAAGACTCAAGGGAGAGGTTCTCCAATACATCAGGGAGTGTATTGCTTGCCAACAGAACAAAGTAGAGCATGTTTTTCTAACAGGTTTGTTGTAGCTCTTGCCAATTCCAAATAAAAAATGAGAGAATATTTCATTGGATTTCCTCACAGATCTTCTAAAAGATCAGGGTAAGAGTTGTATTTATGTGGTAGTTGATAGACTTACCAAATATGCCCATTTCTTTGCTATTCTCGCTGAGTTTAAGGCACCTCAGGTGGCTGATTTGTTTTTTAAAGAGGTTTTTAGGCTACATGGTTTGCCTAAGAATATTGTGAGTGATAGGGATAGCAGGTTCTTTAGTCTATTTTGGCAAGAATTCTTTCATGTAACAAGGATATAATTGACTCCAAGCACTAGTTAGCACCCTCAAACAGATGGGCAAATTGAAATTGTAAATAAATGGATTGAGGGTTACTTGAGGAATTATGTCACAGGGCAGCAATCAGCTTGGGTCAGGTGGCTCTATATGGAAGAGCATTGTTACAACACTACACACCATATGTGTATCCATATGACTCATTTTAGAGCTTTGTATGGTTATGATGCTCTTTATTTTGTGTATTTGGTCATTATAGATAGTAGAATGCTAGGGGCAAGAGACTTGGTTGCACAAAGCTAAGAGATATTGGGTATACTCAAAAAATTTCCAACATGCACAAAATCAACAAAAGTAATATGTGGACAAATACCATATTTAGAGATCTTTAGAGGTTGGAGACAAGGTTTTCTTAAAGTTGTAGCCCTACAAGGAGTCTTCTCTCAAGTAGAGTGGAGTTGAAAAGTTCAAGTCTCACTTTTATGGCCCGTACAAGATTAAACAAAGGATTGGGGAGATTGCCTATGAGCTTGAATTGCCAGAACACATCATGATGATACACAATGTATTTCACGTGTCATGCTTAAAAAAGGTATTGGGACAATGCATCATCCCTTCAGTTGAGTTGCTTCCTTTGGATGATGAAGGTAAACTAATCCTGGTTCTTGAAGCTATCATAGATTTCAGAGATAAGAAATCGAGGAACAAAATAATTAGAGTATCTGGGACATTGGAAGGATCTATTAGTAGAGGATGCTGCATGGGAGAGTGCGAATTTTTTTTGAGCATCCCAGTTTGCAATTGCTTGAGGGCAAACAATTTTGAAAAGGACAAACTATAATGCCCCCTTATTTGAATTGAAGAAATTGGAGGACTCGAAACCTATTTTTATTTCCCGTAGAGAACTGGTAAAGGGAAATAATTTAAAATAACAATGTTTTAAATTGTCCTTAAAATCACTTTATTTAATAACTTGAAAAATGACATGCATTATTATTAAATGGGGGGCCAAAAGCTATAATTAATTACATTTCCAAAAGTAATAATTATTATGAGGGTAAAAAAATGAATATTTAATTAAAAAGTAATTTTAATTACTTTAGAATTAGAGTGAATTTGGAAAAGTGAGTTTATTAAAAGGACAATTATTATGGATTATTAATTATTTATTTCTACTATTCATAATTATTCATTTCTACTATTCACGATTGAATCCAGAATTCATTCGTTCAACTTCCCCTTGAGGAAGGAAACCCTCCATTGCAGCGAGAGTAGAGGACAAAATCCCTCCAATCTATAGAGATAACTTCACACAGTGGTTACAATTGATCAGTTCAACAAGATTGTTTACAATTAGGGTTTGGCTAGAAGCCATATCTAGTGTTTTAGGGTTTTGGGAGAATGTGAAGGGCAACATCTAAAAATCACCATCTTAGAGCTTCCATATGGTAGCAAACCACCCAAGGCCAGTATTCTTCGCTGTTTTGTACACGGAACATGTTGATGTTACCTCTCCTTTGGCTGCATCACACTTCCCAGCAACAACAAAGTCTTTTTAAGAGCAAATTGTGGCATTGAGTGCTGACCATGGTGGTTTAAGTAAATTCAACAGTCCCAAATCAACAGCACAACAGCTAGAAACCCAATACCCGATAGTTAATAGCAAATCGCAGACCTCCAAGGGCTGGTGTCACCCTTGCTGGCCCTACCGTCGCTGTTACACCCATGATTGGTCTTGATCGTAGCATCTTTGTGCAGTGCAGCAGGCAGGAGACTTCAAACAGCAGGTAAAGGGACCTCCAAACACCTTGAATCCCCAACGCCAAGTCCCAGTTGACTACCGTACAGTGCAGCAGGCTGTTGTACTTGCTGTACTAGAAATCATAGTTGATCTGGAAATCTTTCAGTTAGGATTTGTACACAGAAAATCAAAGTTAAATTGGTATTTATGCTTTATCTGAATATTTGTACCTTCCAATAAATAAATAAAGATTTTATTGATGTCCTTGTGATTAGATTACATTTGTACCAGCTATGGTTTATTACTTTTCAGATTTGATAAGAGTTACCCAAAAAAAATAAAAATCAAACTTCAGCGTTTATTGTTGCAAGGGATATTTCATGCACGTCCTGTCCATCTATTGCAGGAGAAGGCAATTAGGAAGGAAACTTGACTGGCAAAAGATCACATTGTCATCAGAGGCCTTTTTGGAAAAAGCAGGAAAAGATAGTAGACGCCTCTACTCGTAACATCTGCCATCCCTAATCCAACTTTATCTGCTGAGGTGGACAGTAACATTGTGGCGATAATAGTGACCTTGCCTCAGGGTTCCATAGGTGCTTGCGCTCTCACAAAGTTTCCAAGACCAGTGAATAAGACCAACTGGTTGCTCTCCCTCCAATTCACACAGTTGGCTGTCATTGCCACAGAGGCATAAAGAATACAAGGCACAGTCAGCATTTTCATAAACATCTCCACTGCTCCATCATTGTACACAAATAAGGGACCCAAATATAAAAGCAAAGAGTCGCCATGCTGCTCCTGTCATAGAGAGAGTTCAAGAACTTGAGGACACCATAAATTATCTGATGTTCAATAGAAAAAGTAAAACAAAGACCATGGTTGATCCATGTGTAAGAAAATAAAAAATGTCACAAACAGGAGCAATAACAAGGTCTTTGGCCAAAAGATTCCCCATTTGTAGTCTTCAATGCATACATGGGGAAGCTTCAGACTACCATTGGGTTGACACGGCATGTTAGTGGGTCGACATGGCATATACACTTTGAGTTGAAATGGGATGTACACCTGAGTTGGCCTAATGGTGAAGAACGTGTGCTCTTAAAAGGGAGGTACAGGGTCAAATTCTGCATGGCATAAGGTACATATGCCTCCTATTTGAAGCACAGTTAGATGCCTCTTGCATATTGAGAATACAAGGTGATTTCATATGCCATAAATACCTTGTAGACCATAACCAAGTGCCTGACATCATGTACCTTAAAAGAATTCCATTGCCATTGCCATTGCCATTGCCAAGGCAAACTTTGTCGGTATGTCAATTTGACCTCATCTTATATGCCTTGTCCTTACGATGGTGATTTCTAAACAGTCAAAGTTGGCAATACAATCACCTTTATTAGCATAGTTACCATTTTTGTACGAACACAGTGGATATTCGGTTTGAATTGAATTTTTACTGCTCGTCGAACTTATTCGGCAAGTTTGAATATTATTTAAAAAAAAAAGAAAATGCTTCAAACTCTATTCGTAAAAAGTAAAAAACTAAAAAGAACCCTAATTTAAAAAAACTAAAACTAGAAGGGAAACACTAAACAGGCACAGACGGTCAGACTGAGTATTCGTTCGAGCGGTGCAATCAGTGAATCATGCAGTGTGTAGAATGGCCTATGTGTCGAACAGGCAGCGGCGCAACCTGAGCAGTAAGTCGTTCGAGCTGTGTATGCGCAAAGCCATCGACTCTCGGGCAGTGTCTGCGTCTTTGACGGACCGTTTTCACTTCAAATTTCATGCTGTTGTTCGAGCTGCATCCTGCATCAAACGGAGACCATTCATGGTAAGAGGCGTCCGATTCGGATCAAAGCTTAATCCCTGCAAAGTTTAAACCCTAGCAGAGCAGCAGCAGTAATATCATGGCTGTGACTGACTCTACCGATTTCTCCACCACCGCCTAAAATTCTTCGTTTTGTTTACGTAATTTAAAAAAAAATCGAGTAAGTTGCTAGTGAGGGGAACATATGGTCTGTTTGTACGAAAGCAACATCTTCACATGTGTCATGTTTTCCTTAGTCTGCATTAAATTCTTTTATCAAAATTTCCGTTTGTAACATTTGCCACTGAAACATGAAGATTAGGCTAGCAATGGCATAATCAACAAATTAAAAAAAAAAAAAAAAAAAAGTGGTAAGTTATGTCACGTGTATTTTTATCTGTTTTTGTGAAATTGGTTATTTTCTTTTCTTTTACAAATATGGACAATTATTATTATTTATATGTTTCTTAAATTTATATATTTTTTATAAACCGAACCAAATCTTTTATAAACTCTGGAACTTTTTTTTCCAGTCTGATCGACCCGAACTTTTCGAACATGGGAAACTATGTTTATTAGTCTCCAGCCAAACACCTTTGGCTGGAAAAATGTAATAAAAAATAAAAAAATCTCTCCATGTTGCCCCCAGTACCCAAGATGATAGGAAATGGCGAAGGATCTCCCACAGTTCATAACAACAGAGTTCTCCCTGTGCTTCTGAACTTTCACGCAGAGGGTATTTGTCTTCCTGCCTTCGAAACCATCATCGTTAATCATTTCCATGACCTAAATTATTTGCATCATCCTGCGAGGGCTTACGTAGATGCTTAAAACCTTCAGCATTTTTCATTTAGACTTATTAAAACACTGTTCAAAAGGAAATTAGTTGTTTTTCAAGTTTTATGGCCAAAGCTGGGCTTAAACAAAATTACATCAAACTTGAGATCAAGTTTATAAGCCACTAAGGCCATAATGGCATCACGACTGTCTAACCATTTAGTTCATCAAGACTAGCGAGTCAGAGACCAACTACGCAACTAAATGTTAAGACCGAATGGAGAACCAACTCCTCTCCTGCTTCCCATTATTATCAATGTCTTTATCTTTGGCTGTGCCATCATTATAATGTCTTGAATCCTGAGGAAGATGGAATATCAGCAAACATTAAGCAAATTAGGAATTTTGCAGCAGCAAGCCCAACATTAGTAGCCTGAGTATGACCAACACTGTTTCCCATAGCAGTCTCTTGTACTGCACCCTGCAGTACCACTTTTGTAGAGTGACCTGCATCAGATATAATCAACTTCTTCCCATATCCCAAATTGGCAAGGACATCACTAAGTTCACTTGAACGTTTGGGAGAAAAAACAAACGACTCAGAACTCTGTCTAACATCCCTAACACAGCCTCTTTCCCTTTAGAACAACCTTCATGCTCAGGCTCAACAATACGAGGTACGGTAATTGGAGTATCAGAAGACCACCCGATAGGAGCAAGAGACTCAATTAATGCTCTCAGCTTGTTTGTGGTACCTTCCACTCTGTCCTGAGGCATTCTGTCAAGGGAGCAAGCCAAGGAAGGTCCAACTGGTAGGTTGCAATCCCTGACCAAAGAGCAGTCTGTGAAATAGTAGAAACAGAAGATTGGGGAACACCGCTAATTTGGTTCCCCAATTTTAGAACTGGAAGAAGAGTCAAGCAGCACTTGGTGTCTAGGCCTTCCAACTTGAACATGATGAATATCTTGTGCATGACCTCCAACCATAACATCTTGGGCCTGTACCTCCTCTCTAATAAAAGTAGAATTATCAGTAGATTTACTCTGAGCAGAGCTCCCATTCTCACTTCCTAAACCATCTGGTCTTGGTGGTCCTTCCTGCATGGATGGTTCGTTCAATTGAACTGGGTTTTCCGCCCCAATGTCACCAGCATTTTGCTCCACTACATTGTTACCCTAAGCAATAGCCTGCACAATAAGGATGTTGTTTTGGTCTAGAACTCATCAGCGAGTTGGTTCCAGCTATCTGGTCTGATAGCTTGGATATGAGGCTCATTTTTATTCCAGTCAGGGATCTCCTGGTCCTGATCTGCTCTAATAGCCTCATTAACCACTGCTTGAGCTATTCTGAGGGAGTTTGAAGGAGAAGTTTCTGATGTAGCCGTTATTTAGGAAACTCCTTAGTTCATTCTCTGGGATCCTAAGTTGTACATTAACCTGCATAACAATAGGCCACACCGTGATGTCACCTAGGAATTCAGTATGGTTTCTCATTTCCCTTTGAAGCATGGTCATCTCTTTTCTTCCATGAAAACCAAAGATCTCTTTGTTAAGCCATAACTTAGTAAAAAACTGGTTAGGCTTAACAAGATCAATCACTCAATTCCCAACACCATCCCATGAGATCACTTTTTTAGCACAAATAGACCAACCATGAAGCACTCTTTTAGCAAATCTGAAATTAGAAAACACATGCTGGATGGTTTCATTCCATAAAAATAACCATTTAAAGCATGAGTTTCTGCCAAACCACAAACAAAGCAATTATTGACATATTTTCGTCCATATAATTTAATTGTTTGATTCATTGATTACATATTTTAATTGCATGGTTGAACTCGAGTGCTTTACTCTTTATGGATTATAATATGGCACCATATCTTACGCTTCCTTTGGAGCTGCATCATGCATGGAATAACTTATCCGTTTGCTTCATTGATGACGTGCAGATTCATTGACCGTGAAAATGAATTGAAACAAGCAAAACCAGCTGTTTCACCACCTAAAGGGCTTCCCATGGATCCTTGGACAAAGTCTCGTCTTAGTCAACAATGGGCTCCCGAGAAATAAGAAACTGTTCAATGATTGTTTTTAAAAGGCTTCCATGAATTTATGTGGCAATCAAAATTTTGAAGTTGCTCTGTTTCGAAGGGGCAAATTTTATCATATTTGTTAAAATCCTTTTTACTGGGAGTTTATGGAGCCATATTCTCTACAGATTCCATTTATGAATCTGTGCATATTGATTTTTTTATCTTACCATTGCATGGTACACTGCTAAAGTGCTGTACACATTTCTGTTATCCATGTCTATCTGAATTTTGTTAGCAGCTTGGTTCTATGGGGACAAAGTAAGCATGTCAAACAGTTTAGTTTGAAAGCTCGTACTGCATTATAAATCGCACCGTTCAAGTTGGTGTTATCAAGTCTTTGTAGCATTTATTTATTTGGATTATCGTCATTCAAAAATCTATCAGGAGAGGCAGGAATTGCAAGATAACAGATATGCATATGGTTCCCCTGGTGACACTAGATCTATTGTCACCATGGCAAAGTTTCAGGCATGGTCATTGATGGACTTCATGGCCTTAAAGTTGGATCTATTGGAAACTTTTGTTCCAAACGGGGGCTTTCAAATAGAGTCAATTGATGAAAAATGTGATAAAATGATAGCTGCATGCTCATCCATTCATTGTGGCGAAGGGGAATTTAAGTGTCTAATATATGCCATTTGACTATTTAAAAGAAAAAGTCAGAAAACAATTGACAATTGAAAATTGAAAGTTGCTTTGTTTCTATAAAATAAGAAATGTTGCTTTGAGAAATTGTCAAAGAAAATAGAAAATATTTCTATTTCTTTTTAAATCTCATCACCATCACCATCTTGAACGGTGCAATTTCTATTTCTATTTCTTATGTTTCAAATTACCATCTGTAATTCTTCATTTAGAAATTTTATGATGATGAATTACAAATGGTGTTGCAAAACACGTTGCTAAAAATCTATGCACAATTTCACCCAAAAACCAGTTGTTTAATCACATTGACAATGAAAACATCTAAGCGTTTATCTTTATGTTTATTTTACAACATGAAAAATCTTTTCTAAAAGGGTTTGTCTACTCATTTTGTATGTGAATGTGTTCTATTTTGTTTTTTGGGTGGTAGGGGGTTTCTTTGTGAGTATGTCCTAAGATCAATTTATTTTATAAAGAATATGACAATTAATACTCGCACAATAATGTTTTTGAGAGAACAAGGAAAGACATGAAATTTCTTTGTAAGTTATGACTTAAAATTAACTTTATAAAAATTATAATAATTAATAATCGTATAATAATTAAAAATTAAAGAATAATTTAAAAACTATGCAACGATATAAAATTATGACAAACACACATTAATGTTAAAAGCACATTGCTAAGTCCATTTTCTAATTTTTGGTTTGATATTAAACGACCTTAATAAAAAAGGTGGCATTTCTTGCATTTATTATCTTTTTGAAGGCAAGCATATGGCCCTCAATTTCTGTGCTTTGAGTTTTGATATAAAAATTATAGCATGTTCTTTGTCAATTTGTCTGGTTGATTTGTTTAAAAAAAATAAATATTAATTTTATTTTTGGAAAAAGTTTATTTCTCTTTATTGATTAGTTGAGATAATGAAATTAAACAAATAACTCCTCTGGGATTTGGACATGACTATTTTGTAAGTCGTTATAATATAAAGTTATGAATCATATTTTCAATTTTCTTCGCAATTAGAAAATATATGGTGGTGGGTCTAATATGTTAGCATTTGTAATGTAAGGTGGTTATAAAGATTGTTTCAAATAACTCCTCTGGGATTTGGACATGACTTTTTATCTTATAAGTTATAATATGAAGTTATGAATCATATTTTCAATCTTCTTTGCAGTTAGAGAGTATATGGTGGTGGGTCTAATATGTTGGCGTTTGTAATGTAAGGTGGTTATAAAGATTGTTTCGAAGGGTCTAAAGTTGGATATTTGCTATATTTCTCTAATAAATATTATAATCAATTTTATTTGATAAAGTTTTAGCACAATAATTTTACTCTTAAAATAACATGCCATAATTTTTATGGAGCTCATCATATAAACATTGCCTTAGTTTTTGTAAGGGTTGGCATATTATTTTGCTTTGAGCATATTTTACAACAAATTTATTATTATTATTGGTAAACGTTTTTGAGTCAAAATTGTGAATCGGATAACGTTTTTATAGCGACTGAAGCTATGAATCAGATGCAAAAAACTTTTTATTGGAGCTCACTAACTAGTCTATGACACAACTATTAGGCCTAAATCTTCAAAACCAACAATATATGGAAACACTAACCTCAAAGAGACACCCAAAAACCAAAGCCTAGATGACGAGAAACAACACACTAACAACGGGAAGAAAGATCAAACAAGAGAAAAACAACAACAAAACAAGAAGAAAGCAACAAGAAGGAAGAAGAGTCAACACAAAAAATACAAGGCTATAAAAAGCAAAGAAACTCACTGAAAAAAGAAGCATCTATTCCCAAATCCTAATCCAAAAGAGAAAAATCAACTCTATGAAGAAATCATCCTTCTCTTGTGAAAGATTTCTTCAATTAATCTTGGAGATCCATCTCTAATCATATCTTCCACCTCCATTCTCAAAGTTTCTACTTTGATGGCACCAACATCAATGTTGGGTTTTCTCCCTTTCATATAAGGTGGGGGTGAACTGAGAAAGCAAGGCAGATGCAGCTGCTCCCACTCCCGAACAGTGTAGATCCACCATCATCAAAACATGGGTCCTTTTCAAGAGCCACAATCTTGTTGGCAGCCTCCTTAACCACCGTGGTATCAATCGTTGGGGAAGGAATAGAGAAAGAGCATCTAGGATTAAAAACTTCATGATTACGCCATACAAAGTCGATATCAGCTGGCCCCTCTTTTATTTTCCAGACTCGTGGGCATCTTTTAGACTTCAGAAAAGAACAAGAGTTCGCTCAATGCTCAATTCGATTGTAAGAAAACATCTGCAAAACCTATCATAGTTGCGGAATTGCAACCGAAACCCCCCCCCCACGGAAAGGAAAAAAATAAAATAAAAATCATCTTTCACTGAGAAGAACAGGGGCTTAGACAAATCAATCAAAGCACAAACTTTAGCTGTGCTGCCGCCCCTGTGATTGCGCTCCAATTTGATGAAAGATCTCCCCTGATTGGTCAGCAAAGCAATAAGAGCTTGATTGCGTCGCACAAGAGGCAGATTATAGAAACTGATTCACATAGGAGCAGCTGTGACAACCGCCTCTTCCACATCAAAAAAAAAGGGGTTCAAGATTCGAAGAAGAAACCATGATTATGAAAGAACCAAGGCCCAGAGTTCTGTACAAAGATACAATCCGCAGCACAACTGAAGGTAACTTGAAATAAACCTTTGCCCAAGAGATAGAAGGACGGAACAAATATGGAAGACCAGACAGAGAAGGCCAAGTGTTCTAGCTCAACAACTGAGAGGAAAATACCAATGCATTTGCCAGATAAAGGCCTGCTGCCTATGTCCGTTTCCATGCCAAATAAAACAGAGGCCGAATGAGAAAACATGGGAGCCTTTTCTGAAAACGTGATAGGAATGTTCTGAGGGACTGACAGAGTCCAAGGTGGGCGAACTTCAGACTGTGGATTTGGAATGAGAGAAATTAAAAAAACCTTTGATAAGTCCCGAGTTCTTACCAACGGCTGAAAGAAAGTCAGACTTTGCTCGTTCAAGAGCCTCATCCTCCCCGTCCTGAGCTGCAGAGTCTTCTTGTACTCCTGAAATTGCAGAAGCCTTGATCCCAAAATATTTGTGCAACCCGCTGGGTGGCGACCTTGCCAAAGATTTAAGCTTGCATTTGCCAGCAGTTTGATGTTTTGCCGTCCCTGGGGACTGATGGATCTACAAAAGCGTGTTCGACTTCCCTGCCAAGTTAGGGTTAGAAGCAGAGGCGGCAAGAGACATCTCAAATTTCGAAGGGCCAACCAGGTATCATATTGTTACCATGTATTTTACAACAGTTTTGATATATCTATGGGTCCCCTGTCCATTATATAACTCAAAAAAAAATTATCAACGCTATTTGGTATATCGATGCAATCGATAATATCAAAGCCACCCAACAATTAGTTTAGCTAAAAGAATAGGTGAGCCAAAACTAGTCCAGAGAATAATAACAACATCAACCTTACGGACATAATAAACCACACACCAAACTACAATGAACCCAAAAATAGTATTACACATCCTACTTAAGGAACTGCTGATTTCTTGTGAAAGTGAGGTTGCATATGACACAGGGTTATTTTGAAGGCAATTTTTTCCCTGTTAGAGACTTTTGTCCATCCTTTAGCATCGTCAATCGTACTAACTTATTGAGGAGAAACTGAGCTTGAGTTTAAGGTTTCCATAGAAGTAACTCCCAAAGGGGAGGGATTCAATTCTTACAAAGAGCTAACTAACAAGCTCCGAGGAGACTATGAAACAAAAATTTCTGAACTAGAGATCTTTTTATCAGAGGGTACATCCTTTTTGATAAAAGACGGAGACGATAATGACTCAGAGGACACTAGAGGAGGAGAAGAAGCTTTTATTGTGCATATGGGAGAATCAACATTAACAGAACTAAAAACCTTACCCCTACCTCCAAAATATATATCCCTGTCCTTGCCAAAGACAATCATATGCTCCACATTGACGTCTTTCCACCAAGTCCCAGATTTACCAAAATTAAACTTGCTATCAGGTTGACCAACTATATTCTTAGAGCAATTATTAGCCATATGACCACAAGCAAAGCATCCCCTGTATCGAAAATTTATTCTTTCATAATCCAAAGTTTGAGTCCAGATTCTATTACCAACTTTTATCTTAATAACTTCTGGTAATTTTTTGGAGAGATCCATGGCAATGCACATTTGAGCAAAGGTAGTTTACATGCGAGATTCAGTCTCAGGAGTGAGGGAGATAAAATTCCCAAGAGAGCTACCAATGCCCTGAAGAGAGGCAATTTGACCCAAGTGGGAGTAGCAATGAAAGACTCTGTAACTGGGTTGAAAGCAGGGAACCATGGTTTCATGCACAAAAAGGGTTTGTCCCAAGTCCAAGTCTATCTGAGGAGGAAGAACAGACAATGATGAAGAAACCCTTTGTATAAAGATGAATAACGAAAGTGCCGGCCAAAAGAGGTTTCCAATGCTTGGAAATCTAGGAATGCAAATCCACTACGCTCAACCAGAATTTTTGAAATTGACAAATAATTACAACATAAGAAAACCAAGCTTCCTCCCTCAAAATCGCACTACTCAGCATAACCAAAGGAACATCGGCCCTGATCATCCCCAAATTGCTCTAGTTAGGAGGTGAAGTCGAATTACAAATCACAAGTGGAACCCTCGAAGGAGAGGATGATATAGTTGAACCAGGGGTGACAGACAGATCCTTTTGTGTAGCATCTAAAAAACCTATCCCTATTTGCATTGCAAAAAACCCTAAAAGATAATGCAAGCAAAAATAGAGGCAATAGTTGTGCTAGAAACAAGACAAGCTTAGAATTACACCCACCATGGAAGAAATATGGCTTGGAGGAAGAAAAGCCCTTGCCTAGGTGTCACCATTACCAACAGAGCATGCGGAGAGACCCCTAAAGGCATAACAAAGGAGTGTAGGGACAACATAGCACTGAGCCCTAATCATGAGTAGGAGTAAGAGGTGCCGCGTAGTCTCTTCTCGCTATTATTTTACTAACAATTATATAAGAAAACTATATAATCTAATAATTATTGTCTATTATATAAATAATTAATTTATAAAGTGTATTTTTTATATAATTTAAACATATTGTGTATTTTTATCAACCAAAATATTTAAATTTATTCAAAAATATATTTAAAAAATAAAAATAAATCTTGATGCAAATTGTGTCACTAGAAAATTAAAAAACAACATTGGATGCAAATTCCTTGATGCTAAAACTCGACGCATGTTTTTCCATCAATAAGATAAATTCAAAATTGAAAATATTAATTGTGAAATATAAAAATAAAAATTTATAATGCAAAATAAGCCAACACAACGTGCGTCAAGCCAAATTTCTACCCAAAGTCCCCCAAAAACCATTGTCAAAAATTTGCCAGTTAAGATTAGCCTATGTTACACAAATTGCGCCATCAAAAATCCCATGTTAGGGAAATTTTAAATTTTGTAGTTATAAATGTACCCAAAATTTATGCAAATGATGGCACTAAAATGGAAAAATCTTGTAGTGCTAACTCCAATGACCTATGTTTTATTCAAATGTGGAGGCCCACATCTGATAAAGGTGTCTAACTCCACGATATTCACATCTTTCTAAAAAAACAGAGATTTTATTTTCAGTATTTAATATTTTAACAATTTTTATGTTTTTGGCACTTACCCTTCCCTATGAAGAAAAATAATAATGTTTAAAATCTAAAATAATGAAAAACAATAATGGTTTTGTAGGGTCTTACGAGCATTGGATTCTGTTCGGGATATCTAGACAACTAGTGATATACTTTGTATATATCATTTTTATAATTTGAAATGTATGATTGCGCACACTTCAAAGTGGGGAAAAATTTAGACAACTAAAAAAGGCATTGATTAGTTTTTAATTAACACGTTTTTAGTGTGTGTCTATTTGTCAACTATTAGTCCACATTAGGCGTTATTGACACATTTATTAGTTCTTGATGGTCATTATCCCTCTTCTCAACCCTTAACTCTCCTTATTTCTCTCCCTCATCCTCTCTTCTATTGCGTGTTCTATGTTGGAGCATCCCCGACATTCCTTAGTCTCTTCAGAATGCCCCCAACACTCTTGGGCCCTTTCTTTGGTTGCAACGAAGTTATATTACACTCACCCCTTGGTTCTGCGTTTTTCACTTTTAACCGTTAAATGTCAATTTGCGCACCAGTAGGGTCCTACTTTGAATTCAATTGTATATATACACATAAACATTGTAATTCATTTACACATAGAGATTACACAATATTATTAGCATCATATTAAGTACTCATATTCATTCTATAAAGATCAAGCAATCATTAGAGCATTTATCATTTTTTGAAGCCGATATTTCTTGTGGAGCACTTTTCACATATAATCTATGGTTTTGTGTGCCTTTGAATCTATTTTAATTTATGAAATTTACTATTTTTTGGCATACTTTTTATAGAGTGGTTTCCACCATTTAGGGGCTTAATAATAACACAATATTTATTGATCCATGCTGACTCACAACATAGGCCCCTAAGCTTACTTTGATTTCCTTAAGCTTCAGATATATCAAACTTTTTGGTAGAAAGAGAAGAAAGTGTTGTAGGTTACAAGTGTCATAACACATATATTGGAGCGAGGAAATATGAGATCAAGACCAAATGAACATAGTTGTCAATTCATTTTAGGGCATGTATGTTAGTTGTTTGAAGCACTCCTGTTTTAATTAATTTCATTATTTGGGTGAGGTCATTCTCACTGTTAGACACACATTTCCACATTTAGATTCAAATGAATTCCAAAAAAACTCATTTTATTAGAGATAAGTATGAAAACATGGTGTGAACACCCTATTATTGGATTTTGATTAATTAATTATACATTATTATTTTATACATATATTACTTAGCATATTTAACATGATAGGGTTATTTGTGTTGCATTTTAATTTTTAATCCATTCAACCTTATGACAATATGAACATTTTCAAAATTATAAACAATGCTATAGCTTGCAAGGCCAAAATACTCCAATTTGTTAATTTGTAAAATGTGTTAATAAATATGAAGTGTTTAGAAACTAGTTATTTTTTGGATTTTAATTATGTGTTTAAACCATCTCAAAGTGACCTCTATGAGTATTCATTACCCTAATGACATTTTTCTTCATGTATTTTTAGTAATAATTACAAAGCAATGGGACCTACTTAGCAGACAAACACTATATGTCTTTGTTAGCAGGGGGGAGAATAATATTTGTAATATACCACTTTGGGCTTCTCACTCTCTAGCCTATTTTGTTGGTGCATATTTTATATATACCTTCATAAAGCTAACTTAGGCTTATTATAGTCTATAGTTAGTTTGGAACCTTTATTTAGGCTTAGAATTAGACATAGATGTGTAACTAATGCCATCCAATATTTAGCCATGGTTTTTATATGCAAAAATTATTTTACTATTATGTTGCCAATAGGAAAAGGGATGCAAGCGTTTGAATTTACTCTATGTACCCTTCACTTTCCTTGTCAATAGTTAGAATGCTTTACAATTATTTTCCAAGTCAAAAACAAATTCATATATTTGTCATTTATTTGTTTACAGAGCTTACTCACTTGATGGAGTAAACCAACACTAAGGCTCAAGTATCTTAACCTTACCATAATTTCTACATCTTTCCACATTGGAAATTTTTTTACAACACCCTATAGTGCATTATCAATTACATTTGTCTTACAATTTTTTCCAACGTGAATTAAACCAAGTTATAATCTAATTATATATTTATGTTGGGAAATAAAATAGCTCGTGGAAGTTAACATAAATACATTATTCAATTGTAATTAAGTTAATCCCACATTAGTAGGAATTGCAAAACAAAGGTGACTTATAAGGCATTACATACTCTAAAATATTTACCAAAGGTAAAAGAGGTTAGAGGGTGAGAAGCCCAAAGTGGTGGATGACATTTACCATTCTTCCTCAACTAACAAATGCTTGTAGTGCTTGTGTGCCAAATGGTCCCCTTGCCTTGTTATTAATACTATAAATACATGAAGGAAAATGACATTAGGGTAATGACTAAACATTGAGGTCATCTTGAGATGGCTTAAACACAAAAGTAAAATCACACACAAAAAAAAATCTTAATTATGTTAAGAGGTGTAATAATTTTACCGAATAATGATAGTAGGGAAAATAAACTAATGCACACTAGGATAAATAAGTGTCACAAAGAATTCTTAAGTAAATACAATCTTAAAAAAAAATCAGAATCTCAAAGATGTGAAAGGTATATGTGGAAGAATTTATGAAGTTTCTTGTATTGAAGCTTATTTTTGAATTTGTCGTGTAGGACTTGGTTTTGACCTACGAAACACCGATTCTGTGGGGTTTTATGGTTTTAAGAAGTTGTATGTTTTTTGTCTTAGTGTGGAACTCTTGCGTTAGGCAATCATAGGTGTTAACTCAACATTTTTTGTAAGCTTTTAAGAGGATTTAGCTTTCATATGGTAGGTATCCTTGAGGTTTTTTCTAACGTTTGTTTGGGTTTTTAACAAATTTACCTTTGAAAGAAGCAACTGGAAAATTCTGAATATTTGGTTATATTTTTAAGCTTTTAAAAACCTTTATATTTTGTATGGTTTTTGCCCTTGGGGTAACTTTGATATCATGTAACGTTTATTTTGATATTAATGATAGGGTGAGGGACCCATCAACCCTTCATTTGTTGATAAAAAAAATACTAAGTGTGCTGAAAACAAGAACAACAAAATAAGCAATTTGACTAAGACAAGTAATTATCAATGAATTGACAAAGAAGAATGGAATCTGACACACCTGGGTAGAGTCCTATGATTTTGAGACTGGAACAGTGACATGGAAGTGAGTGTGTAGGTATGTGTCAAATTTGGATGTTAAAATATGAAAGGATGGATTTGGAGCTTCAAGTATAACCACTGAATATGCCTTGTGTGAATTCGATAGACTATTGAATCCATACTATTTGTAACTTCCAAATGTGTTCTCAGACACCAAATATGTAATTTGATTTGTTCTAGATTATGATTTTTTTTGATATGGGGCTCACTCCCCACTCTCTTTATGGGGATTGGGGGGGGGGGCACGTCAGTCGAGTGAGTTATCTATAAAGATATAGGGCCATCCCGTTGCCATATCTATATAATGCATAGGGCCCAACTATAACTATATAGTGGAGGCCGTTGGCCTCTTATCTATGTAGGTGTGCTATTATGTATCATACAATGTTATGGGATCATAATGTATAAATTCTAAAAAAAATGTGCAAAATTATTTTCTTTTTGCTCCTTCACCTAACCCTTAAAAATAACAACAAGACAAATCTGTGTAAAGTTAGTTGACTCGGGCTACCGCTTGAGGAGTTGTAGCTACATATATCACATGTTAGGAATTAGAGTCAATGTAGTTCTCTTGTGCATGTGCGTGGAACTTCAAGTAATGGCTTCACCTCTTCTCCTTAGTGAAGTGCAAAGCAATCTAATTGAACATTCATCTAAACCCTCTTTGGGTATAAGTTGATTATGTCACAAGGATTAAAGTGATGAAAGACCAATGTTGGCTCAAAGTGTAGGCTCCTTATTAAGTGTAGTAATAAATTTGATAGATAAAGGCCCTAACTTAGGGAAGGCTCTCTATCTGATTCTCACTTGTTAAAATGACTAGGAATGATTTTTTATATATAGTGATTTCTAAGACAAGACACACTAAGACCAACCATGGAAGATTGCAATAAAATAATAATAAGGTAGGAAGGACCCACATAAACATAGAGAATAGATTTGGTAGGTCATCAAATCTGTCCAAGACAGATTCGATGAAGTGCTAGATCCACCGTAGGAGAAATAAATGTCCATAGTGAATGTGGGTTTCTTAGAAAATGGGTGACTAAGAACTGAAATCTGAACTCAAATAAATATAATAGGCTTAAGACATCTAAAGGAGTTAAATGTTGAAGAGAGTTTAGTGCGGTGTAAGAAGTGCCCAAAATAACCAGATATATATAAGTGGACCGAGTGTGAAAAATTGAGGAAAAGACACAATGGAAAATGATTTTGTACCAAAATTATGTGTCTACATAATGCCCCTACTTTGATGTGCATGTGAGATGAACACATGCATGTGTCAAATTAAAATAATAATAAACTGAAGTACATGCCTTGGCTTAATTAGGGAAGGATGGATGGATCAAATGATGCTTGAAAAATGATTCCACCCACATGCATTGTCATCTCTTGGAAAATATAGAATTTTTGAAAGTAATGGCCAATTGCAACAAATAATCAATACCATATCATGTCATAAAAAATATAAAATTAAAAAAAAATTTAAAATAAAAATATGAGTGAATGAATGAATACACTTAATGGTATGTGAACCATGCTACTATTATAAAACAACATCTTTTGACTCTTCTAAAAATTAGAACTTTTAAAGTAAATCATAACAACTAAATTTTGATTCTTAATCAAAGAAGTAGATACATGCCATCTAGACATATTTAACACCTTCATTTTTTTCAATTTCACTCAATTTGCTCAATTTTGCTGAATTTTGTTCAATGTTGAAAAATGTTAAAATATTTTGATGTATGCCCCCCTTTAAGGTGAGTGATCGTAAAACCAATTCCTACAATTACTCATCTCAAAATAAAGAGTTGAATGCACCATGTGTCATTACAAAATATAGCTGAAGATTGGTAAAATCCTTGAACTATTGTACAAATGCATTTATGTAATCATCTTAACATATTTCCATGTAAAGCTCAATAGTCAGATGCAACCACATCTTAGGATTAAAGAGATAGGATTAAATGATATTCCCTAATGTAGGATTCATATATATAAGATATATATAGTAACAAGTTCGAGGAGATAGGTGAGGGTGCAATGCCCCCCAAAGGCAAAAAAAAGTAGGGACTAATAATATGTGATAAATGTGCCTTTAGGAAGAATAGATAAAGCAATGAAGCACACACACAATAGTAATATGTCCTAATAGATGCATAGTAAGGACCATGGAAATCTAGGCACCAAGCATAGTAATACTACAAATAGTAATTTGCATGATAATGATCATGCCACCAAACATAGTTTATCACAACAATCACACACAATAATGTAGCACCCTCTATGAAATATCCCACAAGGGTATATGACCAAAAAGACATGATAATAAGACATGCCATGATAAATACATGACATGACAACTAGAGGATCCTCTAATGATAGGAACTAGACAAGACATCAATAAAACAAAACATTCAATCATGCACAAGCATACACATACAAGAAATCAAACAACCATAGGTATACATACAATGTAACAATGTAACAATTGTAAAGTAACCACAAAATGTAGTTATCCATGTAACACACAATTTTTAAGTACTAGAAATATATATTTAATTAATGTCAGTAGCTCTATATGATGAATGGAAAGCAATAAACAAATCACCATAAAATATGATGTATACATATGCTCCCTATGCAAGGCATACCATCAACGTTATAATGCCCATAGGGTGTGGGAATATAATTAGCCATGTAACATATGAAAGTCCATGATCATATGAAACCTATATATCCTACATCTCACACACTCAAATAATACCATAAGAAGCATGTGTGTAACAAGTATATGAAAAACCTCTAGCATAGGTAAATAAGTATGATATTCATCAATTGACAAAGATAAAGGAAAATAAAATTTTGATTTTTCTAATATATAATAGTTTTGTATGTTTATGAGAAGAATTAGTAAGATTTGTAAAAATAAGGCCAAGGGGTGCACACAAAAAGAAACTAAATCAAGAAAAAATAGAAGCCAAAGGGCAAAGTCAAGAAAAAAAACAAATAGGTAGGGTAAGGGGTGAAATAAAAAAATGCAAATAAGTAGGCTAAGGGTCACAACCATGAAACAATAAAAAATAGGCAGGAAAAGGGACATAATAAAAAAAACATTGTAACGAGGCAGACCAAGGGGAAAAATACAATAGGAAGAAGAGGAAGATTCCAAAAAACCAACAAATTCCCCAAAAAGTAATGAAAGATAAAACATGAGGTATT
This sequence comes from Torreya grandis, assembly GCA_037957365.1. Classification (NCBI taxonomy): domain Eukaryota; kingdom Viridiplantae; phylum Streptophyta; class Pinopsida; order Cupressales; family Taxaceae; genus Torreya; species Torreya grandis. Next base: position 1,230,110 of record JARHVA010001127.1, read on the forward strand.
GATATATATGTTGTCATAATTATGAAATACGTGCAAGTTTTTGTAATGGGATAAACAATCAAGGAGAAAGGGCCAATGCAAATTATGAGCAATGAGAACCAAGAGGCTAAAATATTTTTAAGGAAAAATGGAAGGCAAGTGCCAAGGTGTCAATTCTAGAAGAAACATGCAACATGCAATCAACTTAAGGGATGAAGGCACATGAAAAGTCCAACATATAGAAGAAATGAAGCTATGTAAAACAAGAAACTATAGTACAATAATGATAGATAAATAAACCACAAGAGATAGGCTAGCATAGCTAACTGATGATCTCATCTTTAAAGTGAAATCTCAGAATAGAAAATCCAAATGTGTCACTCAAAGAATCAAAGAAATAGTTTCAAGTTGTGTAGTAACTTAAATCATCATTCCAAGGAAAGATATGGTGATAGTGGGATCGAGGAGTCACTGGAACCTCTTGAAAAACACTCTTAGGAATATTTCATGGTTAAGCTATAGTTATATTAGGTGATTAGATATGATTCATTGCGATAGGTTGTAAATCATTCTTGGGACATGGGCAAGTAGGTTTATAAATTTTGAAGGTGCAATCGTAGGAGTTTAAACTCTAGGAGGTGATGTTGTAGATAAAAATGTAGTAGGAACCATAATGATATGTGGTGAAACTATACCATATACCACACGAGGTTGAATAATTCACTCTTTAAGAAGCGCTCTAGATGATTGCACATTTGGTCTCAGAGGTTGGATAGGTAGCTTGCAAATGGTGTTATTAATGGTATGTAATTCATTATCACACACAAAATTTAGACAATGATGTACTATTGATGGTATCACTCTCATCTAATTTAGCCATGGGCATCCAAGCAATAGGTTATATGAACCAATATTGTAAACTATTTAGAATCAAACTAATAGGGTCTGAGGACCAACTACAACTATTAAAGTAATACAACCAAGAGATGGACGTGGAATGCCATCATAATTGTTATCATAGTCATACCAAGTAAATATTAATGTAGCCTCGACTAGCTAGGAATGCCATTGTAATTATTTTTTTCTAAAACCATTATTAATCATTATGCTGCATGTGATCGAAGGATTGTAATCAACAAAACCATGAATGTAAAGATGACCATTGTTTGAATCATCATGCGATATCTCATGGACATAGAATGTAATAGAAGATGCTTTCCATTGAGAATTTGAAACCACTACAATAAAATTATTAATCTCATGCTCATGTGTAGTAGTCAAATGATGTATAATATGAACATTGTCTTACTTCTTAGTATCATAAATTAGCAATGGATTATTGATTTTTTTAAAATATTGATTAGGTGTTATGACATATTCGTTCAATGTAGAATCATGCCTTTAATTTGAATGGTGTAACTATCAATGAGATCTTGAATCTTATGTCGTACTTTGTATCATTTATTTGTAGAATGTATGGAATCTCTATGGTATCCACAATATTAATTGGAATCATACCCTTTGGGCTCAATAAGTATCCAATTCATATGACTCAAGTAGTTTATTAAATTTGCATTCAAGCAAGTGTTTAAGCACTTTATGAGGTGGGTTAGGTAATCTTGTAAATTGTCATATGTTCCTAGAAGGTGGAAGGACTAGCTTGTAAGTTGGTTGTGACACCTCATTTACTGTTTTGGATTCATTCTTAGCTTGAAAAGTATACACATCATCAGTATTAGCTTTGAATGTCGAATTTACTTGATAGTTATATGTATTAGATATATAGGCTATAGATGTATAATTAAGCATATTGGCATATAAAAGTTTAATCTTAATGTTGAGAAGCATATGAAAATGTTCATCAAAATATTGGTAAATTATAACATAAACTTGTATTTTAGTGTGCAAGAAAACTATATGAAAAAATATTTTAAAGCTCACTATCAGAGATTTGATGTGACATATTCATGAGCATAGTATTGAATCTTAACACATAAGTAACATCATTCTTTCTAGGTCCTTGTTTGATTTGAGAAATTTGAGAAAATGTGACCTTTTAAACAATGTTTATAGAAAAGTGAGCTAAAAGCATATCAACCAAATCATTGAATTGACACATAATTCCCATAGGTACGATGAATTACCAATCTAATGTGTAATCCTATAGACCCGAAGGAAAAAACTTGGTCTTAATTAAATCATTGCGAATAAAACCAATGCATGATACAAATTAGGTCATAACGTGATGTGAAGGATCACCATTGCTAATACATAAATAATATTTAAACACTGAAAATGCATGATTTAAAGTGGGATTTAAAACCTCAATAGTTAATGGGTTGTGTAATATTTAGTTAGATAAAACCACATGACTAGGATTTTGGGATGTTTGAGGTAGTTTCTTAAGTTTAAATTTACATTGCTTGAAGTTGTTGTTGAGTCAATGGATCTTGAGATGCACCACTAACATGATTAACATTTGTATACATATGTGTAGGAATAAATGCCTCGTAATATTAACATTGGTAGGAATGCAAACATGATTGGTATTTTTACTATGTTGAATAAGAGGAACCACATAATATTTATGTTGTATAGGAATAGCAGGATTAACATGAGGAGGTGTAGCAATAGTTGGAGGCATAAAAGGATTATGAACACTATCCTCACCAGCTAATGTAGATGTAGAGCCTCCAATAGGTATATTAAAAACATTCATAGGATTTATAGGAGTATACTCAGGTGTGGATTCTTTGTCCCTAATTCATTTATTTCATGCTTAGATAAGTGGATAGATCATAACATTAATTTCCTTTGGTGAAAAAAATATAAGTATCTAAAGTATTTTCATCCATATCCTCAAAATTTGGTGCATTTACATTACTAAATGTTTTAGTATTGCAAGCATTGTCATTATTCTCACTAACATGTTCATAATTGGAAGAAGCATAAATATGAAGAGGAATATTATCAATATAACCATAGTCACTATCATTAACATGTGCATGACCATCAAAAACAACAAACACCTAATAAATGTTTTGAATTTTTGAAGCATGAGTAGAAAACAATGGTAGTTGGGTCAAATCACAAGTAGAAATACACAATCAAGCACTTTGCCTAATAGGATGTAGAGATATAGATTGCCTAAGTGGCATACAATACAAACATGAAAAAAATGAAGGAAGCTAGGCTAATGATTGAGAAATGGAATAAATAAAAAAAGCTACAAATCTAAAAAATATATTTGAAATGTAGGATCAAAACTTAGAATAAATCTTGGAAGGCATATGCATTGATTTCTAAAAATTAGATAGAAATATGAAAGTAGAAATATGTGAAAGGAAAGCTAGGGTTTGATCAATGAATGTGATTAATCACAATTTAGCCATAAAATTAGACCCTAACGGATGAGGGTTTTTAGAAACTAGGTTGAATGCACTAATTTCTAAAAATTGGATGTAAATACAAAAGAAGAAATATATGAATGGAAAGACTGTGCTATGCCCCTAGCCTACAACATGTATTGAGAAATGTGTGGATGACTTGTGGCTATCATAATTTTTAATTAGGTCATATGATCATTTCTATAACTTCATATTAGCACTAGCGTCAACCTAGATTGTTTCCATAACATAATTAGGGTACATATAAGAGGTAGTGATTAGTATTTAATCATTATATTACAAATTCAATTCTTATTGTAAGGTTGTGGATGTTTCTCCCTCGAAGTGGATCATCATTTATTCATATAGTCTGATTTATTTTAGTCATATTGTAATTTATTGGTGAATTAATTTTATTACAAGTGGTATCAGAGCTTTGATTTGGGCAAAAGTGTGGTTAAAACCTTAGTTGAAAAACCACCTATATCTCAAAAACCATTAAGATTTTTTCTATATATTTTTAAAAAGTGCAATAATCATTCAAGGAAGCTAAAATAAATAATTTAGGGTTTGGTGATCATGTTTGAGTGACTTATTTTTATTTTAGGGTATTTGATAAATTCACTATGTAGGTTGCTATTTTGGGTTTTTTTATGATTTCTTTACATTTTCAGAAATCTCTCAAAAATTTAGTAAGGGTATGTTATTTAGAGGTTTGGTTTTGAGGTAGACATAAGTGTGAAACCATTTGGTCAAAGGTGAAAATCAATTTATACATTTTAAAGCCTCAACATGATAGGGCCACAAATTAGGGGCTGGGGAAAGAATTCATTTACACTAGGGAAAAAAAATTAACAAAGACAAGACATAGTCAAAGTTCAGATCAAGTGGGAATTTAATATGATGTCTTCTTTACTGAATGAGAAAATGCTCAAATAGGGATGGATTTATAAATAAAAAAGATTCTAAAATGGAGAATATGTGCAATGAATTGAAATGAGATGTTGCTATCATCACTATACAAATGGATATCATCACTATGCAAATGAATACTCTCATAGATTATGTTAGGAATTTGTTAGTATTATAGGTAACTCAAGGTGGATCTAAGGGATAACCTAATCCTAGTCCAAATATTTCACAACCTCAACCCATGGCTAACACTAATTCTATATCATGAAACTTGCTACCAAAGTGTACATTCGTAAGTTTTATGGAAATGATTCACTCAATTAGATCAACGAAATGGATTATTTTTTAATATGCATTAGATCCCATATGGGAAGAAGGTTACCATGGCATCCTTATATTTATAACTTGAACAATTAATTTGGTATCATTGGTTGTGTGTTCAAAATAATAATAAGGCTCTTAATGTCACTTGGTCATTTTTTATGGAGGATCTGCAAACACATTATAGCAGTAGTATGACAAAGAATTAATTTATCCAATTGGAAAAGCTACAAAAAATAGGCTTAGTCAAATATTATATTCATCAATTTCAAAAGCTATCTTTGCATGTGGATATGATTACAAATGAGAACTCGAATGACCTATTTCTTGGCGGTGTCAAGGAACACATTCAACTTGAGGTACGCATGTTAATATACTTAATATTTTTCTATTCTATTATCATGGCATACAAGGTAGAGGAAAATATATTATCCAACAAGAGGCAAATATTCACTAATATTAGAGATCAGATCATCTTGACACCATCTTTCCCTTGGCCTACCCTGTTGGCACCTCAAAAAATTGAAGAAAAGGGGTCAAAAGGGTTAAGATTTAATTGTGTTAAAAAATGTAGTCGAGAACATAAATGTGCAGAAAAGAAATTGTTCTCCATTAAAGATGTAAATAAAGAATAAGAGGATGACTGATTATTATGGGAAGATAAAGATAAGCTAAGGGAAGAATCAAAAGAAACCCAACCATCTATTTATTTCCATGCACTTATTAACATTAACACTCCACAAACCCTCAAGATAGTGGCTTTTATTTAAAAAATATTAAGATGAAAATATTGATTGACTCGGGTAGCACCCAAAACTTCATCAACAATGAATTGGCTATGCACTTAAACTACTTTATTTATCTAGATCCAAAGCTTCAAGTCATGATTATAGATGGTGGCATAGTAAATTATTCCAATAAATACCATAATATTAAACTCTCCATGGGAGAATATCTACTAGATATTCTTGTGTGTGGAGCAAACATTTTGTTCGGAGTCCAATGGCTAACTACATTAGGACCGATTGAGATGAATTTCTAAGAGCTAATCATGCATTTCCATTTTTAGGGTGGCAAATTTGAATGACATGGGTTACATGTAAAGTCCCCATAATTGGTGAGTTCTCATAACATGCAAAATATTATAAAAAATGGAGTGGATGGATTTACGACTTAACTATTTTAGATAGAGGCATAACCACTAAAGGGGTCTACATTTCCAAATCTATAAGCTATTGTGAAGGAGCATTTAGTAGTTTTTGGTGATATGCCAAAAGGAATTATTCCAAAAAGGGATCACGATCATGCCATACAACTAGTGTCAAGGTCTCAACCACCTAACATCAGGGCTTATAGGTACCCATATGTCTAGAAGAGTGAGATTGAGAAATGGTACATGAGATGCTAGAAGCAAGTATTATCCGTTTGAGTCAGAGTGCTTATTCATCTCCAGTGGTGATGGTGCATAATAAGGATGACACCTAGAGAATGTGTCCTAATTATAGGAATTCAACAAGTACACCATCAAAGATAAGTTCCTTATTCATATAATTGATGATTTTTTAGATGAATTACATGGTGTTATTTATTTTATAAAACTTGATATTCATTTTGGGTATCATCAAATAATAATTAGAGATGAGGATATTCATAAGACAACTTTATAAACCCATGATGGCCATTAAATTTTTTTGGTGATGCCTTTTGGCCTCACTAATGCACCATAGATGTTTTGAAGTTTGCTGAACTCTATTTTTTAGCCATTTCTATGGAAATTTGTCTTGGTGTTCTTTGATGATATTTCAATATAAAATAAAACATGAGAGGAACACTTGCATCATGTGAATCATGTTTTGGATATTATTGAACAACACCAACTTTATGCCAAGCATTACAAATGTGCTATTTGAATTAAGGAAGTTTAATATTTGGGCACATTGTTTCAATTGAGGGAGTCAAAGTGGATAAACACAAGATCAAGGCTATGGTAGAATGGAAAGTGACTAAAATAATAAAAAAATATTTGAGGCTCCTTAGGGCTCATAGGGTACTACTGTCATTTTGTAAAAAATCACGGTGCATAAAATCACCACTCACGGCCTTATTGAAAAAGGAATCCTTCCATTGGAATGAGGCAACCACTAGGGCAATTGAGAAGCTTAAGAAGTCCATGTGCACCATCCTAGTTCTAGCTAATCTATATTTCTCAAAAAATGTCATTATGGAATGTGAAGCTTTAGGGTATGGCATAGGAGTGGTACTCATGCAAGAAGGATGGCCCATTGCATTTGAGAGTCACCAAATCAAAGATAATAATTTTATAAATCCTATTTATGAGAAGGAAATGATGGTCATCCTTAATGTAGTCAAATAATGGTGACCATATATAATGGGAGGACACTTTAAAGTTAAGATAAATCATGATAGTCTAAAATAATTGTTGAAACAAAAGTTATCATCAGAATAACAACCAAAATGGGTTACTAAGATGTTGGGATATGAATGTGAGTTTGTATACAAAAAATGAAAGTATAATGTTGTGGCTGATGCACTATCTAGGAAGGGTAAGTCCATAGAGGCAATGTTATGCACCATGTCTATATTACATGCCAAATGACAAGATCAAAGTGGGAGAATGATGTTGTTACATAGGATCATATTCAAAAGATATAATAAGATTCAAGTGTGTTAGATAAATTTTTATGGAAATGGGATGTGCTCTGGTACAAGGATAGGTTGTACCACTTAAAAAATTCAACCCTTATGCTTATGAAAATTCATTCTTCTCCAATAGGTGGGCACTCCAGATTTTTGAAAATTTCTCATACAAACAAACAATATTTATTTTGGGAAGGGATAAAATGACAAGTCCAAAAATTTGTGGTAGAATGTATGGTGTGTTAGCAAAACAAAGTGGAAATAATCAAGACCCTAGGTCTATTAAAACCTCTATCTATTCCTATCAAGAAGTGGGAAAATTCCATGGATTTCATCACATGGCTGCCAAAATATGAAGGAAAAAATGTCATCATGGTTGTTGTGGATAGACTCACTAGATATTCCCATTTTTTCATATTATCACATCTATTTGTATCAAGTATAGTAGTAATAAAATTTATGGATATAATTCTGAAGCTCCATGGGACCCCAAAGATAATAGTAAGGGATCATGATCATGATCTTATCTTTATTAGTAATTTTTATACTGATTTATTCTTATTTTTGGGGACTTAGTTGGCTCTTAGATCACCTTATCATCTTTAATCTAATAGTAAAACCGAGGTGGTCAACAAATGATTAGAGATGGGTTCAATGGTTGACACTAATAGAATGGTTTATAACACTTTTTTCCACACCTCATCCAAAAACTTTCCATTTTTGGTTTTGAATGAGTACCATTCAACATCCATCAATTCATCTTTAAGGGTCTGGCCAAAGGTTTGAGTAGTCAAATAACACATTTAACACCAACAAGAGATACTCTCTAGTCCTAGAGAGAACTTGGCAATGGCGTAGAATTGCATGAAGCATCAAGCTAATCAACAACTCAATGAAACATATTTTGTATTTAGATATTGGATTTTTGTGCATTTATAGTCCTATACATAGATGTACTTAAAATAGTATAAGGATAATAATATTTCACATAACTATTACGGTCCTTATCAAGTATTGTAGAAGATTCATGGTGTAACATCCCAACTCAAGTTATCTCATTCAGGAAAAATACAAATGATCTTCCTTGTTTCCAACTTGAATAAGCTCAATGGACAAAGAGTTTCATCCCAAACAGAGTCACCATAGCTTGATGAGGAGAGAAGAATAATTTTGAAACATGAGGGAATAACTCAGACACATAATAAGAGGTTACAAATGAGGGTGATTTCATAGTATCTAATCAATTGGAAGAATCTGGCTAGTGAAGATGTGACATGGGAGGATGAAGAATTCTTGTATAAGCATCTAATGATCATCAACATTGAGAATGAAATTAGTTTGAAGGGAAGGGGCATGCTACACCCTTAGCTTATAATGTGTATTTGGATATGCGTGGCTAAATTGTGGCTATCATAACCTTTAATTAAGTCATATGATCTTTTATAGAGATTTATATTAATAGTAGGTTCAACTTAGTTTTTTTCCCATAGAATTCTTAGGGTATATATAGGAGGTAGTGGTTAATATTTGATCATCATATTGAGAATTATGTTCTTATTGTAAGGTTTTAGAGGTTTCCCCATTGAAGTGGCTCATCATTTATTCATATATTATGTTCTATTTTAGTCATATTGTGATATATTGATGTGATTCTACTTTATCATTGAAATAATTTTATTACAGACTAGGCTAAGTCTTGATCCATGTAAATAAGAGGTAGATCTAAAATTTATATATGAAAATGTAAAATCAAAAATCAAACCTTAGGGAGAAATTGAAGAATGTGCAAGCATTAAAATAACTTAGGGGTTCACTAATTATTTTAAATAATAGTGACATTATTGAAAATTAAGTAATGCACATTAAGGCAAATAATTATCGCAAAGGATTCTTAGGTAAATGTAGTCTAAAAAAAATTAGAATCCTAAGTGTGTTAAAAATAAGAACAACAAAATAAGGAATTTGATTAAGATAAGGTACTAGAAATGAAATTAGAAAGGATAATGTAATTTAACACAACTTAGTATAATCTTGGGATTATAAGACTAGAATAGTGATATGGAAGTGAATGTGTAGGTCTGTGTCAAATCCGGATGTCAAAATATGAAAGGATGAATTCATTAGATTTGGACAACCATCGAATTTGTACTACCTATAACTACCAAGTTTTTTGAGTTGTTTAATTTATACTTTAATCTATTTTACATTTTGTTTTTTTTGTGTGCAGGTGAGCTACCATATATTATATACTATTATGCGATCATAATGCAGAAATGTCAGGCTGAATGTGTAGAATTGTCTTCTTTTTGCTCCTTGAATTAACCCTTGAATATAACAACAATAAAAGTGTGTGAAAAATTAGCTGACTTAGTCAATCCCTTGAGGAGTTGTAATTGTATATCCCACATACTTGGAATCATATCAATGCATTTATTTTGTGCATGTGAGTGGAATTTTGAGTCAGGGATTCACCTCCTCTCCTTAGTGGAGTGCACTGCAAATTATATGAACATTTTCCTAAACCATTTTTTGGTACAAGTTGATGATCTCAAAATGTTTGAAGTGATGAAAGACCAATGTTGGTTCAAAGTGTAGGCTCCCTCTTAAGTGTAGAAATAGATTTGATTAATGAAGGCTGTAACTTAGGGACTCAAAAACATTCCTATATATGTAGGAAATCAAGCCAAGATGAGGACTCAAAAACATAAATGATAGATTTGGTGGATCACCAAATACATCTAAGACACATTCACAAAAGTGTGAGTGGAATTTTGAGCGAGGGATTCACCTCCTCTCCCTAGTGAAGTACAATTTAAACTATATGAACATTTTCTTAAACCCTCTTTTGGTACAAGTTGATGATGTCAAAATGCTTGAAGTGATGAATGACCAATGTTGGCCCAAAGTGCAAGCTCCCTCTTAAGTGTAGTATATTTGGTCAATGAAGGCTATGAATTATTGAAGGGTCTCTATTTGATTCTCACTTGGTCAAATGACTAGGAATGATTTATATCTGTAGCGGTCTCCATGACAAGACATGCTAAGGTCGACCATGGAATATTGAAATAAGATAAAATTATAGTGTGAGAAATTAGGACAAGGTGAGAAGGACTCAAAAACATAGAGGAAATATTTGACAGGTCACTAAATCCACCTAGGATAGATTCAAAAAAGTGTCGAGTCTACCCTTGTAGAAATAGATTTCTATAACGAAGATAGGCTACTTAGAATATGGATAACTAAGACCCAAAAGCTAAAATTAGATACATATGATAGAATGTTGAGGACATATAGAGTTCCTCAAAGGCCAAAGAGAGTTTAATATGGCATAAGAAATATAAAAAAATAGCCAAAAATACACAAGTGGACCAAATGTGAAAAAACAAGGAAAAGACAATGGAAAAGGGTCTTGTACCATAATTAGGTGTCTATAGTAACTAAAATTGATTGACAAGGTGGTGAGAGGAGCAAGTGTAATCTTGTAATCAAGTGAGTAAGTAAAAAAATGGTTGACCTTAAATTTGATGTCCATTTGATTGTCATAGGGAAGTATTTCTTTGTGTTTAGAGAAGGTGATACAAATTATGATATCTTTGGCATACTATGAAGTTAGAGCCCATTGTTTCCCTATATTTTTTTTTAAGCCCGACATAGTGGTGTAGCTAGAGTGCGGCTATTTATCGCTAATCAAAAGAAAAATTGTAGACACTATGATAGAGTCATTACTTAGTTTGTAACCTTCAATAGATGAAACTATTTATAAATCCAAGAAAAGTATCTCAATATTGGTACACCACAATATTTTTTAAATAAATATAATTAAAATATATGAGTTATTTATTTGGCTTATAAATATTAAGGAAGAAAAATGAAGGGATGTAACCTATTTACTTATTACTTAACAATTGGATATGGTATGTGTTGTGTAATGTTTGGATACATATTTAATGATGCCTTAATGTATTTAGTGATGTTTAATTATATAAATAATTAAAAATTGTAGTTATTGTGTGATATGTATCAAAATAAAAATAGTTATATATATATATAGTTTTGTTAAAAATTTATATGTTTGTATACTAATAAAAATAATAAAAATTTACTTTACAATTGTGATATATATTACTTTAATTTTAAAAATAATTTAAATAAAAAACAACGAAAGTCAACATTTTATTAAACAACATCCATTGATTTTATATTATGATAAAAACACATAAAATTTAAAATTTGAATATTATGATAACATTAAATAATAAATTAAAAAATAAAATTATTATTGATTATCTTTATCATCAATCTTGAATTTTATACTCTATCCTATCTATCTTATCCTTATAGGGTTATAAGTTTTAATAAGAAAATATTTATTACAAAATTGAGCTAACTCACTCAGTAGATGGATACTAAAAAAAACTTGGAAAAAAAAGAAATTTTAAGCTATAACTTAAGTGAAGTTAAATAAAATAAAAGATGAATCTTATTTTATTATAACTTACTCATTATATACCAAAACATCATTACTAACTATATTTTATCAAAGTTGTATTATTTTATTTTTGAACTAAAAAATAATCATTGAAATGACAACTATAATAAAAGGTCCAAGAAGTAAGTCGACTTTATGAACTAATTATATACAATGAATTTTGCTACACAATCCTTTTCCATTGTATATTTGTCATGCAACATCACACTTAGCCTATTTGTGTTAATTTGATTCTTTTTAAAAAACTTACATCTCCATTGGACATCCATAGCCTTTCATCATCCATATTTACTTATAAACACCTTAGATCTTTTAGTTATCAACATTAGGATCCATCCATTCATCCTCTAGTTAACTTGATCTTTGTTTTGATCCTTGTTTAGGACCTAACCATATTCATGGGTCCCACAAATATAGTTGACCATATTCATGTATCACTCAATTTTAGTCACTTACATTTTATAGTTCCCTTCATCCTAGGCTAATTTCCCATGCCCTGACTATTAGGTTTCACTACTTGTCATGGTTCGTCTATGTATGAATTTGTCCCTCTGAAGCGTATATATAAAAAATTACCCTAAGTCATTTCTAATTTATTCTGATAATATATTTATCTTACAATCCAACTTTGTCATGTATATTGATAAAGTATTATCAATAGGTCTACACCATGTATACATGCACTTATCAAAGGAATCAACATATTGATCTAATTATTCACTCATATATCTTGTGTCAATACACTTGTATTAAAAAAAGGTCATAACGAAGAATATTTTTATTATCTAGGGAGAGGAGATACAATCCTTCCCATTAAATTGTTAGGCAGAGTCATGTGCACTAGAACTACATCAAACCCTAATTTCAAGCATGAAAGATATGTAGCTATAACCCTTGAGGGGGCCTTAGCCATTAGCCTTGCACATATTTGATTCATATTAAGAAATTATGGTGAATTAGGGCTTGTTACAAAAATATTTTCAAAAGGAAATGAACAAAAATTCATTGAAGTGAAGTAAATAACACAGTCATCTACCTCTATCGAAACATCCCCAAAAGTTTCAGATGAAAAAAATGAGACTTGCCACATTTTTAACAAGAAACTAAATTCTTCAAAAAACTACTACATTTAGTTGTATGATTATAGTTAGTTAGATTCTTGGGTCCCAAAATTTTGGTCATATTACAGATTATAGTCACATTCTAGGGTTTTAGTCCAATTAGTCACAAAAACCATGTTTCTAGTTTCAAAAGTCAACACTAGTGCATATGTATGTTTGTTTCAATCAAATAATTCTTTATTTTTACTATGATTCCTTCTTCATTATTTCATGGTACATTCATTTTCTATTTCATAACATTAGGGTTATATTTAATGTAGTTTATTGTATTATATTAGATACCCTAATGTGCACATAGTTTTACCATTTCATAGTGGAATTTACCTTTAATTCCACTATTCATCAAAACATTTTGGTGAAACCCTCCTCTTATTTGAACCTATCAACCTTTTTCGGTTAGATTGCTACCTCTTAGGGCCTAACTTAACTTTTTTGATTTGATTTTATAGATCTTGGTTGTGCTCATTTATTATATTTTACCCTATGTTATTTTGCCCATTTAAATTTTAAATCTAATTCTTAAATTTTGTTGAAACCATCATGTTTTTCAAACCTATCCACCTTATAGGGTTATATTATTTCTTCTAGGGGCTGAATTTATGCCTTTTAGATCTTAGTTGTGCTCATTTTTTATATCCTAACCTTAGCTTATGTTGTGTTTGATTCCTCCTTTAAAATTTGTTTTTCAAGTTTTGCTTATCATATCCATTTTCAATATTATCTTCCTTAGGGTTTGATGCTTTCTTTTCCCCTATGGTTTGTTTTTATGGTTGTTTCAAATGTGATTGGTTTAGGGTTTTGATTGTTCTATCATTAGCCCTAAATTCTCTCATGATTTTTATGTTATCCATGTTTACATCTTATGTCAATTAATAAAGCTATATATTCAACCCCTATTAAGTGAAGTTCTAGACTAAGTGTTGCTAATAATAATTTGATTCAAAATCCTTTGCTTGGTATTCCTATTTGCTTGAAAAATAAAATGGTTAACATTGATGATATTCTTGCTCCTTTTATTGTTGATAATGTAAATGATGCAAATGTGAATGAATAATTGAATACGACGAAGACAAATATGAAGAAAATACTTTTTTTGATGAAATGAATAATTTAAATGATGTAGATCCAAAAAGAGTTAAAAGACTTTCTTAATTTAGATAACTAATTCAAAAAATTCCCAAGAACTTAGAAGAACTTTTGCTAAAGTTAAAAGAAGTGAAAAAGAAAGCATTGGCTAAAGAATATACATTTGAGAATTAATGTGTTACCAATGATCCTTTGAATGTTTCTAATCTACCTATTGGAGGCTTTCCTTCTACATTCGGTGATGAGGCTAATGCTCCTATTAATAGTTCCATACCTTCAGTCAATATTCTCCATAGGTTACTCTGACTATTCCTATTTAGCTTAATGTTTATTTACCACCTCATAATGTTATTATATCATCTTGGTCTACTCTTAATGCTATATATAATGGTATTAGACTGAGTAAAAATCATAGAGCATACATTCCTACACATGCGAGTCATAATTTGGCTCATACACATGTTACTACATCTCAAGATGCATGGATTCAACAAAATATTTAAGATATGCAATTGAAATTCAAACAACTATTCTAAGGATCTCATATATCTAGTTATGTGGTTTCTTCTCATGATATATTACACAACCCATTAGTTTACGAGGTCTTATTATACCCATTGCCTATAGTTTTCATAGTGATTAAATTTGAATTATACAATGGAAAGATGATCTTTTGCATCATATTCGATCCTTATATTCTTAATTATTTAGTTTTTCACATCATGATCTATTGATGACCAGGTTATTCCCTAGAGGTCTCAATGATCATGCCTTGGATTTGTTCTATGCTCAACCATTAGGCTCTGTACATTCTTTCAATTATTTGGCCAACACCTTCTTTGCTCACTTTTATATCAACATTAGTCAAAAGGTCACATTTTTCACAACTTTACCAACTTAAACAAGGGACTACTAAGAATGTTAGTGATTATGTACTTATTTTCAAGACTGCAATTATAAAAATGTCTCACCAACTACCTAATATTAAGTTACAAAGTATTTTATCAAACAATTTTAATCAACCTCTCAAAGACAAATTCATGTTTCACACATTTGTATATTTCAATGATATTTTCCATATGGTTCAAAACTATAAGATTAAAATTTTAAATGCAAACATGCTCAAATATGAACAATTTTATTCAACATCTCAAAGACAAAGTCATGTTTCACACATATGCATCTTTCAATGATATTTTGCGTATGGTTCGTAACTATAAGATTGAAATTTTAGATGCGAACATGCTCAAATATGGGTCTAATGCCTCTACCTTTATAACAAAATATCAAGGTAAATCAACATTGAAATATAAGGCTAATGATGAACCAAAGCACTGTTATAGGGTTTTTGACTAGGTCCTAGCATCCATGATACTATCCCCTCAACTTATGGGTTTGTTGTGCCTTAATTATTTCCTTTCACGGCCCTCTAGAGTTAGACGATGTGTATATTTTCCCTTGTAAATCCTATTTATACAAAATTACCCTTACTTTTTTGAGAATTGATTCTTCTCACCCTAATCTCTTATAAGCCAATATTCTCATACACATTATCAATAATTATCAAGAGGTCTTCATATCTTATCAAGGAATCTATACATTGATTTGATTCATCCTCATCCATCTTGTGCCAAAATAAGGTCATAGTGAAGCATGTAGCTATATTTAATTATCTAGAGACATAAGATGAATCCCTATCTCTCACTTGGGTTGGGATTACATTCATAAAGAACTAGATCTACATTGGATTTGATTCTAAGCATACAAGACATGTAGTCATATCAGATTTATGGCCAAGATCACCAGATCATGTGGATGTATAGGTTCATGATAGGTGCAAGATAAACAAACACATAACACACAATTGCAAGCCAAATGAAATCAAATACAAAAATAATGCAAAGAGAGATTAGAGATAAAACCAATATTCCATTAACAAAGCTAAAAAATGTGAGAAGTACAAATAGGAGAGTGCTGAGTAACTCCACCAAAGGTGATCAATAGAACCTCAGAATAGAATAAAAACTCCTCCACAAAAGTAGTCAACAAAGCTAAGAACAGAGGAGTAACTCCCATATCTGGAATAGCCGATTAAGGGAGTAATTCTTAGTCATTAAGTCAACTTGTACACCTAATAAAACTTCTCCATGAAAGTAGGAAAACTTCAAGTTAGGGAAAAAATTTCATAATAAATAAATATTGGAAAATAATAAACCCTACTCTAACACCCCCCATAAGCATAACTTAGGTGGGCAGTGTAAAATAATGGGTCTCAGTAACTAGGTCTAATGAGGTACCCATGTTCAAAAAAATCTCTCATAAAGTAGAGAAAAAGGAGAAAAATCATAGGGAAAACTTTCCCCAAAAGAGAGACATAAAAATAAGAGGCTAGAAATCCCCCCAAAAGATAATGTTGTAGTGTTTCGAACCTCAAAAAGAGCCTACAAGTGAAGATACTTGATCTCCATGAAAGGTTTGGTGAATATGTCTTCACTATTATCTATCATCTGATAATATCTTAGATCAATGATGTACCCATGAATGATATCTCTAATGAAGTGCATGTGAATCTCTATGTGTTTGGTCTATTGATGCTGGACTGGATTCCTACAAATCTGAATAGTACTCTAGTTATCACATAGATGATGGTAGGTCTTTTAAATTGGATATTGAACTCTATGAGAATCTCCTAAAGCTAGATGGCCTTAGTGATATCATTTACAACCCCTATACTCTGCCTCAATAGATGATGAAGTAATAACATTCTACTTCTTTCTTGATCAACTAATTAGACCTGAACTAATGGAGAAAATGTAACCTAAAGTGGACTTACAATTCTAAATATTACTAGCCCAGTTTGAGTCAGTATAGCCAATCAAGTCAATGTCACTGCCAATTCTATAGTGACTCCTGAATCTACATGTGCCCTGAATGTAGTGAAATATCCTCTTAGTTACTTTATAATTCAACTCATGGGTTTCCCACATGAATCTTGAGACTATGCCCATTACATATGATATGTCTGGTCTGGTATGTGTCAAGTAGATAAGGCTTCCCACAAGTTGTTGATAAAATGTAGAATCAACCAAAGGTAAAGCAAAATCTGCCTCAAGATTGACTCTAGATAAAAAGGGAGTTAGAGTTGGCTTACAATCAACCATGTGAAACCAAACAAGTAGGTCAAGAACATACTTGGGTTGTGCAAGAGTAATCCTTTAGTAAGACTCATAAATCTAAATCCCAAGGAAGTAATGTAAGAAGTCTAAGTCTATCATAAAAACCTTGTCCTGAAGAACCCTTTTTACCACTGCAAGGGATGAAGAAGAGCTACCAATGATCAAAATATCATCAACCTAAAGAACTAGAATCAAGAATGAATCATCCTATTGCGAGAGATAGATGTTTGGATCTAAGTGACATCTAGTAAATCTTACTGAAAGAAGGAAGGAATCCATCTCAGAATACCAAGCTTGAGGGGCCTGTTTGAGGCCATAGATGGATTTTTAAAGTCTACACACAAAAGAAAGAACTTTGAAAGGTGGCTGCTCCATGTAAAACACCTCCTCAAGATCACCATTAAGAAAGACACTCTTCACATCCATTTGATGAACATCCCAATGATTGTCTACAGTAATATAAAGTGTGAGTTTGATGGAGTTCATTTTGGTGACTAGTGCAAAGGTCTTTGTGGAGTCGGTGCCAAAAACATGTAAGAAACCCTTGGTGACCAAACACACCTTAAACTTGTCAATGGATCCATCTGCTGCATACCTACTTTGATATATCCATCTATATTGAACTATTTTTCTTCCCTTAGGAAGAAGTATCAAATCCAAAGTGTGATTCTTGATTAAGGAGTTATACTCCTCATATATGATATAATCCCACTCAAAATACCTGATGCCTCCTAAAAAGTCTATGGATCTAAGACAAAGACATAGAAAGAATGTAGAACACTATTAAACTCTAAACATGTAAGGTGAGTAGTTATCTCTATAAATAAATCATGTGTGGTCTAATGAAGAAGGTGTTACCCCTTGACACCATCTAGATAACCTACGAATATGCAAGGCTTATTTTGAGGTTTTATAGCCTTGCATTTCTTATTTGGTATGCATGCCATAACTAGAGATTTAAAGACTCTTAAATGATCAACCACAAGTTTCCTATTGTGCCAAGATTTAAAGGTAGTTATGACTTTTAAATCTTTGTAAGGAACCCTATTCTAAATGTATAAAGCACAATTAATTGATTCAACCCACTACTGTGGTGCAAGTGACTTAGAGTGAATCATAAATTAACCATCTCTTTCAAGGACCTATTCTTATGTTTTACAACTCCATTTTGTTGAGGATTATAAGGAACTATCCACTATAAATCAATCCCATCTATGGTGTAAAACTAATCAAGCATGTTATTGACATACTCAACCCCATTATCAGTTCAAAGAACCTTGATGCATTTCTCATATTGTTTCTCTAAAAAAAATTTGAACTCTCAAAACTTGTCAAAAAATTCAAATTTATGCCTAAAGAAGTGAACCCATGTGTATCTCAAGAAATCATCAATGAAGGTAAGGACATACTTAGCCCTTGTGAAGATAGATTTGGAAAAGGCCTAGATACATCACTGTGTACTAACTCCAATGCCTGTGAATCCCTCCAAGATTTGTCTTTGTTAAATTTATCTTCAAGATGTTTTCCAAGGTTGTAACCCTCACAAATACCTTTATAGAAATGAAAACAAGGTAATCCTATGAACATATCATTCTTGCTGAGTTATTTTAGGTAGCGATAGTTTAGGTTGCTAAACCACTCATGCCAATGTAGTTAGAGAAGAATCAAGTGCAAAATGTGTGAAGGTATATAACCCATGCCATTGTAAAATCATTATGTAACTCTTTGATTGTGACTGAATCTGGTGAAAACTCTACTCTTATGCCATTATTGGTGTGAATGATTTAGTACACTAATAGGATATTAGTTGAAAATGATGGAACACTTAGAACATTATTGAATGTTCCTCTATCCATTTCAATAGACCCTCTCCCTACAACTTTTATTGAAGTGTCATCACCCAAAGTGATATAAGACATGATAAAAGAATCTAAGGAAGAAAACTCAACTTGTGAAGAAACCATATGGCGGGAAACACCTAAGTGAATAACACATGAAGATGTTGGAGTTGCAACTGCTACAAGAGCCTTGCCCTTTTTTCTCCTCTATAGCTTTGCCATTTGCCTTAGAATAATCTTGAGTTGATGAATTTTACTTGATAGACTCAAGAAAGCCCATGTTGTTATTTTCTATAAGATGAGTTAGGCAATCAATTTGTTTCTTCATGAACTTGTGTTCATCATGCCCATTTTTCTTACAATACACACATTTAAACTTCTCTTTCTTAGGTTTATCATTGGAAGAGTAAGTTTTAGTGGTTGTTTTGATAGAGGTTGATTCTTTCTTCTTCTCTTGATCCTTGTTATTTTTATTTTCTTTGTTTGAAGCCTTCTATTTTCCATTCCCAACAATTAGGGCTTGAAGTTTTGAGAACTTCAATGTGTCCATTTATATCAACTTGTCTTGCTCCCTAGTCAAGTCGATAATGAAAGCATCTAAAGAGGGAATTTTCCATGTAGTGCTTAAAGAACTTTTAGTGGCATAGAAATTATAGATAAAGATTATGTACTTATGACCTAGCTTAGAGAGTATAAAAATAATAAGTTGATCATATTTACTCTATATTCTACATTCTTTCAAATGCAATCTCAAAGACTTGAACTTGGTGAAGAAATTCTAAAGGGTGTCAAAGTTGCTAACACTTAGACTCATAAGTTCATTTTCATGTTCGTGACCTCTCATTACATATAGCTTCACAAAAACCTTTTCCAAGATGGTCCACACTTCATTGGGTGATTTATAAGGTTATAAGTGAAAGAGAAGACTAGTTGACACATAAAGACACATCAACCCATAGGCTTCATCACAACAATTATACCACTTAACTTTTTCTTCTTCTATATTAGGTTTAGTCTCATTGCCCGTTGTAATATGATGTAAACCTTTGCTCCTTAATATAATTTGCATTTATGTTTTCCATTAGTATTTTTTAAATGGTCTTAGAGGGTTAATTGAACTTGTATCTATTTTGTACAAAAATTAAGTGCAATGGTTGCAGTTGTTGTTGTTTGTTGTAAAAATAGAAGTGAAAAATAGAATGGAAATTGACTCAAAAGTAGAATACATCCCCATAAACTATGAAATGGTAAACCCTCCCAAATGTTACAAATAATGCACGCTCAAAAGACATCAGGCACAACTAAGAATCCATCTAGAACAACTAATGAAAATATCAAAAAGATGTGATTTACAAGACAAAATGAGGACATAAGGTTCATTTGAAAGTGCATCCAAGATGAGTAATACAAAGTGAACAAGAGATAAAATGAATGTATTGAATACAAGGGGGCTTGGCCACTTGCCAGACTAGACCTCACCCTTCAGTCTTCAACTAGTGAAAATATAAAGAGTTTACAAAAAAATATTCCCATATTTTAAAAAGGGCTCACAATATATTATTTTTAATGAAAAATAATTAAAAATATCTAACCCACAATAATATTATTTTATAAAAAATAATAAAAGGATCCCACACATGTTAATGTCCTCCACTTAGAGGATACTACCCTTAAAAGCTTAATTGTTTATAAAACAATAAAGATCTACCCTTTTTAAAAACAACCTACCTTCACAAATCACTACACTATAATATTCAAATTCAATGAAATATTTAACTTTTTAAAACATTATAATGCATTATAAAAGGTGATTTAATTTAAAAAAATGACTTTACCACTCAAGAAAAAAGAAAGACCATGAATTTCATAAACCACTTGCATGCAACAAAAGGTGGTTTCTGTGAAAATATGGGCTTACCATTGGTGGTCGATGCCTTGGATGGCTGGCTCGAGTGAGGCAAGGAAAATCTTTAGATAGAGTTACAAGTTCCAAGTGAGGCCATGAGATAGTGAGCAAACCTGTGGTAGGCCAAGAGAGGAGGGCTCTATTGATGATCAAAATTGTCACATCAACAAATCAACCCTTTTGCCTATCGTGAAGGTTAAGATGGAATCATACTAGTCTAATAATAGGGATATAATAGGTCACGAATGCTATTATAGATGTGTAAGGTGTTTTTTAAAATGTTATGAGAAATAATAAATAAGTTAAATATTGAACTATACTTCATTATAATTTTAAAAATCAAATATTACTCGAATCAATAAGGAATCAAATTATGATTATTTAACCTAACCTATCTGACAGAAAAAATCTATGAAAAATATGGCCTCTTGAAGGAAAGATCTCTGATTCTTAATATCTTTGTTTTATAAATTTGTCAACAATTTTTTGATATTTTGTTATGCTCAAAATAAATTTAAAGAGAAGAAAAAATAATAACCAAAAGATAAGTAAAATAACTGAAGATGAAAAATGAACAACAAAACTAAAATAAAGGCTAACATTATGAATCAATTACAACCTATTTGAATAAGAAAGAGAGAACAAAATAACAATAAAATAACCTAAATAAGTAATAACAAAATAAATAACTTAAAGTTAAACAAAACTAAATAAAATTGAACTTAATATCAATAATAATAATCTAAGAAGTTGTAGAAAATAAAGATTAATCTAAAACTAATTAAATCTAAAAAAGAAAACAAAAAAGTAATTAAAATAAATCACGTAATCTAAACAAGAGAAAACTGAATAACGATTCTTAGTTAATAAAATTAAAAGAGACAAACGAATGATAACTTAAAGTGAAGTAAATAAAAAAAAAGTAAATTGAAGATAAACAACGCTAAAGAGATATATAAATTAAATTAACAACCAATAAAATGAAATGAAACTTAAATAAAAATAAAATGTACTAACAAAACTAACTTAAGTAAACAAGAATCTAAGACTTAAACAAAAAAGGAAACCAATCTAACTAACTAATAACAAATCAAAATAGAATGCGAGTCTTTGAAAGAGTCATCTTAACATAAATAAAATTTGATTTTATTGAGAAACAACTTCAAGTATAAAATATATTTGAAAATGATGACTATTATAGTTTGAAGAGACCAATAAAATGTTGCACATGGTGATATAATCATTATTATTCAGGTCAAGTAGTTTGGGTTCTACACATATGAATACATATCTGTAATCATCATAAGATATTAGACCTAATAGAATTCAGATAATCGATTTATAAACTAAACAAGAAACCTTGATATACATGCACTGATTAAGTGTGTTACTTAACCGTCATATGATGTTTTATTAGTCTATGTGTAAAAGTTGTATTATCTCAGATATTTTTTATAGAAAAAAGAATGATGAAAAACTTTGAAGTAACTCAGAGTCTTTAGAATACCTATGTAATGTTTCTCCCTTAGTGATGTAACTTTGATCTCCTTTAAATAATATTCTCAAGAAATGATTGAGAAAGTAAGTTATAATTAACAATAGCTAGTTATTTGTTTAAATTTTAGTTGACTTTCGAAAGTCAATTAGTTAAATATTATAACTTGTCTTTAAGTTCAAGACTTTAATAAAGTCTTAAGATCAAATCAAATATACGAAAACATTTGAAATAAACCAAATACAAATTTAAATGGGTTAGGGCCCACTAATCAATGCAAACATTTGAAATAAACATTCAATATGCCATACAATATAATGGCTATTAGTAGTTTAAATAAAATCACATATAAAAATGTTAATTTCCATGAAATTCAAGAAAATATATGAAATATACTATATACATATTAAGTGGCTATTATGAATCCATCAACTACCAAAATCTAAATATCTTCATCAAAATATTAAAGTATCAACAACAAACTTAGTTTATCCAACCATCCATTCTTCATTTGTATTCGACAATACTCCAATCAAATGATATCCTTTATCTATTATATATTTTGTGTATTCCATTAAAGTTGCTGATAACTTGACCAAATTTGTGCCCAATTCATTACCTTCATCATCTATTTCTATCTTTATCTTTTTAACCATCCTCATAATCATAGGTGAGTTTGAAGATGAAGAACTAAGTGCATGATTTCTAACACTATAAGGAGTAGGTTTATCTTGTTCATGCAAGTATGGTGGAAATTGATCCAGAGTGTATTTTATGTATCTGACAACTCTTTATCTCCTTGTAGAAAAGATCTACTTCTGCTTGAAATGTTTACAAAATTAATATCCAAATGAGAATAACCACCTTTTTATATGAACTGAGTGAGCATTAACCATTCAAATCTATGCGTTCAATTCTCATTCAATGTCTAATCTACCACCAACTAGTTTAGTGGCTCCATCAAACATAAACCTATCATTATCAAATTAATTATCACCAAAATGCTTCCAAATATCTTGCCAATGCCTCATAAACTAATGTAAGCACCCTAATATTTAATGCAGTGTTATCTCCAAGATTGAAACATATCTCAAAGAAATATTCGCATAAAAAATCTACATCAGAAGGCATTTAATCCACACTTCTTGAAACATTCATGGTGGCACCGCCACTTAACCTAGGTTAAGTTCAAACCTTGAATCTAAACTGTGATTTAAAATGTAGCATTTTACATGAGTCATTGGATATCTCAAGCCATCAAATTAATCAACTTAATAATCTATATGCTGATCACCTTGAAACTTGACCCTTTTAATTTAGCATTCAAACTTAGGTATTCAATAAAGTGTATATATTGCATCTAGTATTTTCAAACAAACACATAATATTATAATCATTGAATTATATAATAGTCATATATATATGATGTAAATAACATAATCAAAATTATCAATCCTGCTTAGTAAACCTTCATGGATTTGAAGACCAAACAAATGAACCTAAACATCAACTCTACACCAGAGATTTTTGAAAATTGCATCTTATACCCTTTACTGAATCTATGTAAATAAACAAGATAATGTGATATCATCCAATAGATAAACTGTATAATCTAATAATTAAAAATAGATAAAATGAAAGATCACAACTACCAATGTTCAGACCAAAAACATATCACAAGAACAATTGTCACTACGTATTTTGAAATTATAAATACTGAATAAATTTCATTAAAAGATCTTATGCTTTCAAAATCACTTGTTAAATTAAGAATTTAATCAAATGCAACAATCATCATAATTATTTGACATAATAATGAATATTTAATATAAAATCAATTGAATAGGACTCCCGTAAGTAGTTTTAGATTCACGACACTAGTCGTCAATATGAAAAAATATATAAGGAAACTCAGATTTTAGAAAAAAGAGAGGGGTGTCAAAAATAGGCTTAAAACTCTCCAATTATTGAAGCAGACAAGGATCAAAAAATAAATGATGAGTAGTGTGTAGGTTGAATGGCAAGTGACAAATTAACTATGCATGACAAGAGGTATCAAACCATTGTAGATAAAATTTAGATCCTTGCAGAGAAAACTAGACCCTTGCAGAGAATATGCACTTGCAATGGATAATTTGGTTGATAAGGATGCATGTTACCATGAAGGAAGAGTTGTGTGAGGCCATAAAACTATTAAAAGTTGTAACCAAGCTGTAAAAAGATAGCCAAAGGTGTCGATGGATGAAAATTAGGTTATGTAGAGGGTTTTTTAGGTAGTATGTCTCCTTCTTAATGCAAAAAATCAATGTTGGTATGCTACTTTGGTTTAAAACAAAGCTAACAAAAGACTCCATACATAATCACAAGGAAATCAATCCAAGAGAAACCAAAACCACACAATAAACATGAATAGTCCAAGATAAATCCAATACAATAAAAATCAAGATTTCAAGTAAAAAAGGCCCCTACAATTTTTTTCAATTACTTTGGGTAATTGAGGGATTTTAACAAATCCTAAGGTTTTTGAGATTTAAAAAAACACCCATTTTTTTTTCAAACCCTCTAAAAATTTCCTCAAGCAATCTCAAGATTTCAAAATAAATCTTACCACATAAAACAAGACATACGATTACCAGGGTGGATCTAATACAATATCTAAGTTGTGACTAGGATCACTAGATCATTTAGATGCATAGGTTAGTGATTGGTGTGAGACAAAACACAACTATAAGCCAATTGAAATCAAATATTAGAAGATTGCAAAGAGAGAATATAACCAAAACCAATCTTCTATTAACAAAACTCACAAATGTGAGAAGTACAAATATGAGAGTGCTAAGTAACTCTTACACAAAAATTAGTCAAAACCTCAAAATAGAATATAAACTCCTCCATAAAATGTGTTCAATAGAGCTAAGAATAGAGGAGTAACTCCCATACTCAGAATAGCCAGTCAAGAGAGTTACTTCCTAGTCATTTGGTCAACTTGTACACCTAAGAAGGTTTCTCTATGAAAGTAATAAACTCAATTGAGGGAAAAAACCATAATAAATAAATATGGGAAAATAATAAACCCCTACTCTAACAAGTTGAAACTATTCAATATGTGGTTTGAGTCAACTAAGTCACACACACTATTTCAATTGCAACATTATTAAGGATTTGGTCAAGATCAAATGATAAGTAACTCATCACATTCTTCCAGTAAATTTTATGAAGTGAAGTCATAACCATATTATTGATTAGCCTATGAAGTAGCCCCAAAAAAATTAGGATATTAAACTAAGTGGAGGACATAATTGGTGCTCAAGTATAGAATTGGCAAAAAAATGGGCTAGAATGGATGGTTCGCTAACTTCAACTAAGACACAATCAACAGAGGCCCAATTTTGATCTTTTTCTAAAAGTTCTTCAATTGCAAAACACTTTATATATTTTGTTTGTCTTGCTATTAGATTATTTTTTTATAACAACTGAATCTTTAAAAATGTAGATGTAAGTGAAATATTAGGTATTTATCTATCAACCCTCTTTGTCAAGTCTCAAATATTTTGTTTTCTATTTTAGCACATTTTAAATTTGTATGTATGTATGTATTTACTATATTTAGTCAGATTTTTATTGTGCGATGATTTTAATGTTTTTTTAGTGTAGATGGCATTGTGCACTATTTTTTTTTAAAATGCATGTTGTGAGTACCATAGATTTCAAGATATATTACCAATATATGTTTTTCATTGAGGCATAATATACAAGATCTAATTAATTAAAATGTTATTTAAGTGTAAGGACGTAATAATACATTGACTAAATCTGCTGCCCAACCAAACCAACACTTGAAAATATTCAATAACCCACTTCCAAATCATGAAGCTCCAAAGCAAGAAAATTCCCACATGGTTCATAATACATACTCATTAACCAATTATTTCCAATGGTCATATCTTAGATAGTGTTATAGGCATGATTACAGTCTCACAAGCCCATTCTATTACATTATATGACCATGATATTCCAATGGATAATTATAACAATAACCTATTATTCATACATGGTTTTATTGATCCATATCCTATGATTACAAATGGTATTATGGAAAATAATGGATGAAGTCAAAACTTATGTATATTGTCATTACTAGACAGTAGAAGTTACACCTAACAAGATAGACTTGGTATAACCATGGTTATTAAAAGTTTTTATGGTCTTACATAAAAACCTCTTAGGGGTATCACTTTTCATGTCACCATAGGTCCTAAGATCCTCTTAGTATGGTTATATGCATTGTTAGATAAAAAAACATACAATCTATTACTTGAATATTCATCGTTAAATCAAATGAAAAGTATCCCTTCCACATTACATCAATGTCTTAAGTTTTTTCATGATAAAAAACTATTTAATATTTACATCACATCTTATGAATTACCCCTACAACAACATTAAATATTACTTAAATCATGTCCTAAAAAAAAATGTCATATCTTCTAGACTTCCGTCTCTTATAGTTATGGTCTTTACATTTCTTGCATCTATAGTTCTGAGTCTTTGAGTTACAACTCCTAGAGTTATAGTTCCTATGTCTACAAATATTATAGATATAACTCCCACAACTACACCACATAGAGTTAAAATACCTACTCATCCACATTAAAATATTGTATTACCACCTTTTGCACACATTCATGATCAAACACCTACAAAGAGTTCAACTATAAAATCAAAGATTTGAACTAACACGTGTGTTTCTTTCCAAGAGGTTAAGATGACTCCTCTATCCCATCCCCACAATTACTATCTTAGTGATGATAATTTAGGTCACCATATAACTTTTATGACATTTTTGATACTTATAGTGACACATGTAATGCCTCCCATCCATGCTCCACCAGGTACTCAGAATTTGATCATGACGAAGAGTGGGAAACATAGTATGGGAATTTAGATGGGATTATTTATTAGCCTTGCTAGTCTAACCCTTTCACTTTAACAATATAATCTACTCTACACAATGTATGTTTTCTCTTTCCTTTATGTGATTTACATTCCATGTGCCTTATTCTAGTGTAATGTTTTAATTTTGGGTGCATCATTATTCCTATAAATTTTTATTTTAGTTCTCCATTGAGATTTCTCATTACCTCATAGTTATTCTATGATTGACATAGATGCTCTTTCCTTGGTTTGCATTGACATTATTCTATCCCCTTGGTTTATGTTTCTTTCTATGTTTCCATGACCATTTCCTTTGATATTGATCCCATTTCCAACACATTCATGGAATTACCAATGATGACAACATATATATTGTCTCCTTTCACCCTAGCATGTATTGTTTTCTGAGGGAAGTGGAAGGTTAGCTAAAATCTTCCTCTTCTTATTTATTTTTTGACACTTTAATTCCTTAATTTATTACTCTTGTTTTTCCCCTTGGATTGTTTTTTTGTTTTTTAATCTCCTAGTTCTTTTAGTTTTCACCCCTTGGCTTCCTCTCTTCTTCCTCTATTTTTATTACAAAAACCATAAAAATGAAAAAACATATAGAAATAAAAATTTATTTTCCTTTATCTTTGTCGATACATAGATGTCATTATTATTTACATAAGTTAGAAGTTTACATATGTATGTTACACCTATGCTTCTCATGGTATAATTTAAGATGGGTATATGATATACAAGTTACATATGAGTATGGATTTAAATATGCTTTGTGGATGCATTATGCCAAAACCTAGGGTCATTATTTTATTAAAAGCATACCTATATTGGGGAAACATTTAAGTGGGTCTCAGATTATATCCTTCATAATTTTAATTTATCATATTGATCTACTTATATTAACTTTACACATATTTATCTAGCTTACATCTTGCATTTTACATGGATACATTGCATGTTCTCTTGTGTGCCCTATGATTGTTTGATTTCCTACATGTGCATGTTTTATTTTTGTGTGTTTATGTGTGTTACCTATGTATTATCTAGTGTTTTCCATAGAGGATCCTCTATTTGTCATGTATTATCATTGATTTATTATGGGTAATATTTATTGTTCGATGGTTACATCTTCTATATGTGTGGTTACATGATTATGTGTGATTCCATTACCTGTACTATATGATACCATATTCTTGGTACCATGATCCATATCATGTATTTTAATACTTGTGGTAAACTATGTATCTTACCTAGATTTCCATGGTCTCTACCATGCATCTATTGGGGCATAATACTACTATTATTTGTGTGCTTCATTATTATATCTAGCCATATAAGGGGCACATTTATACATTATGGCATATCATTTTTTCATATCCTTATCGAGCCTATGACATATACATTACCATTGGGGAATCATACCCACACATTTATCAACCTTACTATGTATACATTTGCATTGGAGGTTTCATAGCCACACATAATTATTGAGCTTCATTGATGTTATCTATACAATACCATTGGGGGCATCATACCCACACATGTTTAGACCATATATTTCCATTAGGGGCATCATACAACCATGTGTCTATTAATACCACATTGCTTATTTTAGGACATCACATTGTCTTCATACACTTAGTCCTATGGTAGTCACTATATTGGATACTATATTACTATATACTGGCCATATGAGGGCATCCCATTTGTCCCTCTTCACAATGCACTATTAGGGATATTAATTTCCATTCTCTCATTCTATTTCATCCTCACATAGATAAAAAATTACTATTGATCCTTACATGATGATATGTTTTTATAGTTACATACATGTGTTATAAATGGAATTTTAATGATTATAACAACTATGATTAATTTTATATGGTACACATGGTATATATAATCATTTTCTTATGAGATGAGTGATTTACAGGACCATCCCTCACCTAAAAATGGGGATTCTATCTACCTCTTCCATCTAAATATGTTAGTTAAAAATTACAGATATGTTCCTACTGTTGTGCAATGAGACCAAATATGTTCCTACCTCCATGCAGTGAGAATAATTATGTTCTAACTGTCATAGAATGATACCATATATATTTTATTATTTTTCCAAGAAGTAGAGTGTTATTACTACCATAAAATGATAATAATTATGTTCCTACCACCATATAACAAGGCAAAATTGTCTACTTTTTTGATAAAGAATTAGAGTTTCACCCATTAGAACTTGGGTTTTAGCTTCCAGTTCTAGCTATAATGTTCAAATCTAGAGTTTTGAGAGTGACAACATGGTTCACGTACCACTAGGTGTATTTATTCATTTACTTATTTTTAATTATATTGACTATAATTTTACTAAGATATTGACTAATTTTTAGAATTCCTATTTACTTGCATGCACATTTGAGTTATTAAAGAGAGAGAGTGGTACAACCAATATAGAATCCAAAGTCTTCATACTTCCACCCCTATCATGTAATACTCATGTATGTGCATAATTTTATATTTTAATTTGATATACACACACGAATTAACACACACACACATCAAAGTGGGGTATTAAATAGACAAGTAATTTTGATACAAGACCCTTTTCCATTGCATCTTTGTCATGCATTATCACACTTGGCCTGTTTATGTACATATAGCCCTTTTTATATAATTTCCATACACATTGGACCCTTTATAGTATTCTATCATCCATATTTCCTCATAAATACCTCAGATTTATTAGTTGTTGGGATTAGATCCATCTAGCCATATTTTGGCCAACTTGATATTTGTTTTGATCCTTTTTTGTGGCTTGAATATATTTGTGACTCCTTTCATCCAAGGTTGGTTTATCATGCCTATGATTTTTGATTCATACTACTTTTCATGATCGACCTATGTGTGAATTTGTCTTTGTAAAGCCTATATATAAAAATGTTCCCTAAGTCATTTCATAATAGATTTTTATAATCTAGATATATTAAAATCCAAGTATCTCACACACATTGATCAAGTATTATCAAGAGGTCCACATAGTTATCAAATAAACCAACACATGAATTAATTCTTTCCTCATTGACCTTGTGCTAATATACTTATACTAAAATAAGATCTTAATGAAGCATATAGTTGCATTTGAATATCTAGGTAGAAGAGGTTGAAAATCTTTCTCTCATTAGGTGGAGAACATTCATGAAGTAGTATAACTACATTGAGGCTTGATTATGAGCATGTAAGATATGTAGTTACAACCTTTGAGTAGGTCCAAGCCACTGGCCTTGAACATATTCTCTTCTTCTTATGAAATTATAGTGAATTAGGGTTTCTTAAAAAAATTATATTTATAAGGTAGCGAAAAAATTAATGAATAAAATCTAGGAACACGATCATCTACATATGCCAAAGTATCTATACAAGTTTTATATTCAAAATTTTGGAGTTATCACATTCATAACAGGGAACCACATTCATAAAAAAGTTTCATTTGGCCATACAATTATGGTTAGTGATATTCATCACTCCCATAGTTCTAGGCATCTTCTAGATACAAGTTAGACTCTTGGGGTTTAGTCCAATTAGTCTCAAAAACTTGTTTCTAATCTCAAAATCTAAAAATAGTGCATAAATGTGTTTGTTTTAGTCATTTACCCCTTTCCTTTCATTGTCACTGCTTTTTCATAATTTCATGATACTTTCATTTCCCATTTTATCACATTAAGGGTTATGACTATTATAGTTTTATAATTTCATAGTGGCATTCATCCTTAGTGTCACTATTCATCAAAACACTGACATGTTACTATTAATCACCTTGTCACATTTGGAGTTATCATTAACAAATGCATAGATTAAAAATAGGATCTAGTTCTTTGTTTAAATGCCTTAAAAAAATCTTTTATTTAAAAAAAAAGATAATTATATAGAAATATTAGAAGAATTGGTATCTATTTGGAGTTATGTGTATGTGGACTAAATATAGTAAAAAAGTATAAGGATAATCTATTATAGAAAAATGTAGAAGGCCATACTAGATCCAACACACATACAAGACATCATTCCACAACGAGGTGAAAGGCTATAAACAAGGGTTATGTAAAATGAATATCACAAGGAATTTATACAAGAAACCAATGAGTATAGACCTAACTAGATCTACGATGTAAGAAATGTAAACTAAAGTAATCAAAGGAAAGATAATGACATTAGGCAATAGCCAATAAATATTTAATCTAAGGGTTGTAAATATGTCATTAAATGGTAACCATGGGGTGTAAATGAAGGAACAAAGGTGTTTTACCCTATTTTTGAATTTAGTTTGAATCATAATAGGCTACACTTGTAGAACTAATTCAGATTGTAATATATGGCAGTCAAACATAAATGTGAATGTAACTAATTGAGATAGATTTGATAATGAAATTTTATATTTATGGAAAGTACTAAAGTGATAAATATGCTTAGCTTTACTGCTTGACTATTTAACTGACTATGTTTTGATAGTGAAAATAAACTAGAAGTAGGCATGCGATTCTTCTAGATCTAAAACTATGTCAATTTGCATGCAAGGTTGGTACCATTATGTCTAGACAAAAAATGTCAATGATAGTGATTGAGGCTGACATTACTATCTTGGGTAAATTTGTCTCTTTGTGACTGTATAATGTAATGTACCTATCTGATATATCTTTGTATGTGTGATATCTAACCCTTGATTATATGTGTATCTCCATAAATCATATTCCTTCTCTTTGAAACCCTATGTTTACTTGTTAAGGACAACAATATATAATAGGAAGTGTAATTGGGCTCAACCAACCCAAATCACCCCCATTAATTATTGACCACTATGTATGTATACATATTAGTTTTACTACTTGAATTCTTGACTATGACTATGTTTTGATAGTGGAAATATACTAGAAGTAGGCATGTGATTATTCTAGATATAAAATTGTGTCTCTTTACGTGCAGGGTTGGTAACATGAAGCCTCGACATAAATGTCAATGGTAATGACTGAGGTTGATGTTACTATCGTAGGTAGATTTGTCTCTCTGTGACTATATAATGTGATACACCTATATGATATATCTATGTATGATTTACGACCCTTGACTATATGCACCAATCCATAAATCATATTTTTTTCTTTGAAACCTTAGGTCTATTTAGGAAGGATAAAAATCTAAAAAACCTGAAGAAATGTAATTGAGCCGACCCCTAATCTCCCCCATTGATGATTGACCACTACCTATGTATGCAATATTAAAAAATGGGAAGTCAAGCCATACGTAACTATTTCCCTAGTGTGAATGTGCAATTGTGCCATTTTGCTATATGAATACAACTATAAATCTAGATTTTATCTTGAAACTATTGACACTTGACTTGGCTTGGTGTGTTTTAGACTTGGTTTATGATTTCTCCTAGTATTTTAGTTGTAATTTGGGAAGAATAGGGGAAATTTTCTAAATGTATAGTAATATACATTAGAGGCACTTCAGAATGCCAAATTATGAATATGATTGACCTTTATTTTTATTTATATGCACTTAATTGAGTAACTTCCCATGCCACTGACACACTAGGTGAATGGGCCAACCTATGAGAAGGCTTTGGTTTTTTAAAATAAGGCAAAGGGCAGTAATTTCAGCCTTATGACAATAATGTCGACATTACTGTTTGAGCCTAATGTTACTATTTGGGTAATATAAATTCCACTGTGGTATTCTAAGAATATTTGGGTAGGATATTTCACTGATTTAGTACATACTAAATGGTTCATGTAGGTACCTAATAGAAACTTAGAATGGATCATGTTTAGAACTAGCACATGGGTGTGTGGGAATGGTAACTGAGAGCTATTTGGATATGTAAAAGTCAAGTAAGATAAGTGTAAGTCAAGATTGACATTATCAAGTGTCAAATACTAGATTTTAATGTCTAAAAATACCCCCTTTCATATTAGTATTGAATTTTTATGAAAATATTAGATTAAAAATATAAATATATACTTGAGTATGTATAACACACTTTATTAGGAGAAGGATCCAAATTTGCAAGCTAATCCATGCAAAACCTGCTATGAAAATGTAATAGTCAATGTCCATTAAAATATGAAATATACTTGAAACTTTAAATTTGAAAGAGCAAACAAATGAGTACACTTATATGTGAGTAAATAATGTTTTCATGTAACTTGTTGGATATGATGCTTCCTTATCGAAGTGTTAGCAAATTGTGCTTCTTGGCTAAAACACATGTATAACATGGTGAGATTATGGTGAGATTGAGGGTGATCAATCCCCAATTTGAAATTTAATAAAGGAAAGGGTTGGGCATTGGAATATACATGCCCTCAACCCTTTATATAATTAATCCATCACTGATATTATAACCCCAAGATGATAAGGTAGAACCATACAATGGGTTCATGATGAGTAATGCCATGACCATTGAGTGTTGCTAAAACTCAACATACTTTACCTTAAAAATCATGAATCGACTATTGCATATGGAATTATAGATTAAATTTTGATCCACACTCAAAACATATTTACAATAAAATCAATATTTGAATGCTCTAAATTTTTTCAAAAAGTGAAAATATGTAAATGTGCATGAACTACCTGTTATCTCCAAATCTTGTTCCCTATAAGAGGTTGTTCAAGCCTCTTCACAATTTGGCCAAAATGGGAGTACTTTCAGGTGTGTGGGGAACCTATAGTGGAAGTAGACCTCTAGAATTGAAAGGGATAACTCCCTAGATATGACTTGATGTGATTATGCTACTAAAATTGCCTATTATGGGTGAAAAGGGAGAGAAAGATACATAAAACAAACCTAAACTAGGAGGTGATACACCAAGAGTTGATTGCATTCATACACTTGAAATTTGCATAATGAACTAAGACAACCAAACTAGCCTCAACACCATTAATGGATCTCCCTATCATTAGTGTTTCTCATGAAGGCAAATAACAACTCAAAAAATGAAGGCAAGTGAAGGGAAGGTCATATATGACACTACCAAACTCATACACACTTCAAAAGTATATTGCAACAACATGCACCTCATGAAAACCTGTTAGGAGAAGTCATTTGCAACAAACATTCAAGGATTGTATGAAAATAAGATGAACTCAATCTATACTCAACATTCAAGATACAATTTTGGTATGGCTTTGCCATACCAAGAGTTGGAATCCTTCAATAGCCAAAATGGCTTGCATTTATAAAATTTGGAAGGAGAGAGAGAAGAGAAAAGTTGAAGAGGCACATAGAAAAGTGTCAAAGTTCTCTCATTAGTTACAAAACATGAGAATGAGGTGTAAGAGAGGTCAAGAAATTCAATTGCACTTGATCACATTCCAAATTAGCCTTCTCTTCCAAGTGTGGCATAAAAATCCTCTCAATCATTCTTT
This sequence comes from Torreya grandis, assembly GCA_037957365.1. Taxonomy (NCBI): domain Eukaryota; kingdom Viridiplantae; phylum Streptophyta; class Pinopsida; order Cupressales; family Taxaceae; genus Torreya; species Torreya grandis. The sequence goes on from JARHVA010001127.1 coordinate 1,264,834, forward strand.
CTTTTGGAAACTAAATTCATCATGGGATTTTTTGAGCACTCCAAAGCAAGTGGTGGACAAATGTCTCATGTGTGAGGAGAAGAGGGAGTTACAAATATGATTCCACATGTATTGGGATTTTTCTTCATCATGACATTCTCTTACACAAGCTCATCCTCACCTATTATCAAGATCACTCTCTAATAGGCATATGAAAGTAATGAATCTTTGCTAATGGAGTCTATAGTTATGCTATAGGAGTCTGTAGCTGGACTGATGGAGTTCATAGTTCTGCTGTAGGAGCCTAAAGTTGGACTAATGGAGTCCATAGTTTTTTAGTAGGATTCAACACCTCTATGTAACCCTTATTGGTTAGAGAATATTGATTATTTTCAAAGATTATATCAAGGTGTTTTATCTTATTTTATGTGTCCTCTATCTTATCCAATCATCACTTGGGCTTTCTTGACTTTTGGTCCCTCAATTTCACCATTTTCCCTTCAAACTATCTCCTCATGTGTGACAAAACTGCCCTTGCTCTGAGATAAAATAGAGAGTTTTTGCACCATTATTTTTGGAAAATTGATGATTGTATTACCTTATATAACTCCTAAGGGTACTCTGTAACAAATTTCACCTCTTGATTCCAAGCTTAAGACCTCCATCTCTTCAAATTTCCAAGGCAGACTTTCTAGGAAAGGTTGTATGCAGGGTAGGCAAGGTTTGGAGATTTTAGGGGTTGATTTGAGCTTGGTTAGGACATATAGGGATTATACATGCCTATAAAAACCTATTTAACCATTTCCAAACTTGTTATCCCTTCAAACACTTTTCATGCTCTTGGAAACATGAACTAGGTCACTACTCATGTGGACTGAGATACTTCAAAACCTACCTGCAGGTTAGTATCTGAGCTTGGTTTGATGTTTCTAAGCCTTATTTACATGATAATTAGGTCATAATACCATTAACATGCCTTAATTTCCTCTATAATACTTAAAAATAACATTAATTCCATGTTTAGGTCCTTAACTAGAATACCTTGCCTAACTGTGACAGTCATGGTTCTGTCCCTATTGGTGTTGATTGCTCAGAGGTTGTCTTGCAGTTTGAGAAACCATCTAACACTTGACCATATATGTACTTATCTTTCAAGGGGATAACTTCCAGTCAAAACATCAAGATAATAATAAAACCCACTGTCTTACTTGCTTGGTTATGAGTGCCAATTTCGAGTCCTGTGTACGAATAGGGTGTGGGCCTAAAAGGTCATCTCATCCAATAACACCTTATATCATGACATAAGTGCTCATTATTTTTATTTGGAACATTTGGTATTGTTTCCCCCTCCTTTTAATAGTCTAGGATTGAGTCCATGAAGTGCAAGTTCACTTTTCTATCAGACTCCTGCAGGTATCACTGCCTTGTTTCAGTGTGTTCTAAGGCACTTTTGGAGTATGAGATGGTTGTATTACATTTAGATTTCTGACCTCAAAATTGGCATAGGCATACTACGTGGATAGGATACAAGGTGAACCAATTTTTAGACCTTATAAATTCATGGAACCCTTTCAAAAAGACTTCACAAAAGTGCCTGGTACACTATTTTAGGCAATTTGGGAACACAACCCCATTTTGTTTAACTTTGAAAATGAGTCTTTTTGATGCTTCCAATGACTCCAAATCACTTAAACATACTTATAATTTAAAAAATTTGGTGATCTCTTAAGCGATGTAAGCGATGTTTTGGTGCAATTTGGTGATCTCTTAATTGGATGAGAGTTAAAAAAGTTGTTTTAGGATACCACCATGGATATTTATCTTTTAACACACCAAATAATGCTAAAAAAATCCATAAACCACTTCTGCTTCTCATATAGCCTGTAAATTGGCTTTCAAGCAAGAAACTAGCTTTCTCTTGATATGATAATATAAAGATGCTATGACTGATGATTCCACCACGGAGAGGGCCTAATCTAATCTGTAAACCACAATCCAAAACCACACATCTCCATCCATTTCCGAGTTCAAGAAATTTGGACAAATTTGGACCCTACTTGGTTGCATAGGCAATTTTGAAGATTGAACCTTCTAACGATGGTTTAGAAAGGATGAGGCATCAATATGCAAAAAAAATTCACTAAATAAAAGCTAACTTAGTATACTAGAATTCCTTAGAGCCATTCCTCCCAACTCAACTTGTATGACATGTGGTGAGTGAAAGTCTTTGACTAGTTTTGACCCCTCCAAGGAGTGCTAGGGAAAGAAAGGTGAAATTGTAGTTTATGAAGCTACCAAAACAATCTGATCATGGAAGTGATTATGGGGAAGGTCAAGAGATATAATTGAAGTTCCTTCACTTGTAAAAATTTGTACAAGTCCGTACAAGTGGCTAAAAACTCCTATTTTTGAAGAAAAACTAATATTTTTTAATTTTAACTTGCACCTGTAGACTTGGTTAGTTAAAATCAGTTATTTAAGACCCCTTAGGACACATGGAATGTCAATAAACTTGTACAAAGCATTAAATGCCTATTTTTGACTTTTGAAAAGACCCAAAATGACATGGAACACTAACACAAAGAGTGACCAAGGCTAATATGACATTTATTGATATTAAATGGCCTATGAAACACCTCATGACAAAGTTTTTACCTATGGGGTTGACTCATTTTAACCGGGGGGTAAAAATGATCAACACTAACATCATGCCCCACTGAATTGGTGCCAATTTTAATCTATCATAATATGTATGGATCATCATCAGGTCCAACTAAAATTTGAAATACTGTATGTGTGCATGAACCAACATCATTCTCAACTAAATATGTCATGTAAAATGGTGTACATGAGCCTTGCACATGCCCCCAATTGTATCTTAATTTGTGTTAATATAAAATCTATCATTTATGGAGTGTAAAATTTAGTACTTATGCCCTATATATGCCCTAAGAATTAGTCTAAAGACTGTGAATAATTATCCCAATTTAATATTTGAATCACATTTAAAATCTAAAATTTGTATACTATACTAAAATATGATCATGGAGGCTTTAATCTCTAGGACAAATCCAAATAACATGTCACTATTTTGAGGTAAGGAACGAATCCTATAAGTCACTCATCTCAAAATAGAAATGAATTATATCATGTCATGTATAAAGATAAAATCATGTAAAATCATGTCAACATGTAGAGAGTATTCATCATAGTGTTGTATATAACATTAAATCATATATGTAACATATGGAATGCAAGGCCATATAAGTGGTATGTCAAGATAGATTTTCCTATGAAGCACATAGTGGTAACTGTTACTAAATAAGACTATGCAGTAAAAAAGTGCATGATGTAAATCATGGTATAACACACAAAGAGAGGTGTGTGATATGGATCATGACATCTAAAAACATAATAATCACACAAACTCAACAAGCGTAACATGTAATGTCACACAATAACATATTATGTCACACATAAGGCCAAGGGACTGCATATAAGGGACATAAATATGTCCCTAATAAGCAAGGCTAAGAAGGCACAAACAAGACACATAGATGCCACAACAAGCAAGTCTAAGGATCCACCAAAAAAGGGGAAGAATGCTATTAAAAACAAGGCTAAGAAACCACAAACAAGGAAAATAGGCCACACACAATAGATAAATATAACTAGCCTACCATGAAAAGGAACAACATTGATAAAGCATAGAATAAGTGAAATCTAGTCTACACTATCCTTGTGTGTTAGTATCATATCATAGTAAATAACACATCCATGTAACACTATGAAATAAATGAGTAACTAGAAAAACATGTTTAAGCAATGTATGTAGCTCAACATGGTAAAAATATTATAGAAATATATAACTTATAATAATGTAACCAATGGAAGTAGATTCCCCCAACATTGGCATGGCCCTTAGGTATAACAAAGGTTCAACATATACATGTCCATGGATGATCTGTATGTCCTACATCTCACTCATATACCTAATGAAATGCATGTGTGTATGAAATAATATTCCATATACCAAATATGATAAATAAAATATGCAAATAATGTAATCTAGAAATTCATGTCATGTTGAAGTCTTGATTTTTTATTTTTTGTAATATATAATTTTTTCGTTTATATTTTAGAATTTATTTTGTAAATGCTCAAGGGATATGCTAACCAACTATCTAGTATAGGGGATGGTTGTATGAATGCCCTGTATCTCTCAAACACCATTGATGTCCATTTAAAGCTAGACCTTTGTCATGTCATCATTAATTTGATCATCTTTATTGTCACTATAATACCAATTATCGATATCATCAAAATTATTATACTAATCTTATATGTTTGTAGTAGGGAATTATTTTAAACTAATTTGGTTTTAAAACCCTAACAAGATATAAACTATAAGAATAATTTAAATATGTATTTAAGCATGAATTTGAATGTAAAATACTAAAACTGCTTGCAATGATTTGACTAGTGGAATATGCTAAATATAGTAAGTTTAACAAAAGGATGACTACTTAGATTTTTTAGTTGACTGCCATTTGTATTATGAAGGTGAAAATTAGACTAACACAGGCCTATGATTTGTCAAGTTCTGGAATCATGTTTTTATCTAAACAAGGTCAATTTCATCGATCTAGGTTAGTATCAGTTGTCGATATGGACTTACGCTAGTCAATAATGACCTATATGGAAATGAGGGACTTTGACCATATGGTTATCTTTACCTATATTTGAAAGTTTTATATATGCAATATTAAACCTTGATAAAGTAATCGACCTCTATCTTGAAACCCTAGGTATTCTTGTGAGGGATTAAAACCTACCAAAATTGAAAAAATATAATGGGTTGAGTTGACCCCAATCATCCATGTTTGATAATTGACCATTGCTTATGTATCCAATACTCTAAGGAGAGATATCAATCCACACTTAATTCTCCCACCTAGTGTGATTGTATAATTATTCTCCTTCACTATATGTATGCATAATGATTTAAATTCGATACTTAACAATACGTACTTTGATTTAGATTTGGTATGCTTTAGACTTGGCTTGTGACTGCTTATAATGATAGATTCATAATTTGGGAATAATAGGTCAGATTTTTTCAATGTGTAATAGTGTATAGATGTGTACTAGATAAATTCCAAATCCCTTATTGAGTGAGACCTTGATTTGTATATATGAGTCAAATTGGGTAACTTATCATGCCACTAGAAAGCTAAGCAAATGAGCTGACACTAAGGAAAGGTTTGATTTTAAAAAGTAAATGTTGCTGGGAGAGGGTTAGTTCCAACCATATTAGGTCAATATCGACTAATGATATTGACTAAAACTAATAGAACTGACTTATGTAAATGCATACTGAATTGAAGGTCTAGAAATGTCTATGTAGGATATGAAGTGGGTTTGAAATAGACAATGAGGTTGTTGTAGGTGTATAACAACACAATGGAAGGATAAAACTCATAAGATAACATGTGAATGTGTGAAAATAATCAATTTTGACCTTGTTTGGGTGCTTAAGTCATGTGAAGTAAATGCATGTCATGCTTATAGTTGTCAATTACTTAATACTAAATTTTAGAATGTAAAAATGCATCAATTTAATTATAGTAATAGAATTGCTAGAGCAAAAGGATATGATGTACTTTAGTGTGTACAACACATATTGTATTTTGAATGAAGTTACGATTGTACAGGTCATTCAATAGAAAAACCAATAAGCATCATGTGTATTTAATATCCATAGATTTAAAATTTAAAAATTAAATAAGGAGTATACCCATATTTTTGTGAAAACTGTGTTGCCCTTGAAACTATATTAGATATGATGTTTCCTTATTGAAGCATTGGAGATCTTGTGATTCCTTACTAAAGTACATAGAGACTTGGGGTGACTGTGCCCTGAATTTGTGTAACTGTGCAGGCCCTTGGGTTGGGAAGATAACATATCCCAACCCTTATGAAGTTTGGGATAAGTACACAATTTACTAACCCAAATAACTACACACATAAGAAAGAGGGAACCACATGATGGCTTTGTTCAAAGAAACTAAATTAATCACTACAAATGGCTTATAAATTGAAATATATAGTTTTGCTCTAGTTCACTCAGGTTCACTACATGTAAAACAAAACTGCATGATCAAAAGGAAATGAATAATGTTAATGACCCCATCATGATTGGATGTTTTATTGTATAGCTCCTCTCATGTTTGCTCAAGTTTACTCAATTTAGAATAGAATGCATGATCAAAAGAGAATGAAAAATGTTCATGTGCCCCCATCATGAAATTTGATAAGTGCAAAGTAGAATGAAAACCATTTAAATTCAACTATAAACTACACCATTGTGTTGTGTATATGTGAAATAACTAATATCATGCCTAATGAATTTGAAAGTGTGCATATGTGCATGAACCAATATAATGCCCCTAAATCTGTACCAATTGATATAGAATGCTATGTATCTATATGTTGAATTTGAGAACTTGTATCTCAAATGTATGTGTATGTAGAAACCAATAATTATTGTTCTTATAAACTATGTGTATATGCCCATGATATGCATCAAAATATGTATGAATATGTACTCAAATATTTATAAAGGGAGTGCATATGCCCCCTAATATATGTTGTATGATAGTATCTTTAATATGTAATCTAATATATTTTATATTCAAAGAGGCTTATGTATCTGAAAAAATTCCAATGTAACACCCCTCTTTTGAGATGATGGATGTGTCTGTATGCACCCAAAAATTACATGATGCAATATTCTAAAAAATTTCAATAATGATGCAAGGACCTATGTCTATACATATGCTCAGACCCAAATTTATATCAATCATTATGTATTTTATGCCCTTTTAAACCTCTTTCAAACCTTCAAAATTTATTTTTTTGAGTCATTTTTGCCTTAGTCTTTGATTTGCTTCATTTTCTAAGAAACTACCACTTTGTATGTTGATACTATCAGTCCTAGTAATGTAACTGCTACATCTGATCCTGTTATGTCATGGTGGTTTCATAAAATTATATGATGGTTTAGATATATTTGAGGTGGTCACATGATTTTTCAGGGTGGTCTCATTACTGTATAGGGCAGGGTCACCTTTTAAGGTGGTTTTGAACTCGTCACCTACAAATAATGGTGGTTTTGCATCAGTATGAGTAAATTTAGCTTCCAAAAATTTACTTCTCATACATCTTACATGAATTTATTCATGTTTCTTCCTTGTTTTATCTTTTGTTTTCCATCATGATGGTCCAACTCAACACTAAACTTATTTCATTAAATCTTATCTCTCACATCTTTTAAAATTAGTTTGAGTTATAATTCACTACCACATGCAACATCTTTCTTCTATTACAGGTACTCATTTTTCCTTAGAGTTTATGTGTATGAATATGTACTCAAGTATCTATAAAGGGAGTGCATATGCATGGCATATTCCCCCTAATCTATGTTATATGATAGTATCTTTCATATAAATAAACTATTTGATGTCTTAACCATTTTGAATTTATAATATATGCACTCTAATATATTTTATATTCATGGAGGCTTATGTATCTACAAAAATTCCACTGTAATGCCCCTCTTTTGACCAAAAATTACATGATGTAATATTATGAAAAATTTCAATGATGATGAACGGGCCTATGTCTACACATATACTCAGACCCAAATTTATATCAATTATTATATATTTTATGCCCTTTTAAACCTCTTTCAGACCTTTAAAATTTATTTTTTGAGTCATTTTTGCCTTAGTTTTTGATTTGATTCATTTTCAAAGAAACTACCACTTTGTGTGTTGACACTATCAGTCCTGGTAATGTATCTGCTATCTCTGATCCTATTATGTCATGGTGGTTTCGTAAAATTATGTGATGGTTTAGATATATTTGAGGTGGTCACATAATTTGCCAAGGTGGTCTCATTACTGTATAGGGAAATTTCATCACCTTTTAAGGTGGTTTCAAACTTATCACCTGCAAATAATGATAGTTTCACATCAATATGAGTAAATTTAGCTTCCAAAAATTTACTTCTCACACATCTTACATGGTTTTACTCATGTTTCTTCCTTGTTTTAGCTTTTGTTTTCCATCATGATGGCCCAACTCAACACTAAATTTATTTTATCAAATCTTATATCTCTCACCTTTTCTAAAACTAGTTTGAGCTATAGTTCACTACCACATGCAACCTCTTTCTTCCGTTACAAGTAGTTATTTTTCCTTAGAGTTTTGGAGCTAAGATTTGAATTAGAGTTTGAATATTTCAAATCTTAAAGATCTCTAGCTCTCCTACTTTGAGTTTTGGAAAGAGCCTTTTATTTTATTTTTGATCATTCTTCATGTTATTCTACACAAATTTAGAGAAGAGAATAAATAAATTGACAACCAGTTCTTTACCTTTGTGGATCAGTCTAACCATTTTTCAACTTCTCTTCTTTTCAAGATTGTGTTCCTATTGCCTTATTTTATTTTCATCCTTTTGTTTAAGAGTTCTAAGGATTGTGATTGAAGGAGTTATCATACCTAAGGACAATATACTCATTACAACAATATTTTACATTCGCTTGGACATCGCCATTGATCAGGTTGGAGATTTTTACTTTCAGATTTACTTTATTAAATGTATTGGATTAGACTCTCTTTTTATTAGACTAGAATTTATATTTAGAAAATTTAGAATAAATTGAAAATAACACTTCTTCTCTCTTTCTTTTACACCAAAAATATAGCTTATATTTTCATTATTTATGTTTGCATCTTAGATTCTCTCAAAGCACACATTTTGAAACTAATAAAACTGATTTATGTAAATGCAAACTGAATTGAAGGTCTAGAAATGTCTATGTAAGATATTAAGTGGGTTTGAAATAGACAATGAGGTTGTTGTATGTGTATAACAACATAATGGAAAGGTAAAACTCATAAGATAACATGTAAGTGTTCGAAAATAATCAATTTTGACCTTGTTTGTGTGCTTAAGTCACGTGTAGTAAATGCATGTCATGCTTATCATTGTCAATTACTTAATACTAAATTTTAGTATGTAAAAGTGCATCCATTTAATTATAGTAATAGAATTGCTAGAGCAAAAGGATAAGATGTACCTAAGTGTGTACAACACATATTGTATTTTGTATGAAGTTACAATTGTATAGGTCATTCAATAGAAAAACCTATAAGCATCATGTGTATTTAATATCCATAGATTTAAAATTTAAAAATTAAATAAGGAGTATACCCATGTTTTTGTGAAAACTATGTTGCCCTTGAAACTATGTTAGATATGATGTTTCCTTGTTGAAGCACTGGAGATCTTGTGATTCCTTACTGAAGCACATAGAGACTTGGGGTGACTGTGCCCTGAATTTGTCTAACTATGCAGGCCCTTGGGTTGGGAAGACAACATATCCCAACCCTTATGAAGTTTGAGATAAGTACACAATTTACTAACCCAAATAACTACACACATAAGAAAGAGGGAACCACATGATGGCTTTGTTCAAAGAAACTAAATTAATCACTACACATGGCTTATAAATTGAAATATATAGTTTATCTTTAGTTCACTCAGGTTCACTCCATGTAAAACAAAAATGCATGATCAAAAGGAAATGAATAATGTTAATGCCCCCGTCATGATTGGATGTCTTATTGTATAGCTCCTCTCATGTTTGCTCAAGTTTACTCAATTTAGAATAGAATGCATGATCAAAAGAGAATGAAAAATGTTCATGTGCCCCCATCATGAAATTTTATAAGTGCAAAGTAGAATGAAAATCATTTAAATTCAACTATGAATTACACCATTGTTTTTTGTATATGTGAAATAACTAATATCATGCCTAATGAATTTAAAAGTGTGTATATATGCATGAACCAATATAATGCCCCTGAATCTATACCAATTGATATAGAATGATATGTATCTATATGTTGAATTTGAGAAATTGTATCTCAAATGTATGTGTATGTGGAAACCTATAATTATTGTTCCTCTAAACTATGTGTATATGCCCATGATATGCATCCAAATGTGTATGAATATGTACTCAAATATTTATAGAGGGAGTGCATATGCATGACATATGCCCCCAATCTATGTTGTATGATAGTATCTTTCATGTGTAGTCTAATATATTTTATATTCATAGAGGCTTATGTATCTAAAAAAATTCCAATGTAATGGCCACCTTTTAAGATGATGGATGTGTCTGTATGCACCCAAAAATTACATGATGCAATATTCTAAAAAATTTCAATGATGATGCAAGGACCTATGTCTATACATATGCTTAGACCCAAATTTATATCAATCATTATGTACTTTATGCCCTTTAAACCTCTTTCAAACTTTCAAAATTTATTTTTTTGAGTCATTTTTGCCTTAGTCTTTGATTTGCTTCATTTTCTAAGAAACTACCACTTTGTGTGTTGACACTATCGGTCCTAGTAATCTAACCACTACATCTGATCCTGTTATGTCATGGTGGTTTCATAAAATTATCTGATGGTTTAGATATATTTGAGGTGGTCACATACTTTTCCAGGGTGGTATCATTACTGTATAGGGTAGGTTCATCACCTTTTAAGGTGGTTTTGAACTCGTCACCTACAAATAATGGTGGTTTTACATCAATATGAGTAAATTTAATTTCCAAAAATTTACTTCTCATACATCTTACATCATTTTATTCATGTTTCTTCTTTTTTTTAGCTTTTGTTTTCCATCATGATGGCCCAACACAACACTAAACTCATTTCATGAAATCTTATCTCTCACATATTTTAAAATTAGTTTGAGCTATAATTCACTACCGCATGCAACATGTTTTTTATGTTACAAGTACTTATTTTTCCCTAGAGTTTCTGTGTATGAATATATACTCAAGTATCTATAAAGGGAGTGCATATGCATGGCATATTCCCCCTAATCTATGTTATATGATAGTATCTTTCATATAAATAAACTATTTTATGTCTTAACCATTTTGAATTTATAATATATGCACTCTAATATATTTTATATTCATGGAGGCTTATGTATCTACGAAAATTCCACTGTAATGGCCGTCTTTTGACCAAAAATTACATGATTTAATAGTATGAAAAATTTCAATGATGATGAAAGGACCTATGTCTATACATATGCTCAGACCCAAATTTATATCAATCGTTATATATTTTATGCCCTTTTAAACCTCTTCCATACCTTCAAAATTTAATTTTTTGAGTCATTTTTGCCTTAGTTTTTGATTTGATCCATTTTCTAAGAAACTACCACTTTGTGTGTTGACACTATCAGTCTTGGTAATGTAACTACTACATCTGATCCTGTTATGTCATGGTGGTTTCATAAAATTATGTGATGGTTTAGATATATTTGAGGTGGTAACATAATTTTCCAAGGTGGTCTCATTATTGTATAGAGAAATTTCATCACCTTTTAAGGTGGTTTCAAACTTATCACCTGCAAATAATGTCAATTTCACAGCAATATGATTAAATTTAGCTCCCTAAAATTTACTTCTCATACATTTTACATGATTTTATTCATGTTTCTTCCTTGTTTTAGCTTTTGTTTTCCATCATGATGGCCCAAATCAACACTAAACTTATTTTCTCATATCTTATCTCTCTCACCTTTTCTAAAATTAGTTTGAGCTATATTTCACTACCACATGCAACCTCTTTCTTCCGTTACATATAATTATTTTTCCTTAGACTTTTGGATCTAAGATTTGAATTAGAGTTTGAATATATTGAATCTTACTGATCTATAGCTTTCCTACTTGGAGTTTTGGAAAGATCTTTTGCTTCTGTTTGTGATCATTCTTCATGTTATTCTACACAAGTTTAGAGAAGAGAATAAATAAATCGACAACCAATTCTTTACCTTTGTGGATCAGTCTAACCACTTTTCAACTTCTCTTCTTTTCAAGATTGTGTTCCTATTGCCTTATTTTATTTTCATGCTTTTGTTTAAGAGTTCTAAGGATTGTGATTGAAGGAGTTATCATACCTAAGGCTAATATACTCATTACAACAATATTTTACCTTCGCTTGGTCATCACCACTGATCAGGTTGGAGATTTTTACTTTCAGTTTTGCTTTATTAAATATATTGGATTAGACTCTCTTTTATTAGACAAGAATTTATATTTAGAAAATGTAGAATAAATTGAAAATAACACTTCTCCTCTCTTTATTTTATACTAGAAAGATAGCTTATATTTTCATTATTTATGTTTGCATCTTATATTCTCTCAAAGCATATAGTCTGAAACTAATAAAACTAACTAATGTAAATGCAGACTGAATTGAAGGTCTAGAAATGTCTATGTAAGATATTAAGTAGGTTTAAAATAGACAATGAGGTTGTTGTAGGTGTATAACGACATAATGGAAAGATAAAACTCATAAGATATCATGTAAGTGTGCGAAAATAATCAATTTTGACCTTGTTTGTGTGCTTAAGTCACGTGTAGTAAATGCATGTCATGCTTATCATTGTCAATTACTTAATACTGAATTTTAGTATGTAAAAATGCATCCATTTAATTATAGCAATATAATAGCTAGAGCAAAAGGATAAGATGTACCTGAGTGTATACAACACATATTGTATTTTGTATGAAGTTACGATTGTATAGGTCATTTAATAGAAAAACCTATAAGCATCATGTGTATTTAATACCCATAGATTTAAAATTTAAAAAGTAAATAAGGAGTATACCCATGTTTTTGTGAAAACTATTTTGCCCTTGAAACTATGATAGATATGATGTTTTCTTGTTGAAGCATTGAAGATATTGTGATTCTTTACTGAAGCACATAGAGACTTGGGGTGACTGTGCCCTGAATTTGTGTAACTATGCAGGCCCTTGGGTTGGGAAGATAACATATCCCAACCCTTATGAAGTTTGAGATAAGTACACAATTTACTAACCCAAATAACTACACACATAATAAAGAGGGAACCACATGATGTCTTTGTTCAAAGAAACTAAATTAATCACTGCAAATGGCTTATAAATTGAAATATATATTTTTACTTTAGTACACTCAGGTTCACTCCATGTAAAATGAAAATGCATGATCAAAAGGAAATGAATTATGTTATTGCCCTCGTCATGATTGGATGTTTTATTGTATAGCTCCTCTCATGTTTGCTCAAGTTTACTCAATTTAGAATAGAATGCATGATCAAAAGAGAATGAAAAATGTTCATGTGCTCCCATCATGAAATTTGATAAGTGCAAATTAGAATGAAAACCATTTAAATTCAACTATAACTACACCATTGTGTTGTGTATATGTAAAATAACTAATATCAAGCCTAATGAATTTGAAAGTGTGTATATGTGCATGAACCAATATAATGCCCCTGAATCTGTAACAATTGATATAAAATGCTATTTATCTATATGTTTAATTTGATAACTTGTATCTCAAATGTATGTGTATGTGGAAACCTATAATTATTGTTTCTCTAAACTATGTGTATATGCCCATGATATGCATCCAAATATGTATGAATATGTACTCAAATCTTTATAAAGGGAGTGTATATGCATGACATATGCCCCCTAATCTATGTTGTATGATAGTATCTTTCATATGTAATCTAATATATTTTATATTCATAGAGGCTTATGTATCTAAAAAAATTCTAATGTAATTCCCCCTTTTGAGATGATGGATGTGTCTGTATGCACCCAAAAATTACATGATGCAATATTTTGAAAAATTTTAATGATGATGCAAGGACCTATTTCTATACATATGCTTAGACCCAAATTTATATCAATCATTATGTATTTTATGCCCTTTTAAACATCTTTCAAACCTTCAAAATTTATTTTTTTGAGTCATTTTTGCCTTAGTCTTTGATTTGCTTCATTTTCTAAGAAACTACGACTTTGTGTGTTGACACTATCGGTCCTAGTAATGTAACCGCTACATCCTATCCTGTTATGTCATGGTGGTTTCATAAAATTATATGATGGTTTAGATATATTTGAGGTGGTCACATACTTTTCCATGGTGGTTTCATTACTGTATAGGACAGGTTCATAACCTTTTAAGGTGGTTTTGAACTCGTCACCTACAAATAATGGTGGTTTTGCATCAATATGAGTAAATTTAGCTTCTAAAAATTTACTTCTCATACATCTTACATGATTGTATTCATGTTTCTTCCTTATTATAGCTTTTTTTTTCCACCATGATGGCCCAAATCAACACTAAACTTATTTTATTAAATCTTATCTCACTCACATCTTATAAAATTAGTTTGAGCTATAACTCACTTCCACATGCAACATATTTCTTCTGTTACAAGTACTTATTTTTCCTTAGAGTTTCTGTGTATGAATATTTACTCAAGTATCTATAAAGGGAGTGCATATGCATAGCATATTCCCCATAATCTATGTTATATGATAGTATCTTTCATATAAATAATCTATTTGATGTCTTAACCATTTTGAATTTATAATATATGCACTCTAATATATTTTATATTCATGGAGGCTTATGTATTTACAAAAATTCCACTGTAGTGCCCCTCTTTTGACCAAAAATTACATGATGCAATTTTATGAAATTTTTTAATGATGATGAAAGGACCTATGTTTATACATATGCTCAGACCAAGATTTATATCAATCATTATGTATTTTATGCCCTTTTAAACCTCTTTCAGACTTCAAAATTTATTTTTTTGAGTCATTTTTTCCTTAGTTATTGATTTGATTCATTTTCTAAGAAACTTCCACTTTGTGTGTTGACATTATCAGTTCTGGTAATGTAACTGCTACATCTGATCCTATTATGTCATGGTGGTTTCTTAAAATTATGTGATGGTTTAGATATATTTGAGGTGGTCACATAATTTTTCAAGGTGGTCTCATTACTGTATAGAGAAATTTCATCACCTTTTAAGGTGGTTTCAAACTTATCACCTACAAATAACGATAGTTTCGCATCAATATGAGTAAATTTAGCTTCCAAAAATTTACTTCTCGTACATCTTACATGATTTTATTCATGTTTCTTCCTTGTTTTAGCTTTTTTTCCCCATCATGATGGACCAGCTCAACACTAAACTTATTTTCTCAAATCTTATCTCTCTCACCTTTTCTAAAATTAGTTTGAGCTATAGTTCACTACCACATGCAACCTCTTTTTTCTGTTACGAGTAATTATTTTTCCTTAGAGTTTTGGATCTAAGATTTGAATTAGAGTTTGAATATTTTGAATCTTACATATCTCTAGCTTTCCTACATTGAGTTTTGGAAAGAGCCTTTGCTTCTGTTTGTGATCATTCTTCATGTTATTCTACACAAGTTTAGAGAAGAGAATAAATAAATCGACAACCAGTTCTTTACCTTTGTGGATCAATCCAACCACTTTTTAACTTCTCTTCTTTTCAAGATTGTGTTCCTATTGCCTTATTTTATTTTCATCCTTTTGTTTAAAAGTTCTAAGGATTGTGATTGAAGGAGTTATCATACCTAAAGATAATATAATCATTACAACAATATTTTACCTTCGCCTAGTCATTGCCAGTGATCAGGTTGGAGACTTTTACTTTCAGTTTTGCTTTGTTAAATATATTGGATTAGACTCTCTTTTTATTAGACTATAATTTATATGTAGAAAATGTAGAATAAATTGAAACTAACACTTCTCCTCTCTTTCTTTTACACCAAAAAGATAGCTTATATTTTCATTATTTATTTTTGCATCTTAGATTCTCTCAAAGCATGTAGTCTGAAACTAATAGAACTGACTAAAGTAAATGCAGACTGAATTGAAGGTCTAGAAATGTCTATGTAAGATATTAAGTGGGTTTGAAATAGACAATGAGGTTGTTTTACGTGTATAACAGCATAATGGAAGGGTAAAAGTCATAAGATAACATGTAAGTGTGCAAAAATAATCAATTTTGACCTTGTTTGTGTACTAAAGTCATGTGTAGTAAATGTATGTCATGCTTATCATTGTCAATTACTTAATACTACATTTTAGTATGTAAAAATGCATCCATTTAATTATAGCAATAGAATTTCTAGAGAAAAAGGATAAGATGAGTGAGTGTGTACAACACATATTGTATTTTGTATGAAGTTACGATTGTATAGGTCATTCAATAAAAAAACCTATAAGCATCATGTATATTTAATATCCATAGATTTAAAATTTAAAAAGTAAATAAGGAGTATACCCATGTTTTTGTGAAAACTATGTTGCCCTTGAAACTATGTTAGATATGATGTTTCCTTGTTGAGGTATTAGATATATTGTGATTCCTTACTGAAGCACATAGAGACTTGGGGTGACTGTGCCTTGAATTTGTGTAACTATGCAAGCCCTTCGGTATGAAAGACAACATATCCCAACCCTTATGAATTTTTAGATAAGTACACAATTTATGAACCTAAATAACTACACACATAAGAAAGAGGGAACCACATGATGGCTTTGTTCAAAGAAACTAAATTAATCACTAGAAATGGCTTATAAATTAAAATATATAGTTTTGCTCTAGTTCACTTAAGTTCACTCCATGTAAAACAAAAATGCATGATCAAAAGGAAATGAATAATGTTAATGCCCCCATCATGATTGGATTTTTTATTGTATAGCTCCTCTCATGTTTGCTCCAGTTTACTCAATTTAGAATAGAATGCATGATCAAAAGAGAATGAAAAATGTTCATGTGCCCCCATCATGAAATTTTATAAGTGCAAAGTAGAATGAAAATCATTTAAATTCAACTATAAACTACACCATTGTGTTGTGTATATGTGAAATAACTAATATCATGTCTAATGAATTTGAAAGTGTGTATATGTGCATGAACCAATATAATGCCCCTGAATATGTACCAATTGATATACAATGCTATGTATATATATGTTGAATTTGAGAACTTGTATCTCAAATGTATGTGTATGTGAAAACCTATAATTATTGTTCCTTTAAACTATGTGTATATGCCCATGATATGCATCCAAATGTGTATGAATATGTACTCAAATCTTTATAAAGGGAGTGCATATGCATGACATATGCCCCCTAATCTATGTTGTATGATAGTATCTTTCATATATAATCTAATATATTCTATATTCATAGAGGATTATGTATCTAATAAAATTCCAATGTAATGCCCCCCCTTGAGATGATGGATGTGTCTGTATGCACCCAAAAATTACATGACGCAATATTATGAAAAATTTCAATGATGATGCAAGGACCTATGTCTATACATATGCTCAGACCCAGATTTATATCAATCATTATGTATTTTATGCCCTTTTAAACCTCTTTCAAACCTTCAAAATTTATTTTTTTGAGTCATTTTTGCCTTAGTCTTTGATTTGCTTCATCTTCTAAGAAATTACCATTTTGTGTGTTGACACTATCGGTCCTAGTAATGTAACCGCTACATCTGATCCTGTTATGTCATGGTGGTTTCATAAAATTATATTATGGTTTAGATATATTTGATGTGGTCACATAATTTTCCAAGGTGGTCTCATTATTGTATAGGGCAGGTTCATCACCTTTTAAGGTGGTTTTGAACTTGTCACCTACAAATAATGGTTGTTTTGTATCAGTATGAGTAAATTTAGCTTCCAAAAATTTACTTCTCATACATCTTACATGATTTTATTCATATTTCTTCCTTGTTTTAGCTTTTTTTTTCCATCATGATCGCCCAACTCAACACTAAACTTATTTTATTAAATCTTATCTCACTCACATCTTTTAAAATTAGTTTAAGCTATAACTCACTTCCACATGCAACATCTTTCTTCTGTTACAAGTACTTATTTTTCCTTAGAGTTTCTGTGTATGAATATGTACTCAAGTATCAATAAATGGAGTGCATATGCATGGCACATTCCCCCTAATCTATGTTATATGATAATATCTTTCATATAAATAAACTATTTGATGTCTTAACCATTTTGAATTTATAATATATGCACTGTAATATAATTTATATTCATGGAGGCTTATGTATCTACAAAAATTCCACTGTAATGCCCCTCTTTTGACCAAAAGTTACATGATGCAATATTATTTAAAATTTCAATGATGATGAAAGGACCTGTCTATACATTTGCTCAGACCCAAATTTATAGAAATCATTATGTATTTTATGCCCTTTTAAACTTCTTTCAGACCTTGAAAATTTATCTTTTTGAGTCATTTTTGCCTTAGTTTTTGATTTGATTCATTTTCTAAGAAACTACCACTTTGTGTGTTGACACTATTAGTCCTGGGAATGTAACAACTACATCTGATCCTATTATGTCATGGTGGTTTTGTAAAATTATGTGATGGTTTAGATATATTTGAGGTGGTCACATAATTTTCCAAGGTTGTCTCATTATTGTATAGGGAAATTTCATCACCTTTTAAGGTGGTTTCAAACTTATCACTTGCAAATAACGGTAGTTACTGCATCAATATGAGTAAATTTAACTTACAAAAGTTTACTTCTCATATATCTTACATGATTTTATTCATGTTTCTTGCTTGTTTTAGCTTTTTTTCTCATCATGATGGCCCAATCCAACACTATACTTATTTTATCAAATCTTATCTCTCTCACCTTTTCTAAAATTAGTTTGAGCTATAGTTCACTACCACATGCAACCTCTTTCTTCCATTACAAGTAATTATTTTTCCTTAGAGTTTTGGATATGTGATTTGAATTAGAGTTTGAATATTTTGAATCTTACAGATCTCTAGCTTTCCTAGTTTGAGTTTTGTAAAGATCCTTTGCTTCTGTTTGTGATCATTCTTCATGTTATTATACACAAGTTTAGAGAAGAGAATAAATAAATCGACAACCAGTTCTTTACCTTTGTGGATCAATCCAACCACTTTTCAACTTCTCTTCTTTTCAAGATTGTGTTGCTATTGCCTTATTTTATTTTCATCCTTTTGTTTAAGAGTTCTAAGGATTGTGATTGAAGGAGTTATCATACGTAAGGTTAATATACTCATTACAATAGTATTTTACCTTCGCTTGGTCATCACCATTGATTAGATTAGAGATTTTTACTTTCAGTTTTGCTTTATTAAATATAATGGATTAGACTCTCTTTTTATTGGAGTAGAATTTATATTTAGAAAATGTAGAATAAATTGAAAATAACACTTCTCTCTTTCTTTTACACCAAGAAGATAGCTTATATTTTCATTATTTATGTTTGCATCTCAGATTCTCTCAAAGCATGTAGTTTGAAACTAATAGAACTGACTTATGTAAATGCAAATTGAATTGAAGGTCTAGAAATGTCTATGTAAGATATTAAGTGGGTTTGAAATAGACAATGAGGTTGTTGTAGGTGTATAACAACATAATGGAAGGGTAAAACTCATAAGATAACATGTGAATGTGCGAAAATAATCGATTTTGACTTTGTTTGTATGATTTAGTCATGTGTAGTAAATGCATGTCATGCTTATCATTGTCAATTACTTAATACTAAATTTTAGTATGTAAAAATGCATCCATTTAATTATAGCAATAGAATTGCTAGAGCAAAAGGATAAGATGTATCTGAGCGTGTACAACACATATTGTATTTTGTATGAAGTTACGATTGTACAGGTCATTCAATAGAAAACCTATAAGCAACATTTGTATTTAATATCCATAGATTTAAAATTTAAAAAGTAAATAAGGAGTATACCCATGTTTTTGTGAAAACTATGTTGCCCTTGAAATTATGTTAGATATGATGTTTCCTTGTTGAAGCATTGGAGATATTGTGATTCCTTACTGAAGCACATAGAGACTTGGGGCGACTATGCCTTGAATTTGTGTAACTATGCAAGCCCTTGGGTTGGGAAGATAACATATCCCAACCCTTATGATGTTTGGGATAAGTACACAATTTACTAACCCAAATAACCACACACATAAGAAAGAGGGAACCACATGATGGCTTTGTTCAAAGAAACTAAATTAATCACTACAAATGGCTTATAAATTGAAATATATAGTTTTACTCTAGTTCACTCAGGTTCACTCCATGTAAAACAAAATGATCAGAAGGAAATGAATAATGTTATTTCCCCTGTCATCATTAGATGTTTTATTATATATCTCCTCTCATGTTTGCTCAAGTTTACTCAATTTAGAATCGAATGCATGATCAAAAGAGAATGGAAAATGTTCATGTGCTCCCATCATGAAATTTGATAAGTGCAAAGCAGAATGAAAACCATTTAAATTCAACTATAAACTACACCATTGTGTTGTGTATATGTGTAATACGTAATATCATGCCTAATGAATTTAAAAGTGTGTATATGTGCATGAACCAATATAATGCCCATGAATCTGTACCAATTAATATAGAATGCTATGTATATGTTGAATTTGAGAACTTGTATCTCAAATGTATGTGTAGCTGGAAACCTATAATTATTGTTCCTCTAAACTATGTGTATATGCCCATGATATGCATCCAAATGTGTATGAATATGTACTCAAGTATTTATAAAGGGAGTGCATATGCATGACATATGCCCCCTTATCTATGTTATATGATAGTATCTTTCATATGTAATCTAATATATTTTATATTCATAGATGCTTATGTATCTATAAAATTTTTAATGTAATGCCCCCCTTTTGAGATGATTGATGTGTCTGTATTCACTCAAAAATTACATGATGCAATATTCTGAATTTTTTTAATGATGATGCAAAGACCTATGTCTATACATATGCTCAGACCCAAATTTATATGAATCATTATGTATTTTATGCCCTTTTAAACCTCTTTCAAACCTTCAAAATTTATTTTTTTAAGTCATTTTTGCCTTAGTCTTTGATTTGCTTCATTTTATAAGAAATTACCACTTTGTGTGTTGACACTATCGCTCCTAGTAATGTAACCATTACATCTGATCCTGTTATGTCATGGTGGTTTCATAAAATTATATGATGGTTTAGATATATTTGAGGTGGTCACATACTTTTCCAGGGTGGTCTCATTATTATATAGGGCAGGTTCATCACATTTTAAGGTGGTTTTGAACTCGTCACCTACAAATAATGGTTGTTTTTCATTAGTATTAGTAAATATAGCTTCCAAAAATTTACTTCTCATACATCTTACATGATTTTATTCATGTTTCTTCCTTGTTTTATCTTTTGTTTTGCATCATGATGGCCCAACTCAACACTAAACTTATTTTATTAAATCTTATCTCTCTCACATCTTTTAAAATTAGTTTGAGCTATAATTCACTACCAAATGCAATATCTTTCTTCTGTTACAAGTACTTATTTTTCCTTAGAGTTTCTGTGTATGAATATTTAATCAAGTATCTATAAAGGGAGTGCATATGCATAGCATATTCCCCATAATCTATGTTATATGATAGCATCTCTCATATAAATAAACTATTTGATGTCTTAACCATTTTGAATTTATAATATATGCACTCTAATATATTTTATATTCATGTAGTCTTACGTATCTACAAAAATTCCACTGTAATGCCCCTCTTTTGACCAAAAATTACATGATGCAATATTATGAAAAATTTCAATGATGATGAAAGGACCTATGTCTATACAAATGCTCAGACCCAAATTTATATCAATCATTATGTATTTTATGCCCTTTCAAATCTCTTTTAGACCTTCAAAATTTATTTTTTTGAGTCATTTTTGCCTTAGGTTTTGATTTGATTCATTTTCTAAGAAACTACCACTTTGTGTGTTGACACTATTAGTCCTGATAATGTAACTGCTACATCTGATCCTATTATGTCATGGTGGTTTTGTAAGATTATGTGATGGTTTAGATATATTTGAGGTGGTCACATAATTTTCCAATGTGGTCTCATTACTGTATAGGAAAATTTCATCACCTTTTAAGGTGGTTTCAAACTTATCACTTGCAAATAACTGTAGTTTTTCATCAATATGAGTAAACTTAGCTTCCAAAAATTTACTGCTCATATGTCTTACATGATTTTATTCATGTTTCTTCCTTGTTTTAGCTTTTGTTTTCCATCATGATGGCCCAACTCAACACTAAACTTATTTTATCAAATCTTATCTCTCTCAACTTTTCTAAAATTAGTTTGAGCTATAGTTCACTACCACATGCAACCTCTTTCTTTCATTACAAGTAATTATTTTTCTTTAGAGTTTTGTATCTGTGATTTGAATTAGAGTTTGAATATTTTGAATCTTACAGATCTCTAGCTTTCCTACATTGAATTTTGGAAAGAGCCTTTGCTTCTGTTTGTGATCATTCTTCATGTTATTCTACACAAGTTTAGAGAAGAGAATAGATAAATCGACAACCAATTCTTTACCTCTGTGGATCAATCCATCCACTTTCCAACTTCTCTTCTTTTCAAGTTTGTGTTCCTATTGCCTTATTTTATTTTCATCCTCTTGTTTAAGAGTTCTAAGGATTGCGATTGATGGAGTTATCATACCTAAGGATAATATACTCATTACAACAATATTTTACCTTCGCTTGGTCATCACCATTGATTAGGTTGGAGATTTTTACTTACAGTTTTGCTTTATTAAATATATTGGATTAGACTCTCTTTTTATTAGACTAGAATTTATATTTAGAAAATGTAGTATAAATTGAAAATAACACTTCTCCTCTCTTTCTTTTACACCAAAAAGATAACTTATATTTTCATTATTTATGTTTGCATCTTATATTCTCTCAAAGCATGTAGTCTGAAACTAATAGAACTGACTTATGTAAATACAGACTGAATTGAAGGTCTATAAATGTCTATGTAAGATATTAAGTGGGTTTGAAATAGACAATGAGGTTGTTATAGGTGTATAAAAACATAATGAAAGGGTAAAACTCATAAGATAACATGTAAGTGTGCGACAATAATCAATTTTGACCTTGTTTGTGTGCTTAAGTCATGTGTAGTAAATGCATGTCATGCTTATCATTGTCAATTACTTAATACTAAATTTTAGTATGTAAAAATGCATCCATTTAGTTATAGTAATAGAATTGCTAGAGCAAAAGGATAAGATGTACTTGAGTGTGTACAACACATATTGTATTTTGTATGAAGTTACAATTGTACAGGTCATTCAATAGAAAAATCTATAAGCATCATGTGTATTTAATATCCATAGATTTAAAATTTAAAAAGTAAATAAGGAGTATACCCATGTTTTTGTGAAAATTGTGTTGCCCTTGAAACTATGTTAGATATGATGTTTCCTTGTTGAAGCATTGGAGATCTTGTGATTCCTTACTGAAGCACATAGAGACTTGGGGTGACTGTGCCCTGAATTTGTGTAACTATGCAGGCTCTTGGGTTGGGAAGATAACATATCCCAACCCTTATGAAGTTTGGGATAAGTACACAATTTACTAACCCAAATAACTACACACATAAGAAAGAGAGAACCACATGATGGCTTTGTTCAAAGAAACTAAATTAATCATTACACATGGCTTATAAATTAAAATATATAGTTTTGCTCTAGTTCACTCAGGTTCACTTCATGTAAAACAAAACTGCATGATCAAAAGGAAATGAATAATGTTAATGCCCCCGTCATGATTAGATGTTTTATTGTATAGCTCCTCTCATGTTTGCTCGAGTTTACTCATTTTAGAATAGAATGCATGATCAAAATAGAATGAAAAATGTTCATGTGCCCCCATCATGAAATTTGATAAGTACAAATTAGAATGAAAACCATTTAAATTCAACTATAAACTACACCATTGTGTTGTGTATATGTGAAATAACTAATATCATGCCTAATGAATTTGAAAGTGTGTATATGTGCATGAACCAATATAATGCCCCTGAATCTGTACCAATTGATATAGAATGATATGTATCTATATGTTGAATTTGAGAACTTGTATCTCAAATGTATGTGTATGTGGAAACCTATGATTATCGGTCTTGTAAACTATGTGTATATGCCCATGATATGCATCCAAATGTGTATGAATATGTACTCAAATATTTATAAAGGGAGTGCATATTCATGACATATGCCCCATAATCTATTTTGTATGATAGTATCTTTCATATATAATCTAATATATTTTATATTCATAGATGCTTATGTATCTAGAAAAATTCCAATGTAATGCCCCCTTTTGAGATGATGGATGTGTCTGTATGCACCCAAAAATAACATGATGCAATATTCTAAAAAATTTCAATGATGATGCAAGGACCTATGTCTATACATATGCTTAGACCCAAATTTATATCAATCATTATGTATTTTATGCCCTTTTAAACCTCTTTCAAACCTTCAAAATTTATTTTTTAAGTCATTTTTGCCTTAGTCTTTGATTTGCTTCATTTTCTAAGAAACTACCACTTTGTGTGTTGACACTATCGGTCCTAGTAATGTAACCATTACATCTGATCATGTTATGTCATGGTGGTTTCATAAAATTATATGATGGTTTAGATATATTTGAGGTGGTCACATACTTTTCCAGGGTGGTCTCATTACTGTATAGGGTAGATTCATCACCTTTTAAGGTGGTTTTGAAATCGTCACCTAAAAATAATGGTGGTTTTGCATCAGTATGGGTAAATTTAGCTTCCAAAAATTTACTTCTCATACATTTTACATGATTTTATTCATGTTTCTTCCTTGTTTTAGCTTTTGTTTTCCATCATGATGGCCAAACTCAACACTAAACTTATTTTATTAAATCTTATCTCTCTCACATCTTTTAAAATTAGTTTGAGCTATAATTCACTACCACATGCAACATCTTTCTTCTTTTACAAGTACTTTTTTTTCCTTAGAGTTTCTGTGTATGAATATGTACTCATGTATCTATAAAGGGAGTTCATATGCATGGCTTATTCCCCCTAATCTATGTTATATTATAGTATCTTTCATATAAATAAACTATTTGATGTCTTAACCATTTTGAATTTATAATATATGCACTATAATATATTTTATATTCATGGAGGCTTATGTATGTACAAAAATTCCAATGTAATGCCCTTCTTTTGACCAAAAATTGCATGATCCAATATTATGAAAAATTTCAATGATGATGAAAGGACCTATGTTTATACATATGCTTAGACCCAAATTTATATCAATAATTATGTATTTTATGCCCTTTTAAACCTCTTTCAGACGTTCAAAATTTATTTTTTTGAGTCATTTTTGCCTTAGTTATTGATTTGATTCATTTTCTAAGAAACTACCACTTTGTGTGTTGACATTATCGGTCTTGGTAATGTAACTGCTACATCTGATCTTGTTATGTCATGGTGGTTTCATAAAATTATGTGATGGTTTAGATATATTTGAGGTGGTTACATAATTTTTCAAGGTGGTCTCATTATTGTATAGGGAAATTTCATCACCTTTTAAGGTGGTTTCAAACTTATCACCTACAAATAACGATAGTTTCACATCAATATGAGTAAATTTAGCTTCCAAAAATTTACTTCTCGTACATCTTACATGATTTTATTCATGTTTCTTCCTTGTTTTAGCTTTTTTTTTCCATCATGATGGCCCAACTCAACACTAAACTTATTTTGTCAAATCTTATCTCTCTCACCTTTTCTAAAATTAGTTTGAGCTATAGTTCACTACCACATACAACCTCTTTCTTCCGTTACAAGTAATTATTTTTCCTTAGAGTTTTGGATCTAAGATTTGAATTAATGTTTGAATATTTTTAATCTTACGGATCTCTAGCTTTCCTACTTTGAGTTTTGGAAAGATCCTTTGCTTCTGTTTGTGATCATTCTTCATGTTATTCTACACAAGTTTAGAGAAGAGAATAAATAAATCGACACCCAATTCTTTACCTTTGTGGATCAATCCAACCACTTTTCAACTTCTCTTCTTTTCAAGATTGTGTTCCTATTGCCTTATTTATTTTCATTCTTTTGTTTAAGAGTTCTAAGGATTGTGATTGAAGGAGTTATCATACCTAAGGCTAATATACTCATTACAACAATATTTTACCTTTGCTTGGTCATCGCCATTGATTAGGTTGGAGATTTTTGCTTTCAGTTTTGCTTTATTAAATATATTGGATTAGACTCTCTTTTTATTAGACTAGAATTTATATTTAAAAAATGTAAAATATATTTAAAATAACACTTCTCCTCTCTTTCTTTTACACCAAAAATATAGCTTATATTTTCATTATTTATGATTGCATCTTGGATTCTCTCAAAGGACGTAGTTTGCATAAAAATCTAGGATAAATTATGGGATTAAAAAAAACTAATTTTAGTTTTAAAAATAATTCATTTTAAGTTTTAATTAAGTTCTACATTCATGAACAAGTACACACACACACACCCTTAGAAAAACTTAGGTAAAAGAAAGTTTACCTCTTAGATCTGATTTCATTCATTTGCATAAAGAAAAGAATGTTACTATAAATCAAAAAATCATAAATTTGATTTTTATTTCATTTTATAATAGATCATTTAATTTATAAAACAATCATTTAAAATACAAAAAACTAGTTTTTCTAGCTTGTATGTTTGAGAAATCAAATTTTGAATATTTGGAGGTTATAATTTCTAGGGTGTAAATTCTAATTTTACTTGCATATTGGGGAAATTTATTGCACAATATTTTCATTCATTCATAATTAAAAAAATTAAAAAATAAGAGTTTCATTTAGATTGCATATATGTGAAATCTTTCATCTAGAAAATGGTAAAAATCACCACATGCACACTTGGTTTAGATTTCAGTTTTAAGTATTGCATGGACCAAAATATCATTGAAAAGAACCAAAACAATTAAATATTATTTTGTTTACTTTTAAATTTACTTAAATCATTGAAAAACACTTTTAAATTTCAATAATTAGCACAGATTGTTTTCATTTATCAAATATTGCCAAAAATAAACAAAAACACAATTAGTTAAGCCTTGTCAAGATGAGCACAAACACAAAACTTTGATTTACACATTAAAAATAGAAAGTATATCTTTTATAACATTTCCAAGAAAATATATATGCTTAATCAATCCATCAAACCATTATATCTTCATCTTTTATGACACTTTCAAAGCATCCACTTTTCATTAGAACTAATATCTTTCTTAAGGTTAGATCTCTTGTTCTCAATAATAATGCTTAGAGTGATATTCATGCATAATTATGAAATAAGGTTTTCCATTACACTCCAATTACCTATATAATTATTAACCAACTCAACACCCTTGATGATAAAAAGTGTGTGCAATCAAATCCCATCATTATACCAATTTATATGTGAGGTCATCGATACAATGATCTCTAAGTATAGACCTTTATCACTCATTTTTTTAATCTCTCCTCAGGATTAGGCTCATATTAATATCATTATATTTGTATATGACATTTAATGGACAACCTAAATTAGTTGATCAGGTCCCTAGAGTGATCCAACCTAATTATACCTAGTTTGTCATCCCTAGTATCGACCAAGACCTTTGATACATCATTTTTGCTGACATTAAAGGACCTTAAATTTATATTTCCCATAAATTAGTTTATATTAATGTAAAATGTGTCACTATACAATTATTATGGTATTGTCATGAGAATCATTTTCCATTCCTCATCTAAAATTGCATTCTAATACCTCAACCTAACCTACCTAAGCCCTAAACCTACTCATCTCAATCATATCTTCATTAGCTACCTTGTCCAGACCTTGAGAAGTCAAGTGCACAAGGTTGGTGTGTCACTTTCAATGTGTATAAATTTGGTGAAATTGACATGAAAAACATAACCTTTTGCATATTCATTCTTTTCTATCTTCTTCTTCACTTTTACCACTCTTCCATATTCTATGGATATTCATATACTCCTTGAATATGTCTAGTTGGGATATTTTTGAGAGACCTTTAGGTATTTATTCCTATATAAGGAGCCTTCAAATTAAAAATCAAGCCTCCATCTATAGTTGGAATAATAACACTTCTACATAAAGCATGTATACCCAGTATCAAAACCATCCCTTTAACTCACAAACTAAAATAGGGGTAATCATCCATGAGCTTCATGATCTATATAAAAATAATAGAAATAACCTTGATTCTATCAACATGTCATTCAATAGTGGAAATGGGACCACCCCTCATGTTGTAACATGACCATCAGTTTGTTTACAAAGCCTAGACACCAAAAGTGCAACCAAGTATAATCAATACATTGATAGAGTTTATAATCTAAAATATGGGCTAATTAGACTATAGGTGCCTTTTCATCCCCACTCCAACAACCAAAGTGTTTTTATCCCATAATATCAACAACCAATAACTCCTATGAATACCTATAATAATTTTTTGGGTGGTCATCAAATCATAACTCTTGAACTTGCTATCAAGGAAGCCACCATAACTATCAATAATTCTTACCCCAATGAACTCATCTAAACCTTGGTGAGTTGCATTCAATATTTAGATAGTAACCAAAGATATTTAAATCATGGTATAGCCACTAATCCTCCAAATCAAGGCTATTCTTCTCTTATTACTAGTTCGATGGATACTTACCAATAACCATTCTACTAATATAATCCACCTCTTATAAATTATGATTTGAACCAAAATCCCAAGGACATCCTTACTGATGGCATCCCCAACCTGGTTGTTTCCAAAATTAATCCATCATACCAACCTCCTCTTCAAAATCCCATTGGAAGTGTTTATACCTATACCCCTCCTAATAATGTTGGGGTTAAGATTGCACCATATTACACTCTTCCAAATAGTGTGGTGCTCAACACACCTTCATATTATATTCCCTGAGTTATGTGGTCATAAATCTTCCACCCACATAGACTCCTTTTCAAATTCCTCTTCCCACTTCTCTAAATAATCCTCTACCATCATACTATTATATGTACTCAAAGTCCACTTAATCAGACAATCATTTTTTGGATTACTTCACCCTAACTTATTAATCTCTATTTCCTTCCCATAATAACCCACTCACTTTTTATCCAAATCCATCTCTTCAATCCCATCCCATCATGCCTTTGGAAAACCTCAATACTATGGGGACCTATGATAAATGTTTAGAATAACCCCTTAATCACAGTATACAAGGAGTTATTTTACCTCATTCCCTACCTGAACTTCCTAAATTTAAAGGAGAAGGAGAAAAATACATATGTCAAGGCATATGCTACTGCTATTTAAGATTTCTTACCTTGGGATGGAATAATTGTGATTTCCCCCCCCAATACCCTTAAAGGAATTACCCTTGATTAGTATTATCACCTCCTTGAAGGGTCTATGCATTCCTTCAATCAACTCATGGCTAGATTTTTCAAATCCCTTGCCATGAAGAAGCTATGAAAGAATGAGATATAAAATTTCTTGCAGATTAAATAAGAACACAATGAATCTAGTTCCCACTACATCACAATATGGTAGAAAGTATTAGACTCATCTGCTAGTGTGCCACACATGGATTGATTGGAACTATGTGATATTTTATTATATTCCATTAATAAGGAAATGAGAGAATATGTTCAAAAATTACCATATCGGTCCTATGAATAAACACTTGAAAGTGCTTTAAGAATTAACCAAATAGTCATTGATAGTGGTCGTAGAACCTATAGGACCAATGGAAAGATAATGATCCCAAATAAAAATAATGGTGGTTTTCAAAACTATAAACAAATAAATCTTAACAACCAAGGTCCTAAGATTTAAAAAAAACTAAAATGCCACCACAGATAGAGCGACATACCAAAATAAGAGGTCAAATACTATTAACAATAATCCTCCTCAGCGCATGAATAAACAAAACATTAAAAATAACAACAATAACAACATTACAAGTGCAAGGAACTAGAATCCTCAACCCACAGTTCATGTGGTTGTTTTCAATTGTCCCCCACCCACAACACACACTTTTAAAATCCACCTCTAGACCAATTCCAACATGTTGACCATTATCTAGAATTTCAAAATTAATAGTTTCATCAAGGAAATAATCCACCAGAGTTTGGTCAACAAAATTGAAATAATAGGCCCATGTATCATGATCCCAATGTCTACTACCTATTTCATAGAGTCATTGGACATGAAACTTGTGCCTATAGGGAATATAAAAAGTTCATTTAAATATTTATCGAGGACCAAATAAAACATTTTATAGACATGTTAGGGAATGATAATGCAAACACTCAATCCCTAACAATTGGTCTTATGGCACCATAAAATGTTAACTTAGGAATTTATCAGAACCCCTTTTTAGACCATCAACAAAACACTATCTAAAACTAGCCATAGGGTAACCAAACCAACTAGCTCCCACCGACTAGTACCCATGATGCTGAGGCCTCTACCTCTAGCATAGTCAACCCTAATGTGGCTCCACAATTAAGACCATAGGGTAAAAACTACATGATAGGAGTTTTGGAGTCAAAAAATGAGGAAGATGCAAACATAATTACTCGTACAAGAGAATATCAACCCACACCCCATGATAAATGTCTTGGAGACTGAAACTAATCCCAAACTTGTGGGGAATTATGTCTTAATTTTTGATATCATAAAGACATTTTCACATATCTCTTTCTTGGGCTTGTTAAAAAACTCTCATATCCATCATTTGGTATTGATTGATGCATTGGGATTGGGCCACCTAGCTAGTGTCATGCCTTCACCCTAGGCTTAAATCAACCATATTGATCTAGACATGTTCCCAGCTAGATAAAATTTGAGAGACGTTGGTTATTTATTTGACCTTAGGAGTCTACCCCCATATGTTGAAATGGATAGAAGGGGAGGTCCAACATTGTATCTACAAGTATGTATATATAAAAAATATTTAAAGAGAACAATGGTTGATGATGGGGTGATAGTCAACATAAACCCCTTTTTATTTCTCTAGAAACTCAATTATCAAGACACCAATTACTATATAATGAGGAACACTTTATGAGGTTATGAAAACCTAAAGTATACTTCGATAGGATAAATCATTCTTCCATTCACTTTGGATCCCAAAACTATTTTGATAGAGTTTTTTGTGATTGATAAGGATAGAAATTATAAGATGATCTGGGGTAAACCTTGGATTCTTAGGATGAAGGCAATCCATTTTAACCTATTATAGTAAATTAGGTTCCTCTATTTTAGGAAAATATTCATTACACAAAGGTTTCAAAGCCCTTATATGCCCTTAAAATAACCATGCACAAATAATGAGGGCTACACATTGATTATCACTTTCCCACCAATGGTGTGTCAAAGCTTCCATAATTTTTTGAAGTCAAAGATACCCCAACACCCAAGGTAGTTATCTTAAAGAGGGGTGTTGAGCTCCAAAAATTCCTATCAAATTAAAAACCTATGGACAAAGGGGTTAAATTAACAAAAAAGTGAATATCAAAACCCCTATCAAAGTGACAACCATCTCAACCAAGCCTATGGATAAGTCAATGGGAAAGGAGAGGAGTGCAAGCAAGGTCTTACACCCTTCTTACACATTCTTCCTCTTACACCCCTCTTAAAAACTTAAAGTGGGGTCATGATTTGAATCTCTTACATTTCTATGACACACTCCATCCCTTTTATTATAAAATTCATCTCTCTTATTTATGAGAATGGAGGACTAATATTGGGCCCTTGATCTTAATATCAAGATGAATGGTCCACAATCATTTTATAACTCTATAAATGAAAGGATCTTCACACTCTTACATCATGAGAAAACAATGTAGCAAATATCTTCCAAATTGTAAGGCCATCACTCAACCATTATTCAACCATGCCAAGCCAAAACCTAAAGTGGACAAGGAGAATTACTACCCATATATGGAGTCACCATTGCTAAAGAATACTAGTTCATACACTGAGCTCATGCCTCTTTAAATTGGTTAACAAGTGAGGTCTTTAAGGAAGGTAAATGGCTTTATTTTTCTTCTATTTGATTCTTTGTTTGTTAATCTTAGCTCACCTTAGGGAATAGGCTTAGGATGTTATGTTCATGCAAGTTGTTTTGGATTTGTATTCAATAATAATGGACTAACCTCTTTCAGATTCTTTTTATACATAATGGCATGCTTGGTGGGACCTTAAGCATCCCATGATCCTCCTTAAGCCTTTCTTTTTCTTCTAATTTATATAACTAACATAATTATTAAATTAAATCATGAATTTTTCATAAAAAAATCATTAATTTTTATCTTATGTCAAAACAATGATTTGGACTACAAAACATTGAATTATGATTGTGAAATAGTGAATTCTAATTGTGTAATAATGAATTCAAACTGTGAAATAACAAATTCATAGAGACAAACACCATATTCATCCTCAATAGTGTAATCATTTTTCTCTATTTTTGTTTTCCTTGTAGGTCAGTAGATTAGTGAAATCATGATCAACTACAATAAATTCATGTTCAACTTTAGTGAATGCATGGTTAATGTCAAAGAAATCATGCACATTAGTGAGTTCATGGTCAACTTCAGTGAATTCATGTTCAAATTTAGTGAAATCATTCATATTAACAAATTTGTTCTGCCTATTAATGGATTCATTTTGCACATAAATGAATTTGTTGTACTTATCAGTAATTCATTCTACACATCAGTGAATTTATTTGATGGATTAGTGAATTCATCTGACAAAACAATGAATTTATCTTATAGAACAAGGAATTCATATGGCAAAATAATGCATTGTTTTGCTCATCAACAAATTTGTCTTGCATAAATTTACCCATCTTTCAAAGGTTTGTTCAAGGTCATTTAGACTCTATTTTTGATATTTTAAAAAACATGTTTTCTATTAAATTTTCATATTATGTAGTTAGTTTTGATTCATTACACATATTTTTCACAAAATAAAAATTATAAAAGTGATAATTTATTTAATTTTAGGGTGCTAATAAAAATAACATATTAAAAATCTAACTTGTTTACCACAGGTTTTGCATTTCAAATACCACATTGAAAACTTCTAACTACTTTTATTGTAGGACCTTGTATTGTTGAACATTGTCATTGATTAAGGGCGAGATTGTTTAAGCATTGTCATTGATTGATGAGTTGATGGTATTAATGTTGTCATTGATGTCAAAGGTTCTTATAAAGGTGCATGGTTATTTTATTGATGTCAAAGGTTCTTGGGAAGATGCATGGTCAAGTAAGCTTTGAGGGTGTGTATGAATGAGTTATATTGCCAACATAGTGAGTGTTATTGTTTTTGTATGAAGTAGTGATGGGAGAGTTATGTTTAAAGTATGTTCTGATGCTAGCTTGAGTGATATCATTGAGAATCAACATGAATGAGTATGGGTCAATCAAGTGTCTAGTATCTTTCAAAGCTTTGTCTAGACCTTATGAGAAGGTATGTCCATATAGCATAATGAAATGAGTGAGCTCTAAAGAATAAGTTGTATGCTTTGAAGATCTATGTAAGTAGCTCTGAAGATGCTCCAAATAAGCTACAAAGATCCTTAGTGAAACTCCAACGAATAACTGATAGTGTTTAAGCATGAGAGAGGACGTTGGAGTTTATACATTAAGTGTTTAGGACCTTGAAAATGACTAGAAGGTCAGCTTAAAAGATCTATGTATGCAACTCTAAATATGCTCCAAGTGAACTATGAAGATCCTTAGTCAAGTTATGAAGATCTATAAAAAGCTCCAAAGATGCTCTGTTGAAGCTCCAAAGAAGAGTGAGTGAATGAGGTTGCTTGAGCATACACAAGAGACATTGGAACATAGGAGAGTTTTAAGTTGAAGTCTATAGGGTGGTAAGAAGGTCAGATTCAAGGCTTAATGAGACTTACAGGTCAAGGCCTAGAAAGAAAAAAGAGATATGGTGACCAGATGGGGTATCAGGATTAGTTTCTAAGACATGGGTGAGTATGTGCATGAAGTTTTAGGTCATGTTCTACAAGAAAAGGCTTGAAAAGTATTTTAAGGTCTCTCAGGTGCACATAATAGAGAGTTGTATACCTAGGAAGGTTTTTTCAAGTGCTCATTGGCATGTGAAGCATATTCATGATGATATAATCTATTCATGATAGATGAGGAAGGGTTTTAGCTCAAAGTTATAAGCATTGGTTTTTGGAAATAAGAGTTAAGTTTTATGAATGATTATTAAGACTGAAGATGGTCTAAACCCTCAAAGAACCCTAACAATGAACCAATGTTGAAGATATTGTTCTAAAGTGATTAGAATATTTTTATATGGTTATAAAAGTGATTGGAGTTTGAATTCAACTCTCTTAGTCATCTCTAGGCATGATTGGTTTCTTAGGTGAGTGAGTAGACCCTGTAAAAAAGTGCTTATTTTTTAGAGATTTGTTGTAACACATAGAGTTGACCAAGTCAAAGTTGATAAGTATATAGAGAAAGTGTTAGACTTGTAGTTTTTATCCATGAAGGTTTTTAGATAGGTTATATATCTCAAGTGTGAAAATTTGGTGATCCATGTTGGCCAGTCACTAATAAACCTAATGGCACATACAGTAATAAAATTACGTAGAAGTGAGATGATGATTTTTGATGTGTTTTCATATAATAATGATGGATTAAAGTGTATGATAATGTTATTTGGGACTTGAGTAATCTATCCATGTTTTTTAGAAGCTTGAAAGATAGTATAAGAGGTTGGAACATTTAAGCCAAATGGCTTCTCTAACTTAGTAGAGTCTGTGAGAGAGAAGATCAATAGATTGGTCTACAAGACTAATAGTTTTCATTAGAGATCATGATCTGATTAGTTGAGGTTTTTCTAAGGATGTTATAATATATTTATCATAAATTTAAATCATTTGAGTATGTTCAATTAGGTATCATAATTTCATGTTTCCTTGACTATGTTTTGAAGTGAATTAGCAATTATGAGTGAACATCTTGCAAAGAAGGGTTTGAGATTGCATATCCTGAGTTGCAGCATTTGATGAGGTTTGTGATGAACCTAATGTCAAGAGGTATATAAATATGTGAATTTTTTACATGGTTGTTTGGAAAATTTGAGTTTATGCCTCAGTTGTTCAATATAGAGTTTTTGTATATGCACATGCCTTTTATGAATAATGTTTTGAGAAAGGGTTCAAATGGTGGTTGGACCTAAAAGGCATTATGGACCTAAAATGAAGTTGGATAAGGTATATTGGAGTGGCATATGCTGTTTTAATTCCATGTGAGGTGTTTGAATATGCTTCAAAAAAGATCAAAGGGTAACGTGTTGTTAAGAAGACCTATTAGGTCTCCTGAAGCCCTAAAAGAGGAATAAGGACTAATTGAGTTATGACCGACCTAATATATTTATTTATTAATGATTAAGGCATTTTATTTTATATGTTATTACCTATTCATAGCTGATCTGAAATATTTTAAGTATATGGCCAACTAAGAAGGATATGATCAAGTGACTTGTATAAAAGCAAGGCAATTTAGGCCTATTTATGTGTGCTTTGAGAGTGTGGAGAATAAGTGAATGATATGGAATATTGGTAAGTAGAATAAGGTCATTCAAGATAGAATAGAAGTGTCATGAATATTTGATAGAGATTATGAATATAAGTATCAAGGTGAGAAGACCTAACCAAGCCATGAAGAGGGCCATTTGAATGAAGAAGGCTAAAGGCCTGTTTGAGAGGTATATAAGTGAGCGAAGAGATGAGGAAGAAGATCATCATCTATTATTTGAGAAAAAAAGTTTATGAAGGTGATTAAGTGTTTCATGTGGTTGAGTTAGTGTTGAGTCATCTAGGGGTTGGTACCTCCTTGCAAGTGGATGCTTACTAAAGCCTAGTTGAGTTGGTACTGAGATAACTAGGGTTGGTGCTCTATGTGGATTTGGTGCTTCACTAAAGATTGGTGTTTATATTATAGGACATTAGTTTATTTTCTTCATCAGTGGGCTTTCTTCCTTTTAAGGGTTTCCCATGTATATTTTGTGTTCATGTGTTTCATGCTCTTATGATTTGATGCTTATGCTTGCTAAGATGTAAATTCTTGTTAGAATAATTCATGTATGTTTAGATGGAATTGAATTATAAGTTTTGAAGACTGATTCACCCCCCTCTCAGTTAGTTTGCTTCCAACAATTTCTATCAAAGCCTAGTCCTTTGTGACAAAGTGTAACATCTTGAAGAAGATCCCAAGAAGTAAAAGATGTCTTGTGATCGATAGGGAGAAGACAACATGTATGATGAAGAAGTATTATATGATAGTGAAGAAGGAGAAGCTGAAGCTAACCTTGAAATTGAGCTCATAAGATCCCTTAATGATTTGAAGAATAAAAAAAGGACTATCAATGATCTCAATAGTCAATTAGAAGATAACAACATAAGGTTCAAATAAAAGGAATTTGAGTATAACCAGTTGAAGGAAAAAATAAGCAAGTTAAAGAGAGAGCATGAAAAGATAGAACAAGTCAAGAATATCAACATAAAAAAGCCAATGAAGAAACCCAATGCAATTAAGGATAAGTCATCTTGGAACCATGGTAAGTACATGAATGTTGTTTGCTACATCTACCACAATACATGACATATTGAAAGATTATGCTCTAATAAAGTTGAAAGGTATAAAAGATTCAACAAGACACATGAATCTCCTATAATGCATGAAAATAATCAAACATTGGTATGGAATCAAAATCAAGTTAGGATAGATCATATTGATCCCAAGAAGTAAGATGAACCATTTTCCAAGGAGGAATAAAAAATCAAAGAGGATTATATTTTAGTTTAGAATACCTTTCACATTCAAGATGAAGGCATGAAATGTTATATAGATAGTGGTTGCTTAAACCACATGATAGGAGATAAAAATAATTTTATATCATTAAAGAAGAACGTTGTAGGAATAATGAGCTTTGGAAACAACACAACTAATAATATAGATGGCAAAGGTGTCTTGAGTTTGGATAATGGAAAGACCAAGTCCCAAAATGTGTTGTATGTGAAAGGTTTGAAGCATAACCTACTCAATGTAAGTAAAATGTTCAATCAAGGACACACACTAACTTTCCATGACAGAGGCTGTAGATAATAAGAGCCAAATCAGGAAGGCTAACTACCAATGCCAAGAGGACTGAGAACAACCTATATATGCTGATTGAGATCAAGAAAGAGAGATGTTTCATGAGCAAGATAAATGAAAATAGCTATGGCATAAAAGGATAGGTTGCCTAAACTTTGAAAATTTGGTCAGAATTAACACTAAAGAGTTTGTGAAGAACATGCCCAAGATCATCAAACCTATAAACATTCTTTACAAAGCATGTCAACATGGTAAGTAGACTAGAATAAGGTTCAAGTCCAAGAAGTACTCTACCACAAAACCCTTAGAGTTAATCCACACTAATCTCTATGGGCTTATATGAATTCAAAGCATTTAAGGAGATAGTTACTTCATGTTACTCATTAATTATTACAAAAGAATGACTTGGGTTGCATTCCTAAAAGAGAAATAAGAAGATCTTAAAAAATTCAAGGCATTCAAGGTCCTTGTTGAAAATGAGAAAAATGGGAAGATCAAGTGCCTAAGATTTGATAGAGGAGGATATTTTTGGTCCAATGAGTTTGATGAATTCTATGAGGTTCATGGAATAAGGAGACAATTATTAGTAGCTAGGACACCTCAGCAGAATGGGGTAGTGGAATGAAAGAATAAAATATTTCAAGAGATGGCTAAAACTATGTTGTATGGGTCTATATTATTTGATGGATATTGGAGAGAGGTAGTTTTCACTACTGTCTACATTTTGAATAGAGGATAGATAAGGATAAATGGTAACAAGACTCCTTATGAACTATAGAAGGGCGGACCTATAAATATAGAACACTTTAGAGTGTTTGGGAGCAAATGTTTCATCAAAAGAGATGATGAAAACTTGGGTAAATATGATTCCATATGTGATGAATGCATATTCTTAGGATACTCATCAATGAACTCAGCCTATGGATGTTATAATAAGAGACTATAAAAGATAGTGGAAAGTACCAATGTAAAGATTGATGAGACAAGTAAATCTCACTCATAGTCAAAGTATACTTTAGAAAATTTAGACTCAAGAGTGATGAAGAGACTATAGAGATTGATGAGGAGGAATAAGAAGTTGAAGAGAGACAAGACTCAAAAGTACCTTCAAGACATATTCAAAGAGATCATCCTGAATCTCAAATCATTGGCAATAAGAATGAAGATATGTAAACAAGGAGAAGATTGGTAAGTAATCTAAATCAAGATAATGTTTCTCTATTATCCAAGATTGAACCTAAGAATCTTATAGAAGCAAGCAAAGATATAGTTTTGATAAGTTCTATGAATGAGGAGTTAGATCAAATAGAGAATAATGAAAATTGAAAACTAGTTCATAGGCCTAAACATAAAAATGCCATTGACACAAAATGGGTGTTTAGAAATAAGTTGAATAAAGATGGAGAAGTCACTAGGAATATGGATAGATTGGTATGCAAGGGATATGCATAGGTTGAAAGGGTATACTTTGAGGAAACCTTTGCACAAGTAGCAATATTGGAGGCAATCAAATTATTTCTATCTTATGCAGGATTCAAAGAATTCAAGGTATACCAGATGAATGTCAAATTAGCCTTTTTGAATGAAAATTTGGAAGAAAAAGTGTACATTGAGTAGCTTGAAGGGTTTTCACTAACATATAACAAAGATATGTTTGCATATTGAAAAAGGCTCTCTATGGTCTAAATCAAGCTCCTAGATCTTGGTATGCTAGGTTAGATAAGTATCTATTGGATCAAGGATTCAAAACAAGTGTTGTAGACAATATTCTATATATCAAGATAGAATATGACCATTAACTAATAATAGTTATTTATGTAGATGAAATCATCTTTGGTGTAAATAGTGAAAACATGACAAATGCCTTTATAGAGGTGATGAAGAAAGAGTTTGAGATGTCCATGCTAGGAGAACTATCATTCTTTTTTGTATTGAAAATCACTCGATATGAGAAAGGTATATTCATCTCATAAGCCAAGTACATAAGAGAGATGTTGAATTTTTTTGAGATGGAAGATTATAAGGCAGTTAGTACACCCCTAATCATAGGATGTAAGTTGAGCAAGGAATATGAGTCTTAAAAGGTTAATCAAACATCATATAGGTCAATGATTGGAAGTTTGTTGTATACCAATGCCTCCAGACTTGACATCATGCAAGTTATAGGTCTTGTGGGAATATGTCAAGAAGATCTAAAAGAGAATCATCTACAAGCAGTCAAAAGGATACTCAAGTATCTCAAGGGGACCATGGAGTATGGATTTTAGTATCCAATAAGTATGGAGTTTAATTTGATAGCCTACACAAATCCATATTAGGTCGGAACTATAGATGATAAGAAGAGTACCAGTGGAGGATATTTCTTCCTAGGAGGGTGCCTAGTGTCATGGATAAACAAGAAGCAACCATTAATAGCCTAATCCACTTGTGAATATGAGTACATTGTAGTAGCTTCATGTTTCACATAGGTCCTATGGATGAGGTAGACCCTAAAAGACTACAATGTGGAGTATGATGGTCCTAACCCTATTTATTATGACAATACAAGTGATATAAGTGTCTTAAAAAACCCTATCATGCACTCAAAAACCAAACACATTCTCATCAAATATCATTTTATAAAAGAGCAGGAAGTGACCAAAGTGTCAAACTTGAAAATGATTCTACATAGGATCAAATTTTAGACATCCTGTCTAAACCACTACCAAAGGTAACTTTTTAACACCTAAGACAAGAATTGGATGTAATTCCTACTCCTAAAAATCATTGAAATAGTCAACTACTGAGGGGGAGCTAATCATGTTCATTACCTCCAAGAATAGGTGAGTTATTCCAAGAAGGTATGCATGGTTTGAGGGGGAAATATTTAGGGTGTTAACTAAGCCTAATCTATGTTAAAGTTATCTTTTCATCTAAGTTCATTCTAAAAGAGATGACAATTGTGGAAGACATTTTTCATTAATGTCAAAGGATGAGAAAGATTAGAAAGGGAGAATGAAAAGGCAAGATCAGAAAGGGTGAGAAAAATCAAGAACTAGCTCAAAGAGATGATTGCCATCAAGAGTGGTTGACACAATTTTCTGAGTGTGTTTGCCATCAATGACAAAGGGGGAGATTGTTGAACATTGTTATTGATTAAGGGGAAGATTATTTAAGCCTTGTCATTGATTGATGAGTTACTTGTATTAATGTTGTCATTGATGTCAAAGGTTATTATAAAGGTCCATGGTTATTTCATTGATGTCAAAGTTTATTGTGAAGATGCATGGTAAATTAAGCTTTAAGGTATGTGTATGAATGAGTTCTATTTCCAATGTAGTGAGTGTTGTTTTTGTATGAAAAAAGTGATGAGAGAGTTTTATATGAAGAATTTTTTGATGTTAGCTTGAGTGATATCATTAAGAATAAGCATAAGTGAGTACAGTTCAGTATTTCAAGTGTCTAGTATATTATAAATTTTTGTCTAAACCTTGTGAGAAGGTATGTGTAGATGGCATGATGAAATAACCAACTGTATGCTCTGAAGATACTCCAAATAATATATGAAGATCCTTAGTAAATATCCAAATAATACCTAATAGTTTTTTAGCATGAGAGAGGGGTTATAGTTTGTACATGAAGTGTGTAGGACCTTTAAAATGATTAGAAGGTCAGCTTTGAAAAATCTACATATGCAACTCTGAAGATGCTCTAAGTGAGCTACAAAGATACTTAGTCAAGCTCCAAACATATGTAAGAATATCTGAAGATGATTTATTGAATATCAAAAGAAGAGTGAATATATGAGGTTGCTTTATTATTCACAAGAGATATTGGAACACAAGAAAGTTTCAAGGTGAAGTCTATAGGGTGGCAAGAAGGTCAGATTCAAGGCCTAATGAGACTTGTAGGTCAAGGTGTAGAAAGAAAAAAGAGATATGGTGGAAAAATGGTGTATTAGGATCAGTTTGCAAGACATGGGTGAGTAGTTGAGCATTGAAAAATTTGAATCAAGTTATTTTTATCATGTGCATAAATTTTTAGGTCATGTTCTACAAGAAAATGATTTGAAAAGTGTTTCAAGGTCTCTCAAGTGCACAAAATGAAGAGTTGTCTATTGAAGAAGGTTTTTTCAAGTGCTCATTGGCACATGCAATATCTACATGAGGATATAAGATATTCATGGTAGGTGAATAAAGGTTATATCTCAAATTTTCAAGTATTAGTTTCTGAAAATAGGAGCTAAGTTTTATGAATGATCATTAAGACTAGAAGATGGTTTAAACCCTCAAAAACCCTAACAATGAACTGATGTTGAAGATCTTGTTCTAAAGTGATTATAATGTTTTTATATTGCTATAAAAGTGATTTTATTTTGAATTCAACTTTCTTATGCATATCCATATGTGATTGGTTTCTTAGGTGAGTGAGTAGATCTTATAGGGAGTGCTTGTTTTTTAGAGATTTGTTGTAGCAAGTAGAGTTGACTGAGTCAAAGTTGTTAAGCGGATAGAGATAAAATTATGAAATTTTTTGTTGTTGTAAATTAAGGTTTATGGATAGGTTCCAAATCTCAAGTGTGAAAAGCTGGTGACCCAAGTTGGCTAGTTGCTAACAAACTTAATGGTACAAACAATAAGAAAATCAAGAATAAGTGAGAAGATGATTCCTGATGTGTTTTCATGTAAGAATGATGGATTGAAGTGTATGATGATGTTATTTTAGACTTTAATAATCTATCCATTTATTTCAAAAGCTTGAAATACATTTTAAGAGGTTGGAACATTGAAGCCAAAATGGCTTATCTGATTGAGTAGAGTCTATGAGAGAGAAGATCAACAAATTGGTCTACAAGACCAATAGTTTTCATTAGAAATCATTATCTAATTGGTTGAGTTTGTTATGAAGATGTTATAATATCTTGATAATACATTCAAATCCTTTGAGTATATTCTATTAGGTATCATAAGTTCCTGTTTCCTTGACTATGTTCTGAACTCAGTTGTCAATTTTGAGTGAACATCTTATATAGAAGAGTTTGAGCTTGCATATCTTGAGTTGAAGCATATGATGAATTTTATGATTGTAATAAGGTCATGAAGTTTATGAATATATGAATTTTTGGAAAAGTTGAGTTTATGCCTCAGTTGTTTACGATAAAGTTTCTATATATGCAAAAGCCTTTTATGAACAATGTTTTGAGAAAGGGTTAAAATGGTGGTTGGACCTAAAATATTTTATGGACCTAAATTTAAGTTGGATAATATATATTTAAGTTTTATATGATGTTTTACTA
Source organism: Torreya grandis (assembly GCA_037957365.1). Classification (NCBI taxonomy): domain Eukaryota; kingdom Viridiplantae; phylum Streptophyta; class Pinopsida; order Cupressales; family Taxaceae; genus Torreya; species Torreya grandis. Next base: position 1,307,177 of record JARHVA010001127.1, read on the forward strand.
TCGTGTGATGTGTTTGAATACACTTAAATAAAGATTAAAGGGTAATGTGTTGTTAAGAAGACTTATTAGGTCTCCTTAAAGCCTAAAAGAAGAGTAAGATCTAATTAAGCTATGAATGAACTAATGTATTGATTGATTCATAATTAATGCATGTTATTTTATATGATAATACATATTCATATATGGCCTAATATATTTGATGTGTATGGCCAACTAATAAGGATATGATCAAGTGACTTGTATAAAAGTAAGGCAATTTAGGCCTATTTGTGTGTGCTTAGAGAGTGTGGAGAATAAGAGAATGCTATAGAAAATTGTGAGCATAATTATGTCATGAATACCATCATATAAGTTTCATGAATATCTAACAAAGGTTCTACATATGAGGATCAAGGTCAAAATACCTAACCAAGTCATGAAAAGGGCTAGTTGAGCAAAGATGGCTAAATGCCAATTTGAGAGGGATAGAAGTGAGCGAAGAGATGAGAAATAAGATAATCATATATTTTATGATAAGTGAGGGTTTATTAATGTGATAAATTTTTTTAGGTGTCTAAGTTTGTGCTAAGTCATGTAGGGGGTTGGTGTCTCCTTGCAAGTGGGTACTTGCTAAAGCCTAGTTGAGTTGGTGCTGAGATAGTTGGGGTTGGTGCTTCAATAAAGATTAGTGTTTTTATTATAGGAATATAGTCCATTTGATTCATTAGTGGGTTTTCTACCCTTTAAGGGTTTCCCATGTATATGATGTGTTCATGTGTTTCATGCTCTTATGATATGATTCTTATAATTGCTAAGATGTACATGCTTGTTAGAATGATTCATGTATGTATAAATGAAATTGAATGAAAAGTTTTGAAGATTGATTCACCTAACCTCTTAGTTAGTTTGCTTCCAAAAATTGGTATCAGATCCTTGTCCTTTATGACAAGGTCTAATAGTTTGAAGGAAATCTTATGAGGCACAAGATGTCTTGTGATCAACATAGAGAAGACAACATGTATGATGAAGAAGTATTCTATGAAAGTGAAGAAAGATAATTTGAATTTAACCTTGAAACTTAGCTCATAAGATCCCTTGATGATTTGAAGAATAAAAAAAGGATTATTAATGATATCAATAGCTAGTTAGAAGATATCAACACAAGGTTCAAATCAAAGGAATTTGAGTATAACCAGTTGAACAAAAAAATGATCAAATTTGAGAGAGAGCATGAAAAGATAGAATAAGTCAAGAATATCAACATAAAAAAACCAATCAGGCAGCCCAATGCAATAAAGGATAAGTCATCTTGGAACCATGGTAAATACATGAATGTTGTTTGCTATATCTACCACAATACAAGACATATTGAAATATTTTGATCTAATAAAGTTGAAAGGTCTACAAGATTCAACAAGACACATGAAGTTTATACAATGCATAAAAAGAATCAAACATTGGTATGGAAACCAAAGCAAGATAGGATGGATCATATTGAGCCTAAGAAACAATATGAACCATTTACCAAGGAGGAATAAAAAACCAAAGAGGATTCTATGCTAGCTCAGACTACCTTTCACATTCAAGATGAAGGCATGAAATTATATATATATATATATATATATATATATATATATATATATATATATATATATATATATATATATATATATATATATATATATATATATATATATATATATATATATATATATATAGTGGTTTCTCAAGCCACATGATAGGAGATAAAAATAAGTTTATCTCATTAAATAAGAATGCTGCAGGAACAATGAAATTTAGAGACAACACAACTGATAATGTAGTTGGTAAGGGTGTCTTGAGTTTGGATAATGGAAAGACCAAGACCCAAAATGTGTTGTATGTTGAAGGTTTAAAGCATAACCTACTTATTTTAAGTCAAATGTGTAATCAAGGACACACACTAACTTTCCATGACAGAGGATGTGAGATAAGAAGAGCCAAATCAAGAAAGCTAATTACCAATGCCAAGAGGACTGAGAAAAACCTATATGTACTAAATGATATCAAGAAGGAGAGATGTTTCATGAACAAGATATTTGAATGTGGGACATGACACATAAGGATAGGTCATCTAAACTTTGAAAATTTGGTCTGAATTAACACTAAAAAGTCTATGAAGAACATGTTAAAGACCATCAAACTTACAAATATTCTTTGTTAAGCATGTTAACATGGTAAGTAGACTAGAAGAAGGTTCAAGTCCAAGGATTATTCTACCACAAAACCCTTGAATTTAATCCACACTAATCTCTATGGGCCTCTAATAATTCAAAGCATTCAATGAGATAGCTACTTCATGTTACTCATTGATGATTACACAAGAATGACTTGGGTTGTATTCTTGAAAGAGAAATTAGAAGCTCTTGAAACATTCAAGGCATTTAAGGCCCTTGTTGAGAATGATAAAAATGGGAAGATCAAGTTCCTAAGATCTTATAAAGGAGGAGAGTTTTGGTCCAATGAGTTTGATGATTTTTGTGAGGTTAATAGAATAAGGAGACAATCTCAGCAGCTAGGAGACCTCAACAAAATGGGGTAGTGGAAAGGAAGAATATAATATTTCAAGAGATGGATAGAACTATGTTGCATGAGTCTATATTATCTGATGGATATTGGATAGAGGCAGTTATCACTATTATCTACATTTTATGTAGAGGACAGATAAGGATCAAATGCAACAAGACTCCTGATGAACTATGTAAGGGCAAACTTGAAATATAAAACACTTTAGAGTGTTTGGGAGCTAATTTTTCATAAAAAGAGATGATGAAAACTTGGGTAAGTTTGATTCTATATCTGATGAAGGCATATTCTTAGGATACTCATTAATGAGCTCAGCCTATAGATGTTATAACAAGAGACTACAAAAGATAGTGGAAAGTACTAATGTAAAGATTGATGAGACAAGGAAATCTCAATCATAGTCAAAGAATAATTTAAAAAATTTAGACTTCAAGAATGATGATGAAACTATAGATATTGATAAGGAGGAAGAAGAAGGTGAAGAGAGATAGGACTCAAAATTACCTTTAAGATATATTTAAAGAGATCATCCTGAATCTCAAATCATTGGAAACAAGAATACATGTATGCAAACAAGGCGAAGATTGGTAAGTAATCTAAATCAAGATAATGTTGATCTATTATCCATAATTGAACCTAAGAATCTTATAGGAATAAGCAAAGATAAATTTTGTATAAGTGTTATGAATGAGGATTTAGATTTAATAGAGAAGAATGAGACTTGGAAACTTGTTCCTAGGCCTAAAGATAAAAATGTCATTGGCACAAAATGGGCATTTATAAATAAGTTGAATGAAGATGGAGAAGTCACTAGGAACAAGGATAGATTAGTATGCAAGGGATATGCACATATTGAAGGGGTAGACTTTGAGGAAACCTTTACACTAGTCACAAGATTGGAGGCAATCTGATTGTTTCTAGATTATGCAAGATTCAAAAGATTCAAGGTATACTATATGGATGCCAAATCTATGTTTTTGAATTTGAATTTAGAAGAATAAGTGTAAATTGAGAAACTTGAAGGGTTTTCACTAATAGATAACAAAGACTATGTTTTCAGATTGAAGAAGGCTCTTTATGGTCTAAAGCAAGCTCCTAGAGCTTGGTATGCTAGCTTAGATAAGTATCTGTTAGATCGAAGATTAAAAAGAGGAGTTACAGACATTAATCTATATATCAAGACAAAATATGACCATTAGTTGATAGTAGTTGTTTATGTAGATGACATCATATTTGGTGGAAATAATTAAAACATGACAAAGGCCTTTGCATAGGTGATTGAGAAAGAGTTGATATGTCCATGCTAGGAGAACTATCATTATTTCTTGGGTTGTAAATCACTCAATCTAAAAAAGGTATATTCATCTCACAAGCCAAGTACATAAAAGAGATGTTGAAAAAGTTTGAGATGGAATATTGCAATGTAGTTAGTACACCCATGATCATAGGATGTAAGTTGAGCAAGGAAGATGAGTCTTCAAGGTTAATCAGATGTCATATAGTTTAATGATTGGAAGTCTGTTGTATACCACTACCTCTAGACCTGAGATCATGCAAGCAGTAGGTATTATGGGAAGATTTCAAGTAGATCCAAATGAAAATCATCTGCAAGCAGTCAAAAGGATACTTAGGTATCTCAAGGGGACTATGGAGTATGTATGTGGTATCCAAAAATTGATAGTCTACTTAGATTTTCAATTTGGTAGCCTACATAGATGCATATTATGTAGGAAGTATAGATAATAGGAAGAGTACTAGTAGAGGAGATTTATTCCTAAGAGGGTGCATGGTATCATGGACAAGTAAGAAGCAACCATTAGTAGCCTTGTCCACTTGTGAAGTTGAGTACATTGCAACACATTCATATTTCACATAGGTCCTATGGATGAGACAAAACCTAAAAGATTATAAGGTGGAGTATGATGGTCTTATCCCTATTTATCATGACAATACAAGTGCTATAAGTGTATAAAATAACCCTATCATGCACTCAAGAACCAAACACATTCCCATCAAATATCATTTTTTAAAAGAGTAGGTAAGTGAACAAAGTGTAAAACTTGAATATGTTTCTACACATGATCGAATTACAAATATCTTGACTAAACCAATGCCAAAGGTAAATTTATAACACCTAAGATAAGAATTGGGCATAGTTCCCACCCTTAGAAATCATTGAAATAGTCAAGTACTGAGGGGGAGCTAATCATGCTCATTACCTCTATGAACATATGAGTTATTCCAAGAAGGTATGCATGGTTTGAGGGGGAGCTATTCAGGTTGTTAACTAACTATGATCTATTTTAAAGTGATCTTGTAATATAAGTTCATTCTAAAAGAGGTGATAGTTGTGGAAGACCTTTGTCATTAATGCCAAAGGGGGAGAAAGACTAGAAAGGGATAAAGAAAAGGCAAGATCAAAAAGGGTGAGAAAAAGTGAGAACAAGGTCTAAGAGATGATGGCCATCAAGAGTGGTTAACACCATTTTTTGATTGTGTTTATCATCAAATATAAAGGGGGATATTGTTGAACATTATCATTGATTAAGGGGAATATTGTTGAACATTGTCATTTATTAAGGGGGAGATTATTTAAGTGTTGTCATTGATTGATGAGTTGTTTGGTATTAATGTTGTCATTGATGTTAAAGGTTTTTATAAAGGTGTATGGTTCTTTCATTGATGTTAAAGGTTCTTGTGAAGATGCATGGTTAAGTAAGCTTTGAGGTATGTGTATGAATGAGTTTTATTGATAGCATAGTGAGTGTTGTTATATGAAAGCAATGATGAGAGAGTTTTGTTTGAAGAATATTCTAATGTCAATTTGAGTGATATCATTAAGAATTAGTATGAGTGAGTACATGTCAGTATGTCAAGTTTCAAGTATCTTAAAAATCTTTGTCTAGACCTTATGAGAAGGTGTGTAAAAATAACATAATGAAATGAGTGAGATCTAAATAAGAAGCTGTATGCTCTAAAGATATATGTAAGCAGATATGAAGATACTCTGAATAAACTACAAAGATCCTTAGTGAAGTTTCAAAGAATACTTGATAGTGTTTGAGCATGAAAGAGGAGGTTGGAGTTTGTACATAAAGCATTGATGACTTTGAAAATGATTAGAAGGCCAACTCTGAAGATTTGTGTATACAACTCTGAAGATGCTCCAAGTGAGCTATGAAGATCCTTAGTCAAGATCCAAAGATCTGTAAGAAGCTCTAAAGATGCTCTATTGAAGTTTTGAAGAAGAGTGAGTATATGAGGTTACTTGGTCATACATAAAAGGAATTGGAACATAGGAAAGTTTCAAGGTGAAGTCTACAGGGTGGCAAGAAGGTTAGATTCAAGGCCTAATAAGACTTGCAAGTTAAGGCCTAGAAAGCAAAAATAAAGATGGTGGCCAAATGGGCTATCAGGATTAGTTTCCATGAAATGGGTGAGAAATTGATCATTGACAAAGGTGAGTCAAATTATTTTTCTCATGTGCATGAAGTTTTAGGTCATGTTCTTTAAGAAAAGGCTTGAAAAGTGTTTCAAGGTCTCTCAAGTGCACATAATGAAGAGTTGTCTACCCAAGAAGGTTTTTTCAAGTTCTTGTTGGCACATGAAATATATGCATGAGTATCTAAGTTGTTCATGGGATATGAGGAAGGGCTATAGATCAAATTTCCAAGCATTGGTTTTTGGAAATAAGAGCTAAGTTTTATTAATGATCGTTAAGACTAGAAGATGGTCTAAACCCTCAAAGAACCCTAACAATGAACTGATGTTGAATATATTATTCTAAAGTGATCAAAATGGTTTTATATGTCTATAAAAGTGATTGGTGTTTTAATTCAACTCTTTTAGGCATCTCTAAATGTGATTGGTTTTTTAGGTGAGTGAGTAGACCCTACAAGAAAGTTTTTATTTTTTGGAGATTTACTGTAGCAAGTAGAGTTGATCAAGTCATAGTTTATAAGTGGATAGAGATAAAAGTGTGAGACTTGTAGTTGTTTTCAATGAAGGTTTATAGATAGGTTATAGATCTTAGGTGTACAAAGTTAGTGATCCAGGTTGGCCAATCACTAATAGACTTAATGGTACAAACAATAAGGAAATTAGATAGAAGTGAGAAGATGGTACATGATGTGTTTTCATGTAATAATGATGGATTTATGTGTATTATGATGTTATTTGAGACTTGAGTAATATATCCATGTTTTTTAGAGTCTTTAAATACAGTATAATAGGTTGGAACACTAAAGCCAAAATGGCTTATCTGACTGAGTAGAGTCTGTGAGAGATAATATCAACAGATTGGTTTGTAAGACCAATATTTTTCATTAGATCTCATGATAAGATTGGTTGAGTTTATTATAAGGATATTATAATATATTGATCATACTTTTAAAGCCTTTGAGTATGTTTAATCAGGTATCATAGGTTCATTTTTTCTTGACTGTGTTTTGATGTCAGTTGACAGTTCTAAGTGAACAACTTATAAAGAAGAGTTTGAGCCTGTATATCTTACGTTCAAGCATCTGATAAATTTTGTAATGAACCTAAATTAATGAGGTTTCTAAATATGTGATTTATTTCTATGGTTTTTTGGTAAAGTTGAGTTTATGCCTCAAATATTCAAGATAGAGTTTCTGTATATGCACAAGCCTTTTATTAACAATGTTTTGAGAAAGGGTTCAAATGGTGGTTGGACCTAAAAGGTGTTATGGACCTCAAGTGAAGTTGTATAAGGTATATTTTAGTGGTATATGATGTGTTTTTACCATGTGAAGTGTTTGAATATGCTTCAAGAAATATTGAAGGGTAACATGTTGTTAAGAAGACCTATTAGGTCTCCTTAAAGCCTAAAAGAGGAGTAAGGGCTAACTGAGCTATGGTTGACCTAATATATTGATTGATTCATGATTAGGGAATGTTATTTTATATTATAATACCTATTCATAACCAACCTAGATATTTTAATTATATGTCTGACTAATAAAGATATGATCAAGTGACTTGTATAAAATCAAGATAGTTTAGGCCTATTTGTGTGTGCTTAGAGAGTGTGGAGAATAAGTGAATGATATAGAACATTAGTGAGAATAATAAGGACATGAATACCATAAAATAAGTGTCATGAATATCTTATAGAGGTTATGTATATGAGGATCAAGGTCAAAATACCTAACTAAGCCATGAAAAGGGCTGGTTGAGCAAAGAAGGCTAAAGGCCAATTTGAGAGGGATAAAAGTGAACAAAGAGTTAAGGAAGAAGATTATCATCTATTGTAATATAAATAAGGGTTTATGAAGGTGATCAAGTGTTTTATGTGGCTAAGTTGGTGTTGAGTCATCTATGGGGTTGGTTCCTCCTTGTAAGTGGGTGCTTGCTAAAGCTTAGCTGAGTTGGTGCTGAGACAGTTAGGGTTGGTGCTCCATGTGGAGTTGTTGCTTCACTAAAAATTAGTGTTTGTATTATAGGATTATAGTCCATTTGATTCATCAATGGATTTTATCACCTTTAAATTTTTTCCACGTATATTGATAGGACCGAAACTCCCCAAAGCTCTGACACAACTTGTCAGATTTAAGAGCACACATGATTACCAATGTATAAGCAACTAAACATGCGGAATTCAGAAGAACAAATCATTATCAATGAGAAAACACACAAAATATGAGAGGCAACATACAATTGTATTCAACTCATTACAAAGGAATTTACAACAAAGAGGTGGCACTCTTTCTTCCACTTCGTGGGCTTACAGTAAACTTCCCTCTAGAGTAATCTTCTCTCATAAGTCACAACACACAGCTAACACAAGCTATTGTTCACCTCATTGCACATCTGTACAATCAAGTACACAACCGTACTCCAAGTAGATCTCTCCATGATCATGCTGATGTATTGCTGTCACCTTGGATCTAGCTACCCCGCTGATCTCCTTTCTGACCCTCGCATCTACACATCCCTGCATATCAAACCTGATCTTACTTATACCTACATGGGGAATCCTACTTGATTCCACCATGGGAAGAACTCTCCAAGCTTCACATAGCTCTTCTCCAAATTCTCCACTTAACAATACAGCCCATGAGTCTATTATATAGATCTCATGCATACACTGATTAGACTTGCGGCTCAAGACTTCGAACAAGCCTTTAACATGCAAACCCCGCGTTCACTTAACTGACTGTTCGTCAACAGCAGTTCAGACTGCTATAGGCAATCGACGTCGGTCCCTGCCCTCCTGGAGGTGACCGACGCCGGCTGATCTCCTGCCGATGCTGGTTTCCCTTCTACGTCCCCTGACCGACGTCAGTGTGGCCTGACGACGCCGGTGACTGCAAACACCAAAAACCCTCCTATTTGCCTTAAGGTGTAGCTTTTAGCTCCACACCCTAATAATCTCCCATTTGGAGATAAAGAGCTGAACCTATACCCAAAACTAGTACTCTGTCCAATCTGCATCCTGGCTTATATTCCTCTTCAAGCTCCCACTTGAAGACAACCCACCACACTCCTTGTGGTGATAACCCTGTGCCTGATTTTCTCCATTCTTATTGTACCATCTTTTGCCTTGCTATACTCCCACTCAAACAGCAACCCCTGTGAGTAACCTGTAATCAACAAACACTTAACAGATCTGGGACATCTGTTAGTCAAACTTAGTCTGAGAATGTCCAACCTCGCTCTGATACCAATTGATAGGACCGAAACTCCCCAAAGCTCTGACATAACTTGTCAGATTTAAGAGCACACATGATTACCAATGTATAAGCAACTAAACATGCGGAATTCAGAAGAACAAATAACTATCAATGAGAAAACACACAGAATATGAGAGGCAACACATAATTGTATTCAACTCATTACAAAGGAATTTACAACAAAGAGGTGGCACTCTTTCTTCCACTTCATGGGCTTACAGTAAACTTCCCTCCAGAGTAATCTTCTCTCATAGGTCACAACACACAGCTAACACAAGCTGTTGTTCACCTCATTGCACATCTGTACAATCGAGTACACAACCGTACTCCAAGTAGATCTCTCCATGATCATGCTGATGTATTGCTGTCACCTTGGATCTAGCTACCCCACTGATCTCCTTTCTGACCCTCGCATCCACACATCCCTGCATATCAAACCTAATCTTACTTATACCTACATGGGGAATCCTACTTGATTCCACCATGGGAAGAACTCTCCAATCTTCACATAGCTCTTCTCCAAATTCTCCACTTAACAATACAGCCCATGAGTCTATTATATAGATCTCATGCATACACTGATTAGACTTGCGGCTCAAGACTTCGAACAAGCCTTTAACATGCAAACCCCGCGTTCACTTAACTGACTATTCGTCAACAGCAGTTCAAACCACTACAGGCGACCGACGTCGGTCCCTGCCCTCCTGGAGGTAATCGACGCCAGCCGATCTCCTACCGATGCTGATTTCCCTTTTGCGTCCCCTGACCGACGTCGGTGTGGCCTACCGACGCCGGCGACTGCAAATGCCAAAAACCCTCCTATTTGCCTTAAGGTGTAGCTTTTAGCTCCACACCCTAACATATATGATATGTTCATGTGTTTCATGCTCTTATGATTTGATGTTTATGCTTGCTAAAATGCATATGCTTGTTAGAATGATTCATGTATGTTTAAATGGAATTGAATGAAAAGTTTTGAATACTGATTCAACTCCTCCTCTCAGTGAGTTTACTTCCAACATGGCAAAGAGAGTGGATTTTAGATAAAAAATAAAAATATGATTTCTTTTGAAAACATTTAAATTTGGACTTAAAAAGAATGCATAATTTCAATTTGGGATTAAAAAATTATTCTTTTATAAGTCATTTATTTCATTGAATTTGTTTCATTTTTATTGTGTGTGTTATATGGTTACTTCATACATATTCTCTCCCCTTGATAGGGTGACCTAGAAACATGAAATTAACCACTTGCCTTTGTATCTCAATAATTTCATCAAGTGTGCTCTTTGCTTTCCTTTAGTGGGATTCCTACAAATCAGAATAATGATATCTTTCCTTTTTATTTTAGGTTACATGATTAGGGTATAATTGAATTATCATGGGTCTTTATGGTATGGTGGCTTGGATTTCATCATCTAAAATATGTACTAGCCCCATGCATCTAATAGGGGATATAAATTATTGGTAGGTGTTGTTAAATCCTAGTAAAATTCCCCATAAAGGGTTTCTTGAAAGCAACATGTTAACTCCAAATGCTAAGTAATTACACATAACCATTAAGGAATCTAGGGTATCTCCAATAGGGGATGTATCCCCCTATGCACAACTTGACATTATTTAGATAAGGTCATCTTTCACTAGCATTTGTAGGGCATGCCATCATTTGGTAGGTTTCTTTAATACAAAATTATACTAGTGTACCTTTGCTTATTGGTCTTGTGTGTGTGATAGGGTTCACTCAATTCAATCCATAAGATTTTGTGTGGTTTCTCATTTACTTTAAGCCCTATCTCAATAGACAATGAGGAAAAAATGTAGTAGATGGGGAAAAGGAGTTAGTGGTTAAAGTTGTGCTTGATTTCAACACCCCCTATGTTGAGTGCTACCTACATATTAATACTCCAAAGATGGATCAAAATCTATGTTTTTATCCCATGCTACAATGGTGTGTGTGAAATATTAATGTAATGTTATATGCTACTGAAATCTTGGTGTAATTATATGGTTAAATAATGAATTATGACCTTGGAGGTGTTTTCATACTTAGCTTAGGGCTACTTGGGTTGTGTGGACTCAAAATTGGGAAGAATAGGTGTTTTAATCTCAATGTGAAGTTATAAATTATAGTGATTTTAAATCACATGAGACTCTAGTGAATAAATAATTAGAAAATTTAGCTTTCAAGTAATATTTTTTATAAATTTATTGAATGGGACTGCAAAATGTGTGGGACAACTAGTTACGTGAATTTTAATTTGAGATATTAGTCATTATTTGGTGGGAGGACTAAAATAGTATTATAACACTACCAGCAAGTGGGATAATCTTGAAGGAGTGATCTTGTTTGAGAAGTAGAGATAGCTAAGCTAGAAGTGTGAATTAGTGAAAAGATAAGCATAGGCTATTTGGAATTAGGAACATGAATATCAATTATTAGAATTACTTAAGGATAAGGATAATTTAGCATAGAAGTAGAGGAATATTAGTTTAGAATCATGGAATTGTGCATGAGATGAGTGTGTATAAAAGGATAGACACAAGTGCATTATTTTACCATTAAATGTTAGTTTTAGTGACTACATCTAGCTATTAAATTGATGCATGCTATTTATCACATATTTAGTAAATTACATATATTTTTTCATATGCATATGCATTTAAAAATATATATGAGTGATATGCTAGGTATTACAAGTATACATGATATATAGATGAACAAATATGGGACATTCCTACACCCAAGGACCATGCCAATGCTGAGGAATCTCATTCCATTGGTTACATTGTTATAGGTTATATCTTATTTATGACATTTTCCATTTATCATGTTGAGCTACATTGATTTCTTACAAATGCCTTACTCTTACTTATATCCTATATAGTGCTACATTTCATAGATATGCTACTTTTTTATGCTATGACATTAACATACATTGATGGTGTTGACTACTTTGACTTATTATATGATTCATTATTGATATTAAATCTTATATAAGCTAATAATTGATTATTATTTGTGTACAACTCTTGTATTAGTATGTGACATTGTTTGATTGAGTGTATCATTGTATGCCTCTTTCTTTGGGTCCTTGCCTTCTTATGTGATTTTTTATTGATCGAGTTTTTTTGGTATAATTATTTCTTTAGGCCCTTGCCTTATTCTATAATTTTTTATTTGTATAACCGTTACCTTGTTGTTGTAATATTTACTTTCCATTGTGTGTGCATCTATTGTGTGACATTTAATTGTTCATTGAGTCTAGATATTGCTTTGTGTGATATTATGTGTATAATGAGTACTATTATGTGTCATGGCCATGAAATTTTTGTGCTTATGAGTGGATAATTCTAGGATTTTTGATAAGAATTTGGTGTTATGATCCATATCACACACTTTATTATTAGAGGTACAATAACTGAATGGTAGGGGGGTAAATGAGTGGTGACAAATAATCCAATTCAATTTTTAAACCCTTCAAACACTTAATCATTCATGAAGCATACAAGATGTTTATAGCAATGAATAATGAAGATAATGCAAGATCATACACACAACACAATATATATGTGGTAAACCCTCTTGGGGAATAAAAACCACTCTCAAGTTTGTAAACACATGGACTAATTATCTTATAAAATGATCAGAAATATGAGATTGGTCAAGTCCTTCTAACTAAAATTTAGTGAAACACCTATTTCATAAGGAACACCTACCCCTATGATGATCAAGTCCTTCTAACCACTTACTAGTCAAGTCCTTTTGATTAGATTTAGTGAAACACCTATTTCACAAGGAGCACCTACCCCTACAATGATAAAGTCATTTTGACCACTTGTTGGTCAAGTCCTTCTAACCTAGATGTTGATCACCCTCCCAACACATATGAAATAAACATCTCTTGATCACTGATTTCCTATTAATCTAATGGAGATATAATGCATATCACCCCTCTTCACTTCTTCACATAGCCACAAACATCCAAAACCATCTTTTGGATCAATCTACACTTCTTCACTCATCCTCAATATTCAAACTTGTAAGAGCACTATCCTTGACATCAAAAATATGACCTAAAAGTCATACACATAATCATCAACCTAATCTTCTCTACAACCCATCCACTAGGCACATGCCCTTTCCTTCGCTCCATAATTCTCACACACACCTATTCTCTCAGGTCTCTCACATCTATTCAACAAGCCTAGAAAACATTACATTTGGTTTCATATTTTATAGAGTCTTCATGATTATTATGATCATAACCTTCCTTATCAGACACAACACATGCCTTCACCCTTAAGGCATATAACATAGGTCAACTTTAAGCACAACCCTCTTTTAAATAGGCCTAAGTCACCTTTTAGGTCCTATAAAGACCCATTCACCTCTTTGACACTTCTCCAAGCAAAATAAGAACACAGGAACACTTTCAAATACATGTACCCATGCTAAATAATCTATAAGTCCTCCTTAAGTGTTAAAAACCATCAAAACACCCTTATGCTAAAGCTCAATTCACTCAAGTAACATTTTGTGCACATAGCCACCATGAACGAACACAATCACATTTTAAGCCTTTGGTCATACTAAATATGATTGATCAAATGTTCATAATCCATATAGATGGTCCTCATAGAGCCTACAACACTCTCCAATAGTTAACTCATCTTGAAACATTGAAATACCATCAAGAATAACTCTATTACCCTTCTCAGGTTACTTGCAGAGCAAGGATGAACATATAGTCAAATTTTGAGCTCAATAGCTTCAATTATATAAACATTTAGACCTTTAAATGAATATTTCTAGATGTGCCTTGAAGTCTTCTACAATATCTTTACTATAACATCAAATTATAAATAATTCTAAAGTTATGGTTAAAAAACCAAGCACTCATATTTCCTCCATTAAATCCAAATATTTAAATCCAAATGGTAATAGTTACACCTTGGTCATTTAAAACACATCTCATGCTCTTCGCTCAGCTCGATCAAGTCACACCATCAATATTATTTAGAATTAGCTCAAAATTGAACTTGTAGTGCTCCATTGTCCAAACATTAAACCTTAAACATGTTGACCTCATCTCGTGCACTCTTAAAATATTGACCAAATGTACACTATCAATCTCTATGGATTAACCAAGTCTTTATCTTGCAATGATCACCATTAGATCTTGCTCAAAACTCCCAAGATTATGACACTTGGCACCCTCACATGCCTTTTAAACACTTGAATTTTAGTCCATGAGCTTGTGCCACTTGGTAATCTCACATGCATTATTGAATCTTTGACTTGTTTCACATTGTTGATCTTCATCAGTACAAACCACCACTCGCCATTGATCTTATATCAGACTAACAAACTTTTGACACTTGTCACCTACACGTGTAACCTTTGACATTTTTACTTCATATGCACCATTTATCTCAATATGTATGATTAAGCACTCATTGTTGGATATTCTAGACAAATGACCTTAGTCTTCAACATGATTAAACTTGATAGTCTCTAGCCCATCACAGTCTACAAGTGCAACTTTGGAGATTTATATCTTGAGCTAAAAAATATTTTAGGACTCTAAAACTTTAAGGTACCTTCTTGGAGCTATAAAAAACATCTCCATGAAAACATTTGACCTTGTTTGAATTTTTGATTGCCTAAAATAAATGCACAAACTTGCTGGTTCATTAATATTTGCATGACGATCTGTGATAGTTTGAATAAGTATAGGAAAACATTGTAAACTATTTGGGAAGCCAACTTTGCATAATTATATATTTTTTTCCACTCAACCACATGTCTTAAAACTTGGACCATAACAACTTGGGACTAATTTGATCACACCAATATGAATAACTTCCCCTAACTCATCCATACATGGAAATGGTGACGTTGACAAATTACCTGCTTAGATTTTTCTACCACTAGACCCAAAATGTCTAGATGAAAACTATGAACTGCCGGATGAAATCCACTCATGCACACAAGAATTCAAAGAATATAAGACCTCTTATGGGACCTATTGCATAGTCCCAAATAACCATACTCATCCCTAAACATCCTTAACCATGCCAAAACTAAAGATCAACCAAGCCTAATTCAAACATACTATAACAAACACAATACATACTTTGTCATTGATACTTATACTAAAAAGACACTTCATCCACTCACCTGAACGCATCCATGACATCATTAAGAACTCCAACATTTCCTAATTGTTTGGGATGTCATGATCCATATCATGCCTCTTCCTACATAGCTTACTATTTAATGTTTATGTCTATGTTGATTACTACTGTGTGCCTAATTTTTGTATCCATCTAAACATGACACTTGTATACCTTATGATACATGTTTATTCTATCCTCTAATTTTATATTCATATTATGATGGCATATTATCCACATGTTATCAAATTAAATGCTTACATCATTCTGTATAACATGATGTGGTTAACTCTTTTATTTTGAGATGAATAATTCACATGCTACATTCCTCACCTCAAAAGAGGAATCATATTAGTGAGATTGTCATAGAGATTAATCATACACACAAATAATTTAAAATTTTGGGTTAGATTATCATTTTGGTTAAAAATATGGGATAAGTATTTATAGATTTAGATAGATTTTGAGGGCATATGAAAACATTTTACAATACATTAGTGAAAAAAAATTAGATTTATCATATTTGATGTTGAATGAGATATAGATTTAATGGAATTATATATCATATTGGTAAAATTGGATCAGATTATGGGGCATTAACATGGTTCATTCACACACTATTATAGTTTTTATATTTTTCAAAGTTAGAATTTATGGTATTGAATTAAAAATTTTGAATCTACAATTTTATTTTTAGTGGTTGATTCAGTTTACATACAATTTCAAGTATGGGGACTCTATCCCTTTAATCTTGGGTTTAAATTATTAGGTGACATATAATCCTAACTATAGAATCCACACACTAATATTTGGGTTCAATATTTAGTTAACATGAGGTTAAGTATGGGATCCACCCTCCAATCTGTGGGTTCAAGAATCAGTTAAATGGGTTGTGTGGTTGAGATCAAAATAACACTCATTGGCTTAGAACTAATCCTTATTAATGAGGGTAGGGGCATTTATATTCCCAACCCATTATTTAATAGTGACACTCTTAATTAGGGTATTATCACCCCCAATATCCAAGTCTTGAAATGGAAGCACATCTCCAAATCTTCATAGAGCAACATGGTTCACCCACTTATAGGTGTATTCATTCCATGTTATTTAAAATTTACTTGTTTCAATTTAATTCAAATTTAATTTCATGGACATTGATTATTTCATGTTTCATTATAGGTTTCCATGGAAAAAATCACACACTTGGAGCCTTCTCCCAAAGACAAAGTGTTTTACACACTTAGGTACATTTATTTATCATGTTACTCTAGTATTTTGTTTTATTTCAATACTATAATAAAAGGGAGACATTTGTAGACACTAAAATTTGGTATTAGACACTTGAAAATTATAGTTTGACTTAGCCTTAACACACATGAATTATGTGTATATATATGGATCTTGCACACCCTTATCTCCTATCAATTTGCCTTCTATGGGTTTAAAATTTATGATTTGCTATCAGTCATGTACAATAATTCCCTAATATGTGTCTAACCTATTAAATATCATACTTAGACTACCTTTATATAATCAAATCAATATTATTGCTTTCCAGACACCTCAGACCATTTACATATGACTTCAAATTTTTATATATGTCCAACCTTATCAAACTCATTTGTGTGTCAAGGAATGGCTATTTTCAAAATTCAAATAATCTTTATGAGTCAGCCTATAATTTTACATGTCAATAGCATGAGAACTTACCTAAAAGCCAACCATTTATACAAGATGAGCCTAAACCCAATCCCCATATATCACTATCAAGCAAACATATATTATCACATCTACACATTGAGAAGGACTGCCCTATACTTCATAAATCAAAGATCAGTCACTAAGAGTAGGCCCTAACTAAGTCTAAAGCACCTTAGCCAAATCGATTTTTCCATTATCAAGTTTCAATCTAGATCACAAGATGCATTAATACTAGTAAATCATGATTATGCACATTAATTAATGGGAATAACTATGTTTTGTTTGATTTCCCTCATTTTAATATTGGATATGTAGGTAGTACTCAACAATTCATTGGGGATTGGTTGGGATCAGTTCAATCGATCACTTTATCCCATTTTTATAGGTTAAACTTGTGTCAAAAGGGAAAATGGGGATTTGAAGATAAGGACACAGGTTTCTATATTTTATGAATATAGTGAGTGATTGATATTACATAGGAAGAGGATTACAAGTAGGCAAAATGACCAATGCCAAAATAATGAGGCATAATACACCATGATGAATCAGGGAGAAGCGAAGGTGTCCAAATCCTAATGAACTCATCCAGTTGATCTAGATACTCAAGTTCCTAATATGAGTGGCTCTTAATTTATTTTCAAGCCTTTTCAATCACTTACACACATTTTCAGACTTGCATAAACCCCAAAACATGCTAAGTATATTAATCCTATTAGTTCATTTTATAGTAAGTTGTAATATCTTAAGAGTATGTAGTTGTATCAATAATATTTATTTTTTATTTTTATGTATTTAACAATATTAATATTCAAAGTTTTATCTTATTAATATAGATATAAATAAAAAATAAGGTAAACACTATGTTTTTTAGATTTCCTACGACCACATTGTCAACTTGTACAAGAATAAGCTCCTAATATGAATTTTAAATGTGTTTTTAGATGTACTCTAATACATTATATATACCACAATACACAATCATTTGAACTCTATCAAATATGATATCTAGATATCACATCTATTGATTTCCTTTTCTATATACTTGTACCAAAAGAAGGATATTGTAGTAGTGAAAGAATGTATAAATCTTACCCTAATTACATATTGCATCTCATATCATAAATAAAAGGGAAAAACTTATCATATACATGGGACTAAATGTTTACATGCATTAGTGTTGATTTATAAACTTGAAAACAAGATCTACCCTAATCTATGCAAGGGACTGACTGAGTCAGTCCCCTTCAACATGAACCTAATTTTTTGTCTTATGTTAGGTTGTGGAGCTAAAAGCTTCACTGATGCAGACATGGAGGAGGTTGCAGGAGAGTTGCAGAGTGTCACAGACTTTGGCATTGGTCTGGCCAACCGATGTCGGCAGGTAGGAGACAGGAAGCAACCGACATCGGTCAGAGATCGGCCAGCGTCGGCGACCCCTAGGCAGACAGGGACCGACGTCGGTCGCCTGTGTGGTTCGACTGTGAGCTTATTACGGGTAGTTAGCTAACGAACTAAGTGTTTGCATGATGAGAGCTATTTTTAGACTGAGAGCTGCGGATCTAATTATTGTAATTAGATGTCTAATCATTGTTTGGATGAGATCTATATAATAGACTCATGGTTGTATTGGAAAAGTGTTCTAGTTTGAGTTGAGCAAAGTTAGCTCCTTCTATTTGTGAGGTGAGCAAGGGTGTTCCTCCTAGTTCCACAGCAGTACCAAGGTGGGTGCTGGTTTTGGAGAGTCAGCAAGATTATTCAGGTGTGTAGGATCTTGGTCACAGGTGCATGGCCTTTATAGGAGATTTACATGGTAAGTAAGATCGTTGATTTGCAGGTGTATGTGTGTGCAAGGTCAAGGTTCACAGGTGTGCAGAAACAGGTTGATTTGCAGGTGTGCAAGATCAGATAGAATAACAACACAACAGGGAGCAGTATCAGGCAGGATCTACTTGGAGTACAGGGGTGTACTCGGATAGAGCAAAGAGGAAGGCAAGGGAGTTCCTTCCATAAGTATGGTCTGTTGAGGTGCAGGTTATTGCAGGTTCATGGGAGATCTACTTGAAGTACTTTGAGTACTTGTGGAGTGTGTGGAGCACTTGTGGTGTGCGTGGAGCACAGGAGGTGAACACCAACTCTGTGTTTGAGTTGTGTGTTGGGACCTGAGAGAGAGAGCTTTGAGGAGAGAATTACTGTTCACTTGAGGTGTGGCAAGCCTCTGAAGAGGTGGTGGAGAAGAAGTGGCATCTTCTTTATTGTATTCTTTTCTGTATAAGTATTAATACAAGTTATGTATTGTCTCTCATATCATGTGTTATTCTGAATTCTAGTTACTTATTGATTGTAGTTATTTCCGCATATTAAGTTGCTTGGTTTGGTAATCAACTGTATGCTTCTGGTGTTTCGTATCCTATCAAGTGGTATCAGAGCCAGGTTACAGGGAGCAGGTTTTGTGTTTGGTTATAGGTCACTCTCAGGGGTTTCTGATTGAGTGGGAGTAGAGCAACGACAGATGAAAGTAAGCTAAGAATGGAGGAGTTGAAAAGCACAAATGGTTACTTACGGTCCTATGGAAAGAAAGAGCAAGTAAAAGATTATTGTTGGTTGGTAGCAGACCAACATGAAGGAACTGAAGATGCAGATGTTGCAGGTGTTATTGCACAGGATGCTTTTGGAGGTTTCTTGGATAAAGTTGAATCTTGGATAAAAGATTCGGTTGCCTCTTTCCATGCAGCCCCAGGTAGAGGAGCTGGCGAGCCTTGCCATATTATTGGCAAAGGGGAAGTGAAGCTGAAATTGTAGGTGGCCAACACACAGGTGTTGATGAAGGTCATGCAGGTCCCAGGTTTGGAGATATGGCTAATTTCTTCAGAAAGATTGGGTGATGAGAGATGCACAAGAACTCTCACAGCGGATGCACTTGAATTAGCTGGTGGTAAGAAAATAGGTACTCTTTATCTACTTGTTTATATTACTGATTCTTCTTTTGTTGCGGAGACATGGCTTCGTAGGCTTGGTCACATGAGTAGGAAGGAGATGCATGTACTTAAGCAGAAGACAGATATATTTGACAGGCTTAAGAACTGGAAAGCCTTGGTGTTCTTGGAGGAGATGGCGGACAGAGACCAGTGGATGTGGCTGGATACTTCTAAGCAGAGCAGTTTGGACATGGATTTTGATTCAAAGGAGCTCGCAGGTAAAAAGTCATCACTCACAGGCGAACACAGGTACCGGTGTCGATCAGGTGGAATCAGCGTCGAATAGACAGGGGCCGATGTCGATCATGTGCAGACCAAAGCCGGTGATGTCAGGCAGGGTAAGACCAACATCGGTCAGGAGGACCGACGTTGGCAGTAGGTAAGACCGATGTCGGTCAGGAGGACCGACGTCGGCAACAGGGACACCGATGTCGGCAGGGTCGATAATCAGGGACAGACGCATGGGAACCGAGGTTGGTCGGATGCAGACTGTGGAGTGACCGAGGTCAGTCACTGTAACAGATTTTGGGTGGATAGCACGCTGTCAAGGAGTCTCAAACACCCATACGGAGGACTGAAGATGTAAGTAGGCCCTCAAATTCATTGTTCCTCTTCTTTATACATGTTGCTGATTGTAGAGCAGAAAGGATCCAGGAAACAGGTGGGAGCTTGGCATGGATGAGGATGTGATTCCTTGGAGGAGAACCAAACAAGTGTTTTGGGTAGAGACATCAGCTAGATGAAAGCACAGAGACGAATGGATTCCTTAGTTGAAGAATAGAGTGAACGGATACGTGAGACAGAAGACCAAGGTATATGGTCTTGAGGAGCTGCAGGACAGTGGTACAGGTTTTGATAGGTGGAGGACGAAGCATGGCTTCAGTCAATGGCAGGGTAACTACTGTGGTTTGTCTTACCAGGTGGATGATGAGTTGCGACATCATTCTATTGCTGTATGTGGATGGTACGTTTTGCTAGCAGGATTGTACATACAGGGTTTTGCTGAGCTAAGGGTAAGATTAGTTCAGTGGCATGTCATGAGGAGTTTGGAGCAGAAAAATTCTTTGACATGGGAGACATGGAGATCATAGGTTGATTTTGTCTCCAGTGGGAGCTAATGTGAATCAGGGATTGGCAAGGTTCAGGTTGCAGAGCCGGAGCACACTAAGGGCTAGATAGGTACAGTGTCCGAAATCACATGAGGTTTGGTATAGACCTGAGTATTCCCATGCAGTGGGAGCTGTCAGAGAGTTAGGAGCCAATTTGGGGAAGTGGATTCTCAGGTATTTGAGAGGGACCAACAGCAGGGATTCATGCTATGCAGGGTCAGGACTTCACTACATGTGTTTGTAGGTTCAGATGTGGTAGGGTACTCGAATGACAGGAGGTACATCACAGGTTGTGTGGTGGGTTGTCTTCAAGATTGAGCTTGAAGAGGGATACAAACTAGGAAATAGATTAGACAGAGTACAGGTACAGGTATAGGTACAATGCAGCTGTTTATCTCCAAGTGGGAGATTGTTAGGTTGTAGAGCTAAAAGCTTCACTGATGCAGACATGGAGGAGGTTGCAGGAGAGTTGTAGAGTGTCACAGACTTTGGCGTTGGTCTGGCCAACCGACGTCGGCAGGTAGGAGACAGGAAGCAACCGACGTCGATCAGAGATCGGCCGACGTCGGTGACCCCCAGGCAGACAGGGACCGACGTCGGTCGCCTGTGTGGTTTGACTGTGAGCTTATTACGAGCAGTTAGCTAACGAACCAAGTGTTTGCATGATGAGAGCTATTTTTAGACTGAGAGCTGCGGATCTAATTATTGTAATTAGATGTCTAATCATTGTTTGGATGAGATTTATATAATAGACTCATGGTTGTATTGGAAAAGTGTTCTAGTTTGAGTTGAGCAAAGTTAGCTCCTTCTGTGTGTGAGGTGAGCAAGGGTGTTCTTCCTAGTTCCACAACAGTACCAAGGTGGGTGCTGGTTTTGGAGAGTCAGCAAGATTCTTCAGGTGTGTAGGATCTTGGTCACAGGTGCATGGCCTTTATAGGAGATTTACATGGTAAGTAAGATCGTTGATTTGCAGGTGTATGTGTGTGCAAGGTCAAGGTTCACAGGTGTGTAGAACCAGGTTGATTTGCAGGTGTGCAAGATCAGATAGGATAGCAACACAATAGGGAGCAGTATCAGGTAGGATCTACTTGGAGTACAGGGGTGTACTTGGATAGAGCAAAGAGGAAGGCAAGGGAGTTCCTTCCATAAGTATGGTCTGTTGAGGTGCAGGTTATTGCAGGTTCATGGGAGATCTACTTGAAGTACTTTGAGTACTTGTGGAGTGCGTGGAGCACTTGTGGTGTGCGTGGAGCACAGGAGGTGAACACCAACTCTGTGTTTGAGTTGTGTGTTGGGACCTGAGAGAGAGAGAGCTTTGAGGAGAGAATTACTGTTCACTTGAGGTGTGGCAAGCCTCTGAAGAGGTGGTGGAGAAGAAGTGGCATCTTCTTTATTGTATTCTTTTCTGTATAAGTATTAATACAAGTTGTGTATTATCTCTCATATCATGTGTTATTCTGAATTCTAGTTACTTGTTGATTCTGGTTATTTCCTCATATTAAGTTGCTTGGTTTGGTAATCAACTGTATGCTTCCAGTGTTTCGTATCCTATCATCTTATCAATGTATTCTTGGTGTGGATTAAAGCTCAAGTGAAGGAGAAATACTTTTATCATCTATGAGCATTAATTTAAAAATTTTAGAGAGATTTATAGGAATCATTTGTTGATGAAAGGATTTAGCAAATTAATGACTAATTAGAGCTACACATCAACTATCAAAACATGCTAACCACTGGCAAGAGGACTGTTAGTGTCAAAGGGGTCCAATAATAGTCACGTTACTTTCAGAGGGGTATAATTATGGTTATTTAATTATATCATTATTTTATTTATGTATGCTCCTCTACATTATTTCATAACCTATTTTTTATATTTTTAACCTTTATAAAAACTTAGGTGAGATAAAAATTAGGTACACATCTGACACCCCCTTTTCAATTATCAGTCATCCTACATACTTTCATCCATTCACTTTACCCTAGGCATACATTTATTAACTACATTTTTTTAATATATATTATATTTACCTTATATCCCATTTTATCATGGTTCGTGTAGTTTTTTTAATCACTTGTGCACCCTCCACATAAAAAAAATCCTTCAAAAAACTATTCAAAATGTAATTGATACAACCAAAAAATAAACTTTACCAAAGATCTAAAACTTGAATCATATGATAAATATCATGATGTATTACTCTAATTTTTTGGCTTATGAAGTCCTTGTATATAAAATTTATACCACTTTTATAACACCTGAGTTTGAATTGTTTAATAAAAATGGTGATCCTTCTCATCACATCAAAGCTTTATATGCTTCATGTATTTATTTTGTACAAAATGATATACTATAGACTAAGCTCTTTCCAATAAGTCTTAGGAAATATGCCTTGGATTGGTTTTATTCCCTATGATTTAGATCTATGCCTAAGTTAAATTATTTGGTTGATAGTTTTTTATCTCATTTTTCAACCAACATTATCCAAAAGGTCATGTTTTCTCAGCTAGCACATATTAAACAAGGACCCAAGGACCTAATAGTGAGTATGTGTTGGATTCAAAATAATGCTTACAAATATGACTCACCAATTATTTGATATGGAATTGTAAATTATATTATCTTAAAACTTTCTTTAACCTATTAAAAATAAAGATATGTCCAACACATATTAGTATTTTGATGAACTTAGTCAAACAATTAGGAACTATGAGATAAAACATTAAAAGGTGAAGATGTTTAAATATGTGACCAATGCCCCTACCTCTAGTGGAGCTAAATATGAGGATAAAAAATAATTCAATACTAAGACTAATTATAATACTTTTCAGGCTAAGAATGTGACAAATAATGAATTCAATGCAGTATCTCAACCACCTAAAAAGTTTTTCCTTCCACCTCAAGAGAAAAAGCAATATACACAGTTAGTTAAGAGTCCTCATCAATTACTTAAATTATTTATTGAATGCAACATGATATATTTACCTCTACAATGTGAGTTAGAATTTTATTGGAATTACCTAATAATTATGACATTAATGCATATTGTGATTATCATAGAGCTTTAATTCATACTACCAAAATATTTTTTTCAATAAAACATAAGATTCAAGAATCAATTGATAGCAACCAAATACAAGTGGAAAGAAACAATGATATTTTTAATTAATTGGTTGCTCAAAAAAATTAATGTTTGAAAGTATATACTAGATTCTTGTGAACCATACTACTAAAAATAATAAAAATCAAGATGATGTTCATATGGTAGCTCAAAAATCATCTCCACTAGTTTCAAACGCTCATATCAAATATGGTTTCATTGATGTGGTCATAGATACATGTAAAGAGACTACTTAAACTATTTTCTATGACCATATGAATCTAATAGATTATTTTAAAATGGACCATTATTCATGTGAGATTTCATAGATTGACATTCAAAGTTAATAAAAAGATATATGGTTGATAATGGTTCAAGTCTAAACATGTGTACAATGCAATTTATTTATAGTTTTATATATACTCAGAATGACTTAGATGGTATAACTACTATTATAAGAGTATATGACAACTTTAATTGGACACCTCTTAGGTATCATATTACCTATTATAGGTCCAAAGACTAATTTGGTGTGGTGTCATGTAATATTGGATAAAGGCACATATAATGTATTACTTAAACACCCATGGCTTAATCAAAATAAAGTCATCACATCCACATTACACTAATGGTTAAAGTTTGTACATGATTTTAAATTTATTACTATTCCATGCACTCCTTGTGAGTCATAAATACAAAATAAACATGAGGTATTTTCTAAAGAACTACTAGAATTATAATTTTTAAGACCTAAAATGACTACACCTAGAGTTAAATTACCTACTCACCCACACACTAAGGTAAAATTATCGCATCATATTGCACATATTCAAGATATAACACCTATAAGGGGTTCAACCATATTAAATAAAATTTGAACTAAGAAACCTGATTCTTTATAAGAAGATAAAATAAATAATTTACATAATAATGATCATAATAGCAGTGATGGTGATTCTAGTTATCTATAGATACTAAAATATAGTATTAGATACTTGACAATGTCAATTTTGACTTACATTTACCCTACATGACTTGTACATATGTATATGAATCTAATTCATCGTTATCTCACATACACATGCTATCTATGGGTCCAGTCCTTATAATTGTAGTCAATCACATATAATGATTCCCTTAGTCTAGGAGAAACTACTAAAATATCATACTTAGACATCTCTATATCATCAACTAACTATTCATGTCTCCTGGATACTAATGTCAAACTTATAACATATTGTTTGATGGTATTGCTTACATCTAACAGTTTCATTCTTTACCTATCAATGACCATATTAAAAAATCAAATCATTCTTATGGGTCATCCAATCTACCTAGCATGTAAGTGACATGAGAAATTATATAAAAAGTCTCATATGAATACAAAATAAGTCTAGGCTTATTAATCATCTATCAAGCATACCAAAACACTTGTACATTTAAAGGAGCTACCATGTTATTCCCAATTTGAAAATAATTCACAAGGAGTGGGTCTTATCCAAGTTTGAAACACATCAAATCCAAGCCAAAGTTATCATTTTCCAAGTGTTAAAAGTTAGATCACAATTTTCATACATTAAAGGACCACTAATTACACATGTATTCTTAATAGGTAGAACCACATGCAATTTTACTTCCCTCTTTAGAGTATTATACATGTATAAAGTGATTAGGAATTTATTAGGGAGTGGTCTGGGTTAGCTCAACCCTTTTTTCCCCCCATTTTTAGGACTAATTTTATCATTGCAAGTGGACCTAGGTGTTTAAGTGAAGGAGATTGATTTATGTGAGTCACACACATAATCAGACCTCAAGATCACAAACATAATCATAACATACGTAGTCACACTATCATGAACCTCAATAAAAGGGTGAAATTCATGCAGATAAAACCATCATTTTCAAAACATAGTGACTAAAAGTATTGTTCTTAATATAATGATACTATCTAGGCACACATAAAATTATAGATCCTGATATGAATTGCCTCTAATATAGTTTCAATCCTTCACTACTTCCTATCTATAGTCTCAACCCTTTATAAATTAGTTATCCACTAAGTATCTTATCCCCTTCTTGTACTTTCCATATTTAACAAATTAAAGAGCCAAATCAATTTCAATCTTCTAAATGCAAATTTATACTTGATTATTATACAATGAAATTTAAATTATTACAATAGTTTATATCTTATTTAGGGTGAGATTCAATCTAGAATAGGGTAAAACATATTAATGAACTGATATATTTCTTGATCATTACCAAACCCTAGGTTTCCCTTTGGTTTTCATCTTTATTTCTAAGATTTTCAAACTTTTGCCTTAGGGGTTTCATTTTCAAATATGTTTTTTGATCTCCCCTAATATTTAAAATTACACATGGCTATAATGGATGAACATAATTTCTATTTTTGATGCAATGTATGGTTGTAATCATTGCATGTCATTTTCCTTTACCATGAAAATATGTAACAACTGTGTAAGTCCATGGATCAAATTTTTGTAATTTATAAGGCTAAAAATAATAATGAACAATCATTAGCCTTCTTTAACTCGTATTTTGTTTACTTCAAATATGCATTGCTTCATGTTACCACTAGGTGCCAAAGGGCATGCATGACTCCTTTTTTCCCTCTTCCCCCTAGACCATAAGGTTTTCTCAACTATAATCCTACCATTATTCACCTAAGGTTTATAATGGATTTTATAATACATGTGAAACATAATATAGGTATTCAACATGTTCCTCCTCAACCTCATCCACCTCTCATAAATCAAACCAATCAACCCAAGGTAATGACATCATTGATCAACTAAAGAATACACATGTTAATATTTATATGCTCAAATTACTAAAGAGATGAATTATTTACAAGAGAAAGTTATATGAGGCATTATGTGAAAAAGCTATCTAGAGTAATACATAACCTACAAATTTTATATTTAAAACATCATTACCTTTGATGAGGAAGACTTGCCTACACAACACATAATAGAGAAAATATCAGATTATTTTTTCATGTCTAAGTTTAAAGAAAATAAATCAAATATGTGTTGATAGATAACAATGTAGGGATGAATATATTATCATATCCTTCTTAAGAAAATCATGTGTCAATATGAATAGTGTTAAAGAAAATATCAGAATATAAAAGGATTTAATAACATTCAATGTCAAATATTTGGGTCAATATCATTAGATATATGACTAGGACCCAAGGTGATACCTACCATATTTCAAATCATGCCTAATCCTATACAACTTTATTTTAGGGTGACCTTGGATATATTCCATGGAAATAATGCCATATACATTACCAATGTGTATCATATTAATGCATGATGATTATTCATACACATTATCCATATATGACAATCCTTTTAGATATTGCAAGACTAATGAAATTTAGAGACAATCACATTTTGGGGATTATTCTATAATACCTCCATCACAACCCATCCCATTATAAAATATGCATACATATGAGGTGGGTGAATCAAATAAATTAAATGACAAATATCTAGTTATGACCATTCATATAACACCATAAGCTAGTACAACCCTAAATGAGATAATTCCATATCTTCTTTTGGTGGTAAACTTATAAATAAATAATATGGTTTGGTCCCATGTTACTATGATATTGATCATGATGATAATGATATGTAAGAAAACATAATTTTCAATGGAAGCTCTATTTCAATCCTATTGATTTAATTGACTATCTATCTCATGCTTTGCTCACACTTATTAGAGTTAGAGAATATTGGGATAACTCATATACAAAGAGCATGGAGAATTCAAAATTTATCACTCAAGAACAATCTTTAGAGGCAACAAAAAGATAATAATGTTAGATAATCAATATATTAAAAATGTAAAAAATAGCTGCAATGATATCTCGCACTATGATTATTCTATATTAAAGGGACAATAAAGGGAAACTTTCATAAAGTTAAATAGGAATCTGGCATAAGAACATTTATACATCTCAAACTATCACAAACGTTGTGAGAAAAAAATAGTGAATAATGTGGATTTTTTAGATATAAAACCATTTTTAACACTACAACTAACGAGTCTTTAAGATAAACCAAGTATCATATTACAAATGCTACATGAAAATAATTTGATTTCATTATAAGTACTAGACATCAAGCAATGGGATGACTATCACATCATGAAGGTAAATCATATTGTGATTTTCATAGAATTATTGGGTATAAAATATATCGTCGCATAGTGTTATAGCCAAAAATCCAAAAGTATAAGAATAAAGGGACCATTAAAGTTATCACACTACAAAAATAATGTTCATCATTAACTCTTATATAACTCTCTCTCTCTCTCTCTCTCTCTCTATATATATATATATATATATATATATAACACAAATACCATAAGCATTGAAGGCAAGATATTTTGACCATCATAACATATATAAAAGGTGCTTATCAATACCATATTCAAATTGATGAAGATGAAATCCTAAATGTAGGTGGTTTTGCATTATTATGATAGTTGGGACATGACATTGATGAATTATTTAATCCACATCAGGTACCTTCCTTAGACATATTAGTGTACCAATTGCTTATGGAACAAAGGTTGTCAATACACCCATATGGGTGATAGCTTCTCCCACCCCATTCTCATTTATATTAGGACATGATTAGTTGTACCTCATGTAGGACACAATGGATATAAAAAATTAGTATATTACCTTTTTACATAAAGGGGATTCAATCAAAATGCAACTTAATGGTGATGGTACTCATGAAAAGTCAAAATCTTCAAAGACAACTACAAGCACAAAACTTGAACAATTAAAAATAGAGGAAGAAAATGCAACGAGTATATATAAACTTAAATACAAGTTAAGTTATACTAAATCATTTGACTATTAGGATGGAATGGGTGATTTAGCCATAATAATATTTCTTCATATATTCAACAATACAAAAAAATAAAAAAATTCAAAAAATACAAAAATATTCAAATAATAAAAAACTAGAACCTAAGCATAATGTGATTGATAGTTACATTATTTACATATGTTATTTATCACATGTTTAGTTTATGGTATATTTTTTCTATACACACATGCATTTCAAGGTATATGAGTGTGATGTAGGACATACAAGTCATATATGGATACATAGATGTTGGACTTTCCTATACCTAAGGGCCATGCCAATGTTAGGGACATATTATTCCATAGGTCAAGTTATTACATGTTAGATATTTCTATGACCCTTTACCTTTTTGAGTTACATATATTTCTTACATGTGTCTTGATAGTTACTCATATCTTACACAATCTTACATGGATATGTTAGTCTACTATGTTGTAATATTTACATACATGGATGGTGTAGAGTAGTTTTCACTTGTTATATGCTTCATTTATGTTATTTATATTTCATGATAGGTTATTCATTGCTTATTTATGGTGTGTATCCCTTGGCCTTATATGTGCAATATTTATTTTTCCATCATTTGTGACATGTTCATGCCCCTTAATTTCGGCCCTTGGCCTAGTTTTTGTGTAACATTTTCATGTCCCTTGTTTGAAACCTTGACCTTATGTGTGAAATAAAGTTTTATTATAAGTTCCTTTATTGTGTGCATTATATCCATATCATTATTTCCTTATCTTGTTGATATTATTGATTTTATGGGTGACATGATTTATGTCACACATCTCCCATTC
Source organism: Torreya grandis (assembly GCA_037957365.1). Lineage (NCBI taxonomy): Eukaryota > Viridiplantae > Streptophyta > Pinopsida > Cupressales > Taxaceae > Torreya > Torreya grandis. Next base: position 1,337,189 of record JARHVA010001127.1, read on the forward strand.
ATGTGTGATGTCATGATTCATATCATGCACGTATCTTATTCTATATTCTTATTCAATAAATATACTAGTGAGAGTTTCTATTTTGTTCTTTATTGATACATTTATCTTTCCATGACACTTATATGCCTAATATTACATATTTTTCAAACATGCTTTGATGACATAAACATTACTATGCTAAAATATTCTCCACATGTTGAAATTGTTCTATAAGATTACATCTCTATAAATAATACAATTAACTCTTTTTTTTAGATGAGTGACTTAATGTCTATATCCATCACCTTAAAATGGGGGCATATTGGTGGGATTGTCATAGATATTTAATCTTCCATGATTATAATATTCATTTTTTTGGATAAAATATAGGATTTGGAGATTTCAAAGTGGTTTAGATATTGGTTTGATTTAGATATGGGATAGATATTTAAAAATTACTAAAAAAAGGGCATATGCCATGCACATGCACTCACTTTACCAAGACATGAGTTATAGATTAAAAATTCATATACACTTGGGTGCTTATGTAATGCATATGTACATAGTTTTCTAAGAATAATAGTTACAAGTTTTCACATATAAATATATTTGAGATATGGGTTCTCAGTTTTAACATATATATACATATAATACTATATAATTTATCACTAATTTAGGGGACATGATACTTTTTCATGCATTTATACATTATGGAAGTTTACATCTGGGACCGATTCATGGGGAATGATGATTTTTCATGCACATACACACTACTACAATTTTTTATTTTGTAAACACATTTAATGGTACCTAGCAGTGAATACCCTTGAATCTATAATTATGTCTAGAGTATTTGATTCATGTTAATTTAGGTGATGTAGTTTAGGTTTAGTGACACTCAATAGCCTTGGCATTACTCATAATGAGCCTAATATATGGATATTGCCTTATCTTAGGGTTACAAGACCAATATAATATTAGTTATTTGAGTTATTATGATTGAGGTTCAATGATTCTCAATAGCATTAGAACTAATCCATAGTAATGAGGGTTGGGGCATTTGTCTTCCCAATCTATAGCCTTCCTTAGTTACACCAAATTGTAATTTATAACCCCCATTTCTCCAAATGGTTCAGTAAAAGGAACCATTCTAAAATTATTTAATAAGGAAGCATCATCTCTAACAAGTTATAGTGCAACATAGTTTCACCCACACACGTGTACTCCTTCCTTATTCTTAAAACTTCTCAAATTTCAATTATAGTTTAGATTTCAAATTTTATTTTAGGGACATTGATTGCAACATGTTCAATATAGGTATGTTTGGATCATGCTATAAATTTAGAGCATATTATAAACATAAAGTGTGTTGTTCACACTTAGGTGTGCATTTATCATTTTAATATATTATTTTTAATGCATTTAAATACTAGAATAAAAAAGGGAATTTTTAGATACTAAAAATTTGGTATTATGTACTTGGCATTGTTATTTTTGACTTACCTTCACCCTACATGACTTTTGTATCCATATATGAATCTAATTCATAATTATATCACATCCACATGCTATCTATAAGCCAATCCTTATAATTGTTGTCATTAATGTATATGAATTTCCCTAGTTTATGCCAAACTAGTAAACTATTATACTCAAACATCTCTAGATCATCAGATCAATATTCATGTCTCTTGAATAGTAATGTGAAACTCAAAACATATTGTTTGATGATACCACTTGAGTTTGACAGTTTCATCCTTCACCCACTAATGATAATATTTCAAAACCAAATCACTCCTATGGTACAACCTATCCACCTATTATTTCGGTGGCATGATAAATTAACCAAAAAGTTTCATCTAAATATAAAATAATTCTAGGCTTAATAATCATCTAAAAAACATCTATCAATTATACTAAAACATTTTCACATTCAAATTAACTAATTTATTATTCCTAATTTATAAATCAATCATAAAAAACAAGTCTCATCCAAGTCTAAAGCACCTCAAAGCCAAACCAATGTTTTCAAATTCTAAGTGTTTAAATCTAGATCACAGGTTGCATACATTTAAGGATCACCAATTTCACACATAAACCTAATGTGGATAACTACACATGATTTTAATTCTCTATTTGAAGTATAGAAAATGTAAACATTACTCAACCATTAATTGGGGAAAGGTTGGGGTTAACTCAACCCATCATTTTCCCCATTTTAGAGTTCTAAGTTTATCATTACAAGTGGACCTAGGGTTTTAAAAGTAGGATACATATTTATGTGATTCAAGTGAATAAGTAGACCTTATAATCAAAAAAATATTTTTAACATAAATAGTCACATAATATTTTACCTGAACATAAGGGGAAAATTCATGCAAATAGAACTGTCAAATTCAGAACATAGAAACTGATGATGGTGACTTGAGGCTGATGATACTATTTGGGATTACACATAAATCTATATCCTAATATGAATGGATTATAGTCTAATTTAATTCCTTCCCTACCACCTATTTATAGTTTCAGTCCTCTATAGAGCAATTAACCTCTAAGTATCTTATCCCCTTATTGTAATTTATATATTTAGCAAGTTAGAGAGCCAAATAAATTTCATCATTATACATTTAGATTTATACTTGATTGTTATACATCATAATATAAATTATTAAAACATTATATATATATATATTATTTAAGGTTATCATTAATCCAAAATAAGATAAAACATTATCATACAACTCGTGATTATATAAATAATGAAACTAGTGAGGGTGATACATTTGACTCAGATTTTTGGTCCTTTGGATTTATGGATCTTGATCATGAAGATAAGATGGAATATGTTTATATGAAGTATGGCCACATATATGATTACATATATGGGTTTATTTATTATAATTTCTTCAATCTCATGTGCTTCAATGAAACAATCTATTGTATATAACTTCTTTTTTTGTTTTGTACCTCTAGTGCTTATTCTATCTCTTGCTTTGTGTATGGATTTTGGGTTCATCATAATTACTTCTAGTAATTAATTGTTATTCTCTCTTGAGTTGTTTTTTTTTCTTGATTTTTCTAATTTTGACATCTATCTTATTTGATTTTTCAAGTTACCTTCTTATTTATTGGAACTTTTTCCCAAGGCCTGGTCGCTAGCACCCCTATCTATGCACTTAATGGTAATATTCCCTATGCCAACATGTCATGAGGAAAAATATTAACTATGCTCACCTAAGGCATAAATAAAAATATCTAGGTTTGGTTTGCATTAGTTGATAATGATGTTATCAAGGGAAGAGTAAATAGATTAATTCATATCACTTATACCTAGCCTAGGTGCCTAGATGATTCCATTCAACACACATATTTAATTAGAATATGTAATGTAAATTAGCTTGACATAAATTATTTGCATATGAATATCATACCCAAGGATAAAACATGAATACCATACTACATCTCTAGTACAAAATATGGTCGTATTAATGGTTAAAAAAGTGAGATTTACATCAGGGTGGGGGTACATACAAGCTCTATAATCTTAAATAAGGTAGCATGATGCTAATATCCTTTCACTCTTTGCTCCAAAAATGAAAAAAATATTGTTTAACCTATTCTACTTCTCAAAATAACAATAACCACAATAATAACAACAATAACCACCCTTTTCCCTTATTAGAGGACGATAATTTATAGAGATCAAGTGGAGTGGGAAGATAATTGATGTCAGTCTTCTTTGAAATTATAATACTCCCTACTCATTATCCCACTTATTTTACCAATAACATGGTGTCAATATTTAGGCCATCTCCCCCACTGCATATATTTATCTCTTCTACTAGAGTATTTGGGATGTGACCTACCTAGATCTCAAAATTTATCCAGACATATTGTGAGTTGGTGGTGTTTTAGTGGAATTATATTTGACTCCCTTTACACCCTTATTTTTGGATGATGTGGTCATAGTCAAATGTAAATCCATTTACTTTGGGTCAACATTTAACCCATAGTAACCGGGTTATCCATCCTCAGTCAACTAGTTATTCCTTATGGGTTTGTCCTTTAGGAGGTGGGGACATATAGCTATGGAATGATAATGTGCATCTCTCTCTAGAACTCATCCCACTAATGTATGGAAAGTTGAATGATATCTTGTGTTACGACTAATTCAATGATTATCCTTTGAAGTTTAGTGAATGATATCTTGTGTTATGACTAATTCAATGATTATCATAATGGGGAAGGGTTCAACTTGCTACTTTATCTCACCTAGGTTCTCTAACACATCCTTTAGGACTTCTTTTAGAAATATCTCTTCATCTAGGGTTCTTCTTTGAAGATTTAAAAATAACATCTCCAATTACCTCTTTGTAGCACCTATTTCATGGGTAAGTGCCTCTACCTCTTTAGTAAAGAGGATTGCTTCTCATTGTTCAAATTTGTGAAGAACATCACAACTTAATCTTTTTACTCATATTCTAAATAGGACAATCATAACTAGATTATCTTGGATTACTTATAAAAATTCCCAAACAAGTGTTTTATATTAACCAAATAGTCAACAAGGGTTTTTAATGCATCCTTAAAAATTTCAATTATTCAGTGTAATCGAGCTAGATGTCCTCTAGCTTGTCTTGGGGCCTTCGAGAATGTTTCTCCCTTTCAATGAGCATGTTGGACAAGACCACTAAATTTTTAGATGGGATATGTGCAATATCAATTATGTCTAAGAGGTTATGTTGGGTTCTAAAAATCTTGTCACATAGGTTTAGGGATCCAACATTTACCTCCTAAAGTTGTTATTCAACAATTTCTAATTTAGCTCGCTGCTTATTCAACATATGTTCTACCTTAGCCTGCCTTTTCTTGTCTTGTTTGAGGGATTACTCGACATGTAGGTGATTTCTCTATTATTCATCATTGTCTTTTACCAAATAAATTTTAGTTTTTTTCTAATGTCATTAGGTCTTTGCATTCACCAAATTCTATCGAGTTACTTTGGTAACCAACTTCAAGAGAGCATTCCAAGCCTATGCTCCAATGAAATACCTTAAATTTATGAGGAACAATCTTGGTCCTAGATGGATATTTTTTGGATCCTCCCTAAAGTATTCCAATGTAAAGGATAGAATTTTTTAGGTTGTCAAGAAAGCCTAGTTTGATGCCAAGGCATCCCAAAGATATAGGTGCTCGTATTACACCCTATTATGTTGCCATTTCTAAATAATGTTGTTACATCCTTACCTAGATGTTTAAGCACCCTACCATGGGGGATGTCTTCCATAAGGATGACCTCATCTTCTTCTAGCCCTCCTTGTTCTCTTTGTCCTCCTAGATCAACTTATAGTTACTTGTTTTCTTCATCATGTGGCTTCTCATCCTCAAATTCATATGGGAGGTTAATATCCTCCTTCTAGTTCTCAATTATATTCATTATGGGTTCCTTAAATTTATCCTTATCCTCTTGGTTGGATGGGGATTTTTATAGGGCATCCTCCATTTGGGTTATATCCCCAACATGGATTTCTTCATCAATCCTACATAACTCTTATTGTCAGCCATATGGCCCTTCTATTTCATACACATTTATCAAACCCTTCCCTTTTTCTTATCTAGTTGGTGGAGATGATGCCTTCTCCTCTGGTTTTGGCATCAATCAATGCCTTGCTTTAGGTTGGGGTGATCAAGGTGCTTCCTCCCACTTGGTTATCTTAATGATTAGAGGTACTGTTGATGCATGTATGTGTATCATAGGGTTTTCATAGTGTTGAAAACACTTCTCATTTTAAGATTCCAAGAATCTTATTCATGGGTTGCTGGTTATGATCTTCCTAAGATTTATGGTGGAGTAATGACCAAGCTATTTGACTATTTCATAAAAATGATAATGTAAATGGTTGTTGGGAAATAATCATGATCTTAAAATTTGTGAAATATGAAAATTAGTCTAACTAATTCTAGTGAACAATGATCAGAAACTAAGTCTAAAGATCTAATCTAGTATGAATATTTACAATAAAAAACTAAACTGCAACTATTTGATCAAAAAGATGAGAAAAGAGGTAGGGTAGGGCAGAGAGAAGAATATTATTGATCTTTAGTCTAGACATATTGACAAAGCTTAAATTTCATCAAAGACATGTAACCAAACTAGTATATGACATGAAATTTCCAAGAGCATAGATCCTATCATACACTAGGCAAATGTCTAAGGATAGTTGAAACAATACAAATTATAAATCAAATTGGATTTAAAGATTTACTTCTACAAGAAAATTGCATTTGCACATATTCAAAAAAAGCAATGAAAATGAAATGAATCTAAAATATTTTAGTCAACCTAGCATAACCTAAAATTAACAACTCTACATTACCATTCACACATATAGAATTCATAAAAGCAATTCAAATCTGAACATCAAACCATAAAATTGAGGAAGCAACCATGATAAGAAACACATAAACAAATATGAGACAATATTTGCATAATTATCTTGCTTGCATTACTTGCTCCAAAATTTACACAAAAATTTTGTTGCTCTAAAAAACTTCCTCCTCTTTATAATGATAATACCCACTTTTATAGGCAACCTGTGAGGTATGTTGGTCAGTCATATCAAATGAGAATTAGCCAAGTGTCAAGGAAAATTATCCTTTTAAAACATTCTAGAATCAATGACACTTGTCATATGTAACTAACCCATAAGTCATATGCGTTACAAATTGCATATGCTTTTACAAAATAGAATATTATTTTTAAAATGATTTACATGATTTTGTTACAAAAGAATAAACTAAGTCAACTCAATTGAATTTGAGATGCTCTTATTTCTATAGCCTTTTATTTTTGTGCCAACATATTCATGGCATTATCATATTGCCCATAAATTAACCTTAGATTGATGATTGGTTCCAAGAATATCTCCTCTTCTTGTCCTACCAAATCTTTGAAAACTCCATCATCTCTTTCCAAGGCTTCCTTAATGCTTCTAGAATTATCAATCTTCTCATCTACTGATAGGATCATGTCTAAGATATGCTTATTATCATCCCTTATAATGCTGTAGATTTTATTCTTTACCTCTTGGATGAATTGAGTAGCCCTATGTTTGAACTCCTCATTAGTTATCAATCTAATAGGACTGAGGATGGTTGGATCCTTGATCAAGCTTCTTGGTATTTACACCATTCTATTATCTAACTATTTGAAGTCATTAGAGAGACCTTATATGCCTTTGAAACATTTATTCATATCCTAGATCTTTTCCATCAGAATTACCATAGCCATATTCAGATGTGATAGGATGACTATTTTGAATCCTGGAATTTGGTCTTCCATCAACATCTTGATCAATCCCTTTACCTCCTTATTTGAACCTTGCCACTGATTAACATGATTGAGTGTCATGGTATGCTACTTGTTCACAATATCCAACTTCAAACTTATAGATTTCAAAGAATAAAAAATATCATAAATGGTTGTCTCAAAATTATTCACAACATCTACAGGTACTAAAAAAATGAAATGTTCCTCTATATTCTTCTTTTCCTACTTTATGCCTTTGATGGTAGCTTGTAACCTTTTTTCTTGAGATTGTGCTAACTCTAGAACATCCTCTTCAAATATTGGACCATCCGTTGGTCTTTGTACTTTTTTATAAGTTAGATGAGTCAAAGGTTCAACTTTTTGATGCATAAGCTCTTCATTACCTTCCATGACCATTGTCTCGATCACTCTTTGTAAGTCAGTAGTATTCAAATCATATCTAACTCCAACCGAGGACTGACCCATATGATTGATTGGGACCTGTATTTATAATTATCTAGATGATTGAGCTTGAGTAACAATTCTCTTTTCTTCTTCTTTTTGCAAGGTAATGATCCAAGGTTTCAATTCTTCTTGCATAGGGATGCTAGTAGCCTTTACTAGAGCCCATGGATGGTATGTAGTAGGAAGTTTCTATAACCTTGGTTCATATATGGACCATTTAGGAATAGGTGGTCCATATATTAGGTTCTCCTCACTAAACAAGTTAATGTTCTCCGAAGGTGGTGTGATAGTCACTTTAGCTTTCTTTACCTTTTGACCAATTATAGTCTCACCTTTTCTCTTAGGAGGATCAATGAATATCAAGTCTAATGATTTATCTTTTCCTTTTTCCTACTTAGTTTCCTTAATACTTGCCTCTTATGTATCTAAATTTGAATCATATGTTATAAACAACATTATCAATGCATCTTGAACAGATTCTTGAGGATCTAAAGACATCAAATGAACCTCCTGTTGAGATAAATATTGCTCTATTGTTCTAGATGATTTAGGAGGTGAAGAGATGGAAGTAATTTATCCTCATCTTCTTTCTTCTATTTTATGATTTACTTGTGTATCTATTGATGGAAGTTTAAAAGATTCAACACTACTAGGTGATATTGTTTTGGACCTAACTACCATATATCTTCCATTTTCTAGTCTCTATTCAATCTAGACTCAAGATTTATATTATGCTTTTTCAATCTTCTAGCAACTTTATAGTAGGAGGTTGAATTGGTGTATACATAGTCAAATGTATTGGGTTCATGCTCATAGGGCACAACCAAAATTCCTTTAAGTATCAAATGTTCCTTTACCTTGCCATAGGGGTCCCACTATCTATGATCATCAATCTACAAGTTAAATGAAAGCCTATGCTTTGAAGTAACTTCAATGTGGTCCCATTGTCTAAAAATAGTTTTGCCAATTATCATAGGAAAACTATGTAAACGTCCTTTTCTCTTAGTGTTGCAAATGTCATCGATCCCATTGAAGAGTTGATAGGCAACCTCTTGCTCTGATAGTTTGTTTGGAACATAGACTGGTAGTTTGAGAAGGGAAATTTGGGTTCTTTCAATTCTTATAATCATGGAATCAGGATAAAGCCATATGTCCCTCATTACCTCAATTGACTTATTGATTAAAGGGCTTATCCTCATCATAAGAATACCATCAATAGCTTGGCTTAATGCAGGGTAGACACAATCACATATGAATTGAATATGGTCTCTATACTTATAAATATGCAATTTGGAATAGTATTGAGACACAGTCTGAATACCATTAGGAGACCATTATCTTTGATTGGGGATTTTGGTGGTAGCACACAAGGCATTTAATAGGTAGGACATCATGTAGAATTTAGTCCTTTTCTTGTTTTTAATCCCATATATCTATCTGATTAGGGAAATACTAATAATTTCACCTAATGGAGGAACCACCACTTCTTCAATGGTGAAATATACCATAGGGACCCACATTGGTTCTACACGTGCTGTATGTGCACATCCATACAACTTGTTCAACATGGTCATGGCCATCCTAACTCCAGGTCTAAATTGGCTCAAAGGGATGTTCTTCATAGGATTTATAATGAGTTGATTACCTACTTCTAACCATTTTGCTAGGATATCCATCATGGTGTGTTTCTGAGCCCATGAAGTAATGGATGCTAGGTCTATTTAGGGCCTATGCAACTTATAGTAAGAGTCAAAAGCAAAAGGGGAGATATATGCAATTTTCATTAGACTAGATTCATGAACAATAATACCCTTATCATTTCTAATATCTTTGAAAATTAGACCAAGGACATCGATATAGTGTAGTACCTTTGGTTTGGTAGTCGCATAGTGAAATCCTATCATCTAGATTTCCATAATATCATCATAAAGTCTCTTCACTAGGAGCAACTTTTATTCTTACTTGGTTATGACTCCTTAGTTCTCAATTGTCTAGAACAACTTTAAGTAATTGTTGTCTCCTATGTTTAATGAAGCAACTATGAATTTTGTATCTTTGAAAACTTAGCCTTCTACATCTGATGTCAGGTACAGTTCAACTACCTTCTTTAAAGCAACTCCATACATTTCCATTAATATGATCTTAACTGAATTATCCTTTTGTAAATGATAATTCAAATCTCTCAGATCAACACAATGAATACAAAGACAATTTATGGATTTCTATATATTCTTGGGTTTTTTGGAGGTTTACACAGAGTTTTAATGGTAGTAAGTTTGAAGTATGTGCTTTGGTGACTTAGATCATATTTTGATCATGAATGTATACCTTCACATGCTTGGGTCCACAAAATCGTTCAATGTGATGTGTATAGTTATGTGGCATCCCCTTGCCATGCTTCTTATTTATTTTTAAAATATGACCATTGTCACTTAGACATGTGTCATCATCTTGTGCCTCCTAAAGTTTGATCAAATCTACTCCATCAATTTCCATATACTTGGTTGAATACACACCATTGATATTCATTTTCATGATCAAACACACATATTTGATCTCCTTGAGAGTCTTCTAGCCTTGAATCTTACTTCAGCCATTGATATTTGATTTGGGCTTACGAGATTATGCCACCTAGCAACATTACATACAATCTACATACCTTGAAGTCAATTTCCTTGATTTAATGCTCTTTCCCCATGTGGCATATTTTCATGAAATATGGGATCTTTGACTCCTTGAATCACTTCACATCATTGATTTTCATCTACAATATTGAATGCATACCATTGATATTAATCTGAGTGATTAAATGCACACCATTGATTTGACGAATGCATGATCAAGCACATACCATTGATCTACTCTTTGTACATTTGATTAAATACGGACCATTGATTAGTATCTAGTTTTCCATGATTGTGACACTTGTCACTATCACATTTAATCTTGGGATCCTTTGACATTTTGAATTTGTACTCATTGTAGATTTGTTTTTTTAAGATTGCACACATGCCATAGATCTTTGATCTTGACTTATTGACTTTGAGCTTTGATGTAGATCATCTATCAAGATTTTTACTATTGAATGTGCACTATCGATCTCAATATGAGGGAATTTTGACTTGCTAACTTCAAGGAATCACCCATGCACCATTGATCTAGGATTTTACCTTTGAAGATTTTTCCACTTATTAGTCCCACATTTAATTCTTAAATACAAACAAATAAAATCAATGAATAAGCTCTTAGGATATATAAAGACTTAGAAGAATTTATAGACTAAGGTTTTAATGAATTAATAAACTCAATTAGAACTTAGGTTAAAATTAAGCTAAGGCTAAAATATAATAAAGTAACCCATCAAAGATATGAACCCATTTTAATAAGAAATTAGGCTAAATTAATTTAGACTAAGGTTTTATGAATATTATTTGAACTTGGATTCAATTAATCAAGTAAAGACCAAAGGCTAATCAAAGAGTTTGAATTAATTATTGAAGCATAAAACATGAACATTTTTTCATCTCAATGAGGATCCATTAAACCTTGCAACATTGAAACACATGAATAAAATGTTAGCAACATTAGGTAAAATCAAATAAGGTTTATGTGATAACATGCCAATGTAAGCTAGATCAAACATGATATTCAATAATGAACAATGATCAAGTTGAATACACAAGTTATAACATAATTTTCAGAATTTAAATAAGGGCCTTCATTTTTTAGAAATGGGAGTATATTGACCTCAACAAATGGAAACTTCTAGGGGAAACATTACAAAATTTTAGAATTCAGATACTCTAGTTCAAACTAACAAATAGACTAATCATTCCATATGATCAAGTACCATTATTAGGATCAGTTCATAATTAAAACAAGTCTTAAAAATGCAAAATTAAGTTTAAACATCAAAACTCAGCCATGTTGTGTGTGTGCTTTGATTCATTTATTGATAGCCACTGGATTCAAAGAACAACTTCCAAATTTCATGACCTTAATCATTAACATAGACTTGTAACATATTTAGATATTCATTATGAATCATAATATATGAAAGGGAAGGCTTGGGCATTGATCTGCTACCAACCAAGCATCCATAGCCTTGATATAAATACCTTTCACTCCACTCTAGGCCTTGCTCCACTGCCAGCCAAGAATTTATAGCCCCAATGGAGGTTACCCGACTCACCTTTTCTTATAAAGCTTTTAGATTTTCAATAAGGCTTTTATTTTTTGTTTTTTTCAAATGTATTTAGCTTTTCAACAAAGGTTGAGAACCATAATTAGCTATTTTTTTGGGATTTTTGTCAAATGTTTAATTTTTAGACAATCATCTTTGGTCATAAACTTCATCCCAAGGAATAATATTCTTTAAGTGATAACATTACTTTTTTCTAATAATTCAAGCCTTCACTCAAACACATGCAATCCTTGTTGAAATCAAACTTAGTTTAAAAAAAGGTTTAAGATTTTTAGGGAACAACCAATCTACTTATTAATCTTCATCAGTTTCTCAAAATCATAACATAAAGCTTAGAATTTCCAAAATCCATGATCAACTAATGTTTGAGAGTCATATGCACATTCTTGATTTATAAAGTTCTTTTGAGCATTTAGATGGATTTGGAGCTTGAAGAGATGTCTTGGAAAATACTTATTGAAAGCCAAAGAACATAATAAAGAAAAAAAACACACAAAAATCAAACGTATATTCATAAACACTATTTACAAATAAGGAACAAGCATGAAACTAATCTAAGCTTACCTACACTAACCCTAACTAATATTACAGATTAATCGATGAAGACTTGAGGTAGGACAATAGATAAGTACTGCTTGAGGTACTTCCCATTAGTTGGCAAAGTGAATTCTTCTCCCTACAAGTATTTGAGCTTAAAGGTGTTGTCTCCTAATGTCTCAACAATTTGGTAAGGGCTAATCCACAAAGGAGTGAATTTCTCATGTTTCCCTTTTGTCTTAGATACTTTATCCTATAGGAAAACTAGGTATGCTTGTCTGAACACCTTGATATTTGAATGTTTTTCAAACCATATTTTGATAGTGGTTTGATGTATGTTGAAGTTAGCAAATGATTCTTCTCTTGCATCTTCCATTTGTATGATATCTAACAATCTGGAATTCAGATATTCTTGATCTCCTTCCATATACTCTTACATAAACTTGTAAGTTAGCAATTTTAGAGTAATTGGAAAGATTGGTTCTTATCCATTTACCAAAAGAAATGGTGATGCTTTTATATCATGTTTTACTTTGGTTTTATCTTCCCATAGAACATAGTTCAGCAATTTATGCCATGTCTTTGGTTGTTGAGCTGTATACTTCTTAATAGCTTTCATCAAATTTTTATTTGTAGACTCTGAAACTCCATTACCTTGAGGATAATGATTGGATGAAAACTTGATAACTATTATATTATCATAGGCCCACTCAGTCATCTATGTAGAAGTAAATGCTAATCCATTATCATAGACCAATGATACTAGTGTCCCAAACATTGTGCAAATATTATCTTCTAAGAACTTGATCACATATTCAATCCTACACTAATTTTTTTCCATTGCTTCTATCCATATTGTAAAATAACCTATGGTGGTAAGAATGTTCTTATGACCATTTGAATAACTAGGGTTGATAACCAATACAAATTCTAAACCCCATCGAGAAAATGGTTTGTCTATCAAAACTGGTCTCAAGGGCATAACTACTTTAGGTTCCTTTGTATTAAAGATTTGGCACTAATGACATTCCTTGACATGCTTTTGAGCATCTTTGAAAATGGTTGGCCAATAATATCCTATCCTCAAGATTTTGTAAGTTATTGTTTTCCCAGAGGGGTGTCCACTTCCAAGTTTCTCATGAAAGGTGCTTAAAATTTCAAATGATTCTTCTTTTGAAACACATCTCAAATATATTTCTTCATACTTCTTCCTGTAGAGTATCCCATCTTTGATCAAGAAATGAGTTGCCTTGAGCCTCAAAGCTCTTTTCTATTTTCTACTCAATCCTATATGATAAGAACCATTGATTAGTAAATAAATGATATCATCATCCTAATCATTTGGTTGAAATTTTTGTTATTCAACTTACATGATACTCAATTTAGGATTAGTGTTAGTAATCAATTGAATTAATCCCTGAAACCTTACCAATTTAGTAGTTTAAATCTCAAGATCATAATCTTAGAGTATGGACATCCACTATGGACATCCACTTACCTATTATTTATCATAATTCACATTGACTCAACATGAGTTTGGTAGCATGGTCTGACAATATAAGATGCACTTTATTCCTAATAATATATTGTCTAAACATCTTGACTGCCTTAAGCAAAACACATGTTTATTTATCAATTAGGGAATAATTTAACCCAACATTCTTGAAGTTATTGCTCATAAATGCAATTGGATGATCACATTTATCAATTTTCTAAGTTAAAACAACTATTATAATATGTTCAAAAGCAAAATAATAAAGACAAAAATCTTTTATAAAATCAAGATTTATCAACATAGGTGCGAGTCCTATTGCTTCCTTCATATCCTTGAAGGATTTGTTCATTTATTCATTCCATTTGACCTTTATATCCTTCTTTAGCATGTCATTGAGTGGTTTGACAATCTCTACAAAACTAGAAATGAATTTCTTTAAAAAATTGATCTTCCTAAAGAAATATTTTAGTTATTTTTTAATATTTTAAAATTGATATAACATTAACTCTATCTAGATTTATAGAAATCCCATATTTTGTTATCATATGTCCTATTAATTTCCCTTTAGTTACAAAAAATGCTCTTTTTAGGGTTAAGGTAAAATTCATACCTTCTACAACGTTCAAATACTTATTGGAAATGTATTATGTGATCTTCACTATTCTTGGAAAACACAGTCAGATCATCCATGTATATAATGATACACTTACTATGAGACCTTGAAAGGCATGGTCCATATCTCTTTGAAAGGTAGCCCCTACATTAATGAGTCCAAAAGGCATCCTCTTTTAGGAAAAAGTACCCCATTTTATTGTGAATGTAGTCTTCATTCTATCTTCCTTGTTAATAAGTACCTGATTATAACCTGAAACACCATCCAAGAAAAACATCATGATAGAACCACTAACAATTTGAATCACTTGGTCAATGGATGGAAAAGGGTAATTATACTTTTCAAAATATTTTTTTAAGTTCCTAAAGTCTGCATAATATAATCTCTCTATTTTTATTTCTGACTAGTACTAGATTAGCTACCTAGGTAGAATGTCTAATTGGAAAAACTATTTTTGCATCTAATAACTTTTTGACCTCCTTATAAGTCAATGGTATTTGATTCTACCTGAATGGTTTACAACCTTATTTCAAGGGAATGGTATGGGTAATAACTCAAGGATCAAAGATCTTTAAATCTTCATAAGACCATGCAATAACATCCTTGTACTTGGTCATCAAGTCTCTCTCTTTTTTGGATTCTTCATTTTTGCATGCTACAACAATGTTTACTAGCTGAGGTTGACCTTGAGTTCCTATGTCAACTACATTATAATCCTTCCCATTCACTTTGGGAACTTTAGCAGTTTCAACTAGCTTATTCTTGTCAAATAGTCTTTCTAAGGCAATCATGCCTTTGGGAATCTTGTTGTTATTTAGTTGCATTAGCTTGTCATCAATTTTATCTTCATAAAGAGGATTCTCATTGACCTAATCAATGATATGAGACTCAAACACTCCTGAGTTGTTTATAAATTCAATGATCTATTTATCATCACTAAACACTTACAAATGATTAACATTATCAGCTATAGAAGGACATGAGATCACTTCAAGGCTAAGCCTTTGGGAATCTTGATTTGGAATTAGGTTAGCTATAATTGAATCTAGTTCATCAATAGAATGGTTTCCTTCTATAGGGATTGAAACAATATCGAAAGCATCAAAGTACTCAATCAAGTCCCATACTCTAAATTTGTATTTCTTCAAATATGATAATTTTCATTGATACTTGCTTATGACCTAATTAATTAATAGTTCAAAATCACCATATACTAGTAGTTATTTAACCTTGCATTTAATAGAAAATTATAATCCTAATATAAATTCTTCATACTCTGCCAAATTATTGGTGCAAGAAAATTAAAGTTTGTAAGATGCATTATATTCTCTCCTAATGGGATTGATTAAAACTATTCCTACCCCAGATCCAAATTTTCATCTAACACCATCAACATGTAACTTCCAAAGTCCAAGCATAGTATGAGAGTCATTAGAATTACATACCTGAGGAATGCCAAGGGTGTAAACCCATAAATCAAGATTTAGGACATTGACCCTTTCATTGGCTGCATTATATTTAGTGATCATGTGCTTCATCTTTGGTTCTCTTTCAATCCAAATTTGATTAGGTAATCCCCTCCATGGTAGCCACATATGAGAGCAATCAATTGACATGTATCCTTAAAATATTTGGTCCAATATTTGCTAAGTAACATCCCATAAGCATCTAGAATGTACAAAACTTGAATATCAATGAATTGCTTCACTATTGGCTCTGAGGCAAACTACATATGCACATTAAATAATTCACCAATCACTTTCACTTTAGATTTGTCTAATTGAGTCACTACTTTATCAAACTTAATAGGAGTCAAACCAAGCTTTTCAAAAATACCTTTTGACATGATATTTATAGAGGCACCTGTTGAGGTGTGGAGCTAAAAGCTTCACCAAATGAGCAAGTTACAGGTTGCAAGAGTTACACAGTCACCGGCGTCGGTCAGGAGTGATCAACATCGGTCAGGAGTCAACAGAGAGATACCAGTGTCGGTCATGGATCGACCGATGTCGGTCAGGTGCAAACAGGCAGGGATCGATTTCGGTCACCTGTGCATCTAGAAAGCTATTTTCGTAGACAGAACAGATTGTTTGCATGATAGGATTAAGTCTTAGTCTTAATTCTACATCTCTATCTTTAGTAAGAATATTTTAGAGCCCTTGTTTAGGAGGTGCATCTATTGGTTGTGAATGCATGCTCATGTTTCCTAATATTATATATAGGAATAGATCTTCATAGCTTATTAGAACAATACAAGATTGTATATGTGAATCAATCCAGGTTGTTGGATTTGATTGTAATTAAGAGAGAGAACTCTTGAAGGAAAGAGATCTAGGAAGAGATCTGTACATCTGAGAGAGGTGTGGAAGTAAAGAAGTTTCTTCAATTGTAATTCCTTTTGTAAAGAGTTTAATACAAATTTTCAAGGTGGTTTCTTGTATCTCTTATTCTTTGCTATTTATCATTCTGGTTTTAATTTCGTGTTTAGTTGCTTTCATATTGTAATCAGCATTATTGGTTGATCCCTAACAAGTGGTATCAGAGCTTGGTTGTAGGTTCTAGAGCTTGATACCAATAAGTGGTATCAGAGCTCGGGTTGACTAACAGGTGTTTCAAATCTGGTTAGTGTGTATTGATTATAGGTTACTCACAGGGATTTCTGTTTGAGTGGGAGAAGCAATGGCAGAAGAGAGTAAACTGAGAATGGAGAAGTTTAATGGCAAGAATTACCAATTATGGAGAATGCAGATAGAAGATTATCTGTATCAAAAAGATCTATACTTACCGTTAGGTGGAGTTTCAAAGAAGCCCACAGACATGGAAGATGAAGAATGAGAAGTTCTTGATAGAAAGGCTCTTGGATCTATAAGATTGAGTCTAGCATCTACTGTGATATCTAATTTATCACAGGCAAAGTCTACGGTAGAGTTAATGACTACTTTAGCAAATTTATATGAAAAACCCTCAGCTTCAAATAAGGTATATCTTATGAAGTAGTTATTTAATTTGCAAATGCAGGAAGGTGGATCTGTATCTAATCATCTAAATGATTTCCATGGAATTGTGAATCAATTAAATTTAGTCAAAATAGTGTTTGATGATGAAATTAAAGCTCTATTAATCTTATGCTCTTTACCAGAAAGCTGGCATAGCTTGGTAATGGCAGTTAGTAATACTGCATCTACTTCAAATATTTTAAAAGTAGATGATGTTGTTAGTGTAATCTTGAATGAAGAAATTCACAGGAAAAGCACAGAGGAGACATTAGGGAACGCTTTAAGTTTTGAGAGCAGGGGAAGGTAGAAAGAGAAGGGCAAGAAAGGGAGATCAAGGTCTAAGTCAAAGATGAGAGGTAGATCTAAATCCAAAAATGACAGGAGGACAGCCTGCTGGAATTGTGGAAAGATAGGGCACATAAGCAAAGATTACTGGTCAAAGCCTAGAGAAGACAATC
This sequence comes from Torreya grandis, assembly GCA_037957365.1. Taxonomy (NCBI): domain Eukaryota; kingdom Viridiplantae; phylum Streptophyta; class Pinopsida; order Cupressales; family Taxaceae; genus Torreya; species Torreya grandis. Next base: position 1,355,245 of record JARHVA010001127.1, read on the forward strand.
AGCATGAAGGTAAAGAAGAAGCAAAAGTTGCAGGTATTACACAAGATGCTCTTATATTATATTTGAATAATAATATAGAATCTTGGGTTTTAGATTCTGGCGCATCTTTCCATGCAACCCCCAATAGAGAATATTTCAGTGACTATGTCCATGGAGATTTTGGAATAGTTTACTTAGGGAATGATGAGCCTTGCAAAATAGTTGGCAAAGAAAAAGTGCAGCTGAAAATGTAGAATGGCAACACATGGGTGTTGAGAGATGTCTTGCATGTTCCCAACCTGAAGAGGAATTTGATTTCTGTAGGAAAGTTAGGGGATGAGGGTTGTACAATAACTCTCACAGCTGAATCTTGGAAAGTGTCCAAGGGTGCACTTGTAATGGCCAGAGGTAAGAGAGTAGGTACTCTCTATTTATGTAATTGTATTACTAATAATTCTCCTTCTGTATTATCTACTTCAGATGTAGATGCAAAGTTGTGGCATCAAAGGCTTGGCCACATGAGTGAGAAGGGAATGACAATTCTTAAGTCAAAAAGTATGTTTCTAGATTTGAAAAGCATAGATCTAGATTTCTGTGAAGACTATATTTTTGGAAAATAGAAGAGAGTGAGTTTTCTCAAGACTGGGTCAACAAAGAAGAAGCACAAATTGTAGCTTGTTCACATAGACGTGTGGGGACCAACTCAAGTTGCTTCTATTGAAGGATCACAGTACTATGTTTTTTTCATAAATGATGTTACAAAAAAGGTATGGGTCTATTGTATTAAAAAGATATCTAATGTTTTGGACATGTTTAAGATTTGGAAAGCTATGGTTGAGAATGAAACAGGCAGGAGATTGAAGTGCCTTAGATCTGACAATGGTGGTGAGTTCTGTAGCCACAAGTTCAACTGGTATTGTTATATGCATGGGATCTACAGGCAAAGGATGGTTCCAAGAACACCTCAACAAAATGGAGTTACTAAAAGGATGAACAAAACAATCATGGAGCGTGCAAGGTGTATGAGATTGCATGCTGAATTGCCCTTAGAGTTTTGGGCAGAAGCTGTGGATACTGCAATTTACCTGATTAACAGAGGACCCTCTACAGCTCTGGATGGTGGAATTCCAGAAGAGGCATGGACAGGTAAAAAGGTAGATTTATTATTTCTCAAAGTTTTTGGTTGTGAAGCCTTTGTGCACGTTGATAAGAAAAATAGAAAGAAGCTGGATGCTAAGTCTATGAGGTGCACATTTATTGGCTATGGCTTTGATGATTTCGGATTCAAGTTTTAGAATCTAAGAACTAACAAGATAATTAGGAGCCGTGATATTGTTTTCAATGAAAAAGTGATGTATAGTGATCAGATCAAGAAGCTGAATCATTCTAAGTAGAGTAATGGAGAATTGGACGAGGTGACGGTCCAAAATGAGCTCGTGGGCAGAAATAATCACAGACAGGAAAACACAGAGATTGACGTCGGTCATGTAGGAATTGATGTCGACAATACAGGAACTGATGTCGGTCAGACAGTGACCGATGTCGGCCAGGCAGGGACCGACGTCGGTCTGGTAGAACCAATGCCAGCCAGTTACAGGCCTAAAAGTGATTGAGGTCAGTCACTGTCAGAGAATTTGGGCGGACAACGTGTTGTGAATGAATCTCAAATGCCCATCAGGAGGTCAGAAAGGGTAAGTAAACCTCTAATTTGATATTCCCCTTCATTATTCTATTTATTGCTTACTGATGGTGGAGAACTAGAGAGTTTTGATGAAGCAATACAGGTGGAATCCAAGGATCAGTGGGAGCTAGGCATGAATGAGGAGATTGATTCCTTGAGAGAGAACCAAACATGGGATTTGGTTGAGTTGCCAGCAGGAAAGAAGACACAGAAGAATAGATGGATCTACAGATTGAAGGAAGGTGAGAATGGAAAGATGAGATATAAGGCTAGGTTAGTAGTGAAAATATTTGCACAAAAACTAGGTATTGATTTTGGTGAGATTTTTTCTCCTGTTGTTAAAATGACTTCTATACGGACTGTACTGTCTTTAGTTGTAATTGAGGATTTGCATCTTGAGCAGCTTGATGTTAAGACAATATTTCTTCATGGATATTTGGATGAAGAAATATATATGGATTAGCTGGAAGGATATGAGGTCAAAGGTAAGGAGAAGCTAGTGTCCAGATTGAAGAAAAGCTTGTATGGCCTTAAGCAAGCTCCTAGACAATGGTATTTGAGATTTGACAGGTTTATGATTGAGCATGGCTACAGTAGATGTCAATCTGACCATTGTGTGTATTTTAAGAGATTGGATAATGGTAGATATATTATTCTATTGTTGTATGTAGATGATATGTTGGTTACAGGATCACACATGCAAGATATCTCTGAGCTTAAGGTGAAATTAGCTCACACATTTGCCATGAAAGATTTGGGAGCAGCAAAGAAAATCTTTGGCATGAGTATCAAGAGAGACAGAAAAAATCACAAGTTGATTTTGTCTCAAGAGGATTATGTGGACAAGGTGTTGAAACGGTTCAATATGCAGGATGCAAAATTGGTAAGCACACCTATGGCTGGACATTTTAAGTTGAGTAAAGAATAATGTCCTAATTCACATGATGAGGTAGAGTACATGAGGAAAGTTCCATATGCTTCCGTAGTAGGGAGTTTAATGTATGTAATGGTTTGTACTAGGCCTGATATTGCCCAAGTAGTGGGAGTTGTAAGTAAGTATATGGCCAATCTAGGGAAGGAGCACTGGAAAGCAGTTCAGTGGATCCTTAGATATCTGAGAGGAATCAATAGTAGGCATTTGTGCTATGGAGGTTCAAATACTTCTCTACATGGTTATGTAGATTCAGATATGGCAGGTGATTTGGATGGCAGAAGAAGCACCACAAGATATGTTTTCACTGTTGGTGGAATGACGGTTAGCTAGATATCAAAGTTGCAGAAGGTTGTTGCCTTGTCAACTATAGAAGCAGAATATATTACAGTCACAGAGGCTAGCAAAGAGATTATATGGATGACACGGTTCATGGAAGAGCTTGGAAAGGAGCAAGAGAGTTGCAGACTATACAATGATAGTCAGAGTGCAATTCATTTGGCTAAGAATTCAGCCTTTCATTCAAGAACAAAGCATATACAGCTTAGGTACCACTTCATTAGCCAGGTATTGGAGGATGGTGAGTTGAAGCTGGAGAAGATCCATACATATAAGAATCTTGTGGATATGTTAACCAAGTTGATTACAAAGGAGAAGTTGAATCTTCATTCAACTTTCGTTGGTCTTCATGATTGAATTTGAAGATGGAGGAGCTAGAAGATGTTGATGTACAGGTACTAGTGCAACTGTTTATCTCCAAGTGGGAGATTGTTGAGGTGTGGAGCTAAAAGCTTCACCAAATGAGCAAGTTACAGGTTGCAGGAGTTACACAGTCACTGGCGTCAGTCAGGAGCGACCGACATCGGTCAAGAGTCGACAGAGAGATGTCGGCGTCGGTCATGGATCGGCCGACATCAGTCAGGTGCAAACAGGCAAGGACCGATGTTGGTCACCTGTGCATCCAGAAAGCTATTTTCATGGATAGAATAGATTGTTTGCATGATAAGATTAAGTCTTAGTCTTAAGTCCACATCTCTATCTTTAGTAAGACTATTTTAGAGCCCTTGTTTAGGAGGTGCATCTATTGATTGTGAATGCATGCTCATGTTTCCTAATATTATATATAGGAATAGATCTTCATAGCTTATTAGAACAATACAAGATTGTATATGTGAATCAATCCAGGTTGTTGGATTTGATTGTAATTGAGAGAGAGAAATCTTGAAGGAAAGAGATCTAGGAAGAGATCTGTACATCTGAGAGAGGTGTGGAAGAAAAGAAGTTTCTTCAATTGTAATTCCTTCTGTAAAGAGTTTAATACAAGTTTTCAGGGTGGTTTCTTGTATCTCTTGTTCTTTGATATTTATCATTCTAGTTACTTATCATTCTGGTTTTAATTCTGTGTTTAGTTGCTTTCATATTGTAATCAACATTGTTGGTTGATCCCCAACAACACCTAAATCTAACAGACAATTATGCAAGTTTTTACCAAAAACTCTAATTATCAGTAAGAAGTGTGGAACTTCATTTTTATTCTTATACATTGCTACATTGGCATTTGTAGGCTTTTGTGATTTGCTAGGTTTTTTAGTTAAGAGTCTAGCAACAAGTATCTTTGTTTAGTTATCTACGTCAATTCATGAAACATGATATTAGTGTTTCTATTCAAATTTTGCTTTCTACATTAAAGGAAGAGTTTAGAAACTAAGGGATGGTCAAGGCATGTGTACCTAGATATAGTCTACGCACTGTAATCCAGACGCTGTGAGTACTCCTCTTTGGCTGTGGAGGAATGAAACCTGCAAAGAAAGGAAGACTTGGAAAAAAGAAGGCGTTAGATGGATAGAAGGTGGGTTGCCAAGCGAAAGCTTGATCCTAGAAGCACGAAAACTTCCTTAAGGGAGGTCAACCCACTGTTTGATAAAAGATGTCTGATAAATAACAGAATGCTGAAAAGACTGAAAATGATAGAAAACTGAAAAGAAAAGGGAAGCAAAGGCTCACCTGAAAGACGCTATCGACCTGGACATAGTTGCCGACGTCGGTGATCCTACCAGCGTCGGTTTATCAAGGTGCCGACGTCGGTTAGTCTGTCGACGTCGGTGGACGCAGCGATCGGCGTCGGTCGGGGTAGTACGCTTGGACGGGGTCTGGTCGAGTCTGTGGTCCATGGACAGGGTCTGGTTGTGCAGAATGGTCTGTGGATGGGTCTGAGATAGAGTTTGGAACTGGTTGAATGGTCTGGGGTCTGGGTCTGATCGTCTGGGCAAGTTTTTGGACTGTGGACGGGTCTGGTCAGGGAAAATGGTCTGGGTCTGTCTAAAGGTCTAAGAGTCTAGTTTTGAGGTAGTCTGAAACTCTGAATCTGATCTAAGGCAGAGAGTCTGGTTGAATGGGCAAAGGGATAGTGGAGGCCAACAAAGAGATAGAGGAATCAAACAGGAGGCAGAGCTAGCAGAGAAACAGGATTCGGGATTGGTTTGGTTTGGTCTGGGAGATAGAAGTGCTGAATCTAGTTTAAAAACAAATGACTATAAAGTACAAATGAAAACACAGAATACAACATACCTGTACCTACTGATCTCTGTTGTTGTTGTTGCCGCTTGTTGAAGACCTGTTGCTGATGGAGAATCCCCGTTGTGCTTGCAGAAGCTTGCTATAAGTACCTGAGGGAGAGAGTTAGATGCTTGGTTGAGATATTGGTAGATTGACAGGGTCAAGAACGGATTGATGATCAGAGTGTTCGATTTTGAGTCGGGATTGTGAGAGAGAATACCCAGAGAGCCAGAGAGAGGGATAACGGTACAAAAAACCGTTAAGAAGGCCACCGACGCTGGCAATATCTCTGACGTTGGTTGACAGTTGATCGACGTCGGTGGCTGAAAGGCTGGAGAAAGGCTAAAAATAGCCTTTCATCCGTTTTCCAATTGCTGGGTCAGCTAGTCCGAGGGAGAAACGGTCGAAGGGGATTAAATAGACGAGGGGAGAAGTTGGAATGGGAGTTTAAGTGTTAAATATGGCCATGTGGGGAATGAAGGGAATCCAAGGAGGGTATCCTAGGGTGGTGAGGTGGCAAGGGAGATAGGGAAAAGGGATTTTATTAATTTAAAATAGGATATTTATTTCAAATTAATAAAATATAGGTTAGGAGTGGTTAAGTGGACGAAAGGGGACCAAGGGGGGGAGCAAGGACCAAAGCGTAGACACGATTTCGGTGTCTACATTTGCCCCTTTTTGTCTTGTTGGTTGTTCTGGATGAACTACAAGACAAAAATAGGAGTGATTGCCCCAAGTGTGGGATGATGTGGATTGCCTCGAGTTATGGATGAGGTATTCCCCCTCAAAGCGGGAGTCGAGGGAAGGGAACCTGATCTCGGGTGCCGATTTGACAAAAGGTGGATGAGAAGGAGAGTGAGGGTGAACGCTGCAAAAGTCGTGATTGCGCGCATACCACTTCACGGGACAGGTAGGTCAAATGGTCGCAGTCAAAAGGTCAAGGAGTGCCAAAATTGAAATAATCAGGCCCCAGCATTAGTCATAGCTGATCGGGTTATTCAATCGAAGCTGTAGCTCCAAATGGTCATTGTGTTCCAGGTATCCCGGGCTCAGAAAGTGCTCCCAAAAACATGAAAAAAGTCACAAGTATTGCGGATCAACCGGCTTGCGATCCTATACTTGTGAGGGTCCAAAAATAAGGTTTGCAAACAATTTTGCTATCTATTCGTGAGGTAGCAGGCATGCAAACGAAACCAAGACAGAGTTGTCTTAGAAGTGGTCAGGGTCTAAGGAGATATGCGTGATCTCCATGGTCTGGTAGTCGATGGATGGATGCAAAAGTGATCTTAAGTGTGCCCCAGGGGGCTAAAATGACGTGGTCTGAAGGACTGACTGATGTTGGGCATGATTTTGGTCATTTTGAAGAGGGATGAAGTTTTAATGCCGCTGACGTCGGTTAAAGAACCGATGTCGGTGAAAAAAAGAGACCGACGTCGGTGGAAATCGATCGACACTGGCGGATTAGGGCACGCTGATGCCGACGTCGGTGGCCTGCCAAATTTGACAAAACTGGATTGGTGGCCCACCAAAAGTCATTTGTTAATTAATTGAGAGAGTTAAAAAGAGCTCTGGAATTTCTTGAGTGAAAGTGACCCAGAGCTGACCAAGGAGTGGTGCGAGGTGGCAGAGGAGCAATGGTGAAGAGGAGGAGTTGATTGGATGCCGCAAGGACACGTTTGAGCCAAGGGAAGTGTGAGGGCAGAGAGACAGGTCAGGTGGCAGCTTTGACAGGGCAGGTCACTCTATTACAGGGACAGCTGGCAGCAGCCCAGGCACAGGCAGTGGCAGGTCTGAGTTTGGGAGGGCAGGGCCCATTGCAGCAGCCATCATTTTCACAGGGTGCAGGACCATCAGTATCAGTGCACCGAGGTTAGTCACAGCCACAGGGGTCAGGACAGGGGATAGGAACAGGGCAGATGGGTCCACCGCAGACTGTATCTTTAGTGAGATACAATGATGTGCTGGACGAGATCGCGTATTATGAGAGGGCCATCAGGGGGTTCCCTCAGATACAGCGATACTCAGAGATGCAGGCAGAGCAGAGCTGACAGAGGTCTGCGTCTCGAGTGATGGCTTCAGGGTTACGCAGATGGCACAGATCAGAGGTAGGAGAGGATACAACCTCTTCTCGGCCACCACCACCACCACCACCACCACAGCCACAGCCTTGAGGGCAACCCTAGAGATGCATTTTTTTTTGATGTATATACTGGCCTGCGAGCCGAAGATGAGAGATGTATGAGAGAGAGATAGAGGCACAGATTTGTGCGATTGTATAAAAGATTTTGATATATATATATATATGATGATAGTTTTGGATCATTGAGGTGTTTGTTTAATGTTTAATGTATTAGGCATTTTTGATTATGATGATGATGCATGTGTTGATATTATGTTTACGATTATAATGTTATGATGATTAAATGTGATGATGACAATGTTATGGTATTGAGTATAATGATGATGATTAATATAATGATGCGTTGTGGTAATGCTAATAAGGAGAATGGTCATGACTTTTAGATTAGATGATGATGTATAAGGATTATGTGATAGTGATATTTATGTTATGACTTGCGAATTATATGATGTGAATGCTTAATTGTGTGATGATGATAAAATGATTATGATGTAAATTATGAAAATGATTATGCTAAAGATTATGAAAATGTGTGCTTGTTTATGATGTGTTTGGCAGGTGACGGGAGAAGGAGATGGAAGAAAGTGATGAAGAGAATGGCCGAGCTAACCCTAGAAGACCCCATGTCAACTGAGTGCTGCCTGCATAGCCCCTGTCGTTAGGGCCTCAGGCCAATGTAGTTCTCCCTGGAAGGGAGAGAGGGTCAAAGGGATGGCATTGGTCATGGTCAAAGGTAAGGTTATGGTTAAAAGAAGGAAATAAGGTTTGTCCATCAGAGAGATGAACAAACGAGGGTGGTCGAGCTAACCCCAGAAGACAGTCGTGTCATTTGAGTGCTGCCTACATAGCCCCGGTCATAGGGCCTCAGACCAATGTAGTTCAAATAGAGGGTCCAAGAGGTCGATAGGCTGGTTTTGGTCGAGATTAAGGTCAGGAGAAGATGATGTTATAGCCTTTTCCAAATGGTGTATTCTATAACATTGGTTGAAGGGTCTTTCATCCCTAGTAATTGTCCACAGTCATGATGGATGTATGCTAAAAATGAATTGAGGTCTATTTATGTTTCAGCAAGTATTGGTTTATGCTTAACATAAATTGTGTCAGGTCGATAGTTTCCATGTGTATTGGTGTCCACAGAAACTATGTGAAATGGACTAGGTCGTGTCATAGTCTGAAAATTTTGGATTGGTTTAGTTTGAGTTTGGTTGGATAGATAATGATTGGGTTGAATGCCTGACCAAGATGTGTCAAAAGCGAAAGGTGAATTGCTCTTTCATTGACAAGGACCAGAATGACAGTATAGGATAGGGGTTGTTGAGAAACAAAAGACCCGTTCATGCATTGCGTCGTTGACCAGGTTGTGTTAGAGAAGCAATCAAATCACTTGACGCTAAGTGAGATCGAAATCCCTTGAGTATGCAGGGGTGATAGGATGGAGACTGAGATGGAAGGGGGAAACCTGTTTGGTAGGAACAACTTTGCCCCTTTTATAAGTGACCCCGAGAACAACTATGGACAAGTCCATGACTCTAAAGTTTTGTCAGCCGGTTTTTTTTTTTTTTTTGAAGGCAGACTGATCGATGTGGGAAGCCTGCGATGGGATATTGTTATGCTTTGGGGTCATGTCGTGAAGCTGATCGATGTGGGAAGCTTCAGAGATAATGCTGTGTTTGTAGCAAAATTTATGCATAGCCATCCTTCGAGGGAGTGGTCTATATTTTGCTTTTGAGGTTTTTGATAACTTTGGCCTAGCTATCCTTCAAGGGAGCAGTCTAGTAAATACAATAATGATGATGCAGCTGTCCTTCAAGGGAGCAGTCTACATTTATAGTTTATGACCTTGGAATATGCATCCCATTTTTTATATTTATTGGATTGATTTTGTTGACTGGACTTTTGATCATGGACTTGACTATAGAGGTTTAGAGGGTTTCCCTTTTATTAGGACAAAGCATTCATGCTTGCCAAAAGGGTTAGGATTGAGGGTTGAAGGAGATAGGAATGACAATGACAAGGACTGCTCAAGGGACGAGCTCAAGTTAAACGTCAAATGAATAATTACTTGACTAACAGTGGACTGGTTAAAGAGGCAAGACATAAAAGGGCTCAGGTTTTGACAAAATCCTGACCCATGCTTGTGTTACGATATAAGGTCCGAGTCAATTGGGAGCAAACTTGCCCCATTTGCTTCGTTCCAAATTGGTCACATGTTGATTGATGACAGCTTGAATAAATGATAGGTGCTTGGTTGAGTGGTGTTTGATAATTGAAGTTTGGTCGAGGTTTGGTTGATGCTGGTCGGGGTCATGATTAAAAAGGTTGGTTGATGATTGGACTATGTGTGGTCGAGGTTTAGTCGAGGTCATGGTTGATGTCATGGTCGAAGGCTTGGTTGAATGTTTGGTCGAGGTCAAGATAAGGTTGGATTCCCCCAGTCGTTTAGGGAGAATTTTGGATAAATTGGTCAAGGTTGGTTGAGGCTCGGTGGCTAAATGGACTGTGTTGATGTCGAATAATGGGGTCAAAGGCAGCAAAGGGATGATAGTCTGGCATGGAGATCTCGATTTAGCTTTGAGAGTGCAACAACGCTCAGTGTCATGTCCCGGAGTGTGATGATAATGATAGAATTTAGAGTTGTCGAACCAAGATGGCCTTGATCCGAGAGTTAATGAGTGGGGTGGTGTTGAAGGTTTATTGACGATGTGGTCGAAAAGAAGGGTGTCATTCCCTAGACATTGGCGAATGGCAACCTTGAGGGCATAACAATGCTCAGTGTCATGCCCAGGTATGCGATGATATGCACAAATGCGAGTGTCATCGAACTAGGGTGGTTTTGGTTCGAGAGATTGATATGGTCTAAGAGGCGGAAGATAGATGCGAGAGGACTGCAATAATTGCTGTAGCAGCAAAGCATAGGAACCTGCTAACGGGTCTAAATGTTTTGTCGCAGTGGGGGTTGATGAATTTGGTTTGAGAGGTATAAGTCGATGGTTTGGAAGAGATATATGTCTGAGGGGTTGAGGGAGTAATGGAGGCAACTTGCCTCTGTGAAGTATGGGAGTAGGAAGAACTCCTATTAAAGTGGATGGATGCGGGCCCAAGATTGAAGGTAATGAAGAAGGTGGGGGAGGAGTCCTTCGGTGTGGTTTAGTGTCTTTCGTTGGTTTGAGTCGAGGGCCACTATTGTGTGAGGCGAGGTTAGATGTGGGGCGAACACCAAGAGGTTCAATCTCTTTTGGTAAGGTGGGCGCTTGTGCGGGTTTGGGCTCAGATGTGGATGGAGGTGAGTGAGATGTAACAATCTCAGGCAAAAGGCAAGAGGAAACCGTGATTGGGTCTTCTTCGGTCAAAATGAGTGGAGAGACTGGGTCTTCTCTTGGTGGAGAAGAAATAGAAGAGAGTGGCTCCTCAAGAGGGCAGGAGGCAGGGATGATCGTGCCTTCTACTTGTGCTTGAGGAGTAGACAAGGTAAGGTCTGCGGATGAAGGTAAGGCTAATGGCGTAGGCATGGTCAAGGTGTCCTCTAGTATGAGAGAGGTAGATGGAAGACTAATAGGAGAAGAAATTTCTTCATCCTGTGATGGAGGAGGTTGGTCAGGAGGCAAAATAGTGTTGATTGTGTGAATATCATGGTCATGAGAGTCATTAGTCATGGTTTGAATGTTGTTTTGAGTAGGTGGATGATTAGGGAATGGTTGTTCGAAGATGTCAATGTTTTGATTTGACGGGGCGTTCGGGTTATCTAAAATAAGATCCCCCTTGTCGATCATGTCTTGGATGATGTTCTTGAAGGTTCGGCAATTGTCGATGTCATGGCTGTGGACGCGATGAAAGTGACAAAAGTCGGCCTCCCTATACCATGTAGGAAGGGATTTTGAAGGGTCGAATTGAGATGGTCGGATTGGAGGGAGATTGAGGACCCCCTGCTTGAGTAGTTTTTCCAAGACGGAAGCGTATGATTCTCCAAGTGGAGTGTATGAACGCTGGATGTACCGTTGTTGGAATTATTTGGTGATGCTTGGAGATGTTGAAGGTTGAGAATAATTAGTTGTCGTCGATGATGGTGATCTAATGACCACAGTGTTGGCCACTCCTTTGGGTTTGGAGTTGGTAGAAGAAGAAGGTCTGGAAGAAGAATGGTCATTGGTTTTTGCATTGGTATTACGCAATTTGACTTTATCCTCTTCAATGGCGTGGAGTTCAAGCTTTCGAGCCATGGTGAAAGCTTCGTCGAAAGTGCGGAATGTCTGAATCCACAAGGTAGAAGAGATGTGTTTGGCACATGCTCGAGAAAAGAGCTCAATGAGCTCGGGTTGAGGCAAGGAGAAGGAGAGCTGGTTAATCAAGCCTCTCCAATGGGCAACAAAATTGACTATAGATTCATCGTCAAATTGCCTGATGTAGTAAAGGTCTGTGATTGAGACATGTTTGGTGATGTTGATAGAAAAATGGTCGAGAAATAATTGGGCAAGTTGAATGAATGAAAAGATAGAATGTCTGGCAAGAGAACTATACCAGTCAAGGGCGGGGCCAGAAAGTGACATAGGGAACGTGCATAAAAGTAACCCATCGTCGTGGGCAATAAGATAACAGGCATGTCTGAATGCCTGTAGATGTTGTTGCAGGTCCTCATTACTCTAGAAGCGAGTGAATTTAGGAAGCTCCCATTGGTTGGGGTATGGTCGGATAGGGACAGAAGGATGAATGGGCTCATTGCAAATTTGCTCATATGAGAGAGCATTGCGTGAACTAGAGATGGAGGTCTCGAGACTGGACATTTTATCCATCAGCATTTTAATGACGTCTGCTGACGGATTGGCAGATGGAGCGCCCTCTAGGTTGTAGGGCACTTGAAAGAGGCTAGAGGAGGTATACAACATAGTCGGTTGTACGAGTAAGGGGGCAACGTACGGATGACTAGTCGTAGGGACATAAGTAGAGGCAAAGGGTGGTTGTGTTATGAAGGTCAAAGGTATAAGTTGACTAGATACTGCCAAGGATGGTTGCGTGACGGCACTGGTATAAAGATAGGTTGGCACTCCTGCATTCATGAGTGCAAGAGTGTGAGGGGTCGAGACAATCAAGTTCTGGTATGGTGTAGAACTTGGTTGAATTGCGTGTGGTTGAGGGGGTAATGGAACCCCGATGGAGGTTGGTCTAAAAATGGATGGGGAGGCCAAACTTTCCGTATTGGCCATGGTCGGGTTAATGGTTGAGGTGAAAGGCTGAGTCGTAAAGGGCTGGGTGGCAAATGGTGTCGATGTCATCGCCACGTCACTCAAAAGGTCTCGCGTTGGGTTTCTCATGAGATAGTTTTGAAGGGCTGTGACGTTGAGGTCCAAGAATCTTTTGAAATCTTGGTCCCCTTCAGGGATGATGGGAATCTGAGTCGAGGTCGGTCCTGTAGGAGTTCTTTCAGTCTCCGAGTGGAACTCCATGATAGGATTGGTTAGGGATGAGAGAGCGTAGTCAAGAAGAGGGTCAGGTTCCAGAAACTGTGTTTTCAGTTTCAGAAATACAAAATGAGGTTTTGGCAGAAAGAGGGGTCGGGTTTTAAGTTGCTGTTTGTGAAAAAAAGAAAATGGACAGTGATCGACGTCGGTATAAAAACTGATGTCGATGAAGGATACTGCCGATGTCAGAATGTTTCTATTCAAATTTTGCTTTCTACATTCAAGGAAGAGTTTAGAAACTAAGGGATGGTCAAGGCATGTGTACCTGGATATAGTTTGCGCACCGTAATCCAGACGCTGTGAGTACTCCTCTTTGGCTGTGGAGGAATGAAACCTGCAAAGAAAGGGAGACTTGGACAAAAGAAGCCGTTAGATGGATAGAAGGTGGGTTGCCAAGTGAAAGCTTGATCCTAGAAGCACGAAAACTTCCTTAAGGGAGGTCAACCCACTGTTTGATAAAAGATGTCTGATAAATAACAGAATGCTGAAAAGACTAGAAATGATAGAAAACTGAAAAGAAAAGGGAAGCAAAGGCTTACCTGAAAGACGCTGTCAACCTGGACACAGTTGCCAACGTCGGTGATCCTACCGGCGTCAGTTTATCAAGGTGCCAACGTCGGTTAGTCTGCTGACGTTGATGGATGTAGCAACCGACGTCGGTCGGGGCAGTACGCTTGGACGGGGTCTGGTCGAGTCTGTGGTCCGTGGATAGGGTCTGGTTGTGCAGAATGGTCTGTGGACGGGTCTGAGACAGAGTTTGGGACTGGTTGAATGGTTTGGGGTCTGGGTCTGATAGTCTGGGCAAGTTTCTGGACTGTGGACGGGTCTGGTCAGGGAAAATGGTCTGGGTCTGTCTAAAGGTCTAAGAGTCTGGTTTTGAGGTAGTCTGAAACTCTGAATCTGATCTGAGGTAGAGAGTCTGGTTGAATGGGCAGAGGGATAGAGGAGGCCAACAAAGAGATAGAGGAATCAAACAGGAGGTAGAGATAGCAGAGAAATAGGATTCGGGATTGGTTTGGTTTGGTCTGGGAGATAGAAGTGCTGAATCTAGTTTAAAAACAAATGACTATAAAGCACAAATAAAAACATAGAATACAACATACCTATGCCTACTGATCTCTGTTGTTGTTGTTGCCGCTTGTTGAAGACCTGTTGCTGATGGAGAATCCTTGTTGTGCTTGCAGAAGCTTGCTATAAGTACCTGAGGGAGAGAGTTAGATGCTTGGTTGAGATATTGGCAGATTGACAGGGTCAAGAACGGATTGATGATCAGAGTGTTCGATTCTGAGTCGGGATTGTGAGAGAGAATACCCAGAGAGCAAGAGAGAGGGATAACGGTGCAGAAAACCATTAAGAAGGCCGCCGACATCGGCAATATCGCCGACGTCGGTCGACAGTTGACCGACGTCGGCGGCTGAAAGGCTGGAGAAAGGCTAAAAATAGCCTTTCATCCGTTTTCCAACCGCCGGGTCAGCTAGTCCGAGGGAGAAACGGTCGAAGGGGATTAAATAGACGAGGGGAGAAGTTGGAATGGGAGTCTAAGTGTTAAATATGGCCATGTGGGGAATGAAGGGAATCCAAGGAGGGTATCCTAGGGTGGTGAGGTGGCAAGGGAGATAGGGAAAAGAGATTTTATTAATTTAAAATAGGATATTTATTTCAAATTAATAAAATATAGGTTAGGAGTGGTTAAGTGGATGAAAGGGGACCAAGTGGGGGAGAAAGGACCAAAGCGTAGACACGATTTCAGTGTCTACAATTAGATTTAATTTTATTCATATCCTCTACTATATTATATCCACTCTTAGTAGAAGAACTAGATGAATCAATATTATTTATAGTGTTACTTTCCTTTATAGGTTCTAAATTGTTATCTGCTTTAGGATCAAGAGGAGTATCCAAGTTATTTGGTGGAGTATAAGTTGTCAATGGTAACTTTTTCTCTTTGTTCCTCAATGGATAAGTATTCTTTAGGTACTATTGAAATGCATGAATCTCCTCTAGAGTATCTTTAGGTTCATTCTCCTCTTGAAATGGAAATTCAAAGGTCTCTACCATGAGAGTTGTTTTAGAATATTTAGATGTATCTAAAGCTCCAGATGTCCTTATAACATTATCTTTATTAGGCACAACATTACATATCCAATTGATCTTGAAATAATTCAAAAGCATTACAAAATTATATAAGTCCAACTCACCATGTTTTGTAGTGTTATGAACCCTAAAATATTCAGTTAAAGCTACATCACAAATGTTTATTTTAGGTGTGTTCTTAGTTGTAAATTACTCATTATTATTGTTATTATGAAACCTATTGGTAGATATGTTAAACTTCTGAGAAGAATAGTTTTTGTTGGAACTCTCCCTAGTGTTGCCTACTTGTCTTTGCAACTAAAGAAAATCAATACTCAATTTTTAAATCATTTTCAATATGGAGTCATTTTAATTCTTAAGTGCCTCTAATTATGGACTTGAGTGATATTAATATCTATTGGCACTATAACTCATTGATTTTGTGGATGGGATCCATTTTGAGGGTTATTTACCAATCCTAGATTCTGACCAAGATGAACATGACTCAAGGGTAATTGGTTTAAAATTGGAGTTTGATTCAAAGCAATTATGTTTTGATTGACATTTAGGATGAGATTCAATGCAAGCAAATTGGGATTGATGTTAGGAATAACATATGCTAATTGACCTTGGGGTTAAATTTGATCATTAATTTGCACAACTTCAGCATAGGCCAAGGCTAATGTATTTATTACTCCAACTGATCTTTTCATAAATACATAAGTCATTGGATCTAAAGCATCCTTATAAATATCTAAAGGTAAAGCTTTATTAGGTCCATTGGGAGTTGTAGTTCTGCTATACAAATTTTGACATCTAGCATTGAAGGCTCTAATGGTTTCATTTGAATCTTTTTTAACCGTAGTGAATTATTGATAAAGGACACAAGGATTGATGATCTTTCCAAACTGATCAATAAAATAATTGTTGAAATCATTCTAATTGGTGATGTAATTTTCAATAAGGTTAAGAAATCAATCATATGCTACATCTCTAAAGGTAAAAGGAAATAACTTGCAAGTAACATCTTGAATAAAATTTAACAAACTTAAGACAACTTTAAAAGACTTGATGTGTTATTTAGCAATAACAACACCTGTAAGACTAAATGAAGGCAAATATTTCTCAAGATTTCTAGGTAAGTCATGTACCTGACTAGATACATTGATAGAAGATCTAGCTAACCAAGCTATACCTTAATGAGGATTAAATGTAGTAATAGAAATTAATGAAGTAGGTCGAGATTTAAAAATTCTATGTTTACCTTTATCTTATCTTGTCTTTCTATGAAATTCCAAGGAAAGAAGAGGGAGACTTATCTTATACCTTGACCTAGTTCTTATTTGTGGTAGTTCCAGCTTTTAAAGTCCAATTCCTATTCAAAATATGACTTAAAAACTCTATCTTTGCAAGTATGAATGATCCTCAGTTCAATTCTTGTAAATAATAGTTCAATTATTACTGATAAGTAGATTTGCACATTTAAATTTCTAAGTTCAAACAATTTTACACAAATTCATACAAAATATTTCAAAGAACAACTTTATTTAACTGTATTAGCTCAAAGATATGTCCAAAATTGTGAATATCAATGATCTTTACACCTCTAAGTTTAAATAAACCTAAATTTGCAAAGAACTGACTAGCTTTTAAATAGAATTGCTATCTCTAACCTTAAACACATCAGATTTAAAAAGCTTAGGTAATCTTTGCAACAATTCCTCATAAATATTCAAATAATAACAATCTTTATCTAAATAAGCTTAAATACTAGTCTAAACCCATGAATATCAATAATATTTACACAATTAAGCTAAGAACAACACAAATATGCAAAGGATCAACTAATCTTTGAACAAAAATCACCAAAATTAGCTCAAGACACTTTAAATTAACAAATCTTTAGTTTAGAGTCCTCTTTATAACACCAATCAAACCCATCTATTGATGTGCATATGTGTATCATAGGGTTTGCATATTGTTAAAAATAATTCTCATTTTAAGATTCTAAGAATCTTGTACATGAGTTGCTAGTTGTGATCTTCCTAAGATATGTGGTGGAGTATCAGACATGCTATTTGATTATTTCACAAAAATGATAATGCAAATGGTTGTTGGGAGTAACCGTGGTCCTAAATCTTGTGAAATATGAAAGTTATTCTAACTAATTTTAGTGAACAATGATAAAAAACTAAGTCTAAAAATCTAATCTAGTATGAATATTTATAATGAAAAACTAAACTATAGTGATTTGATTAAAAAAATGAGAAAAGAGGTAGGGTAGGGTAGAAAGAAGAATGATACTAATATTTAGTCTAGACATATTGACAAAGCTTAAATTTCATCAAAGACATGCAACCAGACCAGTATATGACATGAAATTGCTAAGAGCATAGATCCTATCATACACTAGGCAAATGTCTAAGGATAGTTGGAACAATGCAAATTAGAAATCAAATTTGCTTTAAAGATTTAATTCCATAAGAAAATTGCATTTGCACATCTTCAAGAAAAGCAAGGAAAATGAAATGAATCTAAAATATTTTAGTCAACCGAACATAAGCTCAAATTAACAAATCTACATTAACATTTGCATATATAGAACTCATAAAAGAAATTTAAATCTAGACATTAAATCAAAAAATTGAGGAAGTAGCCATAATAACAAACACACAAACAAATATGAGCCAATATTTTTAAATTTCTCTTACTTGCATTACTTTCTCCAAAATTTACACAAAAGATATTTTTCTCTAAAAAAACTTCCTCCTATTTACAATGACAATACCCATATTTATAGGCAACCTATGAGGTATGTCGCTCAATCATATCAAATGAGAATTAGCCAAGTGTCAAAGATAACTATCCTTTTACAACATTCTAAAATCAATGACACTTGTCATATGTAACTAACCCATAAGTCATATGCGTTACAAATTTCATATGCTTTTACAAAATAGAATACTATTTTTAAAATGATTTACATTATTTTATTATAAAAGAATATACTAATTCAACTCAATTGACTTTGAGATGCTCTTGTTACTGCAACATTTTATTTTTGTGCTAACTTCTTCATGGCCTTGTCATATTCGCATCAATTAACCTGAGATTGATGATTGGTTCCATGAACAACTCCTCTTCTTATCTTGCCAAATATTAGAAAACTACATCAAGTCTATCCAAGGCTTCCTTAATTCTTCTAGTATTTCCTATATTCTCATCTACTGATAAGATCATACCCAAGATACATTTATTATCAACCCTTGTAGTGCCTTGGCTTTTATTATTTACCTCTTGGATGAATTGAGTAGCCCTATGTTTGAACTCCTCATCAGTTATCAAGCCGATAAGACCGAGGATCGTTGGATCCTTGATCAAGCTTCTTAGTAATTTGTAATATTCTATTCTCTAACTGTTTGAAGCCATAGAGAGAATTTCCATTCCTTCAAACCATTTATTCATATCCTTGATCTTTTCCATCAAAATTACCATATCCATATTTAGATGTGATAGGCTGACTATTTTTAATCTAGGAATTTGGTCTTCCATCAACATCTTGATCAATCCCTTTACCTTCTTATTTGAACCTTGCCACTGATTGACATGATAAAGTGCCGTGGTATGATGCTTGTTCATAATATCCAACTTAGACCTTATAGCTTTCAAATAACTAAATGTATCATAGATGGTTGTCTCAAACTTATTGAAAACATACATAGGTACTGACAAAATGGATTGTTCCTCTAGATTCTTCTTCTCCTGCTTTAGACCTTTGATGGAATCTTACAACCTTTCTACCTAAGATTTTGCTAAATCTAGAACATCCTCTTCAAATATTGGATCCTCCCCTAGTCTCTGTCCTTTTTTTTGAGTTAGATGATTAAAAGGTTCAACTTTTTTGATGCACAACCTCTTCATTACCTTCGATGACCACTATCTTGGTCACTCTTTCCAAGTCAGTAGTATCTAGATCATATCTAACTCCAACTAATGACTAGCCCATATGCTTGATTGGGACCTTTGTTTGTAACTGGATAAAAGATTGAGCTTGAGCAACAAGTCTCTTTTCTTCTTCTTCTTTCAAGGCAATGAATCAAGGCTTTAATTCCTTTTGCATATGGATGCTAGTATCCTTTACTAGAGCCCATGGATGGTATGTAGTATAAAGTTTCTCTAACCTTGGTTCATATATGAAACATTCAAGAATAGATGGTCCATATATTAGGTTCTCCTCACTAAACAAGTTAATGTTCTCCAAAGGTTGTGTGATAGTCACTTTAGCTTTCTTTACCTTTTGACCAATTGTAGTCTCATCTTTTCTCTTAGGAGGATCAATGACTATCAAGTCAAATGATTTCTCTTTTCCTTTATCCTACTTAGTTTCCTCAACACTTGTCTCTTCTGTATTTGAATCTAAATCATATGTCATAGATAACATTCTTAATGCATCCTCAATAGATTCTTGAGGATTTAAAGCTATCATATGAACCTCTTATTGAGATAAATCTTGCTACATTGTTATACATGATCAACTATTCCTTCTATTTTATTATTTGATCATGTATCTACTGATGGAAGTCTAGAATATTCAACACCTACCAGGTGATATTATTGTGGACATAGCTGCCATCTATCTTCTATTTTATGGTCTCTATTCAATCTAGACATGGCTTTATATTGTGCTCTTTTAATATTCTAGCAACTTCATGGTATGAGGCTGCCTTTTTGTATACATAGTCAAATTCATTGGGTTAATTCTCATAGGGCACAACCAAAATACCTTTAATTCTCAAATGTTCCTTTAAGTTGCCATAGGGGTCCCACTATCTATGATCATCAATCTACAAGTTGAATGAAAGCCTATTCTTTGAAGTAGCTTCAATGTGGTCCCATTGCCTAAAAAATAGTTTTGCCAATTGTTATAAGAAAACTATGTAAAATTCCCTTTCTCTTAGTATTGAAAATGCCATTTATCCCATTGAAGAGTTGGTGGGCAACCTCTTGTTTTGATAATTTGTCTAGCACATGGACTGGTAGTTTGAGAGGAGGAATTTGGGTTCTTTCAATTCTTATAATAGTGCAATCATGATAAATCCATATGTCCCCCATTGCCTCAATTTACTTCTTAATTAAAAGTCTTATCCTCATCATAGAAATACCATCAATAGCTTGGCTTAATGCAGGGTAGACACAATCACATATGAATTCAATATGGTCTCTATACTTATAAATATGCAATTTGGAGTAGCATTAAGACATAGTCTAGTTACCATTAGGAGACCATTATCTTTGATTGGGGATCTTGGTGGTAGCACACAGGGTATATAATAGGTAGGACATCATGTATAATTCAATCCTTTTCTTATTCTTAATCCCATATATCTTTTTGCTTAGGGAAATACTAATAATTTCACCTAATGGAGGAGCCACCTCTTCTTCAATGATGAAATATAACACAAGGACCCACATTGGTTCTACATGTGTTGTATGTGTACATCCATACAACTTGCTCAACATGGTCATGACCATCCTAACTCCATGTCTAAATTGGCTCACAAGGATGTTCTTTGCAAGATCTACAATGAGTTAGCTACCTACTTCTAACCAATTTTTATGGGATATCCATCATGGTGTGTTTTTGAGCCCATGAATTAATGGATGGTAGGTCAATTTGGGGCTTAGAAAACTTATAGTAAGACTCAAAACCAACAGGGGATATATATGCAATTTTCCTCATACTGGATTCATGAACAATCATACCCTCGTCAATTCTAGTATCATTGAAAATTAGACCAAGGACATTGATACAGTGTAGTACCTCTAGTTTGGTAGAAACATAGTGAAGTCCTATCATATGGATTTCCACAATATCATTATAGAGTCTCTTCATTAGGAGCAACTCCTCTTCTTCCTTAGTTATGACTCCCTAGTTCTCAATTGTCTAGAACAACTTTGAGCAATTTTTGTCTCTTTTGTTTAATGAAGCAACTATGAATTCTATATCTTTGAAAACTTGGCCTTCTACATCTAATTTCATGTATAGTTCAAACTCCTTCTTTGAAGCAACTCTGTGCATTTCCATTGCTATGATCTTAACTAAATTATCCTTTTGCAAATGATAATTTAACTCTCTCAGCTCAACACAGTGAATCCAAGGACAATTTAGGGATTTCCATACATTCTTGTGTTTTTTGGAGGTTTAAATAGATTTTTAATGGTGGTAAACATGTCTGAAGTATGTGATTTAATGACTTAGATCATATTTTGATCATGCATTTATACCTTCGCATGCTTGGTTTCACAAAATCTTTCAATGTGACGTGTATGCTTATGTGGCATCCCCTTGCCATGCTTTTTATTTATTTTTAAAATGTAACAATTTTCACTTGGACACATGTCATTATCTTGTGGCTCTTGAAGCTTGATCAAATATGCTTCATCTATCTCCATCTACTTGGTTAAACACACATTGATCTTCATTTGTATGATCAAACCTGCACTATTAATCTCATTGGGAGTCTTCTGGCATTGACTTTCACCATGACTATTGATATTTGATCTAGGCTTATGAGATTATGCCACCTAGAAACATCACCTACAATATGCATACCTTGTATTTAGTTTCATCACTTTAATGCTCTTACTCCATGTGACAACTTTTCATGTAATCTGGGATCTTTGACTTGTTGACCCACTTTACACTATTAATATTCATATACAAGATTGAATGCGTACCATTGATCTTGATTTGAGTGATTAAACGTGTATCATTGATATGCTAAATGCACAATCAAGCATAAACCATTTATTTACTCTTTATAAATTTGATTAAATGTAGACCATTGATTAGTGTCTAGTTCGGCATGATTGTGACACTTATCACTATCATGTTTAATCTTGAGATCCTTTGAGATTTTGACTTCATGGTCATCATATATTTGCTTTTGTAAGATTGCACATGTGACATAGATCTTTGATCTTATTGACTTTGGGCTTTGATGAAGATCATCGATTGGGATTTGTACTATTGAATGTGCATCATTGATATCAATCTGAGGGAATTTTGACTTGCTAACTTTGGGGAGTCACCTACACACCATTGATCTAGGATCTGATCTTCTAAGATTTTACCACTTATTATGAACCAATACAATCAATGAATAAGCTCTTGGGATATACAAAGACTTAGGATAATTTCTAGATTAAGGTTTTGATGAATTAATAAATTCAATTAGAACTTAGGTTAACATTAAGCTAAGGCTAAAATAGAATAAGTAAACCATCAAAGATATGAACCCATTTTAATAACTTAGGCTAAATTAATTTAGACTAAGGTTTTATGAATATTATTTGAACTCAAATTTAATAAATCAATTAAAGACCAAAGGTTAATGAAAAGGGTCAAATTAATTATTAAAGCGTAAACCATGAACATTTTTTCATCTCAATGAGGATCCATTAAACCCTACAATGTTGAAACACATGAATAAAATGTTAGCAACATCAGGTAAAATCAAATAAGGTTTATGTGATAACATGCCAATGTAAGCTAGATCAAACATGATATTCAATAATGCAAATTTAATCAAGTTGAATGCACAATTTATAACACAATTTGCAAAATTTAAATGAGGGGCTTCATTTTTTAGAAATGAGGGTATGTTGACCTCAATAGGTACCTATTCTGAGGATGGGTCCTCTAACTTGAGCATGAATATTGGAGATTGTTACTCTTTTAATCTCTATCTCTACACCTCTTATCATTTTGAGGCTTCACCATTTCATGCACTATATATAAGTATCTTCAACTAATTTATTCCCACCATCCTACTAGAGATAACTTGGTGCATACTAGTTGTATTTATAACCTAATGGTCCTATCACTTATATGGGGGATAGGGAAAGCATATCCCACTTTCTTTTAGTTGAAATGGTGGGATGCTATGTAAATGTATGCATAGTTTCTTAGTGCTTCCCTTATATTGACTTTGGTTTGAGACAAAATTATGGCCTTATAAATATGTGCCATTATGATTTGCATCATTTACCCTATGAAATACATCCTATCTTCATGAATTCAAGAGATGAAAAACCTTACCAGTTCTTCTACTTTATCAAAGAAGGGGAGTTTCTAGATTTTAAAAGTACCAACTTCCTCCAAATTCCTTCTCATGTGGTCATCGTAAATGGGACTCTAATTTTTTCTTGTTCTCTTGATGTCTAAAAGTCTACATAGTTTAGCTTTATGGTTCATACTCTAGTGGTTGAAATCCTCTATTTTGCATGCATCCACCTTAGACTCTCATTATTCTCCATGTTCCACAGCATATGGGTATTGCATATCTGAGTAGTCCATCTTCTTGGGTTGTGATATGGTTATAGTTTCAATTTTTTCCCTATTTATTTCTTTTATTAACCAATTACTTTCACTTATTTCAATCCTTATTGATTCTCTATTTATCATCGAAGACCCTTAAACCTGTGCTCTTCTTGAGGTGGTTCTTGTATCCTTGAGTAAGGGGGTCCCAAATCAAATATCTGGAATATGATTTATCTTTTTCTATGCTTTCACCTTTGGTCTCATACCCTATTATATACCTTTTTATATTTATTCCTAGCTACTATCTTTTGATTCCCTATTCGACCCCAAATTTAAAGTCTATCTCCCTCCTTTACTCTATATCTTCTTCTTAGATTTACTTTTTTGTGTGATTGGGGTACCCTTTGATTGTTTCCCCTTTTATTATCCTTACCACTTTTTCCAATACTCCCTTCTTAATTATGTTGCATGGTTGATTTAATGGTTCTACATTTTCCCACGAGTGGCATTTCATCATCATTGTGCTTATTCTAGCTAGTAGTTGAGGTCTTGAAATTTTAAATTTGAATTGATAGTGTACCATGATTTTTTTATTTTAAAATGGTTTCTTTGGTTTTCCTACTTTGGCTTCTTCTTTCCTTACCCCAAACTAAATCATGTGTTTGGTCCTCCAACGTAAATACATAAATACACAAGGCACTTGTAATAAATTTAAAATGTAGAGGAGGAGAAAAATACTTGAAAATATTTAAAATATTACAACATAAATATTTATTGACATATATTTTTACAAAATTTGCACATAAATCTCCTTACCATAAATACTTAGACCCCTATAATGGTGGCCTTCTGAAGAAAATCCCTACTTGGCTAGCCCAACTAGATATTAAGAGAAGTGCACGAGATAGTACCCCTAATGATGTAGTAACAACAATGCTAAAATAAGAGAACAAAATAAATGGCATATGCCTTATTATAAAATTACATAGTTTGTATTAAACATAGCATGGCTTGATTTTTTTTCCATTGAAATGCCTAAGAAGCATTTCCCCATTGAGAGTGTGAAGTTTACATGCGTTGGTTTTCAAAATACCATCGATTATATATGGCCCAAGTTAATAGATTAAAAGATTTTTAGGGTATTAGAGGTACTTGTAGATATCCCATTTTGGTCACAACTATGTTCCAACCCGACTTTAGATTGGTTTGTACCAAATAATGAAAATTAAGCCTAGGAATCACTAAATGTCCCAATTTAATCTGCACATCAAATATTAGTACCCATAATGATGTTGAGGCATAATTATTTAGGGTATTATCCTATACACAATAGTAAAATCTCATAGATTCATCTCTAGTCTATTTGTGACCTATCAAATTGACATACTAGCCTTTGGACCAATTAAGCGGGGTGTCAGGATATGAAACACCGGAAGCACACAATTGATTACCAAACCAAGCAACTTATTATGCAGAAATTAACCAGAATCAACAAGTAACTAGAATTCAGAATAACACAGAATATGAGAGACAATACACAACTTGTATTAAAACTCTTGAAGAAATGAATACAATAAAGAAGATGCCACTTCTTCTCCACCACCTCTTCAGAGGTTTCCCACACCTCAAGTGAACAGTAATTCTCTCCTCAAAGCTCTCTCTCTTAGGTCCCAACACACAACTCAAACACAGAGTTGGTGTTCACCTCCAGTGCTCCACGCACACCACAAGTGCTCCACGCATTCCACAAGTACTCAAGGTACTTCAAGTAGATCTCCCCTAAACCTGCAACAACCTGCACCTCAATAGACCTTACTTATGGAAGGAACTCCCTTGCCTTCCTCTTTGCTCTATCAAAGTACACACCTATACTCCAAGTAGATCCTGCCTGATTTTGCTCCCTGTTGTGTTGCTGTCCTATCTGATCTTGCACACCTGCAAATCAACCTAGTTCTGCACACCTGTGAACCTTGACCTTGCACACACATACACCTGCATATAAACGATCTTACTTACCATGCAGATCTCCTATAAAGGCCATGCTCACCTGATGACCAAGATCATACATACATGAAGAACTCTACTGATTCTTCAATCCATCACTCACACACCTGGTACTGTGGCACTAGGAGGAACACACCATTGCTCTACCTCTCTCTAAAGGAGCTGTTTTCTCTCTTACTCCCTAGCACAAGTTTTCAATACAACCATGAGTCTATTATATAGATCTCATCCAAACAATAATTAGACATCTAATTACAATAATTAGATCCGCAGCTCTCAGTCTAAAATTAGCTCTCATCATGTAAACACTTGGTTTGTTAGCTAACTGCCCATAACATCCGTAGTCCGAACCACACAGGAGACCGACATCGGTCCCTATCCACCTGGGGGTCGTCGACGCCAGCCGACTACTGATCGACGTTGGTTGCCTTCTTGCCTTATCCTGCCGACGTCGGTTGGCCTGACCGATGCCGGCGTCTGTGACACTCTGCAACTCTTTTGCAACCTCCTCCATGTCTACATCAGTGAAGCTTTTAGCTCCACAACCTAACAATCTCCCACTTGGAGATAAATAGCTGCACTGTACCTGTACCTGTACTCCATCTAATCTATTTCCTAGTTTGTATCCCTCTTCAAGCTCAATCCTAAAGACAACCCACCACACACACTGTGGTGTACCTCCTGTCATCTGAGTACCCTGCTGCATCCGCATCTACAAATCCATGTAGTGAAGTCCTGACCCTGAATAACATGAATCCCTGCTGCTGGTCCTTCTCAAATACCTGAGAACTCACTTCTCAGAATTGGCTCCTAACTCTCTGACAACTCCCACTGCTTGGGAAAACTCAGGGCTATACCAGACCTCATGTGATTTTAGACACTGAACTGTCCAACCCTTGGTGCGCTCTGATTTTGCATCCTGCGTAATGAACCTCGCCAACACCTGATTCACATTAGCTCCCACTGGAAACAAAATCAACCTGTGATCTCCATGTCTCCCATGCCAAAGAATTTTGCTGCTCCAAATTCTTCATAGCAAAACACTGAACTAATCTTACCCTTAGCTCAACAAAACCCTGTATGTACAATCCTGCTAGCAAACATACAATCCACATACATCAACAAAATGATGTCATGACTCATCATCCACCTGGTAAGGCAAACCACAGTAGTTACCTGACATTGACTAAAGCCATGCTTCATCCTCCACCTATCAAAACCTGTACCACTGTCCTGCAGCTCCCTCAAGACCATATGCCTGGTCTTCCATCTCACGTGTCCGTTCACTCTATTCTTCAACTAAGGAATCCATTCATCTCTGTGCTTTTTCACCAGATGGAAACCCTACCAAAACTCTTGTTTGGTTCTGCATCATATCCTTGCCATGTTCTCACATGTTTCCTGGATCCTTCCTGCTCTACAATCAACAACGAGTATAAAGAAGAGGAACAATGAATTTGAGGGCCTACTTACATCTTCAGTCCTCTATATGGGTGTTTGAGACTCCTTGACAGCGTGCTGTCCACCCAAAATCCATTACAGCGACCGACCTCGGTCACTCCACAGTCTGCATCCGATCGACATCGGTTCCCATGTGTCTGTCCCTGACTACCAACCCTACCGATGTTGGTGTCCCTATTGCCGATGTCGGTCCTCCTGACCGATGTCAGTCTTACCTACTGCCGACGTCGGTCCTCATGACCAACGTCGATCTTACCCTACCCGACATCACCGACTTTGATCTGCACATGACTGACATCAGCACCTGTCTATTCGACGCTGGTTCCTCCTGACTGACGCCGGTACCTGTGTTCGCCTGTGAGTGATGAATTTTTACCTACGAGCTCCTTTGAATCAAAACCCATGTCCAAACTGCTCTGCTCAAAAGTATCCAACACCATCCACTGGTTTCTATCCACCATCTCCTCCATAAACACCAAGGCTTTCCAGTTCTTAAGCCTGTCAAATATATCTGTCTTCCACTTAAGAACATGCATCTCCTTCCTACTCATGTGACCAAGCCTACAAAGCCACGTCTCCACAACAAAAGAAGAATCAGTAATATAAACAAGTAGATAAAGAGTACCTATTTTCTTACCACCAGCTAATTCAAGTGCATCTGCTGTGAGAGTTCTTGTGCATCTCTCATCACCCAATCTTTCTGAAGAAATTAGCCATATCTCCAAACTTGGGACCTGCATGACCTTCATCAACACCTGTGTGTTGGCCGCCTATAATTTCATCTTCACTTCCCCTTTGCCAATTCTTTGGCAAGGCTCACCAGCTCCTCTACCTGGGGCTGCATGGAAAGAGGCAACCGAATCTATTAACCAAGATTCAACTTTATCTAAGAAACCTCCCAGAGCATCCTATGCAACAACACCTGCTACATCTGCTTCTTCAGTTTCTTCATGCTGATCTTCCACAAACCAACAATATTCTTTTACCTGCTCTTTCTTTCCATGGGACCGTAAGTGACCATTTGTGCTTTTCAACTCCTCCATTCTTAGCTTACTTTCATCTGCCATTGCTCTACTCCCACTCAATCAAAAACCCCTGAGAGTGACCTGTAACCAAACACAAAACCTGCTTCTTGCAACCTTGGCTCTGATACCACTTGTCAGGATATGAAACACTGGAAGCACACAATTGATTACCAAACCAAGCAACTTATTATGCAGAAATTGACTAGAATCAACAAGTAACTAGAATTCAGAATAACACAGAATATGAGAGACAATACGCAACTTATATTAAAACTCTTGAAGAAAAGAATACAATAAAGAAGATGCCACTTCTTCTCCACCACCTCTTCAGAGGTTTCCCACACCTCAAGTGAACAGTAATTCTCTCCTCAAAACTCTCTCTCTTAGGTCCCAACACACAACTCAAACACAAAGTTGGTGTTCACCTCCAATGCTCCACGCACACCACAAGTGCTCCACGCACTCCACAAGTACTCAAGGTACTTCAAGTAGATCTCCCCTGAACCTGCAACAACCTGCACCTCAATAGACCTTACTTATGGAAGGAACTCTCTTGCCTTCCTCTTTGCTCTATCCAAGTACACACCTGTACTCCAAGTAGATCCTGCCTGATTCTGCTCCCTGTTGTGTTGCTGTCCTATCTGATCTTGCACACCTGCAAATCAACCTGGTTCTACACACCTGTGAACCTTGACCTTGAACACACATACACCTGCATATCAATGATCTTACTTACCATGTAGATCTCCTATAAAGGCCATGCTCACCTGATGACCAAGATCATACATACATGAAGAACCCTGCTGATTCTTCAATCCAGCACCCACACACCTGGTACTGTGGCACTAGGAGGAATGCACCATTGCTCTACCTCTCTCTGAAGGAGCTATTTGCTCTCTTACTCCCTAGCACAAGTTTCTAATACAACCATGAGTCTATTATATAGATCTCATCTAAACAATAATTAGACATCTAATTACAATAATTAGATCCATAGCTCTCAGTCTAAAATTAGCTCTCATCATGCAAACACTTGGTTCATTAGCTAACTGCCCTTAACATCCACAGTCTGAACCACACAGGAGACCGACATCGGTCCCTGTCCACCTGGGGGTCACCGACGCCGACCGACTACTGATCGACGTCGGTTGCCTTCTTGCCTTATCCTATCGACGTTGGTTGGCCTGACCGATGCCGGCATCTGTGACACTTCACAACTCTTCTGCAACCTCCTCCATGTCTGCATCAGTGAAGCTTTTAGCTCCACAACCTAACACGGGGCACTTAAACAATTCCTAAAATGCAAAAATGTTAAATAAAATGAATTAACTAAGCAAATAAAATTAAATACTTACGTAAAATTTCCATGTGCAATTAGTGAAAGTGAATTTTGTAAAAAGGAAATTCTAATAAAATTGAGGTCATGATGATGTCATTATCCTCAAAATAAAGGAATTGAAAATACATCCATTAAAGCCTTAAATTTAGAAATGGAAATCCATGCTTTTTAAATGGGATATCTATCCCAAATATTAATTACTTGTCCCCTCCTTAACTCAACTAGGGTTAAACTAAACCTAACCGTAGTTAAATCTAACCTAACTACACTTGGGTTAGGGTTAGTTTGAAAGGCTATAAATACAAGACCTCACCCATTGTCCAAACAAGTTTTTCTATTTAATGTTACTATGCAAGAATTCCCTTAAAAAAACTCTCAAGACAAAGTTATAATGTTCAATTATTGAGAGACAAAATATTCTTGTAATGTTATAATGGAAAAATATTGATAGATTACTACATCTTTCCAAAACCAAGCTAAACATTGCCAAGGTGACAAGGAGAAATGATGCAAGGAGGAGCACCATTGTCAAAGAATCTTTGAGCACATGACCAAGCACATTCATCCATGTCCAACATGCAACTTTTGCTCTCAAGGAAGGTAAAGAACACTTGTTTTGTCATCCATTATTAATTACTTGCATTGTTCTATTTCTCCTAGAGTGTACAAGATTGAGGTGTTAGATTTCTTAGTGTTTTTATATTGTTTTTTTAATCATATTAATACTTGATTAACTCCCATCTTGGATTCCTATCTCACAATACTTAGAATCATACAAAAGGACTTGATTTCCTTTAATTATTACTTTTTCTTTGATATGTCTATTGTGCCATGTCTTTTGTTGGGCCTTCTCAGTGGATTAGATCCATTTGTAAAATATTCACCTCTCATATAGCTTCTATAATTAATCAAGGTGCACTATGAGGGATTTAGGGTCATCCAAATGACCAACTTAGACTATGCAAAGATATGGAACTAAAAACTCAATAAGAAGTACAACCTCCATGTCAAACACTAGAAGGAAAGGAATATACTTATTGATTCACCTATAATTGGTTTGGTATACCCATATGATAATTGATACCCAATCATCCTAGCTTGTGTGTCTTACATCATATACCTTTATGAGATAATGGCCACATATTTTTTTTTGACCTCTACAGTGTTGTTAGCCTATGGGTGGTAGGGTACACCATATCATTGATGAAGTGGGTGCCCTAGTCACTCAAAGGACATCCATATCTATTAATAATATTTTCCCATATGAATCAAGTAATTTTTGTTGTAGTGTAATTCTTAGTAGGTATATCCTCAACCCTTTGGATGAAGTAGTCAATGGTGGTAATGATGTAGCACATACTAGTCTATTACACAATGGGTGTAATAGGCCATAAAAAATTAATAGCCCAATTTTCAAAAGGGGCCTATGAAAATATTGGGATAAGTGGCATCTCATCTCAGTGGTTTAGCTTCCCGATCCTCTAGAAAACATCACACTTCTGAGTGTATTCCTTGGCATCATGAAAAATAGTTGACAACTAGAGTCCTAAAAAGATCTTTCAAGTAGTTTCTTCCCCGATGAAGTGCCCTCCAATGATCCCTTCATGGGCCTCCTGCAATATAGTTATGCATTCATGGGGAAGTACACATCACCATAGCATCTCATCATGTCTTTACTTGTAGATTTCTTAGTTGATAAGTTGATAAGGGGTAGCACAAAGGGCTAGTTGCTTCTTCTCTTTACTGGTTAGATTATTTGGGGAAATAACTAAATTAAGGAATGCTATGATATTGAAAAGTTCTTATCATAGTCATTGTACCTTATATAGTTATGTGTTAGGTAAGTTGTCCTTAATAGGATATGTAACTTCATCATTGGTGAGTTGAGAAAAGTGGTCAGGTCTTATATTTTATTTTTCAAGCTTAACTACTATTACAAGCTAAAATTATTAAAATATTATTATCCACCAATAAATACATCCATTAAGGATGGGTTTATCGACAAAGTATTTCAAGGCCTAATGATTCATTAAAAATACAAATGGGGTGGCTAATAGGTACTGCCAAAACTTCTAGAGAGTATAATTCATAGCTAACACTTCACATTTAGTGGTCACATAATTCTATTTTTTAGGAGTGAGATTTTGACTAGTGAAGGAGATTATATGGTAGGTATTTTTCTTCTCAAGTTGGGATAAAATATCACTATTTTCCATCTAAAATCATCAACATAGAAATGGAATGGGTTATTTTAGTCTGAGAACTTCAAAATAGGACCATTGGCCAAATTTTGTTTCAGTGTTACTCCCCATCTAAAAGACTTATCTTTCCACATAAGTTCTATGGGCATGGATATCTTTACCCAATTATAGATGAAATTTAGATAATAACCAATGTGTTTAAAAAATGTGCATACCTCACATTGATTGGTAAACACCTCGAGTTGAAGAATTACTACCACTTTTGTGAGATCTACCAAGAGTCTATCCTTATAAATGACATGGTTGAGAAAGGTTCCAAATGATGTGGAAAATACACACTTTTTCAGATTGATATAAATATGTATATTTTAACACCACTCAAACATATGGTTTATATTATCATTATGGTTCTTCACAATCCCATATGTTATCTATCCATCTAGGTACACTTGGAAAAATTGGTGGACAAAATACTTGAAATTCATGATCACAATGCATGAGAATAGGATATGAGATTTTTCATCCCAAAGTGCATGATGTTGTATGTAAATGAGCCCCATTAAATTATAAAGGTGGTCTTGGTTTTATCCTCCTCTTCGATCTATACCTAGTAGTATCTTCAGAATCCATATGTTCAAGTGTATATCTCACAACCACCACACCTTCAAGAATTTATTCAGTGAAGGGAGTGGGAAAGGGCTTTGTGACATAGGTTGTATTTAGGAGATGATAGTCAGTGCAAATATAAATGCACCCATACTTATTAATAATAATAGACATGGGACTTACCCATTCAAACTCTTCTACAAGATATATGACACATACAACCAACATGTTATCAATTTTAGTTTTCACTTTAACCTGTAGGTTACAATTTATTTGGTAAGGCCACTTCTTGATAAGCTGCATGCCCTCAACCAATGTGATCTTCATTTTTCCTAATGAATATTACACTTCTTTCATCTCCATGAAGATTTTAGGAAATAGAATCTATTATTATTGAAGCAATTCCACACTGTGGGTAAGTTCTACATGAGACCAGTAATCCCCAATAGTGGTGATATTAGGTTCCTCTTTATGCTAATGTTTGGTTTAATGGTATTTAAAGGTTATTCATATCACTAGTGCCATTCTAAGGGTGTGTCTACTAATTATCACTTTCCATAAGTGACTTCAATATGTAGATGACTTAACAAACCCTCATTGGGTTCCTCTTCAACCATGTACACCATTTTATCTTTTCCCTTATTGCAATGTTAATTCCCATCTTTCCATATTTCCCCATATTTTTCACTTAAATAATGATTCATGCTCTGATTCTCAAAAGGTTTTTATAGACCTGCCCATTTCTCTTTGTACATATGTAATACTAGTTCTTCCATTATTTCCTCTTCCTTGAATATGACATGATGGATTTGATGAAGGGGATTGGTCAACCTTAGATTTTTATATTTGAATGCGAATACATGTATAAACTATTATTTTAATAATTCAAATGTGGTCATTTATCTTCATGTTTTTGTTATAATGTGTGTGCTCAGGTACTTAATGTCTAGTAGAAGGCATAGACCCAGAGATGAATAGGTAGGCATGAGGGACTTCCTACCCATGTGTCCTCACATAATTTAATGTTTATTATAGGGTCTGAGCTTCCACTGTATGCTAATATATTTTGGTAATAGTTTATTGGACTAAATTAGACACACATAGATTCATTGATGCATGTCTATGTGGGAAGGTTGGGTCTGTGGGTAGCCCACCAATGTGAGATAATACTCTTTTGTAAATATACCATGGTATCCACATACTCTCACTCATTTAGAATACATAACTCAAGGTCCTAAATGTATGGATTAAGATCACATGTCATAGTGAAACATGTTAGTTTTATGAGCCTCGCTTTGCTGATGTGTGAAACCCTCTTTACTACTTTATTTATGCACAATACCCAACATTTTTCTTTGATGAACAGTTTAGAAGTTACCATGCATCTACCATTATGTCAATTTCTTATGGGGTCCTCTTATGATGATGCCACAATTACGTCTAATATTCTCATAATAATATTGAACCCATTAGTCATAGACTATGATGGTGGTATCAGAGATTGACTGGGCATCTCTCTAGCAATAAATGCCTTATTCATTCAGCTTTAGATTCTTCAGTCCCTTAGTAAGGATATTGTAGATTTTATTGATCTCATCCTCCATATCTACACTTTATACATATGGAGGCCCAATATTTGTGGTTGCTATAATAACCACACATTCCTTTCTATTATCAAAAATCATACAATGCTGCTTAAAATGCATGTAGAGCAGGGTAGTTATCAAACTCTATTAATTTAATCACTTTAAAGTCATCTCAGAACTTAAATCTCATGATCTCTATATTGGATTTAAGGATTATTCCAAATGGATTGGCCTTGGTCTTATTGGATATGAATAAAATGTGATGTGAAGGCCATAAGGGTGGACTTCCCATATCTTGCCAATCATTCCTAGTCAAGATATTGACCTCAATACCAATATCTATTAGGATATCACAAACCTACCATCCATTGATGTTTACATTCAATAATAATTCTTAGTTATAGATAGAATTTTTCATCACCTAAACATATCATCCCCTACCCATGCTTTCTCCTAATACATTCATGGGTTGTCTAGTCTAGTAGTTGGAGATTAACTCCCTAAGCATTGGTACCATCCTATCTAGCATTAAGAAGGATAATAATTTAGATAGATCATCTTCAGTCATGTGGGTGCATACTTTAGCTTGAGACTTCTAATTCACTTTTTCCTCTAGATCATGAGCATATTGAAGCTCACCTTGTCAATTATGGATGACATCTAGTGCTTCTCAGAGTAATAATTTATATTGTGCACCATTAGGGTATGACACTCCATGGGGATCCAAGTGCTATCTTGAGGTTTCATCCTTGTATGGTTCATATCCTAGTTAGACCTTTTTAGTAGGATTAATAGTGTGTTGGGTAATTATTCCACTTCTCATCGTGACTTAGACTCATAGGGCTTGAGTGTTCTTCCCTTAGTTATTTGGATCCCATTGTTTAGGTTTTTATCCATAATTAAACATTCCAACATCTCTTTTAGGTAAGGTCATCTTGGTAAGTTTATCATATAAATCTAGGAAATCCTCAACCCTATGATTCCATTGATAATAAGTGCAAGTAATATTGCAAACAATCCCATTGGAAGTGATCTAGTTACCCACACTTGTAGCATCCTTGAGGTGAGAACCTCCCACCAAATTGACCTCCAATGTCATGGTCTCACTATCCTTATGTGGGTTCATACTCGTCAAGGTTGTCCTAATTTTCCAACTATTTCCTGCCTTACCTTGTGATCCCTTAAATCAATTACCACTTTGTAGTTTATTGTATCATATGAGGAGGTTTCATATATATTATAGTATGCCATGTATTTTGGTTGAGTTTATTGGCATAACATAATAAATTATGCACTTCATATCCCTCTGCACATAGCTCATAGGATGTCATAAGTCCACACATGCCTTTCCTTAGATAGTTCTAAATCAAATTCCCTCCTAATTTGAAATCCACACACCATGGCCCACTCTAATTATCTAACATGCCATTAGTCATTTCCTTTTATAACATTATGCTCATAGACGAAATTTGTATTTCCAAGTTTGAGTTAACCCCATGATAAATAATTCCTACCATTTTAGCTTTAAACATAGCCTCCAATGCTTCTCATTTGCTCTGTGATGTTCCTCATTTCCAAGACATGTCGTTAAGGAGAAAATAGTCTACCAATAAACCACTAGGCATGTTATAGTGGGTGAAGTGTGTAAGACAAATCCAATACTAGGTTCTTGAGTTTGGAATTATAAACATGGACATTATTAGATGGGTCTTGTTTTATCTCCTTTAAATCCACAACATTTTTTTACTCAAACTCTAGAATATTGAACTCCCTAAAAAATTTAGCCTTCAAGAGATCATAACTTGCAATGCTTTAGGTTGGATCATACTTTCTATACTAGTTATGGGCATGATCCTATAAGGTTATATTAAAGTGAATCACCTTTCAATATAGATACATGATTCCCTTTACACCTCATATGATTGCACACTTATGGATGTGATCAGTGTCATTATCCACTCCTTGATACTCTAACAAGTTGACAGACATCATAAATGAATTGTGCCATTATCCTTGTAGTGCCTCCTTGATTGAATGGGTTGGTTTCACTGATTATCTATATAGGTGTTGTGAATAATATAGTTGTTACTTGGGTAGTCTAAAGGGTAGCATCCATTCCACTAGTGTTAAGCATTCCACTTTATATTATTCCACCCAATGGGGGACTCAATCTCACTCTAATCATCAATCCTCTAGTCTGCATATTCATAGAAAAAATACCACACACTTCTAAATTTATAAAATTATTTATTCATTCTTATCAAAACTCTTGGTTTACAATTTTGAAAAATGTGATTGAAAAATAAGGTTGGATGGGCATAGGTCAGGTGCTTCCTAAATATTTCTTTCTCAACAATGTTTCCAAG
The DNA here is from genome assembly GCA_037957365.1 of Torreya grandis. NCBI lineage: Eukaryota > Viridiplantae > Streptophyta > Pinopsida > Cupressales > Taxaceae > Torreya > Torreya grandis. The sequence goes on from JARHVA010001127.1 coordinate 1,390,969, forward strand.
GATGACTCCAAATCCTATATTTCTTGTTTTGTCACAAAAATTATTTATGTGAGGGAATAATTTATATGTGCAAGAATCCTCCTCATGCTTCTCCATCCTCTTTGGGTACTCATGACACATCTTGAGTTGAACCCTTCCCTTTTCTTCCCAATGTCCTCCACATTTTTTTATTCCAAACACTCAATCTTCCTAATCCTAAGTCAATCTTTCCTCCTTCCACTAGGGTCTCCATACACCCTCTATTTCTCCTAGTTACTATGCCTTATCCATCCCCACTTGTCTTGTCCCTCGTACACAATGCTACTTATCCAACCATTAGTAGGTCTAAAATTCCACTATCTAGAATCAACTTCTTGATCTCTAAGGGTAGATTTTTAAGGTAAGAACCCCTAAGTTCACAAAGTAACTAGAACTCAGCGTCTTTAGGGTAAGAATATGTGGATAGAGTGAAATATAACATGTAACTATTTATGTACCACACCACCACATGTCCACAACTTGAGTCCAAACTATGTCCAAATTTCATAACTACTTCAATCATTTTTTTTCCATAAATACTTTTTACCTAGGTTTCTCCTATTATTTATAGCATACACTAAAATCCATGCATAAATTTGCTCTAGTAATTCACAAAAAAATATTTCATATAAAATGTCATACAAGTTTTGTTAAACTCACTTCTTTGGTGTTCAACCTCTATATCTAGAGTGACCTTCAACAAAATTCTGCTCCAACTATTGCTCAATATTCTCTAAATGAATCTAATTCATTATTTATTCTCATCATCTTTGATTCGATGAAATATAACTAATCCTAACAATGAAACCAAAATATTGGCATTTTTTCCCAAGCCTTGGGTGATAATGTGCCTATATATGTATCCAGTGGAAATATTACCTATGACAACATATCACAAGGAAAAACATTCCCTTCACTCACCCAAGGCACAAAGTATAAGAGCCAGGTTGGGTTGGAGTTAGTTGGCAACAATGTTATCAATGCAAGACCAAACACATTTATTCATATCACTTATACCTAGCCTACATGTTTAGTTACTTCCATTTAAAAAAAATATTTAATTATAATCATCAATGTAAATTATATTTACATACATTCATTACATATGAACATCATTCCTAGAGATAACACATGAATATCATACTACATTGATATTAAAGAACATGGTCATATTAATGGTTAAATAAGTGAGATTTACATTAGGATGGGCGTACATAAAATCTCAAAAATATTAACTTAGATATAATTCCACTAATATCCTTATAATCTCTACTCCAATAGTGACACTAATAGCATTCAACCTATTATACTTCTTAAAAATACAACCACAACATCAGTAGAAACAACATCAACCCTTTTTACTTACTATAGGATGATAATTTATAGAGCTTGGGTGGAGTGGGAAGATAATTGATGTCAACCTTATCCCTTTTATCTCTCCATTAACATGGAGTCAAGATCTAGGCCATCTCCCTCGCAACATATATTTATATCTTCTACTAGAGTAATTGGGATGTGACCTACTTAGATCTAATAATCGGTTTAAACATAATATGAGTTGGTGGCATTTTAGTGGAATTATATTTTATTAAATTTCCCCATTATTTTTTGATTATGTTTCCATTGTCATATTTAAATCCCTTTACTTAGGGTCAAAATTATTTCATACCTTTGGTTTGTTTGCTATGCCATTTTTCTAGCCTCCTTGTTTATGTTGATTTATTATTTCTTTGGTCCTTGCCTTTGATTATTGTCTCCCATCTTAAATTCATGTGTGAAATTAATAGTGATGAAAACAAATACATATTGAGGCCTTTTACCCTAGATTACACATAATTTTTATGGAATTTATAGCTTAGTATGGATTCTCCTCTTCTTGCTTCTTCTCATTTTCACCCTTTGGCTTGTGTCTTACTTGATTGATCTTTGTCTTCTTTCTTATTATCACTTTTGAACACTTTGATTTCTAAGTTGATTTCATCTAAAAAGGATATAATAAATAAAATTCCTTTATCATTTTATATTTCATAGTTACACATTGCTACATATCATGATCATCTATCTATTACTAGAGTTTTTACATATACATTGTTTACACACTTGTTGCTGATAAGATCATTGAGTTCGATGTAGGATATATAAGTTTACATTAGATTATTTTCTTAAAACTTCTTATCAAGTTCATCATTCCTACATTGGTGGCATATTTAAATTGGGGCATTCTTCAATTTGGGGAATTCCTACACTGGAGGCATTTTTAGTGTGCCTCAAGTTATATGTTTTTTTTTTTTTTTCTATTTTTCTATTGACCTTTATATTTGATTATGTATACATTTATATAGCATATATATTATGTATTTTTTTACATGGATACTTGATTTACTTTGTATGTTTATTAAATTATATGTTTTCTCTATAAAGGATCCTATAGTTGTATATTATGTGTCATTTCTATGTGATTGGTTGCTTTATTTTATTTTGATTACTTATTTTTACTCATTGGCTTCAGATGATATGTGTGGTTACATGATTGTGTGTGTTTAAATTGTTTGACTATATTGTGTGATACTATGTTAGGTGTTGTGATTCATATCATGTGTGTTATTACTTGTTACATTATATTCTTAGTGTTTATATTGACACAATTTTTACGATGTATCTATTGGGGCATCCTATTATTGTTCTTCATTATAAATACACTTAATTTTATTACAAAACCCCTTTCTATTAGGGCTTTTTCATGTTTTATCACACTTGATCCATGTGCACACATTTGGATATTTAAGGTACACTTTCTATTTATGTTGTGCCTCATATTTTTATCCTTGAATTAGTTTTCTTTATAACTCAAATTTATATTCACTTATATCTAAATATAATATATCTATTCAATCAAAAATATCTAAAACCTAGAAATCAACTATTAATTTTCCCTTGTACAACATTAGATGGTCTTTAAATGTCCAAAACACTATTTTAGGATCTCTACCTAAGTCCTAGTTGGCCTATCATAGTGTCTCATTGACTTATGGGCTTATTGTGCTTTTATTATCACTTTTTACTATCCTTTAGAGTTGGACCATCTGTAGATGTGTCCTTTTGAACATTATATATACAAAGGCACCCTTATTCATTTGATTATTGATTCCTCTAATTTTATCTCTTGCTTCTCATGCCCATTTTATCAAGCCTTGTCAAGAGGTATTCACATCTTATCAAGGATTCTACACCTTGATTTAATTTTGCACTCATCGATCTTTTGCAAAGGTCTTATATCAAAAATATTTTTTTAGAAAGAGAATATAGTTGCATTTGAATATATAAGGAGAGAAGATGAAGCCCTATCTCTCACTTGTGTTGGGATTACACTCACAAATCACTATAACTATATTTTCTCTAATTCCAACCATTGTGCAATATGTAGCTCAAACTTCTTATGAGGTTTCCCGAGTATAATAAATTGCACATGATATTTTTTATATATTATTAATTATCAGGACATGATAAAAAGAGATTGAAAACATATAATTTTTTCCATTAAATCAAGTCAAGAATCTAGATCATCATCTAATTATGCATCAAACCCATAAAATTTAGCTTTTGAGTCTAATTTGTTGATTCTATCCCTTTTTTCCTTTCATCGATTTTATCTTGTTACATAATCATTGGGTTGTAGATTCTAACCCTTTAATTATTTTTTTCATATCAAAAAATAATTTCTATATTTTATTCATATTATTTTTGATTACTTTTTATAATTGTGAAATCCTCCAAAAATGCATAGGTAAGACAAAAATTATAGATTTCTCTATCATCCCTCTTTGTTGAGTTTTTTAATGTTTTATTATTTATTTTATCACATTCAAAATTTTTACATATGATTTTATTTATTATATCTAGTTATATTTGGATTATGTAATGGTTTTAATGTTTAGTGTATAGTGTATGTGATCTAGATAGTCAATTTTTTTTGGGGAAACTGATCCTAACAATCATCTAATTTAGGGTTTCATAACCCTCTCCCTCCAGGATCTTATTTTTATAAAATTTTATTTGTTTTATGGTTTCATTAAAATAATCTCTTTTTAGGTGCCTTATTAATAGGTTTTCCTTGGCACATATCAATTCAAATTTTCTTAACTTTGGTTAATGTTCCCTTGGTAGCTTATGCTTAGGCTTGTGTTTAATTCCTTTTTTATGGGTATATTATATTAAATTTTGAAATGGAATTTGGGGTATGCATATTTTTCATTTTATTTGGCTTATGGATATTATATAAATGATTATTAATGTTTTCATGCTTCTTTCCTTACAACTATCATAAAATACTAGCTTATGGATTGATATATGATAGGGTTGTATGTCATAATTATGATTTATGTGATGATACCCTCCATTGATATGTTTGGTTTCCATCTTCTTATTGATAACACTTTTAATTTTTTTTATGATGACTCGCTATGATGTAGATTTAATAACAACCTAGAGGGGTAGAACATACAATGTCTTTATTCCTCCTCATTCCTTATAAATTCAAAGCATATTTAATCAAAAAACCTCCCCCAAGCCTCTAATATTCACCTTCACCTTCTAAGATTGTGCTCTAAGCATCTAAATTCTATGATATTATGGACCAACTTAATAATATGCATGCCAATATTTATATCTTATAGTTAATCAAAAGGTTAAATCTTTTCAAAGAAATACTACATAAGGCCTTAAGTGATGCTACTTTTCAAATAAATATTATACCAAATTATTTTACATATATTGTAACAAATTTACAAGATATTGAAAATATCAACTCCTTTAAATTAAAGGACTTGCCCTCTAATGAGATCATTGATCAAAACCTTCCCTTGTACGTTTAACCTATCATCAATGATGTGAAAATTAAGAAGGTGATCATAAATAAAAGATTAGGATTAATTATATGTAGCGAGTAAATTATTAATGAACTTAGAATTAATTTTAATTCTCTTGCACCTTCAGATATGGTCATGAAAGGGCTATAAAATAAGCCACAAATATCCATAGGAATGTTTTGATGCCTAAAACTCTCACTCCAGGCAGGCAACCTTATATGAGAATCTTTATAGTTGTGGGACTCAAATGCAATTTGTAAAAAAAACTTTAGGATTTATAAGTTGGCTCTTTGTATTGATTTGGGGGAAAAGGGGAAGGAAGAAAGACAAGATAAAACTTAAATCAACTAACTAAGGTGACACATTGAGATCTTTAAAGTATTAACCTACAATTGCATAAAATAGCTTGAATCTTAGAACATCACAAACTATTAAAGGAGAATATGCATGAATTAAATTATATAATTCAAATAAAAACCAATACTATAGAAGTAGAGAATGGAAATAACAAAGTAATAAAAAATCTTTACTCAATTTGACACAAAACACTGCACCCTCTTCATTGGTGGGTAGAAAACATCATATAAGAGGCTAAAAGGCACAATATACAATATTTGATCCTTCATGTGAGGGGCACTTATTGAGGTCATAGAATTAAAGACAAAATAACTACCAGCTACTTCTATTCTAAAACTATAAATTATTAAAAATGGATGCTCTCTAATAATAATAAAAATAATTATTCATATACTAACCCTTTACAAAATAAAAGAGTTATGCTTATATAGGTGCATTAGCCTTATGAAGAAATGACACCTAGAACTAGGTACTCACGCTCATGATGAGACTATTAAAAATAATTGAGGAGATCTATCTCATGAATGTAATCAGCCCTCAAAATCTTAGATATGGCATAACTACAACACCTTATGATGTTCACTACACTTAGAAGAAGGGTAGTGGTGGCACATGTCCACCTTTGGAACTGTCTCTAGCATGCTTGTTAGGAAAGGGACCCTATTCCTCTCATGTAATGTCATTACTTGAAGGTTTGACATGAAAATTTTGTTTTTGAGGGGTGTTAGGATGACACGTGGTGGGCTCACTTCCTTCATTATAACTACTTGGTGGGTACCTTTCCCAACTCTATCAGCTAATGGTGTCATCTTGAGTCATGACAAAAGATCCTTTGCCCCTAAGGGCATCTTGGCACCATGTGGCAAGATGACGCTACTCCTTGGGAAGTTGAGTATTCATTTGCAAAAATGAGCATAGGGGTACCACATAAAAGGTTTACATTTCTCTTTGTAACTGCATAGTGGGCCCCATTCCCATTCCATCAGCTAATGGAATTGCTCGAAGTTCTAACAAAATAAACCTAATTTGGATGAGCACCTGGTTACCACATGGAAAGATAGCGCTACTCTTAGGGAAGCTGAGGACTTCTTTATGATAAACAAGTGATAGGGTACCATATGGAAAGGTGGCACTTCTCCTGGGGAAGTTGAGAAATCTTTGAATTAAAAAAGTGTTAGGCCACCATGTGGAAGGTTATGAGAAGAAGTTGAGACTTAGCCAAAAATAGAGAAAGGGACTCCCCCCAAAAAAGAGGGGGATGCAACACAAATGCTAAACTCACCAAGTCCATCCATGAGAAAAACTAACTACTCTAATACACAAAATGTGGATCATGTCCATAATTCTTGGTGACCTACAAGGGGAATCCACATTCAGATGAAAGAACCCAAAATTTTAGTTTCCCAAACCAGTCAAAGAAAAATAAAAAAAAGGGTTGAGGCTTGTAAAACTTAAATTTTTTGAAGAGCAGCCTTTAAGGGAATACACTCTTCCTCCTTTGGTTGAGTCTTCTTCTCCAGGGTTTTAAAGGCCCTATCTAAATTGATTATCTCCTTAAAAGAGATTCTACTCAAGCCTTGAATAATTGCCAACATTTGAAACTCTAGCTGGGTGAGTGGTTTTAATATGGTCTCCACCTGAGAGACACTTGGAAACTTATCAAGAGTTACAACTATGACCTGGTAATTTTGATTCTTCTATCACAACTCTTTTATTTTATCCTCTAGGAGGATGATGTTATATACAAGGAATGGGGAGGGGAGTCCCAACTAGACTAATTATTCAATATGCCCCTTCATATCCTAGACTACCTTTTCTAAAGCATCTAAAAATACCTTGCACTTTGTAGCTACCTTGTTGTAGTTTAATAACTCATTGACCTTGACTACCACCTAGCTTTGGTCAGCCACCCCTACTACTTATAGTGTCCCATATGTTACATTGTAAATATTCTAGATAAGGAGCTATGAGTCCTCAACCTTAGGGGACATGAAGGTAAGGACCTGGTCTATGGATACACTTACCTGGGAGCTTAACCAATATGAGTTTATGATGAACCTAAGAGTTGGCTTTAAGTTAGTGATCATATTCTTTATTCTCTCCCAATAAGATATATACAACTGATAGACCATAAGGAGGATCCTTTTGGTCTAGGAGTAGGTGACAAGGTCATTCTTAAATTTTAGGATCTCTTGGTCCTTAGCTAAGAACTCCTATTATGTCTATTGATGCATTCTACTAGAGTCTAAGAGGCTATGATAGGTCTGCACAAGCTCTAACTCCTTTACTTACAACTTAGCTTCCATGGTTACCTTTTTTATCTTTAGACCATCTATCTCAGTCTTTAGTTCAGCTACTTGAATCCATAGTTGGGCCCTCTGACTATCCTCCACCTAGAAGGTCTTGGTGGTGACATGGATATGAAGGTTAGACCTAATTTTTTTAAGCTCTACTCTTTTTCCTTGGCCTCAATGTTGAGGTGATCGACCGTAGCTTTGACCCTCATGAGTTCTAGCTTCATCTTCTCTAACTAATGACCTACTTTGATATAATCTATGGTGACAAACTTCTATGTTTTCTCCATTAATTTGACCCTATTAGTGGCCCTAGCTTGGCTAAGTTTGAGGCTGATGATGTGTATTGAGTAGTCCCCTAACTTCATCTATTCTTTGGGTTTGACTTCTTGGGGTTCCATGTGTGTAATCATTAAAGATTACTATGATGGGTTAAAAAAATGACCACATGTGGGGCATTACCAGGGCCTTAGCCTATTTTCATCTTCTTTTCTCCACTTGGGCCTCTTAGGCTTTCCTAGAAGTCTCCATCTACTAATGAACTTCTCCTATAACTAAATATTTTCCTCCACAAAGGGAAATTCTTATGGAAGGCTGAAAGGAATGGTCAGTTACTACTTTGAAGTAGTAGACATTGTTCCTTTGGAGATGAGTGAGTGAAGGGTTAGGGTGGATGGAGAGAAAGGTGGGAGGCCATGGAGCGGGGTAGAAGGTAATTGTGACATAATAGATGATGACATAGATGATGAGGGTGGAGGAGTGAGAAATAGTGCAAGGGAATTGATTGGCTAGGTAGATGAAAATGGCACAAGGGAGGTGATTGGATGGGTAGTGGAGAGTGTCAAAATCTTCATAGAAATAGTGGAGGGTAAAAAAGGAGTGAATAATGAAGTATAGGTAGAAATAAGGGGCTGGGAAAAGCATAATTTATTTTGTAGTGGCTCAAGGGAAGAACTCAAAACATGTGTCTTATGTTATCTTGGCTGAGATGACCCCACCAAAAGATGTCCTAAAGAGACCTATTACTACTGTAAGGTGATTAGATATAGGTATAGAAGAGAATGCCAATTTTTGGGCCTCTGGATCACCACAAATTATTCTTATTTATATAGAGGGGTGTCCTCTTCTTCCTCAAAAGGAGTATCTTTCTCTTCCTCTTCATACTCAACAAATAATTTTCTTTCTGCCAGAGTTTCCACCTCATGGTGCTCATCCTAAAGGTTTTCAAAATTTTCATCTATGTCCACATACTCAAAATTCAAAAATGTCTTTTTGATTTCTTGCCTATATTTCTAATAACATTGATTTAATCCTAACTCTAGTATCTTTGGATGAGCTACACCCTTATTCCATTTATCAATTTCTTTGTGGGGTTGAACTACCAGACTACATCATAGAAGGACTCCCATGTCTTGTAGATGTCTGATGGGATCTTGAATAGATCCACATAATACTTGATATCAACTTATACCAATGAACTTCACACCTTGAGGTATGGATGGGGCTCATGATTGAATGAGTTGGTGATCTTCAAGGAGGTTATGTGGACAATCAAGTCATAATTCCATTTGTCATCAATCTGGTCAAGGCTGAGCTCTACAACTTAAACACAAGAAGGCACTCTTGTGACCTTTTCACTACCATGATGCCTCTTCTAGAGAAGGGGACATCATAGAGGGCCTTCTTCTTGTGGATTTCACCATATACTAAGTTGACCACATAGAGCTAATGAGGTAGCTTTAAGGCTAAGGTCTTTTTTGTGAGTAGGCACAAGAGCTATAATGGCTCCTCCTTGAATTCATGCACCTAAATGAAGGTGAAATGGGCCTTGAATAACTAGTTGAATAAAATTATACTACCAATTATCCATGAACTATAGTTTTTAATCATTATAAAGGTGATAACTTCCCAATTGAGGTCAATCAAGACTAGGGATATGAAGTACTTTAAAAACTCATAGTAGTCATACATGGCTGATAGGAGGTGGGTCCATGTAGTGATGGGGATCATCATGTTAGGGTGAGTGCTCATCTAAATGGAGTTTAAGGTGAAGTATGAAGAGAATTAGTAGGAGTACTAATATAATATCAGGTGGAGGAAGGAGGAATAACTAAAGATATTCAGTGTCAAGAAGTTTACCAGTGCATTATGTATGGAGGCGATGATTGCATTTACAAAGTCCATCCTATAAACCTTCTCTTTTCTCACCATACTCAAAAATAAGAACTCCCCCAATTAAAAGTTGATAATGTGAGCATCTTAGTCCATACTAAAGATAAATGTTGACATAGAAAGGGTGTCTTTCATGTCTTGTATCATAAAGCTTGCAAGAGTGATGGGCAGAGGAGGTACTTTGATATAGTTGCTCCAAAAGAGTGAATTGATGAACTCTATATTATAGACTTGAGTGTCCCAGAAATTCTATTATCACTCCATACTTTAGACATCATCATTAGGTTCACTTGGGAGTCAAAGCATCTCCCTTATGGCATCGACACTGACATCTAATTTGAGGTGGTTATTGCCTGTAATAATGCTAGTGATGGTATCATATCTATCTGCATATAAGGTGATGATCTCCAAACATGAGTGTACAAGAGGTACCATGTACTAGGCTAGTGTGGAGTTTTAAATCCTATACTTAAATGACTCATAGTCATTGCTCTACACCTTTTAAATTATTCGAGCATGGGTGACCTCCCTCAAGCTCTTTGGGTTTTTTGCCAATTTAGGATCGAATATCCCATCCGCATAATCTAGGACTAATGATGGGTCACTACAGTGCCACTTGGTGATGATTTTGACATTTTTCACTTTAGGCTTTGGTTGAGTGAAAGTATAAGCATAGGATTTACTTACTACATACTATGGGGGAAGGTCACCATGACCACCTAACCCACAAGTTTTCTACTTTCTCAGATGCTTTCCACTATCAGATGAGGATGTAGAAGTCTCCATTTTAGAAATTCTTCTTTAAATTTCTCTTCACTCCAAATAAAATATTGGATATTTATTCTCTACTCATAACTTTTGTAGTTCTTGGATCAAATCTCTTTGCTTAATATGCTCTATTTCACTTGGTACTCTTAAAATTCTTAAGGCATTTAAGTTTTTGCCCTGATGAAGAGAGGGGTATTTATAAGCTAACGCTTCTAGGCATGATCATCATGCAAATTTTGTATTTGGGCACACCATAAATGTCAAGGGTAGCACACATGCTTAAAAAATGTCTCGTAAGAGATTTACAGTGATCCTTATGGGGAATCATGTAATATAGATTTCTTGAAATTAATGGCAAGAGGAGTGGGGTAGGTAATGGTCTTTTAGAGAATGTTTCAAAAATAAGGATAGCTAGGGTGTAGACACCTAACAACAAGATGATACACTTTTGCCAATGACACTTATTCAAAAAGAAACAACAACAAAGAAAGGAAAACAAATCAACACAAGAAACAACAACCAAGAAAGGTAACTAGCAGATATATACAAGTGGAAGGTCAAAAAATTAGTTGAAGTGTTTCAAGTTGATTCTATTAAAAAAAATCACTAATGCATTTCCCTCTTCATCCTCCAACATCAATGTATTACCTTGTCTATTTCTAATGATGTTAAATGGACCCCTCTATAGGGAATCAAACTTTACATGTTGGCTCAATTCATGGCCCTATGATTGTATTTGAGGACTGATAAGAACCTACTATCTCACACACTCAAGATATAGATAAATACTATTTATATTAATAAAACATTCCTTTTTGGTGGGAAGGAATAACTCCACAATCACTTGCCACTTCGAGGAGACTACCTCCTTATCAGAGTAATACTCTAATTGATTTGTATTTTCTTGGATGATATTACAATGACAATAGCCCTCTTATTTATACTATTCTAATATATCCCACTCTTCCATTCTATGCATGTGGGATTATTATTACTATTCATTATACTACTATTCTACCCCCAATATATACCCTTATATAGGTATATTACATTTCATCCCCCTTAAAAATATTTCACTCTCAAAATATGATAAGAAATAGAAGGACCAAATGAATGCTATCCCATACATATCAAAAATATGTTGAAGACCAGATGGAGGCACATCTATGTGTCCATTTTGGCTTCCACTTCTTCTTGTACTTTGATAGGAGCATGTATAATAAGAGGAGCTGAATCACTGGAGCATGAGGTGGATGTTCATAGAGATAGATGAATGGAATAACCTCAACTTGAAACAAGTCACTCTATAGGTTATAGCTGAGAAATGAAAGTTGAAGTTGCATGATCATCATCTCAAAATTATTACAAGGATGCTCAAAATAGTATATCTCATGAGCTAATAGAGGATACATGCCATCCCCCTTAACATTTTTCTTTCCACACAATGTGTTTGGAGTAGCTAACCCCACCAAAGAATATACTGAATTGTTAGAGTGCAAAAAAAAGTGTTTGTCATATGTATGGAAGACTCCGTAAATAGAATACTAAATAAATCATCCTCATTCAAGTGAAAGAGATCTTCATGCCATGCTCTAAAAACATCTATGAAATCTAGCTAGGTAGTGATTTCTGCTTCATATTCTTCAACTATGATAAATGAATCCACATACCATTCGCTATAGTTATGCTCACAATCTAACCATGCATTAATTTATGCATCATATTGTGTAGTTATATGGAAGTGAAGCTCAATTATATCAAAAATAACATGAATATTATTCAATAAATGCATTTCTCTAGATAAAATAGAAGGCTCCATGTTTTTAATTTTTTTTTTTTTTTTTTTTAAATATTTTTTACAATAGTAGCAGTCACTAAAATTGATATAACTTTCACAATACTAAAAAAAAAAAAAATTCAAACTATTGTAGAAAGCTGATCTAGAGGTGTAAAAAACCAATAATTTTTTTGACATGATTCATTACTATTTATGAGTAGTTTGAAGAAGAAAAATCAAGTGTTTTGAGGAAAAAAATGAAAATTTGCACTTCTATCTATTGTGATACCAGATGTTAGGAACCCGAATGCTACAATATAGAAAATCAAATAAATACTGCATATATTAAATATATATTCCTTTTATGGAAGGAACAACTTCGAATCATGGGCCACTTCAAGGGGGATACCTCCTTTAAGCAATACGCAATTACAATTTACTTCTTGGATGTCTTACAATATTCTATGCCCCTTTATTTATACTAGTTCTCATCTACCCAACTTCTCTGTTTTATGCATATGGTACTAAACCACTATTTATTATTATACTATTCTACCCCTCTCTAGGTACATTACATTCATCTCCCTTAAAAATGTTTCACCCTCAAAACATGATAAGAAATAAAATTTTAACCATATATTTTAAAATAGGTTGAAGACTAGATAGAAGCTCGTCCATGCATCCTTTTTTGCTTTTGCTTCTTCTTTGAATGTTGGGATATAAGTATGTACATGAACAAGTTGAACATGAGAACCATAATCAAAGGTTGAATTTCAATTTGAAGAATGGTGATCATCTCCTCAAAATGAGAGAAAGAGTGCTCAAAATAGTCAACTTGATGAACAAATGGAGGATACATGCCATCCCCCTTAACATTGTTTCTTACACATATTTTGTTTACAATGACTAATCCTATCAAAGAATGTATCAAATTTCTATAAATATTTGAAGGTAAAATAAAATAAATTTTTGTTGTATGATGGGATGATTTGGAGAAAAAAATATTAACTAAATTAATCACTCTAGAGTGATCAACATACCATGTTTTGCAAGTGTCTTCAACTTAACCCATATAGTTATTTTTGCTTCATATTCTTCAACTATATGAAATGAATCCACATACCATTCACTATAGTTATGCTCCTAATCTAACCATGCATTAATTTCTCCATCATATTATTTGGTTATATAGAAGTGAAGCTCAATTCTATCAAAAATAACATGGATATTATTTAATGAATGCATTGCTTTAGATAAAATAGAAGGATCCATGACTTTTTTTTTTTACAAACTAGAAGTCACCAAAACTATGATAAATTTAAAAATACAAAACAAAATTTAAAAATTTAAAATGTTATGGAAAGCTACGATAAAGATGCACAAAACCTATAATTTTTTTGGCTTGATTCATTACCATTTGTGAGTAGTTTGAAGAAGAACAGTCAAGTTTTTTTATGACAAAAAATGAAAATTATGCACTTCTTAGACTTACTCCATGAAGCTCCCAAATATAATTGAAATAGAAATCATGATCAAGGAAATGGCCCTAGAAAGTGATCTGATACTAGATGTTAAGAACCTACTATCTCACATACTCAAGATATAGATAAATACTATTTATATTAACAAAATATTTATTTTTGGTGGGAAGGAATAACTCCACAATTGCTTGCCACTTTGAGGGGGTTACCTCCTTATTATAGTAATACTCTAATTGATTTATATTTACTTACATGATATTTTTTTTAACTAAAAAGGGGTAAAAATTTATTAATCACGAAGCAAAATAGCCAGTTACAATACTTTCTCCTGGTCCACGAGATGAACCAGTTTTTGATGTAAATCCAACGGGAGCATTCCAGGTTCGGAAATGTTCCAGTCAGAGCCATACTCAGAGGCCCACTTGGCAAGGGAGTCCGCAACCTCATTCCACTCGCGGGGAATGTGTTGGAAAGAAATAGAATTAAAAAAAGTACTGTGAAGCTTAATTTGTTGAACAATAGAATTTAAATGCCAGTCACTCTTACCTGTGTTACAACTGTTGAGTAAATTGATCACCACTTGCGAATCCGATTCGCAAATAACATTGGAGAAATCCCATTGATAGCAGATTTTGATTGCATCCAAGATAGCCATGGCTTCCATTAAATTGTTCGTGTAGCAGCCTTTGTATCTTGAGAAAAGAAAAAGGATGTTTCCAGCGCTGTCTCGCCCAACTCCTCCAATCCCAGCCTCACCTGGGTTCCCCCATGAGGAGCCATCCATGTTCACTTTAACAAGACCTGCTGCCGAAAGAGTCCAACGTCCCTTCCTGTCAACAGGCCGCGCCATCCTCACCCTTCCTTTCCACGCATAGGTGTTGGTCAAAAGTGTGCAGTCAATGTTTAAGTCCATACCTAAGCGTCGACCAATTCTGACAGTTTCAGAGTCGACTTCACCCCTGTTCGCGCCCCTGAAGAGAATAGTTTCCTGAAGAGCGTTGCTAATGATCATCCACAGACTTCTGGACTCAAGTTGCGCTCCTCTAAAAACACGTCTGTTTCTTTCCAGCCATAGGTTCTAGAGAATGAAAGCTGGACCGACTACCCAGGCAGTTTGCAACAAAGAATTTTTAACAGGGGCGATTCCCAATTTGTTCCAGAACTCAGTTAAAGATGAAACATGCCAGCAAGGGGATTGCCAAGCATTCCACCACATATGCCAAACCTGTTTAGCAAATGAACACTGAAAGAAAATGTGAGCTCCTGTTTCCTCCTCTTTACGACATAAGACACAAATAGAAGGTCCTTGAAAACCACGTCTGCAAAGATTGTCCCAGGTGAGACACCTGTTGTAAGTGAGGATCCAAAGAAAAAAATTACATTTGGGCCAGGAACCCTAGTTCCAAATTTTCTTGCTCCACTGGAACTGCCTCCCATTAGTGAATTGCTTAGACAGAGTCTTATAACCTGAAGCCACAGAATACTGTCCTGAGGCGTCACCCCCCCAGGCAAGAATGTCCTGTCCCTTCACAGCACTACAACCTCTGGCATTCAGGATATGGGATAATTCACACCTCTCCTCCTCTGAGCCTCCAGGCAGCCATTCGGAGGGAGTTTTCCATCTGAAAGCATTGGTTTTACCCAAGCTAAAGCTAACTTTGTAGTGCATCACCCTGTCCCAACCTGCAGAATGGAAAACATTAGCAAGAGGCTGCAAGTGCGGATGCGAAAGAATGATGGGAGGCGCCCCATGCCAAGCATCTTCCCAGAAGAGTGCTTCCATCCCACTGCTGCATATCCAGAAAAGTTCATGTTTAACAAGTTGAGCTCCAAGCTTGAGAGTACTCCATATCATCGATCCCCTTCCTTCTAGGGGGAGCCTGGGTATGTCGCAGGGATCAATGCCAGGAAGATATTTAGCTGCCAGAATCCTGGCCCACATGGCCGAAGGATTAGAGCACCATCTCCAATAAAGCTTAGCAGCCAAAGCTTGGCTGGCCAAAGTGGCCGAACGCAGTCCAAGACCGCCCTCCTGTTTTGGCTTACAAACGGTAGCCCAACTGATAAGGCTCCATTTAGAGCTCTGTAGATTCCCACTCCACAAGAATTTCCTAGAAAGAGCATCAAACTCCTTCAAGAAGTAAGAAGGGGCGGTTTGGACCATACTTCGGTATATAGGTAAAGCCTGAATGACCGACTGCAGAAGAATCACTCTACCCGCTGTGGAAAGCCATCTATGGGTCCAATGGCCAACTTTCTGTCTCAGCTTGTCGAGCACATTTTGCCAGAAGAGCCGGGGCTGCCTTCCCACAACAATGGGAATTCCTAAATACACCACAGGGAGAATTTGAATCTGAAAACGCAAAATGGCAGCAATTCTTCTCTGAATAGCACTAGGAGTGTTGAAAAAGAAAATTGATGACTTGTGGTCATTAATATTCTGTCCAAAGGCTTCCAAGTAAGTGTCCAGCGTATTCCTGATAGCTTCTGCTTCCCGAATCCGGGCTTTACCTGCCAGAATAGTGTCATCAACAAATTGGAGATGAGTCAGGATGGTTATCCCATAACCCCATCTCCAGCCATGTATAGCATCCTGCAAGGCCCTAAATTTAAAGAGCCTTCCCAGCCCTTCAGCCATAAGAATGAACAAATAAGGGGAGAGCGGGTCTCCTTGTCGAAGTCCTCTAGAGGCACCGAAGAGCTGAGAGGGCGCTCCATTAATAAGAACTGAATATGAGGGTGTGGTGACACAGCTTAGAACCCATCTAATCCAGTCCTGCTTAAAGCCAAAAGCCAACAGAATCTTGCTCAAGAATCTCCAGCTAACTCTGTCATAGGCTTTGGCGAGATCTAGCTTAATAAACATAGCCCTTTCCTGTGAGGTGCTCATGGAATGGATAGTTTTTGAAGCGGTCACCACTCCGTCCAATATTTGTTTGCCCGCCACATATCCTCCTTGTTCCTTCGAAATAAGGAGAGGGAGCAGCCCTTTCAATTTGGTAGCGATAAGCTTTGAAATGATCTTGTAGACAACGTTGTAAAGTGCAATGGGTCTATATAGCTCCAACCTATCCGCTTGCTCCTTCTTGGGAATTAGCATTAGAAACGTTGCATTTAAAGCTTTGAGCATTTCTTTGCTGTGATGAGACTCGTGTATAACATCTATCAAATCCTTCTTAATGATATCCCAGAAGTCCTGGAAGAATTCAGCCGGAAATCTGTCTGGCCCAGGAGCTTTGCCTCTCTTAATGCTGAAAACAACTTCTTCAACTTCAGTCATGCTAATTAGACGTATAAGACAATCATTCATTCTATCATCAACCAGTGAGGGAATGCAAGATAAAACACTATTTTTTGCTCTTTCATCTGGGATCGGATCACTGGAAAAAAGCTCAGAAAAATGCCGTACAGCTTCTCTGTGGATAGCATGTGAAGAGGTAAGTTGAGTCCCATCCTGAGTTGTCAAAGTAGTGAATAAATTCCTGTTATGCTTTGCTTGGACAGAATGATGGAAGAAGGCCGTGTTCTTGTCTCCCTCTTTTAGCCATTCAATGCGTGCCTTCTGTTTCCAGAAGATCTCTTCTCTAAGCTCCCATTCTGCCAAGGTATTCGCAGCTCTAGCTTCCTCTAAGCTGAGTTCCTCCGAGAGACCACTGTCTCTAATTTGCCTAGTAATGCAATCAAGCTGGTCCTGAGCCTTTCTCTTCATGTTTTGTAAGTTCCCAAAGCATGTTCTGTTCCAAACCTGTAATTTCCGTTTAACATACTGTAATTTTTTAAGAAAAGAGTATTTGGTTGTTCCATAAGCAGGCCCTCCTTCTTCCCACCACTTTTTGATGAGGTCAAAAAGAGATGGGTCTCTAAGCCACATCAATTGAAATTTGAAAGGAGCTTTTTTGGGACCACCGATCTGCCCAATGGAAAGCTTGATAGGCCAGTGGTCGGAGCCCCTCCAATCTAAGATCTCAGAAGTAAGAGTAAAATCATTGGATTGCCAAAAATAGGAAACTAAAAATCTATCTAAGCGCTCAGAGATGACAGCGTTACCTGATCTTCTGTTGCTCCAAGTAAACAGCCCATTCGAAGGTTTCACATCTGAGAGGTGAAGCGCTTCCATATTGTGCCGAAGGCATTCTGAAGATGGGCCAAGATGGCTCATGACCGCATTAAAGTCGCCAGCCACAATCCACGGCAAAAAGGGATAACATTTTCTGATATATCTAATATGCTCCCAGAGTTGTAATTGTCCTCCAATGTCAACAGGGGCGTAGATTGTGGTTATCAGGCTCTTTTTGCCAGTTTCCAAAGAAGAAGCAACAACAGTCAAAGCGGATAAGTTTGAAATCCAGTGAATTGGAGTAATCTTACTCGGATTCTAGCCCATAACTAGACCACCTGAGCTGCCCCTAGCGCCTACACATTGCCATTGACCGATAGACCAAACATTTGGCATGCAAGCAAATAATGAATCCACTGACAACTTAGTTTCTTGCATACAAATAATATCTGGAGAATGATCCCACAGTAATCTCCGCATAGCTTTTTGCCTGGGGGAGCTATATAAACCCCGTGCATTCCATGAGAGGACAATCATTGCTTGGAGAGGGGAAAGTGCTCATCCAAGGTTTTTACAACCCCTAATTCAACTAATAAATCCCCTGCAATTTTTATTCTGTCTTGATCCTTTCTCCTGCCTGCCTTGGGAGGAGCTGAAGGCGTGGCCTTTTTGAAATATTTTTGCGCTAGACCCAGCGCTCCAGCAGGGCCTTTGTCTTTTCTTCCAGCCTCGACTTCCTTGACTAAGTCTGCCCACCTAACTTCTTTCTCTTTTAGCTCCTTTAGAGCCTCTGGCATTTCTTCGTCCATTCCTGATGGATTGCCTAAAGGCTCTTGTTCCATCAAATCTTGCAAATCATTGGTGTCTATAATTTGCTTGTTTTGCTCCAAAGGGGCGCCCAGGTCTTCCATCGGAATGCCATCCTCGATGGCCATGTTGTCAAGGACTTCGAATCTATTAAAACCTTGGTCAACCTACCTTTCAACAATTCCATGCCTAGGTCCACGGCCTCTGGCATGCTTTCTAACTGGGGTAAAATCATCCATGCCATTGAGAGAATGAGCAGCTGTGCCTTGCGCTATATTGCCCAAATTTATGTTTTTTCCTTTACTCATCCCAAAAGACTGAGATTTTACACTTTCATTCTGACTCGAGCTGCCCATTCCCTTACCATTATAGGCAGTATTTTGTGATGGGATATCAGGTCCTGAGTTCTTACCGTTATCAGCTAACGGGCATTGACGATGGAGATGTCCGTAAACATGACAGATTCTGCATCTGAAGGGAATGGATTCGTAATCTATTTGCTGAATCCAAGATGAGGACCCCATACAAATTTCTATTGAATCTGGAAGAGGGTTATTAAGGTCCATGTCTACGCAAATGCGAGCATAAGTAATGATTTTCTTGTCAAGTGACTGATGTGCAATCGCTGTAGGAGTTCCCAGCATAGCCACAATCTGTTTGAGGATGTCCTCTCTCCAAAATTCCAACGGCAGCCGAGGAAGGCGTACCCAAACTGGAACACAAGCTGGTAGCTCTTCAGCTGAATTGAAACCCACATGCCAGGGTTTGAGAAACAAGCCTACTCTTTCATAGAAGTAAGGGCCTCCTTCGAAAATGCGATTGCGGTCCGTCACTGAGGAGAAGGTCACTAAGAAGTAGCTGTTCCCTGCCAGCATGATATCAAAATCTCCATTAACAGCCCAAGAGCGGTGAATCCAGGACTCCAGAGCTGCCTGGGGAATGTGTATACCCAGGAATTTGCAAATCAGTGTGTGTGTTGAAAGGTATTCGACATCCTCTTGGACTGTTTCTTGAGGAATTACCAGGACTGGTCGGTCCTGCCTTCTTATTAAGCACCCGTTGAACTTAGTCAGCTTTAACCTCTCACCTGTCAGATGCCCTTCCTGCCTCAAAGAACTCGCTCCAGGTGCTGAGGCATTCTGCCTGGGGCTCGGCTGTAGGCCTGCGTGCCCTTCGCCATTCGCTGCCGTTTCCATACTCCCGCTGTCTACTTACATGATATTACAATGACATAAGCTATCTTATTTATACTATTCTAATCTATCCCACTCTTATATTCTATGCATGTGGGATTATTATTACTAATCATTCTACCCCTAATATATACCCCTATATAGGTGTATTACAAGGACCAAGTCCCCTAGCTTAAAGCCTGGGTCTGACAATTTCTTATCAAGCCATCGCTTGACTATTTTTTGTCACATGACCCTTACATTATTAGCTTTCTCTCTCACTTCTTGGAGACTGAGTAATTTCACCAACCTAAACTCCATTTCTCTATTATTAGCTATTTCAATAGCCTTTAAAAGCTATAAGATGGGGATTTCTATTGATATGGGCATGACTACTTCCTTCTCGTATACTAGTTCATACAGGGATGTGTTAACAATTTTCTTAGGGTAATTCGATCAGGCCATAGGGCATTTTTCACATGCATATGCCACTCCTTTTGTTTGTCGATGCTCATCCTTTTGATAAACCTAATGAGATTCTTATTTGTTGATTCAACCAACCCATTCCCTTGTTGGTAGTAGTTGGATGAAGTTTTCAAGAAAATGCCACTTTGGAGTACAAAATTTGAAATCGTAGAGCCAAGGAAATATTTTGAATTATCAGAAATGATCATTTTGGGTGGGCCAAACCTTGCTACTAGCTCCTTTAAGAAGCTGAGGAACATATTTTTAGTTATATCCTTCATCAAGGCTACTCCAGTCCACCTTGTGAAGTAATTGGTGGTTGTAAGTATCTATTTATGGCCTATACTAGAGATGGAATTAATCATCTCAATGAAATATAGGCCCCACTATGCAAAAGGTTCATTGGCCATGATCAAATTCAAAGACATGGCTAAATTTTTTCACTTCCCTACAAAGAACTAGTGTTACTAGTATTTCTTGACTGCTTGATGGCAATCTACAAACATGGTTGGCTAGTAGTATCTTACATGCATAATCTTAGTCATGGTGGTCTTTGTTGATAAATGGCCATCCAAATGGGTGAAGTGTATATTCTAGAGGATCTTCTTAGCTTGGTGCTTTTTGACACATCAAAGCAAATCTCCATCAAAGTTTCTCTTAAACAAGATTCCTTAGACTAGTGTGTAGCTGACCCCTTGCAACTTATAAAATATCTTTTTATATGTGGGGAGGTTTTTTGGATATCATCTGATTTGCATAAAGTGGGTTCTATCAGTAACCTAGGACTTGTTGGCTTCATATTGATTCAGTAAAACCATTTTTGGTACATCTTGTCCTTCTATCGAGGTACTTGTGTATTGAGCTAGATACTCACAAAGTCCTCTTCCTCAAATCACTTTGGTTGACCTAACTTCTATGTCATATTCTAAGATCTTGGTGATATAATTGGTCCTCTTTTCTATGATCTCTCCTTCCATTCTATACTCTTTAATGCTAGAATGTACCATGTAAACCATTATCTTGCTCCCCACCACTAGGTGCTTGAACATTTTTAGACCTTTGATGATGGTGAAGGCTTATTTTTTAGTGAAATTATACTTGGTCTCATACTCATGCAAGGCCCTTCAGTAAAAATCAATTATGTGCTCACTTACCCCTTCTTCTACCCTTTGAGTTAGCATAGCCGATAGGCTATGTTAATTCACATAGACATATATGATGAAATCTATGGAAAATTTAGGATTAACTAACATAGGGGTGGTGGATATTGATTTGTTAATCTTTTCAAATGCTATTATCCCTTTTATGATCTATTTTAAGGGATGGTCTTTCTTCAACATTAGTGTGATTGGCCTTACCATTCCTGTAAAGTTGGATATGAACTTGATAACAAAATTGATCTTTCTTAAGAAAAATTGGACCCCCTTCTTATTGATTGGCAAGGTCAAATACTTGATAGCCTTGAATCTATCTGGATTGATATAGATTCCTTCTTTAGATACCATATATCCAAGAAGATTGCCTTGTGGGACTCTAAAAACCTTCTCCAAATGATCAATATGATCTTCCTTCTTGGAGAACATAGTGAGGTCATCTAGGTAGATGAGGATAATATTATTGATCATGCCTTTAAAATCTGTCCATGTATCTTCAGAAGGTAGCCCCAATGTTAGAGAGGACAAAAGTCATCTTCACATACACAAAGGTCCCCCACTTTGTAGTAAAACTGGTTTTGTGTTGGTCCTCTTCATTAACCCATACTTGGTTGTACCCTAATAATCCATCCAATAGTGAAAACATTTTTGCACCTGTTAGTATCTAGAGTATCTATTCTATAGAAGGAAAGGGATAATGATCCTTTAGAGATGATTTATTCAAATCCCAAAAGTCCACTCATAGCTAGATTTCAGCATTCTTCTTCTTCATCAGAACTAGGTTGGATACCTAAGTTGAATGCTTGATTGGGTATATAATCCTTGATTCAATCAATTTTCTTAGTTCTTGGGCCATAAGGGACTCGATTTTTGGGTTAACTAGCCTTTACTTTTGTTAGACAAGATTGGATCCCTCAACTAGATTGATGGTATATTAAATTACCTCATGATCATACCCCATCAGGTCTTCATAGGTCCAGGACATCACCCCTTCATATTTATTGTAGAAATATATCCGTTGGTCTCTATAATTTTAGGAAACTTCTTTCCCTACTTTTGATTTCTTCCCTTCTCTGACATCAAGCTCAGATTAGTCAATTTTATCTATGATAAACTTTCATTTGTCATTCATTATGTCATTATAATAAAAAAGGTTATTTAGGGTGATCAACACCTTTGACAACTTATTAGATTTTAGTTGCATGATCTAATCCCCAAAGGATTCTTTGATATTTGGCTATAATTTCTCCACAAATTTGCATGAATACTAGAGAAACATAATGATTTGGGCATCATTTTCAAATACTTACCAATTTTAGTCATTATCATGTTTGGTGGGTTTGATGATCACCCACACTATTTTCTCATTGGTGAACAAATTTATCACTAAATTAAACTAACAACTGATTATCACCATCCTATCTACCTCCACATTCATGGTCCTAGGGATGATTTGAATGTTGAAAGATTTAAATTTTTTAATAAAATCTCATATTCAATGGTGGTAGACTTTCATGCAAATATTCTTTGCAATCATGACCCCTCTTACTTATCTCACCACTATTTGAAGTCTTTGAACACTTTTAGCTACATTACCCCCATGTACTCAGCAATGTTGAGGCCATGGACTAGCACTTCATATTTAGATTCATTATTTATGTAGGAAAATTGGAATTGGAATGATAATAGGGTATCTTTCCCAGATGGAGACACCAACTAAATGCCTACCCCATATCCAGTCTTGCATTTTGCACCATCAAAATATAGGGTCCAAAAATCAAACTCACCTTTGGGTTCTTTGCTTTGATCCTCTGTCTTCATCACCTTGGGGATAGCTTGATCCTTTTCATGTATTACATAGGTTTTGAGGTCGATGGCATCAAAATTATCAAAATGATCATTCTTAATGAACTCATTAATTAGGACCTCTTCTTTTAGGCTCCTATTATCAACCACTCCTTCCTCTTCAATCATTTTTACATAATGCATCTCTTTCTTAGAGAAAGAAGTGTGCATTAATTTAAAATTTACCATAGCCTCATCTGCTATGTGTTTGAGATGTAGAGGCTTGGATAACACCTTTAACTTTGAACCATATTTGGTCCTCAAGATTAGATGGGACCAGTCCAAAGATAAGTATCCACCTATTTTGGTAGTGAAATCTCTTGATAGACATAGTCTAAAGACTGGTGGGATGTCAATCACCACAACTTCTTAGGGAACTATTGTGTTTAGAAAAGAGTATAGGGTTAGGGTAAGAGCTTTGATGATACTAATGGTCTAAATAGTCTTCCCATCTAGTTACATCAACCCTTTATCCAAGGGTTCATATCATAGTTGTAGTGCATCCACAATCTGCTTGGACATTACTATGGTGCTGGCACTAGAATTGATCATGGAATTATGCAACAATTTATTTCCTAAAATGAGATTCAAATAGAATGGGTAAGTGAGATATGATGAATGTGAATGGCACATGAGGTTACACACTACTACTGGTCTCCTTTCCTTTGTCTCATGCTAGCTCCATAGCTGGGATAGCTTGTGCAGGTTTTTCCAAGTCTTTCAATGTTTCTTTCAATAAGGATTTCTTCTTGGGAATAGATAATACATCCCAAAGGGAAATATTAGTAGGAGTCTTCTTTAGTTATTATACTACAATGTATGACCCTTATCATCATACCTCAAGGTCCTTTGGCTTATTTTATGTTATTTCATTTCATTTTTAATAAATTAGAGGTGGCAGTTGGGATCTTAGGCTATTCTCAAAAGTCACTTTAAGCCTTATAAAGGCTTATTGGGTCTTGGCTGGTCTCTTCTTAGATTGGGTGAAATAGTTCAACTAGACTCATAGGGCCTTCAATATTGGGATCTTGCTCATATAGACTGCATCCTCACCCTCTACCCAAGAGAAAAGTGCATACTCTAAGGCTATATCCTCTTCTTGCTTCAAGGAAATCCCCTACATCTATGCCATTAAGATAGCATTCTCGACACTTAAAAAATGATATCCATAAGAAGCTGAATCAAGTGTATTCCCTTGCCTTCATTATTTGATTATATTTTATTGTAGATTCCCTCTTGGTCAATTCTGGGGTATTTACACATCATTGTATGTGAAGCACCATGAATTCAAATCATCTACCAAGTTGTTTTGGCATATGACTAGTTCTCTATTTGCATTTGACAATACCATTTGTAAAGGATCAGGGACTGAAACAATTTAATTCATGGGTCATGTCTGATGGTTTGGCACTTGATGATTTGGTGTCTGATGATGTAACCTCTACCTCTCCTAGTACTGGTTCTTCTAGTAGGGCACTTTCATTTCTTGGTAATTTTAGAAAGGAGGTTTTGGGGGCATGGCCTACTACCTTTTGAGGTTTGTTATCTCATTAGAGAAGTTCTACAAGATGTTTTTCATGTCTTTCATCTTTGTAACTAGCGAAGATGAAGAATACGTGCTTGCCTGAGTAGGCAGATATACATACATGTAAGGTGGTGCTTGTGTGGTGATTAAGACTTCTTGTGGTGACATCAATATCTCTAGGAAAATTAGCATTGGTGGTCAAGGATGAAGTTTCATAGCATCTATCAAGTTATTATCAACTATAACTACTAGCTCATATGCATTTAGTAGTGTCTGGCCTCCAAGACACTGAATCATGATAGTTATGTCTGAGTTAAAGGATTTGAGATAAAAGATAATAGCCATACCTACAAGTGGTTGAGCCTTTATTGGGATCCTTTGCCAAATATTATTGAACCTCTTATAGGGCTCTTTTGATAGTGACTAGTTGTTATATAAGAGATGACCGGTCTACCTTCTCATTAAATCACTCAAAGAACCTATTGCTCAAATCATCCCAGGTGGTGATGGAGTTGGGTGGTAGGGATTGGTACCAGTTAATAGCTTACCCTTTGAAAGAGGTGACTAGTAGCCTTAGATCTATGTTCTACAGTGTGGTTTAATGCATAGTATAGACATTTACAACATCTTGAAGATGTTCCACTATACTTTAGAAATATTCCCTTGAGAATTTGGGGAGTGCCTTCAATGCATTAGATGGAATAGGATCCCACATATCTATGAATATTGGAGGGATGAGTGGGATACCATTATTCCATGCCATGAAGTTCCTCAGTGGTCCCTAGATTGCCATCTGTTATGGTCATTGTGTTGCACTTGATCCTATGATTCTTTGGTGAGTTATAGCTACCAAAGGTGGTGATAACAACCCTAAATTATTCACTATTTGTGACCTTGTAAAGGGCCTATGGATCATACACTCTGTATTCTGTTCAGGTAAACTAGTAGATTGGGTCCCACTAGGTTTGGCAAAAAATAAAAATTGTTGATGCCTAAATCTCTCACTCTAGGTAGACAACCTTCTATGGGAAGCTTTACAGATGTGGGACTCAAATGAGATCTATAAAGTAACCATCAAGGTTTTAGAAGTTGGATCTTTGTATTAATTTGGGTGAAAAGGGGAAGGAAGAAATACAAGATAAAATTGAAATCAACTAAGGTGTTGCATTGAGATCTTTAAAGTATTAACCTATAATTGTATAAAATATCTTGAATCTTTAAACATCATAGCCTATTAAAGGAGCATATGCATGAATTGAAGTCTATAATGTAAAATAGAACTGATACTATAGAAGAAAAGAATGAAAATAACAAAATAGTAATAAATATTTAATTATTTTGACATAGAACATTACACCCTCTTCATTGATGGGTAGAAAACATCATACAAGAGGCCAACAAGCATAATATACAATATTTGATCCTTCCTGTGAGGGGCACCTATTGAGGTCATAGAATGAAAGACAAAATAACTACTAGATAATTCTATTATAAAATTATAACTTATTACAAATGGATGCTCTCTGATAATAGCAAAAATAATTATTCATCTATCAACCCTTTACAAAAGAAAAGAGATCTGCTTATATAGGCATAGCTTCCTTATGAGGAAATGACACCTAAAACCAGATACTTGTGCTCATGATGAGACCATTGTAATTGACTAAGGAGTTTTGGCTCATGAATTTAATCGGCCATTCAAATCCTATAAATGGTATAACTATAATGCTTTATGATACCCGCTACATTTATAAAAAGCATGGTGGTGACACGTGTATACCTCTAGAACTATCTCTAGCATGATTTTTAGGAAAAGGAGGCCTAATCCTCTCATTCAATGGCACTACTGAAATGTTTGATAGGAAAAGTTCACTTTTGAGGGTCACTGGGATGACACATAGTGGGTTCGCTTCCTTCATTGTAGTTACTTGGTGGGTCCCCTTCCCAACTCCATCAACTAATGGCATGATCTTGATTCCTAGCAAAAGATCCTTTGACCTTGAGGATAATGGTGATACCATGTGGCAAGCTGATGCTACCCTTGGGAAGATGAGCATTCCCTTACAAAATTGAACATAGGGGCACCACATGAAAAGTCTACATTTCTCTTTGTAACTACATAGTGGGCCCCATTCCTACTCTGTTACCCAATGACATTGCCCAAAGTTTTGATACAATAAACCTACTTCATATGAGTTCTTGATTACCATGTGGAGACCTAGTGCTACTCCTAGGGAATTTAAGAGCTTCTTTATGATAAACAAGCACTGGGGTGCTATGTGGAAAGCTAACACTTCTCCTAGGGAAGTTAAAAACTTCTTTGAGTTGAACAAGCACCAGGCCTCCATGTAGAAGGTTGTGGGAGGAAGCTAAACTTAGCCAAAAATAGAGAAAGAGACCCCCCAAAAAATAGGGGGCCACAACACAAACACTGAACTTACCAAGTCCATCCATGAGAAAAGCTAGCTGCTCCAATACACAAAATGTGGATCCAATCCACAAAATGATTACATTGAACAATTTTTTTAGCTTAAAACATTGGCTACATCTTGTTAAGTGATATCTAATGAAGCTAGATGGAATATGTTACTTGATAGACCATGGATCCATGCCATCAATCAAATTAATTGTACATTATAGAGATGTTTAATTTTTTTACATGAGGGTTACATCTATATTTATCCCACAAATGATGTTCCCTTCTAGTTTTGTAAAATTTTGGAACTCATGAAATTTTTTATTCAACACCTTAATATAACTCTGCCAAATATTGTACCACAACAATTTATTCCCTTGTAAATAATGCATACATGTGCTATGGGTGAAATTAGTAAGACCAATTATGATATTCATGCTTAGGATGACATTAAAGAATAATATGATTAAAAACATGATAACATAGATGAATATTTATCAACTCTCAAGTTTACACCATGTCGTCTTGGAGAATATTGAAATGGCATGAATACATTTAGTATTGGATAATTATATTGTACTCCCCAAGATTATGGATGACCTGTCCCATACTATGTGCTTAATAATATACCATCTTCCAAGGATAAAGCAAATAAACTTATGACAAACACTTGTTTCAATAATAATAAATCAAATAAAATTATTGGCCTTATCTAAACTAATTTATGAAATATAGAAGAAGATACACGTGAAAATAAAATGGATATAAATTTCAAGGATTACAAAAAAATGAGCAAGATATTCAAGAATAAATCATCCCAATTCCCCATCAATTCAAACTAGGCCTTGGTTCTACTAAGAGACTAATGATGAGGAGATATCTTTCCAAGTGGATCATAGGATTCTTAATACTTATGATTATAATTTTGCTTCAATGTATAAACCTTCACTTACTCACTTCTCATATTCTAGTACACATAATAAAAATTAAATTTAAAATGTTACATCTATATAGAATACCTATTCCAAGTTCAATAAGAATCATGCATGACATTTGAACCTCAAAGACCATGTGCCTCAAATTACTTATCTTAATTATTCAATTAGTAACATCAAAAAATCATAAAAAACCAATTTATTAATACCCATGAGATGTATAAAGATAAACATTTATATAATCAAAAATAGGCTCCTAAGAAACAAGTAGATCAAGTTAAAAATCAAACACCTACATTGATAAAACATTAATCATTACATCATTTAGTTCCCACGAATAGTTAACTTAATCATATACATATTTGCATTGGAGAAACCAATGTTGTTAATACTAGCTTATTAGATTCACCTCATGATCATGGTGAGACTTATGATTTCAAACATACAAATTACAATGATTCTTTGAGAACCCATGTTATATACATATTATCTCTGATTTCAATGTTGTCTCCAAGGACCTAGTGGTGGCACTAATTTTTACATTGATTTGAATTTTACTTTCTTGATTGGTTATTTTAATTTGAATCAATAGATATTTATGACTTCTTGCCACCTAAATTTGATTATTTCCTTCAAATTATTCCTCATGAGAGTTTTCATTCTTCACATTTTTTTTAAAATTATTTTCCATCTTACGTATGCACACTTGATCTTTATTTTCTGTCTTGTTTGGTCACCACATGTCCTCGGATATTTTATTTTCCATGATCCATATGGTATAGATATTCCCCAAATTTCCAAAATACACATCATACATTTTTAGGTAGAGTATGACTCAGATACTTACATGGAATTATATCATGTCTACTTATAGAACATATTGTTGTGCTCACATTGGCCATATATTGTCCACATAAGGAGCATGATTCTTTTAAGAAAAATATATACAAAAAACATTGATAAACATATTTTTTTTGTCATATATAGGTTATTTTATGTTTTCCAAGTAGCTTACATTATTCCATGCTTTTCTAGGTAGCTCGATGTAGATAGCTACAATTCATACAATTTTTCATTAAATACATTTTACATGTGGTAAGATTTTATCTTATTATATTAGGTATAATTAATTAAGGTTTACTTATGTTAAAAATAATTATGTGAAATGAAGTATGTTTGTACTTATTATATTTCATTTAAATATGTGAGTTCTCTATTTTATCAAAATGTGACACTAGAGCTTAATGATAATATTAGAATGATAAAACAATATGCAAAAGGTAGATCTAATCTAGTGGTTGAGAATATTAAAAATATAAAATTGAAATTGATTTGACAAGTAATGGAATGTATGAAAATAAAAAAGAGATAGAACCATCACACCTTGGTAGACTTTTGGAATTCTAGAAATTTAGCCCTTGTATAGAAGTTATTAATGAGATCTATGTAATATTTGGATTATGAACTATATAGGAACATATTTTATGTCCACAATCTAACCAATGATTCTTCCCATTGAAAATTTAGTACTATACCTTCATGACCAATGATTGTGTCTCTGTGAAAATAATATGTATTGTATACCATTTTGGATTTCATATTTTTTATCAGCTACACATAGTGATGTCATACAATCTTGTTTCCTCACTTTTCATAATTTGCAAGCTGAATTATATGATTTCATCTTATTTTTATTCTTGACTTAATTCATCATAAAACACTTGAAAAATAAAAGGAAATAATTATTTGGGTTGGGAAAACTCAATTAAGTTTCAACTATAGATCTCACATGTTATAATTAGACCCAATGTAATTATTATCAAGTATGAATGGATAATCAATTGAGGAATCCAACATCCTATTATTATATGTAGATATAACTACATTCACACACACACATGTAATTATTTTGGTAGAATATGAATTTATACTTTTTAATGTAAGTCCTTAACATCATAAATAAATATATATAGAGTGTCACTAGACTTGATATCCTTATGATGAGTAAATATAATTTCTTGATATTTGTTATAAAATAACCTATGGATGATTTTTATACATAGAATTCTCAAGATAGAATTAAAGACCTATTGGAACCTAATCTGACCAAATAAAAATAAAAGAACTGACACATAGATACAAACATATAAAGGACATGAAGAAGGCTAGAATATCCCATAAAAAGACAAGGGATAGATTTAGTGGGACTAACAAATCCATCCCAGAGGAAGGAGAAATAAAAGTTAGATGTAGGATAGATAAAAAAAGGCTACAATCAAAAAAATTAACAAAACATAAAAATAAAATAAAATAAGATAATACCATTGGATCATATAGAAGAGAGAGACATAAACATATAAAAATCACCAACGAGTCCCTATTTCGAACTAATGATCCATATGCACAAAATAATACTAAAAACATTGCAATGACAAGCTTTATACCAATATTATGTGTTTACATAGTGGTCCAACTTTTATGTTCCTATGTGAGTGAATGCATGCATGGGTGAATGTAAGAATAATGTGTAATTAAATATTACAACTTTGACTTACCTAAGGAGAGAAAGATGAAGCCTTTTCCATGCATCCATCCACCCCTTGATTTTTTGAATACTAGAATGTAGACATACTTAAAAACAATGGAAAATTATAAAAAATATTCAATATTTAATTAATTCAAAAAAATATAGTAATGAGAACATGCAAAAGTAGGAGCATAGAAACAACGACACCTAGTTGTACCAATTTCGTTGATCATAACAAAAAAAAAACTATTTATATGAAAACTTTGAGGAAAACCAATCCACTTCTTGATTAAGGAATAAGTGAATGTAAATTTATAGTGATTTATATTCACTCAAGTTTTCTCAAGTTAATTCAATTGTTTTTCAAAATGCAAAAAAAATAGCTAAATATATGCCCTTATTTTGAGTGAGGGGTTGTACAACCTACTCCTACCACCACTCATCTCAAAAGATAAAGTTAAAATAAACATGTGGTATAATGATATATATATATATATATATATATATATATTAATTTTTAAAAATTCATATAAATATGTCTATGCACATAAATATCTATCTATCATAAAATATATTCATGAAAATATCAATAGTAATAAAGATAACTAATATGTCCAAGTGTAACCATATATAATAGATAACATTGTGTAAAAAACCATGGCAAGATATAACTCTAAGGAGTATTTTGTTAAAAATGGAAGACAAATCATTTTCCCCACTTGTAAGTGAAGAGATAGATAGGTATAACATCCATGTGAATATATATATATATATATATATATATATATATATATATATATATATATATATATATATATATATATATATATATATATATATATATATATATATATATAGTTAGCATTTTTGGAAGCTTGATAGGTGTGTGCATCCTACCATGATGATGATATGATAAGAGAGGAAGTTTTTTTGTCTCATTATAGGATAGATGGAGCAATAATGTGTTCAAATGAAATCATGTAGTATATATAGTAACATATAAATCTCAAGATGTGTACATCCTCATATGAGGGTGAAATATTGAAGCATATGGAGGCAAAAACATGTCCCATTGTGTCAATAGGAAATATGAGCAATGTCTACATCCAAAAAATACCATATGATATAGATAAAATCATGTCATGTGAAAAAATAATAAAGTATGAAGACAAATAGTATGCCTCAATTAATGATCTATAAAAAATATGCATTAAGGTATTAAATCAATGAGAAAGGTCACAATGCCCCCAAATGGACGAGCAAGAAAAGGACAACTAATATTCACCAATGTGGAAAAATATATAAATGTATGTGTCATGTGTGAAAACCCACTATGTGTCAAGGTGTATATAAGATAATGTCATATCATAATATTGAGATAATGTAAAAATCACTAAACACAAGGGTGTGATAAGTTTATATATCAATAAAGTTCATGGAAACATATATGTGGGTACAATTCCACCATATGCCATGTAAACATATATATCATCAATGAGGCTCATAAAACAAGTGGGATATGATTCACCCATAGGCTATAACATGTAGATAATGTCCTTTCTAGCATAATATATAAAAAATTAATAACATATGAGGAACCCATAGGTATGATATCATCATAGTTAGAGGAGATATACATGTAATCACTAAAGCTCATAAAATGGGTGTGGAAATGATATTTCCATAGGAAATGACATGGAAAAAATTCTCTTGATGGTGTAATATATGATAAATGATTAACATATGAGGATATCATAAGTAAAATGTTGCCATAGGAATTATTAAATATAAAATTAAAAAATGAAGTGCATAGGAGAGGAGAGGTGGATATGATGCCCCAAATAAAATTAAAAATATGCCATTTGTAGGAAAGATGTCCCTAAGAATGCTAGGTATAGTGATGATTCACAATGATAGTAGTGAAATCCTGGATGGCATGGTACCAAGGCATAATATATAAGTAGGTATCAATCATAAGGCACATAGTATAAGATGTAAGTATACATGTAACAATAACATGTAGATATCCATGTAAACACACCAAATGTGGGTAATATAGATATGCATATGATCCATGTAAATTATATCTATATAGTTATTAAGTATGATGTCAATATGGGTACTCAATTCCCTCATTAATGGTTTAGATGTTTCATCCAATGTTCGTAGATGAGCAAATAATTTGGAGTGGTGTACTTCATCCCCTAGTATGTTTAATAAACTTTAATGGTTTGGTAATAAGTAATCTAGGGGCCTCTAGGGAAGGTTGTATAATTAGATATTGTGTAAGACCCCTGCTTAGAGTGGCCTCACACAAGCTATTGGATGGCACCAATAATGAGGCTAAGGCATTGAGATGGTTGTCATCAGGGGGCTCCAGAGTGTTGATTCAAACTTTGCACAATCATAAGGTTGTATCATGGAATATTAAAAAAATTCTGAGTTGAGTTTGGGAGTTATTGGACTTAGTTTTGGAGGCCAAACATTATTTCTAGGAGGTTAATTTGATTATATATTTTATTTTAAACATAGGTATTTCCCAGGATGAAGAGTTGACTATGTATAACTCTTGGGATGCCTAGCTAGAAACTAGGATGGGGGGTGTTGGTTTATAAGTTGGTGGCACATTTTAATGTTTCCCCTTGTTGGATTAGAGGATGGGGTGGAAGTTATAAGGGTGGGTATATCTTTTCACCCATGCATGTGAAGAAGATGTCTTACACACTCATTGGATTATGTGTTGTGCATTGGTATTTGGCCTTAAATAATTTATGTGAGGTTAAAACTCCCCTAATTTGGATTTTAAATGAGTAGGGTGGTTATGGATTTATGACAGGTTGGTAGACTTGGTTTTGCCCAAGTGGTCTCACCCCAAATGTTGCATCTTTCTCTGAGTACACCCCTATTGTGTGTCACCACCATGAAATGGGAAATGGCCTTGAGGGTAACAACTCAGACACTCGAATAATGGTGTTTGTGATTTAGTATGTGCTAGTTATGTAGGTGGTAAGGGAATTAATGGGTTTGGTCTACCTATATATCTCATTTTGAATGAAGGTTAATTTTTAGGTGGCTTTAATGTTCATTGGAAACCTCATATTGGTTTTGTAACACAAAGAGTTTATAAATAAAATTATTGTGAAGTTGTTTCGGCCATGTTTCAAAATTTGGATTGAGCATGTGGTGGTTGAGTTTTAGGTGGGAGAACCTAATTATTTATTGTTATCCAACAAGGATTTTCTTGGGTTATTTCCTATCACCACTCTCTAGGAGCTAGGGAACACTATTACAATTTTTTGGAGTTCATAGATTGTGTCTAGGTTATGCAGGAACATCACTATTTTGATAAATTTTGGTTTATTATTATAGTGTTTTGAGTCATTATAGGCATTATAATGAATATAGGATAATTTTGAGTCATTTTTAGGTCCCGGGTGTTCATAAAAATTTAATTTTAGCCTTCTAGGAATTTTCTTGCCAAAATGCCAAATTCAAAAATTTGAATTTCTCACTATAGTTTTGAGATATTAAACATTTTTTTAATAGGTTAAAATGTTATATTTTGGTTTGATTAGGGGTATATATGTGTTATAATATATCTTAATTGTTTACCACCTTTTTGGTCATTTATGTTATGTTTAAACCTTTTTATATCATCTAAGAATGCAAGTTGTCATACATACGCCTACATTAGAGGCAAACAAGAATCAGTAAGAATTTTTCTAGGGACTTAAAATTAATGTAGAGGCTCAAAGGATTCATGATATAGGAGAGATGAAGGGTATTAGCTCCAAGAAACATATAAAATATTCAAAATTTACATGAAGGAATTAACTGTCTAAAAATCATGTGTACGATTGTCTTGAGATCAAGCAAGTTCATGAATGAAAGAAGTTTTTGAGACTATTATGAATGATTTTAAGAATATTGATAAGTTTGAATACTTGTATAAATTTATTAATTTATTTAATTTGAATTGAATCATTAATCTATAGGTGTGTGAGAGAGATATTTCATTCTTAAGAATTTTAGGTATGACACAGTCAATTGTCTAGTACGATGAAAGGTTTTTTGACTTATTTCAAACATTTTAATGAGTGAAACAATATTAGAAAGTTGTGATTAGGTGTATGGAAATTGTTTGAATATTCAAAAACTTGAATAAGACAAAAGTGTTATCTAAACAACAAAGTTCTTACCTATAGTCTTGCACCCTATTTTTATTGTAAAAAGTTAGGCTAGAAAATAAGCTTTCTAACTTTATTTTCATTGAATTAAATTTCCTTTCAATACCTATAGTTACTTAGTGTAATTATTGTTGGACATTTTAGCCCACATAACAAGCTTATACATAGTCTAAACAGATGATCAGGGTCCTAATTTTTGAAGTGTATTAGGTGGCTTAGAAGTAGGCTCAACATTACAAGTGGAGGGATTTAAGCAAGATTTCATGGTGCAGAACAGTTGTAGGAATGGGTCTAAAAAGAGCCTAAGTTTACACTTTTTAAAATTTTTTGGCCAAGTGTAGCATTCAGATTTCCTTTAGAGGAAATGTTCCACAAAAATCCCACAATAAGAGTATAAGGCTTAATTATTTCTAGGGGTTTTGTTTTGAGTTTTCTGGGTAAGTGTTGGGAATTGTTTCACACATTCTATATGAAAGAATTTTCCCAAAGGATCATTTCTTCAAAGTGTACCTTTGAAAAAATCTTGAAGGTATTTTTCTTGAGAACGTATCCTATGTAATTTCCCTAAGGGGTTTTTTTCTTTGCTGAAAGGTCCAAAGCAGAATTTATGAAGGGTCTTTTCTTGAGAGAATGGACCAATGCAAAAGCTCCAAAGGGATATCTTGAAAAGATCGAAGGGAAACTCTAAGGACACAATTATTTTAAGAAAATTGTCCCTTGATAATTTACCTAAATTTAAACTTATTTTAGATATTTTATTCGATGCACAAAGCTCAAAGATAGGTTCTGGATGGAATAATGAGTCTAGGATCTCAAATTGCTCATAAGGCTTTTAAGACACTTTGGGTTCACTTAAAGTTTAATTTTCCATTTACTAAGGATATGAGTAGATTTTCATAGCCCATGGGATGCCAAGAATACTTGGAATGGATTTGAAGTGCATAGGACCCATCTAGTTCTTCATTGTGTTCTTGGAGACACTTGGGCCTAGTAACATAAATTTTGAGTAGGCACTTTGCTGACATTACCATTTCCATGTGTGGATGAGTCAAAGATAATTGGTCATATGGGTTTGTTAAAATTTATGCCAAGATAATATGCACCAAGTTTTAGGTCTTCCACCAAAGTGCATCAAAAGTTACAAAGGTCCAAAGTTGTCTCCTCAGTCACATTATGCATGTTTTCCCATAGCCATTTTGCAGGGAGATCAAATAAAGCCAAATGGATAGATTAAAGATGCTACATATCACACATGTGGTAGTTTATAGAGGAATTGATCAAATTGGTCTATTCAATTTTGAGCCTAGAATGCTAGCACTAAGTTTTAGGTCCTCCAATGAAGTAAGAATGAATTTATTCATGTGTAAAGTTGGCTCCTTATGATCCAAGTGGATCCATGTACCGTTCCATTTTTCAAAGTCTTAAAATTCTATTCAAATCATTTGAATATCATAGAATTTGTCAAGATATTTCTATCACTTTTTACGATTCAAAAAATGGAGTCTGGATGCTCAAGAAATAGCTAGTTGAAGAAATTTTGTGACAGGTAAAAAAAGGGGTATCAAATGTGACATGGCACTGTGGAAATATGCCAAGTGGACCAATAGCCATTTGACATGTGGTAAAATAATTAGGTGAAAAAAAATTTGGTTTGGTGTTTTTTATTCACATGTTATTTGAAAATTTCAAATGTTTAAAGGTGCTAAAGGCCAAACTGCCACATCACTCGCCACGTCACTCCACCAAACATGCATTAACCAAGTCAAAGCACAGCCTAAGTTGGTGCCTAAGCCTTAGGCATTTGAAAGGGAACAAAATTGGATATTTTAAGTATTTAAACTGTCATACCCAATGCATGTGGGACAAAGACAAGTCAAAGGCACCAAAAAAGGAGGGAAAAACTTTCAAATCTCATGCTAAACACCTAAAAAGAAGGAAGGCCGACCTTTTCACTCTTCCCAAGCACTTAGAAAGGTGGGAGGTGGTTTTGAGCCTTTGACCTACCACCTAAAAGGTTAATGCCTTGACCACTTTAGCCACAAATGTCAAAGTGTTATAAAAGGGACTAATTTCTACTTGAATAGACACAGAAAGCTGACTGTATAAGGAGAATTAAGAAGGTTAGAGCCTTGTTTTTGCTTTGTATGGCATTGGGCCATTATTTTTAGGTCTGAGAGATATATTTATAGGCAAGCAGAGATCAAAGAAGGTGAATTGAAGACTTGTATTGAT
Source organism: Torreya grandis (assembly GCA_037957365.1). Classification (NCBI taxonomy): domain Eukaryota; kingdom Viridiplantae; phylum Streptophyta; class Pinopsida; order Cupressales; family Taxaceae; genus Torreya; species Torreya grandis. The sequence goes on from JARHVA010001127.1 coordinate 1,428,023, forward strand.
TTTGGAAGCCATTTGTTGCATAAAATTAATGAAAATAGTCCTCACTTTGAATGGATCTAGAGACGTAAGCTATTGAAGCCAAACTCCGTTATCAATTTGCTGGTGATATCTTATGATTTTATTTGATTATCATTATGTTATAATCATCATATTAATTATGGTTTTAATTTATTTATACAAAATTTTAAAAAAATGTCAGAAAATAGAAAGATCTTTTAAATGCAAAAGTGAGTTATTCAAATTTGCCACACTTGCATTTTTAGTTTACAGATCAGATTTTGGTATCATAGTAGTTGTTATTTAACAGTGATTGCTAGTGTATGTTGACAAGGTATAAATCCCAAAAGGGTGAAGAAAAACTCATTGAGTATAATCTAGAGATTGGTTCAAGGCGTGCTTTAAGGATGGCCAAAGAAGAGATGGAATCTAAACAAGATTTCCACCGAGCTTTCATGGACATGAGAAGCATGGTTGAGGAACTATACCGTGACAAACAAAGAAAATCTAAGAATGAAAAAGAAGGTGATTCATGAGAATCAAAAGGTAAGGAAACTGAAAAGCCTTCTTCATCGGATGACGGTAAAAAAATTGTGGAATCTCTCCCTTCACTAAAATTGGATATTAAGTTTGAATTACCAATGTTTAATGGTGAAGTTAATACCAAAAAATTGGATAATTGGGTCAAGAAGATTGAAGTTTATTGTAGGGTCCAAAAGATTGTAGGGGATGAGTAAAAAATTCATTTGGATACTCTTCGTATGGGAGGCACATCTCTCATCTGGTGGGAGAGTAAGTTGAAGGAAGCCGAGCTTCAAAAAGGTAACTTAATTTCTACTTCAAATGAATTTATTGAAGAACTCAGAAAGCAATTCTATCCTTTAGGATATATGCAACAAGCCATGATGGATTGGAAAAGTTTCAGACAAGGAAAAGGCCAAAGTGTTCAAGATTATACACAAGAATTTAGGAAAAATGATTTACTTTTGAATGTTCCTCTATACACACAAGAAACACTGCTAAAATATATAGGTGGGTTGCGTAGTTACTTAAGACATATGATTCTTATGTTCAATCCCACTAATTTAGATGTAATATGTGTTCAAGCCACTCATTTAGAGGCTAGAGGAAAATAATCAAAAGAATCTTTTCCTAAAGTAAAAAGTAAGCAATCTAATGTTAAGCAATCCAAAAGGGAAAGTTCATCAAGAAAGGGTAAACAGAAATCCACTTATATTATTAAAAAAGAAGAAGGAAAACCATTTTGTAATCATTTCAAGAAAAATCATGATGAGTTTAAGTGTTGGAAACTACATTTTGAGTAAAGGCCTAAGAGGTATCAAAAGAAAGAAAATAAGGCTAATGCTATGGTTCAGGACTTAGGTTTAGATTTAGGTGATGAAACTAAGATTACAGCTATGGAATTACATAATGATTTTTATCTTTCAGTTTCTAGCACTAATGCTGCATCTTCTTCTAAACAGAATTATGTGCATGTTGATAAGAAAAGAAATGAATTGTTCCACATTAGAGTTGTTTCAAAGAATACTAAGATTGACACTCTATTTGATAGTGGTTCACAAACAAATTTAATTTTTAAAGAGGTTGTTAAGAAGCTAGGCTTACAAACCAATCCCCATCCAAAGCCTTATCCACTAGGTTGGGTGTGTGACCATGTGAAGCTACAAGTCTCACAAACTTGTAGGCTAAGGTTTGCCATCACATCCAAATTTGTAGATGAGGTTGAGTTGGATGTTGTTCCATTGGACATATGTGGGATTGTTTTGGGAATCCCATATCTTTATGATAGAAAAACAATCTTATATAGAGAGGAGAATAAGTACTTGCTTGTTAAGGATGACATTGAATATATAGTTAGAGCACATCACATTAAAATAAGTCTTTCCTTGGTTACAACAAGACAAATGAAAAGACTAGTTAATTCAATCAAGACTTTTTGTCTCATGTTGATTAAGTCTAAGGAAAAAGAATATTCTCAAGCTTTGGAAAAGTGTGATCCTAGACACAAGAATGAATTGGTTGAAATCATTTCTACTTATGATGATGTATTTTAGGATCCCAAGGGATTTCCCCCTAAAAGGGGAGATCAACATGAAATTTAGCTATTGTAGGATTCTCCTCTCCCTAACATTGGCATGTACAGGTTATTAGTGGTGGAAAATGAGGAAATCAAAAAATAGGTAATGGATCTATTGGATAGAGGTGTTATTCATCCAAGTTAATCTCTTGTTGGTTCACCAATTATTTTAGTGCCAAATAAAGATGGCACTTGGTGAATGTGTGTTGATTTTTGTGCCTTAAACAAAATTACTATTAAAAATCGTTACCCTCTTCCTCGTATTGATGATTTGTTGGATCAATTAAAACATGTTATTTATTTCACTAAGCTAGATTTGAGAAGTGGATATCATCAAGTAAGAATAAATGAAAGTGATGTGTGGAAAACTGCATTCAAAACAAAATAGGGATTGTTTGAATGGCTTGTTATGCCCTTCGGGTTGTGTAATGCCCCGGCTACATTCATGAGATTGATGAATGATGTTTTTAGACAGTTCCTTGATGATTTTGTTATAGTTTACTTAAATGATATATTTATTTTTAACAAGTCATGGGAAGAGCATGTGATCCACATTAATAAAGTCATGGATGCATTACGAAGGGAAAAACTTTATCTAAAAATGTCAAAATGTGAATTTGGCAAGACCTCTTTGATATACTTGGGTTACTGTGTAGGACATGGTAAATTGAAAATTGATCCTGCAAAAGTGGCAGTCATTGTTAATTGGCCTACACCCACTAACACAACTGAGGTTAGAAGTTTTCTTGGTGTAGTACAATTTTGGTGAAAGTTTATTGCTCAATTTTCATATATTACATCACCTTTGCATTCTTTGACAAGTGTGAAACATGTCTTTCAATGGGGAGGCAAACATCAAAATCCTTCGACACTTTGAAAGAAAAGATAAGTACTGCTCCAGTCTTGGCACTTCTTGATATACAACAACCATTTGAGATCAAGATGGATGTAAGTGAGTATGCTATGAGAGCTATTGTAATGCAAGGTAAGAAACTGGTTTGTTATCATTCTAAAACCTTTACAAGTGCAGTGAGAAAATATCCAACTTATGATAAGGAATTGTATGCATTGGTTTAAAGTATTAAAAAATGGAAACATTACTTAATGGGCAAAGAAACAATAATACATATAGATCATCAGCCCTTACAATATCTCCAATCACAAACTAAGCTACAACAGTCTAGACATTTTCGTTGGATGGGTTTCTTACATCAATTTCATCTTGTGATCAAGTATAAAAAAGGTATTCAGAATAAGGTTGTAGATATGCTATCTAGGCCTCATATGGTTGTTGCATCTATTCTTTTACAACATGGCTCTTTATCTCATGAATGTTATAAATAACAATATGTGAATGATCTTGATTTTAAGGATGTTTATAAAGATTTGATGAGTAGTAGACAAGTAGAAGAATTGGACTATCATGTACACAATGATCTTTTGTATCATTTGGGTAAACTATGTATTCCTCAAAATGAGAGGGTGCACATGATTAGAGAAGCACATACTTCTCTTAATTTTGGTCATTTTGGAGTTGCTAAAATGGTTGCACATTTGAAGATGTATTGTTATTGGCCTCGTATGTAGGAAAATGTTGCTAAATATATAAAGGGATGTCCTTTTTGTGCCACAAGTAAACCTAGCAATAGGAAACTGGGACTTTATACTCCTCTACCTATTCTTATTCGCCCCTGGGAAAGTATCTCCATGGATTTTGTGGGGGGGTTGCCTATGACACAAAGAAAACATGACTATTTATATGTGGTTTTGGATAGATTTAGCAAAATGTGTGTTTTGACTCCTTGCACTAAGCAAATTACTAGCGAAGGCACTGCACATTTGTTCTTTAAACATGTATGGGTTCATTTTGGTTTGCCTACTTCAATTATTTCTGATTAGGATTCTCGATTTATTGGGGAGTTTTGGTCAACTTTATGGGGGATAATGGATACTAAATTAAAAAAGAGCACTGCATTTCATCCACAAACTGATGGACAAACAGAGGTTGTGAACCGCACTGTGGTACATTTGCTTATGGGTTATAACAATAAAAATCCAAAGTTATGGGATGAACAATTGTGTTACATACAACATGCATATAATCGGGCACTTCATTCTTCTACTATGAAATCTCCATTTGAAGTTTGTTATGGATACTTGCCTAAATCTCTTCTAGATGTTTGCTATGGACATGATACAATTGTTGGTGAATCAAAAGAAGCCATTCGAGCCAAGAAGTTTATTGAACAAATACAGCTCATTCATGAGACTATTCGTACTCAATTGGAGAAAAGTCAAGCTGAGTACAAAGCTGAAAAACATCGTATTGATCACTAATTTGTTGTAGGTGATATGGTATGGCTTTACATTAGTAAGGAAAGACTGATAGGTGAAGGTAAAAATTTAAAACCAATCTGGTATGGTTCTTTTCAGATAATGGAAAAAATTGGCACAAATACTTTCCGATTAGATTTACCATCTTACATGTAAATTTATTCAGTTGTAAATACGAAAAATCTGAAATTGTATGAGCCTTCAATGATAATTGATCATGATGAAAGTGTATCCATTCCTTCCGTTGATGATTTTTCTCCTGAATATCTAACAAAATTATAGGAAGATACTATGCTTGACAGGAGTATGCAGACTTTGCAAAGAGGTAATGCTGAATATCTTTGTGTTGGTTTCAAAGGGATGCACCCAAGGAAGGCTAGATGGATGGAAGTCAAAAAGGTGAGGGAAAAATACCCTCACTGCATTACCAATTAATTTCAACTTTTGGAGGTCAAAAAGTTCCTAGTGGGGAGGAATGATCCAGGTGGATCCATGTACTGTTCCATTTTTCAAAGTCTTCAAATTATATTCAAATCATTTTCACATTGTAGAATTCATTGAGAGCTTTCTAGCACTTTTTATGGTTCAAAAAATGGAGTCTGGATGCTCAAGATATAGCCAGTTGAAGAAATCTTGTGACAAGTAAAAAAAGGGGTATCGAAAGTGACATGGCACTATGGAAATATGCCAAGTGGACCAATAGCCATTTGACACGTGGAAAAATAATTAGGTGCAAAAAAATTTGGTTTGGTGTTTTTTATTCACATGTTATTTGAAATTTTCATGTCACCTGCCACGTCACTCCACCAAACATGCATTAACCAAGTCAAAACACAACCTAAGTTGGTGCCTAAGCCTTAGGCATTTGAAAGGGAACAAACTTGGCTATTTTAAGCATTTAAACTATCATACCCAATGCATGTGGGACAAAGACAAGTCAAAGGTGCCAAAAAAGGAGGGAAAAACTTTTAAATCTCATGCTAAGCACCTAGAAAGAAGGAAGGCCAACCTTTTCACTCTTCTCAAGCACCTAGAAAGGTGGGAGGCAATTTTGAACCTTTGACCTGCCACCTAAAAGGTTAATTCCTTGACCACTTCAGCCACGGAGGTCGAAGTGTTATAAAAGGGACTAATTTCTACTTGAATAGACACATAAAGTCGATTGTGTAAGGAGAATTAAGAAGGCTAGAGCCTTGTTTTTGCTTTGTATGGCCTTGGGCCATTATTTTCAGGTCTGAGAGATATATTTATAGGCAAGCAGAGATTAGAGAAGGTGAATTTAAGACTTGTATTGATTTTAGAAGCCATTTGTTGCACACAATTAATGAGAATGGTCCTCACTTTGAATGGACCCAAAGATGTAGGCTATTGAAGCCAAACTCCGTTATCAATTTGCTGGTGATATCTTATGATTTTATTGATTATTATTATGTTTTGATCTTCATATTAATTCTGGTTTTAATTTCTTTATACAAATTTTTTAAAGAAGGTCAGAAAATAGAAAGATCTTTTAAATGCAAAAGTGAGTTATTCAAATTTGCCACACTTGCATTTTCAGTTTACAGATCACCTTAGCCACTTTCTACATGTTTTCCCATACTTAAACATTTTCAATAAGTTCTAGTAGAGTCAAGTGAGCATATTCACAAAGCTATATCTCACACATGTGACAATTGTAGGGGAAAGTAATCACATGGGTTTATCCATCTTGGTCCCTAGTTACTATGCGCTAAGTTTTTGGTCATTAACCAAGGCATGGCTAGAGTTATACATGATCAAAGTTGGCTCCTCAATCAGATTTTGCTAATTTTTCCATACTTATCCAAATGAATTTGACCATTGCTAAGACATCATGTAGGAGAAAATATGGGCTAACCAAATTGAACATTTAATATCTTCACCTAGAAATATCCCAAGACCAATATATCAAATGGGTTTGCTCTTTTTAACCTCAAAAACATCTCCTATAAGTTTGGTGCCTCCATGGTTCTTGAGATTTAGGATCCAAGCCTTTAAATTTGGTCAAAAAGTATAAGATGTTCATGTAGACATCAAGTTTTAGATAGAGTAAAGGAAATCCATTTGAGCTTAAATTTTATGATTGTATGACTATCAATGATGGTCATGTAAATGCCATTTGATGGGAGTGAGGAAATCATTTTTAAGACCATGAACTAGTTGTTAGCTTTCAAATAGTGGGTCCTAGTAGATCAATAGTTGGCATTTGATCGACCATTCAAATCTAACAATAAGTGGAAGTCAAAAGGGTAAATGAATCTCAAGAGTGAATGTGGGCATGAAAAGTGTTAAGGGCATGTTCAAATAATAAAATATCAACGACTCGTGGGTGATTGTACAAAGAAGGATCAACAGAGTGGGCTAGGTCAGCAAGTCAAGGATTTGATAACTAAGATCCATAGAACCAATGAGAAAAATACAAGATGGAGTAATTTTATTGGTCTAAGTTAATTTTTGACATCCAAAGTTGAACTTAGGATCCTTTTAAAACCAAATCAAGAGCATATAACCAAGCTCAAACATGATCTAGATTAGGCTAGGTGTAGATATTTTGGGATTAGATGACACAGTTCTGAGTTTCAAGGTATGAATATCTGATCCTCATAATGAATAACAAGTGGCATATGGTATGGAAAATGAAGGTGAACATGCTTCAATAGCTTCATCACCAAATCTAGCTACGTGAAAGTGACCCTCCTTCCTAATTTGGCATGCATCAATAAACCAGTCATGAGTGGTTTTGCATCAGGACAAGATGAAAATAACTTGATCCCACCATTGCAACCACCATGGAGCATCACATAGAGGATATTGTATTAAAGCAATGGATTGGAGTGACGTAGATCAATCAAAAAGGGTTTGAGTGAGCTTGATTAATGGAGGCAATTGCAATAAATTTTCAAATGGATTTGAACTTGTTTGACTCCATTTTTGAGCACCAAAACTCCCTCTCTCTTGCTTCCCTTTTGCCATAAATATAGACTTCAAGATATTATTTTTCATCCCTCAAGCTAGTAAAACTAAACTCTACAAAAATTATATTCAACACCTCTTGGAGTAGTGAATAAAGTATTTTATAGTCATTTGCTAATCTATATTGAGTGTTCTATGTTTGTTTAATATGCAAATGTGAATTTCATCTTCCTCTTGCATGTACAAACTCAACCTCAATGTTAGAAACTTCCTTTGCAGATCATATAGTGTGTCTCAATGTTGATCTCTCAAAGATATAGTGGACAATCAAATTTAAGTGTATTTAACCAGACCTTATTTCCAATGCTCCCTAGTCTGAGTGTATCAAACTGAGCTCTATATAAAATACAGTTACATAGAAACTATAGTAAGCATTACACTAACTTTTTTCATAGTTCATTAGTGTGTTAAAGAGTCCAAGTTCAAGAGCAGATCTGATAAATTCTTGGTGCATCACCACATATTAGAATAATTTTTACTTTATGAAAACTTCTTAACTCTTTTTTCCCCAACTTGTTTTAGGTTTTAGAAGTAAAGGTCCAAATTATAAAATCTAAGGAGCTAGCCTCATAAAAAATCCTAGAGGTCTAATTTAGTTATAGGAATCCCATAGCCTTAGACCATTCCCATGTTATTATAAGTATGGTTCAGACTTGAATGAATTTAACCCTTATTAGGGTGCTATTTGGATAGCTAACAATTTTGGCACACTTGATGGGACCACTAATTTTGCATATATAAGTATAGTATCAAATTTTAGGGTTTAATTTCTAGATTTATGTAATTTTTCATGGCCCCCAGAGTTATTAAAAGATCCTCTACAAAAGGGAAGGAGATAAATTTCTCTAAGTTACCTTTCCATTCAAAAAAGAAGAAGAATGACTCTCGGTCAAAACTTGCATCTACCCCTCTTATTCCCCTTGTTGTTGCCTAAAATCCTCCTATTTAAGCCAATATTGTTCTACCAAATGTTTTTATAAACCCCATACCTTAGATGGTTATTCCTAGAAGGCAAGCCTTTATGTTATTTAATGGTGGTAGTCCTTTGAACTTTACTCAGTGGAATGATATTCTAGTCTTAGATTTGAAGGATCTTACCTATTATATAGGAGAAAATCTAGTTAATCCTATAGACCATATTGTAGATATTGCTAAGCTTTGTCAATGCATCATGTGACTCAAAAAAATGTAGCAATGGGGTTGTTAGCAACTTCTTTCAAAGGGAAATCACTTCAATGGTACAGAGGATTGGCCCTTGCATCAATCAATAGTTGGGATGATTTTGGAGAGGTCTTGTGCAAGACTTTGAGGATAAGAGTGATCATATTTCACTTGTGGAGCATCTTAAAAAAATCAAGAGATCCCCTCATGAGTTCATGTTGGATTTCAATTATAGATTTTAGAAGACCTATGATAGAAATCTTACAGTGATCAAGCCTACACCCAACTTTGCTTTTCTATACTATTTGAAGGCTCTCAACTTGGATGTAGCTATAATTATTCAATCCATGGGAGGGAACACCCTGCCTAAAGCTTTTGAAGTAGCAATTAGGGATGAAAATTGCCTTATATAAGTAGGAAAGTTGTCTTCAAGGCCACCAATGCCTCTCTTCCTAGAGATACATCCTCCTACCCTAACTATTTCTCCACTTCCAGATTTAATGAAGTTTTATCAGATAGAAGGTGAGAAAAATGATAGACTAGGGAAGATGGAGAGTCTTCTCAAAGCTTAGAACAATAATTTGGTTTCAATAGAGAGGCAACAAGCTCCACTATATAGGCCATACCAAAATAATAATCAATTTTTTTTAGTATAATAGGCCACCCTATCAATCCAATCAATAAGAACAAGGGCAAAAGCCTCAATCGAGGCAATATAATCCTAATGTTTAAAGTAATTCCAGAGCTATTGTGCCAACTCAAAACAACTATGCTTAAGAAGGTCCATGGTAATCAGAGGGATAGTCCAATGAGATGGTGATGGCTGCTACTAGAGATATGTATCAAGACCCTGGTTGGCAGCACGCTCCTTCATTCCAAGGTCATGATATGATGCCTCCTCCACCACAAGCCCCCTAAATAATTTAAGATAACATGATTTCCATATCATTATCAAAATCTCAAAGCCAATAAAAAAGGAGCATGGGTAGAGCACTAATTGATACCACATGCATGAATTTTAAAGAAGGGGAATATGTATTCAAGCATGTAGAGCTAATATGGAACAAGCTTCAAATGAACTAGTTACAACTCAAACAAAGGCTAAGAAGAGGATGTTAGAGGATAACTTGGGGCAACCTAAGGTTTCTTCATCTTCTCCACAAACTAGTCAACAACCTACTTCTTTAGATGTAGCTGCTAAAGCACCTAAAAATCAACAAGTACCCCAACCTCATGGACAACAACTAAGGTCCCCTTTCGTTCCTCAAGTTAATCAAGTGCCAAGTGATGATTCCACTTCCAAAGTGAAGTCCAAAGGTACTAATCTTCCCTTTAATATTGTGGATAATTTAAAGAAGGCTAATGTAACTATGTCCATGTATGAAGCTCTGTCTATCCTAGGACAAAAGGAGATTCTCCAACAAGAGCTCTCCAAACTTTCTCATGTGGAAAAGGTAGCTGATAAAGTGAACACTATTTTCATAAATAATAGTTAGCCTAACCAAGCCCCTATCCAAATTCCCAATCAAGTTCTAATCAAAATTCAATCTCAAAATGTTGTTCATCCTTCTAAGGTTAGTAAGCCACCCCCATTTTATCTATCAATCATCATACGGGATTGTTTAGCACACAATTACATGATAAACTTAGGTGCTTCAACGTCAATGATGCCTAAGGCCATAACAAGCAAGATTGGGATCAAATATGTGGCTAAAAAAAAAATGGGTCCTCCAATTGGATGGATCTCCCACTAAGATAGTAGGCATCTTGAAAGATTACAGATTACATTAGCTACCTGTCCAGATTTTATCATTAAGTAAGATGTAATGGTAGTAGACCTACCTCCATATTTTTCCCTATGATTGTCTATGGAATTTACTCCTAAGATTGGGGGATATTTTTTATCTGATTGGTCATACATGGTTTTTAGAACCAGATATGGAACTAAGGTCACCATAATTTTTGAGCCCATTTTTAGGTTCCACCTAGAACCCTATATGACTAATCTTGAAAATACCAATTGTGCTATATTTGAAGTGGTTAATGAACAAGAACCCCATGATCATCTTGAAGGCATCTCAAATCTATACTTAGATGAATGGGTAAATGAGAGTCATGGATTTGATCCATATGGCAACATTGAAGAGATAGACTTAAAAGTGTACTATGTGCATGAGTAAGGTGATGTAATACCTTCCTTAACTAACACTGCTTAGGAAGAGGAAGCTATATGGAATTTGTTCTTTGATGGCTCAAGGTCAAAGAATAGAAGTGGAGTGGGAGCCATGATGATTTCACCCTCAGGTCAAAAGTATCATTTTGTTACAAGACTCCAATTCAGTTGTACCTCAAATACAACTAAATATGAAGCTATTCTGCATGGTTTGAAAGAAACAAGGAAGAGAGGTATCCATCTCCTCCAAATCAAGGGTGATAGTGAACTTGTAGTGTAATAGGTGAGAGGGTTGAGTGTAGTCAAGAATCACCATTTGAAATCATATAAACACTAGGTATGGGACCTCATGGAAGATTTATTGGCACTTAATATCTAGTCCATACCAAGGGAATCAAACTAACATGCAGATAGGCTTGCTACCATTGGTGCCTAATATGAGATAGGAAAAGGTGTCAAAGGCAACCAAAGCCAATATAAGGTCAATATTATATGCAGACTAGCTATAAATAATAATGAGGTGAGTTACTAAGTCTTTGACAATGATGATCAAATCATATGTTTTCTAATGCAAGAGGCAAAATTCTACCATAAGAACCAAGACAAGTTCTAAAATTCATATGATGATCAAATAGTACATCTGAGGTCTAATAATCTTCCCAAAGGGCTTATGACATTAAAAAACATCTTCAATTAAGATGACCAAGTAAGAAAAGGGAAATCATGCATCTCAGCTAAGGAAGAACACTATGAAAATATAGAGATATTTAAGGGCAAATTGCTAAATCTAGGAAAGGTAAATACAATAGAGGAAAGAGCTACCTTTGTTGCTTTGTGCCAATAATTTTTTGATATATTTTCTTGGGAGTACAAATATTTGAAAGGGTTTGATCCCATATTAGCCAACATACTATTGAGCTTGAATTGGATGCCAAACCAATCGGGCAGAAATAGAGGCCTATCAACCCAAGAGTGGAGGACCTCTTATGAAGAGAAATATATAAATTGATTGAATCTAGGATAATATTTCCAATTAAGCATTCCTTTTTGGTGGCAAACCTTGTGCTAGTGAGGGAAAAGAATGGAGAGATTCATTTATGTGTTGAATTTAGGGACCTTAATAAGGTGTCCCTAAAGATTCATTACCCATTGCCCTCCATGTATTAAATTCTACAAAATGTGGGAGGTTCTCAAAGGTTATCATTTTTTGATGGTTATTCTAACTATAATCATATCATGGTTAAAGAGGAAGATAGGCATAAGACTACCTTCATTATAAAATGGGGCACCTATGCATATTGTAAAATGCCCTTTAGATTCTCCAATGTTGGATCCACCTTACAAAGAGCAATGGATGTTATTTTTCATGGTATTTTGAATGATATGGTTTTAGTTTACCTTGATGATATAACAATTTTCTCAAAGAATCTTAATGATCATTTGACGTATTTGAGATCTGGTTTTGATAGATGTAGACAATTTAGAGTTTATTTGAATATAAAGAAATGCATTTTTTAGTACATGAAAGAAGACTTATTGGGCATGTGGTGTGCAAATATGGTCTTTCCATTGATCCAAAGAGGATAGAGGCAATCCTTGCTCTATCACTACCCAAACACAAGAAAGGGTTGTAGAGCTTCTTGGGCAAGATAAACTTCATCAACAAGTTCATTTTAGGCTTTTCAGAGATGGTCAAGCCTCTCACTCATATGTTGAGAAAAGGCAAAGAGTTCACATGGACAAGATAAGGTAAGAGAAGCTTTGAGGCTATCAAAGAGGCCATATCTCATGCCCCACTCTTTTAAATCCATATTTTAATAAGGAATTCTATTTGTATGCCTTCTCTACATTAGATGAAATTTTAGTTATGCTTATGCAACAAAATGATGAAGGTCTTGAGCAACCCATTGCTTTATTCAACCAAGATTTAGAAGGTTATGAAGAAATATATAGCTTTTTTTAGAAACATATGCTAGTTATTGTAAGAGGTATGAATAAATTTAGGCATCTAGTTTTAAACATTAAGATTATAGTAATGGTGGCTCATCCAAGTGCGAAGTATTTTATCCTCAATAGAGACTTAAATGAAAAAAGAGTTGGATGGGTCATTATGTGTTTGGAGCATGACATTGAATTAAGGATAACAAAGCTAGTCCAAAGAAAGGGATTATGTGAACATCTTACAGAATATGTGAGATAAGAAAGGAGATAGTTTTGGTAATTCAAGACACTCAATAGGAAGATGAAGATATTCTTTCATCCAGTTAGACACACAATATTTCTAGATTTCTCCAAATAAGAGAGTGTCCAATGGGTTTTGATGCATCACAAAGAAGATACTTTAGGCTACAATTAGTGCCATACTTTTTGATTGATGGAGTGCTATTCAAAAAGGACATTAGAGGTATGCTCTTAAGATGTGTTAAAAATAACCAATTTGATAAGCTTCATAGGCTTTATGATAGCCCTCAAGGAGGCCATTTTGCATCCAGGACCATAGTTACAAAAATCATCAAATCTGGTTACTTTCTACCTAATTTATTCATAGATGAACATGCATGGGTGAGGAAGTGTGAAAAATGTGTAATGTTCATAGAGAAATAGAAACTAGTTGCTATGCCACTAAAGCCTATTCAAGTTGAACAAACTTTCATGCAATGGGGTTTAAAATTCATTAGCATGATTAATCCTCCATTTATTGTTGGCCATAAGTGGGTCTTGATAGCCACAAACTATTTCACCAGGTGGGTGGAAGTAGTTCCCTCGAAGGAAGCAAATGATAACTCTATACTTGAGTTCTATGAGAGCCAAGTCACCTATTTTGGGGCACCTTACACCATAATATCAAAAAATGCTTTGGAATTTAGTAGTACAAAGGTATGAAAGTGGGATCTTGAATAGGGTATCTATCTAACATCTTGATCTAATTACTATCCATAAGGTAATGGACTAGTTGAGTCCACTAATAAAACTTAATTCAGATCATTAAGAGAACAATGGAAGATAATCAAAGATCCTAACACATAAAGTTGAAGACTGCTTTATGGGATGATAGAGTCACTCCCAAGAAGGCCATTAGCAACTCACCATATCTCTTAGTCTATGGAAGAGAAGCAAGGCTATTAATTTCATTGGAGCTTCCAGCTTTGGAGCTTGCACACCAACTAGAACTTCTATAAAGTCATGTGATGGAGGTTAAAATGAATGAAATAAGATAATTAGAGGAAATAGGGTATGATTCCATGAATACCATGTGGTTTAACTATAAATAGGTCAAGATGACATTTGAAAATATATCTTCATCAAAGACATTCCAACAAGGTGATATAGTCCTTAAATGGGATGAGGACCGTGCAAAACCAAGAAAATACTCCAAGTTTGATAGCCTTTTGAGTGGAACCTATGTCATCATAAGATACAAAGACATACATGCCTTTGAGCTTTCTATATTGAATGGAGAGAGCCTTACCATCCCTATCAATGGGAGGTATCTCAATTTCTGCTACTAGTCTCATATTTTGCTCCTTATACATTAGTAGACATGTTTGTTTTTCCTCTAAGTGCTTTTGCACATTGCTATGTTTAGTTATTTTTTTTATATTTTAGTTTGTTTATTTGTATTTTATTTCTTTTTTTACATTTTCCCTCCCCATTAATCCATAAGTGTTTTCAAAAGTTAAGCAGAGTCTTTTTGTAAGTAGCATTTCATAAGCAGTTTGATCAATGTTTGGGTTCCATGGCCAACAGGTTGGTCAAATAAATTGAGTCAATAGAAGTTTTGGACATTTTGGCCCACATACCAAGCTTATGAATGGTTTCAAAATGTGAACAAGGTCCCAATTGTTGAAGTGGATCAGGGGGCTTAGAAATAGGCTCAAAATTGCAAGTGGAAGAATCCACATAGGTTTTCATGGTGCTAAATAGTTTTAAGAATGGGTCCAAAAAGAGCCTAAGTTTACACTTTTTTTCAAAATTTGGCCAAGTGTAGCATTAAAATATCCTTCAAAGGGAGTGTTCCACAAAAATACCACAACAAAATTACAAGGCTTAATTCTTTTGAGGGTTTTGTTTTAGGTTTTATGGCTAGGTTTCAAGAATTGTTTCAAACATTTTGTCCAAAATAATTTCTTCAAAGGGTCATTTCTTCAAAGTGGAATTTTGAAAAAATATTGAAGGGTATTTTTATTAGGAAAGTGTCCTATGAAGGTTCCCTAAAGGGTATTTTTCTTTGTTGAAAGGTCCAAAGTAGAATTTTTAAAGGATATTTTCTTGAGAGAATGGAACAATGCAAAAGCTCTGAAGGGCTATTTTGAAAAGATTGAATGGAAATTATAAAGCCATAATTATTTCAATAAAATTGTCCCTTGATAATTTCCCTGAAGTTCAACTTATTTTAGACATTTTTTTTTGATGCACAAAGCTAGAAGACAAGGTTTTGGATGGAATAATGAGTCCATGATCTCAAATTACTCACAAGGCTTTTAAGATACTTTGGGTTCACTTAAAGTGTAATTTGCCATTTTCTAAGGATGGGACTAGATTTGCATAGCCCATGGGATGCCAAGAATGCTTGGGATGGATTTGAAGTGTATGGGGCCCATTTTATTCTTCATTATGTTTTTGGAGACACTTGGACCTAGTAACAAAAATAACAAGTAGGCACTTTGTTAACATCACCATTGCCATGTGTGGATGAGTTAGAGAGAATTGGTCATATAGGTTTGTTCACATTTATGCTAAGATCATATGTGCCAAGTTCTAGGTCCTCCACCAAAGCACATCAAAAGTTACAAAGGTCTAAATTTGGATCCTTAGTCACATTCTATATGTTTTCCCATACTTAGCCATTTTGCAGGGAGCTCAAATAAATCCAAATGGATAGATTAAATATGCTACATCTCACATGTGTGGCAACTTCTAGAGGAATTGATCAAATGGGTCTATTCAGTTTTGAGCTTAAAATGTATGCACTAAGTTTCAAGTCCTTTGACAAATCAAGAATGGAGTTATGCTTGTGCAAAGTTGGCTCTTTAGTCACTTTATGCATGTTTTCCCATACTTAGCCATTTTCAAGAAGTTTTAGCAGAGCCGAGTGAGCACCTTCACAAAGCTATATCTCTCACATGTGGGAGTTGTAGGGAAAAATAGTTACATGGGTTTATCCATCTTGGTCTTTAGTTACTACATACTATGTTTTTGGTCATCCACCAATGCATAGCTAGAGTTATACATGATCAAAGTTGGCTCCTCAGTCAGATTTCATTAAGTTTTCCATACTTAGCCAAATGAGATTGACCATTGCCAAGATGTCACACAAGATTAGATGTGGGCTATCCAACTTGAGCATTTAATATCTTCACCTAAAAAACTCCCATGACTAATGGATCGAATGGGTTTTATCCTTTTGACCTCAATAACATCTACAAGTTTGGTGACTCCATGGTTCTTGCACTTCAAGATCCATTCCTTCAAAGTTGGTTAAAAAACATAAGATGTTTGTGCAGATGTCAAGTTTTAGATAGAGTAAAGGAAATCCATTTGAGCTTAAATTTGATGGTTACACAACTGTCAATGATGGTCACATGAATGTCATTTGATGGGAGTGAGGAAGTCATTTTTAAAATCATGAACTATCTATTGGCTTTTAAATAGTGGGTCCTGATAGATTAGAAATTAGTGTTTGATCAAGCATTCAAATATAACAGTGAGTGAAGGTCAAAAGGGTTAGTGAATCTTAAGGGTGAATTCAAATGATAGAGGATCAATGACTCATGGGTAATCATATAGAGAAGGATCAATGAAGTGAGCTAGGTCAACAAGTCAAGGATCTTAAAACTAAGATCTGTAGAACCAATGAGAACAAAGATAGGATGGAACAATTTGATTGGTTTGAGTTGATTTTTGAAGTCCAAAGTCAAACCTAGGGGCCTTTTTTTGACCAAAGGAAGAACACAAAATTGAGATCAAGCATGATCTATATTGGGCTAGGTGAGGATATTTGGGATCAGATGGTGCAGTTCTAAGTTTCAAGGTATGAATATTTGATCCTCATAATGAATAACAAGTGGTAGATGGTATGGAAAATGAAGGCAGACATGCTTCAACAACTTCATTGCCAAAGCTAACTACATGAAAGTGACCCTCCTCCCAATTTTAACACACATTAACAAACCAATCATGAGTGGTTTTACATTATGAAAACATGAAAATGACTTGATCCTATCATTACAACCACCTTGAATCATCACATATAGGATATTGTAATGATGTAATGGACTAGAGTGACCTGGATCAATTAGGAAGGGTTTGAGCGAGCTTGATTTATGGAGGTAGTTGTAACAACTTTTTAAATGGATTTTAGCTCATTTGATGCCCTTTTTAAGCACAAAAACTACCTCTCTCTTTCTTCTCTTTTTCTATAAATATGGCCTTTGTGTTATTTTTTTGTATCCGTTAGGATGGTATGACTAGACTCTACTAGAATTATATTCGACACCTCTTAGAGTAGTGAATTGAGTATTTTACAGTTATTTGTTAATCTATATTTAGTGTTTTATGTTTGTTTAATATGTAAATATGAATTTCATCTTAATTTTGCATGTCCAAACTTAACCTAAGTGTTAGAAAATTTCTTTGCAGATCATATAGTGTGTCTTAGCATTGATATCTCAAAGATATAGTAGACTGTTGAATTTAAGTGTCTTTAACTAGATCTTATTTCCATTGCTCGCTAGTTTGGGTGTATCAAATTTACCTCTATACAAAATATTGTTGCATAAAAACTATATTAAGCATTGAATTAGCTTCTATCATAGTTCATTAGTGTGTTAAAGAGTCCAAGTTCAAGAGTGGATATGTTAAATTCTTGGTGCAACACCACATGTTAGAATAGGTTTTGATTTATGAAAAATTATTAAATATTTTCACCCTAATAATTTTTATGTTTTAGAAGTAAAGGTCCAAATTATAAAATATAAGGAGCTAGCTTCATAAAAAAGGCCAGAGGTCTGGTCTAGTTATAGGCATCCCACAACCTTAGACCATTCCCATATTAGTCCAGGTACGATTTAGACTTGAACAAATCTAACCCCTATTAGGGTGATAGCTAGATAGCTAACAATTATAGACCCAATTCAAGTGTTTTTAATCTTTTAATCATCCATTGGAGTTTGAAAACCTCATTCTGTCACCTCTTGACCTTTATAGAAACCTTGCTTAAGGTATTTGATCATTTTATGGTTTGACCATCTACACAACATTTCAGACCTTGAAATTGCATATGTAGCTTTTTAATATTGTAATATAGGTGAATCATATATTTTATTTGAGTTTTGGAATGTGTGGATCATTTTTGAGTCAACAATTAGTTTGATTTCCAAGGAGACCTAGTTTTTAGAAGCTCTTGCTCGATTAATACACCTACATTGAGATTTGTTCCAAAAAACTTTATAGAAAGATGAATGACCTTAATGGGTATATAAAAATGTGTTTAATTTGATTTAACCTCTGAGTTTTGTCAAAATTAGTTGATTAAGTGATTTAGGAGGACTATAAGAAAGAGACCTAATAATGAAAAGACAATGTGAGTAAGTGTACTTCCCTTAAGAGTTTGAGTGTGAAACATTGTAGAGAGTGATAAAAGGATAATGGGTATTTGAAAAAGGTATTTTTTAAATTAGAAACCATGTACATTTCTAAAACCAATTGTATTTTTCCTTTTGAAGGGCTATAAGGAGTTAGTCATGATTGAATAAAGTTGCCAAGTGATTTGATTAACTCTCTCCCTCTGCATTAGATTGGTATCATATTAGGATGTATACCTAAAGGAGGATTGAAAGAAGGTGACACTCTTTGAGGTAAGAGTGAAAATTATTGTTTGATAGTCAGTTTGATTGATAAATCAAAATGCCACCTAGGAAAAATGTAAGAGGAGGTGGAAGAGCAAGTATCCAGATGGGATATGTAATCTTGGAGGAGAAAAGAAAAATAAGAGTGAGTTTTTATTCAAATTTGACAATAGTATAGGCTAATCAAAGGAGAGGAGTTGTAATGAGAGAAATTTGTGACAAAGAAGAAGAATGACAATCACTAGAAGAGAAAGAAGAAGATGAAGGGCATGAAAAATAAGGAATTGATAGATTACTAAAGGTTATGATGAAATAGGTGTCAAATCCAAAGACTAAACTTCCTAATTATATAGGCAACCTAGATTGGTAAGAGTTGAATGATTAGATTACAAAATTAGATAAATATTTTGATTATGAAAATGTACCAGAGGAGAACAAGGTGAAGTTTTCTTACACCAAGTTAAAAGGACATGCAACCCTTTGGTGGGATTATTTATAGAATGAGAGGAGAGCGAAAGGCAGGGTCAATATTAAATATTGGGACAAGATGGTAGCTAAATTGAAAGCAAAATTTCTACCTAGTGATTAACAAACTAACCTATTCAAGAAATTATAGAATTTGAAACAAAAGGTTTTAAGACCCCATTGGGCTTAACTCATATAATGGTGTTAAAGATCAATTAACAAATATCTAAGAAATAATTTGATTTGATATATATATATATATATAATTAGATTATTCCTAAAATATTTGTTAATTGATCTTTAACTAAATACATCTTTCATAATAAATCAGCTATGATTCATTTAGATAACAACTAGATTAAAAAAGTCAACATAATTATAAATATATTCCATCACAAATGTATAACCATTGAATAATAATTCAACCAACTACTGAGAGTTAATACAATAATATTATACAATTAAGAGGAGCCAAACTCATGTTTATCAAGTACATTAATACAATATTTTTACATCATAGTGTATATAAATAAACATAAGGTTCCATGGAACCAATGAGTGTCTATAAACTCATTATATGTAATAAATTTAAATTATGAATAAGAGCCTCTATCATTTGACTATTGGAGGAGAGAGAGAGCATCATTAGAGTGTTTTTCCACACCAACCATAGACCATAGATCCCCTGCATAATAACCAACTAGGAAATGGTCCTCCCTTCACAGATGAGCAAATGATAATGGTGTAGGTATCAAGAAGTCAACTAGAACCTGTGTATTGTAAGATTCTAACCCATGTGTTGTAAGATTCTAACTACATGCATCATATCACAAATAATTCTATTTCTAACATGACATCGTGCATACATCCATAAATCAAACATGTGAAATGATAAATTTAAATATAAGCATTACTTTGGCTAAAGTTTTCATATAGTTTAATGATCCATTAAATTAATCATAATCACACACATACACACAATCATATTTCATATAATCTAAGTATTAAAGACTCTAACTATATGCATAAGAATCCATCTCATGATCTTTAGTGTTAGTGACATTAATACCAGATTTTCAAATAATCCATAGATTTCTCATATAGGTTAGTATTTAATACCATAGTAGTTAAATACAAGAACTATTGAAATAGTTTCATGTTAAATAATTTGTTATCACATAAATATTTCCTAAGTTTATATACAATCAATGTCTATTTTCCAATAAGTAGTATTAAATTATTTTCTATCAACATTATAATATCTATGAATTTACCAATTCCATGCAAACATCCTATGTTCTTAAGCATTATATTAAATAATACATTTTAGGAACTTCTCAATAAATCTTAAGAAAATCAACAATAATAAATGCAACATTTATTATTCTAATCAACTATTAAATAATTCACTCATAATTAATAACTAAAACATATTATTAATTAATGATATAATTTTAATTTGCATATGAATAAATCTATTCACTATAAACAAACATCTATTCACATATCAAATTATCTGCATAAACATGTATATTAAGTATATTCATTTACATTTGTATACATTTAAAATGCTTTTGCCATTGATTTTAAAATGGCATAATATATACATATAAATGGTAATACATTTATATATAATACCTATGCATGTATTTATAAATGATAACTTTTGTGTGTGTGTGTGTGTGTGTGTGTGTGTGTTCTTATGAACTATTAATAAAGAATATATCCTCATCTTTATGCATAGTTCATATATATATATATATATATATATATATATATATATATATATATATATATATATATATATGTTCATATTCCAAGTTCTCTACTAAGGAATATTAAATCATAATTAAACCAAACATTTTAATATAGTTTAATAAACATCCAACAAACACTTATTCAAATATATTACACACTACAGGTAATTTAAGAAAACAATCCAGTTGATATTTAAATAAAATATAAATCACCATAAATTGCACAACATGCAAGACCCATATTATAAGTATTAAACATAGATATATAATATAAAATATTTTGTTACATACCGTATGGTACGTTTAACATAATGAACTCATTCAATAAATTTTCAACCCCCAAATTAAACACATATGACCCCATAAAACTCAACTTCAAACATTTTTCCAATGTTAAAACTAAGTTTGATCTATATATTTATTAAATCTTCAAAACCTCATTATAAAATATAAATATCAAATCTATTCAAAGACCCAAAATAAATGATAATCCAGCCTAAAAAATGATCATTTCCACATAGACAGTTCATAATTTTCTTATACCTAGATGACACTAAAACCAATACATAGTTATCACATATTTTATATGCACAGACAACCAAACTCATCTACATAATCAATATATAACCGAATTCCCACAACTAACTTCAAGACATTCATATATAGGTGGCTCATATATACTTGCATATAGTTCAAATGTAGCAATAGAATATTTAAAATTAACAATAACTTGAATACATTGATAATCTTGATAATGTTACTCGACCATCCATGCATATTATACCAAAACTGACTCACAATTGACCCAAAATAAAATATATGAAGTTGACATTCAAAGATATATATAAATGTCATAAAATCCTCTTAACATAGTTGATTTATATTAAGATATAATCATATCAACTACAAATATGTATACATAAAATTGACTCAGAATAACATGTTTACAATGACTACAAATTATAAACACAGTCAAATATCTAACACGAGTTTATACTATAAAAACTCCTAGTTGCTTATATCGACTCAAAATAATTAAGGAATGTAAACCCATGTATATATATATATATATATATTGTAAATCTAATGCCAAACAAATCTAAAACCTGAATTATTACAATCAATATTTTCTAACTCATTGTCGACACATAATAAGTTTAAACACAGTTTTAACATAAAACTATAAAAACATAGTTGACCCAAAACTTATTTAAATTCAATCAACATACACAACCCTATAAACATAGTAATATCACTATAACACATTGTAATAAATAAATACACAGTCCACTGTTGAATATATGAAACCCTATGTCGAGCCCTAAACTAAAATGTCTCAACCATTTCAAAAACACTCAATTGTTTAAATAAAATAACACACCGAGTCTTTAAAACACAACACATAGTCATACCAATAACCATGCAAAGTCACACATTCAAATAATTAATCAATCCCTCGGATCTTGTTTTAACTTCAAAACCTTATCATTCCATATTCATTTTATACATGAATCGAATCATGGATTGGATTCTATGGGGGGGAATTACTCCTCCCACAAGGTTGAATCCTTGACCTTTACTAGGGTTTCTAAATTTAAATAACCATTTTTTTAACAAAACTTATCCACATTCATTCCATTTATTGTATAAATCAAATATAAAATCATAGAGAAAAATTCAAAGCTCAAATCCTACCTCTTAAACCTAAAGTAGTCTTTCTCCTTTGTCTATTGAAATTTCTTTTCTTCCTTCCTCATCTCCTCTATGTGGCATGGAAAACCTCAAATACCCTAAATATCCTCTTTTTTATTGTTTTATTAGAACCTAGCATGCATTTAAAAACCCTTTAAATCATGGTGACCCATTCTCTATATATTTAAGAAAGACTCGCCACCAAGCTAAAAATTCCTGGCACACCATGTCTCCTAGTTTGACTAGTGAGCTAACGAACTCTTCCTCTATTTACTCCAACTTGTAGTCAAACCCTCACCATGACAAGCATGGTTTGAATGACCAAGCCAAAAAAAATGATGCTTTTAGAGACTAGGGTTGACATAAGTCAATAAACACAATTATTATGTTTTAACCAAAGTTTGAATGCCTAACCATTAACATTAAAACCTCAAGATAAATTCTAAAAAAATATTTAAACAATCAATGCCACATACCTCAGTAATACTTTAGGTATTTGGGAAGTAATTCCCCCTTAGGTCTATGTTAAACATAGTTTAATAAAATCAATTTTTTATAAGGTTAAAACATGCAATTTGTTTCCAAGTCATGTTTACTCTCTCTCTCTCTCTCTCTCACACACACACACACACAAATATATATATGTCTTAACAATGTTTTTTTCATTAAATGTTTGTAGGTACATGCTTGTAAGGGGATATATAATCAACTATTCAAATTATAATCTTTCAAAGACATATACAACTGAATCATTTCAAAATGTTAGCAATACTATGATCATAACAAACAATCATAACTAGAAATATGGCTGATTAACATCAAAACATTGATCACATTAACATACTTAAGCATAAATTAATCAAACACACTGATACTTAAAATAATCATGCATTCTATTATACTAAGTGGTGTGTGATGGGTTCGTTATCAATTATCAACACCGCCAACATTTCTATCTGCAACATCCTCCCTGATGATATTCTCCCTCCATACCTAATTGGAGAGTATATCTTCTCTTACATCCACCTCATAAATGAAAATGGTAGTTATCTCATAACCATAATAATCAATATAAATGATATTAAAACACATTAATAATGAATAAACATAATCTAGATGCATATTAAACTCATATACAACTAATTAATCAAGTACTGAGTCACATGAATAATCATTATATGTCTATTTATACATTAACATAATGAAAAATAATTTACCAAAAAAATAATTAATTAACATTAACCTTATAATATATATTTAATAAACAAATAATATTTAGTGAGAGAATCGAGATGTAACATCCTTCACCCCTAAAATTGGTCATTGTCGCAATGACACTTATTTCAAACCACAATTCTGAAATCAAATAACATATTGTAGTAAATAAAATAATAATAAATGTTTAAAATAAATACATGTGAAAATAACCTATGAAATCATCATAGTCCTCCCAAATGGCATTATCTTTAGAATATTGGTCTCACTGGACCTTGTACTGTGATACTTCTCTGTTACACAAAGTAAGTTTTTGAGTTTCAATTATTCTGATTGGTTCTACTGTGACCACCATAGGGTCAAGAACTTGTAAAACATTCTAATCCAATAGATGAGAAGGATCAAATACATAATTTTTAAGATAGGACACATAAAAAACATTATGCAAGTGAGCTAGAACTAGTGGCAAGGCAAGTCTATATGCAACATGATTGGTCACTTTCAAGACCTCGAAGGGTCCCACATATCTTGGTGAAAGCTTCACTAATTTACCAAATTTAATCAAGCTCTTTTGATGATTAACCCTCATAAATAATTTATCACCAATAGAAAACTTTCTTGTTATCCTTTTTAGATCAACATAGTTTTTCTACCTATCATTGGCTTTAACCAACCTTTGTCTAATTAACTTGAGACCAAAGACCACCCTGTCTTTAAATTTGTCTCAACTGATTGTTGGTTGACACCTCATTTCATACCATGCTTCAAATGGAGCCATCTTTAAAAATAACTGGTTAAATTTATTATAAGCAAACTCTACTAGTGGAAGATACTCTTGCCTCTTGTGTTGTTAATCCATGCAATACATTCGAAGAAGATATTATATAACTTAGTTTACCCTCTCTCTCTGTCCATATGTTTCTGGATGATATGCAGTACTAAAATTCAATTGTGTGCCAAAATATGAATTTAGAGTCAACTAAAACCTATATTTCATCCTCAAATCTTGATTTGAAATGATATTCTTTGGAAACTTGGGTAATTGGTACACCTCTTTCATGAACCTCTTCACAATCATTGGTGTATCATCAATAAAATTACCAAGTAGAAAGTGTGTTAGCTTGGTTAAATTTTAAACTACCACCAAAATCATGTCATATCATTTCCATGATGATGACAAACCTTAGACAAAGTCCATAGTAATTACTTGCCACTTTTATTACAATATATCATGAGGATACACCAATCCTACCGAATGCACATGTTTAGCTTCACACATTGGCACTCCAAGCAATGAGACATAAAATATACTACATCCCTTTTAATTAATTTATAGATTTAAAGAGGTTTTAGCTTAGCCATGAGTTTAGTCACTCCTGGATGACCTAAATAAGGGGTGTATTGCGATTCCTTTAGCACTATGCTCCTCAAATTCTCTCTATTAGGTATTTATTATGCCATTATACCTTAAAAAACCATCATTCTCTAACTCAAATCCTTTGAACTTAGGATTCTTAGCATACTCTTACAAAGCTTTCTTAACTTTCTCATATAATTCATCTCTAGGGGAGAATTTAACAACTTGATCATGAAAGGTAATCCTAAGAGTAGCCAACACTATTATATACCTTCTACAACTTAGGGCATTAACAACTCTATTTTTATTACCTTTGATGTAGTTAATATCAAAATCATAGTCAAAAATCTCTAACCAATGTCTCTAATGAGCATTTAGGTTTAGTTGGGTGAATATATTTTTGAGTCCCAAGTTGTCAGTCTTGAGCTTAAATGGTTTTCCAAATAGATAATATCTTCAAATTTCTATTCTAATACAAGTTTTAGATCATGTGGAGCATAATTTGTCTCATATGGTGTAGGTTTCTTGGACTCATATGCTACAAATAAACCATCCTACATAAGAACTCCTTTAAGACCATCCCTAGATGCATTAGTGATAACTGAGAACTGACCATTAAGATTGAGAATTCTTAGCACGTGTGCTGATGTAAGCTTCCTTTTCAACTCTTGAAAATATTTATCACACTTGTCTGATAAAAAAAACTCTGATTCTTGTAGAGAGGTAATTGGGTTAGCTATTTTAGATAAATTTGGAACAAATTTCCAATAATACCTTGTTAGACCCATAAAATGTCTCACCTCATGCACATTTTTGGGTGTTAGCCACTCTATAATGGGTTTTATCTTTACTAGATCAATTGAAATTTTATCTACAGAGATAATGTTCCCAAATATTGCACTTTACTCTAAAAAAATGCACATTTGGACAATTTACCATACAATTTATGCTTCCCAAATGTTGCAACTCTAATTCTAGATGTTGTAGATACTCTTACTCATTCTTAGAATAAATGAGGATATAATGTAGAGAAACTAACACAAAGTGATCCAGATAGTATCTAAACATATTGTTAATGAGATTTATAAATACTTATAAAGAATTTGTTAACCTAAGAGGTAACACTATAAAATCATAGTGCCCAAACTGAGTTTTGAACAAGGTTTTAAGAATATCATCCTCTCGAATCTTCAATTGATGATATCCCACTTAGAGATCTATCTTCCAAAAAATTATTGCCCCACACATTTGATAAAAAAGATCATCAATGTGAGTTAATGGATACATGTTTTTGATTGTCACTTTGTTCAACATCCTGTAATCAATACACATGCGAAGATTACCATCCTTCTTCTTGAAGAACATGACTGGTGCACCAAATGGTGACACACTTGGTTGAATCAACCATTTAGATAAAAATGCCTACAGTTGAGCCTTCAACTCAACTAACTCTGTGGCCATCATCCTGTAAGGTGCCTTGTATTATGATTCTAAAATAGGTATTATGTTAATTGAGAAATAAAACTCATGCTTGGGTAGTAATCTTGACAATTCCTTGAGAAAGACACCCAAAAATTCCTAAGAAAAGGGTAATGTTGAATGGATGACTCTTATGTTTCATTTATATCATTTATTTTAATAATAAATGTTTGACATCCCTTTTTCTGAGCCTTCTTAATCTAAATTACAAAAATCTACCTAAGTTTCAACTCCCTTTTCTCACCTTAAATCTGAGTTTGATTACCAAAATCATCCTGACACTTTACCTTCTTCAAATACAAATCTACCTTTAATTTATTATTAGCAATGCAATCACCCCTAGGATTATATCATATGACCCTAGTGGAACTACATAAAGATATACCATAGTAGGAAATTTAGGCAACTCAATCTCATCTTCCACTAAACACCTATCGACTTTAACCTTAGCATCATTCCCATATTGCACATACCATGCATTTTCCATTGAACCAAATTTCATAGACAACTTAGAAAGCATATGTGGAGAAATAAAACACTCTATAGCTTTAGTATCTTTCAAAATGGAAATAGGTTGACCAAAAATATTACCTAGAACATTAATAGGTGAAACTTGAAAATCAACTTGATTATTGTTAACATATGCATGGATTCTCTATTGAAAGTTCCCTTGCTATGAAGTACCCTTAGATTTACCTTCAGACTTTCCTTTAGTACATTCCCTAGTAAAGTGATCACCTCCATAGATGAAGCATCTACCAGGTGGTCCTTTCTTTTTTGATTGATGGTTCCCCTTGAACCTAGATTTGAAAAAACCATTCATTTTCTTTCCACTCAAGAAGTTATTGAACTTAGTGTTCTGATTCTTGAATTGATTATTGGAATTTCCATTCTTTTTCTAGTTCTTCCAAAAATTTAGTTTGAAACCTCCAAAATTATTATTGAGCTTCTCTCTGACCTGAAAAAGAGATTTCAACTTAGACTTCTGCTTAACTACCTTCTTTAAGACTTGATCAATCATATATGGCCCATGCACATTTACCTCAAATCTAATTTGGGGTTTTAATCCCATAATGAACATTCAAATTTAAAACCTTTCATCTACCTAATACTGAGGTACATATTTTATAAAATTAGTAAATTTTTCCTAGTAATCATTTATTGAAAGATCTTCCTAATTTAAAATTTTTAAAATTTTTAGCTTCTAGTCAAAATACATCTAGGATAACCTTTGTGATCTAAATAAAACCAAAAATTGCTCCTAGGTGGTGGTAGTAGAGTCAAGGTTCATATTGAGCTTCTTATTTTCCCATCATGTTGTTGCTTCATCAAAAAGTTGATATGCTTCCCAAACTACTTTAGTAACTTCAGAGTAGTTTTGTATCTCGAAGTACTTTTCCATTTATTTCAATCAAGCTTCAACACCATCCCCAAATACAGTTCCATCAAACTTAGGAGGATTTACCTTAATCATGTTTTGTGTAAGTTCTACAACTACTCGAGCCATCATATCATGTGGTACCTCAGCATGTCTATGCTCTTATTGAAATTCTTGTTGATTTTTTTATTGAATAAGGTGCTCTTTAACCTTTTCTTGATTGACTTCCTCGACATGCCCATGTACTTCCTGATCTAAGGTTGTGATTTAGTCCCTAGTTTCATGCATGCCAATGAGAATCTGATCCAACTCTATAGCTTGCTCTATGACAAATTGATTTGGATCTACTAGAGGGTTGGTGTTTGAAGTACCCTCACCTCCAAGTCTACCTGAACCATTCTCCTTTCTGATTAATAAGATAAAACAAATACATTAGTAGAATCATTAAGTCCTAGAGTTTGATCCTAAACTCTAATACTAAAATGTTAGAACCCCATTGAGCTTAACTCAAATAAAGATATATATTTTTTAAACTTTAATTTAATATTTAAATAAAATTATTTCTAAAATATTAGTTAATCAATCTTTAACTAAATTAAGCTTTCATAATAAATCAGCTATGATTCATTTAGATAATGATTAGATGAATAAAGTCAACATAATTAAAAATATAGTCCTTCACAAATGTATAACTACTAAATAATAATGACTCAACCAAATACTAAAAGTTAATACAATAATATTATACAATTCAAATAATCCAAACTATTGTTTATCAAGTACAATAATACAATGTTTTTATGCTAGATTATATATAAATAAATACAAGGCTCCACAGAACCAATGAGTGTCCATAAACTCATTATATGTAATAAATTGAAATCATGAGTAAGAGTCTCTATCAACTGACTGCTTGAGGGGAGAGAGAACATCTTCAGATTACTTTTCCACACCAACCAAGGACCATAGATCCACACATAATTCCCAAATAGGGAATGAACTTCCCTTTATGGATGAGCAGATGATAATGAGATAGGTATTGAGAAGTCAACTAGAACCCATGTGTTATACAATTCTAATTACATGAAATGTATCATAAAGAATTCTATTTCTAACATGACATCATGCATACATGCATATAATCAAATAAGTGAAATGATAACATTTAACTATAAATATTACTTTGACCAAAGTTTTCATATAGTTTAATGATCTATTAGATCAATCATAATCACACACACACTCAATTAGATTTCATACAATCTAAGTGTTAAAGACTCTAACTATATTCATGAGAATCTATCTCATGATATTTATCATTAGTGACATTAATATCGGATTTACAAATAATCCATATACAAGAATTCCATAGATTTCTCATACATATTAGTATTTAATACCATGGTAATTAAATACAAAAACTATTGAAATAGTATCATGTTAAGCAATTTGTTATCACATAACTATTTTCTAAGCTCATCTACAACCAATGTCCATTTTCTAATAAATAGTTGTCTCCAAATCTTACACCCTAGAAGAGGTTGTTTAAGCCTATTAAATATTTGGCAAACATGGGAATACTTCCAGGAGTGTGGGGTGCCTATAGTGGAAGTAAACCTCTAGATTTTAAGGGCTAACTCTTTAGATATGACTTGGTGTGTTTATGCTACTAAAACTACCTATTATGGGTGAAAAGGGAGAGAAAAATACATGAAGCAAATCTAAATTAGGAGGTGATACACCAAGAGTTTCTTCCATTCGTACACTTGAAATTTTCATAATGAACTAAGATAACCAAACCAACCTCAACACCATTAATGGAGCTCCCTAGCATTAGTGTTTCTCATGAAGGCAATTAATAACTCAAAAAATGAAGGCAAGTGAAGGGAAGGTCAAATATGAAACTACCAAAATCATACACACTTCAAGAGTATATTTCAACATCATACACTTCATGAACCATATTAGGAGAGAATTCATTTATAGAAACACATTCAAGGATTACATGAAAATAAGATGAACTCAATATATACTTGATATTCAAGATGGATCACTTCAACACGTAGTGTAAATGGACTTAGAGTATAACCAAATTGCTTCTCGTTATCTTAAGTACAAATCAAGGTACAATTTTGGTAGGGCTTCACATGCTAAGATTTAAAATCCTTTGCAAAGCCAAAATGGTTTGCATTTATAGAATTTGGAAGGAGAGAGAGAAGAGAAAAGTTGAAGAGGCATAAGGACAAGTGTCAAAGTTCTCTCATCAGTTAAAAAACATGAGAATGAGGTGTAAGAGAGGTCAAGAAACTGAATTGCACTTGATCACATCCCAAATTAGTCTCCTCTTCCAAGTGTGGTGTATCAATCCTCTCAATCATTTTTCCTTTTAGAAACTACCTTCATCATGGGATTTCTTGAGCAACCCAAAGAAAGTGGTGGAAAAATGTCTCATATGTGAGGAAAAGAGGGAGTTACAAAGATTATTCCACTTGCATTGGGAGTTTTCTTCATCATGACATTCTTGTACATAAGCCCATCCTCACCTTGCAACCATGATCATTCTCCAATAGGCCTGTCTTGACACTTGGCACTAGAATCTTTATATCTTTCCTAATTAATCCATACCAGGGGTCTTAAGACACATGTTAGGACACCTCATATGTTCATCTCCATCCAAAACACCTTAAAAGACATTCAAATTTGAGTTACCACTCTTTCCACTATGTGGTCACTCTTCTCATTCTAGACTAGCTAAAGTGAGAAGCTTAATAGGGACACTTGTGGGCATTCTAAAGCTCTAAAAATGGCATGAGGAGTCAATTTAAGTCCCAAGTTACCTCCCAAAGTGATTGGCATCTCATGGTCATCTTCAGGACCTACAAAACATAAGAAACTATCAAAACCATTTATCTCTTACTCCATCTATATGGATTTTATACAATATGACTCCATGGTTCTGATACTTATGGAGTTGCCAACAACTTTCCTTCAGGTCCTAGGGTAAAATTCTTACATCTGGGTTCATTTTTAACCTCATCTCTCCAATAGGGTCCCAAAATAGGGGTTATGAAGGGTTTTAAGTGCATTGGCCCTTTAAGGATTGTTCATTAACCTCTGACATTGGGTTTCTTAAAAAATACCCAAAAGTGATTTTTTAGGACCCCCTTCAACCTCCTGCAACCTCTTGAAATACCATATAAAGCTTCCAGGTAGGTATGAGCATTTGAAGTGACCTTCTCAATTGCACCCCTTCTCTTTGCATACCCTATCATGACACTGGGTCCAAGAATGATCAATTTGGCATTTTTTCTTCATTCCAATAGATCCAATAGGTCAAATTATTCCCCATGGGTCTATCCTAGTCCATTTCATCCACTTTTTAGTACTCCAAATGGTTTTGAGCTCCCTTATGCATTTTGTGAGGCCTGTGAAAGTAATGAAGCTCTATTGATGGAGTTCATAGTTATGCTATTTGAGTCTAAAGCTAGATTGATGGAGTACATAATTTTGTTGTATGATTCTATAAATATAATGATGGATTTAATAGTTTTATTGTAGGAGTTTGAAGCTGGATTGATGGAGTCCATAGTTTTTCTGATGGCTTCAACATACCTATATAACCATTCTTGGTTAGAGTATCCTGCTTGATTTAAAAGCTTATATCAAGGTGTTTTACCTTTTTTTAGGTGTCCTATAACTTCTCTAATCATCACTTGGGCTTTACTAACCTTTGGTCCATCCATCTCACCACTTTTCCTTCAAACTATCTCCTCATGCATGAGAAAACTACCCCTACAATGAGACAAAATAGAGAGGGTCTACACCATTAGTATTAATATACCAACCATCATATCATCTTTTAAGACTCCTAATGGTAATGTATACCAAATTTTAGCTTCTAACTCCTCCATTTGACCCTCCAACTCTTCAAATTCCCAAGATAGACTTATGAGCATATGTGTGAGGGTAGGTAGCGTATAGGTTGGGTTTGGAGATTTTTGGGGGTTGAATTTGAGGTTGGTTAGGAAATGTAGGGATATTAAATGCTTCCCATGATGCATTAAAATAATACCTATCTATTTACTCCTCAAATACCTTTTTATGCCTTTAGAGTTATGGACTAGGTTTTTGACTCACTGTGTTTATGTATTTTGGACTACCTGTAGGTGATCTTGGGGAAATTTGAGGCTTGATTGAGATGTTTTGACTTAACATGAAGGTTTTGGGGTAAAAAAAATCCTACCCCATTTATAATCCTATAAAAATTCCAAAGAACCTAACCCCCAACTCATTGTCATATAACCTTGCTGTAGATGGCCTCTCCCAGGCCTATGTACAAACAAGGGAGGGTATATTAGTGATCAAAACCCAAAATACACCCTTTATCTTATCATTTCAGCTCAATATTACCATTTGGATCATTTATGATTTATCTTCCTTGATGTCATAGCTTAGGATCACAAATGGAAGTGTAAAGTCACTTTTTCATCCATACCCTATAGGTGTTCACTGTCTCTTTTCAGTGGTTTTTTGGCAACTTTGAGACCTTGAAACTCCATCTTCCACTTATATTTACTTCTTAAAATTGGAATTTTTTTTTTATCCAATATGAATTTATATATTACCTTTCAAGTTCATTTAATGAGGCCCTCAAAAACCTCCTAGGCCATTGTTTGCAACTTTCAGGGACTACAAGCCCAATACAGTAAACTCATCCTCTTGAAGGGAAACTACAACTTGCATAACATTTTCACCTTCATGGCATGAAATACAAGACCATTTGAGCATTCCAAATCCTCAAAATAAATTCCACCATGCTTTTACTCTTCACACCTCCATACAAACCTCCTAGAGCTCAAGTAAGGTGACTGTGAACTGACTAGACAATGAACAAGGAAATTAGGCAATTTGCTTTGAATGAGTATGCCAATTTGATATTCACAAGTTAATTCAATGGAATAAATTTTAAAACATTAATTAAATCATACTAACATCACCATGGAGCCCCTTCCATGTTGGGAAAATGTAGATTACACACCTGAAGCATCCAACTTGAGAAATAAGCAAACTTGTAAATCTCCTTCAAGGGTAATGAGAGAGAAAGTGTTAGATAATGATAACACCATGAATAGGTTCAATTTAAACCTATAAATACTCTATCAAAATCACATAACTCCATGTATTCTTGAAAACATGAAACATATGCACAACCATAGCCCTCTTCAATGCAATTTCATAAAAAGTTTCCTAGAGTGTAATTGATTGTTCATGAAGGAAAAGCCACCAGTTTGATACTTCTTGTTATGGATGTGAAATGAACTTATATTAATATCCACCTATAGAAGCATTCCCCCTGACTCCACTTGTATGGCCCATAACAAGTGTTTGAAACTACTCTTCTTTGGCTTACCAATGAAAAATGAAGAGAAATGAGTTGCAGACGCATTTTTTTAATGAAATATCTATAATAAAAACATTGAAATGACTTGTAAGGAGGTGAAGAGTCACACCACCATATTTTTAGCTGCAAGTGCACTCAAGGAGTCTGTACAAGTGCCTAAAAACAAGGAAAACTACCTTTTCTTGATCATAACTAATTTTATAACTATCATATAATGGATCCTGATATTATCTAACCTCTCCCATGTTGTATCATAGCTTGGTGACAAATTTCTTGCTTAGAAAAATCTATACATGTCATTAATTGAGCTAAAAATGTGGCCAAATGACCCTTTTTTGCATATGAAACAAGGTGAAAGATAAATTAATGACTTGGAAACACCTTAAAACATGCTAAAGTCCATATTAGAACATTTTCAACAAAATTTTATCCTTTGACCATATTTTACCAAGGTTGACCAACTTTGACTTTGGTTGACTAGTCCATTTCAAGAGGGATGAGCTTAGACAAGGACTAGGGGAAGGATAAGTAAGATGTTTAGACCATTATGAGACCCCATAGGACATGAAACCTTCTTCAAAAGTAGAAAATAGTATGGGTTGACCCAAATTTTACTTGGGATCAAATTTGGTCAACAACAATATTTTTTTTTTCTATCAACATTATAATATCTATGAATTTACCAATTCCATGCAAACATCCCATGTTTTCAAGCATTATATTAAATAATAAATTTCAATAACTTCTCAATAAATCCTAAGCAAAACAACAATAATAAATGCAACATTTATTATTCTAATAAGATATTAAATAATTCACTCATAATTAATAACTAAAACACCATATTATTAATTAATGATATAATTCTAATTTGCATATGAATAAATCTATTCACTATAAATAAACATTTATTTTTATATCAAATTATCTACAAAAACATGTATATTAAGTATATTCATTTACATCTATATACATTTAAAACCCTTTTGCCATTGATTTCCAAATGGCATAATATATATATTTGTGTGTGTGTGTTCTTTTATGAACTATTCACAAAGAATATATCCTTGTTTTTATGTATAATTCCTAATTACATATGTACATATGTTCATATTCCAAGTTCTCTACTAAGGAATATTAAACCATAATTAAATTGAATGTTTTAATACAGTTTAATAAACATCCAATGAACATTTAATCAACTATATTACACACTAAAAGTAATATAAGAAAATAATCTAGTTGATATTTAAACAAAAAATAAATCACCATAACTCACACAACATTTAAGACTCGTATTAAATGTATTAAACATAGACATATAATATAAAATATTTTGTTATGTACCATATGGTACATTTAACATAATGAAGTCATTCAACAAATGTTCAACCTCCAAATTAAACAACTATGACCCCATAAACTCAACGTCAAACATTTTGATAATGGTAAAACTAAGTTTGAGCCGTATATTTATTAAACCTCCAAAACCTTAGTATAAAATCTAAATATCAAATATGTTCAAAGATCCAGAATAAATAATAATCCAGCCTAAAAAAAAGATCATTTCCACATAGATGTTTCATAATTTGCTTATACCTAGACCATACTAAAACCAATACACAATCATCACATATTATATATGCACAAACAACCAAACTCATTTATATAGTCAATATATAACCAAATTCCCACAACTAACTTCAAGACATTCATACACAGGTGGCTCATATCTATTTGCATACAGTCCAATTATAGAAATAGTATATTTATAATTAACAATCACTTGAATACATAATTAAGCTAGATAATATTTCTCAAACATCCATGCATATTATACCAAAACTGACTCACAATCGATCCAAAATAAAATATATGCAATCAACAGTCAAAGATACATATAGATGCCATACAATCCTCTTAACATAGTCAATTTATATAAAGATATAATCATATTAGCTACAAACATGTATACATAAAATCAACTCAAAATAACATGTTTACATTGATTACAAATTATAAACATAGTAAAATATCTAACCTAAGTTTATCCTATAACAATTTCTAGTTACTTATATTGACTCAAAATAATTAAAGAGTACAAACCCATGTATATATATTTATTAAATACAATTCCAAAAAAATCTAAAACCTAAATTATTACAACCAATATGTACTAACTCACTATTAACATATAATAATTTTAAACATAGTTAACATAAAATTGTATAAACAAAGTTGACCCAAAACTTGTTTAAACTCAATCGACACACATAGTCCTATAAACACAATCAACTCATTACAATACATTGTGAAAAATAAATACACAATCCACTACTGAATATATAAAACCTTGTGTCAAACCCTAAACCAAAATGTCTCAACCATTTCAAAAACACTTGGCCGTTTAAATAAAATAACATGCTAAGTCTTTTAAACATAACACATAGTCATACCAATAACCATGTGAAATAACACTCATTCAAACAATTAATCAATCCTTGAGATCTTGCTTTAAATTTAAATCCCTATCATTCCATATTCATTTTATACTTGAATTGAATCATGGATTCAATTATGTGGGGGGTATTATTCCTCTCACAGTGTCGAATCCTTAACCTTTACTAGGGTTTCTAAATTTAAATAACCATTTTTTTAACAAAACCTATCCTCATTCATTGCATTTATTGTATAAACTGAATACATAATCATAGATAAAAATTGAAAGGAGAAACCCTACCTCTTAAACTTGAAGTAGTCTTTCTCTTTTGTTTGTCAAAAGTTCCTTTCTTTATTCCTCTTCTCCTCTATTTTCCACGTCTAACCTCAAATCACTAAAACTCTCCTCTTCTTTATTATTTTCTCAGACCATTGCATGCATTTGAAAACCCCTAAAATCATGATGACCCATTCTTCATAGCGGTAAGAAAGACTCACCATCAAGCTTGGCATGCTCTCCATGTCTCTCAATTTGACTACTAAACTAATAGACTTCCTCTATTTCCTCCAACTCACAGTCAAATCCTCACCATGCCAAGCATGGTTTGAATGATCAAGCCAACAAAACCAAATGATGCTTTTAGAGACTAAGGTTGACATAATAAGTTAATAAATGTAATTATTATGTTTTAATTAAAGTTTGAATACCTAACCATTAAAATTCAAACCTCAATATAAATGTTAACAAAACATTTAAATAATCAGTGCCACATACCTAAGTAATCCTTTAGATATTTAGGAACTAAGTTCTCCTACGTACCCCTTAGGTATATGTTAAACATAGTTTAATAAAATCAGTTTGCTATAAGGTTCAAACATGCAATTTGTTTCCAAGTGATGTTTATATATATATATATATATATATATATATATATATATATATATATATATATATATATATATATATATATATATATATATATATAATGTCCTAACAATGTTTTTTTATTTAAAGTTTGTAGGTACATGCCTGTAACAAGATATATAATCAACTATTTAGAGTATAATTATTCAAATACAAATATAAAATTGAAATATTTTAAAATGTTAGCAACACTATGATTATATCAAATAATCATAACTGTAAATAAGATTTATTAGCATCAAAACACTAATTACATTAACACATCCAAACATAAATTAATCAAACACACTAAAACTTAAAGCAACCATGCATTATATTGTCCTAAGTGGTGTGTGTTGGGTTCATTATCAATTTTCAACACCTTTAATATTTTTGTCTACAAAATACTCCCCGATGATGCTCTCCCTCCATATTTGATTGGAGAGTATAATTTCTTCTGCATCCAACTCATAAATATAAATGGTAGTTATCCCAGAACCATAATAATCAATATAAATGCTATGAAAGCACATTAATATCAAATAAGCATAATCCACATGCATATTAAACTCATATACAAATATTTAATTAAATAATAAATCACATAAATAATCATTATATGTCTATCCATACATCAACATAATGAAAAATAGTTTTTTATAACTGTAATTAAATAACATTAACCCCATAATATTTGTTTAATAAGCAAATCATGTTTAGTGAGGAAATCAAGATGTAATAAAAGGAGACGAGTGTTAAGGAGTATACCAAGGAGTTCTATAGGTTGACCATAATATCAAGTCATATGGAAGAATATGTGCAAAATATTTCAAGATATTTTAATGGGTTAAGATATAATCTATAGGATAAACTTAGTTTGGTAAGTCCAAGAACACTTGAAGAGTGTTACTAGTATGCTTTAAAAGTAGAAGACAAGCTGAATAGAAGAAAAATACAACATTTAAGGGGTAGAACATCTTAGAGGTAAATGAGAGCATGCTAAAAGAAGTTAGTTAAAGACATATGAAGGAGAAAGTAGTTCATAAAGATAAGAACATGTGTTCAATCTAATAGGTGGATTCAGAAGGAGACCATACTTTAGAGGAGGATACACACCAAGAGGAAGAGGTTACATTGGATTCATTGGTAAGTATTTTAAATGTAATAAATTTGTTGATTATATATTTTTAGAGTGTCTGAAGGACTCTCAATCTAGTTGTTTTCAATCTAAAAGTAGAAATCAAGTGGTATAAGTAAAAGAGGAAAGTGTGGGTTCTCAATCTCACATAGAGGAGCTAGAAGTTCGTGAGTCTTTACTGATGAGGAGAGTGTTGATCAAACCACCCAAAGAGGAGTCTTACCAAATAAATACTCTATTCAAGACAACATATAAATATCAAGGTAAGTGTTGAAAAATGGTAATTGATTTAGGCAGTACAAATAATCTTGTATTAGTCAAAATAGTAGAAAAACTTGGATTGAAAAGGTTGCCACATCCAAATCCATATAAAGTTTCATGGCTTTAGAAGGGGAAATAGTTTTTAATAAATGAACAAAGTTGGGTAAATTTTTAGATTTAAAAATACCAAGATAAGGTCATGTGTGATATCATACCAATGGATGTTTGCAATGTGCTCTTAGGGAGACCTTGATAGTATGATATAAGAGCCATTCATGATGAATAAATAAATAACTATACCTTAAAAAAATAAGGATATAAACATACACTTCTAACATTGATTGAAGAGAATATAATAGAAAAAGAGGTTCTATAGTGCTATTGAAAGGTGAAAAAGAGCTCATACAATCAAATATGGAAGATGAGATAAGTACTATGTCATTTAATCAATAAAAGATAGAGGTTGCAGCTCATAAAGAATTTAATTTATTTTTAGAAATTTATATTTTATCAAAAAAAAATATGAATGAATTATTTATGGAGTTGTCTATAAATTTGTCTTCTATAATAAGTATGACGTATCTTAAAGAGTTCATGGAGAGAGTTAGTATGTTAAAGAAAATTGCCATAGATGGTAATACATGCAACAAACTGCCTAGTGAGCAGTAGATAGAATAAAAAGATGAATTCATCTTGAAAGACAACAATGGAAATTTCAAGGTTGGGAAAAAAAATAATGAAGAGAATAAATTATACAATAGGTCCATAATGAAGGAGAATAATAGTGAGAAAATGAAATATGAGGAAAAACCCATAAAAGAAAGCATCTTTATCGAGGTACCAATGAACATTAAATGAAAGAAGAAAATAATTATCCAAGTATAAAATAATGTACATGAGGGAAAAGTAATCCTAATAATTGATGAAAGAAGGAAAAGATAAAATTTGTTTGAGCATGTTCATAGGAACAATACACTTATGAGTGAAGAAAAGTATAAGGAAGATCTTGACATGGATAATGAATAAGAATGTTATAAAACTAAGAAGGAATGAAGAGAGAGTGAACCAAGTGAAGGATAAGAATGGGAATCTCAAGGTATATTATGATAATATAATTTATGAGTGTACCAAATAATGCAGTAGTGAAAATAAGTGGAGAAAAGAGTATGATACAAAAGTGTTTTTCTTTAATGCATTTGTTGCATGTGTAGGTACAATTGAATAAGGTCTAGAGATGAGCAAAGAGGAGATTGATCTCAAAGAATAAAGATGCACATTTGCAGAGGATGTAACATTGTACAAATATTTGTCACTTATGAGAAGACCATGGGATCTAGGAAACATATAAATAAAAGAAGATATATTGAAGAAAAAGACAAGATATTTGAAAATATCTGTAGTAAAGGATGATTCATGAGCAGGAGCTCATAAAAGATTTCAAGGTTAGTAGTTTGATGCATGAGCATCACAATTTTTATAAATTTTGGTTTATTATTATATTTTATTGATTCAAGAAGGAATTATAAGGCATGGATGATAAGTTGGAGTCATTTATAGGTCCTAAGTTCTCATAAAATTTGAATTTGAACCCTATAGGCATTTTTTCCCCAAAATGCCAAATTCAAAATTTTGAATTTCTCTCTATAATTTTGAGATCTTAAACATGTTTTTTCTAGGTTAAAATGTTATATTTTGATTTTATTAGGGATATTATAGGTGTTAGAGTATATCTTAATGGTTTACCATCTTTTTGGTCATTTATGTTATGTTTAAACCTTTTTGTAACATCCAAGAATGCAAGTTATCATACATAAGCCTATGTTGGAGGCAAACAAGAATCAGTTAGAGTTTTTATAGGGACTTAAAATAAATGTATAGGATTTAAGGATTAATTATCCATGAGAAAGGAATGGGTTTAACTCCAAGAAATAGATAAAATATTCAAAATTTTCATGAAGGAATTGACTGTCTAAAAATCCTATGTATGATTGTTTTGAGATCAATCAAGTTCATAAATGAAAGACTATTTTGAGATTATTGTGAACGATTTTGAGAATATTGGTAAGTTTGAATTATTTTTAAAATTTATTCCTTTATGTAATTTTAATTTAATCATTAATCTATGGGTGTGAGAGAGAGATATTATGTTCTTAAGAATTATGGATATGACACAGTCAAGTGTCTAGTACTATGAAAGGTTTCTTGACTTATTTCAAACATTTTAATGAGTGAAATGGTATTATAAAATTTTGATTATGTGTGTTTAAATTGTTTTAATAATAAAAACCCTTGAATAAGTCAAAAAATTTATCCAAACAACAAAGTTATTACCTACAGTCATGTACCCTATTTTCATTGTAAACAATCAAGCTAGAAAATAAGCTTTCTGAGTCTATTTTCATTGAATTGAAGTTCATTTCAATACATATGGTTTTTAAATGGAAGTAAAAAAAATTCAATTTTTTAAATATTTTAATCATCCATTGAATTTTGAAAACCTCATTTTGTCACCTCTCAGCTTGTGTAGAAATCTTACTTAGGGTATTTGAACATTTTATGGTTTGACCATCTACACAACATTTCATACCTTTAAATTGAATATATAGCTTGGTAATATTATAATAAAGATTAATAAACTATTTTATTTGAGTCTTATAATGTGTGGATAGTTTTTGATTCAAAACTTAGTTTGATTGCCAAGGAGACCTAATTGAGACTTAGTTTCTAAAAGGTCTTGTCCAATTAATACACCTACATTGAGAATTGTTCCACAAAACTTTGTTAAATGATTAATGATCTTAATGGGTATCTAAAAATATGTTTTTTACTTGAAACCATGATTTTTAAAAAAATTAGATGATTAAGTGCTTTAGGAGGGCTATAAGAAAGAGAACTAATTATGAAGAGACAATGTGAGTTAGTGTACTTCTCTTGAGAGTTTGAGTGTGAAACTTTATAGAGAGTGATAAGAGGATGATAGGTATCTATAAAAAGTATTCATTTGACTATAAACCCTATGCATTTCTAAAACCTACTAGATTTATCCTTTTGAAGGGCTATAAAGAGTTAGTCCTAATTGAAGAAAGTTACCAAGTGATTTGATTAACTCTCTCCTCTACATCATCAGGGTTTCCTTAAAAATATAGATCCCACAAGGAGATTTATTCTCAAATTAGATGTGAAAGATTTTAAGACACCCTTCACTGCACCTCTAGATCATCTAGTAGTGAGTAGGGTTGTTTTAAAATCTCATTTATTGGTGTGTTTGTATGGGAATTTCATTCCCATGTTTCCTCCATGATTAGCCATAGAGGACTAAGGGATTTATAGTGTTGGGTCGATCACATGATTTTGGTTGGCATGAATTATATGAGGACTCATTTGGAGGTAACTTATTGTGACCCAGATCTAGGGGTTTGTTTTCTGGAGAGATAGGCTTAAAGGAGGATAATGGGCGAGTTCTTAAATGAGGTGGTGGCAATTGAGAGTGGCATTGGTAGGGAATATAGGGTGGCTTTAGTTGGGTAGTATCTGAGTGGTCTGGGTTCAAGTGGTGTTATGGTGGTTGGGGTAAGTAGTAGAGGCTCTAAACATTTTGTGGTGTTTCATGAATGTGGATTCCCTATTGGGTCTCATTTTTTAGGTTTGGCTTGTTTCTTGTCATTTTGGCTTGTGGTAACTTGTTTTTGGGGACTTATATCTTGAGTTGTGGGGTTTGTGACTCTATTTTTTTAGGTTGTTTGGTGTAGTTGGTTTCTATATTTTGTGTTCTTTTGTATTGGGTGTTTTTAGGACTTAGTCCTTTTATTTTATCACTATGACTATCTGATATGGACATGGTCTTATTTAATCTCATTTTTTATTAATAAAAGGTGAGGGACCCAATCAACCCTCATTTACTTATAAAAAATATATATAGGAACTTGATTTTTAATGATATAATTATTTTATTTGGTATTTTATTAGTTTATTAAGGCTATATAGTTCAACTATGTCCTATATTAATTGTTTGATCAATTTTGGACACTTCTTGAGAACTTCCTAAAATATAGTTAGAAGTGTAAGCTAAAGTGCAATTCACTGAATGTGTACTTAACATAGATAAAATAATTATTCATTCATTCCCAAAAGGTAGAAAATAATTTTTAGAGTTTATTTGATTGAAATTAATCTTATCTTAGTCAATTACCTATTTTATATGTATTTTAGGGTCCTAACTTGTTTAGTGTGTACGAGTTGTTTACTTGCTAAGAAAGGCTTTTTACATGCTGACCTTATCTTATCAATGAGTCAAAATTGTTTTTTTAGTCAAATTTTAGTTATATTAGAGTCTATTTTTAGTTTAATTAGTGGTTAAATAAGATCTTAATTTATATTTCACTTTATAATTTTTTTGACATAACTTGTCATGCAAGTTATTTATAATAGGGCTTATTTTAGCATTAATTATTAAAAAATAATTGTGCACAAGTGTGGTACAATAGTTCTTCTTGGAAACTATTTTTTATGTGTTTTATATCTGATTTTATTTCATGTATTCACAAATTAAAAATATCAATCAAATGTATTATACTTTGAAGTTATTCAATATAATTTTTGTTAATGATCACACTTACAACACTATTAGATTAACAACTAGTAATTATAGGATATATTGGTTGACATATAGCTTTAATTTTAAAGTAAATAAAAATTTATTTTCATTCTCTCCATACATAAAAACCTTAATTTTATATCATATACTTGTTTAAAAAAGGTTCATAAGGGGTTTAAGCTATTATTAGGAGAATCATTGAATTTTGCTTCTATAAACATTCTCATATTCAAAGGTGACAATTTTGAATATTAGAGAGATCAATTGAAGAGAATTATTATATGAAAAGGAGTTTGAGATAATTTTATCTATGGGTACACATGATATCAATATTTAAATAATTTGACTCAAGATCATAAAATAAAAAAAATGCTGAAAAAGGTGGATGCACAAGCTTTTTTGTATCTTCAGAGTGCCATAGACCCAAGTATATATTCAAAAATTGTAGGATGCAATAATTCCCATGAAGTATGGAATAACTTGGAAGTTTCATATCAATGAACCATTAAAGTCAGAGAGGTAAAAATATAAACTCTTAAAATACCTTTTAAAATTTTGAGAATGTTAAATAATGAGGGAGTTAGAAAATATTGCATAATGATAAATGACTTAGTGCATAGAATGAAGGTTTATGGAGAAACTATACAATATAGTGTTAGATATTTATCTAAAAAATGACTTAATATTGTGATGAAAATTTAGGAGTGTAAATACATGAACACTATAAGTGTTTATGAGTTAGTGATTTCTCTCTTGTCCTATGAGGATAAGATGAGACTATATGTAGGAGATCAAGAAAAGGCACTTGAAACCAAGACAAATATTTTAAAGATCAAATTATATAAAATAAAAAAATTAAAAGAGTTAAAAAAAACTTAAATTTAAAGGATAAATTTGAAGCTAACTACATAGGTAAGAGCAAGAAATATTTTTCATTATTACAAAAAACCAAGACACCTATAAAAGATTGTAGATACTAACAACTAAGAATCAAAATAATCAAGAGAGTGAAAAGAAGGCATTTCAAGCTGAATAAAATGAGGTTAAATAACACTCAAATTATTGTCTTACATGTAATGTGGGAATATATGATAAAAATAATAATTATTTTCTTGATTAAACTTACTCAAATCACATGACATGTCACAAAGATGGTCTCAACAAGTTAGATGACTCCTTCAAAATCCAAGTACAATTGGGAGATGGATTGCCCATCTAAGCTGAAGGAAATAACAACATGAAAATCACCACAAGTAAAGGTAAGGGTAAAATAATAAATATTTATTTTTCTCCAAATTTGTATCCTAAGAGTGTTGATCATAATTTCACATGATATATTTTTAAAAGCAAACCATACAAGTTTTATAATCCTCCTAGTAAATCCACAATTGTTTCTAGATATTGTATTTAAAAAAAAATGAGATTTACGTTTATTCTGATCATATAGATACATAGGCCATAATTAAAATGGGTCATCCTATTGAAGTTAATTTTTATGTCTTATAAAGTCTTACAATGTTTATAATTGAACAAGAAACAATAATAACTCTTCCCAAGAGAATAGTCATCCATCTTCATCAACTCCAAATAAGAACAAGCATTTGTTGAATCAACATCCAACCAATCAAATGTTAGATCATAATTATGATATAAAAATTAAAAGGGTTTAAAATTAGGAAGGTATTTTTTTTTATGATGGTTATGATGAA
Organism: Torreya grandis; assembly: GCA_037957365.1. Classification (NCBI taxonomy): domain Eukaryota; kingdom Viridiplantae; phylum Streptophyta; class Pinopsida; order Cupressales; family Taxaceae; genus Torreya; species Torreya grandis. The sequence goes on from JARHVA010001127.1 coordinate 1,472,413, forward strand.
AATATTATGTTTGCATTATCATATATGGATAGTGAACATAGAAGTTATGCAGAAACTAGTCAAAAGAAAGAATGGGTTGATGCTATAAATTTGTGAAGTATTAAATTGAGAGAAATGATGTATGAAATCTTATTCAAATTAAATTTGATAAATATGTAATTGGAATCAAGTGGTTATACAAGATCAAAGTTAAGATTCATGGTATAATTGACAAGCTAAAAGTGAGATTGGTTGTAAAAGGGTTTACATAAACATAAGGGGATGAATATGAGCAAACTTATGCACCTACAACACAAAAATATACTATAATAATAATGAATATTTTATCTACTAATAAAATATGTAAAATTCATGATAATGATAATTCAATAGGGTATGGAATGGCACATTGGTGGCTCTGCAAGTCACAGCCGAGCTAGGGCAGCCGTGCCCTAGCTCATTTCAGGCCATAGCCAGACTGCGCAAGAGGAGAGTGGCAGACGAGTGAGTGGAGAAGGTATTGAGGCATCCTAAGATCAAGGCAAACCATAAAGGGCATAGTTATGGCTCAGTAAGAGCATTCAAAGACTGTGCTTAGTAATATTTTTAGCAAAGTTGTGGGTGTGAACAAGATGGGGCAACATGTTAACACTTTGGGAAATGAGTTTTCTACCCAGACTACAGGTGTTTTAGACTGGAGCATGCTTGGGGGATCTTGTATCATGAAGATTAATGGATGCCTAGAGTGTTGCAAGGAGCACCCCAAACTAGTAATCCCCTTTGACATGATTTTTGAGGATGTGGAATATTACTCTAAGCACTCACTGTATTGCAAGTTTTGGGGATTGAGAGTCTCCCTTCAATTTCTAGAAAGTTAGGCTAGAAGAGTGTGGGAACTAGAGGGAGAAATGGAGGTCATGTTATAGGCAAATAATTACTTCATGGTGGCATTTGTGTGCTTGGCTGACTGAAATAGGGTTTTTGAGGGGGGCCTTATTTTTATAATTAGGTTGGACTTTTTGTCAAACCTTAGCATACAAGTTTTAATCCATCTGAGGAACTACCTAATAGGGTTCTAGTGTGGGTCAGGCTACCCAAGTTTCCTATTGAATGTTGTTGAGAGGATGTTCTCCAAATGCTAGCTTTGATGCTGGGAAGGCCGGTGGGTTCTTCCACTCAGACTCTAGGTAAGAAAGTTATGACTTTTGCTTGTATTTGTGTAGAAATTGATTTGAGCAAACCACTGCCTAATGTGGTGGAGATGACTGTGGGCTCATACTCTTGGGTGCAACAACTAGACTATGAGACCCTTCCCTTTTGGTGTCACTTATGTCATGTATATGGACACCTGGTGCGTAGATGCCCGAAGGTGAAGCCAGTGGAGCAACAATCTCAATCGCCACCTAGTAGCACTCTAAGTACTGATAAAGGGAAGAAGTCTAAAATTGGTGAGGGTAAAGATGCTGAAGGTTTTGTTCAAGTGAAATTTCAAAACCGTAATAGAGGCTAGAAGAGGTCCCTTATGGAACGACAGGATGAAGATTCCTTTAACAGGTTTGAAGTCTTGGATAACTTGGGCTAGCAAGAAGTAAATCTGAGATTATTGAGTGTGGAGCAGCTTGTGGGAGGATTTAGACCAAAAATTAATTTAGCTAATCTTCATTAGTTACTTCAGGAGGATTCAGCCTTACCCATGGTCTCAGAGGGGCCACCAGGGGAACAGATGGTAGTGGAGACAAATGGTGATCAGGGACAAAACATAGAGGCTGCAGACCTTCCTACAAGGATAGCCTTGGGAGAAATAGATAAGCGAGGTAAATCTTCTCCTCACTTGGGTATGATGCAAAAGGAGGGGAAGAAGGGGATGTCAAAAAAAAGTGTTAAATTGGGGCATAAGAAGGACACAGAGAAAATTAAGATGATAGGGGAGACCTTGGTGGAGTTAGGTGCTGTTAAGACCTTAGACTCCCACTTTTCAACTCCTCTAAAATGATCATTATATCATGGAATGTAAGGGGCCTGAATAGCAGCCCTAGACAAAAGGCTATTCAGGAATTAGTTAGATGTTGGGTACCTGATGTTCTCTTTATTTAGGAGATGAAGGTTTCTATGGATGATATGAGGAATATTGCACCTAAGTTATGGAGGATGGTTTATGTCAGTGCATTGGAGCTCAGGGGTCTTTGGGGGGTGTGGCATGTTTTTGGAATCTGTGAACAATCCAACCAGTGTCCTAGATTTCCTTCAAGTCCTCTTTAACCATGGTGGCCTCATGTATGGAGTCAAGTGAATCAGTCATTTTTTCCAATATCTATGCTCCTACAGATTTTCAAGGTAAACTTCTGGTTTGGAAAAATATCCACTTAGTTCATCGATTATTTCCTTACCTTCCTTGGATTGTAGCTGGAGACTTCAATGCTATTTTAGATCTAGCAGAGAAAAGAGGAGGTAATGTAAGGATTGAACCTTCTTCTTTTTTGCTTTGAGATAATATTGTGGCACTCAATTTAGTGGATATTAAGCCTAGTAATGGTTGCTTTACTTGGAATGATAGAAGAGTAGGGGATAGATGCATTGTTGAATGCATAGACAGATTCATGACCTCTTGCTATTGGGTTGGGGGTTTGTGGTCTTCTAGCATGAAGATACTTGATTGGAGAGGCTCAAACCATTGGCCCATACAGTTGATAATTTCTTTAACTCAGCCACCCTAGAAGCCATTGTTTAAGTTTCAATTCATGTGGTTTAGGGATCCAAACCTATTTGGACATGTGGTAGATTGGTGGAAGATAGGTAGGCTTGTTGTAGGAATAACAATGTATACTTTTGCTAAGTTACTCCAATTCATCAAGTACCAACTCAAAAGGTGGAATCGGTAAAGTTTTGGGAACATCTTCCATGGGAAAGATGAGGCCCATAAAGAGTTGAATGACATCACCAAAGTCATTAGGGAGGAGGGTCTGACTGAGGTTCTATAGAGGGAGGAAGCTAGGGCTCTTAAAGCTTTAGAGGAATGGGAACTAAAAGAGAAAATCTTTTGGAAACAAAAGGCCCAGATTGAATGGCTTTAGGAGGGGGATAAGAATACTATCTTCTTTTTCAATTCAGTCCAAGCCTATTAGCATAGTAACAGAATAACTTCTTTAGTGACAGATAGCAGGGAGACTGTCTCTTCTAAGCAAGGTATCCTAAATGAGATAGTGCAATATTTTGCTTTTCTTTTTAAGGAAGAGGCGCATGGAAACTTGGCGGCTGAGGAACAAGTCCTTTCCTACATCCCTTCTTTGGTGACTATGGATATGAGAGCGCAGCTGATGAAGGATATATCATTGGAGGAGTTAAAGAGGGTTATTTTCATGATGCCAAAAGGAAAGGCACCTAGCCCAGATGGCTTCCCGATTGAATTCTTTTAGGAATTTTGAGAAATCATCAAACTAGATCTTCTGGCAGTTGTTCAAGAGTCTCAAAGAAATAAGCAAATGCTTTGGTCTCTAAATTCTACCTTCTTGGCTCTCATTCCCAAGGGAGAGGGGGCTAATCAGTTGAGTCTTTTCTCACCCATCTCCCTATGAAACACCACTTATAAAATTATATCTAAGTTGATTGCAGAGAGGTTAAAGAAGTGGCTGCCAGTGATTATTTTTGAGGAGCAAGGTGGATTTGTGGAGGGCCATCAGATTTTAGATGGGGTAGTGGTGGCTATGGAGACTATCCATTCCATGACCTAGTCCAATGATAAAGTGATGTTTATCAAGCTGGACATATCCAAGGCTTATGATAGAGTTTAGTGGGCCTTCCTCCAGAAGGTCTTGGGTGCCTTCAGTTTTGAAGAGGATTGGATATGGTGGGTTATGAGTTGTGTTAACTCAACTTCCTTTTCAATTTTGGTCAATGGAAAGTACTCTAATCTCTTTGGGGCTTCTCGCGGTCTGTGACAAGGTGACCCTCTCTCTCCCTACTTGTTTCTTCTATTGGTAGAAGGCTTGGGATGGTTGATCAAAAGGAATGTGGATAATGGTGCTATTCAGGGCTGGCATTGGGGTGGGGGCCTTCCTATTCAATCTCACCTCCAGTTCATGGATGATGTGGTGTTGATGGGCATGGCTACTATTAGGGAGGCATCTAATAGCTACAAAAGTTTAGAAGTTTACCTTGCTACCTCAGGACAGGTTATTAATGAGGGCAAGTCTTCAATTTTTTTCTTTAATACCCCACCTTCCATACAATGAAGAGTGGTGCATATCCTCAGGTTCCAAATAGGGAGTCTTCCACTGCTATATTTAGGGATTCCAATCTCTACTAGCCAGTAGTCAAAGGAGTCATGGAAGGTGATATTGGACAAGTTTAGAGGTAGAGTGAATCACTGGACCAACCACTGGTTATCTTTTGCTGGGTAGATACAACTGATTCAATCAGTGGTGTAGGCTCTACCTATCTATAGGTGTATGATCCAGGTGGCTCTGATGAGCTTTGTTAAGGAATTGGATTCCTTAACTAGATAGTTCTTGTGGTCAGGTAATTTATTTTCTACCAAGTGGAGCCTCATTAAGTGGGAGGTGGTCTGTAGCCCAAAGAGGTTTTGTGGTCTTAGATTACGGCAATCTATACTTTCTGGTATTGCTATGGGCCAAGCTATACTAGCACTGGTGTGGGGAATAGGAGAGGGGTTGGGATTGGGTCTTATCCCACAAGTACTTTTTTGGGATCCTCAAGAGGGATATCTCGAGGTATGAAGTGACTGGGAAAGGCTTAACAATTTGGATGACTCTCAAGAAAGGAGCAACGTTGATTAAGAAGGGTTTACTTTGGATTTGTAGGAGTGGGGTGGAGGCTCAGTTTTGGAATGACTCCTAAGATGGTTACCCCACCTAAATTGTCCAATATCTGTAGCTGAGTATTCTATCGGAGAGGTTTGGTGAGGTTGGATGGACCAGGGTGTGTGATTATAAATCCCTTTCCCTTTAGGAGCAGGTGATGGATGCTAGATGGAAGACCCCTGAGGAGTAGCTGATTCTTGGTCTGGAGGTAGAGTGTGCAGAGCTGCATAATATTTTGTCCTATCATAGCTGTAACACACTTTCAAATAATGATGTGTTGGCTTGGTCCTTGAACCCCAAAGGGAAGTGCACTGTGTCTTATGGTTATTAGGAGTTGATTTCTCAACAATATGAGGGTAGAGAGGAAGTTCAGTGGTGGAAAAAAGTTTGGAATGTTTTTTCTTGGCTAAAATGTAACTATTTTGTTTGGACTCTAATTTGGAATAGATGTTTGACTTGGGATAATATTTGGAAGAGGGGCTTTGCTGGCCCTTCAAGGTATGTTCTTTGCAATTGTGAGAGGAAGACTCCTCTCACCTTTTTTTCACTTCTCTTTCACTCTTCAGCTATGGCATCTATGGTGGGACATGTGGAGATGCCAGTGTATTCAAGCTATCTCCTTAGCTGATTTTTGGTCTCGCATGGGCCATCCACCTTCATCGACCCCCTTCCTGTAGGATGCATGGTATGCTGGCCCTATTTTTCTACTGTGGTAAGTATAGCTAGAAAGAAACTATAGGATTTTTAGGGATGAAAATATGGAGATTCAATAGGTCTAGAATAGAGTTAAAAGAATGATCCAGGAATCTATTAAGGCAAAGAGTGAGGTTATTTTGCCACTGAAGAGAGAGGACACTGAGATGGTGGAGAGGTTTGGCATATGGGGGTTATCTATGGTTTTTGCGTGTGTTAGGAGAGGTATACAGGGTATGCAAAAAGTTCAACATTTAGGGAAATGGCTACCTCCACCTATTGGACTCCTAAAAATTAACACAGATGGTTCTTCCAGGGGCAATCCAGGGCTGGCTGGGATTGGTGGGATTGGTAGGGATTCTTTCGGTTCAATGATTTTTATTTTTTTGGCATATCAGGGAGTTCAAATAGTTAACAGGATGGAAGGTTTGGCTATCCTTTATGCCCTGAGGTGTGCATATGCCTTAGGATGGAGGAGGGTGATTTATGAAGCTGATTCTCAAATCTTGATTAATTTGCTATTGGGAAGGAAAATTACCGAGGTGAGTTGGAAACTGGCCATGATAGTGCAGTAGATATTATAGGTTAGCTCCTTGATGGATTTAGTATCTTTTACCCATATTCCAAGGGAATGGAATAGGGCAACTGATTGCTTAGCTAAATGGGCATCAGAAGGTGGTGAGGGATGTAAGGTGGATGAATGGGGGTAGCTATTGTGTGATTTATGCTGGGTGATGGAGCCCATTTTGGATGTAGATGTCAGTGTTGTTGCAGTGTGAGGCTTTTGTTCTAGGTGTTCTATTCTTTGGCTCATGCTGGTGGTTATGTAATTTGCTGTTCTAAGTATTAATAAAGTTTTTACCCCTTTTTATTCAAAAATAAGATGTAAAATTCATCAAATAGATGTTAAAAGTATATTCCTAAATGGAGTGATTGAAGAATAAGTATATTTGAGGCAGCCACAAGGTTTAGAGGTAAAGGGTAAATAATTCTGGGTGTATAAGTTGAATAAAGCTCTTTATGGGCTGAATCAAGTTACAATAAATTATTAATAGATAATTTATATTTGGTTATTGGATCAAGGATTTATAATAATTAAAAATAAACCAATTCTTTAGATACAAGCATTGGGTTCTAATGTTTTATATATTTATCTCTATGTAGATGACTTGATTTTTACAAGTATCTCTATGAAGATGTTGAATAGCTTCAAGGAAGCCATGAAATAATAATTTTATATGACTTATATTACACTTATGAATTAATTTTTTGGCATGTAAGTCCATTAAAATAAAGAAAAAGTATTCATTTGTCAAGTCAAATATGCCCAAGACATGTTAAACAAGTATAATATTCAAGATTCTTATCCTATGGACACTCCTATTACAAGTGGATAAAATATAATGAGAGTATAGGAGTCTTTAAGATGATGAAAATAATTTTAAAATTATGGTAGAAGGTTTGTGTATATCACTATGATAAGACCCGATATCAGTTATGGGGTTTCACTAGTTTATAAATTTATGGGCAATCTGTCACTCAAACATTTAAAAGCAATGAAGAGAATTTTTAGATATGTATAAAGTAATTATAATCATGATATTAATTTTAGAATATAAATTTAAATATTTATAATGAGATACATATATTTATATTGGGAAGGATCTCTTGATGGCAATAAGACAACCTCATAGTACTGTTTTACATTAGGAAGTGGGTTGGTTTCATGGTCTTCAAAGAAACAAGCTACTATTGCATTATCCTCTACTGAAGCTAAATATATAAATAATATTACTAATTTTAAATATATTTAACTTGAACTAACACATATTTTTGTGATAATAATGGGGCAATACAATTGCCCAAAAATCCAATTTTCCATTTTAGAACTTAACATATTGAAATCAAACACCATTTTGTTAGATACTTCATTAATGATTAAAAAAATAATTGAGTACATTATGAGTGAAGATTAATTTTATGATATTATCACCAAGGGCTTGCATAAGTAGATTTATGAAAGACTTAAGGAGATGATAGGCATTCATGCTTTTTGCACCAAATGAGGGAATATTGAGTATGATATTAATATGACCACTTGATTGTTAATTTTAAAATTATTTTATTTTGTGTTTTATTATTTTATGAAGTTTGTTTAATTAATTTATTTCTTAGATTATTTTTTAGTTAAATTTAGACACTTTTTGAGAACTTCCTAAAAAATAGTTAGAAGTGTCAGTTAGAGTGCAATTCATTGAATGTGTACTTAACTAAACTTAAATGCTTATCCATTCATACATAATAGGTGGGACACACTTTTTAGATTTGATTTATCTAATATTAATCTTATCTTATTTAATTACTTATTTTATAGAGATTTGGGGTACCCAACTTGTATAGTGCATGAGTTGTTTACTATGAAAGGCTTCTTGCATGTTGACCTTATCTTATCAATGAGTCAAATTTGTTTTATTGAATCAAATTTAAAATATATTAGAGTATATTTTTATTTTAATTATTTTTTAAGCATAGTCTTAATTGATATTTCACTTTACATTTTTTCTTGACATAACTTGTCATGCAAGTTATTTGTAATAGGGCTTGTTTTAACATTAATTATTAATAAAATATTGTGCACAAGTGTGGCACAATATTTATTCTTTGAAATTATTTTTGCATGTGTTTTATCTTTGATTTTATTGTAGGTATTCACAAAAAAACCCAACAAGCATATGCATTTTAATTTGAAGTTATTTAGTGAAATTATTTTTAGCAATCACACTTACAACACTACTAGATTAACAACTAGTAATTCTAGGATAGATTGGTTGATATATAGCTTCAATTTTTGATTAAATCAAAGCTTATTTTCACTCTCTTCATACATAAAAATCTTTAATATTAAATGTAAATCCATAAATATTTCACCATATAAATATGTTTGTGTAAAGTTTCCCCCAAAGTTAATGCATGTGACTGATATAACAATGTTTCTTGGGGTGTGGAGAAGAAACTATCTACGTACCATATATAATTCTATCACCGTATATATCTTACACCTCAACCACTCAAAGTATACCATGAGAATCATGTGTGTAAAACATGATTATGTAAACATATATAATAGGTAGATAAACATGATAGGATTAAAATAAAAGGATTTTATTTTTATTTTTATGTTTTATTGCTTTTTCCATTTTATAAATTTTTAGTGAGATTAAACAAAAACTAAGCCAAATGGTGCATGCCATAAGAGGTCAATTATATATAAGAAGAATCCTAAGGGGCAGAACCAAGGGATAACACAAATATGAAATCAAAATGGCACAAAATTAAAAAAAAAACCTAAAATAGGTAAGCCGAGGGGCACAAACAAAGAAAACAAGAAGAGGAATATTCCAAAAAATATATTACTTCCCTCATAACTAAATGTATTCTAGGATGAAAAATATCATTACATATATTTTTTATCATTAGAAAATATACACGTGTTTGGAATGGGTTAAAAAATCAAAGGGCAAGGGAAAATACAATGTAACAATCAACAAAAATCCCAATGGGCTAGAATAATAGGAAGCATGCAATCAAACTTGAGCGCATAAAGCATGTGAAAGATACAACCTATAGAATAAAAAATATATGTATATTAATTATCTATGGTAAAATAATGATATATCAGTGAAGCACTAGATATAGGAATGCATGACTAAATGATAAATGTCATCAAAATCATAATATCAAAGTCATGAATAATTATATGTGACATAATAAGTGTCAAAATTCGTATCTAATATAGAAGCATAAGCTATAGGAAAACCTAAATCATCAATATGATATATTCACCATGGAGAATACACAATAATAATCACTCCCATGTGACAAAGAAGTAAATGTAATAGTTGATCTAAAAATGGGTAGTTAATGAAAAAAATCCACTAATTAACTAGTTCAGATTCTTATGACAATTTCTCAATTTCCCCCTTTTTACATGAAAATTATCTTAAATGATTAAAATCCAACATTTAAAAACTAAAATTAAAATTATTAAATTAAGAGTAGAGGTAGACCATAAACTTATTTGATAATGAAGTTCACTCAAAATTAGGCTACATCTTTGGGTTCACTCAAAAGCCAAACCAATCAATTAAAATGATGCAAAAATACCATTTATTAAATCAAAATATTCCAATAAGGGGCTATCGATATATAAATAAGTGTTTTATTTCCTCTAAGAAGTCTAGCTCTAGCTCTAGTTCTTCTAGACTATCTCTTTCACGTCTCTCTCAATTGAGGGGCTGCATAAGTTCACTATTAATGTCTCTCAGAGATCTGTTGATTGGCTCTTTGCCTGTAATTGATACTCTAACAATATAGACATACAAAATTGCTTTGTGTCATAATAAAGGGATTAAATTTACCTATAATGTATTTAAGAGGGCTGTGAAATGGGATCTTGGATTTCAATATGATACTCCTGTAATATCAAACATAGAAACTTTGATGTCTCCTCTTATTCTCCTTTACAAGGGCTTTAAAGCTTACAAGCTTTCTTGTGTCTTTAATTAAAATATTGAGCCTTTTATAGTGTTTCCAAGGCCCTTTATTTATGTGTTAAATATTTATCCCTTTTGTATAGGGTTAGGGATTCAAATCCCCTTAGAAAATGCCTCATATATTTTGTTTTTAACAAGAAATCCCAACATTAAGGGATAAATACAAAGTCTTGTATTTGGTTTGCCAAATATGTCATAGATTATTATTGGGACTTAAAAATAGGCTAAGTGGGATGAGGGGGTCGATATACACTCCAAATACCATGATTTAGATCATGAGGAGGCTTTTTTGGCACTGTAGATAATGTTTTGTCCCACTTTGGTGGGAATAACAACCAACATATGTTTAAGACATAAAATTCATCCCTTGTAACTTGGTCACGATACCATGTATTATGTATAAATTGCCTTGGAAATAAAATCACTTGGTGAAACTTTTTGAATCACATGTTTAAGGCTATGATTTGTCCACATGTTAGGCCATATAGGACCAACCAGCTAATGATGTCAACACTATGTTATTTTTTCCAATTTGTTTCCACCTTCAATAGGCCATAACTTTCACATGTGACTTTTGTTTGATCCCATTAAAATTGAATTAGAAATATTTTGACAAGATATTTGATGAGAAGAAAATTTTGGGAAGATTTGAGACCATCTAATTTGGTCACTAGTGGATATCCTCTTGGATAAATAGTCAAGATATGTCATATATAGTTGGACTTCAAAGAAGTGGTGAATAAGCTTATGATGTAGATGACTAGATGTAGCAACTCATGATGGTGTATTATAAATAACTAGAAAATGTGTTATAACATGTGAATATAAGTAAGAAAATGTGACATAACATGTATTATGTTATAGTTTTGAAATGTGTGTGTGTGTGTGTGTGTGTAATCTCATAGTAAGTAGGAAATACCACTTATCCAATGATATGTGTTAAAGTGGACTAATCAAATTATTAAAAAAATTACATAGGAGTGTATCACTCAGTATTTTAAGTAATGCATCCTCATCATATAAGTCATTACAGTAAAAAATCATACATTAAGATATGTATTTATAGGAGATAGGATGCTAGTGATGATGACTCTATTTATTTTGGTTATTCAACAGTATCATCACTATTAGGCACTTTTTAGTACCCACTTTTGAGATCTAACCTTATCCACCTTTGGATGTTATTATTTATTTTTATTTGTTTGATCTCTCAACATGGAAATAGTGTTACCTTGGAAATCAAATGTGATATGATCATGAGTCTCATCTAGTGTTGCATCCAATGATTTGAATCAAGGGGTTATTATAACATTTTACTTAATAAAATTGGGCTCAACATGGAAAGTAACAAGACATGTTTTGATCCCAAGAGATACAAGTAATTCAATGTACCCCATTGTGACATGATTAGGAAAATAAATTTTAGTCAAATGTTCAATGTCATATCCAAGAGATTTAAGAATATTAGTACTACACATGTTTACTTGAGTCTTATCATCAATCATAATGTAATTACATTTTTTTATTCTATATAATAAATAATGATAAATGGTTATTTAGTTGAAATATAACTCTTTGTTGGCTCATGAATACCTTGTTTGGATCACTAGTCTTTTTAGCGATGTATTTATTGAGATCTTCTTTCTTAGGAACCCCTTTCTTAGGTAAATATACTTTAGGTAATTATTACTTGGAAGATGGTATAAAAATTGGAGTAGGCTTCTCAACTTTAGGATATGTTTCAAGATTTTTAAGATGTGAATGAAGCTAAATGTCACCATTTTTAACAAGATAAATGATTTTATCTTTCAAATAATGGTACATATTAGTATAATGCCCATGAGATTTCTGATAGGAACAATAATATCTATATCTAAATGAGTTTGACACAAAATATGTGTTATAAATAGAGGAGGTTGTACACTTAGAAACCGATATGCTAACTTCATGTATTCAACTTCTCAAGGTCTAGTCAGGATATTTGATGAATGGATAATGGGATGAATGTTATAGGGAATATTTTAGCTGGATTGATGTGGCTAAGGGATTTAAATGAGAAGGACTAAAAGACATGGTTGGTTGGGTTAAGGTATAGGAATGGGGTTTTGAATGACGAGTGGCAAGGGATGATCATGGTGATACTAAAATATCTTAGCATTGTAATTCTCATTTAGAGTGGAGAATTAGGAAGAGATAGAATCTAAAGAACCCTTAATATGGATGAGGATAAGGTTATATAGTTATTTATCGATACTTCATTTGAGAAATTGAGAAAAATTTTCTTATAAAACACTAGGGATTTGATTACCTCTATCATATTGACTATGACAAACCATTTTAATCCACAAAGTGAAGGAGATAGGATGATGATAAACTCAAGGATATTAAAAAGGAAAGGGGAGGCTCAAATTAAAGGTTATTAACTTGGTGTGCTTGGATGCAAATGGGTCTCAATATTAGGGGTTATATTGTGCAGGTTTGTTGATCAATGTCACTATGAAGGGTATTAGCTATAATAGGAGTTAGTAGTCTAGGGAATATGCCTACCTTATGGAGGTAAGTTTACTTTGGGAGCTTCATCCTAGCGGTGACACAATGTTGGTTTTAAATATTTTAAGCATATAGATTTTCTTGATGTGGTTTTGAATATGTTATTGTTGTTTTTGAGAATTTGTAACAAGGTTTTGTACTTATGCTCATCTTGACAAGATTTTGTTCAAGTTTGTTTTTATATTCTTAGTAATGTTTTGAAATTGGATATAAAGACTATACTACTTAATGAAATAAATGTGATTGAAGTAAAATAAATGAAGAGATGAAATTAAAAGGAAGAGAAATGGTTTTCTCTTTTTTTCTTTTTAGAATTTTCAAGAATATAATGCTAAAATTAAAAATTAAATAGAGAATGCAATTTGTTGATTTTTACTTTTTCCTATGATTTATGAATGCAAAGTTTCACCTATATGCACTAAATAAATAATATTTTATTTATATTTTTAATGAAAATAAATATAAATCTAATTTGAAATAAAGGTCTTAAATATGCAAAGAAAGAGTTAGATCTGAAATTTTATTTGTTTTGTGCAATTCAACTTCTATGTTTTCAAAATCTAATCTACGTATATAAGTTAATATGTAGGTTTAGATGTTTTTCGGTTGTTGTTTTCAAAATAAAGTGGTGTATGGTTGAATTAATGCAAGATTTTAATTATTATTTTTGATTTAGAGAAAATTTATTATGTTTCTCTATTATCATGAAAATAAAAAAACTAGTTTGAAAATGAAAACTTTCTTTTTTTTATTTTCCTAGCTTTTGATATATGTGTTTTTGTTGATGTTTGTTTTTGGATGTGTGCTATGAGAAAACTACAAATTAAATGATATATATATATATATATATATATATATATATATATATATATATATATATATATATATGAGATTCACCAAATCTATCTTAGATCTAATGAAAATTGTGTTGTTCTTTAATATTTTTGATGCTTGGACACAACTAAGAAAATGAAACTATGTTTTTCAATGTAAGAGAAGATGATTTATTTATTTTTTTAATTTTATGAATCTTTTCAAGAAGTAAATATATTCTAAATATTATAATACTAATCTAATTAATAAATTAATGAATCAAAATTGAAATTAAATCCTCCAACTTGATCAATGTTGAGATCTGCTCCATGATAACTTTTGGAGCTCTCTAAAAAGAAGAATGAAAAAATAATGGAAGGATAAAGTGAAAAATATGGGATAGTAAATTATTTGGACTATGGCTAAATAATCATTAATATAAAATAATTGGTTGTATGCTCATGAATTCCCTTCTCAAAAACTTATGCGAAAATGACCAAAAAATGGATGAAGAAAAGTTTCTCCAAAACAATAATAGGAAGGCTAAGGCTCTATGAAAAATTTAAGATTAAATCTCTCATATAAAATTGGATCTAAATTTATCATAAAATTAAAATAATTATAATGAGGAATAATAAGTTGTGACTTGGATTTAACTGGAACATTACTAGGATCTTGGTCAAGTTAACTTGGAGGTGATGGAGATTGGAAAAAACCAAAACTAAAGGTTATTTGGGCAGTCAAGAGGGAGAACTCAAGAGAAATAAATCAAAAATGCCACAAAAATAATGAACATAAATGATACTCATAGTCAATACCTTGGGTCACTCAAGTGAAAAAGTGCTTGAGATGTATTATGTTCATTGGTTTGCCTGTTTTAAGCATTTTTCCCTTGTTTGAGAAGGCGTGAGACACATGCACAATAACATATTTTTAAAGAATGAAAAATTTGTTAAGAATAAAAAGAAGATAATGATGGAAGAATGATGCTCCAAAAAATTTTTGGAAAGCCTATGATGCCCCCTCGAGGAGTGGCATAAACATAATATTGAAGGATGCTCCCTCGACAAGAAATAATAAGAAGAATGAAATTAACCCATGGATGAGATTAATATAATTAAACTAATATTTGCATGTGTTTATTTATAATGATGAGAATATAAATAATGTGTGGAAAACTATAGGTTGTTATGAGCTAATAAGTATAGGGTCATTCCTCATAAGGCTATCTTGATTAAATAATTATTTTTCCCAACAGGGTGGATTTGGTCATGTTAAATTGATTGTGCCCCAGTAAAGTGGATTGATAATCATAAATCAAGGTATAACATAGTCCACATATTAAATTTAAGCAAGAAAAAATGTATGTGCAATGGTCTAATGTATTTTCAAATACTAAATAAGCCACAACAAACCAGGCATACAAGGATGTGCAAAGTGATGATTGGAAAATGATAGTGGCAATTCAATAATAATGGTGGTTAAGATGACTTGAGATACATCATGTATCCAAGAATTTCCTACATAGTCCAAATAAACCCTAGGACAATGTATTTCTCCTCGAAGTAGGACAAAATTGAATGAGGAATGAAGAAATAGAATATGGATAGTAATTGATCAATGTGGAGGATTCACTTACACCTATCAATACAAAGATGTTCGTCCTGATTAACATTAATACAAACATAATGTTTAATGAGTTGATTTGATCAAGGGAAATGGGATAGCTATCAAAGTGAGCAAGGGAAATTTATATAACACCATTGCTTGTAATATCACCTTTCCATTATTTAATTTTAAATATGACATTATGCACCCTAATTATAAATAAATCATGATAACATTGGATGTCATAGGTGTAAGGACTAGCTCTAGGACCAATGAAAAATTGAAAATAATGCACCAATGATAAAAATAATGATGATAATGTTGGAATATGAATATGGATGGAATCAAGTACAATTCTCAAAGAATCACCCAATAAATTCATATACATTGAGTTAAGGCACAACAAAGAAAGTAAATAAACATGTAAACAAGCAAACAAACACACACAAAGCTTGAAAAAAAATACAAAAAGCATCTTATCGTTAACAAAGTCCAAATCTATGTGTTAAGGCTCAATGTAATGATAAATTATTAGTGCCCCAAATCAAGGCTATATTTTAGGGGATGACACATGGGGATAAGCTATCCCAGAATAAACTACATGCTTTGATTTACCCCAACAGGGCGAAAGATGTGAGCTTGGCCTAAAATTATGAATTGGATGGTACCCCTAAGTAAGGATACATGTAAAAGAAAGGACACACCCTAAAATATACTTTGCCTAAAAGTGCAAACTGGGAACTAGCCATGAATTTTCCCCTATAGAATGTTTGGGATGGACACATCCCAACATTTTTTTAAAGTAATTGGCTTAATGACTAAGTTTCCCAAAAGTGGGTGGATTGAGGATTATCAACTAGATTTAGTATAAGATAAATATTTTTAGATTTTGGGGCTTTATATATCTCTAGGAGATTGTAATATCCCAGAATAAGCTACATGCTTTGATTTACCCCAACAGGACAAAGGATGTGAGCTTGGCCTAAAATTATGAATTGGATGGTACCCCTAAGCAAGGATACATGTAAAAGAAAGGACACACCCAAAAATATACTTAGCCTAAAAGTGAAAATTGGGAACTAGCCATGAATTTTCCCCTATAGAGTGTATTTGGGATGAACACATCCCATGATTTGTTTTAAATTAATTGGCTTAATGACTAAGTTGCCCCAAAGTGGGTGGATTGAGGATTGTCGACTAGGTTTAGGACAAGACAAATATTTTTGGATTTTGAGGCTTTATATATCTTTAGGAGATTGTAATCCATTTTAAAATGTTTAGGTTTTTGTGGCTTTATATCTCATATGGAGATTATAAGCCCTGTTCTAATTTTTTTAGGATTTTTTAACTATTTTGAATGTTTAGGCTTTTGTGATTTTTTAATGTTTTTAGAATTTTTTGGTATCTTATCTCAATGAAGATTTACAAGATAAAAAATGTGAATGCTCATAAAATAATGAGAGAGTAGGTTTAGGTTTCTCAAAAAATAGCGATAACTTTGGCTTAGGTTGCTCATAAAATGATGAGAGTGTTAGCTTATGTTGCTCATAAAATGGTGAGAGCATTGGAATAAGGGTGGCTAAGCTAAACTCAAAAAACATTGAGAACTTCTTACATTGTCTAAATAGGCCTCAAGTCAATGTAATTCACCCTACAATGAGGAATCTTGACTAAGTGATTGTTGGTTGGGAATAGGAAAATGGCAAAGGTATGAAATGACAGTAAGGCAAGGTAAAGGCAAGGCAAGGAAAATGGTAAGGCAAAGTGAATGGAAAGGAAAATAATAAGGTGTGAATATGTGGTTCATACTAATGTGGAGATGCACATCTTGATTATCATAGTGTACCATAGAATAGTCAATTATTTAAATTTCTGGCCCATACCCTTTTTGAATAGATGTTATATCAAGAACCTGCTACTAATTTAGACTCTATTTCTACTTTTTTGATCTTCATTGGTCTTTAATTTTATTTCCCCCAAACCTCTAGATAAGAAGTCATCATAGCCTTGATGAAGGAAAGTATAGTCAAGAATGGTAAATAATGATAGGCATTAGATAAAAGGACTAATTTGATAATGGAATGTAGGTCTGTAATGAAATGTTTAATATTTGGATAACAAATGAAGATCAAGATTTTTAATCACACATAATGTTGCTGATTTTAGATTTGACATAATTTTTGTTGTGGCAGGGCCAAAGACTTTTGAATATGCTCTCGATAGGACCATAATATTTTTTTACTATTTAGGCCTAAGAGTTTTTAGAATCTAATTATGATTTAGATTAGAATTTATACCAATAGCCACTTTTATACTTTGTTCATCAAATAAAGAAGAATTATTGTGCTTAGCTATTGGAACCTCAAAGAGGTTTTCACCAATAAAGTTATATTAATTGTTCCATAGTGCCTTCTAGAAGGTTTTACTAAGGAACATTGACTTTTGGCTTTGATTGTCTTTTAGTGCCTCAAACAAGGCTTCACTAGAAGATGTGGATTTTGGACTTTGATTTCCCCTAGAGCCTCAAACAAGGTTTGAATAGGAGATTATTATTCTTCTACCTAAATGTGATCTTGGTACTCTTGATTTTTTGCAACTGATATGTCACCACGGATGCAATTCAATAATGTGTGATTCTATTGGTCCCAAACAATGATTATGGGAGGTAGAATGTCAATATAATGTATATGTTGATTGGTGTTAATGAAAGGTATAGTGTCAATGGAATGGTAAAAGGTATCACAATCCTCATAGAGGCTACTAAGAGAACTTATGTTTATGCTAAATAAAACATCCTCAACAACTATGAAAGGCTCACAAATGTGTTCAATCTAATCCACAAAGAGTGTGTAACCAATGTTGTAACATCCACTAATGTATTTTGATTCTAAAGCTAATTTTGACTCTAAGGACTTTGAATCCAACAATGAGACTGATGTTGATTCTAATTTTGATGCTAAATCTAATATTAGCTCAAAATTAGAACCTAACTCTAACTATAATTCTTCATCTGATGTGGATGTGGCTACAAATATGTCTTATTGAATGTTTGGTAATGGACAAGTAATGTCATGTGATGTAATAATATGATGTTGTTCATAAATAGGATCATCTAAGAATTACTCAATAAATATTGTCTTTTCAAAGTGAGGCCCCTTAAAGGTAGAGGAATGGTCTAAAGGTGACTCAATAAAGATTTGATTTTCAAAGTAAATCTCCATAAAGGTATGGGAATGTTATAAATATGATTTATCATAGGTTGAATCATCATGAGTAGGTGTTTCAATAAAAAAATCAAGGATTGGTTGGTTCTTTTAGCCTTGGCTTAATCTTTTTTGTAAAATCTCAAATTTGGACACACTTTGTTCTCTAATAAATGATAGATCTTGGAGAGGTAAGGTTTGTCTCTATTATAGCTCAAATACTGGCTCAACTATTGGAGATATTTCATGTTTTAGAAGAAGAGTATTCAATCATTAAATAGGAAAGTTAGACATGAATTTGGCTCCAACCTTCAACACTTTTAAAAGTGTTGCATCTTTATTCTCAATAAGCCATTTGTCAAACTAAAATTGGAAATGAGTTGGTGATATCTTACCCAACTTAGGTGGATGGGAATTATAAGATAATGATTGGTATAGTTGTGTCTCAATCATGATACCCACATGGTTAATCAAGGTTTAATTAAGACAAAAGTTGGGTATAATTTACCTTTGGGGCCATAATTGGTTTGAAAATCATGGCCTATTAAATTGGAATGGGTTGAAAAGGGGGAAAATTGGCCTTAGACTTGGTAATTACTCTAAAGAGGATGGTTTTGGTCTCTATAATTGTCCCTAAGAAGGGAAGTTTTTTCCATATGATAATTGACATGACTTGGCTTGGAAATCAGAAATTACCCCATAAAGGGCAATCTTGGTCTCTAATAAAAATGTGCCCAAAAGGGGGTAGCTTTGGTACTATAAAATAAAATATAGCATGCAGGTTCAAAATGAACCCTAATTTAGCATTAGAATGGCAAAGTAATATGCATGTGGGTTCAAAACAAACCCCATTTTGGATTTGTTTGGCTCATGATTGGTATATGGGTTCAAATGTGAACCTTGATTGTATTAGAATATGGGTTTAAATTGAACCTAAATTTGGCATGGTTTGGAATGTGGGTTCAATATGAACCCTAATTCTAGCATGGCTATTCAATTTGGGTAGAATACTTAATATTTATAAAAGGCCTACGTGAAAATAGATTTAAACTTGGAATCTTGGCACTTGTTTGATTTAGGAAATGGTTTGGAATGAAATTGACTTGGTCTAAGATTGACATGGAATTAGAACAATATTAGGCCTAGGTTTGAAACAAAATGGGACTTGGTTTAGGTCTATCATGAAATTGGTCTTAAAAAAAACTTGGTCCAAGAACGAATTTGAAATTACCCTTTGGTCTAAGGTTCTCGGGGTGAATAAAAAGGCATATTTAGTCTAAGTATAATTTGGAAACAGGGAAACTTTGGTATTGGTCTAAAAAGGATCTTGGTCTAGGCAAAAGCATTTAAACCAATTGGAAATTCAACTCAAGTACCACAAACAAAGTGCAAAAAGTAAAACAATCAAGCCTAAGTAGTAATCAAGACTCAACTATAAACTAATTATCCTTTGATCTATATTTGAAAGTGGGGTTTGGACTTGGTTTGAGAAGGCAACTTAACTCTTGGCAAAAGGGTCATAAGTCTATATGAATGGCATAACCACACTAGATTTGAAATTGTCTCCACACTTTTAGGATGCTTGAAACTTGGTTGAGAATAAATCTAACTTATCTAGGAAAAAAATGGCTAATGTAATAACACTACGTATACATGATCATATAAATGGTTTTAATCTCATTTTAAACAAGGCAAATTGTTATTTTGGTAGCGTAACACTTATTTGTGTAAAGTGGTGTGTCTAGCATGTGTTTTTTTGACATTTTAATTCATTTTGATTTTCCAAAATAGTTTTTAGATTCAAATAATACAAGTAAAAGAATAATTAGGACCTAAGTGCATACTCCTATGCTAAAATTGACATAACGTAAGCATAGTATCTATATCTAATAGAAATTGAAGCTGATCTATAAATCAATGTTAGTTTAAAAAAGATAAATCAAATTAGCCATTCTACTTATTGGTATATTTAGAAAATCAGGGTCATAACCAATATGTATCTATTAGACCTAACTAAGGTGTTTCTTAGCATACAATATCAGTAGGGAGGGTTTCAAAGCCTCTATTTGAGTAATACCACACAATAACCCTATTTGGGTCCTATGGCTTATAACAAAGTAAATTAAATATAATCTAGTGCTCACCAAAGCTTGTGACACAAATGGGGGATAATAAACATGCAAAGTAAAAATCTACTCAAGTCAATGTAGAGGTAATCCTAAGTAATGAGAGATAATAAATTCATTAGCCATTACTTATGCAGTTCTATATAACATAATAGAGAAGTAAAAATTAAGAATACTTACCTTGAAGATGAACCCATCGAGGCTCAATTTATCCCTTGGAAAATGGTGTTTTAAAAGAGGTTGTTATAGTTCATAAGGATCACAAAGATAGGTCAGCTTTAGGCTACAAGACTTCTCCTATGCATCCAAGACATTTCCACAAGACAAGATTCTTCTCCAAATAAGTATGAACCCCTAAGTAGTGACTCCTAAAGTATAATGGTGGAATAGTATATTTTAAAGAAGTGGAAATGAATGATTATTTCTAT
Organism: Torreya grandis; assembly: GCA_037957365.1. NCBI lineage: Eukaryota > Viridiplantae > Streptophyta > Pinopsida > Cupressales > Taxaceae > Torreya > Torreya grandis. The sequence continues at coordinate 1,493,183 of JARHVA010001127.1, forward strand.
TGTAAATGAGGTGAAGGATGTGCTTATATAGATGAATCTAACCATTAACCCTTTTTAGAATTTTAGCTAATGTAGTAGGCCTAGTCAACCTAGTTAGTTAAGAAATAGAAAAGTTATGTCCCAGACTAAGTTGACTAGGTTGACTTAGTCCATAACATGCTCAATCCTTATAAATAAGTTGACCCAATTGACTACATTTGGTAACTTGTAAAAAGGGATTTTGGCTTAGTCAGGGGCTATTTGAGGTGATTAATTGTTTGGAGAGGAGTGTAAGGGAGGTGTTAAAGATTAGGTAAATATATATGAGGGGTTTGTATTAGTTTTAGGTAGATTTATAGAGAACAATAATCTTGTAAAGCATTAATGGTCTGCCCACCCCTTTCCTAGTATACCCTTTAAGGCATAGACTCAGAAATATTGAGACTTGATGGGTTCCTGTAAGAGAGAAATCATCATTAGTTGATAAAGTTTAAAAATAGTATGTGCATACATATGCACCACTTGAAGCTCATCATGTGTCACATAATTATAACATGGGATGGTGCTTCAATAAAATCACATAGCATTAAACAAAACCGAACTAAATAAATTACAATATAAATCAATAAATGAAATGAACAAGTACTATATGCATACCTTGACTTACCTTTATCACTGAATGGTTGTTTGTTGTGTTTGTAATTTTGATCGTAGAGGGTGTAGAGACTAATTTGGACAAACCCTAAGGATACAAAAATTAAATATCAAAAATAAAAAAATACAAGAAAGTCAAGATAGCTAAAATGTGTAGGCATGATGTACTTGTAAATTTAATGAGCTAGGGTGATAAATGCTATGTTAGAACCAAATTGACCAAGCCAAAACTAGAGTAAATCAGGTAACTGATGTGATCATAGGAATAAAAGAAGGTAGGTTAGTAACATGTTAGTTTAAGCAATACAAACTTCAATAAACACACTAACACTTACACTCCAAGCCTAGATCGTAGGGTTGAGCTTAGTAACAAAAGACAAATGAAAGCACAACTAAAATGCAAAGGACAACAAATCATTTACCTTTATTGGGAGCTAAAAATTCACTTTTGAGTGGATTTCTTGGCTTGTGCATCAAAGAGTCTTTGGCAAATGAATCTTGTTGGCTCCTCTTCTTGGCACCATTGACTTTGATGTCGCTTGATGTAGTTTAGCTCAAGATTTTGACATTATAATATTACTTGCAAAAAAATAGCTTATGTCTATCTCCAAATTTACATTATAAATTTGGCTTATGAGAGCTTAAAATTCAATAGGCAAGGGCTTGTATTTATATTAAATGGATTTAAATTCAACCCTAGGAGATTTAAGATGGAGTTTAAACATAGAATAGGTTCAAACCTAACCTAGGTGAATAAAATATAACCCCATTAGAGTTAATAGTTGTCAATTAATCATGATTTACAATGAATAGGCATATGTCTCCAAATTGAGATATTTTAGGATATTTTCAAAGATATGGACAACTCATAAAGGCATTGATGATAGGCTACGATATTTGAATTTTTAAATTTCATTTTTTAGTTATTTACTAATTACACATGGATAATTCAATTAGGCATTTAATTTGGTTTAGCTTGTTAATTAATTTTGATTAGCCATTTATCATTTCCAAGATTTGATTAAAGTGTGCAAGTGCCCCATTTAATAGGTCCACAAGCCAAATTGATTGTTGTGATGCTTCAAGATGATTAGGATGAATCCATGAGAGGTTTTTGTTACATACTATAAAATATACCAATTAGGGATACCTCAATGTGATTCTAGCTTTGATTAATGATGCATAATAAAATTTGGGATGTTCAGTGATTCCTAGGCTTAATATGCAATAGTTGGTAGGAATGAGTCTAAAGTTTGATTGAAGCTAGTTGTCGCTAGTTTTAGGTGTCTATAGTTTGCCCCTATTTGAGAAGGAATTAAAATATATATGCATGGTAACATCTTCTCAAAGAATGAAAAGGTCATGTATGCCTATGAATTTAATAATAATGGATGAACTATAGGTGTCCCCTCAAGGGAGTGATTAGAAAAAGGGTCGGTAAACAGTCCCTCAAAAGGATGAAATGATGGAACCAAATAAGATAAAATACATGGAAGAGATTGATTTTACCATAAGTAGTCATAATTAGTGGCATATGGAGCTACCCTAGGTGGGTATACAAATAGGATGATTTTCCCATAGGCAGTTATAATCATCGACATACATGAGACAAAAAAGGTAATGATTTACCCAAAAGCAATTATAATAATTGAAAAAGGCTTAGGGTAATAAGAGAACGATTTTCCCAAAGGTGGTTATAATCACTAAAAGGGAAAAAATGATTTTCCCACAAGTAATTATAACTATTGACATGATAAATAAATTCCCTATTTGGGTAGATAGAGACAATGGTTTGTCCAAAGGTGGTTATAAGAATTATCACAATGAAAACATGCCCCAGTTGGGAAGAAGAAAGAAAATGATTTGCCCAAAGATGGTTATAATCATTAACCTCCAAATGGATGGAAACATAATGATTTGCAGTAGGTGGGATAGTATACAATGATTTTCCCAAAGGTAGTTATAAACATTATACCCTGATAGTGGAAAATATGATAATGGGGATTACAAACTAAATCTACAGTCATGGAGTAAGAGTAAGCCAGTACAAAGGAGAAAGATGAACTTGGGAAACTTACTAGTAGGGAGATGCACATCCTAACTAACAAGGATTAAAATTATTTCATTGTTTAATTAATCTATTTGGAATGATTTGGGTCAATTTGGAATTTGTTAGGTGCCAAAATTATCATGGCCTTATTGTTATGTAGACTTCCTGAACTAATTTTTATTGTAGCACATGATGGTAGGCATTATGATAAAACACCATGATGATTTGGCTAAAATATGCATAAGGACTCACATAATCCAATAAATAGTTAAAAATAATGTACCAGTGATAAAAACCATGATTATAATGTTAACAGATGAATATGGAAGGATTCAAGAATAATGCACAAGGAATCATACAATGAACGCACAAAAATTGAATCAAGGCACAACCAGAAAGAAAATAGATATTAAAATAAACAAATAAATATAAATACAAAACACTAAGAAATAAAAGGCACAAAACAAAATAAAGAGAATTAAATTAAACAAAAACAAACAATGGTTAATCACAATGCTCATACAAACAACATGGCACAAACCAAATGATGAACATTACCCCTAGATGATAAAAGATAACTAAACAAACAAACAAGATGGGGGAATGGATGAAAAAGAAGGGGGTGGTTGAGTTGTCTCTAGATGCACTAGGCAAGTGGATGTTACCTACATAGTTTCATAGATGGGATATCTAACAAAAACTTCAGGCCAAATGTAGTTATCCCAAGAGATGGGATAGAAGAAAATGGTGACAATAAAACATGATGAGTGTTATAGAGGAATATGAGAATGAAATCATAAAATGGAGAGAGAGTGAGATTATGGGAAAGTAAGGATGGGGAAAACTAAATGACAATTAGTTGCTTATGAAATAGCTAGGGATCCCAGGATCCTTAAGGCAAAGAAGTGGTCAATGTGGAATATTTTCTATCTTTTCAAATGTTTTTAGAAAATTTTATGTATCTCAACTTGATAGAGGATGATGAGATACTAAATATTTCAAGATCACAAAATGGTGAGAGTGTTCAAACTTTAAAATGTTTATAAAATGGTGAGATCATGGTAAAGGGGTGACTAAGCTGATCTCAATGGAAATCGAGCACTGCCTACATAGTCCTAGGATGGGACCTCAAGTCACTGTAGTTCTACCTTATAATAAAGGAGTCTAAATAAGTAGTAGCCAATTCAAAAAAAATAGGAAAATTTGGAAAATGGCACAACATGACATAGGCATGGCAAGGTGGTACTTTAAGGCATGATAAATAGGTGTTATCCCTAATTTTCCCATAAGCGATTATAATTAAAAAATAATGGCATAGGTCAATGATACTAATTTTCCCATAGGCAACTATAATTAGTAACATGATAGTGAGACACTAATTTTCCCAAAGGTGGTTATAATTAGGAACACTTGGTATAAAATGGAATAAAAAATTGAGGATGCAACTACCAAACCACTGTCATACTACTCTAAAATATAGCCTTTATCTAGAATACTGAAACAACTACTGAAACTTGATCTAAATCTTCATGTTGAAAAGTGACCGTGGTACCAATGGAATGGAACCAAGGTCAAAAGGGGTTGGGTAAGTTTTATAGAATTAATCTATACCCTTGGAGAGGTTTCTTCAGGATCTCTCCCACTAATCTATAACATTGGGACAACCCCATGCTGTGGGTCACCTATGGTGAGGTTAAACCTCCTGAGAAGGCTGGCTTCCTCTTGATGCTCACCTAAACTAATGTTTGTCACAATTAAAATAATTAAAAAGGGGGAATGGGATCCTAAGAAGGCTAAAATGTGATGCACCAAAAAAATTGGGAAACTCCCATAATCTTAAACCCACACTAGATTTGGAGGAGACAATGCTAGCTAACACAACCTCAAAATCTAGTTGATTGCATAAGTGTTTCATAGAAGAGGTTCAAGAAGTAATGAATGAAAATAAAGAGGAGTTATAAAACTCACTAAGAGCTGAAATTAATGGTAGAAAGAACACTAATCTAGACCTACAAATAGCTTGAAAATAGCCTAAACAAGGTTAGACAGGAGGAAAATGGATGAGGAAGACTCTCCTTCACACAATGCCGTCATGCACAACTCACCAAACATAGACCCAAGGCAAGAAATAGGTAAATAAAGTCTTATATTGCATTAAGAGGTAGTTATTACAAATGCTTGATAGGGTTTAGCCTAATCAAGCTAAGCATATTTTGCAATATCTCAGAGAGTATCCCCATTTCCTAGAAAGATCAAAATTCTAAAATTTGAGAACCCTTACAATTGAGAAGAGAATGGGATAATATATAAAAAGGGAGAAGAGAGAAGAGGGAACATGCCATCTGAAAATAATCAATGAGATGTCACCTTTCAAGGGATTCTTATTATTGGTTGAAAGACCTACACTAGAAGACAAGGGTCTACTTTGTAAATGATGAGTTATGATACTTTCAAGGAGAAAATATCTCCAAAGGCTCTGATCAGTATTTAATGATCAATTATGCTCTCAAATTCCCAAGTCCCTTTGTATTTATCCTCCATTCCACCTTCCACTTGCTTTCACATAAAGACAAATTCCTCATACCTTGAACCTAACAGAGTCATGCCATGTCTATTGTAGGTAGCTATATGTTCCCAATAAACTATGGTTGATTTTATTATCATATTTATACCTTGTCATGCCCTTTACTACAAATTGTGAACATGGATATACTATAGACTAAAAACCAATCTCCTTTATTATTTTTTAGATAGTCAATATATCCACCTAGAAACATCTATATCATTTAATTGGATAACATCTTGATTTTAGTTATGTTAGGTCTAAAAGGACATATTTTATCTTTGTGCATCATGAAAACCAAGGTATCATTACACACATGGACCCCTTTTAAACAATAATTAACACATCCATGAAATAATCCTTCATCTTAGAGAATGGGGTTGACAAGTTGTAAACCCTCAGACCAGGTGCTAGACTGAGCTTTAATAGTGACCTTGGGTTTGAAATATTTACCTTAGCTCCACTTGGATCATCTTTGGGTCTTGAATTTATGTATTTAATTTGCTCAAGTCAAAAAATGCTTCTTCAACCTATGTCAAAAATGTTCTTGGGCTCACCTTTGCTCATTGGCTATCGATTGCCAACTTGAACCTATCAATTTATGCCAGACTATCTTCTCCTTATTAGTCCCTAGGATATGTTGACTCCTTGACTTTAACTCACATCATTATATCTAGATGTATGAATGAATGTGATCCTTTGATCTAGATCCTCTGACTCTTTTACTTTCCCATGTGCCATAGATATTCAATGTACAATTGAATGTGAGCCCTTGATATTATTGGGACCCACCATTTGAACTCAAATGGATAATTTATGAGGCCCAAAATTGACATTTGCATGCCCATTTTTGACATTTGTATGAACATATTTGATGTCCATGTGACCATGAAAATTTAAACCCAAATTTTTTTTTGCTATGTCTTAAATTTGACATCCCTATACCCATCATTGACGTCTACGAGACCATCAATTACATCTATGAAACCATCACAATTTTAACTCTAATGTTTTTTATCATGGCTAGAATTTGATGTTTGCATGAACATTTTGTTCTACAAGTTGTTCATTTATGCATGATGTTCAAGATGGTCTAGCTCACTTAGGCTTTTGCTACAAGATTTTTTTTAATCTTTGGAAGCTTTGATGAATCCATTGAGGATTGTGTAACTTATCCCTGACCTTGAATTGCTTGGACACCATGAAACCTACTTAGATTATTTTTTTGTAATTCTAGACCTATTTCAAGCCTTTGGTCCACTCATTCCATCAAATCATGCAAAAGATTTATATGTGGACATCTTTGGTGACTCATAGGGTTTTCATGCCTATTTATCCAAGAGAACCCAGACCATATTACCTTGTCTAGTCGATTAGGCATGGAGTCTCCTCTCTGGTTCAATATATTAACCTAAAGCTAAAAATGAAGCTAACCCTTTCCAAAACATCCTCTTGAAGTAAAAGGGACAAAAAAAACAACAAAAAAATGAAAGTACACACAAGTACCTGTAAGAAAGAAAGAACAACTAACCTAATACAGAAATGTGCACACATACACTTAGAGAAAAGCATAAAAACTACTCTAATATATACAGGGCTACAATTTATAAGTATCTCCCACCTAGATCAAATGGAAAATATTTAGCATTACCTACTTGTGATGGATCAGGATGGAAAACACCTTACTTTTGAGAGCTCATGATATGTGAGCTGAGATGCCTAACTATTGACTCATTTAGCATGCTCTCAAGAGGATGAAATGGGACACACATGTCTCCAATGTATACATACTAATCCATTTCTTCAAGGCTTGTTATAAAATAGACTATAGGAGTACCTATAACCTTCTCTTTTGATGGCTCAATTTTGTGTTTTGAATGAAGCACAACATGTGATGGCTCCTTTGAACTAGTGCTTGGTTGATTGTCTAGGCTTAGGTAAAAAATCTCTAAGTCATCCCAAAAGGTGGCTTCCTCTTAGTCATTCAAGATAATGACAATTTGAACACCATATTTACTTTGTTTGCTTTGAAAGGAGCCATATGGTAGCTTAGCAACCCATCTACAATTTAGCATGTCATATCCCTATGGTTCTTGATCTGGAAATTCTTCTTCATTCTTGAAGACATCAGTACTGCCTTCAATGAACAACTCATCTTAATAATGGTCAAACTCTTCAAATTAATTGGCAAGTTCTTCTTTATGTTCTGGAGGAGGCATATGCTAGTTTAGATCCTCTATTTGGTTCATGAATTCATGGTACAACTATTTCCATTCTTCACTTTGATCCTCCTTTTCCTCTATAGTTTTATCTTGCTCATCCTCACTCATACCAAAAGGAAGATCCTAAAAAAAATAAAGATCTCCTTTGCTCTTTGCTACAACTTGAATACACACCCCTTCAAATATGAAGGCATCAATACTACCTTCAGGCTCTAATTCATCGAAGCCATTCCAAAAAGTCTGATCAAAACTTGATTCTTCCCCTTTTGAATGAAGTGGATTTCCTATCATGATATCTTCATCATAGACACTTGTGTTGTCCTCTTTACGCTTACCTATGACTGCATGCTCCTCCTTTATTCTTTGTAAAATAGGTTTTTCCTTCATGAGGGAGATGGTGGGAGGGTGAATAAGTTCACCTTACTTATAGATTAGAAGGGTATCCTTCCAATTAGGGACCTTGAAGGCTCTTTTTGGTGGATTTTGAGGAAGGAATGGAGATTCTTGAAACTCTTGTATACCAAGCTCATTGAGCTGATATATGGTTGTTTGATTTATTTCTTACATAGGTAACCCTTCCTCTACTAGGACTAGTTCTTAGACTGCCTCAACTAACACCTCCTCCTTTTTTATGTCTTTATAAACTAATTTACATGATGGAACTGAGTATGAAACAGACACTTTTCCTTCCTTTTGAATGGTTATAAGAGAAGTTGGTCTCACAAGTGAGGGCATGACATAGCTAGGGTCAAAAGTTCTAGATAAGATCCATGATGGGATGAATTCATGTTATTTAGTGGGAATAGGTGAAGGGGTAGGAGAGGGTAAACTGATTAACTTAGGCTTGAAATACTCTTACTCTCATTGCTCAAACATTTTTTCAATGGATAATACCCACCCTTTCATCTCTTACTTCTCAACATGTGGATAGTTAGCTTCTTCAATGGATGCCCATACATTTCAAAACTTTTGTAAGAAGATCCTTATCTTCTCCATGGCATGAAAAGGGAACTTTTTTCCAAGATTAACCCCCTCATTGATTTTCATGATTATTCTTCTTTGGTCTAATATTGCCTCTCTAAGTTTTGACAAGGATGGACTTTGACAAGGTTGACTAGGGGGTTGATAAGGAACTCTTGAAGGTTGAGCTTGAGGCTTTTAGAGGGAAGAGGGCACATAAGACTGGTCTAAATGAGAATGTTGCTATTCATAAGATATTAACATATTGTCTACATTTTAGACCATGTTTTTCATCATTGATATGTCCTCATTTTTACAATATGACCACTTTTCTCCCTCACAAACTAACCATCTATTCTTGACCAACTAAAGAGCGCTCCTTGATTTTTTTAGAACATGGATAGGTATGACTAGAGAAAACTCCAAAACCTTACCAATCTCCCTTATCAACTCAATATAAATTGATAATGCTTGCTTGACTCCTGATAAGGATGTAACAGGGTAAGCTCGGTCTTGACAAGGGGAAAAAGAGGATTGACTTGAATGCAAAGAAGGGTGACCTTGGTCATATGCATAGGTGGGAGGAGGAAAAATACCATTATAGGGTTGATAGGCTATTTGAGAGCCACTTGGGGGGAATACATAAATATTATTTACCTGATAAGTGTGGTGTTGAGGTAAAGAATAAGAATATTGATCAAAAGATGATTGATTGTACAACTAGATTAATATGACTAAGCACCTGGGCTACCTAAACCAGATGATGAATGCTCAAAGTTGACATTGATGTTTGTACACTTACCTCCAAATGTTTATTGAATGGAGAGAACACCAAAAATCTTCACTTAGTGCATGATAAACTTAGTCCCATCAGGCATACCATAAACTATTATAGAATCAATCTACACCCTTGGTGAGGGTTCTTTAGGCTCTCTCTAATTGAGCTATAATATTGGGACAACCCCACGTTGTTGTTCACCTATGGTGGGGTTGAACCTATGTATAAGGATAACTTCCTCTTGATGCTCACCTAAACTAATGTTTATCATAGGTAAAAGGGTTAGAAATGGGGAAAGGGATCCTAAGAAGGATAAAAGGTGATGCACTAAAAATAATGGGAGACTCCCATAAGCTTGAACCCATATGAGATATATAGGAGACAATGCTAGTTCACACAACCTTAAAATCTAGCTGATTGCATAAGTGTTTAATAGAAGAGATTTAGGAAGCAATGAATGAAAACAAAGAGATGTTTGAAGACTCACTGAGAGATCACATTAATGGCATAAAGAACACTAATCCAAACTTGTAAATAGCTTTAAAATACCCTAAACAAGGTCAAAAAGGAGGAAAATGGATGAGGAATACTCTCCTTCACACAATGTCATCATACACAACTCACCAAACATAGACCCAAGGCAAGAGATAGGTAAATAAATTCTTATATTGCATCAAAAGGTAGTTCTTACAAATGCTTGATAGGGTTTAGCCTAATCAAGCTGAACATATTTTGCAATATCTCATAGAGTATCCCCATCTCCCATAAAGATAAAAATTCTAAAATATAAGAACCCTTATAATGGAGAAGAGAATGGATAATATATAAAAAGGGAGAAGAGAGAAGAGGGAACACACCATCCAAGAACAATCACTGAGCTGCCACCTTTCAAGGCATGCTCCACCATCTTTTTGGTCCAATTAGGACTAATCCATCATTACAAGATAAACTAATTTTTTCTAATAGTTTTCAAGTTCTTATTATTGGCTAAGAGACCCATATTAGAAGACAAGGGTTTGCTTTATAGATGATGATTTATGATACTTTTAAGGAGAAAATATCTCCAAAGGCTCTGATCAACATTTAATGCTCCATTGTACTCTCTAATTCCCAAGTCCCTTTGTATCTATCCTCCACACCACCTTCCACTTGCTTTCACATAAGGACAAAGTCCTCATACCTTGAACCTAACAGAGTCATGCCATGTCTACTATAGGTAGCTATATGTTCTTTTTGAACTGTGAATGATTTTACTATCATATTTATACCTTGGTGTGCCCTTTACTGCAAATCATGAACATGGATATATGATAGACTGAAAACCAATCTCCTTTATTAGTTTTTAGATAGTCAATATATCCACCTGGACATATCTATATCATTTGAATGGCTAACAGCTTGATTATATTTATGTTAGGTCTAAAATGACCTATTTTATCTTTGTGCATCATGGAAACTAAGGTCTCATTACACACATGGACCCCTTTTAAAAAATAACAAACACAACCATGAAACAATCATTCATCTTAGAAAATGGGGTAGATAGGTTGTAAAACTTTATACTAAGAGTTGGACTAAGCTTTAATGGAAACCTCAAGTTCAAAATATTCACCTTGGCTCCAGCTGGATTGTCTCTGGATCTTGGTTTTATGTATTTACTTTACTTAGGTCAAAAATTGCTTCTTCAACCTCTATCAAAAATGTTCTTGGAATCACCTTTGCTCATTGGCTATTGATTGCCAACTTAGACCTATCAATTTATGCCAAACTATATTCTCCCTATTGGTCCCTAGTATTCACTAACTCAACTTTAACTTGCACCATTAGATCTAGATGTACAAAAAAATACAAGCCTTTAATCTAGATCCTCTGACTCTTTAACCTGATTGTATGTCATAGATCTTCGATGTATGATTGAATGTGAACCCATGATCTTACTGGGACCCACCATTTAAAATCAAATGGCTAATTCACAAGGCCCAAAATTGATGTTTGTGTGCCTATTTTTGACATTTATGTAAATGTATTTGACATCTATATGACCACCATAATTTAAACCCCAACGGTTTTTTACTATGTCTTAAATTTGACATCCATGTGCCTGTCATTAACATCTGTGAGACCATCAATTAAATCTACAAGACCATCAAAATTTGAATTCCAATGTTTTTTTTTTATCATGGCTTGAATTTGACATCTACATGAACATTTCATTCTATAAGCTATTCATTTCTACATGATGTGCAAGATAGTCTTGCTCACTTAGGCTTGTGATACAAGCTATTATTTGATCTTTGGAAGCTCTAATGAATCCCCTAAGGATTGTGCAACTTGTCCCTAACCTTGAACTACTTAGACACCATGAAACCTTCTTGGATCTTCTTCTTTGTAACTCTATACCTTTTTCAATCCTTTGGTCCACTTATTCCATCAAACCATGCAAAATATTTATATGTGGGACAAATTTGGCCAATATTAAGTAGGGTAAAAACAACTTGAATGGTAGGAAAGGCATGATATAATGGTATATGATATGTTAGAGGTGTTTACAGATTAGTATAAGATAGAATGGTAAGGTATAAAGAATAATGTTAGTATTATGGTACAATTGAAATGGGCCTCATAGACAATGCTTCATGTCTCTCAAGCAAAGTAATACTTGAGGTGTATAATGTTCATTAGTTCATCAAGTTCATCACCATTTGGTATAATGAGCTTGTATGATTTAGTGCCATAGTTTGAAACAATGATGAAAGGGCCGATCTAGTTGGGTTTGAACTTACCTTTATGTTTCTTCACTATCATGGTATTCTATTGGTTTTCTTTAAGTATAAGATTACCAAGTTTTAATTTCTTTGTATGACTAGTTGATTATAGTGGCCACATAGTTAGTTATGGTATGATTGAAGGTTATTGACTACAACCATGCATTTTTCATCAAGTAAATCTAGCTCTTACAAGTTAACTACTCGATAGTCTTCATCATCTAGGTTATGCTTCAAAGAGATGCATAAAGAAGGTAACTCAACCTCAATGGGAAGAATGGTCTTAGTGTCATAAATAAGTGAGTATTGAGTGGCCCCTATTAGAGTATAGTGGTGGGTATGGTATGCTCAGAGGGTGTAAAATAATTTAAGGTGCCAATCATGGTTTTCATCATTGACAATATTTTTAAGAATGCTGACAATGGTTTTGTTAGATGCTTATACTTGTCTTATATCTTATGGGTAATAGGCAGTATAAAAATGTTGAGTAATTTTCTACTTGACACATAAAAATTTGACATCCTTATTTTTGAATGATCCTCCATTATTAGATATAATGTTAGATGGGATACCATAGTGGTAGATGAGATGCTTGAATATGAATTTGGAAATTTGATTTCTAGTCATGTAAGTGAGGGGTATAGCTTAAACCCACTTAGTGAAATATTCAGTAATGGTAAGGATGTGTTTATGGTCATTAGATGAGGTGGGGTTTATCTTCCCAATGATATAGAGGCCCCAAGTAACAAATGGTTATGGTGTGAACATTGGTTTTAGAGTCTTGACTAGGGCATGAATCAGATTTACATGCCTTTGACATTTGTCACACTTTTGAACATATGTAATTACATCTGCATCCATCATTGGCCAATAATACCTAGTACATAGAATATTTTTGGCTAGGATGGCCCTACTAGTGTGGGTTCCACAAACTCCACAAACTTTCCATAATGCTAATGTTGATTCTGTCAAATTTAAACACCGAATTAGAGTTCCATCAAAACTATGGTGGTAAAGGGTTGGTCTGAGTAAGATATAACATGAAGCATGGTGGATAAAGGCCTTGGATTATTTATAGGATAGGTCTGGTGGCATAATATGGTCATGAAGATAGGCATAAAGGTTTGAATACCATATAGAGTTGGGACCAATAATATCATAGATCATTGTGATGGTTGAAGGTTCATGAGCTGGTGTTAGAATATTTTCAAAGAGGAATTAATATTCTTTTGCCATGTCTATATGATGAATAAAAGATCCAATAGTGGCCATGGAATCTATTGTTCTGTTATTGGCCCTTAGTATATGCTCAAAATGGACATTAACAGTTTGTTGTTTGAGAGTGTTGACCATGGCCTTGTATGGTACCAACTTATGATCCTTGGTCTAAAAATGGTTTGTAACCTGATTGATGATTAACTAATAATGACCATACACCTTAAGATGTTGAATATTCGAATGTACCACCTAGAGAAGCCATGTAACAAATGCTTCATATTTGACAATGTTATTAGTACAAGGAAAGCTAATCCATAATGATTTATGGATAAGATCCCCCTATGGTGTTATAAACAAAAGGCCTACCCCTAATCCATGTGCTATTAACAATCCATCAAAATAAAACTTCAAATGTTGATCCTCAAGAGGTGTTTCAATGATGGTCATAATAGACTTGTAGAGGAATTGGAATGTTATCAGTTATGTATCTACAAGGGGTACTTCAGTAAGCTGATCTATAAAAACCTATCCCTTGATGGATTTTTGGTTGACATATTCTATCTCAAACTCATTGAGAAGCATAATCCATTTTTCCATGTGGCCTTGTAAATTTGTTTTAGATAGTAGATACTTGAGTGGATCTACTTTAAAAATAGCTATGGTCTTGTTGTTTAACATGTAATGTCTTAGTTTCTAAGCTACAAATGTTGGGGGGGTGGAGGTAATCCAAGAACAAACACACCTGTTCTAATTCCACCTGTTAGGATCTTGCTCCTCAGAAAGAGCACAGTATGATTACCAAATATAAGCAATTGAATATGCGGAAATAACCAGAAACACAAGTAACTAGAATTCACCAATAGCACAGAATATGAGAGACAATACACTATCTTGTATTAACACTATACAGAAAAGAATACAATCAAAGAGCCGCCACACTCTTTCACCTTACAGAGGTTCGCCACACCTCAAGTGTACAGTAATTATTCTCACACACACTCTCCTACACAAAAAATGGTCCCAACAACCAAATCACACACAGAATTGGTGTTCACCTCACCAACCAGTCAGTAATAACCCTGCCGGTACACCAAGCACTCTACAGCACTTCAAGCTGATCTCTCATGAACCTGCGACCTGCAATTCAAAGACCAAACTTACATGTAGATCCCCAATGAGCTTGCAACAACCTACAACTCACAGATCTTACAACTAGAAGGAACTCTTCCTTTCTATCTCATGCATTTAAACAATACATGCCAATGGGTCTATAAATAGATCCCTAACTCAAACAATAACTTAGACTCTTAATTTAGACAATTATCCTCGCAGCCCAAGACTCTAACTGGTCTCAACATGCAAACTCTTCGTTCACTTAACTAACTGTCCGTGAAACAAGCAGTTCTAGAACACACAGGCGATCGACCTCGGTCCCTGCTTGTCTGGTTCTATCGACGTCGGCTGACTTCTTGCCGTCGCTGGTGGCCTTCTGCACTAGTATCTACCGACGTCAGTCCTGCTGCCAACGCCGGTGCTCCTAGATCTCAGCAACCTTCTGTTCCACAGTTTGCAAAGGGTTGAAGCTTTTAGCTCCACAACCTAACAATCTCCCACTTGGAGATAAACAGCTACAACCTGTACCTGTACACCGTCTAATTTGTTCCCTTGGCTTTGTATCCCTCCTCAAGATCACTCTTGAAGACCAACCACCACAAAATCCGTGGTGCAAAACCTGTCATCCAAATTACCTGCCACATCCACATCTACAACCATGTAGAAAAAGAACTTGACCCTGCATAGCATGTGCACCTACTGCTGGTCCCACTGAACTGCCCTTCAGTATTACTTTCCTGGATTGACTCCAAACTTGTGACAACTCCCACTGCTTGGGAAAACTCAGGTTTAGTACATACCATGCACTCAACCTCATTATGTGAATCAAGACACCTGTTCTATGAACTGTCTAACCATCGGCGTGCTAACCGGTCTCACACAATCATCCTAAAACAAAGTCAACAAGACCTCCATGTCTCTAGAACACACTCATGCCAAAGAATCTTGCTACTCCCAGATTCTCCATGACAAACACCTGAACTAGCTTTACCTTTAGTTCAGCAATACCTGTATATGTAACCCTGCAACAAGCACATCATACAAAAAATAGGATAATGTAGCTAATATTATCCAACCTGGTAAAGAGAAACACAATGATCAAACCTCCATTGCCCTGCAGCTAATACAAGATCATATACCCTGATCTTCCATCTCACGTATCCATTTCCGCTCTTCTTCATCCTTAACATCCATTCATCTCTCAGTGCTTACTTCCAGCTGGCAACTCTACCCAAAACACCTGTTTGGTTCTCCTCCAAGGAATCACATCCTCATCCATGCCAAGCTCCCATTGTTTCCTGGATCTACCTGTTCTGCTTCTTCAACAACTTCCTGGTCCTATGCCATAAGTGAGCAACAAGTAGTGTAAAGAAGGGAAATGATGAATTTAAGAACTTAATTACAACTTCAGTCCTCCATATGGGCGCTTGAGACTCCATGACAACTAGCTGTCCACCCAAAATTTGTCTCAGTAACCGATGCCGGTCACATCTCAGTCTACAGCCGACTGATGTCGGTTCCCTGCGACTGCCTCCCTGCCGACGTTGGTTTCCCCTGGCCGACGCTGGTCCTTATCTGCCCTGAGTCACCGACGTCAGGCTACACATAGCTGATGTCGGTCCCTGTCTGGACACCGACGCCGGTTTTCCTGCCGACGTCGGTCTCTGTGTTTTTCTTGTGAGACCTGACTTTTTCCCGCGAGCTCCTTTTGGATCAAACCCTTATCCAAATCACCCTTGCTCTGCTCAGAATTCCTCTGCACCTTGTGCTGAACTCTATCCATCACTTTCTCCTTGAAAACCAAGGCTTTCCTATTCTTGTCACTAACATCGGATTCCTCAAGAAACCTCACCTTCTTCTTCTGCATACAGAAACCATGATCCATGCCTTCCAAATCTAAAAGCATACTCTTTGACTCAAGAACAAGCATCTCCTTCTTATCTATGTGACCAAGCCTATTAAGCCACATCTCTGAATCTACAGCTGAAGTAGATAACCCAGAAAGAGAATCAGTAAAACAAGTAGATAGATAAAGCGTACCTACTTTCTTACCTCTAGCTACAACAAGTGTACCCTTGGTAACCTTCCAAGAGTCCGCTGTGAGAGTTACTGTGCAACCCTCATCACCTAAACTTCTAACATAAATCAGATTCCACTTCAAAACTGGGACATGCATGACCTCCTTTAACACCCATGTGTCACATGTCTGCAATTTCAGCTTCACTTTACCTTTGCCAACAATCTGACAAGGCTTACCATCCCCTACACAAATTTCTCCAAAGTCTCCCTGGACATACTCATGAAAAAATTCCCTATGTGGGGATGCATGAAAAGAGGCACCTGAATCTAATACCCAAGATTCTACTTTATCTAAAGAACATACCAGAGCATCCTGTGTAATGTAACCCGCAACATCTGCTTCTTCTCCATGTCCTTCATGCTGATCTTCACCTGATCTATAATCTCTCTTTAAGTGCCCTTGCTTTCCACATTTCCAGCAGGTTATTCTGCCATACCTGGACTTGGATCTCCTGCCTATTTTCGACCTTGATCTCCCACGCTCTGTCTTCTCTCTTGGCCTTCCTCTTCCTTCAACACTCAAATCATCTCCAGATGATTCACCTGTGCTTTTCCTACGTATCTCTTCATTCAAGATCACACTCACAACATCATCCACTTTTAAGACTTTTGAAGGAGACACAGTATTAGAAACTGCCATTACCAAACCTTCCCAACTTTCAGATAATGAACACAAGATTAAGAGAGCTCTAATTTCATCATCAAATACAATATTGACGGAACTTAACTGGTTTACCAAACCATGGAAATCACTAAGATGGCTATGAACAGATCCACCTTCCAATATTTGCAAATTAAATAAACGCTTCATAAGAAATACCTTATTAGAAGAAGAGAGTTTTTCATACAAATTTGCCAAAGATTTCATCAACTCCACCGTTGTCTTACACTGTGATAAGCTGGAAATCACAGATGATTCAAGACTCAATCTAATAGATCCTAGAGCCTTTCGATCAAGAACCTCCCATTCTTCATCTTTTATATCCAAGGGTTTGCTAGCAACCCCACCCAACGGTAAGTACAAATCTTTGTGATACATATAGTCCTCAATCTGCATCCTCCATAATTGGTAGTTCTTGCCATTAAACTTTTCCATTCGTAGTTGACTATTTTATGCCATTGCTCAACTCCCACTCAAACAGAAACCCTGTGAGTAACCTGTAATCAAAACACACTTCCCAGATCTACACCAATCTGTTAGTATCCCAACCAAAAGCTCTGATACCACTTGTTGGGGGGGTGGAGGTAATCCAAGAACAAACACACCTGTTCTAATTCCACCTGTTAGGATCTTGCTCTTTAGAAAGAGCACAGTATGATTACCAAATATAAGCAATTGAATATGCGGAAATAACTAGAAACACAAGTAACTAGAATTCACCAATAACACAGAATATGAGAGACAATACACTATCTTGTATTAACACTATACAGAAAAAAAATACAATCAAAGAGCCGTCACACTCTTTCACCTTACAGAGGTTCACCACACCTCAAGTGTATAGTAATTCTTCTCACACACACTCTCCTACACAAAAAATGGTCCCAACTACCAACTCACACACAGAATTGGTGTTCACCTCACCAACCAGTCAGTAATAACCCTGCCGGTACACCAAGCACTCTACAGCACTTCAAGCTGATCTCTCATGAACCTGCGACCTACAATTCAAAGACCAAACTTACATGTAGATCCCCAATGAGCTTGCAACAACCTGCAACTCACAGATCTTACAACTAGAAGGAACTCTTCCTTTCTATCTCATGCATTTAAACAATACATGCCAATGGGTCTATAAATAGATCCCTAACTCAAACAATAACTTAGACTCTTAATTTAGACAATTATCCTCGCAGCCTAAGACTCTAACTGGTCTCAACATGCAAACTCTTCATTCACTTAACTAACTGTCCGTGAAACGAGCAGTTCTGGAACACACAGGCGACCGACGTCGGTCCCTGCTTGTCTGGTTCTGCCGATGTCGGCTGACTTCCTGTCATCGCCGGTGGCCTTCTGCACTGGTATCTACCGACGTCGGTCTTGCTACCGACGCCGGTGCTCCTGGATCTCAGCAACCTTCTGTTTCACAGTTTGCAAAGGGTTGAAGCTTTTAGCTCCACAACCTAACAACAAATACTATAACTAAACAAGATTTTTCAATGGGCATATAATTGTGCTCATATGCAACCAATGTACAGCTTAGATAATACACAAAATGTTATTTTAAATTATTATGATGTTGAGTTATAAGTTGCCCCAGGGCTTTGTCTATTGAAAAAGTATATAGTAAGAATGGCTAACCTGGCATTGGAGGCAACAAAATAGGTAGATTGGTAAGGTATTCTATTAAACATTGAAAGGATTTTAGCATTCATCATCCCAATTAAATATTACACCCTTTTTAGTAGGTGTGTAAATGAATGAAATTTATTGGATAATTGAGAAATGAGGCATATGATAGATTGAATTTTACCCTACAAACTATAGAGCTACTTCAAATTAGATAGTGGTGGCATTTGGGTAATGGATTAAACTTTGGCTAGATCGACTTCAATGCCTTGATGAGACATAATGAAGGCTAGCAATTTGACTAAAGTAAATCTAAAAACACATTTATTAGTATTAAGTCTGACCTTGTATTCATGTAGTCTCTCAAATATCCTTCGTAGTACTGCTAGATGATTGACCCTAGTCTTAGATTTCCCTAATAAGTCATTGATGTAGTCTTCAACAATGTCATGTATCATATCATGAAATATGATGGTCATAGCTATTTGGTATGTGGTCACATTATTTTGAGACCAAGTGGCATAACTTGATAAGAAAAGTTTCCCCATAAAGGGGTAAACATTGTTTTATGTTGGTCTTTTGGCACAATATATATTTGGTTCTATCCTAAAAAACCTTCCATTAGTGAAAGCACTTTGCACCTGGCTATGGAATCAACAATCATGTCAATGTTTGGTAGATGAAAGTCATCCTTGGGGCAAGCCTTGTTTATGTCTCTAAAATCAGTGCAGATCCTAATTATTTCTGGCTTCTTAATGATTGGTACAACATTTGAGATTCAATCTTAATAGTTAATTGGTTAAATACATCTCACTTCCAAGACTTTTTTCAATTCTTTCTTTGCTAATACAGCAATGTGAGGAAGTAACTTGTGAAATTTTTGTTTTACAATCTTAGCATCAGGATGTATAATAAGATGGTGTACAACCAAGGTAGGGTTCAAACTTGGCATGTCAGAGTAGGCCCAAACAAATATATCAACAAATTCCCTCAAAATGGTTGTAAAGATGTCATGCTCCTCCTCAATAAGGGACATGCCTAATTTGATCCATTTAGGGTCATTTGGAGTCCTGATGTTGACCTTTATAGTGTCATCCACAATAAGAGTTGAACCATCTTCCAGAATTGTTGGAAAAGATTGAAATTGGCCTATAATGGCTGAGTCCTTTATTTGGACTAGCTCTTC
The DNA here is from genome assembly GCA_037957365.1 of Torreya grandis. Taxonomy (NCBI): domain Eukaryota; kingdom Viridiplantae; phylum Streptophyta; class Pinopsida; order Cupressales; family Taxaceae; genus Torreya; species Torreya grandis. The sequence continues at coordinate 1,513,040 of JARHVA010001127.1, forward strand.
AAGCTCTCTTAGGTAAGAGGAGTCCAAATCTCCCAATGGTAAGTATGACCAAGTGACAGACACTATTGGAAATTTTTGAATGATTTGGTCAAAGGCATCTTGTTTGGCAAAAATGAACTTGAACCCATAGGCAAGTTATTCATTGGTGGGCTCTTGAGCTATGTTTTAGGAAGGTTGAACACCCCCATTTAATGGCACCTAAAATAGGTTTTCACCACTAGACTTGCCTTTCTCTTTACTTTTACCTTGGTTCAAAAGCACCTCAAAGATGTTTTCACTTTGGGACCTCAATGTTTTATTCATTTGTTTGTGGATAAGGGTGTTCACCCATTATCCAAAATATGATGCAAGATCTAACTTGATTGATAAACATTATTTTGTAGTCTCTCAATGAGACATTGTCCCTTAGGCCTAGAAAATTGAAAAATGCATCATCATTCTCAAACTCATCTACAAGCACTATGGATTCTTGTTAGTCTTAGGTTATAATTTGAGGGTGATATAATGGAAGTGGATTATTGTGAATGACTATTCTAAGGGTATAAATGGTATTAATATCAAGCATATTAGTATTAGTCAGGTCTTTGTAAGAGATCTAATCGGACTCTACTTCATTGTTGGCATCATCATCACTAGTAATTAGAATTAGAACATGAATAAGATATGTGGGGTCACCCCCATGAAATTTAAATATAATACCATAGGTTCCTCTATAATGAGTGGAAAAAATTAGCTCAAGTGTTCCTTGCTAATTTTGGCCGAGACTTCCTCCTTGATAGGTGTGCTTCTCCATGATCTTGTTAGGTATAGGGTACTTGGTATTTTGATAAAAATTAGATAATTTGTCATTATACAACCAAGATTCATCATCTGTAAGAGGGTCTTATCCTTGGCTAATGACTAGTGTGAAAATGATAGGTGTTGTATTATGTAGTTTGCCTTTGTCCTTGCATTGCCATTCCATGCAAGGTGGTTTGGCCTTATGGCTTTCATAGGACTTGGGGTTTTATGGAAGATTTGAAACATGGAATGTATCATGGTTCAAATATTATTTTGGGCCATTAGTCGAGATGGTATAATGATTAGATATTTTAAAAAGTGGTATATAGGAAGATGAATCAAGGGTATCAGGGTTAATGTAATTAGCCTCAGTGACTAATAGGTATTTCCTTCCCTTTATCTTTTTTGGGAACTATATTTAAGCCAAAATGGTAATTATAGCTTTCATACTCAACTTCCAAATGTTTATAATGTTTGTATGGTTGTAAATCTCCATAGATAGTGACCTTCATACCTAAATGGGAGAATTTGTTATACTAGTGTAATGTAGAAGGGATTGCATGAGTTCATGTATCCAAGGCCTACCCAAGAGAAAATTATATGAAAATAAAGGTATAACACATGGAATAAGGTATCATGGGCCAAAGGCCCAATGATAATTGGCAAGCTGATGGTACCTTGTGATTCTCATTCTTCATTATCATAGGCTTTGATTATGATTATTTCTGGCTAGAGATCAGCTATCATGTATCCAAGGATCTTGGTGAGATTTAAAGACATAACATTTAGGCCTAATCCATTATCTATGAGGAAATGCTTCACTTTGTTCTATATTATGACAACTTTGATGTACAATGGATTGTTATGCATAGGGCCAAGGAATGATATATCACTTTGGTCAAAGCTTAATTTTTGGCTTGGTGCTAGATGTCCAACCAAAGCTTGGAATTTATTTTGGATTTTATCATTTAGAACTTGAGATTGGCCAAAGAACTATGTCAATATGTTCTTATAGATGGTTGATGTGTGAAACAAATCCAAATGGAGATTTATATAGGTATTTTTTGAAGTTATTCCATACTATCAAATAACTTATCTTTCACAATAGAATATGGTGTGTTCCTATCTAGAACATTGTGCTGGATGGGTGGAGTGGAAAATTATTGGGGACTTAGTATGGTAATCTTTGATAATCAAGTTGTGATTGCACATTCAAGATTAGATACAAGACCATTGTTCTTAAAAAATGATGGTTGAGGGGGGCCAGATAAGATAAGTCTTAGTTGCTAGTGTACTTGTATGTGGTCATAAGGCAAGGATGAGTTATCAATATAAGGTCCAAAATTAGTAACCCCTACTTACTAGTACACCTGTATGTAGTCCCAAGTTAAGGAAGGATCACTAACATTGGTTGGTTGATTGGAATTAGATAGTAATGGTATTGTTTGATTGGTACTTGGTCTTGGATTGATGCAAATGGTAGAAATGCAAGCTCTTGTAATATGGTCTACAAATTTATTATAGTTATGTGCAACTATTTGGTAAGTATATTAGTTTTTGATATCATTCTAGCCTTGATTTTATCCATTTAGTTGACATTATTATTGATTTTATTATTGTTATCTCAGTTATTGATAAGGTTGTTGCTATTATTTTGACCTTTGTTGTTATTTTTGTTGGTTGTTAAGTTGTATAAAGGGGTTTTGATAAATACCTATGTTTTGATTGGATGTAAAAGTTCTATTATCCAATGTTATCTCCCCATTTTCCAACATAATTTGAATAAGATGTTTAATTTACACACAATGGCATAGATTATGTCCATTAGCCTAATGATATTCACAAAATTCATTTTGCCTGTACTAATATGGATAAGGAATTCCCTTACTATAATGTTTCAGAATAATCCAACTAAAAAATTAGCAGTGCCTAGCTTGCAAAATATGGCTTTAATTGGTTCTATAAGGTCACTAAAGACACAATGAGTAGACATAGTTCTCCTTGAAGGAGGGGTTTGCAAAGGTAAAGGTTGTTACATTTATTATGCTAGTCTAGGTTGTTGAACTTGATGAATTAGTTATTGGTTTAGAGTAGTTTATACATGTGATGTAGGCTGAGCAGATGGTGTTTTCACCACTTGGACATGTCATGACTTAGTTACTCCATTTCTAACAACATTATTGTTATGATTGAATGACTTGGAATTTTCAAAATTATTAGCCTGGGTTGGTTATGATACTTATGTTTGGACTTGGTTCTAGTTATAATTTTGGCCATTACTTTAGTTTTGACTCTGGTTCTAATTTACCAAGGTAAGATTGATAATTATTTTGTTAATAAGGGACTTTTTTATCAACAAATATTTGTCGATGATTTCCTTGAAAGTGTGTGCATATTATAACTCTAAATGATAAGATATCTCACTGTGTAAATTCTTAGTAAACACAACAACTAATTGCTTATCTGGTAAACTATGAGTAAAATGGATGGTAAGTATTCTTCATCATTAAATATAACTTGAAAAATTTCACTATCCTTATGTTTTTCTTGCATCAAATCTACCAATAAAATCTCATGTTTGATATTGTAGAAGTGTTGCACAAACTTGTCTGAAAGATCATCAAAATTAGAGACTGAGTTCTTAGGCAATTTCAAGAACCATTCTAAGGCTTGCCCTACTAGACTCCAAATAAATAACCATAGGAGGTATATTTTGTTTTAGGACATTGGTTGAAAAGCAACAAATAATTTTGTTAAATAGGTCTTGGGGTCTCCTTTACCCTTATATTTTTCAAACTTTGGTGGTTCTTACCCTAGAGGAAATGGTATTTTTAGATATTCCATGTTGAATGTGTAGGAACACATGTCATCCAACTTAAAATTCTTGGTCTATTTCCCAAATTAGATGGAGGCAATTACATCCTTCATTTTTTACAGTTTTTATGCTAAGAAACTTGAGTGAACATTGGCTAGAGGTGGAGACTAGGTAGTCAAAAGTGGATTACTTTGATTGGGGTATAGTAGAGGCATGGTTTGTTATGGAATATTGGTTTGGATAGGGAATTGACTAGGAATATGCATATATGGATTAGGATGCAATTTTTGAAATTGCATGCATTACAGCGCAATATTCTAGTTTAGGTTGGGTATGTAGGCCTAGTTTTAGGGAAATTATGGCTGAGATGGAAGTATATGGATTTGAGTGAAGTAATATCCCTCCCACGGTTGAATAAGAAATTATTATCGACTAGTAAAACCTAGATAATTAAGGGGAACTTATGAACCAAGGCCTTATTATTAGATTTATGGCACATTAAGAATGAAAGGTAATTGTTTCCTAACTAGTATTTGTGGAATGGTAAAACCTCTTGGTTTCACAAACCCATGTTATGAAGTAGACACTTGTAGAGTGTTCAACATTTTTCATTGACCAATAGATGTACGTTGTTTATTAGACATCATTTGTGATGGTAATGGTATGTTGGTCTGTGGTTGAAGAGGTACGTTCATCACTACCTAATGAGGTGGAACATTGGTTGCCTCCTGTTAAGGTGGAAAAATATTTTATCTCTACTACATTGGTATGTTGGATTGCACCTATTTTTTTATAATTTTAGTCATCACATATTATGGTAGAGTAACATTTGTCACATTTTGTTGAGGCAAGACACTATTTTGAGCTTAACTACTTAATCCTTATGGTTGTATGCTTGAAGAAGTAGTTGGTTGGAGATTAGAGGTAGTTGGTTGGGGTTGGGAGGTAGAAGTTCCTTCCCCTTGTGTTTGTGAACCACTCATGATGTTAAATAAAGGTACATTTTATTATGGACTAGTTGTTTATACCATTACACCACTTTGGTCTAGATTGGATGACACTTGCATATTATCTACTGTGTTTAGCTCATTCATCTTCATAGAAATAAAAGACACTTTTTCAATAGATGGGGCATTGAATATGTCTCCAATTGAATTAATTTACATGAATTGGTATATACCCTAATTTTATTGGCCTATCAATTTTATTAAGAATCCTATTGAAGGATCTAGCTTGATAAGTGGAGTATTTGACATGGTCATATTATTGAAATTTCATGTTAAGTCCAAATAGGTTTGGTATGCTATCTGCATATATATGAAGTGGTACTCCATGAGGCCTTTTCCTATGAAAAAAATACATGGGTCCTAATATAGCATAAACACTAGATATTAAGGATTTATAAAAGAGGTTTGTTTAATGTTTTGGTTGTAAGGCATGTCATAACGCACTTGAACTAGACTTGGAAAATTTTTATGGGAGAAGTTTGTTGGAAACTTAGCCCCTACCTTCATGGATCTAATTAATAATTTTTATTTGTTCATAAGTGATGATAAAAAAATAAGGGTCATAGGCTGTTGGCAACATAATGTAGTAAAATTATTGCTGAACTTGGTCTACAACTGACAGTACACTAGCTAAGTACTAAGTTATTTGCTCTTGGTCTTACTCTGAGTATGGAGGTGTGTTAAAAAAATAGTGAACTAAAGTATCTTGGATTTTTTCCCCCAATTGAGTGTTGTAAGGTGGATATGGATCCATTTAATAAATGACATCATCACCATAGGGGTCTTGAACAAAGTCATCTTGCATGACCACATTACCATATCTCAGATTGTACATGGCTCCATTATGAGCATAGTGAGACATCTTCAAATCAATGGTAAATGTTTCATGAAAAGGATAGAGTTATATAAAATATTAAAATTAATGTACAAAAGATAAATGGTTCAAACTTTGTCTAACTTGATCAAAGGATGGAGTCATATCTCCAAAAAGGTTCTATGCTAAAACTTAATATAAAACAACCTAATGTCAAATGTCTAACATTAAATGTCTCACAAAAAAAATTCAAGTGGATGAAATAAATAAAAAATGCTAAACTCTAGGTTCAAGTGTTCCAAATAAGTCTAATCTAAGAAAATAAAAGTTGCTAGGTCTTTTGGCCAAACATGACATCAAAATCTAGGCTCAAAATAGGTGTGTTAGGAATTTTGGTAAAATAAACACAAAAGCTAGAATTTCAAACAAAGGGATATGATTTAATCTAACAAATCTAAAACACTTGGGCATGGACTAGGAATTCAAATTTAGACATGAACTTGGTCAATTGGTATAAGGCATGAAGCAAAATTCACAAATAAGATATGATATTTCTCCCAAATTTAGGCACAAACAATAGTTTCAAAAGTGGATAATTAATTAACCTAAGTTACAAAACCCAAAATAGAAATATCGGTGTTTAGGCCCAAATTACTTAAGGCATAAATAAAAATCAATCAATGTTTGAATTTTAACTTGTCAAGGTTAATTAAAAACTCAAATTAAAGAAAACTAGGCTTTTTTGTATAACCAATAAGCTAGACAAAGGTGAACGACATAATGACACACATGGATTGATTTCAAAAATGGAAGTTCAGGTACAAGGAAAATAAGTATATGAAATGATTTAAGTATTGTAAATATGCTATCATGCTCTAAATATATAATTAATGGTTGGTTTAAAGACTCCAAGGCATAAAATGTTGAAATAGATTAGGTAGCATAACATTACCCTTTCCAATCAAGTGACTCACACACAAAGATTTGTCAAAGGACTAAGGCAAAGGTATGGTGCCAAATGGATGACATAATGCCTCCTCAAAAAAATGAGTGATGTATACATAAGAATCATTTATCACATGGAAAAATAAATGAATAGATATATTAGACTCAAAGACCATGCAATAAAGGATAAAATGACATAAAACACCTAAGTGTAACATCTTAGATCCTAAAACGGACAAGGTTGCATAGTACTAGTGAATTCCATCTATATACATGTTTAACAAAGGATTTAAAGTGTTAATACAAAAATAAAAGTTCATGAATAAGTAGGGTTTTTACACCCCCTTTATCTCAATAGATTGTACAATGACATGGAACTTCGGTCTACTCACCTTGAATCAACAGTATGTTTACAACAAGTGGGGTTGTTCTAAAACTAAATTTTTGTGCATTTCTACATGGTCCCAAGTGTGGATAACATAATAAATGCTCATATCATTCGGATCCACATCAATTAGCTTATTGTGAAAAGGTCTTATTTTTTTACAACCACTACATCTATCACTTGCTTAGTGTAGTATGATGTCTGAGTTTTCCCTATGGTTCGAGGTAGTATCTTACTAATGGAGTTTTATTAACCACTCAAGCAAACATCCTAGTAAGTTGACTTCAATTTTTATATCCCACCATGGAGTAGGGTAAAAGTGATGTTAGGAGATGAATTCCTAGGTCAATACTTCCATAGAGAACCCATGAGGAAGCTATGAACTCTCACAAGCTAAAAATCATGAAAATAAATGATAATTGAAAATACTTTAGGGTCACATTTAGATCACCAAAACCATATGGATTTGATGAGAGCCTTAATGATAGTATTTTCATACCTTTGGATAAGGCATAAATGTAAATAAATAAAACTTTTGGTCACCTAAGTTCCTTAAAGGGGATGGGGGGGAGAGCATACATGCATCAATCATTTTGCAAAAATAAACAACTTTGAAAGAACAAGCATAAAAAAAATTATCTTATGAGTATGCAATATAAGTGGAGTGTTTATTTTAATGCACCAAATCAAAATGTTTATGAAATTTGGCCCCTTGGCCTTCGTTGAAAAAATTGTAAAAACATTCACAAATAACTAAGCATAAAAATAATTAGATTCTTTTTAGGCATCAAATAAAATGTACAAGATTTAATCACTTTCAAACTTGTGCCCTTTTTCTTGCTTTGGTCCTACACTTTTTAGAGGTTTTTTTCTTGATTTGAAGCACTTTTATAAATGGAAAAAACACTTATTAAATGTTTCTCTCAAGTTTTGTCTATTTTTTTTGTTACAAAGATCAACATCAATCTATGCATGGATCAATGTTGATTTATATAAATCGATGCCAGTTGGTTAGGGATCGACATCGATTCCTTCTTACCTACAAATATAAAGGAAAATAGAATACATTTTCTCATAGAAGTATAGTTATCAAAATGAGCATAAAACCAACAAATAATACTAATTCTTATATGTAAATACTCAGCACAATGATATTCAAGCTATTAATAACAAAATGAAAACTAGAAATCTTGAGAGTAACTTGTCAAACTCATTTCCACCATGCCTTGGTCTGCACATAAGGGTCAATGTCGATCCTAGGTGGATAAAAATCAATTCTAGTAAGATCGACATCGATCTTTGTGTAAAATTGTGTGTTACTAAAAAATAAAATATGTGAAAAATACAGGTAAAACTTGATATTTGAATATTCTTAAGCATTCTTTATCAAAATTAAAATTTTGATATTAGTCTCCTTGCATGCATGGGATGATCCATAAGTTTCCATCAGGTGTGCCATTTGTGATCATAGGAATCCAAGAAGGGAGGTTAGTAACATCTTAGTTTAAGCAATAAAAACTTCAATAAACACACTAACACTTACACTCCAAGCCTAGATCTTAGGGGTGAGTTTAGTCACCAAAGACAAATGAAAAACAACAAAAATACAAAAGACAACAAATCTTTTACCTTCCTTGGGAACTCCAAATGCATTGTTGAGTGGCTTGCTCGGCTTGTGCATCAAAGAGTCTTTGGTAAATGAAGTTTGTTGGCTCCTTCTCTCCTTGGAACCATTGGTTTTTATGTGGCTTAATGTATCTTGGCTCAATATTTTGGCATTATAATATTGCTTGCAAAAAAATAGCTTATGTCTCTCTCCAAATTTGCATTATAACTTTGGCTTTTGAGAGCTTAAAAGTCAATAAGCAAACGTTGTATTTATAGAAAATGGATATAACTTAAACCTTAGGAGAGTTAAGTTGGAGCTTAAACATGGAATGGGTTCAAACCTAACCTAGGTGAGTCAAATATAATACTAGTAGAGTTAATAATTGTCAATTAGTCATGATTTACAATGAATAGGTAAGGGTCTCCAAAATAAGATATTTTAAGATATTTTCAAAGAGATTGACAACTCATAAAGGCAATGATGATAGGATAGGATAATTGAATTTTTGAATTTATTTTTTTAGTTATTCACTAATTACACATGGATAATTCAACTAGGCATTTAATTTGGTTTAGTTTATTAACTAATTCTGATTAACCATTTATCATTTCCATAATTTGATTTAAGTGTGAAAGTTCCTCACTTAATAGGTCTATATGCCAAATTGATTGTTGTGATGCCACAAGATGATTAGGAATGAATCCATGAGATGTTTTTATTGCATATGATAGAATATCCCAATTAGGGATGCCTCAATGTGATTCTGAGCCTTGATTAATGATGCACAAGTAAATTTGGGATGTTTGATGATTCCTAAGATTAATTTGAAATGGTTGGTAGGAATCGATATGAAGTTCAATTGAAGCTAGTTGTGGTCAGTTTTAGGTGTCTACAACTGAAAAGCCAAGGCTACTAAATGATAAATAAAACTCAATGAAAAAGTGTTCCTTGGGTAAGAAAAGTGGAAACTAAATCAAACCAAGGATGTTTAAACATAGTATGATAAGTATAACATCAATGTATAAAGTAGTAACAAAATAAACTTTAGACAAATATGGAAGATAAAAATTGAAACAACATTGAGGAGTGAAAAGTAACAATCCAAACTCACTCAAGAATGGAAAGACTGCATGAAGTAAAACAACATTGGTGAGTGAGAAGTAACAATACAAATTCACTCAATAATGTAAAAAGTACGTAAATATAGAAACAGATGCAGTTGTCTACAAAAAGGAATGATTATGAATGTTTAAATTTTTTAAATGAAACCAAATAAATTATAGAAATGTAAAGTAATGGTGTAAATAAAATAATCCATAGTCACTCAAGCATATTGTTTTATTCTAAATATAGATAAAACTAAAACAAAGTAGTGCTAGAATGTTTTAAGTTATGAAGAAGAGGGAATATAGAAGGGGGGAAAACAAAATTAGAATCAAAATTTCCTATCAAGGGGGGAATGAAATGGGTGGTGGGGGAGATGTATGAAAAATAAAGGTAGAGAAATTATTTATCAATGTTAAAACACTAAAATTAAGTTTGTCAAAATAAGAGTAATTTCAACATTGAGGAATTTGAAAAACTTATCATAACAACACAAATCTCAGGTTATCAAATGAAGTATGAATATCATCCCATGAAGGTTATATGCATGAAAAGTAAAAAGGACCCACATTCCCACATCATGTCACCCATTCTTTAGGAACCCTTATAGAGCTATTAGTCTACTAAAAATATTGGGTACTTGCATGAGAAATTAGGTATAATTGTAGATAATTTTGAATTCTCCTATCCCAATATACTGGCCTACTGTACCCCAATAGATTTTAACTCTAGTATGATCCCAACTATGGAGTTTGAGCTTGGGTTAGGAATAGGAGATGTGATATGAATCATGTCTTTTATTGTGTTGTTGACTTATTGATTTTATATTACCTTTTGATCATTTCTTTTTTTTAAATGATTTGAATTTTAACATTTTGATGGATTTTTCTATTCTTCCTCCATACGGATTCGAAGAACCAAACATGAGAACTAAAAATGACTATCATTTAAAAAATTATAACTTGGTTGCTAATAAAGAGGAATTATAGAGCATGGTGTACAAGAGTCTTGTTTATTCATGTTAAATAAAAGTGATATCTTGAATATCAACCATGTATTTATATTTGGCAAAAAAAGTGAGTCGGCTTCCCCCTTGGTGATGAAATCTAAGTAGGTAGGCCTGGGTAGAATTTTTTGGTGATTTTTATATTTTTTAATTTGATACTGTGAATAAAATAAAAGTTAATGTGACTAAATTGATAAATTAAAATTTTCTAGTTATACTATGTGTGCTACCCTAAGCAATCAGGCAACAAAATGAAAGATGAATTAATTACTACCAATGTGAGTTTATTCCTTTTATTTGAAGAATAATGGGTCAATTGGGTTGATCAAGTATACAAATGGTACAAAATAAAATTGACTTGATTGATTCTATCATTTGAAGAATAGGCCAAAAACACAAAATCAAACAAGTCAACTGAGTCTCTTAGGAAATAATTAACTATAGAACTAAATTGATCTAGTCAACTTAGTTTACTATAGAGTTACACTTTTATAAAACTAAAAATAGTAAAAAACATGAATTAAATGATGAAAATAAATGACTAAGTTGGCTAGAATGAAATGATGATTTAATATCAACTTTTTATTTTTTTTGAAAATTTTGAATTATAATTTTTATACTATCATCTAGATGAATATTTTTAACCTGATAATAGAGTCGACTGAGTTTGAAGACCTATATGTAAAAAATCAAACTAAGTTGATCAAATTGATCTAGTTTTCTATGATTAAGATGATCTGCACAAATCCAAATAAGGTCGATCTGATCGACATTGTGTTAAAAATTATGCATAGAATGTTAGATTGAGATGATAGAGATGATCCAGTAATATAAAAATGAAATAAATAAGAAATGAAAATAAATTAATGTGTGAAGGAAAACCTAGAAGGGTTAGTTTCACATCAGGTTCACTAGAATATATACAAGATAAAGTGAATTTGATCTATAAATCAATCTTATCTCAGAGAAGATAAATCAAACTATCCATTTTGCTTGTGCTACATTTAGATAATCAAGGTCATGACCAATATGGATACACTAGACCTAAATAAGGGGTCTCTTACCATATAGTATCACTAAATAGGGTTCCAAAGCCTTTAATCAAGTAATACCACACAATAACTCTAGCTAGGTCCTATGGTTTGTTACAAAGTAAATTAAATCTAATCTAGTGCTCACCAAATCTTGTAGCACAAATGGGGGATAATAAACATAAACAATAAGCATGTAAAGTAAAAATTTACTCAATTCAATGTAGAGGTAATCCTAAGCAAGGATAGACAATACATTCATTATCCATTACTTATTAGAACTACCAAAATAGAGGAGTAAGAGTTAAGAATACTTATTTTGAATATGAACTCATCGAGGCTCAATCTCTCCTTTAACTAATGGTATTTTTCAAGAGGTTGTGGTGGTTTGTAAGGATCATATAAATAGGTCAGATTTGGGCTATAAGACTTCTCCTATGCATTCAAGACATTTTCAAAAGACAAGATTCTTATCCAAAGAAGTACGAAACCCTAAGCAATGACTCCTCGATTATAATGGTGGAAGATAAAATTATAAATAAGTGAAAATCAATGATTCTTTGTATTATAAATGAGGTGAAAGATGTGTTTATATAGCTAGATTTAACCCTAAACTCTTTCAAAATTTTAGCCACCGTAGTTGGCCCAATCAACCTAGTTAATTAATAAATATAATAGTTAGGTCCCAGACTAAGTTGGTTGGGATGACTTAGTCCTGTAACATGCTCAATCCTTAAAACTAAGACAACCCGATCGAATGCTTTTGGTAACTGGTAAAAAGGGGTTTTGGCTTATGCATGGGATATTTAAGGTAGTGAATTGTTTGGAGAGGAGTGTACAAGAGGTGTCAAAGCTTAAGGAAATGTATAGGAGGGCTTTGTGTTGGTTTTAGGTAGAGGTACATGGAACAACAATCTTGTGAAGCACCAATGTTTTGCCCACCCCTTTCTTAGTGCACCCCTTAAGGTGTGCACTTAGAGATATTGAGATTTGATGGGATCATGTAAGAGAGAAAACATCAATAATTGATCAAGTTTAAAAATATTATGTGTATACAATATCCACCAAAACTTTCACCAATATACCAGTATTGAAAGTAATTAATTGTTAATCCAAAAATAAAGAGTGCATATAGGTCAAGTTTGTTAAGACCCCTTATATCTCTCAAGAACTGATACATGGAAAGGAACTTATAGCACTGCAGTAACTTGACATTTGGTAGGATAATCAATGGAAAGTGGGTTCAATTAATCTAAAAAAAATTATTAAATTTTTTAGATGATCCACAAGTGCCTAAAAACACTTGGGCACAATAAATATCCATCAATTAGATCCAAACTGTCTAGTTTGTTATGCAAGAGTCTTGTCCCTTGTATAATGAATTTAGTTGTGTACTTATTAGTGAATTTTGATGTCTATACCTTCACATGGCCTGGGAATTTGTTGGACTTGTCAAGCTAACCACTCAGCCACTATCCAATCCAACTACACACCAAATTTATATCCCCCATTAGAGAGAGGGATTGAAATGATATTAAGAAATGAAACCCCAGATCAAACTCATATAAATAACTTAAAATGAGGTGATTAAATCATATTCACAAGTTAAAAAATAAATATAAAGGAATAACTAGGTCGTTTCTGAGTCACCCAAGTCCCTAGGAACAAGGAAAGAGCATATGATAGCCCTTCTTAGACTAAAAACATTTATAACATTAACAAGACAATAAGTTTGATAACAAATTTTTCCTTAAAAGGAACTTTAACCCACTTTTGTAATTCTATTCCATTGTTACTAAAGTATATCAATCTTTATAACACAATATAAGACTCAAGTTCAAGAGATTTAGTTTATATTCTACTATAGGCTTAAGAGGCCTAAATAACTCCAATAGGACAAAAATTGAAATTCAATCACCTACAACTTTATAAGGTTTTAAATATGTGAATTTAGGTATACCAAAGATGATCCATTGTTTGAAGTTACTCTTTATTCAATACTTCCCTCTTAGGCCAAATAAGCTACTAAGACCTATTAGGCCTTCTAGTCCTCTAAAGACCAATTCTTAAAGATATAATTTTCTCTATTAAGTTTTAAGACCAATATTAAACCTTTTCATATATCCATTAGGTTATTTTAAAAACATACCTTTCTCTTGAGGTCAATTCATTTGTACGAAATTGCTTTATTCTTCAAAACACAGTACAAGTAAGGCCTAATTACTCTCGTTTCAATATGTCAAAACATAAATTATCAATTTGTCAATGAAAATAACACTTTTATTATGTCTACACAAAAATATCAAAGTCTATTCAAACTTATCTCCTTAAGACCCAAAATTGAAGAAATTAAGTAATTTCCTCAACTCGCTATCAAGAAACCTCATAAATCTAAGTTTAAAGTGCACATAGTCAACTAGTACGATGTATGTACACCTCCTAAATAACTCAAAATACTTAAATCTATTAAAAACCCCTATTAGATAAATCTTCAAAAAAATTGAGAATTTTTAAAGGGTTAAAACTAATTTTATGACCTTTTTTGTAACTTTGACCCTTTAACTAGGGTTCTTCTAAGTTTTAAGAACCTGAGAGCTAATTATTGATGATTCATAGAAGGTAAAGCTTGTTTATTGAAAAAAATTATTGGATAAATAAATATAATTCACTCTTTAAACTTTACAACAATCAATTTTATGCCATGCAAAATATTCATCGACAAACAGAGGACTAATAACAAGGGTTTTATGGAAAAATAGGGTCTATGTAGAGGAAAAGAGGTCTGTTTGACATTAAATTCACTTTATTTATTTTGATTAACCTATATTATAGTGTAAAAATAATCTCACACAATCAATACTTTTTTTAGACTTATAAAATACTTTTACCTTTACTACAAAATATGCAAATACGGGGCAAACTATCCTATACTCAATCTTACAACCTAGACTTACAAATACAATGAAATCCTTTTATAGTTTTTAAGCACTTAATATAAAGGAAATACATTAAAATAACATATTTAAACATACGTCTTACACACATAAACAAAAAAATTCATTTATTTCAAAACAAAGACCTGTAGAATCCCTTATCTCTCCATTGTCCTTCATGGATTGAAATGATCTTCACTTTCCTCCATGAACCTTTATACACTACTAACTTATATATCCTCTAGCTACCTTTATTATGTTATCTAAATTCAATAATATTTTCATACTTATCTCTACGTAGTTGTAAGACTCCATATTGGGATTGGTATTAATTAAGACCAATATTATCTCTTTTTAAGATTTATCCTCAACTACCATGTTTATTTTGACTTCTTCCAACATAACTCCTTTCCCTTACAGATGATTGTAAGGTAGTTTTTTTCACCTTTAAAAAAGTTATAGAGTCTTTTAAGACATGATTTTGACCTCTTAAGGTCATTATTCCCCTTTTTCAATAGGTTGTTAACCCTTAGAAGGTTCACATGCCTTTTTTGAGCAATTTTAGATATTTAAACTCATCATTTTGGAGGTAAATCCAAATATGAGGTGATACAAACCTTAAATGGACATAAAATCTTTTAATGAACTTAAAAATAACTCAATTTGGACTCTAAATTCTTTGAAAGACCTCTTACATACTTGATCATTCTTCTTTTGCCTTTAAAGTTAGGCTTTATTTGACTTTTTACAAATTTTGTATAGACATTACAAAATGTTATTAATGCTCCTGCATCAAATTACCAAGCTTGAAAGATTTCATGAGTTCCTGCTCATGATATTTCATTATTATTACTTTGAAAATATTTATTCATTATCTTTTGAAGCCAATATTTTGTATAGGTGAGCATGTTCCTTTGCTCCACACCTATACTTCATCTTTATTTCTATCTTTTCCTTCCAACCTATCAAAAAAATAAACTTATTAAATTATAAAAAAAAAAAAAGTATGCCCTTGAGGCATACTCAATCCTTGTGATTAATTTGCATCTTGTCCTTGTTTCCAATCTTCATAATAAACTTTAGATTGTTCATATCTTGGTATCTTCATGTAAAATATCTCTTCAAGTAATTATTGATGTAATTGTCCTTTACCTTTTTCAACTAGGAATTCTACCTTAGTTGTTATAATTTGTTTTTGGTCTTTTGACCATCTCCATAGTTAGTCTTGGTCTTCAATATTTTCCTTGATTGAAACACCATATGGTTAAACCAAGAATCTGTGTTTTCTTTGGTTAATTCCTTCACCATTTATTTATATAATTTGTGAGGTCAAAAACTATATTCTTCATAAAATTTGAAATCTAAACTAGCACATACATCATCTTGATTTTGAGGGTTACCTTGGTCTTGTTCTTCACTCTTCATGGTTGTAGCATTGGAATCATCTTCATAATTTAGATACTCTCTATCTCCCTTATCCTCTTGCTTAATCATCTTTGCATGTAGTTTATGAGGGTTCAAGTCATACCCCTCTTGCATTAGTTTCTTGACTTGCAACTCATTTTCTATAACTTCATTTTTTTCATCTTCTTTAACTTCTTTTTGCATGAGCCCATTCCTTGGCTCAAAATCTTCACCTTATTCATCAATATATTTATCTCCTACATACAAAACTTGCAAAAAACATTAGATTTAAAAATTTGAGCAAAATTTCCTCCTTGGCTTCTTCTTTTGCTATCACCACTTCTCCTTTTTGGAGAGAGGCTAGAAATGTTTCTATGGCTTCCTCATCTTAATTTTTGCCTTCCACTATGAGCATATATTTCACTACTTATTATTTTTGCCTTCTTCTTTCTTCCTTCCTCAAGGCAACCATCCTTTGGTTTCTCATTTTATGAATAAGCAACTCTAAAGGCCACTTTAATTTCTTCTTTATTCTTCAACCACTCCATTCAATTTCTCCCATTTATTCTATCAATATCTCCAACTCTCTTATCTTCTCTTTCAACTCCATAATTTATTTCTCAACCTCCAAATCTTCTTTCTTCATTATTTTGTCCTTCATGCTTCTTAGTAATATTTATACCTTGCTACTCTCACTTAGGCTTCATGTTCTTCTTCTTTGTTTAGTATTTTGATGTTTAATTCCTTATCTCTTAAGACTTATTTTAGAGTTTTAATGAAATCTTGTTTTTAGGTGTTGTGAGCTTATCAAGGGCAACAACTGTTGTAACTAATTTGCAACACCACTTATTTTAGAATTTCTCAATGGGTGACACCTATATCAATCTTCAAATGTTATAAAAAACACTATGTATATTCTAATTCATTAAAAACATAAGGAAATGCTATCAAATTATCACAAGCTGATTAAAAAATCACTAATTTTTTTTGCGTAAGAGCTCTTGTTGAGTTCTGATGCCAAAATGATAGCCCTTCCTAGACTATCCACATTTATAACCTTGACAAGACAATAAGGTTGATAATAGATTTTTCTTTAAAAGGAACTTTAACCCACTTTTATAAGTTTATTCTATTATGACTAAAGTGTATCAATCTTTATAACATAATTTAAAACTCAAATTCAAGGGATTTAGTTCATATTCTATTATAGGCTTAAGAGGCATGAATAGCTCCAATAAGACAAAACTTGAAATTTAATCACCTACAACTTTAGAAGGTTTTACATAGGTGAATTTAGGTATTAAAAATATGATCCACTATTTATCACTCTTTATTCAAGACTTCCCTCTTAGGCCAAATAAGCTATTAAGACCTATTAGGCCTTCTAGTCCTCTAAAAACTGATTTATAAGGATATATTTTTCTCTATTAAGTTTCAGGACCAATATTAAACCTTTTTAGATATCCACTAGGCTATTTTTACAACATATCTTTCTCTTGAGGTCAACTCCTTTATACAAAAATGCCTTCTTCAAAACATAATACAACAAAGGCCTAATTAGGCCTAATTGCTCTCCTTTCAATATGTCAAAACACAAATTATAAATTTATTAATGCGAATAACAATCATAGTATGTCTAAACAAACATTTCAAAGGTGAATCAACCTTCAATTATCTTGTTAAGACCCAAAATTGAAGAAATTAAGTAATTTCCTCAACTTATTATCATGAAACCTCAAAATTCTAAGATTTGAGTGCACTTGGTCAGCTAGTACGATGTTTGTAAACCTCATACAAACCTTAAACCACTTGAATATATTAAAAACCCACTCTTGGAGATTTATTCACAAAATTTGAGAATTTTTTAGGGTTAAAATTGATTTTATGACCTTTTTTTTAACATTGACCTTGTAACTAGGGTTTTTTTGAGTTTTAAGAACCTGAGAGCTAATTATGGATGATTCATAGTGGATAAAGCTTGTTTCTAAAAAAATAATTGGATGACTAACTGGAATCACATATACAAACTTCATAATAATAAATTTGTGACTATGCAAAAGATTCATCGATAAACATAGGACTAATAACAAGATTTTTATGGAAAAAGGGTCTGCGTAGAGGAAAAAAGGTATGTTTGACCTTAAATTACTTTATTTATTTTAAGTAACCTATATTATAGTGTCAGAATACTCAAACATAATCAATACCTATTAAATAATTATAAAATACTTCTATCTTCAATACAAAATATGCAAATACAAGGCAGACTATCATATACTCAATCTTGCAACTCAGACTTACAAATACAATGAAATTATTTTCTAGTTTTCTAAGCACTTAATATAAAGGAAATACATTAAAATAACCACTTTCAACAAAAGTATTCCACACATAAACTAAAATTTTTTCATTTATTTCAAAACAAATACCTATACAATCCATTTTCTCTCCATTGTCCTTCATGGATTGAAATGATCTTCTTCACTTTCCTACATGAACCTCTACACACTACTAACTTATATATCCTCTAGCTACCTTTATTGCATTATCTAACTTAAATAAGACTTTTCATCCTTATCTCTATGTATTTTTGAGACTCCATATTGGGATTGGTCTTAATTAAGACTAATATTCTCTCTTTTTAAGCTTTATCCTCAACTACCATGCTTCTTTTGACTTCTTCCAACGTAGATCCTTTCACTTCTAGATGATCATAAGGTAGTTTTTACACCTTTAAAAAAGTTATAAAGTCTTTTAAAACATGATTTTGACCTCTTAAGGTAATTATTCCCCTTTTTCAATATGTCATTAACCCTTACAAGGTTCACATGTCTTTTTTTAGCAATTTTCAAATATTCAAACTCCTCATTTTAGAGGGAAATCAAAATATGAGGTGATACAAAACTCAAATGGTTTAAAATATTCTAATGAAATTTAAAATGACTCAATTTAGACACCAAATACTTTTCAAGACCTCTTACATACTTGATCATTCTTCTTTGGCCTTCAAATTTAGGCTTTATTTGACTTTTTACAAATTTTGTACAAACATTAAAAAATGTTGTTGATGCTCTTGCATCAACATACACGATATTTTTTTAGGTTTGAATCGATAAAAAAATTAAAATAATGTATTTTTGGTCACCCAAGTTCCCTAAAGGGGAAAAGGGGAGAGCATACATGCAAGGATTTACTAAAATGAAACTAATTTAAGAAATTGAAACTAAGTACTTTGCAAAATAAGAACAAAAAATAAAGTGATATTAGGAGCTCTTAGTCTAAATATGAATGTTCATTCTAAGCACCTATTGCAATGTGATTGAAATTTGGCCTTTATGTGAAAATTTGAAATGACAAAAAGGAAAGTTATTTGCCAAATTTTTTAAACACTAAAAGTAAAGTAAGTGTGAAATTATTTTTTTAGCATGTAAAACCTATCCTCTTTTGTTTAATTCCTTACACTGTTCGAGGATTGATTTGTGTTTATTTAGATTTCCTTAACAAAGCAAAATTTTAAACTTTTAAGGTCTCAGGTTTTTGGTCTCAAGTTGAAGTTATCATTTACCAGACAGGGCTAAGCCATCATTTTACCTATATCATAGAATTAAAAAATTGGCAAAGTAATCGATTACAATTATTAAAGTATTTTTTCTTAAAAAATTAATGAAGCAATGAATACATAACATATTGTTACCTAGAAAAGTAACCAATTTAGAGTAACTAAGTTAATAATTTATTAGGTTAAATTCATTATTTCCTATAAGGAAAAATTTTCAAGTCAAATTCATCAAGTTGGGCTTCCAAATAGTTTGATAGTGTTTTCCCATACTTAGCCAAAATTTGCATGAGGTAAGAAAGAACCAAGTAAGCAGTTTTGTGACGACATGTCTCACACGTGTAGATTTAAAGAAAAGTTGATCATATGAGTTTGTTTAGTTTTGTGCCTATTTTATTTTCACTAATTTTCAAATCATACATCGAAGCACACCAAAAGATATGCATGTGTAATGTTGGCCTTCCAGGGAATTCTTGACATTGTTAGATTTATGGTAAAAAAATATAAATAAGCAGATTAATGGAATTATATATTGCACATGTGAAGGTTTCATGATAATTTTGACACATGGTTGGATTATCCCATGTGAGGAGATCATATGGTACAAATTTGAGAACATGCAAGTGAGTGAGGTAAAATATATGACTGTGTAAAGTTGGGCTTCTAGGCAAATTAAAATGGTTTCCATAGTCATTTTTGCACAAGTTAAAGTTTGAGAAACATCAATGAAGCACATTACTCCAAGATATTATGAATTAGCCAAATGATGCCAATTTTTCACTATTTAGTTTTGAGTAGAGATAAAATATCGAGCTTCTTTCAAAGATCAATGTTGAATAAGTGATCTTTTAGATAGATATCTACGGTGCACAGTAAGTAAATGGGTCAAAGTGTTAAATTCTTAAAATATGTAAAGATAGAGTTATTTAAAAAAGGATATATGGAGCATGTTCATTCCAAGATGTTTGGAAGAAGTGAGATTAGGACAAGTGTTCGATGTTTAATGTCAAGTAGATAAAAAAAATGAGCTATGTATAGGAGATCGATGGAGTGCATTAAGTCAAATTGTCAAGATGAAGATCCAATGATAAGCATTGAAAGGTAAAGATAGAGTTACTTAAAATAAAGATAAATTGTTCATGTTTAATATGAGTAATAAGGACATGAGATGTGAGCATGGTTTTCAAGGTTTAACTGTGACTATTTGCATTTGAATATAACAAAGGAAAAATTAGTGCTCTATTTTTTAGCCATATCTTTTGATACAGATAGAATTTGCTCATGGTATAAAAATAAAACTTATAGAGGACTCCAAGGTACATATGGAAATATATATTTGAAGATTTAAAAGTTTGTAAAATCATAGTTATGAAGGTTTAAAGTTGACTATGTGTTCATGTGTATTCTACAAGTAACCTGAGAAGATTGTTCAAGCTTGTTTTGATATCTCTTGATGAATCCGATATTGGAGAGTGTTATATACTCCATTAGGATTATATATTTGAATTATGAAGGTTTAGCCAATAATATGTAGTATGAATAAAGGTTTATAATTTGACTGTGTATTTATTCATGGTGACTATGTGCATAGAATGTTGTTTGAGCAAATTGTGCTTAAATAGAAGGGTACTATATTGGTTATTGGAACTTAAGGGGGAACTATAGATCATATGTAATGATTTCATGAATTTGGAATTGTATTATGTTTTTGTTTTGTTTGATGAAATTCTAAATGGGTGAATAGGTATCCATGAGACCTATAAGAGCTACAAGGGCCTAATTGAAAGGTGTAGCTGCTTAAGGGTGACCCATAAATGCTATGGCTGACCTATGAAGATTGTATTGAGATGTGTATTCATATGATAGATGCCTTAAGGGTTAAGTCATGTATAATGGTTGACCAAGATGTTGATAATCATGATAGCTCTATAAATGGTGAAACCAAATGTGTTGGTTTCTAGACTTGGAGAGAGACTTATGTGTGGAATGTGCATTTGAGAGCATAGTGTTGTGAAACAAAGGAAAGGGTGGGTGCCCAATGGATGAGTTAAAGAGAAGAATATATTGATGAATATTTTTATGACTTGTAGGTCATAATTTTGTTGGCAGAATAGTGCTCTTGTAGATTGAGTGAGTAAAGGTGAAGAGTGAAATTCAGAGGTCCATCATCAGGTGTTGAAGACATAAATTCAAAGGTGGATGTATTCATAGGTATTGTTATGGTTGTTCAACATATAAGGGAGTTAATGCCTCCTTACAAGGTGAAACTTGATATAGGTATAGTTGTTACAACTCAACTAGATAAGTGTAGAAGCTCCTTGTGGAATTTTAGTCTTACTAAAATATGGGATGGTAGTTCCTTGATTAGTTGCATCTGGTCTAAATTGGTTCTTGGTATTATAGGATAGTAGTCTAATTTCAAGTTCTAGTGGGTTTTCTCCTCCAAGAGGGTTTCCCACATATGTCATGTGTTATGTGATTAGTCTTGTATTGTCTCTCTTTCTCTTTATTATGAATGATGTGTATGCTTCATGAATGCTTTTGGAAATTGATTAAGAACTTGTAAGTGACTGAAATTGAAGTTAGATGATCTAGGTTCACTAATTTACCCCATCTCTTTGTGATTCTACCTATAATAATTGGTATTAGAGTAGGGCATTTGGTAAAGGCTTAACAACTTGAAGGTGATCCAAGGTAAAATATGGGTAGTCATCAAGGAGGTTTCTTTACTAAGTAATCATTGATGTTCAATGGATCCAATTATGCTTTTTAGAGTTTCAGGATGAGGACATAAATTATGTCCTTAGGGTTTAATGTATGGCAATATATTATGGATGGTTATGTTATTCCTACTACTCCTTCATCTAGTGCTACAGATAAGAAGTTATTTGAGAATAATTTTAATGCAATGAATGCTATCACTTGTGGTCTTTCAAAGACTAAATACACCAAGGTAACCCATTATAAATCTACTAAAGAGATATGGGAAAAAATTATATAATTAATGAAAGAGATTTAAAGGTTAATCTTTCTAAGTTACAAACTCATAGAAGGAAATTTAAAAGTTTCAATATGAATGAAGAAGATTCTATGGCATCCTTTCTATAGAGATAGGACATTTTGCTTATAAGTGCCCTCATAAGCATGAGAAGAAAGATGATGAAGGGCATGGTGAAGACCAAGATGATGACAAGAAGAAATAAAAGAAGAAAGAATTTATAAAGTATAACAACAAGAAGTCCTTTAATAATAATAAGATTCTCTACACCAAGGAAGATTTTAGCTCATCAAATGAGAGTGAAGACAGTGACTTAGAATATGATCATGAAGATGATGGTTCTATAGAAGATGAAGCCTTGTTCATGGATAAAGAAGGAAGTTTCTCACATCAAAAGGAGTATACTTGGAGTGATTCATATGATGATGAAGATGAAATGGACTATGATTTTGCTTTAACAAATGCTCTTGAAGAATTGAAGATTGAGGAGAAGATCAATAAGAAGATGAAGTCCCAACTCAAAAATTATGACGAGTTATTCAGTGTGTATGAGGTAAGAATGAATGAAGACATCAAGGAGCATGAATATATAGTCAAGCATCTCATTTATTAATTATAAATCCTATCTACAATCCTGAAAGCTAAGGAAAATGAATGTTCAAGGTATCTTTATAAAAACAAGTCTTTGAAAGATGAGTTAGAGAAGTTTGCAAGCAAGGTGAAGTCATTTATGAGATTTGAAAAGAGATCAAGTGATCTAGACAATATTATAAGTGGTCAAAAGCATGTTAATGATAGAACTAGTCTTGGATATGAAGAAGAATAAAAGAATGTAACTCAATACAAGATAAATACTAATGTGAACAAGGACAATCATCAAGCAAGGAATGAAGGTGCTAGTAGAATGAAGACAAATCAGATCAAATAACCAAATGCCATGAGGTATGCAAGTTTAAATGGTTACTATTTCACATGTAATCAATTTGGGTATAGAGATAGAGAATGCAAGATACCTATTAGAAATAATTTTTCATGGGACTATGATGGTGGTCATCAATCAAAAAGTGTGAACAAAGTTAAGTGCTTTAACAGTCTTATTGTGGGACACTTTAAAAATCATTATCCACATAAGGTTAGACAAGGTGAGTCCTCTTCAAAAAGGGGAGGTTGTTTTGTTTGTCATGACAAAGGACATATTGCAATTTTATATCCAAAAACGTTAAGATAAATTATGTTTCCATCAAGGAGTATGGTGTGCTACAATTATGAACAGATAGGTCACATTGCTAGGTTCTACAAGCAAAGTTCTATAAGTTAGAATATGTTTAATCAGGATCCTAGAGTACAAGGAAGAAGGAAAATCAACTCATGGAAGCCAAAGATGGTAAGTATAAGTCATGATGACATTGCAGTTCCAAGTAATTTTTTTCTATGGTGGAGAATGCTTCAAAAGTTGAAGAATGCCAAGGGCTCTCATTGTCTGTTCATGTTGTGAGTGAAGAGACTAAGGTCAAAGAGAAGACCAAGGTGTTGGTTGAAGCTAGTCTTGAGGTATGTATGGATCTAAATAAACATCTTGCCATTGTTATATGTGTATCATGCAAAGAACATCAATTATTTGTGCCTAGTGACGAGGTTTCCAACTACAAGGTGGATTCTTTAGATGAAAAGGTATGTCATGAATCTTTATTATCTCCATGTATTGTCAATCAAATTATAGAAGAAAAGGAGAATGTTTTAGTGGTTGAGCATGTTGATTCTCTTAAGCCTAAGAAGAAGAATAAGAAATAAAAGTATTAGATGACCAAGGAGGAGAAGGAATATGAGGAGTTGTGGGCAACTCCTAGTTTTACATTATTCTAGGATATTGTGAAGTAGGGTGTCTTGGCTTAGGCTTATTAGGAAACATTTTTTTCTTGTAGAGAAGCAAGTTTGTTTGCTCAAGATGATAATGCCAATCAGAGAATGTCTTTGGTTAAAGGGGAGCAACAAGATCATGAGCTTATTCTAGAGATTTGTGAAGGAGCTATTACGCAGGGTCAAAATGGGTATATCCAGATGGCAGAATGAGATTGATGAATTGCTGAGAAGATTTTGCTACTCAGAAAGTTATGTACACTTATTTGTGATGTGTTATAGGTAGTTTTGTGTCTTGATTATCTTATTTGTGCCAATTGAAGTTTTTTTTGAGTGCTATCAATTTTTTCAATTTTTGACTTAAAGGTAGGCATGCCTAAAATGGGTTATAGGAAGTCTATGTTCTCAAAGGTATGGAGGCTCATTTTTTGGTATAGAAGTTGTGATGGTTGTCCCCAAGTGTGTAAGAAGTTTTAGAGGTGGATGTTGACTAGAAAGAGGTTTATTAACCCTATTTGTTTTGAGATTCTAGGGTTTTGGGCTATGCTAGAAATGTAGTTTGTCTTATGAGATAAGGTATGAGGATTCTTAATTGATTGAATGGTCCAATTAGGTTGTCAAATCAAGCTTCATAGAGATATGAAGGTGTGGATTTCAAGTCATTCATGTTTTTATCAAGATGGAGGCCTAAATGGCAAGTTGGTTTGTGAAGGAATTTTGTTAATAACATGAATTAAAAATTTGGAAAATGAAAAGCGAGAATCTTGGAGCTCTATAATGGGGAGATGAAGACTCATCCTCCATTAATGGTGCTTCAAGATTTATCTTTGCAATTTACCTTGGTCACCTTTGCCTCCTTGGTTAATATTACTTCTATCTTTCTTAGTGATAGAGGTGGTCCTTAAATTTTGCTTTTACACTTTAATTTACATTTGTGTTTGTGTTTGCATGTATTTCATTTGGGGTCTTTGTTATCTAAGTTGTGGTGTATGTCCACCATGTGCATCCTTCCCTGGTCACCCTCCTGCTACCTTTGGAGGGTGTAAAGGGGCATGTATTAATTGAAGTTATTTATGAAAACCCTTAGATTTGATAGGTTTGAGTGTGAAGAGAAGGGGAAACATGGTGATTTTAATGAGTCAAGTGATACTATTACATGGTGTAATAAGGGTTGTAATATTAAGAGCAATTGCACTGACTTGACTCAGGTGGAATTTGAAGTGACTGAATCTCCAAAAAGATTGTTCAGTGAAATTTTGTGGTAGGAGGAAGTGGAAAAACACTTGAAAGGAACTAAATTTGTGGTGTGTAAGGAAGAACATTGTGAGTAGAAGTATAGGGAAGACCAAATCAATAAGCTCTCTAGCCCTTCTAAGACCTTGACAATTATTTTGAATGTTTTCATGGAGTCTAACTTGCAGCAAGAAGAAACCAAGATTAAAAATGTAGGGATTTTCTTTATTTGATTAAACAAAAATAAACTCCCCTCTAGGAATTGTTTTGACAATTGGTTAAATTCTATTTGGGGAAAAATATTGGGCTTGTATATTAGTTTTTATTAGATGATACAGTAGGGGTTTTCATGATTTTGTTTAAAATTTATAATATGAAATGTAGGGCAATCAGTAAGCCCTTTTGGAATGTTGGCTAGTCAATTTTCAAAGCTATCCCTTAGAACCCAAAAATAGACTACAATGACCTTGTTTTCAAAACTTCTCCTAGATGGGTTGATATTGAAGGAGTGTCGATTTAGCTATGGATCTTCCTTCCTCAGGCACTGAAACCCCTTAGAGAAGTATTGAAAATAGAGGATACTAGAAGATATATAGCCCACATGAATGCTAGGGTTTTAATTTATTTAGAACCCTTGGAATTTTTCTTAGAATTACCTAATTTTAAAATTAAGGGAAAATATCATACCTATGTTCTCAGAGGTTTGGGTGGATTGAATGCTTATTTTTTTATAAAAAACATAGACAACTTAGTAAAAAATATCCTATGCTAGCCAATAAAGGTAATATCCCAATAGACAAAAAGAGAGGGAAACCCCAAAAGATGAGACTATTTTAGATAATATGTAGGTGTTTAAGAATCCTCTATTTAATAATGTACATATAAAAGATAGTGCCTCCGTTGACGAGGTTGTTGACAAGTTTGGACTAGAAACTCAAAGTGAGTTTGTGCTAGAGGTTCCCTCCCTTGACTCTCAGGTGCATGCCCCACCAAATCTTGATGTTGATTATCCCTCATTAGACTTGATAAACTACCTCCCTGATAGCCTAGACAAAGCTTTTTTAGATTAAAAAATCTCTTGAGGTCCCTCCCTCTAAGGAATATGTGGATATCCTTGTTGAGGCCCCTGCATGGCATAATATCTCTTCTAATGTTTGACATGTGTGTAAGCTTGACAGTATAACTAGTGAAGCCAACCTGATGGTTATCTTCTTAGAGCAAGAGAAATCTAATATAAATACCTATGAGATGGATTTATTAGATTGAGATCCTTTGACTAACAAGAAACTTGTAGGACTAGATAATTAGATGTTTAAATGAGGAGGTAAAAGTCTTAATATAGATGCGAGCCCTCCCTTGGTTGAGCAGGTTGTGCCCAAGGAGAAAAAAAAGATGGCTAAAGAGACACTTCATAATTTTTAAGACCCCCCCTCTAAAAAAAAAGGCAAGGAAAATAAAGTCCCAAATTGCTTTACTAGATTATACAATAGTGGGGGTAAGCCCCATGGTCAATCTAATTAACCTCTAACTACCCCCTAGTTATATATGTGGATTTTAAGTTGCAATGTGAGAAGGATAAAATCCACAAACATAAAACTAGTTGTAAGATAGTTCAAACTCTCAAGAGATAATTTGGATTTTCTATTTTTTTAAGAAGTTAAGGCTATTAGAACGCAACTATCCTTAGTCTTGAACTTTATCTAGCCCAATGCTCATCAATTATCCACTAATCGTTAAAGATGGAAAGGGGGGCCTCTATTTTGGTTAACCCTGGGTTGAAAGATTACATTGTTGAACATGGTGTCTCTACCTAAAATAGAGTTGTCTAGGTAATGATAGCAAACCAAAACTAGACCTTTGTCTTGTGTAACATCTATGCCCCCAGTGACTATAGGGAATGAGATACCCTGTGGAATTGGTTGGCCATAAATCTAAAAAATGTTCCTTGGGTATTTGGAAGAGATTTCAACATGGTGGAAGATAAAGAGGATAAAATATGGGGTGATCACCTAACATGGAAAGGAAATGAGTTGTTTTTTTGGTCTAAGTTCAAATGAATACATAGAATTGGAGATGCTTTCTAAAAGGGTAAAAGCCCACGTATAGGAGCTTGGTACACCTGGTGTAATAATTAGAGTAACAATAGAAGGTAATACTCAAGAATTAATAGATTATATTTGAATATAGAGGCACTTGTTATGGATCTAATCAAGGATGGTAATATGGTGACATTATTTCCCTATGCTATGTCTGGCCACCACCCTATTGAAATGACATTCTCATTAGTTAGTGAGGAGAAGAAAGACATCCCAAAGTTCAAAGGGTTATATAAATTCAATGTGTCACATCTGGATGATAGGGAATGCTTGGAGGGCCTGCAATCCTCTTGGAATATTGGCAAATTTATTTTCAACTCCATCTCCAAAGTTGATCATTGGAATTCTAGTATGGAAATCACCAAAAATTTTGCAAGGACCTATGGGCAGATCAAAGCAAAAAAGCATAGAAAGGCTACAAGAGATGCTCTAGAGAAACTCATTCGAGATGAAAGCTCACTATAGCTTGACCCTAATAATGGGGATCTTTTTGAAGCGATTAACCTCTTGAATCACCAAGTTCAATATTCATAGCAGTATATTGCTAAAGGGGCATAGATCCATTCTAGACTAGCCTAGTTAAAGCTCAGAGATAGATGCTCTAAATTCTTCTTTAGATTTTTGAAATCTAAACACACAAGAAACAAGATTAAAGGAATTAAAGTTAATGGAAAGAATTTTTAGGATTCTACCAACATAAAAGGAGTTTTTTTGAGTTCTATGCCAACCTTTTCGGATTTGATGGGTCCAATGATCGTATTGAATAGAACATGGCCATATGTGAGGCCTACATTCCTAAGAAGGTGACACAAACTTAGGGCTCTTTCCTAGAGGTTGTTATCTTGCTTGATGAGGTTAAAAAATTTATTGACTCATTAAAAGAAGATAAATCATGTGGGGTAGATGGATTCCCTATTAAATTCTATAAAGTTAATAAGGAATGGATTGCCAAGGACTAATTGGAGGTCTTTAATGAGGCCATCGATGTTAGCACACTTGGCCCAAAAATTAATAGAGGAGTGATTAATCTTATTCTTAAGGATGGTAATCTATCTTCAATCAAAATTTGGAGACCAATTACCCTCTTCAATGTCTCATATAAGATTTTGGTAAAGATCCTTGTGAGGAGGTTGTCTTTTATTTTCCCCTCTATTATCTTAGAGACCCAAACTAGTTTTTCTGAAGGGAGGTACATCTTAGATAATTTAATCACCAGTGAGGAAGGAATGTACTAGGAAAGAGACTCAAACTGAGGTACATGAATGATTTTACTTGAATTTAAAAAAATTTATGATATAATTGAGTGGCCCTTCATTGATATAATGTTTCGTACCTTTGGATTCCAAGATAGATTTTGTAGAATGGTTAATGTACTCTTCAAGGATGCTTCAATTATAATCGAATTCAATGGGGAATTGATAGAATCTCTTGAGATTCAACATTCCATTAGATAAGGCTATCATATTTCCCCATCACTCTTTGTTCTAGTGGTGGATGCATTACATTATCTTCTTAGATTCTCTGACATTGGGCCTCTAGTCAAAGGTATCTCGCTCCCAAATATTGATTCCCTAATTGATGTATTATTTTTTGATGATACATCAATCTTTGTCACTTTGGAGAAAAATAACTTGGCTCAAGTTTTGGATAGGATAGATATCTACTAATCTACCTTTGGATCTAAAGTGGCCATGCATAAATATCACATACTGGGTTGGCATGAATAGCCTCATGACTGGTTGGAAACTTTTGGTTGGACTTAAAAAGGACCGGATGAGATGGTTAGATACCTAGGTATTCCTTTTGCCTTAACACCCTTCTTAAAAATAATGTGGGAATGTATTTTTGATAAAATCAATAAAAAAATTGTAAAATGACAAGGTCATCTACTATCTTTACCAGGAAGGATTCACGTCTACCAAAAAGTTCTCTTGTCATATAGTATATAGTATATAGTATGCCTCCTGCTAGCTCTTTGGAATATCTCAAATCAACATGCTCCACATAATCATAAGAGAATTTTTATGGTCATATGGGAGAGGGGGCAAGAAAAGGCATGTGGTCTTATGGTAATTTTTCTTGAAACCTAAAACTATTGGTGGGTTGGGCCTAAAAGACCTTTGGTTGCAAGGAATAACTCTAGCGGTTAAGTGGATAATCAGAGCCTCCATTGGAAATGATCCCTGGAAAGCCTTGATTAGGAATAATATTTTGAGAGTCTTTCCTAAAGGAAATCTAAACTGGAAAGGGTTAAACATATTTGATCTTCTTATAGGGCCCTTCACGATCAAAGTTGCTAGCTCACCCACATTTGCCTCCATATGGTTAGCTTGGGATGCTGATATGCCCTTCATTGCTACTAAACAAGTCTTAAACTGGTTTGGGACATTATGTTAGGGATACATATCATTATGGTGGAATTTAAATGTCAACAAGACTCTGTTATCCCTCACCAAGGGATGCTCTACCTTTGATTAGTACACTAAGGGGTTGAGGAGCTTTAAGGATCTCTATTCCCATATGGGATAGGCCTCTTGGTCAGAGATCAAATCTATATTTTAGTTCCCTAACTCTTAGTGTAGAACTTTCTCCTTGCTCTAGACAACTCTTAAGGGGAGAAATAATGTGGTGTTCATGGAAGAAGAGGGTGACTTCTAGGATAGTGTGAAGTGGAAAAAAGTCCTGCCTCTACTTGAGTATACTTTTCAAATGCTTTATAAAAACTCTTCTTCTCTAATGTCCCCTATCTCAACCTCAATTGTGCCTAGTCCATTCTTGATCTTATACATTCTTGGTCTTTTAGGTTTGATGTGATTTGGGCCCTTGTTTTGAACCCAAGAAATCCTATTTTCATTAGTTACTAATGTATAAGAAGTTGGTTGTTGGTGTTATTTTGAGTAATTGTGGTCTTGCTAATATCTTTTGTTCTTTTTGTAATGAAATTGAAATGGATGAACATGTTTTATTATCCTAACCTTATGCTACTAAGTTATGGCATTATTTTCTTAAATCTTAGAATGTGGTTTTTAGTTATGAGATTGCTTGGTTGAACATTGTGTTTGGTTATGCATATCCTAAGATTAAAGTCCACCTCTTTTTTCATAAATTTTGGCTTGTATTCTCAACTAAAATTCTATGGTTTTTATGGAAGCAAAGGAACTTGGAGGTTTTATAAGGGAAGGTTATAGTACTTACCAACTTCACAATTGAAGTCATCCTTCATTTTTTGTCTTTGCAGATATTCCTCCAGTTAAAAGTATCTCAAGACCAGCTCGAGTAGTTCCTTAGGACAGGTCTCCTCAAGGTTACTTTAGAATTCTTACTTGATTCATGGGGATACCCCAAACTGAGTCCCATCTTGACTGGGTTGTGTGTCATTAGATGGTAGCAAAAGTTAAAATTTTAGAGTTTGAATGGGACTATATTAAAGATGCATACTTTTACCAAGCTAAAAATCTAGTGCAGGAATGGATCACCCCATCTAAATCTGATCAGAATGGACTTGGTGGCTGGTTGGTTGTGAATGAGAGTGTGCTACAAGATATATGTAATGAGGATCATGGTAGTTTCATTATCAGAGAAGACAAATAAACTTTTACTCCATTTGATTTGAACCTGTTCCTTGAAGTGGGTTATGAGAATGCAATGACAAGACCTAGAGCTAGGGGACTTAATCCAGAGACACATAAATAGGGCATACAAGAGGAATTATGGAAGAAGATAAATGAGCACATCAACACTTTTTATGACAAGTTGAAGAGGTTGATCAAAAGTGGAGGCTCATAGGATGTTGAGGATGTCTAGAAGTATGTGAAGCAGAGCAACATGAAAGGACTTTTGGATAAATTCAATCACTATCTTGAAAAATTAGCCTCAAGACACATGTGGTTGGGACCTGTTAGTGGTAAAATATCTTTAGAGGGACCTAACTCAAATGATGGATGCAAAGGCAAAGGCGTCGCTTATAGTAAGGTGCAAGACCTATATGATTAAACTTGCCACTTTTGGGGTGGCCTGTATTTGATGGCTACTGTTTAATTTTATATTTCAACTAATAATATTGGTTTTTGTTTTTTGGGGATACCTATTTAGAGATATTTTTATATTAAACTATCTATTATTATGTTGGGATGCCCACAGCTTCTTTGTCTCTACTAGAAACTTTGTAATTTTTTGGCATCTTTGATGCATATATTAGTAATTGATCTTCAATATAAAAAAAATAAGTTTATTGCAGATGTTGATCTAGTTGTTTATAATTGGTGTGTTTTAGGGGACATATGATTGTGCTTTAGATAAAAAGTTTTATGTCTTGAATGTGTGTCTAATGAAAGTTGTGGGATTTGCAAGTTCCAGGTAGGGCTACAAGAAGACTAGATAGGCCTAAGTATGAAGATTTGATGTTTTTTATTAATTTTATCCAAAAGAGCAAGGTATGTATGTTTCAAAGAGTGTTATCAGGTTATTTTATAACATGTTTTCTATTTGGTAAGTGGCATGAAGTTCTTCAGGTGGTCCTTGTTAGCTTGAGATAGATGGCTAGTAAGCCTATGTGTTGATTCTTTATGATGTATGGAGATCTCAAGATGCTCAAGATGTGAAATGGATCATAAATATTAGGGTGATTCCCTCTTAGATGTTTCTTGGTCAATTTCATCATATTTTAGTGGTTTTATGTGTTTTTTCTTCATTGGTTGTAGTTCTTGGTTAAAGAGAGTGTTGGCATGGAGCAAGAGGAAGTTGTTAAGGCAAGAAGAGGTAAGCTCAAGGTAATGAGGAGTTTATATCATATTTTATAAGATAGTCCTCTCCTATTGGTGGTATTTTTAGGTCCTTAGGATTATATTGTGCCCACTTTGTCATTGTGTCAAAGGGGGAGAAAGTTCTTATTGTGAGAGTGCTCGAAGAGAGATAAGAAAGGTGAGTTGTATATTATTATATATGATGGTTGTTGACATCAATGAAAAAGAGGGAGATTATTAGAGAGTTGTAAATGATGTCATGATGATGTCATGGAGGTGTTATGGTAAGTGTATAAAGTGCCTTGATAGTCTAAGTGATAATGATAAAGTGTGCAATGTGCTTGTCCTAATATGCTTGAAGAAGGCTTGGTTGATCTTCAGAGTTTACATAATTAGAGATGTTTAAGGATGAGTATGGAGTATTTATCATGTGAAAAATGTCTCTAAGATTTTTTCTCAGATTTGAGTGCTTGTGTGCATAATTGGAATTCATCTGGTAGTCTATATTTTTCATCTAGACATTTTGGGTCCAATAGCAAAAAATCTGAGTAGGTAGTTTGATGACATCACCATTGCCATGTATGGATGAGTCAAGGGTAGTTGGTCATATGGTTATGATAAAATTAGTCCCTAGTTGATTTTTTATAAATTTAAAATCATGCACCAAAGTGCATCAAAATATATGCAAGTGTAAAGTTGGGCTCCAAAGCATTTTTATAGTGTTTTCCCATAACCAAATTTACATGAGGCAAAAAAGAGTTGAGTAAGCAGTTTAGTGATGGAATATATCACACATGTGGATGTTTAAAAATAATTTGATAATATGGGTTTATTAAATTTTGTGCCTAGTTTATTTACGCTAATTTTTAGATCATGCACTGAAGTGCATCAAAAATATGCATGTGTAAAGTTGGCCTTCCAGGCAATTCTTGACATATTATTGGCTTTGTGGTAGAAAAATCTAAATGAGTATATTAATGGAGTTATATATTTCACATGTAAAGGTTTCAAGAGTGTTTTGACACATTTTTGGATTTTCCTATGTGAGGAGATCATATGGTCCAAATTTTATAACATGCGAGTGAGTGAGGTAAAATATATGACTATGTAAAGTTGGCCTTCCAGGCAAATTACAATGGTTTCCATAGTCATTTTTGCACAAGTTAAATTTTGAGAAACATTAATAAAGCACATTGGTCCAAGATGTTAGGAAGGAGTAATATGGTTCCAACTGTTCAATGTTTAACACTGATAAGAGATATATATTGAGCTTCTTTCAAGGATCAACGGTGAATAGGGGATCATACAGATAGAGATCTACGGTGCGTAGTAAGTCAAATGGGTTAAAGTGTTTGATGCTTAAACTGACTAAAGATTGAGTTCCTTAAAAAGGATCAATAGAGTGTGTTCATTCCAAGATGTTTGGAATTAGTGAGATGAGGACAAATGTTTGATGTTTAACATCAAGTAGAGATAAAGACTGAGCTATAAATAGGAGATCGATGGAGTGCATTAAGTCAAATAGTCAAGATGAAGATCCAATGATGAGAGATGAAAGGTAAAGGTTGAGTTAATTATAAAAATATAGATGGTGCATGTTTAATATAATCATTTATGACATGATATGTGAGCATGGTTTTTTAGGTTTAACTATGACCATTTGCATTTGAATATTTGAATTTAACAAAAGAAAAACTAGTGCTATATTTTTTAGCCATATCTTTTGATACAAGCAGAATTTGCTCATAGTATAAAAAGTGAACTTTTATAGGACTCAAAGGAAAAAATTTAAATATATATTTGAAGATTTGAAAGTGTGTATAATCATTGTTTTGAAGGTTTGAATTTGACTATGTGTTCCTGTGTATTTTTCAAGTAACCAAAGAAGATTATTTCAGCTTTTTTTATATTATTTTGATATCTATTGATGAATTAGATATTGAGGAGTGTTATGGAATCCATGAATATTATCTATGTGAATTATGAATGTTTGACCAATCATATTTAGTATGAATTTTTTTTTAGAAGTTGATTATGTATTCGTTCATGGTGGCTGTGTGCACAAAATGTTACTTGAGAAAATTGTGCTTAAACAAAATGGCATTATGTTGGTTGTTGTAAATTAAGGGGGACCTATAGATCATATGGAATGGGTCCATTAATTTATAAGTGTTCATGTGTTCTTGAATTGTTTGATGAAGTGATAAATGAGTGAATAAGTCTCCATGAGACCTATAAGAGCTACAAGGGCCGAATTGAAAGGTGTAACTACTTAAGGGTGACCCATAGATGTTAAGGCAAACCTATGAATATTTTATTGAGTTATGTATTCATATGATATATTCCTTAAGGGTTAAGGCATGTATAATGGCAAACCAAGATGTTGATAATCATGATAGTTCTATAAATGGTGAAAGCAAATGTGTTAGTTTCTAGACTTGGAGAGAGACTTATGTGTGGAATGTGCAATTGAGAGCATAGTGTTGTGAAGTGAAGGAAAGGGTAGGTACCCAATGTATGATTTGAAGATTAGAACATATTAAGGACTATGTGTATGACCTTTAGGTCATACTTCTATTGGTATAATAGTGCTCTTATAGATTGAGTGTGAGTGAAGGTGAAGAGTGATAATCAGAGGCCTATCATTAGGTGTTGAAGACATCAGTTCAAAGGTGGATGTGTTCATAGGTGTTGTTGTAGTTACTAAAAATATAAGGGGTTTTTTCCCTCCTTGTAAGGTGAAACTTCTTACAGGTCTAGTTGTTATTGTAGCTCAGCCAGACAAGTGTAGAAGCTTCTTGTGAGATTGCAGTCTCACTAAAATAAGGGATGGTAGTTCCTTGACCAATTGCAACTGGTCTAAATTGGTTCTTTTTATTATAGGAAAGTAGTTCAATTTTAGGTTTTAGTGGGTATTCTCACCCAAGAGGGTTTCCCATATATGTGATGTGTTATGTGATTAATCTTGCATTGTCTCTCTTGCTCATTGCTATGAATGATGTGTATGCTTAATAAATGCTTTTGGTAATTGATTAAGAACTTGAAAGTAACTAAAATTAAAGTTGGATTATTTGGGATCACTGATTCATCCCCCTAATCTCAGTGATTTTACCTCTAAAATCAATTGTAACATGAAGGCAAATCACACCACTTCAAATGAATCTAGATTCTATTTGAAACTTTACAACTTTGAGACTTAATGAATCTTTGAAATTGTCCTATAGTAACTTGAACATGATTGAATATCATGGCCCTTGTATTGTGTTGATTTGATATTAAATTTTTAAACTATTGAAACCTGTAACTATTTTCCAAATTTGAGACTATAAGAATGAGTGCACATGCATATGACATGCCCCCATAATTTGAAAATTATGAATCATGTTGTAATCTTATAAACTATATAGTGGCATTAATCTAAAATTTTTCTCATGAGAACTTGAATTCTCAATGCAAGCCCATTGTGATGCCCCCCTTTTAAGATGAGAAACATATGAGAGTCACTTGGTTTAAAATAAGTGGTATTCCATATGTTAGATATGTAATCATGGAATAACATTTGATTAATTAATGTTTTATTTTGCATCATATTATATAATGTAAGGTTGAATTGTACTTTGAGTATGTATTATATAGATAAAATTTTGAAGCACATAAGTGGTATATGCATGATATAGATCATGGCACCATAGTATATGTAGTAAGTAGTAATAATGTATGATGTAAATCATGGCACCATAGTAAAGAGTTACAAGCATACAATTAAATTTATATAATGTCATGTAATTTTCATAATATGTCACACATAAGGCCAAAAGGCCACATACAAGGGACATGGTAATGTCACATAACACACAAGCCATCCAAACATTCATTTTTCATATACACAATAAACAAGAAAATTGTAACATAGTATGCAGTAAATGAATAAGCATAGGAAAATGAGACTAGTTTACATCCACCATATGTGTTAATGTCATTGTTATTGAAATAACATATTTGTATAGCACATGTAAATTATGAATGATTAGAAAAAAAAATTATATGATAAATATAGCTCATCATGGTAGGAAGTTTGCACATAAATACAACCTACAAATGTGTTCTAGGAGAACAAAGAGATACCCCCAACTTATAGAGATTTTTGGGTACTAAGGGAAACCTGACATTGAAACCATGTAAATGTATGTCTTGTATCCCACTCAAGTACCTAATGAAAAGTAATGTGTATTTTGAGAAGTAAAATATGTTACTTATATAACATAGAATAAATGAAATATGGAAACATGTAAACTTAGCAACTATTGAAAATGACTTTCAAGTCCTGACTTTTAATTTTTTGAAAAAAATGATGTTTTTGAATTTTTTGGATTATTTACATGTTTTTTTAAATTTTTCCATATTGGAGTTATTTTTTAATTTTATGGAATATATGAATTGATAAATTGTTTACATATTACCTATCTAACAATAATAATGATGTAAATGCATAATTTTCATTAGAATTTTGATAGGCTTGCCTTCAAGTGTGGCTAATAGATAAGCTCATGTGCCTAGTTTTTTAGTGATACAAATGAACCCAACCAATTGGGTTTGAATTTTTATTTGTTTTCTTTATCAACATTGGTATTGTTTTTATTTTATTTAAGGATAATATCACCAATTTATAATTCTCAATGACAAACTTTATTTCCATATGTGTGCTTGATATCTGGTTGATAAACTTGTAAATGTTTAAGAGTTTGTATGTGTATGTTATCAAACATCTCCAATTCATGTAGACGTTTTCCTTGATACTCATTGTGTTTGATAATTTATTTGATTGAGACCCTTAAATAGGGTTTTTATATCTCTAAAGGAAGTGCATCTTCTGTTCCATATACAAGAGAGTAGGGCATAGCCTTTATTGGTGTGTGTATGCTTGTGTGATATGCCCAAAGTGCATAGATGAATTGATTATGCTGATTTATTATATGTTTTTCAAAAATATTTTTTAACATCTTATTGATTTTTTAATTAGTTGGCTCTACCTAACCATTAGCTTTTGGGTGATATGGGGTGGAGAAATTATGATAGATTTTTAACATAGCACAAAATATTTTAACTATTTTATTCTTGAAATATGAACCATTATCTATGATAATTGTTAAAGTACAATGAATCATGTGATAATATGTGTAAAAAATAATTTATATATATCCTCACCTATTATAGATTGTAGGGATATTGTTTCTACCCATTTTGTAAAATATTCAATAGTTGTAAGAATAAACCTGTGTCCAATTAAATCAAAGCCCCGTAGAGAGAAAGGCCACATAGATACAATGGGTTGTGATCCATAAGATGGATCATGGTTGAGATTTATATGCCTTTGATGTTAGGAACATAATTTATCATATTCATGACATTCTTGTTCCATTGTTAGCTAATAATATACCTAATGTATAAGCTTGGAAGACATGGTTTTACTCATCCTAGCTTAAGCTATCATTCACTATCCTGAACTTCAAGTATATCAGTTTGAGATTTATCCTACCTTAAGCATCATATTAATTGTCCCTCAAAAAATGGTTATAAAGAGATCCACCAATGAGTACATAATGCATGACTTGGCATTATATCACTTTTTATCCTCTCATGTGGCATTTTCTATAAAATCAAATACACACACACACACACACACACACACACACACACACACACACACACACACATATATACATATATATACATATATACATACATATATACATATATATATACATACATATACATATATATATACATATATATATACATATATATATATATACATACATATATATATATATATACATATATACATACATATATATATATATACATATGTATATATATATGTGTGTATATATATATATATATATATATATATATATATATATATATATGTATGTATATGTATGTATATACACACACACACACATGCATATGTGTGTGTGTGTGTGTGTGTGTGTGTGTGTGTACACATACACACACACACACACACACATATATCATTATATCATTTGGGATTATTCTAGCACATCATGTGACTACCAAATTTTTTAATGAATTGATAATATATGTGTCAAATGAAGGGTTACATATTTTTTTAATAGTAAAAATTACATGATTATCATTAATATCGATTAGGATTAATGATATAGTGTTGGCCATGGCATCAACATGGTGATTACATTTGTGAGAAATGCTCTCAATGGAGAAAGAAGATAAATGTATGATGAGATGTTTGACCATGTTTTTATAAGGGATTAACTTGGCATATTTACCTAGATAAACATTTAGGACTTGATTTTCGGCAAGATATGAATCACCATATACATGTAAATATTTTTTATGTAGCTTATATACAAGATATGAATCATAATAATTGTCCTTGAAAAAATGGTTATAAAGGGATCCACCAATGAGTACATAATGCATGGCTTGGCATTATATCACTTTTTATCCTCTCATGTAGCATTTTATATAAAATTATATTTATAGAGATAATTATATATATTAGTATATCATTTTGGATTATCTGCACATCATGTGACTACCAAAATTTCTAATGAATTGATAATATATGTGTCAAATGAAGGGTTACATAGTTTTTTAATAGTAAATATTACATGATTATTATTAATATCAATTAGGATTAATGATACAGTGTTGGCAATGGCATCAACATGGTGATTACATTTGTGAGAAATGCTCTCAATGGAGAAAGAAGATAAATGTATGATAAGATGTTGGACCATATCTTTATAAGGGATTAACTTGGCATATTTATCTAGATAAACATTTAGGACTTGATTTTCGGCAAGATATGAATCACCATATACATGCAAATATTTTTTATGTAGCTTATATATAAGATATGAATCATAGTAATTGTCCCTGAAAAAATGGTTATAAAGGGATCCACCAATGAGTACATAATGCCTGGCTTGGCATTATATCAAATTTTATCCTCTCATGTAGCATTTTATATAAAATTAGATTTATAGAGATAATTATATATATTAGTATATCATTTGGGATTATTTGCACATCATGTGACTACCAAAATTTCTAATGAATTGATAATATATGTGTCAAATGAAGGGTTACATAGTTTTTTAATAGTAAACATTACATGATTATCATTAATATCAATTAGGATTAATGATACAGTGTTGGCCATGGCATCAACATGGTGATTACATTTGTGAGAAATGCTCTCAATGGAGAAATAAGATAAATGTATGATGAGATGTTGGACCATGTCTTTATAAGGATTAACTTGCCATATTTAGTTAGATAAACATTTAGGATTTGATTTTTGGTAAGATATGAATCACCATATACATGTAAATATTTTTTGTGTAGCTTATGTGGAAGATATGAATCATAGTAATTGTCCCTCAAAATTTGGTTATAAAGGGATCCACCAATGAGTACATAGCACATGGCTTGGCATTATATCACTTTTTATCCTCTCATGTAGCATTTTCTATAAAATCATATTTATAGATATAATTATATATATCAATATATCATTTGGGATTATCTGCACATCATGTGACTACCATAATTTCTAATGAATTGATAATATATGTGTCAAATGAAGGGTTATATAGTTTTTTAATAGTAAACATTGCATGATTATCATTAATATCAATTAGGATTAATGATACAGTGTTGGCCATGGCATCAACATGGTGATTACATTTGAGATAAATGCTCTCAATGGAAAAAGAAGATAAATGTATGATGAGATGTTGGACCATGTCTTTATAAGGGATTAACTTGCCATATTTAGTTAGATAAACATTTAGGACTTGATTTTTGGCAAGATATGAATCACCATATACATGTAAATATTTTTTGTGTAGCTTATGTGGAAGATATGAATCATAGTAATTATCCCTCAAAAAATGGTTATAAAGGGATCCACCAATGAGTACATATCACATGGCTTGGCATTATGTCACATTTTATCCTCTCATGTAGCATTTTTTGTAAAATCAGATTTATAGAGATAATTATATATATCGATATATCATTTGGGATTATCTGCACATCATGTGACTACCAAAATTTCTAATGAATTGATAATATATGTGCTAAATGAAGGGTTACATAGTTTTTCAACAGTAAACTTTACATGATTATCATTAATATCAATTAGGATTAATGATATAGTGCTGGCCATGGCATCAACATGGTGATTACATTTGTGAGAAATGCTCTCAATGGAGAAAGAAGATAAATGTATGATGAGATGTTCGACCATGTCTTTATAAGGGATTAACTTGGCATATTTATCCAGATAAACATTTAGGACTTGATTTTCAGCAAGATATGAATCACCATATACATGTAAATATTTTTTGTGTAGCTTATATACAAGATATGAATCATAATAATTGTCCCTGAAAAAATGGCTATAAAGGGATCCCCCAATGAATACATAATGCATGGCTTGGCATTATATCACTTTTTATCCTCTCATGTAGCATTTTATATAAAATTAGATTTATGGAGATAATTATATATATTAGTATATCATTTTGGATTATCTGCACATCATGTGACTACCAAAATTTCTAATGAATTGATAATATATGTGTCAAATGAAGGGTTACATAGTTTTTTAATAGTAAATATTACATTATTATTAATAATATCAATTAGGATTAATGATATAGTGTTGTCCATGGCATCAACATGGTGATTAAATTTGTGAGAAATGCTCTCAATGGAAAAAGAAGATAAATGTATGATGAGATGTTGGACCATGTCTTTATAAGGATTAACTTGCCATATTTAGCTAGATAAACATTTAGGACTTGATTTTCAGCAAGATATGAATCACCATATACATGTAAATATTTTTTGTGTAGCTTATGTAAAAGATATGAATCATAGTAATTGTCCCTCAAAAATTGGTTATAAAGGGATCCACCAATGAGTACATAACACATGGCTTGGCAATATATCACTTTTTATCGTCTCATGTAGCATTTTCTATAAAATCAGATTTACAGAGATAATTATATATATCAGTATATTATTTGGGATTATTTGCACATCATGTGACTACCATAATTTCTAATGAATTGATAATATATGTGTCAAATGAAGGGTTATGTAGTTTTTTAATAGTAAACATTGCATGATTATCATTAATATCAATTAGGATTAATGATACAGTGTTGGCCATGGCATCAACATGGTGATTACATTTGAGAGAAATGCTCTCAACGGAAAAAGAAGATAAATGTATGATAAGATGTTGGACCATGTCTTTATAAGGGATTAACTTTCCATATTTAGTTAGATAAACATTTAGGACTTGCTTTTTGGCAAGATATGAATCACCATCTACATGTAAATATTTTTTGTGTAGCTTATGTGGAAGATATGAATCATAGTAATTATCCCTCAAAAAATGGTTATAAAGGGATCCACCAATGAGTACATATCACATGGCTTGGAATTATATCACTTTGTATCCTCTCATGTAGCATTTTATATAAAATTAAATATATAGAGATAATTATATATATATATATATATATATATATATATATATCAGTATATCATTTGGGATTATCTGCACATCATGTGACTACCAAAATTTCTAATTAATTGATAATATATGTGTCAAATGAAGGGTTACATAATTTTTTAATAGTAAACATTGCACGATTATCATTAATATGAATTAAGATTAATGATACAATGTTGGCCATGGCATCAACATGTGAGAAATGTTTTCAATGGAGAAAGAAGATAAATGTATGATGAGATGTTGGACCATGTCTTTATAAGGGATTAACTTGCCATATTTAGTTAGATAAACATTTAGGACTTGATTTTTGGCAAGATATGAATCACCACATACATGTAAATATTTGTGTAGCTTATGTGCAATTAATAAGCCTAGTATTAGATCTTCACATTTCACTATATTATTCATACATGAAAAACCCAAGTGAAAAGTGAAAGGCATGTGTTCACCTTGTGGAATAACAAAGAAAATCCTAGCACAAACACTCCTAGCATATTTATATCCATAAAAATGCATGATCCACATATTGTTGTCAATATTTTAAAGAAGTAAATTCAAATAGAGTTTGAATTTTAATGGGTAGTAGATCATGTAATGGGTAAATAACTAATTGATTTGTGATAGCTTGTCATTCAATAACTTTTTGTGAGATAAATTTTAGATGAAACTCTATAATAAGCATTATCCACTTTTATATACACATAAATAGATGAATTTTGACATAATATATTTGAGTGGGCCTACTTTAATGATGACATGAATTTTACTATGAAAAAAATAATGGCATAACTTTTGCATTGCAAAAAAGAGATCCAAACATAACTTTTAGATAGCAATGTGATTTTACTCATAATCAAGAAGTGTGTGATTAATGTATTAAATGGCATGTTTGAAATGATCATCATTGTATTATGTGAGTAAAGAATCAAAAGCATGAATGGTGGCATAAATGTATAATAAGAGGGGTTGATCTATCATGGGAGGCATGAGAGCAGGTGGATTTAGAATATATTCTTTAATTATATCAAAAATTTGTTGGCAATAATCATCCCATTCAAATTTGGTATCTTTTTAAAGTAGTATTGTAAAATATTGTGTTTTATCTGCTAATTGAGCCACAAAATGTCAAATGCTTCAATATGACCTTGTAAGCATACAAAATATTTTAAATTAGTTGGAGGTGGCATATCAAGTATAACTTTAAATTTATTATGTTCAACCTCAATGCCTCTTTTATAAATGATAAATCCAAATAATTTATGAGAAGATACTCCAAAAATGCACTTTTTTAGATTTAAACACACATTATATTGCCTCATTCTTTCATATATTTTTCATAAATCAATAGCATGGTCTTGTTGACATTTTTATTTTCATAATAAGTCATCAACATAATTTTTTTATGTAATTAATCATGAAAGATGAGTGTCATTGCTCATTAATAGGTTTCTCCTACATTTTTTAGCCCAAAAGGCATGATTGTATAACAAAATGTTCTGCATGGTGTAATTAATGATGTCTTTTCTTAATTTGCATGATTAATCTTGATTTGATCATATCCCAAGAAATTGTCCATGAAGGATAAAATTTCATAGCTTGATGTCAAATCTAAAATCATATCTATATTTGGTAATGGAAAATCATCTTTAGGACAAGCCTTAATTGAGTCATGATAATTTTTACAACATTAAATATCTCCATTAGCTTTTGTTATTGGTACAAGATTAGAGACATTCAAGATAATCAATAGTGTGAATAAAATGAACATATAATATCCTTTCGGCTTTACTTTTGACCAACAAAGTAAATTTTGGATGTTTTTTCCTAAATTTTTCATTGAATAGTTTGGCATCTATAAATAATAGAATATTTTTCATTGTTATTATTTGGTCAATTATAGGCATGTATTTATATGCCCATGTGAATAATTAATGATAA
Organism: Torreya grandis; assembly: GCA_037957365.1. Taxonomy (NCBI): domain Eukaryota; kingdom Viridiplantae; phylum Streptophyta; class Pinopsida; order Cupressales; family Taxaceae; genus Torreya; species Torreya grandis. The sequence continues at coordinate 1,556,873 of JARHVA010001127.1, forward strand.
TCATACAAGGCTTGTTTGAGATATTTTTATTCATCATTTTATAGCATGGCAGCCAAGATCACTAGGCGTGGGTCATTGTCAGTGCTGAAATGAAATTGAACAGTTTCATCATTAAGTAATTTTTAAATGTCTTCCACAAATGGAGTGGTAGGAATGATATTGGCACCATATAATTATGCTTGTGGTATAGATTCATCACTTTCACCAAAATATGCATGTGTATTTTTTTCACGAGGAAATATTTTATTATGATGGATAAAAGGAAGATATGCATAGGCACCTAGATATTCTAAAAAAGAATCATCATTTGAAAAATAATACATTATCAATATTTATGGTAAGATCATGGTATCGATAAGTTTAGGATCCACTAGTGATAACTAAGAAATAGACTGACTTGATTATTATGCTCAACATGAATATGTATAACAAGGATTAACTTTGGAGGTTTCTTCATGAGATGAGATCCATGAGAAGTAGACTTATCTTTATACTCAAGGATTATGTGCCCTTTATTAACAAAGGTAGTAAGAGGAGAAACAATTCTTTGTGCATGTTTACACAATCTATGTTTAATGATGTGCTTATATTTTTTCAAATATTTAAATCCAAAACCATATTGATTGAAGTTGATTGATGATTTTTGTGAATGTGAATCTAATGAGGGTAAATAAAGAGATGAGTTAGGTGGTACAACCTCATTATAATAAATCTTCATATATGGGACATAAGTATCAATAGGATGAACCATTACACTATATTTGAAAGGATATTAGTCTAAAGGACACGTATGTGTAACCTTGATAACTAAACATAAGACATGAATGTAGTGTAGAGGAATGGAATTCATGTCACTAATCTAAGGTTGGCCTAATAAAATATTATATTTAAGATCATTAGGCATAACTTGACAAATAGTAGCAAGAGTGCATAGACCCAAGGTGATGTTCAATGTAATATGTCCAAGTACTTGATGTGGAATGTTGTCAAATCCATAAATGTTCATATTTTAATGAGTTAGATCATTTTTTGTTATGCCTAGTAGATTTAGGAAAGAAATGTTAAAACTATTTATACCTAATCCATTGTTAACAAGTAATCTTTTGACCACCTTATTTTTGCCAAAAACTTGAATATATAGAGGTAGATATTAATCAATAACATGCTTTGGGGGAAGATCCTATTTTTTAAATGATATGTTTTCCTCTATCCATTAGATAATATTAATGATAAAATCTACATAACATTATTAGGTAAAAGTGTATTACTTAATGTCTCATATAATATGTCTTTATACATTGGCATTACTTACAAGAGTTCTAATAATGAAATTTGGGCATTATTATTATTTAATTAATCTAGGATATAAAATCTATTAGTTGGAGGATTTTGCCCTGAAGGAGGGAAACATGAAGGTTTCTACCTCAATGAGTGTTAAAGACATTATAACAATATGAGGTAGTATAAAATGGACATTGCTTTAAAGTAAGTGTCTGAATAGCATGGAATCTTTAACATGTATAAACAAACTGAAAATAAACTTAGAAAGTAAGAGAAAATTTATAATAAATTGCATAATTATATGTAACATGAGAAGGCCTCATTGATTGATTGATTCCATTATGAATATAGTACAATATGAATGTTTACCAAAATGCTTAAATGGTTATAATTAGATAAATCCAATTAAGTGATTTAAACTATTGAAATTAGAATGCTGGAATATATATATATATATATATATATATATATATATATATATATATATATATATATATATATATATATATATATATATATATATATATATATATATATATATATATATATATATATATATATAAGGACTTTCTACGTACTTTCTAGTTTTTATTAGTCTGCACATTCAATGTACAATCAATTTAGGGAGATTTTCACATCCTTAGGCTATTTTACTACTTTTAAGAATTTTCTAATTTCTATAAATTCTATATTTTAATATATCATACTATATTTCAATGTATGTATATATGTGTGTGTGTGTGTGTGTGTGTGTGTGTGTGTGTGTGTGTGTGTGTGTGTGTGTGTGTGTGTGTGTGTACACACATATGCATACATACATTGAAATATAGTATGATATATTAAAATATAGAATTTATAGAAATTAGAAAATTCTTAAAAGTAGTAAAATAGCCTAAGGATGTGAAAATCTCCCTAAATTGATTATAAATTGAATGTGCAGACTAATAAAAACTAGAAAGTGTGTAGAAAGTCCTAAAAATATAGTCATGTCTGAAAACATAATTATAACTTGCACTAGGACAAGGCTACAGGAGGTAGATAAGGGTGCAATATGGCCATGTCTATTAACCACATCTACATCCTAGTTGATTATGCACCTGATTTATTGATATAGGTATGCATGACAGTTTATGTAGGTTTGTTGTTTATATTCATGAAGTGATTAAATATGTCAAAGACCTATAAATACAAAACCCTATCCCTACACATGCACTATATATCAATTAGATAGAAAAAAGTGTTAAATATGTGTTATTAGGTGTGGTCGAGTTGGCCTAAAAAACCACGTCTAATTGAGTACTACCTACATATCCCAAATGGGCCCTGGGCCAAATATAGATCTCCCTCCTAGGGTGATTTCATGATCTATGATTATACAACTAGAATGACTATAGTTAGAAGACTTGATTAAATGCTTGACAAATGGATGCCCTTGACTTGCAATAAAAAATATTTGGACTTGATATGTGATTTTTATAATGTATCATAACTAAATTTGGAATAAATAGTGTTATTTTTATCAATGTATAGTGATTTTGAAATCAACTTGCTAGGTCCTTTCGAGTGAATGCCTTGATATGCTTTTATAAGGGAATTTTTAGAATTTTTTTGCTAACTAACATTTTAGTAAGTGCGAGAGAGCCAGTTTATAATGTATTAATTTGAAAAAATAATTATTAGAATGCGAGGAATAAGGTCACACTAGGGACAAAGTTGTGTTAGGGGACAAGGTCATGTTATGGGACAAGGCCCACTATAATAATGAGTGCACATGTATGTGACATTCCCCCATAATCTAAATTTTTTGAATCATGATGTAATCTTGGAAATTGTATAATGTCACAAGTCTGAAATTTAGCTCAAGTACTTTACTTCTCAAGGCATGCCTATTATGATGCCCCAATTTTTAGATGAGATACGTAACTCTAAGTCACCTAAGTCAAAAAAACCATTATGCCATATGTGAAATATGTAATAATGTAATATCATTTGAATAAATTAATTTGTATTTGACACCATAGTATAGAATGCAACTTTGAATTTCACTTTGAGCATGCATTAGATAGATAAAGCAATGAATCACATGTGTAGTGTATGCATGATATAGATCATGAAACTATAATATATGTAATAAGTAGTAGTAATACATGATTTAAATAATGGCACCATATTAATAAGCAACAAACATATAATTAAAGTTATAAACTGTCATTTAATTTTGATAAAATGTCATACATAAGTCCCAAAAGGCCACACACAAGGAATAAGATAATGTCACAAAACACATAAGGCCAAGGGCAAAACACAAGTGGTATGATTATGCCATACAAACAAGCATTTTTTACATACACAAGAAAAAATAAAATTGTAGCGGACTATGTAATAAATAAATAAGCATAGGCAAATGAGACTATTCTACATCCACCATATGTGTTAATGCCATTGTTAGGAAAATAGCATATTTTTATAGCACATGTAAAGTATGAGTGATTGTAAAAACCATTTGTATGATATATATATATCATCATGGTAGGAAGGTTTTTGATAAATACAACCTAAAAATGTGTTCAAGGAGAACAAATGGATGCCCCAAACATAGAAAAGTTGTTGGGTAATAAGGGAAGCCCGACATTGAAACCATGTAAATGTATGTCTTGTATTTTACACTTAAGTACCTCAGGAAAAGTAATGTGTATTTGAGAAAATTGTGCTATTGATATAACATGGAATAAATGACATATGGATATAATTAAACTTAGCAATAATTTAAAATGCTCCTTAAGTCATGATTTTGAATTTTTTGAAAAAAATGATGTTTTTATTTTTTTTGGATTATTTGCACATTTTTGAAATTTTGCCATATTTTATTTTTTGTGTTTTTTTTCAAATGTTTACCTTGATAAATTTATTAATAAGTAATTTTTTGAAGATAGAATAAGGGGAAGGGATCCTAACAATCCTCAATAAGGTGCAAAAGCATTATATGATAAGAAGAAAAGGTAATCCTTGTGCCCCAAAAATATGTGTAATATGAGTCATAGAAATGTAGCTTGGATGCAAGTGTGAGGCATGTTGTAGCATGGATAATTATGCAATGTTAAGAAATGTAGATAATATATTTTTTTTGGATTTTTTAAATTAGCTTGAAAATCAAGAGATCAAGTGCCCAAAATGGAAAAGAAAAATACAAGGACTTAAAAGAATGCTTGGATAAGGGATACAATAATTTAGAAAAAATATTATGTAGAAAGGGAAAATATGACTAATAAAGAGAGGAAACCCAACTAATTGGTTGGGAGGTAATTAGATGCTTTGTCCAACTAAACATATCATCAAGGGGTTGTGCATATGTGTATCCAACTTCCTGATATAAAGGAATAACTTCTTGTGAAGAGGAAGAGCTAACTACCAATTTATCTAAATATGAATAAAAATAATGTGTTTTAATATGTATCCCTCTAAATCATTACCCATATATCCTTGTAAACTTATACCCTTATTTACCATAATTATTTTATGACAATAACTTGTTGTGCTTTAAGAAATGAGGACCTACTCTCGTGTGCCATTTTCTATTTAGGAGAAGGTACCATACTTTTTGAAACTAATTGAATATGATATTGTGTAAGTGTATCATGATTATAATTAGATGGGGACTCTAAATCTGTAATGTACTCATGTTCAGTAGTAGTTAACGAAACTATAATTTGATTTGGAATATGTAAATCAGTCTCTTGAATAGTTTTCTAGACTATTTCATTGCCATGTTGCTCAATGATTGTGCAAGTAGGTTGCTCTAGATAATAATTAAACATCATTTGTTCTAAATGATATTAATGTTAGATACATAGAATTTTGAAAAATTGATTATCATGGATGTATTTGAGACAATTATGCATTGTATAAGGTATTACTCTAATATTTTGTATCCAAGGGAATTCTAGTAGCATATCAAATACCCATGTGATTGGTATAACTAAGAATGGAATGGGTACAATGATAGGCCTCACTTGTAAAGGTAGCACTATATGCCCAAGGTTATCTTGTGTATGAACTTCAAAGTCTTTGACAATTCTAGAAGTATATTTTACATATTGTTCTATATAGCCAAGAGAGTGAAGGAGTGTTATGGTGCACATATTTTCACATGATCCATTATCTATCATAACACTATGTATGCTCTGTTTGTAAATATATGCATGAATGAATAGTACATGTCTATCTAAATCATCATCAATAATTTTATTGTCATCAAATGTGATCATAGGTCATGGTGTTTGTTTGCTTGTAACTGTACCAATAATGTTTTCAAGTGGATGTCCATATGAAGAAGGAAGAGGATGAACAATATATGCATAATGTACTTTATAATTTTCCTTTTTATTTGCTTCATGTTTTGTAGATGGATCATTGTACATTTTGAGATTTGCATTTTCATTTTCTTTTGGCTTGTATTTTTAGGTAGGTGTGCTAATATCAATAATTTTCTCATCAATAAGATCTTTAATCTTGTGTCTAAGCTTGGAGCATATATTTTTAGAGTGCCCAATACATCTATGGTAGTCACAATATGCACTGGCATTCAAAAAAAAAAATTATGGTCTAGACATGTCTACCTCCAATGGTGGAGGAAGAGTGATCACATTGCATTCCAATAAATTTTGTAATAATACATGAGGAGGTGAAGGTAACCTAGAAAACTTCCTCCTTAATGGAGCTTGTAATTAAAGAATTTGCATTGGTTGTGATAGTTAAGCTATAACTTTAGATTCATTATTGATTTCATTTGAGTCGCTCTTTTAATTCTTAATGCTTTAAAATTTAACATTGTAATTAGAAGAAGCATTTGAAGTATAAATGAGATTATTCAAAGTAATCAATTTGAACTCACGCTCTTTGACTATATGGCATAGTTCATCGAAGGATTTGAAATTATCAAATATTATTGACTCTTGAAGTGGAGGTAGCAAATTTTGAGTAAATAAGTCTTGAAGTTCATTGTAAACATTTTAGTTGGTCATTTTTGCACACATAGTCTTATATCTTAGCATGTATTCATGAATTATTTCATTAGATCCTTGTTTGAGCTTGGCAATTTAAGCATGTGATAATTTTTCACCAATGTTGATAAAAAATTGTGTGAGGAAGTGATTTGCTAAAGGGTTTTAATCATTTAATAATTGAAGAGAAATATCATAGAATCATCGAAGAGCATATTCTTTCAAACTTATTGGAAATATCTTAGTCAAAAATTTATCATTATCTGCATAACCTAGACAAGCTGCATGGAAGGCATGCAAATGTTGTTCATGATCACATTTTTCTTGATAGAGAGGGAGATTAGGATCCAAAAATCCAATTGTTAATGATTTAGATGCAATTTTAGGTGCCAAAGGATTATGCAACAAATAACAAGAGTCCATATATGGGATAACATGAGTGATAGTTTACTCAATATGGGCTAACTTAACTTGTAGGGTAAGGATGGTATGATTAAGAGTAAAATTTTTGGATGTAAAAGGAGGTGTATAGATAACATGGGTAGGTATAGGCATAGCTATATTTATGAAATCAAATAATTATCCCAAATTATAAGATGGTGCAATAAAAGTAACTAAAGGCATAATAATTGGAATGAATACAATGGTAGAAGTAACAATTTTAGAAATAAAGGATTTGACAACCCAAAAAGCCAATTATTGTGATGATGTGGTGAAGCTAGCTTGGTGCTCATATTTTGATGTTAGAAGTAAACTATCAATTTTATTCACCTCATGGGGGTTATCTTGAAGGCTTCAATGAAATTCAAATAATTCTTGCACTTGATTTCAATATATGCCATTAAGTTTATGTGGATCAACATAAGTTTATTTTTCATTATCATATTACTCTTCATTACTTTCATTATTAGTTTCAATGTGAATTTCATTTGTAAGAGCCCAAGGGATTTGAATAATAGTATTATTAGTTTGAGAAAAAAAATCATGACTTTCGATTGTAGAAGAAACCAAAGGAAGCTACATATGTGAAATAGAAAGACCACTCAATTTATCACTACCCCTTTTAAGCATACAATACCATATGATTCAATCAATGTTAATGACTAAGAATGCAATACATGTAAAAATTAAGGTATAAAGGTGAGCTAAAAAAGTGTTTAAATGATTTGTATGGTCTCAAATATACTTACTCATGTGTTGTTTAGTGTTGGATCAATGTTTTAGAGCACTAACTACAAAAGTGGAACCATGAATCCCACTAATCTTATTTTCAAGGGTATAATGAGAGTAACATTTCTGGGAAATACGCTCCTCTCAAGTATATCATAAATCAAGTGACTAAATGAAGCTTCCTATGGTATAAATAAGGGGATCCTAAGTGTTTTTGATATACCATGAGGCACATGGAAACTAAAGTTTATGTTTAGTGTTGTACAATGGCTACGAGTATTGGGTTAAACCTCTTAGGCCATGGTTTATATAAATAGATATTATGTATCCCTTCATGATAGTCACTAAATAATTTAAAATTTATTGAAACCGAATTTATAATACAAACAAAAGCAAATAGAAAATAAAATAAAATTAAGAATGAAATATTTTTGTACATAGGTAATAAAAAATTTCAACCTGATGTTGAAAGAAAGAAATTAAGTGTTAGATTTTATCTAAGGTGACAAGACAAACTTTGCCAATATTGAAATAGTCAAAAATCAAAGATTGAATCATTGTGTTTCAAATTTATATCCAATGTTGAATGCTATTTTCTTTCAGTTTCAATAAATTATAAAATTTAATGAAACCTTAAGACAAAAATCAAATAAACAATTTTCTAAAAATAATTGGTTCACTAGAATGTTTAAATAGTTTCAATTAGATAAATACAATTAAGTGATTTAAACTATTAAAACTAGAATTTTGAACATACATATTTGATAATGAAATATAGTATGCTACAGTAAAATATTGAATTTATAGAAATAAGAAACTTGTTAAATATAGAAAAAGATCTTAAGGATGTATAAACCTCCTTAAAATTAGTATGTATTGATTATGCAGGCTAATAGAGACTAGAAAGTGCTTAGAAAGACATGCAAATAGATTTGTGTCTAAAAAAAATTGTAACATGGACTAGGACAAGGTCGTAGGAGGCGAATAAGGACATAGTGTGTTCATGTATGTTGATTATGACCATTTCTTAGTTGATTTTGCTTGATTTCCTGATCTGGATATGTGTGATAGTATTTATAGGTTTGTTGTTTTTATGTGTGATCCTAATAAAGATGTCGAAGACCTACAAATACAAACCTTAATCATACACATGCACTAGATATCAATTAAACAACGAAGAGAGATAAAAATGGGTTAGTAGGGATGGTCAAGTTGGCCTCAAAAACTTCTTGTACGTGAGTGCTATTGACATAGCCCAAATGGGCCTAACGTTAATGTAGTTATCCCTTCTTAAGGTGGTTGTGTGAGTTGTGATTATGAAACTAGAATAATTATAGCTAGAAGACTTGATTGAATGCTTTAAAAATGGATGCCCTTGATTTGTAATAAACAATATTCAGACTTGTTATGTAACTATTAGAATGCAACAAAATTTAATTTGGAAGAAATAGTGTTATTTTGCTAAGTGTATAGTGCTTTTAAAATTAGTTTGCTAGGTCATTTCAAGTGAATGCCTTGATATGCTTTTATATGAGAATCTCTAAAATGTTTTCACTAATTGACCTTTCAAGAAGTACATGAGAGCCATTGTACATCATCTCAATTGAAATATTAATTGTTAAAATGTGGGGGACAAGGCCGTGCTAAGGCACATAGCCACAATGTGACCCTGTCCGACCTAATGCGATCCTATCCTAGAAAGACAAATATTAATAGAAAGGGTCTAATAGGTGCTTGTGGGTTGAATAAAGATGAATATGGTTGAAAAATGGATGTTTGTATGATATTTTATGTGTTCGCAAGATAATAAAGGCTCTCTTATAGATTACGAGTTAGTGAAATGGCGAATAGACCAAGTAGGAGAAAGATTTCAAGGATAATCATTGTCAAGCATTTAATGATTAAATTTATGCATCTATAGTCATCACTTTGGTGTTTTGGTGTGGACTTACATTTACAAGCTACTTGGTTTGAGTTCAAATCACATTTGGCATTGAATATTTCTAGTAAGCTTCTAAATCATATATGCCTCTTCACATTCACATTCAATATGCTTAATAAGCTTCCAGATTAGATATAACTCTTCACACTTGGCATTTAGTATACATAATAAAATTCTAAATCAGATATGCCTATTCAATACATTATGGAATCAGGGACTAAATTTGATGGTTGACCTTGCCTATTATGAATTTTTTTATTGTAGTTATTTATTTAGCATTGCCCTTCAAATGTTTTTTTGGTTACATGTTAATGTAGGATTGGTGGGTCCACATCGAATTTAGAACACAAGTGGGGATTCCATTCCCTGCATCTCCACTAAGTCATTCAATGAATAGTATTTATCCTATTGTGGGAGCTTGTTTGCTAGTGAGATTTGAACATGTGTCACTCTGATACAAATACATATACTTTAATGGTTACACCACAACTCAAAGGACACAATGGTCTTTCAAATATTACTATAATTTATCTGAATTAAATATGCCTCTTCGATGCATTTTATAGTAAAAGACAAAATTTGATGATGTACCCTACTTATCATGAAATATTTTGATAATAATTATTTATTCAAAATTACCCTTCAAATATTATTATAATATATGATAGACGAAATATATATTAAAGATAATTTATATATTTATTATAATCCATTAATATTTTTGACAATTTGTCAAATCTTTTACTTTATATTTGATGTGATCTATATTAAAAAAGATAACTATATTTTATAATTAAAAAATATAAATACATTTTTTTTCAACAACCACTAAATTTAATCCTTATTTAGAACTACTTTTACAACATTTGAAAAAACAAAGTTTAAAAAGAAGAGTACATTTCATATATTGGAAGTGCTTCTCCACCCTTTTAAAAAAAATAAAATGTGAAAAAGACAAGAATACATTTATTAGCGCTCCGATGTTTTTCAAAGGGGGGAGATTACCTATTATTAATGGATATATATATATATATGGAATTGTTAAATTTATCTTCCTCGGCTCTAACGATGGCGTAAAACCAGTCCTTTTTATTAGAAGGTAAACCCTTTTTTCAGTGTCCGTTCAGAAAGTTTTGCAGGGATGGGTGGCTCAAGCTCCGACAAACATATACAATAAATATATTAATCAAGAATTTAACATCAACCCGACCTTAGCTCAGTTGGTAGAGCGGAGGACTGTAGTGGGATGTTAAGTCTTTAAGAAATCCTTAGGTCGCTGGTTCGATTCCGGCAGGTCGGAGCTAGATTTTGACCTTTGTAATTTTAATTAAGGTTTTTGCCCTTTTAATAGAGATATTTTTCCATGACTACACACAAACAAATCCATCCCCGTAAAATATATTTAGCACTTGTCTCAAGGCTGCACGTTACGCCAAAGGGTATAAATTGATGTTTTGATGAAGTGGGGTTTTATAAAGAGAGAGTGCATGGGAAGACATTTTATTTTCTAAAGAGTTTGAGTAATGATGAAGTAATGGAGAAGGGTAAAGTCATCCAAAATATGAAAATGATGAAACATTTCAAGATGAGTGTGGTGTTGATGATGGGATATTTCAGGGGATGGACTTGAAGAAGGTCAGCAAAATACACGTACGAAATTCACTGACATGTCACATATGTCAAAACAATTTATAATTTCCACATAACTATTTTAGTTACCGAATGAAAACATGTCTCTTTGAAGTATTTTATCATGACCATTGAGCCATGTGTTAGGAGAGGGTTACAGAGAAGATGAGAAATTATATATATATATATATATATATATATATATATATATATATATATATATATATATATAAAGTTTAGATATATTAAATGTATATATGTTAAATGTCGAGATATATCAACTTTGAGGTGTCTATATTAAATGTTAGGTTTACTATTATATAGGTGCTTTGAAGTTGATATCTCTCAACATTTAACATAGATGCATTTAATATATTCGAGTTAGTAACATGTACTACAACATAAAGTAAGTAAATATTTATTGTTCATGTAAATTCATTTCAATACATATATGTTATATTTGCAATTAGAAAAATACTTATTATAGCTCTAACCACATGATGGAAATGCAATCCTTGTTTTGGTTGTCATGCTACGTTGAATTGGTTAATTCAATTAATGTAATGCTCTTATGTTATAGTTATGCACATGATCATTTATTGCGAATAGATGAATGGTATTTTCAAAATCTTCTCTAGTGGTTTGATCTAATGCAATGTCAGTTCTTCTCATCAATAATTTACAATCATTAATTTTCAGATGTACATCTCTAAGAATTTTGAGAAGTTGACGAAACCTTTTTTGGTTCTCATTTTATTAATCATGTCTAAATACCTTATCAAAACTAACAACTTGTGAGAAAATACTTGATGAAAACACGAGTCTATGTTGTAGAATTTTTTTTCTATGAACCTCATTTTGTTAATTAATATGTATCTTATATGTCGAACCTCTTCTTGAAAAGGTGTGAGCCTTGTTTTCTCTAAACTATCAAAATTAGAGACGAGTATTCAAAATATTGTATGAATTGTTGACACGCAAATGTTAAATGTGGAATCCCTTGTTGGTGCAAGTAATTGAAGAGGGAAATGTCTTAATGAACTACATTATCATAATACAAATCAAAAAATAATTAAACATGCTTCCCCTTAAAAAAAAAAAAAAAAAATTAAGAAAAAACCTTTTTAAAGTGTAATGATGGTTGATCATATTTGTCAGTTGCATCAACCCTATGCGTAGATATTAAGGGAGGATGGAGTGGATGATAGTGGTCACTGTTGTGCTACCCTCTCCCCCTAGTTGTAGATCAATCAACAAGGAGCTTGTGTGTCATTACACACTCCCTTTTTGCACTCCCAAGGCCCCTATAGGTGGCAGTCAAGGAGTGGCAATTGAGTGTAATGTTAAGGAGCGTGTTCGTAAAAATGTCTGTATCTTAAATGTAATGCTCATTAGAACATCACAAAATTGTTTTTATTCTTGATTGGTGTAAGAAAATCACAATATCTTAGGCATACAGTTTAGTTTGGAGCACTATTTTTTCCTTGGAGAGATTTTTCTGAGTCTGATGGAGTGGTGCAATTGTATTTAGTCCATCTATCATCAATCAACATGCTTATTGTTGAGAAAGCGTTAAAATCATTAAATTAGTGTGGGACCCTTCAATGGGAGAGACTATGTGACAAATCTATGATAGTCGCCTCAAGATTGACACAACTTAACATTTCAAATAAATATATAAATGATATCTGAGTTAATTAATCATTAGTAATCATAATTAACATAAATTATGCTTAAATGTTATCTAACAACTTCAATTATTTACTATTACCTAATACTTATTTAATTTTAATAAAATCTAATTGATTTTTTTAATTTTAATCTAACCAATACATAATTCAAACAAGTGTCATCTCAATGAAAACATGTCTCCTTTAAGTATTTTGTCAACCACAAATTATTACGACCATTGAACCATGTTGGTGGATAGTTACAAAAATGATGGAAAATTATGTGTGTGTGTGTGTGTATGTGCACACACACACACACAATTTTCAGACTATGTGACAAATCTATGATAGTCACCTCAAGATTGACACAACTTAACATTTCAAATAAATATATAAATGATATCTGAGTTAATTAATCATTAGTAATCATAATTAACATAAATTATGCTTAAATGTTATCTAACAATTTCAATTATTTACTATTACCTAATACTTGTTTAATTTTAATAAAATCTAATTGATTTTTTTAATTTTAATCTAACCAATACATAATTCAAACAAGTGTCATCTCAATGAAAACATGTCTCTTTTAAGTATTTTGTCAACCACAAATTATTATGACCATTGAAACATGTTGGTGGATAGTTACAAAAATGATGGAAAATTGTGTGTGTGTGTGTGTGTGTGTGTGTGTGTGTGCACACAATTTTCAAACTATGTGACAAATCTATGATAGTCACCTCAAGATTGACACAACTTAACATTTCAAATAAATATATAAATGATATCTGAGTTAATTAATCATTAGTAATCATAATTAACATAAATTATGCTTAAATGTTATCTAACAACTTTAATTATTTAGTATTACCTAATACTTATTTAATTTTAATAAAATCTAATTGATTTTTTTAATTTTAATCTAACCAATACATAATTCAAACAAGTGTCATCTCAATGAAAACATATCTCTTTTAAGTATTTTGTCAACCACAAATTATTATGACCATTGAACCATGTTGGTGGATAGTTACAAAAATGATGGAAAATTATGTGTGTGTGTGTGTACACACACACACACACACACACACACACATGTACATGTATATGTAGATGTATATGTATATGTATATACATATACATATTAATATTATATATAATATATAATACACACATATATAATTATATAATATACTAACAAATATTTATTATATATATATTTGAAAAAAGGGGTAAAAACTTTATTAAATCTCAGAAAACCATATTACAAAGCAACAAAAGGCCGAAGCCCCAGAAAAACAAAAAGAACCCCAGAAAAATGCAAATGCAAGTTGTCACACACCTATATCAGTACCGTCTTCACTTAGAATCCTCTCCATGTTCTGACTTACCTCCTTGGGCAACTGTGCCCAACCATCCACCTTTCGACCATCCATATCCTCTGATTCCCACTTGGCCAGGCAATCGGCTACCCTGTTCCATTCCCTTGAAACGTGGGCAAAAGACATTGAATCCATGAGCGAACTAATCTATAATATCTGTTGCACTACCAAGGATAGTTGTCAGCTCACATCTGTTATCTTCCTCTCAAGGATCATATTGATCATGATTTTTGAGTCGGCTTCACATATCACCCTTCTCCATCCTAACTCATAAGCTCTCTTCAAAGCATACAGAACAGCTAATCCCTCCATACTATTAACCGTCTGCTCCCCCATATGAGCCGAGAAAATAAAAACTACAGATCTAGAGAAATCTCTACCAATCCCACTAATTCCAGTCGGGCCAGGATTAACCCTGGAGGAACCATCAGTGTTAATTTTCAAAATACCCTCGGGAGGGGGCGTCCATTTCCCACTCCTTTGAATTTTTTGTTTCCCACAGCCACCTCTCCTAACGCAAGCGGAGGCTAGATAAATACCCTATATGCCAAACCTGTCAACCATCTCTGTGTCCCCCTTCGCCAGAGGCAAAATGACCTCACTCTTAGCTTCTATAGTTTCCTGGATCATTCTTATAATTCAACTCCAAACTTGTTGAACTCCCAATTTTTCATCGTTAAAAATTTTGCAGTTCCTTTCCAACCAGACTTGCCATAGCAAAAAAATAGGTCCAGCATACCAGGCTTCTTGCAAGAAATGAGGGGCAGAGGGTGGTCTACCCAATCTCGACCAAAAATTATCAAGGGAGGAAGCGTACACACACTGACACCTCCACACATCCCACCAGGCATGCCACAATTGGCAAGTGAAAGGGCAGCTAAAAAATAGATGTGGTTAGTCCTCCTCCTCACCTCTACACAAAACACAACGCGAAGGACCAACAAAGCCCCTTTTACGAATGTTCTCCCAAGTCAGGCAACGGTTCCAGGCCAAAGTCCATGTATAGCAGTTGCCTTCAACCATGAGAAACTGCTCCAAACTCATTTCCACCAAGGAACCTCCCTCCCCTCTGCGAATTGCTGTGCAACCAACTCCTGGTAACTAGACGAAATAGTGTACTTCCCCTTGGGGTTAGGGGACCAAGCCAACACGTCACCCCCCTGAGTTTGCAACAATTGTGACTAGCAAGGATGATGTACATCTTTGCACACTCCACCTCCATACCAATAATCGGCCATTCCTCAGGAGTCTTCCATCTCACTTCCATCAATTGGCCATGAAGAAAGAGGGATTTGTAATCACACACCTTATTCCACCCGGCTTCGCTGAATCTATGTGAAAGTGCATACATATGAAGATACTGAGTAACTATGGGGGGATAGCCATCCCAAGAGTCATACCATAATTGTGCCTCCATCCCCCCCTTGCAAATCCAAAAAAGACCTCTCTTGATCAGAGTAGCTCCTTTCTTAAGAGTATCCCAAATCACCGATCCACTCCTTGACAAACTGTACCTTGGGAGATCCTTCAGGGGGATCCCAAAAAGATACTTATGAGACAAGATCTTGGCCTAGACACGGTCTTGTTCCTCACACCATCTCCAATACAACTTGGCGGCCATGGCCATACTCGCAAGCACAAACTATCATAGCCCCAGGCTGCCAAATCTTTTCAGGCTACAAACAACCTTCCACCTGATAAAAATCCACTTCATTGAAGACAGGTTACCAGCCCATAAAAATTGTCTTGCTAGGGAATCAAGGTCCTTAACAAAGTTCCTGGGTGCCACCTGTAGCATGCACCTGTAGAGAGGAATGGCCTGCACCACCGACTGAATCAATTAGACTCGACCAGCAAAGGACAACCACTGGTGGGTCCAATGATTCACTTTGGCCTAGAATTTATTAAGAATCACCTACCACAATTCCTTGGACTGTCTCCCTAAAGATATAGGGATCCCAAGATACATTAACGGGAAACTTTCGATTTGGAACCAAAAAATATCAGCCACTCTCTGTTGAATGGCTAGTGGAGTGTTGAAGAAAAAATGGAAGACTTGTCCTCATTAATTACCTGTCCAGAGGCAACCAAGTAAGCATCCAAGCTACTGCGGATATTATATGCCTCCCTTATGGTAGCCATGCCCATCAAAGCCACATCATCCACAAATTGTAGGTGAGATAGAACAGGAAGGCCACCTCCCCATTTCCAGCCCTAGATAATGCCATCCCCGGTATTACTTTTAATCAACTGACCTAGATCCTCCGCCAAGAGAAGAAATAGGTAGGGAGATAAAGGATATCCTTATTGCAAACCATGCGAGGCCCCAGAAAGATTAGAATGCTCCCCATTAACCAGGATAGAGAATGAAGTTGAATTCACATAGCTCATAACCCACCTGATCCAATCTTCCTCAAAACCAAAGGCACCCAAAACCTTCTGGAGAAAGGACCATCGCACCCTATCATACGCCTTAGACATGTCCAGTTTAATAAACATAGTCTTCTCCTTGGACTTGGTCATGGAATGGATAGCCTCAATAGCCACCACAATCCCATCCAAAATATGTCGGCCCTCCACAAAGCCACTTTGCTCCTCTGAGATCAGCACCACCAGCCACTTCTTTAACCTTTCTGCAATTAGCTTAGATATAATTTTATAAATTACATTATAAAGGGAAATGGGATGAAATTGATTGAAGTGATCAGCCCTTTCCCCCTTGGGAATGAGGGCTAGGAAAGTAGAATTCAAGGCCCAGAGCATTTGCTTGCTATTATGGGATTCCTGAACCACCGCCAATAAGTCAACTTTTATAATCTCCCAAAATTCTTGATAAAACTCAATCGGGAAGCCATCCAAACCTGGAGCCTTACCTTTCTTCATCGAAAAAACAATCTTTTTTAGTTCTTCCAAAGTTATTGGTCTCATCAGTTGCTCCTTCATATCCTGAGAAATAAGAGAAGGAATACAGGAGAGTATTAGATCCTCCATAGCCACATCCCTCTGCCCTTCTTCTTTGAATAAAGAACTAAAATACTGACCAACTTCATTATAGATATCCCTTGTAGAAGAGATTACCTCCCCCCTGTCTGTCACCAAAGATGTGATCGTATTACCGTGTTGTCTGGCTCTAATCGAATTGAAGAAGAAGGCAATATTCTTGTCCCCCTCTTGCAGCCACTCAATCCTAGCCTTCTGCTTCCAAAATATTTCCTCTCTCATCTCCCATTCCTCCAAAGTCTTAATAGCCCTCGCTTCCTCCTTCAGTAAAAACTCAGACAGCCCCTCCTCCCTAATCAATCTGGTAATGTCATTCAGCTCCATTTGCGCCTCCTTTTTCTCTTGAAAGATGTTCCCAAAGCTCAGCTTGTTCCATCGTTGGAGCTGGTATTTCATGAATTGGAGGAGCTTAGCAAAAACATACATTGCAGTACTAGCCACAGGCCTCCCTACTCTCCACCAATCAGCAACTCATCCAAATAGGTCTTGGTCCCTTAGCCACATAAGTTGAAACTTGAATGGCAGCTTCTGATGCAAATGAGCAGAAGAAATGGTAAGCTTAATGGGCTAGTGATCTGAGCCTCTCTAGTCTAAAATCTCAAAGCTCAAAGACCACAAGCTGCCCACCCAAAAATAGGAGGTCATAAATCGATCAATGCGCTCAGCAATGCAGCTGTCTCCCACCCTTCTGTTGTTCCAAGTGAACTGACCATTACATGGCTTAATATCCACCAGGTTGAGTTCCAAAATCTTATCTCTAAGCAAAATGGAATATGGCTCCAATCTTGCATTACCTCCCCTCTTTTTCGTTAAGTCCATAATAGCATTAAAATCACCAGCCATGATCCATGGCAGGTAAGGAAAACCACTGCGAACCAAATGAATGTTATTCCAAACAAGAAGCTTACCTTGAAAATTAGTAGGGGTGTAGACATTCGAAAGAAGAACATACTCCCCTGACTCCATGCATAAGGAGACCATAGATAATGAAGATCTGAAGGTGATCCAAGACATCGGTTGAACCTTACGAGGATTCCAGAGGTAAGCCACGCCACCCGCCGCCCCCTGGGCCCCAATGCACTGGCATAAATCTTGCCTCCAAAGCATAGGTGTAATACCCATCATGTACTCCACCAAAACCTTGGTTTTTTGAAGAGAATATCTAGACAGTGATTCCTAACTAATTCCTGAACAGCTTTTTGTCTAGGGCCACTATTCAAGCCCCTAACATTCCACGAGATCATAATCATTTCAAAGGAGGCAAGAAGTGGGCATCTAAGGTCTTGACCGACCCAGACTCAACCAAAATTTCCCCAATCATCTTTATCCTCTCCATGTCCTTCTTCTACCCCAATTTAGCACTTTTCTCTGAAGCTCCCTTCTTGCCCTCCTTCTAAAGAATTCCCAGGTGAGGAGGAGCCTTCCCTCGCTTATCCGTCTCTATAGCCCCTGCCTATGTTGGGATATCCCCAACCTCCACTCCCTGAACTGGGTCAGCAATTGGTTTAAATGAATTCTGCTCCCCCACTTGCCCATCCAAGTTCATAGGTAAGGCAGCTTCCTCTGGAGGTGTTGTGTGAGAAATGGAAGAATTTCTGGCCGTTCCAGACCCCCCCACAAGCTTCTCCCCACTAATTAATCTTGGGTTAACCTCTTGTTGGCCTAATTCATCCAATATCTCAAACCTATTGAACAAATCCTCATCTTGTTGCTCCATTAAGGACCTCTTATGACCTCTATTTCAGCTCTGGGCCTTAACCTGCACAAAACCCTCAGGATCCTTACCTACACCAGCTCCACCCTTCTTCCCTTTGTCAGTAGCAGTGGTACTACTCAGAGGAGGTGGGGGTGAAGGTTGTTGTTCTTCCATTTTAGCCTTCAGGCACCTTCTCACCAGGTGTCCATACTCATGACAAAGGCAACATCTGAAGGGGAGGGTCTCATAGTCCAATTGTTGCACGCAGGAGTATGAGCCCGCACACATCTCCACCGCATCTGGCAAAGGTCTACTTAAGTCAATTTCCACACAAATTTAATCAAATGTCATGACTTTCTTACCTAAGGTTTGTGTAGACGACCCCACTGGCTTTCCTAGCATAGAGGCTATCATCTGCAGAACATCCTCCTGGCAGCATTCAATCGGCATTCTAGGTAGGCAAACCCACACTGGGACCTTGTTTGGTAATTCCTCAGTAGGGTTAAATCCAACATGCCATGGTTTCACAAAAAGCCCAACTTGATTATAAAAATACAGTCTGCCTTCAAAAACCCTATTTTTATCAACCAAGCAAATGAAAGTAACCATAAAGAAATTGTTTGCCAGCAGCGTAACCTCCATCTCGCCCTCTGTCTCCCATACTCTTCAAGCCCAATTCTCCAAAAAAGGGAGAGAGTCTCTCAGTCCCAAAAACTTTTAGTATAGTGAATGCTTGGAATAATACTCCACATCTTCAGCTATCATATCAAATGGAATTACCAGCTTTGGTCTCTCCTTACAGCGCTCCAAGCATCCATTGATCTTTGTAATCCTTGAACCCCCTATCGAGCCAGTGTCAAACGCCCCTGAAATCTGGCTAAAAACTAAATTTTCCAACATCCTAGCCTCTTTCCCCTTTGAAGTTTTGCCTACCACTTCACTAAAACTCCTATCCCCCTTGATTTTAGTCAGTTCATTCTGTGCCATGTTCACGCCCCTCCAGAACCACACCTTTGCTTAAGTGAACACCTCCCTCTCCCTTCCCTCGTCGGACCTTCAATCCACACCTTCGTAGCCCCATGGAACGCTGATACAAGCCAGGGCACGACTGCCCTAGCTTGGCGATGAGTTGCAGAGCTTGTCCATCCTCTTTCAGTCCCAATCAAAAATCATCAATATCCGTTCCTATTATATTATATATTACACTATATATAAATAATATATTATTAAAGAGAAATAAAAATTCTCTATATCTATATCTATATCTATATCTATATTTGTAATTAACATACATCTTTTACATAAATTTATGCAAAAGATGTCAAGAGCACCTATTTCACTTATGTCACAAATATAATATAAGTACTTTGAGAATGATATCTCTCAGTATCTTTTACATAGATTTATCTAAGATAAGTATGCTAGTAGCATCTAGTCATATTACGTATTTATTTAACATATAATACGATTTTATTCATAAAATTTTAAATGTATGATATTAATTACATTAAATCATCCAAAATTATAATATGTATCACATTAAATCATTCAAAAGTGTAATGTACATAAGATGAAATTTAAGGTAAATAAAATAATTGTAAATCATCCAAATGTGTAATATACATAAGATAAAATACTTAAACTAAAGAATCATTTAATACTCATCAAAATGTGTCATACACATCATATAAAATGTCAAATAATGAATCATTTCATATTAATAGAAATTTTTTTGTGATAAGTATATGGCATTATTTATCCTCTAATAATTTCAATCTCTCTTCATTAGCTTTCCTTTTTTCAGCTTTTCATAGTGGTCATATGTAAATGGTAGCAGTAATATTTTTAATCCTTTCAAGGACTTTACATAGGATATAACAACAAGTGTTACTCTTGTTCTTTCTTTTTGACCTATATCAATTGTGGATTTTGAAAGAGTCAAACCTTGTGATTTGTATATTGTTAATACCCAGACCAATCATAAGAGTAGTTGGTTTGTGTGTTCCCTTTGTATTAGTGTAATTGGTATTTTATGGGAGTTTCATCTTCAAATGGTATTCTTGAGTAGTTTTAAAACTCGACCATAATATATGTTGGTGGTTCTAGTGGGGCACTCTCAGGTTTGTATATTATACTTAGAATATACCCTAGAGTTCTATTTGTAAGACCTGTATCTATCCAAAGATTGGAGGTCAATATGACCCTTGCATCCTTATCAATTAGTAACTCCACATCAAGTTCATCATTTTGATCTCCTACTGGTACACTAAAAATATTTACCTTAGTTACAATGTTGTGTAACAAGTCATTTTAGTGAGTGCAATTTTATTTTTGTCTAGTTATGCACGTTGCCATTTGTGGAGAATACATGAATAATATTGTCAAATTATTCATTGGTAGCTATATCTATTCCAGCATTAGTTATTGTCATCAATAACTTCCAATCACCAATTGTTGGATTTACATATCTCATATTTGTGATAAGTTGATGAAACTTTTGTTGGTCTTCACTTTCTCCATATAAATATCTTATCCAAAGTAATAATTGTTTTGAATTATTCCCACAATAGTTTTGCACCTCTACTACTATCATACGGGGATCTATTACTAACAGGAGGTAGTTGTCCAAAATATCCAACCAAAATCATAGTTATACCTCCAAAAGTCATGTCTACATTCTTAGAAAATACATGATGAAATTTGGAGTCTATGTTTTATAGCAAAGTTTATCTAATGAATCTCATTTCATCAATCAATATTTATTTTATGTGATGGATATATTCTTAGAAAGTTGTAAGTCTTGTTCCTTCTAATTCAACAAAATTTATGATTGAGATTTGAATTTGTGAATGGATGGGTGAGGCACCAATACTGAATCCTTCAAATCCATTTGGTGTAAGTAATAGAAGTTGATAACACTCTAGGAATGCTTCACATTGAAGAGCTTGACAAATGACACTGATTAGAAATGATTTTCTTGTTCTAGTTATTCCTTGAATTATCATGCATAATAGAAAAATATTTTGACCTTGATGATAATGTGTATAATTATATCCAATGTTTTTTTTTGTTTAGTACCTAAGGTTCCATAATTCATATTCGGTGCTATATCATCATCTATGAGAAACCCATTATCTTTCATGGTGCTTATGAAATTTATCACTTTATTTATGTATTATTCATCTTCATATTCGTTATTCCATGGTGTTTGTCTATCGAGATCTCTTCTTTCCAACATACCTATTTCAATAACTTCCATAATTTGGCCACGTTGTAGCCTAGATATGACTTCTCACTCATGTTCCATTGTGTTTTATTTAATTTGGGTAGTATCATCATGTTTAGAATCACTATGATTTTCAACATCTTATGGAATAGTATTTTTCCCGACATGCCAAGGACTATAATTGAATGACTCCTCCCAACTTTATTTTATTGCATCATCATCAAGCCCAATATCTCTTTGTATATCATGAAATGGTTTGTAAGGTAATAAATTTGACCCAAAAAAATCAACCCATTTATGTGATCCACATGCAGGGGTGGAGGAAAACCTTGGGAAGACTCTCACAATAGTTTTGATACTCCTCACCTCCCATTCATTATCTCTTTTTCGACTTGGTGCAAGATCTAGTTACCATAATAAGTGAAATTATTTCCATTGAAAAAGGCATGTTATTGTATCCATAAATCAAAACCATTGTATGTTCATCATGTTCATCTTCATCTTTTTAGCTACATGTTTGAACACCTCATGTGAAACATTCAAATACTCTACTACTCTCTGGTAACAAAAGCTCCAACAACATGTGACATATTTCTTGTGCCCCAATGTCTCTTTCAATAATTATTTCAGTTAGAATTATTTTTAGATGCTATTATTACTAATCTATTAGAGTTTTCAATGTTTTCAAGTCGCATCAACATTTGATGGTAAGTTTCAAAGCTCTTCTCTACATTTACAGCATAATTGGCAATGCAATTGACTAAAACATGTTTGGAAATAACATGTTGCCAATCTATGTTAACTATCCATAGTTATAGTATGTAGCGATTATGTGTATTTGATCAATAATCATTTATTGTAAGCTAATTTTTTTATCTATTGTATCTGAATATTGATATAATTTTTATCCCTCAAGATTAAATGGCCATAGTGCATTATACCTACAAGTAATAATAATTTAATTGTTAGTTCTTCTACACATTATTTTTAATAACTATAAAACTATTTCAATGATTGAACATATTACCTACAAACCATTCTTCCTCTTTTCTTACATATAGACATGCACCCTCTCTACACATTGTATGTGATTCTACACAATTTAGCAGCTCTTCATAGTGATGATCCATATCCACTTGTGTAAGTTGTCTTGTATTTTGAAGACATGGATGTTGAGTTAAATTTTGTAATGCCTACAATTCATAATATATAATAATTTATTAGTTACATTGATAATTTTTTAAAAAATGATTAAAACATAGACTTGATGAGGATTGATAATATACATGTATGTTTCGTTGGTGTGAATCTTCCCGAGGATTCCATGCATGAACAATAGAATGGAAGTATTTTTTAGCATTTTTTTGTTCATGAGCATTTATCCAATCAAGGTTGTCTATATTTTGTGTTCCATCTAACCATATGAATCTATGCACATGTGGTGAACCTCTATGTTGCTATTCATACCTATACTAATAATATTTTACTTTCATTCCTTTTTGAAATATCTCCTTATGTAAAATTGTATGTTGCAAGTGCATGTAGTATACCACTACATGAGGACAATCAATAATATTTTATCTTCACAAATTTTGGGCTTCTTGTGTATTTTTTGGTTATGTTCCTGACATTAGTACATCTAGATCATTTTAATACATATCAGCTGCACTTAAAGTGAAGAAAATGGTAGGTGACCCAAGTTGATGTAGCATGTCAATTAATTCACCACAACTTTTTTCCCAATAAGATCTTGTACCCCTCAAGGTGGTTCCAAACCACATCAAATGATCAGCTAAATGGGAGTGGGGCACATTGTCTATATGTTCATGCAACTCATTGATGGTTATTGACATACCTTGAAGACTCTTTTTTTTCAAACACATTATCACGTTAATCATTTAATATATAATTTATGGGTGTTGGCTGAAAAAATGATCCCTATATCAAAATAAATTTTTAAAAATACATGAAAATGTACTCGTCTCAACCATGGTTCTAACCAATCACATCTTCCATCAGGGAACAATGTTGGAAATTCCATACCAAGTAATCCTAGAATGTGACATACTCATTTATGGGAGATGCTCCAATCCCTAGCTAATCAGTTAGTGTTATAGGATCTGCACTAGGGATATTTACCCATGCATGGATTAATTCCATATTTGTTTGGGTATTTGTTGGTTTAGAGGCCATTATGTCACGTGATTAACGACATTTCTTTCATCCATCCATTACTAGACCTACAAATATAACTTCATTTGCATTAGAATAAAACTGCATATGGACATAGTTTAGTTGGTTAAAGATGTTTTTATCAAATTCAGGTAGAAGTTCACTAAGATCATTTTCATCAATCTGAACATCTGAATATAACCTGTCATATTCTATTTTGTACTTAAGTGCTTTATATACATGCTCTCTATTGACAATAAAGCTGTAATTTATTCCACTTTGATCCCTCCTATGAACTATAATAATTGAAAAATATGTTATTTGATGTGGAAAAACCTTGGCTATTTCTTTATTTTCTTGTGGAAAACTTATTATATGTCTTTTATATTTATATTGATATCTAGTTGTGTGTGTCACTTGTAGGATTGGGTTTACATGGGATATTAACATTTTCTCAACATGTGTTAAGTTTTCAAGTTCTAGTACTTGTGGCTCAGTATTAGTATTTTTTGATGTTAAAAATCGATGATGGCCTTTTTCTTGTTGACATTTCTTACATACATGATCTTTAGGTGTTTAATAAATATTCATTATAATGTAAATTTATTTACAAGTATAGCACATGCTTGGTGAAACAAGATTATCTAGACCATGCCAAAAATTCATTTGAAAAGTATTTAAATCTCCCCCAAGCATTCCATTAGGATTAATTATGATTTTTTCCATTTCAATTTTTGAATATTGCATTCATCTTCTTCTTCTAGGTTATGATATTGACTCTTCTTCTAAATCATTATTTTGTATTTGTTTTCTTCTTCTAGGTTTGTGATATTTGCTTTGTATATCATTATTTTGTGTATTGTTTACAACATCGACATACATTGCATCTTGATTTGGATTCTCTGGTGTTTTGAGCACATGATTTATTGATATTGAATTTAATTCTTTAGAATTAATGTCAATGTTAGTAATTGATTGATGACAATACCTTTGAGATGATTCACAATGAAATTATTCTTTGTGTTCTCTTTTTGACTCTGTCAATTGATCTGAATGTGTTTTTATTTTTAATCTTGTTCTTAATACATATTACTGATCTTGAGATGTGTGAGTCATATCTTTTCTACTTCCAATTCTTAAGTTGTCAATTCAGCTCTACATTCTTGAAATATTTATCTATCATTATCATTTCAAATTTTTATTTCTTCCTTTATTTGTTTATATATCATTTGTTGTAGTCTTTGTCTGCAATATTATCTTTGATATTTGATTTGTTGTTCTCTTCGTTGTTCTTCATTTTCAAAATTGAATCTTGATCAAGTTATTTCTACACAATTTTTCAAAACTATGTATAAATATTTTAATAATATTTGTTGCATATAAAAGTAAAATAAGTATACAAAATTGTTTTAAATTATTACAACACAATAAAATAAATAAAACTCATCCTTAATAATATATATGTTTACTCGCCATTAATGGGTCAATTGCAATTGGTAAGAAAGTTCGGAAAAACAAGCTAATTTGGAGTCCTCCACCAAGTGGATGGTTTAAGTTAAACTTTGATGGTGCCTCTCGGGGTAATCCTAGAGCTTCGGGAACAGGTTATGTTATAAGGGATTGTTGTGGTTCTATAATGCGAGTAATGTCAAGAAAACTTCAAGATGGTACTAATAATGAAGTTAAAGCACAAACACTGGCTTTGGGTATAGAAATGGCTATCCAATGTGGAATCTTGAAGTTGATTATAGAAGGAGATTCCTAGATCATGATCTCAGCGTTGAAAAAGAAAGAGGCAAAAGTGTGGCATCTTGAGAAAATCTTGACAAACACTTGGGAAAATTTTGAGCTTTTCTCAGAATGGGAGTACAGACATTATTTCTGAGAGGTAAATTCGATCACTGATTTCTTGGTAAATAGCGGTGTTGATCAAGAGGAGTTGAGTAGGATGGATAATGTTAGAGAAATATGGGAGGATTTTCCAAATATTTCTCTTATCAATTTTGGGTAAAGGTGTGGCATTATTATGTCTTGATGGGTTTGTAATTTTTTTTTATTCTCACTATATTTGGCTTCATGGGTAAGCAAGTGTTTGGCAGAGTTTTTGGCGGCGGTGGCATCCTTACGGGCTATCTGATTCATGATTAGATGACGGCCCTTCATGTGAAAGGACTTAGCTTCCCACGGGTGGGCATTCATGAAGGTTCAAGGGAGGGTGTGGTATCATTGGTGACTGCATGTGGCAAGTGGTGGTCTCGAGGCTCTCACATTTTTTCATTATTACTCTCCATGGGCTTTAAGCAGGTTATGGTCTGTGTGTTGTTCCATGTTTTTAGCTCCCAAGTGGTGATTAAGGTGTGGTGGCTGTTAATCGACAGAATGGAGAATGTTATTGAGATTGCCATGGCAACTCCATGTCTCTTTGGGATGAGTAAAGTGCGTGAAATGGATTTTGAGGGCAAATTTTGAAAGCCTGTTTATCCCACATCTTCTGGCTCTCGTCGGAGGATTTTCTTGAGGCCATTTCAGAGGTCCTTGGACTTGAATTTATGGTGCAGAGTGTCGATTCTCGTGTGAATTTGTATATTGCAGTGGTTTTTGATTCAAATCTTATGGCATTGATCTCTGATGCAAAAGTGGTGGCACATGTGATAGCTTTTTGTATGTGTCTGGAATCTTGGGTGGGGTTGATTAAAAATATTTTGATTTGTGACCTTTCTCCTTTGCCCAGTCTTCCCTTTTCAGGTAGGGATGGCTTTGGTGTTGTCCCATGGTCGGCGTTTCGGGCATTGGAAAAACATTTCATGGTGTTGGTTGATTTTGTGGAGCAACTGAAAAGGAAGATAACAGATCCTAGGTTGGAGGAGGGGTGGTTTATTTCTTTGCCTATTTTGGCACACTTTAAAAGCCAAAATTTGGAAATAGAGAAGTTGTGTGAATGTCGGCATGCTAAGAATAGAGTGGTGGCTGTTAAAAAATTGGTGAAATTGCTTATGAGGAAGGAAGTTGCTGCACCATCTTGATATAACAAGCCTTGGGAAGAAATGTCTGAAAACCTCTTCTCGGGTGTTGCGTGTCTTTATGGTCCTTCGATTAGCAGAGGTGTGGGTTCGAGCATGGTTGATAAAGTGGAGATCACTTTCGAGGCGGTGGTGGACGATCAAAGGGGAGGCAAAACCGAATTGGAAATGATTTACATTTTGGATTCGGAGGAAGAAACTGCCTTGGGTAAAGTTTAAGTTTTTATGGTTGTTTTTTGTCTCTGGGTTTTTTGGTTTTTGATTCCACTGGTTATCGGTGGTTGGTTTTAGGGTCTTCTTGGGCAGGGGGGTTTAGCTTGCTATGTTGGTTATATTTTCAGGGTTTTGTCATTTATGATCAATTGTATCTGTTGCTACTTGGTTTTTGGGGCTGGGGGCCCGTTAATACAACCCCGTAATTATCCAAAAAAATAATAATATATATTTTTACTTAAACATACAATACTTACTAAAACATAATTTTAGCCCAATAAATTTTTAGCTTGTTTAGGATACAACAATACATTTTATCATTGTAGGATTTTAACTCAGATAAATTCACTTGTAAATATAATTCCACACTAAAACACTAAAATAATATAATTGAATCATATAACATAAATAGAAAAATAAATAAATTAAAAATTAATATTTAAAATAAAATAAAACAATTAAATTAAAAAAAATTAAAAAAACAGATAATCTTGACCCAATAAACTTTGAATTAGAATTAATTAACTTGTAAATATAAGTGTGCAATTTGTCTAACAAGTTCCAATACATACTCACCCGAGAACAATAAAAATAATACAATGTCTCTGTCTTTTTAAAGATTTTAAATAAGGCAAATATGGAATGACATGCATATTATTTTAATTGAAAATATAAAAACCGAACAAAAAATATATAGATTCATGCAAAATATTAAATACAAAATCTTTAGTCAAGAGGAAGTTCAAGCGAATATTTTAAATACATAATTATTTTGGATTTAATAATATTGTTTGGAAGCCTCTCTCATAATTGTAAAGGGATTATAAATGGAAGAGAAACGACACCTGAGAAAAGGGGGAAAAAAAAATCTGATTATTTATGAGTTTTACAAGATTTGGAAAATTATCACTAATGCCATCTTGTTATGGGCATATTAAACATTTTTAGTAAATAAAATGCAAAATTATCAGAAATAAAAAATTAAAACACAATATTTTAATGGTAGTTGAATTTTTCATTGAGTTGTTTCTTTCCACTATTCTATGTTTTCTTTTTTCTTCTTTTCATTCCTTATAAATACTAAATTATACTTATATTAAATTATATTTGCTACAGAAGATCAGGGAAGCCGTGAGGGGCCTTGGAGAGGCATGGATGGCTTAGTTGGGGCTTGAGGAGTTTAGGGCGGGACATGTGCATTTAACAAAGATATTTTTTTATTTCATGGTTTTATGATAGTTATTTTAATTAGATAATGTGGTTAAGTTTTTCAGTATTAATAATATTTATTTGTAAATTGTAAATTATATTGGTCTTTAATGAAAAATGTATATAATATATAAAATTGATCTGGACTTTAAAGTTTTTAATTTTTATTTCATGTATAATAAGTATATTAAGTTGAAAGAAAAGCTATTAACTGTTAAATTTCATGGTGATTTAAAATTTATCCAAAAAATCATATTTGTCATTTTTTACAACAAACAAACCAATGGCAATGCATAAGGAATGAACCAATGAGATGTGGCAGAATATAATATCCTATAAGTTAGACAAATCTATGGTGAGGGATTCACAATGAAATTGTCTTCAGCATAATACATTAGATATCAACTTATAAGAACTACATCTATATGAAATTTGAATTGATATGAACCCTAATATTTAGGCTTCATATCAATTCAAATTTCATATAATTTTTGAGTTGATTTTTAATTTTTACTAATCGTTATTCTATGTAAGTACATAAATAATGATATATAATATTGAAATATGTATGTATTATGTACATACACACGTGTGTATACATACATATATTTATATGTGTGTGTGTGTATGTGCATACACACACATATGCACATACACATACATATACATACATGAAAAAATATTTCTATATAAAAAATTTAATATAGACATCTTGAGAATCATATCTCTTGACATCTTTTAAATCAATATGTTTAAGATATAGATATATTATATACATCTATTTAAAATATGTTAATAGCTATTATTCTAGAGGTATTTATCTTATATTTGCTATTTAAAGATATTGTTCACACAATATTTATATTAAATTTGTCATATAGTTTAGATAAAATAGTTTAAAAATAATATCTCTTAGCATATATCTATGTTAGTAGCATTTGTAGGTACTATATATAAAATATTAGTTCTACATTTAATTTTGTGGGTGTAAATCCTAAAAAATATATTTTTAACCCAAAAAAAAGGCATAGCATTATATACTCATTGAAATGTATAATTAATATGATATTATAAAAAAATAAAAAAAATATTTTATATTAAAACAAGTTTTATAATAAAACTTTAGCAATTGTGATATGAGGAAATTTATGACAGAGTCTATAAATATATGCATGTGCATGTATATTTGATATTGAATGATCTTTGGATTCTTATTTTTAAGAAAATATTTAATAAAAATTAATTATTTTATTATAATATTTTGTTAGTTAAAAATAAAAATTTAAATTAAAAATATTATATATTTAATTAAAACTATAGATAAAATATTTCATAAAAATTAATTATTTTATAATAATAAATTTTAGTTAAAATTAAGAATTTTAAACTAAAAATATTATGCATTTAATTAAAACTATAGGTATTATTCTTTTAGTACTATATACTTAAATGCCATGCATATCATTTCTATTTTGAAGGAATTTAAGCAAGTGAAAAGTTATAAAATTTATTATCTTTGAAAATTTTAATAAATTTATATATTATTAAAAAATTTCAAAATAAATTTAAAAAATTTCAAAATAAATTTAACAAATATAAATAAACATTTTTGTTGTGAAGTAAAACTTAACACTTTAGAAATGTGTAGAATATATACATGAAAAAAAAAAAACCACAAAACTATCCAAATTTTAAGTGTACAACATTATCATTGTATTGATTTTTATTGAAAACAACTATTAATGAAAAGAAAACAATAGTGATATAGGTGTCATAACCCTTTACTTCAATATGCTTATGATTAACATTTTTAGTAGAACTATTAATATATGGTTAACCACATATGTACATTGAGTATAATAAGAATTATTTGTTTTATTTATATATAGTTTAATTGAAATATTTAAAACATGTAATGTAATATAAACAAATATCATGAAGTGGTTTTAGTATTTGTCAATTTCATATAGTTTGGAGCGTTAAGTTGAGAAAGCATAAATATTTTTAAAGTTTTTAATGACAAACTTCCATCAATTGAAAGAGATAGACAAGTTGTTTGAAGTCAAAGATGAGTCCAACTTAATGCATTTACTCTTTTTTGGGGTTTCTAAATATGGCTTCCCTATTATGGTTTTGAAAGAGATCAATTTTAGAAATAAAGAACAATTATATATATATATATATATATATATATATATATATATATATATATATATATATATATATATATATATATATATATATATATATATATATATAATTATAATTATAATGAGTGATGTGTGTATATGATAGAAGCCATGGTGTAAAATTTGTAGGTGGATTGGAATATTTTAGAAAACCAAAATTCTAGCCAAAAGATGCAACATTTATCTATATCAGAATTTAACAAGCTTAATGCAAATATTGACATGCCTAATTCAAAAATAGATGTAACATACATGGGATGCAATTAAATAATACATACAAGTAGCATTTGAATTATTATTAAATGGTACCAAAAAAAATGGATACATTTTAATAGAAAATAAACTTCATTATAGAAAGGCTAACCTCTTGGTGTTATTTTCTCTACTTAACGAATTCTATGTATCATTACCTCTATTATGGATCTCTTATGATTAGAAGGAAATCCATTAGATCCTATGACTAGTTTAATTGAAGAAGCTTCGGCCATTCTACAATTGAAAATTGTTTTGAAGGCATTCTCTATTGAGCAAGTGTCAGGCATTAAAAATTTAGTAGGAATCATGGATATAAAATCATATATGGTAATAAGCTTTGACTGAAAATCTTTGGACTAAAGATGAGGAAACTTTTGAAGAAACATAAACAGTAGAGCCAAATGGAGTAAAATTGTGTGGAGTTAAGGAAACTGGTTTGCCCATTCCCTGTAGGGGAAAAGTTATTTAGAGTTTAATTATTTTATATAAATTTAAGTCCAATCCACTTAACATAATTTGAAAATTAAGAAGCTCAACTTGACACAAAAGGAATTACATGAGATATTTCTACATATGTTGAAAATGTCCTTCATAATGATCAACCACTATAAGAAACTAATAAACACAAGTTCAATTACATAGAAAATGCATATGCATATGATCAGATCAATAAACATAAATCATTTTCAGGTTTTATTACATGATCAGATCAATACATAGAAATCATTTACAGGTTTTAATACATGAGAAAATACATGGGCTGTATTATGAGTACAATAAATTAAAACCTGATAAATATCCAACCCTAGAAGAGAAATAATATAAACATGTACTTTGATCAGAATAACAATCTCAAAACCAGGAATGGGCTCCATTCCAAAATAGTAATAAATGGAAAAAGGAAATGTGATAAGAGTAATAAATTCAAATCCAAACCATGTTAAATTAAAGGAGAGAACAATATACACATCAGAAAAGTAATGAAAAAAAATTGAAGCCCACAATATACATGGAGATAATTTATAGGTATATGCAGTGTGATCAATAAATAAAAAGATTCAAACATAAGATGAATTGTGACAAAATAATACTTCCCCAAACTATGGTTTAACAATAAGTTGGAGGCTCACCACCATAATTATTCGGGTTCAAAACTAGGTGAGTTCATGCCCCCTACAACAATGTGGAAATTTAGGTGTAATTGTAAACTGGAGTTTAATACCTCTCCAAGGTGATACAAATGCTATATCAACCCAAAAAAGAAAATAATCCCAATAGATAAATATAGGCATAGGCAGTGGAATGAGAAGAAATTTAAGGGGTATTTCATTAGGGTCTTTATAGTGGAACCCCATGTTCAAATCTCCAAGAAACATGTTCAGCTTTGAAATTAGGTAAATTACCTCCTCCAAGTCTCAGTGCTATCTATCTACTCACAAGGAAAATTCATCAATATTATTACATCTCAATTTCACCTTAAGTATTATAACATTTGAATCCATGTATTATTATGGTTATCATTTGATTATTATTTCTTTGATTTGAACTTTATGACATATATTGGTTATGGGATAGTTATATGATGATTAGTTTACATGATGGATTAATTATGTGATAACTATACTTTATTATTCTATACATTATAGATGTATATTTTTTAGTTATGCATCATTAGTTTTTTATATATGTGATGAATTGGACTAACTACCTACTTGTCATGAGGTGGATGCAAGATTGATTCTTCCCTTAGAGCATGATAGAGGGAGAGAATCATCAAAGAGAATGACATAAATGAGATTATTGGGGAATGATAGAGGAACTGATAGTAATCCAATGCATACCATAGTAAAATAAATTGTTAACTCTTTGTTTGATTTAGATAGTTTGTTTTTGAGTGCTAATATACTTCTGCTATGATAATGTTTTGATTGATGATTATGATGATATGATTGTGTGACCTCATGTATGATTGTAGTGCATATATTTACTCATACAATGTTGTTTTATGATCATGTTATCGATGCTTACACTAATTTGGTTGTCTAACATAGTGACTGGTTTAAATGATACTCAGTAAATATCATTGTCTTGATTTGATGTTTTATGTATAATAAATAGTCAAAGCATTAGTATAAATTTATGATTAGATAATGACAATGCTAGCATTATTATAACATCTCTCTATGTGATGAAATATTATAATGTTGGATAGGATTCTCTTTGTAGTTGAAAACTAGTTATTAATTTCTCCATAGTTGCATTGTTATCCTATAAAATTAACCTTAGCTAGAGGATTGAAATGCAAGTGGGATTAGTCTTATGTTATATAGAATTGTGAGTTATAGATATCATTAGTAATGATAATGTTTGTGGACGTTTGAAAAGGTTGATGCATGGGATATAATGTGGATGAATTTTATAAAGTCGACATGCATATTTAAATGATTTTATAATGATTATTTATTTTTTTATTATGAACCTTCGAGAGGAATTAGGGTTCTTGTTGGCTTAACTTGAGTGGTAATCTTTGGATAGACCATTTTTGATGAATTTAGGGGTTTTTTGCATAAAAGAAATTATGGAGACTATGAGTTCTATTTTAGGCCATGAAAAACATGTATTGACACAATCATGATCTTGGTTGAAAATTTTGGAATTTTGGGGGAGAAAATTGGAGTGGTGGAAAAAGAATAAAAAAGGGAATGGAGGCAGAGGAAGACACAACATGGCATGACACAACACGGGAAGAAAAGGAAGGCAAGTTGAGGGAAGTTGAAAAATAAATTCAAGCATGAAAATAATAATTTGGAAGCTATTACTAGGTTGGGAGTGTAATTCCATTTCATGGTTGCTAAGCTTGAAATTTTTGTGTATATTTTATTGGTTTTTGGTATTCTATTGCTAGATCTATACTTCTGATAAGGATTTATCTCTGTGGATGGCTCGACCATCCACAAAACTAAATCATTATCCTTGAAAACCTAAACCTATGAGAACAGGACTGTGTGATGATATAGTGAATGAAACAAGGTTGGAAACTCTGTATGGTTACTCTGAACAATTTTTAAGCCATAGTTGTGAAGTATGAACCTACAATTGAATATATATATATATATATATATATATATATATATATTCAATTGTAGGTTCATACTTTATATATATATATATATATATATATATATATATATATATATATATATGATTTGGTCGGGAATGGCTTTTCAAACCATGCCTCTTAAGGGAAATTATGTGTGTTATTATGTTCCATATAAACTTAAAAATTTCATATATGGATAGGTTTCTTTTATTATGAAAATACGTCACACCCATTTAGGGGTTGGGTTGTGTATATAAATCATTGATAGTTGGATGGGTTGAGTATAGTATGGACCTGCAAGTTCGACTGAGAGTGTTGAAGTTATTTTTCCCTTATTTTTGCAAGAGGATTAAAATACTGTGTGTGTGTGTGTGTGTGTGTGTGTGTGTGTGACATATATACATACCCATGTATATACATAGCTATATATAGTTACCCATGTGTACATATACTTATATGAAACTTATATAATATATATAGGGGTCTAGGAATTGATCTTGAGTCCTTTATGTTTAAAATCATGAAGCTGTGTATTGACTTTTGAAGGCAATTATTAGATGGTGGTTGTGTATATATACATAATTATAAAATGATAGATATACATAGTTACACACAATTTTTATATTGTCAATTTGATTGAGGAATTCTTATGCTGACTGAGCATGGATTTTTGAAGTCAATCATTATAATAGATTGTGCATAGACTTTTGAAAACAATCAATATGTTGGTTGTATATTGAATTTTGTGGTTGCATGATTCTCTTAAACCTAAGTTGATTGTTGGCTTGGTTTACATTGTTACTTATGAGACTAGGGATAAACATAATATTAATATGGTTAGGAAGGAACTATGTAAAAAATATGAGATTGATAGTTTTCCTTGACGTTGGACTATGTCTTGAAAATTAATATAGAGTAAAAGAGAACCGTGGGTTGTGTAGATATGAATCTTTATATTCAACTTAGTTATGCAACTTCTTGAGTAGGTAAATGAAGAAGTTATATTGATTTTGTTTAAACTATATGAAGTTCATAATGAAAAATAGTAGTTGGAATGTATAACTATTATATACATTATACTCTAAGGTTACATACAACAATTGAATACTTATAGCATAATGGATACACAATTAGTTATGATAGTACAATATTCTTTTAAAAACTATAAAGATACACATATATAGTATATATCTGTATAAATGAGATGTGTACATATACACATATGTAGTATATATTTGCATGTATGAGAGGTATGCTTATAAATATGGTATAAGTTTATGACTATTAATTAAGTTATAAAATCTGTGAAGTAGTATAACATGATTATATGCATACATCTCATTAAATGTACATCAAGTTAATATTAAGTTTGTATTATTTTTTAATGTGAGTTAAGGCCTCAAACATAAGATATTTGATCCTTGAAATTATTTATGACCAACTTCTTGTGTATAAGGAAATAAACTGTGATAAATGTTGTTAGTCATAGATGGTACTACATTTGAGTTATTGTTTGAGATTGAGTAAATTTTAGTCTAAAACATTAAATATACCTTGATGGTATGATATTTTAAGAATTGTTTTACTCTATTTTTTTTAATAATAATAATAATAATAATTATTACATAATATGATTAGAGATTCATTGCATAACATTTGGCAGAATATATATATATATATATATATATATATATATATATATATATATATATTGTGATTATTTATGTACTTATCATGTTTTATATATACTAATAGGAAATAATCTGATTGAATATGTTGGTTATAAGTTACTTAACTAAATATTGCATTTATGTCACTAAATAAGTAGTGAGATGGACTTCACTAGATTAGTTAGTGACATAAATGCAAGATGAAGGTAATCCGATCAAGTGGTGTGTATGAAATTGATTGATCTTTGAGATCAATAGCTATTTGAAAACTTTGGCTAAAGTAATGTTATATAGACATTATCATTTCATATGTTTGATTTATGTGTTGTGCGAGATCATGTTAGAACGTATTTTATTTATGGTACACATCATGTAGTATAAATATTATAGAACATGATTACTATCATGTTTCTCTAGAATCCCGTACTGTCACTATCTACCCATCTATGAAGGGAGGGCCATTCTTTGATGGGAGATTATGCGGGAGATTGATGGTTTGTGATTGGTGTGGAAAAGCATTATGATTCTCTCCCTCCCCATTGTATTACTTACTTGGAGACTACACTTGAGATTATCAGAGATACATGAATTAGTTTGACTCAATCTCAATGGAGCATAGTATCTATTTATTGTATTAAGTAAAAATGCCTAATGAAAATGTAATTGTACTATTTGTTATATTTCAAAAATAATATCTATATTATTGGACCAATTATGGCTAGAATTTAAAGTGATTAATTTCATTGTAATTATGTTATGTTACATAAAATGGTAGTGATTGGAATTATTATCGTTAAAAGTTGGCATAAGTCTAATATGATTTGATAGTATGTTAAAAATCACTAATTAGATTCTCATGGTGTAATCTAATAAAAGAATAAAGTTTGAGCAAAGAGTTAAAAAAATTACTATAATATTCTAGATAATCAGAATAGACTTGAGGGGTTGTTACAAATATCTAAAAAAGGTAGGCATAGGCAACAAAATCAGAATAAGATATTGAAATCTAACCTTAATTAAACGTATATCGAATAAATTAAAACCCAAAAAATAGTTTCGATGTGGATAGAGACAAACATGGGCATGGGTAATGTCATATGCCTTAAATGAATAACTAACAAAGGTTAGGTTAAGTTATGGGAAACAAATAATATGAACATGCATTGCAATATAAACTACATAAGACCAGTGCAAGTTATAAGCAGATTTTGGTAGAATATATACTATTGTCTAACCTTTATAGTGCACTCCCTCTCGAAGGGATATGATTATTTGTTAT
Organism: Torreya grandis; assembly: GCA_037957365.1. Classification (NCBI taxonomy): domain Eukaryota; kingdom Viridiplantae; phylum Streptophyta; class Pinopsida; order Cupressales; family Taxaceae; genus Torreya; species Torreya grandis. The sequence continues at coordinate 1,593,976 of JARHVA010001127.1, forward strand.
TTTATCAACAAAAGAAATGAAAACATGAGATAGATTCCACTTGAAAAATAAATTAGACGCATATGATCAATGAACCCTATATTACATGAAAACAAAATAACTTAAATGCAACAATAACTTGGGGTAACAGAACCATTGTACTCAAATGGCTAATAAGTAGAAGAAACATCCAACATTCTCAATTAAATCCTTGCTATAATTTGAGGCATATGAGAGATTTCATCCAAAAAAAACATGTATAAGAAAAATGGATATATTTGTTATAGTTGACAAAATGGATACCCAACATAGAGTAAATTAATTTATAGTTTGATCGTTAATCAACCTAAAGAAAGTGCAGAGCAAAATAACACCAGTTTGTATAAAATATTTCATTTAATGATATTAATAAAAAACAACAAATAATAATTTCCCTTTACTTGAACATGATCATAAGAATTCAAAATTAAATTCTGATTTGAATGTGACATTTTTGTTTCCACGTCAATGGAGAAATTTCATTGTTAAAATAATGTATAATGCTCACAACAAAGAAAATAGAGGCTTGTATTTGAATGGAATAAACCTAGCCTTGGTTAGAAAGGAAAAGTGTTTTCCTTGAATGGGTGCAAGCTTAAAATTTATTAATTTATAATTGGTGATGTTTGTATCATGCCATACAATATCAAAATTGGAACCTGTATCCACAAGAGCCTATTTTCCCCATGAGCAAGATGCAAATGCATCATAAAGGGTGTCTTTCACACCTCTCTGAGTTGCTTTGCCAAACCATTTGATGGGGACCCGCATATACATATAACTAGGTATAACTGTTGCTGTTGCATCCTATAACTTCCACCACTGATGCCATAGCCTCCACTGCCCATGTCATAATCACCATTGCCACCTTTATCACTACTTCCCTAAATTGAAACCCCAAGGCCCTACCTGTCAATCAGAATAAAATTGTGACTAAAACATTTCCTTAACACTACCACGGTAAACAACAATGACACAAGTGGCCTCTACTAGTTGTTTGTAGCATGCATTAACACCCCCCAACATTGGCTAACTTGAATATTTTTTTCATTGCATGAAATGTTTCTCATTGGGCATACATTATAATAAATTTTCATTGTTTAACATTAATCAAGAAACTAATAAAATATAAAAAAAACTTTAGCAAACTATTTTATTTTTTTGACCAATGTTAGATTGCTATTAGATAGAAACCATTTTCAATACAAATTAATACCTCAAGGTAAAAACAATTGTACCCCTCAAGTACTAATAACTATATATTTTCGTTTTAGTATCTTTAATTTAACTAAATTTATGTTAGTCTATAAATATATGCATATGCATGTGTTTTTGATATTGAATGATTTTTAGGTTTTTGTTGTTAATAAAATAATTAATAAAATTTAATTATTTTATTATCATTTAAATACTATTTAAAAAATATAAATATTTTAAATTTAATTAAAAATATAATAATTATTATTTTAATATAATATAATTAGATGATGTACAATGATGATATTTTGAATGAATTTTAATCAATTAAATCTCATAAAATTTATTATATTGAAAAATTCTAAAAAATTAATATATTGTTAAAAGAGTTATATTATAAATTTTAACCCAAAATAAATTTAAAAAATAAGAATACACATTTTTATGATGAGATAGGACCTAACATTTTTAATTTATTAGTATTATGTTGATTCTTAATAATATATATTTATATTTCATATATATATATATATATATATATATTATTAGTATTTTGGAAGAATTTTTACAAATTAAAACTTATTAAAAAATATTTTTTTAAAAATTTGATGAATTAATATATTTCTAAAAAGGTTAATGTTATAAATATCAACTCTTAAAATAAATTTATAAATTAATACCACATATTTTTGTGGTGAGGTAAAACTTAACACTTTAAGGAAATCTAGAATATATAAAACAAATATCTAATTTAAGAGGTAGAGCATTATCATTGTGTCAATTTTTATGGAAACAAGTATTAATGATAATAAAATAATAATGATATAGGTACCATAACCCTTTACTTCTAGTGTTTATCATCTACATTTCTATAAAAACTATTAATTTATGGTTAATCACAAATGTACATCAAGTATAATAGGAATCATTTGTTCCAGCTAATTTTAGTTTGATTGAAATATTCTAAATTTACAATGCAAATATAATTAATTGTAAATTTTGAAATAGTAGTTTTATTATTTTTAATTGATGTTTAGAAAGGGTGAGAGGAAAATTGCATAAAATATTTAAGTATAAAAGTTAAAATTTGGTAGATAGGGGAAGGAGAGCCAATACATTGTTGAGTGGGTTAATAATCATTTTGTACAAATTAGAGTTGAATAAGTTTTAATACACTGGGTTAAAATTCGATTCCCTTAATTATCAAAAAACAAATAAAATAATACTCAATTATTTATTTTTTAAAAATTTTATCTTTTTCTTACCAACAATGATAATTTATTGTTGCACGATGTCAAATACTAAAAATGCATAACATATGTCACATTAAATGACAATTAAAAACACATTTCATATTCATCTAAAAATTTAATATGTATCAAATTAAAGAAGTATGAATTACACTTGACAAAATAATTATATGGAAATATACATGAAATACATTTAACATAACTTTACAGTTTTAAAGATTTGAGACTCTTTTTTCAACTTTCTATTTGGAAAATTATTTTTTGTTTAATTTATTTTGAATTGAATTAATCAAACTAATAGATTTAAAATATGAAAATTAATATAAATAAATATACAAAATAATATTATACAATACATAATTTATAGAATCAAAAATTAACTTAAAATAATAAATAAGCCTACAAATATGTAAACTTTCTTGGAATAGATATTATATTGACTGTGCAGGTTGATTGTGACTAGAAATTACTTGAAAGGCACTGTGTACTATGTCATGACTAAATGCAAAAATTAAGTATGTGATTGGACAAGTTCACATAAAGAGTACAACACTGCATTACAACCTTGTCTATTGATTGTGTCCATGTCTTACTTGACTGTGTGCTTAATTTTATGATCTAGATTTATGCACTTATTTGTAATAGTTGACTATTTAATTATGTATATCGATATACCACACAGAAGACCTAAAAAATAAAAACCCTTATTCCTAGACAACAAACATAGTAAATATCAAATTCTAAAATTAGGGAATATTTTTATGGGAATAGTCAAGTTACCCTTAGAAAACCTTACATAATATGAGTGTTGTATACATTGCCTAAATGGGCCTCAGGTAGATGTAGCTCTCCCCCCTAGGGTGATTGTGTGATATGTGATTGTGCTACTATATGAATGTATCTATAATATTGATTGAAATGTTTGATAGTGGATTCTATTGACCCGCAATAAAAGATATTTAAACTTAGCCTATGACTATAAAAATGTAATATAATTGAAATTATAAGATATAGAATTCTTTTGTTTAGTTTGCAGTAGAATTTTCAAGTGATAGATGTATTTGGAGGAGCCTTGATGTGATTATATAGGGTAATATTTAGAATATTTTTACTAACCTTACAAAAGGTACGAGAAGCCATTGTGAAATTTTATAATTTTGAAAAGTTTGAAGTGTAGGGAACAAGGTCTTCACTAGTGGACAAGGCTACAATGTTGTCATGTTGAACCTAGCATGGTCTTATCCTAGAAGGACAAAGACTGCTAGAATTTTTTTGACAAGAACCTGTTGGTTGAATAGGGATGAATGAGGTTAAAATAGGGATACAAGTATGATTGTTTCAATGTTTGTAAGGTGATAGAGGATATCATTATAGATTGTGGGTTAATGAAATGCCAAATAAATGAAGTAAGGACCATGTCAAAATTAAACATCATTAATAACTTAATGCTATAATTTATGTGTCTACATTTGCCCCCACTTTATTCTAGTGATGCAATGAAGTGAAATTACTAAAGTAAAGTAGATTCAAATCTAAGCTTGTATCTACACTTTGTATTTTGATATGAAACTTTATCATGCAAGATGTCTTAATGTAAAACATGAAATAATATGTAATCTAATTTTATAACATGAAAATGGAGAAGTGATTTTCTCTTGTTAAGGAATTTAATAAAAATTAAAAACACATGGTAAATTGAGAGTGATAAAGTCTCAAATTGAAAACCTTTGAGTGCTCTTAAGTTGGAAAGATTATATACTCCAACTCTCATTTGATTGTGTAGAGTATTAGAACCACCAAATGTTGCTTGCTACATTGACAAAGTACAACCATATACGTTGAGTTTCACTAGACTCTAATGTGTCTGACTTTCAACATGAAGATGAATCACACCACTATATATGGATCTAGATTTCTTTTGAAACTTAAAAATCTAAAACTTTAAAACTTGAAAATTTTGAAATTGACATGTAATAACTTGAATATGAAATAATATAATGCCCCTTATACTTGTTTAACCCTAAATTAGATGTGGATCCTACTTTGGAGTATAAATAATTAAGAATATAGAAATGATAATGCATAAAGGTGATAATCAGATCTATAGTAGGCCAATTAGATACTAAACTTAGATATAAACATATACTAAATTTCTTATGCTAAGAATAGGATAAATATAGAAAGTAAAATTAAACTATGCATAGAAATGATAAAGAATTAATATACTTAGATAGTTCTAATGCTAACACAATGTTGGATCTAGAATAGTCAAAAATTAGTCTAGAAGAAGATTTTAGAATAGTCTTCAGATTCTAGCTCTAACACTTCTAGAGCTTTAGACACTAATGTCATCCTGGGATGGTTGTGTCAATGCTATTGTCTAAGTTAAATGTGTCCCATACAGAATATGTACTAGAAAAGGAGTTGACCACTTAGATGCTTCTAGGTTTGATGTCACCTTCATTATAGTGCATTCAAATCTAGGTTATGGGTTATCTCTATTCATGAACTTTCAAAACCCTATTTCTTCATAGTTTTAGTGAACTTGGGTAAAAATGGGTTAGTGGGCACATGGTATCAAGCTAATCCCAAAAGACCCATCTATTAGTGAGTGTTTTTTACATAGCCAATACTTTAAATATGGCCTTAGATTGGTGTAGTTCTCCCCTATGTGTTGGATTGCATGTGAATCATATAATACGTGAAAAGTAAGTGCAATAATGACCTAGTTTGTAACATGAAAAATTAGGCTCTTAGGATACTCATTTAGTAATTCAGACCTATAGATATGTTATTCCTATGAATGGTATGGAAATAAGAAAGCTTTGTTTAATTAAATGCCTGATAAAATGATTTTGATAAGTTGCCTTGGTCTCTTTGGTATTTTTGTTAGGTGAGAAATGAATGAGGGTTGATCTTGTATTTATATCAATCCCTTTAGATAAGTAACTCTCATTAAAGCACTTAGGTTACCATTATGGTATGTTTCATTTGAAAAAAAGATGACTTTAGGGCATTGTACATATGTTGGGTTAGGAAACTAGTGTCTATCCTAAACATTAGTGTGTAGGGAACATGAAAGTAGGTACACACTCAAAACTTACATAAGTTGAAGATAAGTATATTGTATGCATTCTGAGCAAGATAGAAGGCCTGGGTCATCAACATAAGACTAGTCAGACTAAGAGATAGAGAAAATGATATAAAATAGAGTAGATGTGAGTCTTTTGGAAGGCAAGATAGGTTCAGAACTAAGAAGAAAAACCAATGACTAAGTTTTCTAAGTGTACATGACCGAGGTGATATATAATCCATAAATATCATCAATATTTCCTCCTTTAATCTAGTAATGAAATGTCTACTTTAAAGGAAAGGAATGCATACCTAGGTGTGTATAACATACCTTATACTTATGTGTACCCAATTTGAGTGCTTTACTAGTGACTGACCTAAAACCAAGGGCATTTTATAGTGTATAATCAATGCATATAATCTAGAATTGAAGGTAATTGAAATTGATTTAAATTGAAAGAGTAAGGTTTAAGAGTAAACCTTTGTGTCAATGTAATTTCCTTACCTATTAGCAAGTTGATTTGAAAAAAATGTATCATTATAAAGCTCTAAAACTAAGATTAATAAAAATATAGATAAATATTGAAAGTGCATATATCCAAGAAGAGAGAGAGAGAGAGAGAGAGAGAGAGAGAGAGAGAGAGAGAGAGAGAGAGAGAGAGAGAGAGAGAGAGAGAGAGATGCCCCCAATTTTGAAGCAAAAGCGAGTTGCTACCTAGCAGTTGAGATTAGCTCAACTATACAACTCAATGATACTTATAACCTAGTGAGTTTGGATGATATAATGAAGTCCAACCTAAAAGAATGGAAATATTGATTGATTTAATCACCTCAACCATACCAAAAATAAAAATAACTATTATAGTGGATTAGCTCAATAAAGTCAATAAAATTCCAATCGGGGTATCAATATGTAAAATAGTTTTAGAATCTAAAACTAATTTAGATTTTTTTCAACATCAGGAAAAAATTTCATAGCATATGCATCTTAGATATGTCATGATGAAAATATGTATAAAAATGGTACCAATGTATAAACTCTACCACAACTATGAATCTGAATCAAAGTGTGAAGAATATGCTTCTAAAACATGCCCCCACTATATATGGAGAAATTTTAAAATTTATATAAGTACCAATGTAGATAACATGTTTCTAAAATAGGTCCCTTTTTATTTTTTATATGTTTAATATTGAATAAATGTGGAAAACATGCTTCAAAAACATGCCCCCACTGAATATAAAAATTGATATAAGTACCATATACTAAATGAGTATGGATAACATGCTTTCAAATCATGCCCCCACCGAATCTACAAATTGTGAATGTTTGGAAGCCATGCTTATATGACATACTCCCATCGAATCTAATAATTAATATAAGTACCACATACTAAATAAGTGTGGAGAACATGCTTCTAAAATATGCCCCCACTGAATATGAAAAATGTGCCAAGTGTGGAGAACATGCCTCTACGACATGCCCCTGCTAATATTTCCCCTCTAAATATAAAAAAAATGTGTCAAGTGTGGAAAACATGCCTCTATGACATACCCCCACTAATATGCCCCAATTTGAGGTGAGGTAAATATAGGATCTAGTATTTACCTCACCTCAAAAAGATACGACAACTATATAATCTGTGAATGCAAACATGTAGAATATAAAAGGAACATGTCTATATATATATATAAAGTGCATAGATCCAATGTGATCACATGAAGGCTTAATATGTATGATAAAGATCATGGCAATGTCTAGATAGTAATAATATAAGCTCAACAAGAAAAGAAGCACACATGCAAGAAAACTCAACTAAAGTCAAAAGGCAATGGTCCAAGGAGACCCAAAATAAGGGGCATGTTCAAATGTCATAAAATTAAAAGGACATGACTTAGTCAAATTTCCACAAAAGAAAGGATGACACATTTAATATCCATACAATAAATAATGACATGCAAAAATCAATAAAAGAATACATAGGAATGGGGACCATAAGCAAATGAGCATATTCAAATGCTCGAATAAGGAATACAATAGAAAGACACGACACTGTAAGAAGTGCATAAATTTAAGCATAGGCAACTAGTATAAACATGCCATAGTATCCCATGGATCAAACGTGTTAGGAAAAATGTCAAGTGCATAATATATTAAGTAGCCTACCTAAGATATAATCATGGATAAAGGCATGCATAATTATTGTTGATGGGCCTATTGACATACCAACTTAGGTGGGGGTTTTTAATTCCCATCTCTCCTAAAAGGAAGAATATCCCATTTGGGAGAGTGATTCCCCAAGATCTTAGTTACATTGTCTTGGTATGTAGGGTAATCTAGTTAGCTTGTTCTGACCATAACATATCAAGGGTCTTTGATGAATATTTCAAATGAATCTGAATGCATTCTAAATGTGGAACTTGTTACCTAAAGGAACCAATGTAAAAATAAAGCATGGAAATGTAGATCATTCAGACATGCCTATTGAATACAAGGGATTCAAAAATGTGCTTACATCAATAAATAAGCTTCAAGCAATCAAAATATAACACTAATAGCAAATTATATAAATTTTAAACTAGTCTAATTTAGCAAACTAATAAAAAGGAGATAAAATAAAAGGGTAGGAAGAAAAGAGAATAAGGATCTCATTTTCTAATGTATACCAATATGATTATGTTGAGCAGATAAATATTTAAATAAACCAATCTTTAATTGAGGTAGACCTATCATAACTCAAACTAAGGATAGTGCAAGAGTCTGTGGGATGAAGTAACAAAGCCAATGAGAAAAATAGGGTCACTATATACATGTACAGACCAAGTATATCAAATGACTAAGCTATAAGATAAATATTTTTATATTAAAGGGAAAAATTGTAATTTTATCAAATACTTATGTGAGTTACAAACATGTCTTCCAAATATTCTCAACTCAAAAAAGCTAATCTAGAATGTAATAAAAATACATGAAGGAAAAGACTGATCTACTTAACTAGGGAGAATTAGCCAGTCTGGTCCACTAATCTACTCTATTCTAAGGGATCTAGAATTTATTAAAATGTAATATATGATCTTATATAGACATGAAATTCCAAGAGAGCTCCTTCTCAAATTTTCATTTCCCACTAATAAGGTGGTTATAAGTAATCATCAATGTGATTGGGAGATGTAGTTGAGGAAGCGGCATAAGGTTTTTGACAAATTGAAGGCATGCCTAGGATTTACATAGTTAACACCACACTTCTTGAATGTTGGAAGCTAAAAGTAGTTGGGACTGCATCATGACTACTATAATCCATCCTTCTGTGCAACCATTGACATGCATTTTTAAGGCTAAGTTTTATCCTTTGCTTTTTACATGTTTATAATGTGCACACCATGCTCATGATTTTCTAGCTTATTCTTAATTTTCACCATTTCTCTTAACCATTTTATTAGTAGGGGATACTCTATAATTGATTTTGCCCATCAAATTGAATATGCATTTGAATTTTGTCTTTTGACGGCTAGACAAGATGTCAAATTTTAGCTAGTGTATTACTCAAATCATCATTGCCACATGGCTCTTTCTTGTCTTCTCCTTCCTTTTCCTTCACTATGTTATTGGGATTGTTCATGTGGGTCCCATTTTTCCATGCGTCCTTATCTTGGCATCCCAAGATATTCATTATTTAGGCTAATAGTGTAATGGTTTTGAACTATTAAGGTTTATTGACTCCATGCACTAAGGTTATGGGCTTCTAAGAAGATACCACATGGTGTCTTCTCAAGGCTTTAGGATAATGAATCAATTAAATTTGGCTTAATGCTTCAATTCCTCTGATATTTTGAGGCTCTAGCTACCAGGGTTCTGAGTTCTAATGGATTAATGCTTCTGAGGATTCGAGGCTTTGAGTCTCTAGGATTGCACCACATGGTGCAATCTTTGAGCCTAGAAGCTTTAAAATACTTAGCCATTTTTCTAAAATATTTTTCTTCAGAAGCTGATCAATGCCAATATTTTGACATGTAGAAAAACCTATGGAAAAACATGAAAATGACTAAACAAATATTTGAAAATAAATGGTTACAAAATGACTAAGCCCAAAGCTAAAAAATGACTAAGTATAAGATTAAAACTATGAAATGATGTAGTCATTTTATTCAATCCAAACCTAATTTAGTCCATTTTTACAAAAGTGACTAAGTAAATAACTAAAAACATATGAACATTTATCCATTTTTAATCAAAATGAAACTTAAATGGACTCAATTTCTCATAAAAAGAAGCTATAAATTCTACAGTGGTTAGATAATATGCATAAAAGTAAGGCAAAATGAACTAAGAAAGAAACTTTAAATTTTTTTAAAAACATAATCATGAAGATAAATCAAGACTTAATAGGATTATGCAAATTTAGATATTTAAATAAATGCATTCTTAGATGAAAGTTTAGATTGAACCAAATAAATACAAAGACATTAAAAGGAGAAGGTCAAGTCACTTGTAACTAATCATCTAGTGGGTTTCCAATCAAGTAGAGCCCGATCAGATAAACTTCTATAATTTCATACTATCCAAACTTGTTAATGAGATAAAAAAGACTAAAATCTAAAGTAAAATTAGGGTCCCCATTTTTATTATGACAATGGGGACTGTTGTGCAATCAACAATATATGGAGACTTATGCTAGGAGATACCCCTGAGTATCTCAAAAATCTATAATCTTTGATTTCATAAGAAAAAAAGGTATTAGCTGTAAGTGATCGCTCATAACAAACAAGAATTCAAAGGCACTAAATTCTACCTCAACTTGTGACATACTAAGATAATAATTATGATAAAACCATATGTGTAATCAAGTGATTAATTCATTTTATTTACACTTAAACATAGTAATTCAACTTTTCATGAATTGACGAGGGAAAAAATATTTTACAATTTAGCTTGCAGGGGGGGGAGTAGTGTGAGAATTTCTCTATGGCTAGTTAATTATCTATATCCCTAATAGAGATACATTTGGTCCCTTCCAAAGGGCTTGTCCCACTTCTTCTAACTAGTCCCGAAAGCCTGTGGTGGTGGTTGCCAAGATCACCCATTCAAGGAGAATTTTTTGTATTTAAGCTTCTTTTGAAATGATATTTTTCATTCTCAGCCATAGAGGGTTTGCAACCAAGCCATGGGTAAAAATAAATCAACAAGTTCATGACAACTTGAGGCATATCAAAATTGAAGTAATGCTACATTTTTTTAGATAATTTGTTAAGTTTATTAGATGGTTTTGAATAAGATAATAGATTTTCTAAATTCACAATATCTATTATGAATCATTGACCTTTGAAATTCAATAAATGAAAAAAGTAACCATAATAGTTTACATAATATTTTCAATAAAAATTGCAATTAGGCTCTTTGAGTTCCACCTATTCTCATTGTGCAACAACCATTCATCCATTTCTTTGACTAACAGGGAACCACACAACAAAAAGAGAAGGACCAAACAAAAAATAAAAATAAATGGAAACTAAACTAACAACAAGGGACAAGAAGGAAAAAACAAAAATCAAACAAATAAAAGAGCAAGGGGAAATAAATTATTCATAGAGGTTTTCAAGGAAATACATGCTTGAAATAGTTAGACACCTGATTCTTCAGGATTTTGAGGAGGGGGAATGAAACATCTAATTTAATTTATGTTGTCCTTTACATTAGAAAATTCTATCCCACAAAGATTTGTCTATGCTCTTTCCAATAAAATTAAGTAATTCCAAATTAAGAAGATGTGCTTACAATTAATTTACATAAAGCGTTTGGGATAGGGTAAATAAAATACCTTATCCCAAATTTTATATTTCCATTAGGGATAAGGTAGGGTATCTATACATATCATATTGATTAAAAGATCCAACCTAAAAGTGGCATGTTATTATGGCAACCATTTAGTGAGTCATGTTTAGGCTTTTCCTTGATTGTCATGGATGTTATGGTGGCATCTATATCTTCCTCTTTATTTCCAGGGTGCATGGGAATGGTTCTTCCCATGTAAATGATAGCCTAACCTTGTCATCCTTGGCTGAGGCATACAAGATACTGCATAGAAGATGTGCACTCCAAATTTTGAATTGTATTAGCATACCTCATTTCTTCATGTTTATAAGCTTCAAATTGATGCCAATTGGTTCTAGTGCAAGGTTGTATATAATTGGAAGATATTCTATTTTGAGTTCCTCCAATCCACTTATTCCATATGGATAACCTACTTCATCTTTGGCTTCCTTTTCAATTTTGCTTGTCTCCAATGATGGACTGGGAGAGATGATACTACCACTAAACCTTGAATCAACCTCTCAGTTGGATATGGATCATCATAATACAAGAATTATTTAGATGCATAACATGCATCTTACTTTTCCAATGGTTCCAAATCATCAAGTTCATCTTCAGGCTGATTACATGAGATTTATGATACACCCTCTTGAGTAGGTAGCTTGCCTTCAATTTGATCTTATGTTACTAAGTCACTTAAGATAACCACTGCTTCTTCACCATCAGACTCATCATTATTGCTCTTGAGGATTAATCCATACATTGTCTATTGGTGACTTCCTAAATTGAATGGCACATAATCAAAAAAAGTATCAAAATACACTTGATTACTAAAACTAGTAAAAACATCATGTTGATTGTATACAATATAAAAAAGTTATATGTATCAATAGAATAAGCAGGGTGTTCATTCAATACAAGGGAGTTCACTTGATAGTACATTTGAGGTAATGTTTAGGGTGATTTTTCATTATGAAATGTAACTTAATCTATGGGATGATTCATAGACAAGAAAATTGAAAGATTTTGAGGATAAACACTTGATTGTCCTAATGGGTAGGAAAAATCAATGTTATGATCATGAGATATGGATATTTGTTCAATGGTGTAAGTTGCTTTATATGTCAATGCCAAGGATGAGAGAGATAAATGTGTCCTCTGAACAAACATAACATTGAGGGAAATAATGTTCTGAGGTAAATATCTATGGATACAATTTCAATCTATAGGAAAGGGTCTTTCAACCCCATATACAGTTAATGAAAGTGTTATTTAAAATCACTCAGAGAATCACTAGGTTCACTATAGGTCATAAAAAATTGATGGTATAGGGTATCATGGTTGATGAGCTCTTTAAAATGGCTTAGGAATAAACTTTCAAAAGCAACCCACATGGTTATACACCCATCTAAAAGTCCAACATACCAATCATATGCATCTTTATCCAAAGAATAAGGGAACAAATGACAAGACACATATTCATGCTAGATACAATTTATAATAATGTCATCATTGAATGCCTAAATGTGTTGTTCTACTACCAAAATCATACCTTGCATGTATTTTGGGCAAAACAAATCATGATTCTTAGGCAAGTCATGAATGGGTCTTGGGATGTTCACTGGGAAACTATGTTTTTATAGCCAAGCAAGGGCTAGTGTAGGACTAAGATAACTACTTTTCCAATCTAAGAACCTATATAATAGCTATGCAACTTCTTAAAATCAAAAAATTCTAAAATAATCCATTTTAGGCCCTCCTTCTAGCACCAATCTATTGATGGGTCTCTTGATAAGCCTACTTAGGTGGGGATTGTCAATCTTCATCTCTCCTAAAATGACTAAGGTCCCGCGAGGGAGATTATTTCCCCAAGATCTCAATTATAAAGTCTTGGTACATAGGGTAACATTATTGGTTCATTCCAACCATACCATATCAAGGGTCTTTGGTGAATATTTTAGACGAATCTAAATGCATTCCAAATATGGAACTTGTTACCTAAGGGAATCGGTGTATAGATAAATGATGGAAATGTAACCAATTTAGACATGTCTAATGCATATATGGGATTCAACAATACACTTACATCTATAAATATATCTTCAAGCAATTAATATATAACATTAATAACAAATTGCATAAATTCTAAACTAATATAATCTAGTAAATTGATAAAAAGAGAAAAAGAGAGAAGGGCAAGGAGAAAAGAGAATAATTAGCTCACTTTCTAATATAGACCATCATGATTTTGTTGACTAGACAAATCCTTAGATAAACTAGTATTTAGTTGAGAAAGACCTAGCACAACTCCAACTAAGGATGGTACAAGATTTTATGGGATGAACTAATAAAGCTAATGAGTAAAATGGGGTCACCATATACATGCATAGAACACGTCTATTAGATAACAAAGATTTTATCTAAATATGCTTATATTAAAGGGATCAATTGGGATTCATCAGATACTCATGTGAGTTATAGACATGACTTCCAAATAGCCTTGACTCTAAAAAGCTAATCTAGATAGTAGGAAAAATGCATGAAGGAAATCACTGATCTGCTTAACTAGGGAGAAATAGCCAATCTAGTCCACTAATCCACTCTATTCTAAGGGATCTAACCTTTATTACAATGTAAGAGATAATATTATATATGCATGCAAGTTTAAGAGAGCTCCTTGTAAACACCAAAATTACATCACATACGTGCGTAACTCGTGTCAAAACCCCCCTTGAGCCACTTTTTAATAATTAGCCTTCCTAACCCATGCTTTTACCCCTCACACATTTAATTAATTTAAATATTTAATTAAGTTAAGAAAAAACTACTTATGCCACCTTACCTAGTCACCTCGTCCTAAGACTAATTCTTACCCTCTGAATCACCTCAAGACTTAGTCCCCTAATCCTAACTACCTATGACTTGTTCTTACCCCAAAAATAAATTCATAACCAACTACATCCTTCTTAACCTCCCATTTCTACCATTTCCTAATGGATACCACAATTGGCATGAGAAAGAATAGAAAACAAGCTAAAAATAGCTCTTTTACCTATTCTCATGCCATCGATGTCAATTAGTGCACGACCAACATCAATGGGATCACCGACGTTGGTTACTTAAGCCAAACTCGAAACTAATGTTCAAATCAATAAAAATTTAAGAAAACTCAATTATTCACATACATGATTTTGTCATTTAACTTTCTACATTTATGCTTACTATTACTTTGCACAAATTAGTCCAGATCAGGAATTGATATACTACACAGAGCTTGGATTCTTCTAAAATGATAACACATGCTTGTCTTTCTCTTCATCTATTACTTCAACACACCTCACTAGAGCCATCTATCTAACACCCATAGTTCATCCATTTCATTAGTTAAGTATATCTTTATTTTTTGGTAATTATTTTAAATAGTCATTTTACATTTACTTTACATTATACTATTTACCATTTCATGAACATCCCAATTCTCTTTGTGGAGGGGTTGTAAGACTCTTTCACCTATTTTTCTCTACTCCAAATGTACTAACCTTCTATTTAGACCCACCTGAGTCTTACACGCTTTCTTACAACTCTTCCCAATCTCATAAACTTGACCAACATCCACCTCCCAACTCAAAAAACTCTCTTACAACCAACTAAGACCTGTTGCCCCTATTAACATTAGTCATATATTTGACATCGATCATATAACTGACATAGACCATACCTACTTATCAACATTGGTAGTATAACTAATGTCAATGACTAAATATTTCCACTAACCTCCTTGAACCTGCCTCAACCACCTCTAAAACATCAACAACTCACATTACCGACATTGTGTCACTCCCTATTGCACTCAGACTACAAGAATGGTAAGAAAATATCTCTCTTACTCTCTCTTTCATTTTGTTATTCAATACCAATTTTGTTTCAAAAGTGTACTACCACACCTAAGGAAGTTTTCCACTTCTAGGAACAAGTGCGTAGCTTGGTAGCCCACTCATATATCTACTAACAAATATTTTTAGTGGTAGTGCTTTCTTATTCACAGGTAGTCCTCCCCAGCCAAAGAGGAGTGCTCAAAATTATTTAGATACAATGCACAACCAATCCAGGTTCTCTCTAATCTCTAATCCCTACCTTTCATCTCTGTTTCTCCTTAAACATCAAATAGATTCAAAATTTAGTGAAACATTTTTGGCACGCCTAGTGGGACCCTAGAGTTTTCATTGGGTTCATTGCTTGTTTTAAGCATTCATATCAGTGAATTATAGTGAAAATTTCATTCCTTGCACTTTATCCTTATTTTTTCCCTCAAAGTGAAATATTTAACATTTTATTTTCTATTTAAGGGCAATAAACTAAAATTTCTTCTTCCTTGCCACCCTTCTCTTCTATTTGCCTCTAAAAGAAACTTATCATTTTTCTTACAAGTTAAAAGAATATCTTCTTTATTTATTTCTTCCATGCACATTAGGATAGTGAATTTCATTATCTTCTCCTATTTCATCATTATTTTCATTTGAATCTAAACATTTTAGATTTGGGTTTAAAACTTACTGCACTTCATTTTTTGCTTGCTACATATTAAATCACCTAGTTAATTACAAGCATTATGAATGAATTGTAGTGCACCTATATTACACAACCAAATCACACTTAAGAAAACAAACATATAAACTCACCTAATATAAAGCCCATCAAGATTTCATCACCTGGTGGATCACCTTACCTTACCCAGCTATCCTACTTGGATTTCACCACCAAGGGGAGAACCCACTATATTCTCTGGTAGAGTATAAACTCTAGGTAGAAGGTATATTTTGGCTAAGTGGCCTGACTTGGCTTTAGGTCTATGAAGTGTGGGGAAAAATCTCCTATAATAAGCCATGTACTTGGTCTAACATAGATTTCCTCTTGAGTACTAAAACTAACTTGAAACTAGCTCTAGATTACTTCCTGGTACCTTCAGTAACCAAATTATCTTCTCATTATCTAATTAAGGCATAAGCCAACATGAGACTAAAATTAATCTATAAGAGTTGATAATTAGTGGATTTATGTTCTTTTTATACTTTTTTATTGCCTTTTATATTTTAGAATTAGTAAGGACATTTTTCTATTGATTTACAAAATCAACACCATTTATAATACTCAAGTTGTATAACCTATTATGTCATGTTTTTTGAGTGTTCATTCTCCTTACATAGACCTCTTACATCCTCTATTTTACCTAGATTTTACCTCTAAGTTTATAAATAGTTGGATTTTCCATCTCCTAGGATATCATAGTGACCAACATCAGTTAATCCCATCAACGTCAATAGACTGTAGCCTATTGACATCGATTAATCCCATCGATGTTAACAGACTTTACCTACTGACATCGATCAGTTGATTGATGTCGATGACTGTGTATTTTTAGTTTGATCAAAATAACAAGCTAAAACAAAATACTTACCTACACCTAAACCTAGTTTTTCCTTATTCTATCACTAATACAGAGTATTAAGACTATTTATACTTCTTCTTGCATGGTAATGATGGAAGCCCAAGCCAAAATTCTTATCGATTACACAAGCTGATAACCACTTCCACCTTCCCCTCTTGTTGTTAATTTTATCATGGAGCATACTTTAGATACAGAGCATACTCCCAACCCTAACCGAATTCCCATTATGCCTGAAGGAGATCAAGATTTTTCTAAATTTCTTCATCGCAATGGGGCAGCCCTTCAACATTACCTTATCATGAGCCAAACCCATAATTCTTTAGGTGACTCACTATATGGTATGCCAACTTATCTGATGGAGGCAAATTTAGTTTTAGTTGTCTCCACTATTTTACCCATGGTTACTCAAACCACTACTTTGACAAGTAACACAACCATAAATAATGTCTAAAGTTTAGCATTGCTAATTGCCCAATCCCACTTAAACCCTGGCATGACTTACTTGCTTTCAAAACCACAAGTAGTTCATTCATATCTCACACTATTTCAGAATTTGGTGGTACCTATTCCATCTACTCTTGAACCTATAATTATCTGATTTATGACTCACTCTTCACATAATATAACCATGCTAATAACCCAACCTATAATAATAACATCCAACCAAAGCATAGTCTTTAACCCAATGAGACAAGCCCCTTTTCTTTCCACCCCTAGCCTATGACTCATTATCCCTATGTTGCATCAACACAACCTTAATAAGCTATGTCATGCACTCCCTCTACTTCCTATTAGGTTCCCAATAACTTAGGGGGTATCTCCTACACCAATCCCCCTCCAGACCTCATTAAGATGCTGATGGAAAAAATGTCTAATATAGAGACATCTATATCAAGTTCAAAGAATGTGTTATCTTATGACCAAATATGCAATGAACCCATCCATCCTTTTGTGCCTATTCTCCCTTATCCAAGCCAATAATATCTCCTCAAATTTACTCATTTATAGAGTAAAGAGGACCCAAAACAACATTTTCAAGTATTTAGACATGCTTGTTATTTAATAGGGCAAGATGATGTGTTCTTACTTTACACTTTCTCTATGTCTCTTATGGGTGTTACCCTAGATTGGTATAGCTCTATAATTTGGCACTCCCTTTTCTCATTTACCCAACTCACAAAAATATTCCTAGACCATTTCTCTATTAGCATTTCTAAAAAGGTTTCTATTATGGACCTTTATTCTATTAGATAATTTGATGATGAGTCTATCATAGATTTTTTCACTCACTAGAGAGGCTTAATCAATCAACTCTCCTTATCTTTACCCCAACCTGAGATTATTGAGCTCTTCTCAAGGGCATGTGCTAAGCACATTTCATCCACACTCTAACTACAAACATTTTACACATTTGATGAAGCCTTTACAATGGCACAAAAACTTGACATTTAGGCTATAAATAAAGGTAGGGTCAAGTTATGCAATAAGAATGCCAATTCCAAATTGAATGACTCCTCTTCTTCTAAAAATTCTCCTTCTAACCAAAAATATAAAGGCTTTGCCAATGTGGTGGTCATTAAATCAACTTCTTCCACAACCAAAAACTAGCCTAATTCCTTGACTTCCCAAAGTCTAACCAAGCAATTCCAACAACGGTATGAAAAAAACAATACACTTCCATTGGAGAGTCATATAATTCTATTTTGGAAAAAATATTGCAACAAGGTGCCATAACCCTTCCTCAAATCAAGCCTCGTATATAGTTTAACCCCTCCCATCCCATTCCAACTTGGTATAAATAGGATGAGTTTTACGGCTACCATTGAGTCAAAGGACATAATTCTAATAACTGTAAAACATTCAAGAACATTGTTCAAGACATGCTTGATAGGGGTGATCTCATCTTGGATAACCCTAATGTGCCTATTAATCAAAATATGGATGTGTTCAAACAACCTTTTCCTAATCATTCACCTAATCAAAATATTTTTTAGACCATGACTAATAACTCATGTGATCATAATATCTATACAGTTAATATGGCCTTTCCTTTACCCAGTTCAACCTCTTGCACAATAGGAGGCACCCATTTTACCTACTCCTCCCCCATAGTCAATGGCATTTATTTTGTCCATTTTTCCTCCTCAAGTAGAAGAGCCTATTTCACTTGTTCCAATCCCACTTAAAGGAGAGCCACCTTTACCACTCCTTTTGCCACCAAAGGAGCCTGTATTGATAGTTCCTTTTTCACCAATGTTACTTATCCTCTTACCACTTGAGGATCATGCCTTACTCAATCCACAACCACATGTTGAGGGGAACATCATTCTTATGTTATACCCTCTTGAGGAACCCTCTTTGCTTGCCTCTCCTCCACTAATAAAAAGTATTACCCCATCCACTCCACCTTTGCACCTGGAAGAGTCAGTGTTATCTACTCCTACATTAGATGAGAGACCTATTGTGCCTACTCTAATTACACCAATTTTACCACTTTGTTTACCTATGGAGGATCATACTTTACCTATTCCTCACCCACATCTTAAGGGAGCAATTATACCTATGCTCTACTCCCTTGAGGAACCCTCTTTGCCTACCTCTCCTCCACTTATGGAAGACCATGCCTCTTCTCTTGTCTTTATCGAAGAAGACCCTATTGCGGCTCTTTCTCATCTTTGGCCTTAGATAGAAGAGACCAATAATTTCACTCTTTTTCAATCACCTCAACCTTCTAAAGAAGCAACTGTAAGGCCAACATCAAATTCATCTAAACCCTTATTGTAGTTAGTGAAAAGTCTAGAATTTCTTGACTCCACGAAGCTAGATCACACAGTATTTTGGGACCAACTTAAAACTCCTTATCCTACATAATGAGTGTCAAACTTTACCTATAACCCTCTCACTACCCTTTATCCCAAGGTCTTTGACAAAGTTAGAGCTTCTTCACCGAAATCACCTGAAGCTCATCGATCTATGTCAGAGCCCTCACCCTCATAGGTATCTACCACATTAAAGCAAATCAGGGCTTTAGGTATACATGTAGTCTCTAATATAATTCATCCATAGGTGAAATTAGATCTAACTCTCTAACCACAAGTTGGATTTTTGTGGCTTGAACTACAAAAAAATGTTATGCTTCTTAGATCTTGCTGAATCTTCCCTCTTTAACCCTCAACTTTACCATCAATTATAGGACTGTACCCCTCTACTTTAGTTGGAGTATCACCAATCCAAGTAAAATAAAAGGCTAAGTTACTTCCACTACTACCTCTACTACTTGGTAGGCCTTTCACATCTAACACCATAATACCTAACACTAAGAAAGTGTCGGCAAAACATGTAACTCCACCACCACCTAAAAAGGTGCCACACAAAATCACCCCTGTGACTCCTAAGCAAAATAAGGTGTCCACTCCTATTACCACAACAAGTAATAGCCCACTCATAGGCTCGTAGATCTTTTTCCTATGTTATTTGTTGCAATATTTCTTAATAAATCTTCCTCCCATTAAGCCTTATATCCCTCTTGGACCGAAGCCATCTTGGTTTAATGATACACAAGTATGTCTATATCATAGTTCACTTAGACACAATACTGAGAGTTATAAAACTCTCATAGCAGTCATTTGGCAATACTTTGATGTTGACACTCTCTTTTTTTATACTCCCATTAACCTTCTTACTATTCCACCTTTGGCATCCACAATGCTTCATACTGTTTTACTTGAATTCAAACCCAAAGATGTTGTTATACCAGCCACCCCCTTCACCTATGTTTTAGATCAACATAGTTAATGTGGCCATGCAGTCATAAAATAAAAAGAATAAAGGTAAGGAAAAGGTCACTATTCCTTGGGCTCATCCCTTATCCAAAAACACTCCTCCTTTAAATCCCAAGATTTCTATCTTGGGTGTCTTGAAACCAACATCTTCAAAAGTTATTCAAAGATCAATGGTGAAACAACTTCACCAAACTCCTGTGAAAATGCCCTTATATGAGTTAATCCAAAACTCACCCCAACACCATCAATATTTTATTAGTGCCTTTCAAGTGGTTGAGGTACAACCTGATGATCCCCAACCCCTCGCATCTTTGGTCATCTCTCTTAACTCCATCTCCCTGATTTCCTTCAGTGATTCATAAATTACACTTCAACACCCTAAAGATTATGATTCTTCCCTTTTTATTACTACATATATCAATAAAACTCATGTAAAAAGAATCATTATTGATGGGGGATCTAGTATTAATATTATATCCACCCATGCCTACAAACAACTAGCTCTTCTTGATAATTGCATGTCTCAAACCGATGTGGTGCTCCACTCCTTTAATGATACCACAACTACTATGGTGGGCACTATTGTCTTACATATCCGTGTAGGTCCCCACACAATTCCTAAGCTTTTATATGTTATAAAAAGAGAGTTACAATACAATATACTTTTTATATGACCTTGGATATGTGCTATGACATGTGTGCCCTCAACTTTGCACCATTGTGTCAAGTTTGAGAACAATAGGCAAGTGCATGTTATACTTGACAAACCACCTTCGTTTAAAACATGTAACATGAATTATAGTCCCAATGATGTTATCATTCCATTAAAGACATCATATTTTCCAAATGATACTTCTGAAGCTTCCACAAGCTCCACTACCCTAGTTACATGGATACTGGGAACACAAATTCCTGACAAAGATCCCATGGAGGAAACATTCAAGTGTTTGTCACTCATATAATATCATTTTTTGATGCTTGACATGTTCTATACTCCACAAGAGTATAGAAAGCTTCATATTCACCCAAATTATGATCCCCATATTGGGATGGTCATCCCTTATGGTCATCCTAACCTTTGAACTAATTTCACATATGGGGGAATTGATCAGGCTCTCGTTATCGACAATCCATCCTCTTCACCACAACCATTTACCTATGACTTCTCTTTCCTAAGCAAGCCTAGTTTTGTTCACACCTATCTTTATAGTTGTGCTTAGAAAGGATTTGGTTTGGGTCATTACGAGTAGTGTGTTCATATGCCCATTGAATATCCCACTATCAAAACTATTGAAAATACCAAAAAAAGGCATGGAGTGGGTTATGACGAACCAAATAAACTCACCAAAACTTTCCATGTACCAATTATTGAAGAGCCAGTTTCTCCTTCTCCACCCTCTTCTCCACCATCACCTACTAAATCAAAGGTATCTATACCTCCTAATTTTTTTTCAATAAATGCCATCCATTTGGGGCCTCTCACCTATCACCAGGGTAAGGCAACAAGTTCCCTTCCTCTCATTCATCCTAAAATGATTGATGAAGACTCTCCCACTATTAACACTATCCAATGTCAAGGTGATGATGCTATTCTCACATACATGGGTGCATATGATTTCTATATCTAATGATCACTCCCATCTGAAACACAAGCTATGTTAAATGAATCAACCATTGACATAAATTTGCCCTCTCATGATAACCCCTACATCCTCAAGATTGGCCAATATTTGGATTCCTTTGAGCAAGCTAATTATGCCACATTTATTAATAACCATAGCAAAGCCTTCACTTGGTCTTATAATGACATGCCTAGTATTGACCCCTTTATCATCACCCATAACATTGTCACCAATCGAGATGCTAATCTTGGTAAGCAGAAGCTTCACAAAATGCATCCTCATATTGATCTCCTTGTCAAAGAAGAGCTCCAATGCCTCCTTTTTGTTAGCTTTATCTAACCCACCAACTACCCACAATGGGTTTTCAATATTGTTCCTGTCACAAAAGTGAACAAAGGAATCCACATTTGCATTGACTACCGTGACTTAAACCTCACTTGTCCAAAAGATGACTTCCCTTTGCCAAGTATCGACCAACTTGTTGATCTAACAACCAGCCATGAGATGTCATCACTTATGGATGGGTTCTCAAGATATAATCAAATCCTGGTTCCTATTGAAGATTAACATAAGACAACTTGCATTACCCCATGGGAGAATTTCTATTATCAGATCATGCCTTTTGGTCTAAAGAACGCTGGTGCCACCTACCAACATGACATGACTTACATCTTTCATGACCTCCTACACAAAATTATGGAAGATTATGTCAATGACTTACTTGGAAAGTCTAAACTTCACCAAGATCACTTGATGATTCTCAAAATAATATTCACTCATCTCCTCCAATATAACATTTGACGAAACCTAAAGAAATGTGTCTTTAGTGTCCTTTACGATAAGCTCTTAAGCTTTATTATTTCTCTTTATGGTAGTGAAGTCGATCCTACTAAGGTTTGAGAAATACTAGAGATGCCTCCACCTACTACTATCAAATAACTCCACTACCTACAAGGCAAGCTTCAATCAATTCACCACTTCATCTATCAGTTGTCAAATTATTACCAACCCTTTCACCATCTCCTCAAAAAATATGTCTCCTTTAATTGGAATACAGATTGCCAAGAAACCTTTGATGCACTCAAATGGTATCTCCTTTCCCCACTAGTTATTATTCCACGTAAGGAAAATCAACCTTTCTACCTTTACATCACTACAATAGACCATTCTCAGGGTGCTATGATTGTACATCAAGATGATCACCATCAAGAAAAAGTAGTTTACTACATAAGCTATACACTTATTGATTATGAAACTTGATATACCCATACTGAAAAGATTTGCCTCACATTGGTCTTTTCAGCCTCCAATCTTTGCCATTACCTCTTAAATCACAAAACCTATGTGGTCACCCATAATGATCCCCTCAAATACATGTATTCCAAGCCATATCACAACCAACGTGTATCTCAATGGCTCATGCTCCTTGGTGAATTTGACTTAGAGTTTATTCAACAAAAGTCTATCAAGGGGAAAATGATCACTGACCAGTTAGCTGTCACTCCTTTACCTAACAACCAACCTTCACACCTCAAATTCCATAATGAATCCATCACAATACTCTCCACCAATGACATCTCCTATCAAATGATGATGTTCTTTGATGGGTCTAAATGTCAACACGATGGGGGTGCAGGGGTCATTATTATTCCTCTAGATGGTGAGCCTATGCCTTTGTCATTTAAAATAGATTTTGAATGTACTAATAATATGGCTGAATATGAGGCTTTGATCTTAGGGATTCAAATGACTATCATCTTGGGTATCAAATCAATAACCATTTGTGGTGACTCTCAGCTAGTGGTTAATTAGGTTAATGGTTCCTACCTATGCAAACATTGTGTAGATATGTTATTAGGATCATTCAACTCCTATCTCTTATAAACTATTCCTCAATCTACAAATAAGTTTACTAATGCGACTTCACTTGCTTCACACATACCCTCTTCACCCTCTTCCTCAAAAATTTATGTCATTGTGTAGCACTCAACATTGTCCTCTTATGTGTCAACTAACATCCTTTTTATTGGAAATGTAACATATAGCCTAGATGACTTATGGTAAAAGAAAATAATAGATTACCTTTCCTTTTCTATTACCCCTTTTAATCTCTCCAATAATGGGAGATGTGCCTTCATGAAATGTGCCACTCATTACACTATGCTAGGGGGACTTCTCTACAAGCAAGGATTTGATGGTCTCCTCCTTAGATGACTTACTAGTGCTGAGACTCCCTTCACTATTAAGGAAGTCCATGATGGGATTTGTAGTGGACATTTCAATGGTCACATAGTTGCCAAGTGTATCCTTTGACTAAGTTATTATTGGCCAATACTCCATTAAGACTATAGTGATTATGTTTGACATTACATCAAATGTCAATAACATGTAAACCTCTTTCACATTCCAAGTCATGCATTACAAGTCACCAAATATTTCTATCCCTTCTCCCAATGAGGCTTGGATCTAATTAGTGAGATTAACCCTCATTCATCCCTCCATTACCATTCTATCATTACTACCACTAAATACTCCACCAAGTGGGTCGAGGCCATTCCTCTCATCTCCACTAAGGCTGACAAATTTTTTGACTTTATCAACCATCACATCATCTATCATTTTGGTGTCCCCCATAAAATTATAATAGATAGTGGCAAATATTTTAAAAACAAGACTATCCAAAATATTTGTGACACCTTTGGAATCAAATTAATCTTCTCATCATCATACTATCCACAAGCAAATAGATAGGTAGAATATTATAACAAAATATTGACCAAAATCCTCATGAAAGTAGTCAACTATATGGGCAAGGATTGGCACACACACATTCCATTTTCTTTATGGGATTACTGCACTAGCATTCAAACCCCTATGGGTGCTATGCCTTTTTCTTTGGTCTATGGGACGGAGGCTATTTTGCCTCTTGAGGTTCAGATTCCTTCTCTTCACATCTCTTTACAAGACATACTTACTAATGATGAATTTTACCAAGAACATCTGGCTCAACTTGAGTTGCTTGATGAGTGTCATCTCATAGCCCTCAACCACCTCCAAATCTATCAAGAGCATATCAAACATGCTTACAACAAAAACCTCAAGGAATAAGATTTCCATATCAGAGATCTCATCTTAAAAGAAAATCAACATGTGACAAACATGTATAAAAGAAAATGGGGTAAGTTTGCTCCTAATTGGCTTGGACCCTACATAATAACTCACAAGTATGGCTCAAGAACTTATCACTTATCTTCTCTTGAAGGAAAGCCAGAACCCAAGCCTCTAAATGAATTACACCTATGACCATTATTTTATTAATCAAGTGATGCTTCACCTCATGTTTAACTTGAGCTCATACCTTGAGAAACCCTATTACATTCATCTCCCTTCCTCCTAACCCTTACTCCTATACAGTTAATCTATGAAGTGCTATGGTTTTTATCTCAAAGTGGAAAACCCTTAAGCCTCTATAGTCTTGTCCATGCCTAAAAGTTTAAAATAAAATAAAAATGGATATGTAGACAAGTTATAATCTCTCAGGTCATGATTCTCAACCTAGACTACTCCCTTGAAGGATAGTTGCATGCCTTATCTTTGATACTATCAATATACTAATCCATTAAAGGACATATATTAAAACTCAAAAACAAATGCTTAGACCACTCCCTTGAAGGATGGCTAGGCTAAGATTTAAGAGCTTCTCGTATTGATCAACTTTATATGGCCTCAACACAAACAAAATCCCATTATAGGCTTCCCACATTGATCAACTTACACACACAAAAAAAAAAAAAAATCCTTTAAGTCATGGACTTGCCTATAGTAGCTCTTGGGTCACCCATAGTAGGGGCATACCATCCCCACTTAAAAGGTTATGTTACCTAAACACTCTCACTCATTTTACCCTTTTCCCCTCATACTCTTTCAAGGGACTTTGAACTCACTTAACACAAGGCGAGTACGCCACTTCTCTAACAAACAAAATGGTCAAATGATGTAAAGCATGAAAGAGGCTCATATTATTGAGGCTATTTATGGTATAATTATAGTTTTTACTAGTACACAAGCATCCTACCTCTTTATTTCCCATCCCAATCACATGTCGATCTCTCTGCTAAGATGCAAACTTCATACAAGCACTATCAAACTAACTCCATTTATTTTAATCATACACCATCAAAAATATCCAAAAATGCTAAAATAAGATAACATAACCAGCCTATCCATTTTAAGCATACACCATCACAAATATGGAAAAATGCTAAGATGAAGCTAACAAATCAACTATGCATATACCATCACACTTATGGGAAATGCTAGTCTAACTCAACTAACATGCTCAACATTAACATAATATAAACATCGACATCAACATCATCATCACCATCATAATAAATTCATCTCAAAATAACACATCACACACACACACACACACACACACACACATGCATGCTAAACTTGAATGTACATCAATAGATCATAATAGTATCATCTATCCTTCAAAATATATATATCTCATCTTTGGCACATAGGCCAGTGTGTATATAACATATATAACAATAACAAAATATAGTGCTTAGAATCCTTGAGGCTATACTCATGGTCATGAAGAAATAATGTCATCACCACTCTCCATCTATCTACATCTACATGAGCTAGAATTCATGGCACATGTCATTAATCTCTCATGCTCTCTAAACTCAGAATACCTCTAAATCTATGAGAACTCCATAATGACCCTCTCATAATAAGTAATCTCATCAAGGGTAATGTTATACCTCATTAGAGATATAATATGTGGTGATCCCATCACACCTACTAAAGGACCCTATACTGGTCCCTATGGTAGAGGAGTAGCCTGACCTGCTACTCTCAAACTATCCCTCTCTATTGTTAGTGTAGTAACCTGACCTTGTAATACCCCAACCTAGCCCTATAATGCCTTGAATTGGCCCTATAATGTCACCACCTATCCCTATAAAACTAATCCCTATGCCTGAGCTACATCTTAAGCTTACACTACCACATCTCAAGCTTATACTACTACATTTTATGCTTATATTACTACATCTTGGGCCTATACAGCTGCATCTCTATCTCATCATTCCTTGTAAATTTTTTGGTGGCCTCTTGACCTAAATTGTAGGATGTAAATCTATCCACCATGTAAGATACACTGTTATGCATCTAGGATCTACTACACCTGGGCTTGCTGGCAGCTCCTCAAAATCTAGCCCATCTATCTCTTGGGGCAAGGGTAGGGATACCTCTATATCATCCCTCCTATATCAAGGAAAGGTAGGAGGTACATCTTATATCAAGATGAATTGTCTCTTGATTCATTCCATGGGTATCATCTCTAGCTCTTTGGCTCATCTCCCTCTAACCCATAATATGCTCTATAAACCAATAAGCTACTCTACCTATCCTCTGAATGTAGGGTATGTCAAGTATGGCCTCCAAAAAATATATACAAGAATTAGTCCCTCTATCATGTGCCTATAATGATCAATATCTTGCACTATGTCATCTACTTGTGTCTAGGCCATACCATCTCTCCACCATCTGAAACCAACCCTGAAACTAGCTATAATCATGGTGGGTAACCCCAATGGTTGTGTCACCATGATATGCTCATATGTCCAAAAATGAAATAAATGCCTAACACAAACTATATCATCATCACAGCCTCAGCCCCCATAACTCTTTGTATAACTATGCTAAAATAGCTAGTCCCCATGTAAATACAATCCATTACTCAATGATCTATGCTAGAACACTTGTCAATGCAATAGGAAATATGCCACCATCTACATCCATTAGTTCATACACTATAATCCCTATCATCATCAGGACACTCAACTGATGCTACTCCTCATAGACCATGTACAGTGACTCATAAGCAAAGCTCACTGAGTGATAAGTCACCTCGCTAACATGCTCTTCAAACAATGTAACCATGTGAATATCATACTCCTCTCTTGAACATGTGAATATCTCCTCACCTTGGAATGGTAAATATAAAATCTTGTACACATCCTCCTGTGTCACTATCAACTCTTTGGTTGATAAATAGAAGGTGTTAGTAGTGTGATCCCACCTCTCAATCAATACTATCATTAAACTAACATCCTATGCAACTTTGCAATATCATCTTAGTCCTCCTAAACCTACAAAAATCATGTGCTCCCACTCATATAGGGTGACATCCCTTCTCATCCACATCAATAGTGTAGGTAATTGATCTTCTAGCATCAACTCCTACCTAGCCTGCATCCATGCACATAAACCTCAAGTCACATACTTTCCAATATAACCTACCACCACTTTTTCCCCTTCTCTTTGGGAGAACTACATTGGCCTGAGGCCCTCAAATGAGATATGTAGGTAGTAATCAGTCTACATGGGGTCTTCTAAGGTTAGCTTAACCATATACCCACCTAACTATCTAGCCTACTCTCCCATCTCCACCCTAAACCCAACTACATATCATAACTCTAGGGCCCACATATTCTATCCCAAACCCTCAAATATATGACCTACCTTTTAATCTCTATGTCCCATGACCTATTTCAACCTACCTTTTACTAATCATTTTCCTTAACACACTTTTAACCATACCTTATATCTTTTTTCCTACACACTAGGAGAACTACATTGGCTTGAGGCCCTCAACTGGGATATGTAAGCAACACTCAATTGACACAGGGTCTTTTGAGGCTAGATCGGCCATTAGGCTAGTTGACAGCTTTAATTGGAGATCCAAAATTGGCATTTTCTCCTATTTTGGGTTTTTCAAGGTCATCGACATTAGTTTTATATAATGAAATCGAAGCTTGGTTTTAGTCAATGTCAACGGACCCCATCAACATTAGCACCATGTTAGCCAACATCGATAGACCCCACTGACATTGACAACTAGTTCAACCCTAGGGCCAAACAACTCATCTCCCACTTTTTAGTTTTTCCTTACAAACTACCCCCAAATCCCTCCCAGATTAACCTAAACCTAGCCAACCCCATTTCCTACCCCCCTAGACACATTTTTTCCACCCAAAATTTTAAATTTAGCCTAAAAACATAAATTAACAGACTTAAAATCAAAATTAACTTGTGGAGGCTCTTACCTCATCTCTCCATCTCCTTCAGGATGGAATAGCTGGTCCTTGTGGTGTTGTACCTCCCATTGGGTCTCCTCCTAGCTTTTCCATCTCACTATCACTCAAATCTCTTTTTATCTCCAATAAAATGTTTCAAATGAGTTATGGTGGGCCACCAAACCCCTTTTTTTCAGGTTTGGTTTCCCACTGACATCGACATCCTTGACCTAAGATGCTAACATCGATAATATTTCTTACCAACATTGGTGACATAACTGACATTGATACCCTTAAATTAGAGTTTCTAACACCAACCACAAACCTTTAGACTCTACCCCTAATCTGAGGCAAATTAGATGTCATGTATATCTCCCTAACCATGAAAACCAACTTGGAGATCACATATATCTCCCCAACCATGACAACCAGCTTTAGAGATCACTTAAGACTCCACTCATGATGACTTTGATTAGAGATCACAAATATCTCCTTGATCATAAACCCTTTTAAACCAACCTTGTATTATTTGTCTTGACCGCTTATGCTACCTCACTATAGTTGGATATTGTACACACACATGTATATTAGGTGTTTTGGATCATGACCAAGCTAGTCCTATCACTTGAAACCTTTTGTGTTTACTAGGAGCACTTTCTACCTTAGATACTTGACACACATGGACCATTAGATCTACAACTTTGATTTTTTTGACCTTATCAGTTATCACTTACAAGTTATGATTTGGTTATTTTTATCCGAGTCCTCCTCAACTTTACCTATTCTTTATTTTATAGAATATAACTTGTAGTAGTATACATGTCAACTACGATACCACTTTCTCACTCAAAATCCACTCACCCAATTTACTTCTTATCAAATTGGTACCTGATTCTAGTTTCTCCTCCATTGGTTCCCATTTTGAGGGGGGATACCTCATCCAATACCTAGAGCATCCAAATTCTATTTTTGTCTTGCAACTTGTTAATGCAAATTACAAGAAAAAACGGTAAATGTAGACACCAAAATTAAATCACACATGTGCATAAATCCCTATGTTGAAACCCCCTTGAGCCCCTTTTTAATAATTATCCTTCCTAACCCATGCTTTTACCCCTCACATATTTAATTAAATTAAAATATTTAATTAAGTTAATTAAGAACTACTTATGCCACCTTACTTGGCCACCTCATTCTAAGACTAATTCTTATCGTTTGAGTCACCTCAAGACTTAGTCCCCTAATCCTAACTACCCATGACTTTTTCTTACCCCAAAAATAAATTTCTAACCAACTACATCCTTTTTAACCTCCCATTTCTACCATTTCCTAATGGATACCACACTTGGCATGAGAAAGAATAGAAAATAGGCTAAAAATATTTCTTTTACCTATTCTCATGCCACCGACATCAATCAACCCATGGTCGATGTCAGTGAGATCACCAACATCAGTTACTTAATAAAAACTCCAAACTCCAAACTGATGCTCAGGTTAGCAGAAATCAAGAAAACTCAATTATTCACATACAATATTTTATCATTCAACTTTCTACATTCAAGCTTACTATTACTCTACACAAATTAGTCTAGATCAGGAATTGATATACTTCATAGAGTTTGGATTCTTCTAAACCGGTAACACATGCTTGTATTTTTATTCACCTATTACTTCAACACACTTCACCAGAGCCATCTATTTGGCACCCATAGTTCATCCATTACATCAGCTATATATCCCTATTTTTTGGTAATTCTTTTAAACAGTCATTTTATATTTACTTTACATTGTACTATTTAACATTTCATGAATGTCTCGATTCTCCCTACAGAGGGGTTGTAAAACTTCTTCACTTATTTTTCTCTACTCTAAACATACCAACCTTCTGTTTAGACCCATCTAAGTCTTACACACTCCCTTACAACTCTTCCCAATCTCAAAAACTTGACCAACATCCACCTCCTAGCTCAAAAAACTCTCCTGCAACTCCCTAAGACTTGTTTCCCCTACTGACATCAGTCACATAATCGACATTGGTCATATAACTAACATCGACCATACCTACTTATCGACATTGATAGTCTAATCGATGTTGGTGACTATGGATTTCCACTAACCTCCTTAAACCTACCTCAACCACCTCCAAAAACATCAACAACTCACATTACCTACACTATGTCACTCCCTGCTACACTCAGACTGAAAGAATGGTATGGAAATCTCTCTCTTAATATCTCTTTCTTTTTGTTATTCATTAACAATTTTGTTTCAAAAGTGGACTATCATCCCTAAGGAAGTTTGACACTTCCAAGAACAAGTACGTAGCTTGGTAGCCCACTCATATATCTGCTAACAAATATTTTTGGTGGTAGTACTTTTATATTCATAGGTAGTCCTCCATAGCCAAATAAGAGTGTTCAATATCATCTAGATACAGTGTGCAACCAATCCAAGTTCTCTCTAATCTCTAATCCCTACCTTTCATCTCTATTTCTCCTTAAACATCAAATAGATTCAAAATTTAGTGAAACACTCCTCAAATTTTCAATTCCCACTAATGGGATGGTTATAAGAAATCATCAATATGATTGGGAGATGTAGTTCAAAAAGTGGTAGAAGGTTTTTAACAAATTGAAGGCATGCCTAGAATTTGCATAATTAACATCATGATTCTTGAATGTTGTAAGATAAAAGTAGTTGGGATTGCATCATTACTATTACACTCCATCCTTCTATGCAACCATTTGACATGCCTCTTTAAGGCTATATTTTATCCTTTACTCTTTACATGATTCTAATGTGCTTGCCATGATCATGATTCTCTAACTTATTCTTGATTTGTGCAATTTATCTCAACCACTTTGTCATTCAAGGCTACTTTGTAATTTATTTTGCCCATCAAATTGAATGTGTAGTCAAATCTCATCTTTTGATGGTTTTGATGGCTAGAGGGCCATTGAATTTTAGCTAGTGCATTATTAACATCATTGTTTCCATGTGGCTCTTTCTCAGCTTCTCATTCCTTTTATTTTATTGTGATAATGGCCTTGATCTTACAGGTCCCATTTTGCCATGCATCCATTCCTCAGATTTTTAGGCTCTTCATTCTTTAGGGTAATAGTGTAATGGTTCTACGCTTTTAAGGTTTAATGGATCCATGTCCTTGAGGTTATAATATTATGAGAAGCTTCCATGTGGTGTCTTCTCAAGGCCTTGGGACCATGGATCAATTAACTTTGGCTTAATGCTTCAATTCCTCTAAGCTTTTGAGGCTCTAGGATACTAGGGTTCTGAGTTCTTATGGCTTAATACCTATGAGGCTCGAGGTCACTAGGATTTCACCATATGGCATGATCTCAGGGCTTGGAAGATTTAAAATACTTAGCCATTTTTAAAAAATATTTTGCCTCCAAATCTACTCAACACTGATATTTTGACATGTGAAAAAAACTATGGGAAAACATGAAAATGACTAATTAAATATTTAAAAATACATACCTACAAAAATTAAAACTAAAGCAATTAAGCCTAAATCTAAAAAATGACTCTTTACAAGACTAAAAATATGAAATGACTTAATCATTTTATTCGATCCAAACCCAATTTGGTCCATTTCTAGAAAAGTGACTAAGTAAATAATTAAAAATGTATGAACATTTCAATGTTTTAATCAAAATACAACATAAATGGACTCAATTTTTATAGTAAAAGAAGCTATAAAATCTATAATGGTTAGATAATTTGCATAAAAATAAGGAAAAATGAACTAATCAATAAGCTTAAAATGTGTTTAAAAATACAAGCATGAAGATAGACCAAGACTTAATAGGATTATGCAAATTCAAATATTTAAATAAATGCATTCCTAGATGAAAGCTTGGATTGAACCAAAAAAATGGAAAGACATTAAAAGGATCAGGTTTAGTCACTTGTAACTAATCATCTAGTGGACTACCAATCAAGTAGATCTCAATTAGATAAATCTCTATAATTGACTACAAGCCAAACATGTTAGTGAGACAAAAATTACTAGACTCTAGAGCAAAAAGAGGATCACTATTTTCAATATGAAAATGGGGCATGTTGTGAAAGAAACAACATTTACATATGTAAGCTAAAACATGATAATGTAGAGTGATCATCAAACCATATAATTTGTGTGTATCACGATCAAAGAGGTGGATGCTCCCAATGTCTTCATGACATGAGTAGAGGGAAGGCCCAACATATGAATTAGGAATAGATCATCTATGCATGTATCACACTCAATTAGAAGTGTGAAACACATGTGTATGTATAAATAATTAAATATTACAATTATTAACATGGAAGTAACATAGAGATGCCACAGATCCAATAGAACATGTAGGTGCCAAAAATATTTTTGGATTTTTGAATGTTTTTGATATTTTTGGTATTTTAGAATGTTTGAAAAGGAAAGATCATCCTATGATGCCATCCAATGTATGGTCATATATATCTCCTCACTAAGAACCTAGTGTAACAATATTGTGACACTACCAAGGAGAATGCATATATTTAATATCTATCATAGTAATATTGGTGATGCTCTACATATGTAAATACGATTCTGTTATCATGAAACATTAGTAGGAGTAATACAAGTAAAGGTTCCTAGAACCCGTCATTGAGTGCTCTATGGTTTCTTTGGAATAGTAGTAATAGGAACATGTGTAGGTGCTTTGGATATTTAAAAATGTACATAGTAAATGGGAATTTAATGGAATCCATTATATGTCTCTAATGTAATGGTGTCTCAATTACTAGTTGCCTAGTAAATGAGATTGCTTGTTGCTTACCCTTTTGTGGTAAATGAGCCTTATTAGGCTTGGTAATTAATTTTTTGTGTATAAGATTTTCTTATTCATTAGGATTTTTATATGGAATTCCATAAACTATGACTATTGATTGGCATGAATGTATTTAACATACCCATGTACTTTTAAAATTACTAATCAAAGTGTATGGATCCAAGGTCTTCCCAATAACATATTAAATATTCTCATGGAAAGTATGACTAAAAATCTAGTAATCACATGTGCATGAATGACCTGTAAAGGTAGGTCAATGTCACTAAGAACCTTTTGGGAGGTCCCACCAAATACTCTAACTAATCTAGTAAAAGGATGTAAATCATAATGAGTATAACCCAAGTGCATAAATAATGTCATGGTGAAAACTTTCTCACTTGCACCATTATCAATCATAACACCACATATAAGGTGTTTATCAAGGTATCCTTAAATGAATAAAGAATTAATATTAGAGCTATCATGAATATCAATAGAGTTTATTTAAACCATAAGAGGTATATGTCATATGTAAGTACCAATAATCCCATCTAATGGGTGCCTATAATATGATGGAGAAGGATTGTGTTATATTCCATTCACACTTTTGGTTCTTTCTTAGGATGGTATTGAAAAGGATTTTTAAATATTATATGTTGGTGGTGATTACTAGGTTATGAACTTGATTCCTTTGGAGGATATTTAAATGCAAGATTTCAGTCATCAATAGTATCTTAGATCTTGTGGTTAAATGTAAACCATCTACTTATTGAATTCCCTTGTCCCTAATGATAATCACAATAAGCATTCACATCATATCCTTTGGCTAGAGGCCAAATCATATCAACCTTGATAGAATGAAGGAGAGATATAAGTTGGCACTCTAGTAACCCCGAGTGTAATGAATCTAGGGACTTTAGTAAATAGGAAAACTATCTCCTTGGTGCATTGAATAAGACAAGTTGATTAAGTTATTATGAAACTATGTTAACCATGGTGGTTGTTTCCTTTTTAGGCTCAAGAGGTTTTACCTTTTAACTTGGTTTAATTGTAAAATTGGTACTCAATGTAGATGCAACTGGTGTGTTTTATACATACTTGAGTTTATTCAATGAAATAAGATTAATTTCATGGTCCCGTACAACATGGCATAAGTCATCGAAAGATTTGAACTTATTAAAAATAATGGACTCATGTAAAGGAATAAGTAAACTTTACTTGAATATGTCTTACAAATCCTTATCTACCATGGGATTGGTCATTTTAGCTATCATTGTCTTATATATTAAGACATACTCATTGATAGGTTGATTAGTTCCTTGTTTGATTTTTCCAACTTGAGCATAGAAAACCTTTTCAAAAATATTAATGGAAAAGTGTGATAAAAATTGGTTTTTAAGAGGTTTGAATGCTTTCACATGTTAGAGAGGAAAATCATAGAACCACCTCAAAGCATAGTCCTTGAGTCTTCTTTGAAATAATTTGGCTAAAATCCTGTCATTAGAGTTATAATCAAGGTATGCCTCATAAAAAGATCAAAAATGTTATTTAGGATCACCTTTGTCATCATAAAATGAAAATTTAGGTGCAACAAATCTAGTTGGCAAAGGGTGTAAGGAGATCTCAAGTTGAAGAGGGTTATGCAACACATCTTGTGAATCTATAGCATGAGGGGATTTTAAGTCATTTTGTTCAATGTTTATAACCTTGTCCTCTAAGGTATTTATTGTATACATATAATATTTTCAAATTTTATCAAAAATAACACTTTACATCTTGTAAGAACCCGTTGAGACTCAATCTCTCTGAGTGCATACCTTAAAGGGTACACCAAGAAAGGGGTGGGCAGACCATTGGTGCTTCATAGGATTGTTTTCCCTTTTTTCACTTGTTATCTACACATTTATCTCCTAAAAACCTTATCCCTAAGCTTTGTGTTCTCTATTTTACCCTTCTCAGTCATTTCCTATGTTTTGTCCCCATTTTCCTAACTTTAACCCCCTTTTAACTGTTCATTATACTATGTCGACACTATTGACTCTGTATAATTTTCAGCCTTAGTTTCCTATACTAGGTCAATTAGGTTGACCTTGTATAATTTTGGGTGAAATTCATTGAGGGTATAGGTTAGCTCTTGGCCAAACTAGCTCATGACCTAGTGAATTCTTATCCAAATTTGTGCTAGGTCAACTGGGTCAACCCTGTCGGCCAAACTTTTTGAAGGGCTTGAGGTTAAATACACCTATATATATAAGATAATTTCACCATTATTTAGAGAAGAGGAGAATAATTAATATCTATTACACATATGCTTATCCACCATTTTACTTGAGGAGCAAGCTTAGGGTTTCATACTTTCTTTGGAGATACAAATCTTATCTTGTATATAAGTCTTTTAGATGCATTGATAGGTTGTGTACCCTAGATCTGATTTGTCTTTGTCATCCTTACATACCAAAACAACATATTATGAATCACTTTGGCCAAGGGAGATATTAAGGCTCGATGGGTTCATCTTCAAAGGTAAGTATTCCTAACTTTGTTCCTCCTTTATAAGAGTAGATAGATATGTATTTATACTTTTTTCCATGTATTAAGATTATGTATACATTGATGTGAGTATATGTCTTCTAGGAATGTTTACTTTTGTTTTTTCTAACCCCCACTTTGTGCCATAAGATTTGGTGAGCACTACATTAGATTTGCTTTACTTGTTATTAGTTTAGTGAGATATCAAAACATAGGACTCCCTCAGGGTTATTTCATGATTGTGCTTGATTGGAGGATTTGGAAGCCTCCCTAACATAGTGTATTGTGGTAAGAGATCCCTTAATTGGGTCTAGCAGATTCCCATATTGGTCATGTTCCTAATTATCTAATGTAACCCCAATCGGAAGTGTATGGTATGATCTATCTTCTCCAAGTTAGGATTGATTTATAGACATGATGCATTTCTATTTGCATATATTATGGTGAACCTGATGTGTATCTAACCCTTGCAAGTTTTATTTCACATTTTTTCTTATTTTATCATTTTATTTCTCTATATTTATGATACTGGATCAAAAGTGTCAATATATCTCTAACCTTTGTGTACAGGTTTAACACATAATTACATCAATATGATTTTATTCTATTTGTGCAAGTTTTTCATTAGGTATGGGCTACTAGGTTGACTCTTTCAACATAATACATTTTTAGAATTCCAAATTAGCTTACTAGGTCAAATCTATTGACTCTATACATTTCTAGACTTCCAAAAAACACACTAGGTTGACCCTGTCAGCATAGTACATTTTACAAGTTTTTTGCAAATAGGAAACTACAAAACTAGGACAACCCAGTCAACCTAGTTGCCAAAATTTGTAAGTATAAATCAAGGTACTTCAATAGCAATCTCATTTTCCTCTTCATTCTCCAACCCACCAAGGTTCCTTTCTATCCTTCTCTATCATTATTTTTATTCATCACAGTTCTATTTTTCATAGTTTTCAATCTTTAAAACTATCCTTGTATAGTTAACTAGGTCGACCTTGTTGATGTAGTTTTATATTCTATGTTCTATCTAGAAAACTAGGTCAACACTATCAACGTAGTTCTTTTTTATACCCTTACTTCCATAGTATATAAGAGACACTATCAACTCTATTATGTATTTTCTACATACACTATCATCTGAAACAAAATTGTGTTGTGTTTCAAAGTTAGAATTAACACTTATATGCTAGTAATTAGGTCATACTTTCATTTCTTGTTGATTTCATGCTTAGAATAGATCATATAGTCTAATTAGGTGGTTTTTCAATATACCTTTTAGTTTCAAAATTTTCTCTTTTATGCCACACACTACCAAATCACAAAATTTTAAAACACATTTTAATAATTATCTACCCAAGGCCTACCTACATGGATTTCATCACCAAGGGGGAAGCCAACTTGGTTTTTTGGCCAAGTATAAACACATGGCTAATGGTATATATTGGCTAAGCACTCAACACCCTTATCATTGAAGTTCGTGAAGTGAGGGGGTAGGCCTTAATACTAAGCTAGTACCATTGTCAACGTAGATCCTTTTTAGCCTAAACATCTTGAAACCATCCTTAGATTTCTTTCTAGTTCCTTGCTTACAACCAACTCCCTATCACATCTAAAATTATATTCTAATAATCTAAAAACATTCAAGATGACCACTTAGTTATATTTTACTTTTCAAGTTGATTTCTTTCTCTTTGCTTAAATGTGTGTTGTATTGTAAAAACTTGCATTATCTAGTGTTGGTGCAAGGTTTTGTATTGTGCACCTCAATTGGATCAATCTCATTGATATAATTGATTGTGTGTTTCCCTTCATTTATTGGTTTCAAAAATAATTTCAAAAAAATTCCTATTTTAGTATAAAATCATTCTGCTTAACAAAGTCTCTTATAGACTATTTGTTTTTCCCCTACCTATAGTACTAGGTCAACCCTATTGACTCTTTACACTTTTTTAGCCCCTATTTCCTATACTAGGTCGACCCTGTTGACTCTGTATACTTTTTTATCCCTTGTTGACTCTATACACTTTTTCAGTCCCTGTTCCCTGTACTAGGTCAACCCCGTCAACTCTATACATTTTTTCAGCCTCTATTTCTAGTACTAGGTTGACATTCTCAGTTTTGTACAATTTTAAGCCTCAATTTCCTATACTAGGTGAACCTAGTCAACTCTGTACACTTATTTATCTCTTCCTATATCTTTTTTTTTACACCTATCTTTATGTGTGGTTATCTAGTCTTATTTTATAATGATGACATATTTTCATCCTACACTTAGTCAAGAACATTGCATCATCAAGGATTTAGATCATAACCTCACTTAATTTATTATTTTAGATGAAACTATTCACTTTCTTTCTCCATCTTCTCCTAATCGAAAACCAATCATTACACGATGTAATGTAGTTGTAGTCAGTCATCCTAATCCTCCTCCCAATACCAATGTTAGGAATCCTCCACCAAATAATTTCCCTCTTATCAACACTAATACCCCTCCTAAAAACACCAACCCACCTATTGATACAACTCAACTTCTTGCACAATTCATACAACAAATGAATATAATGTAAACTTATAACACTTCTCAAATGATGAACATGCAAAAATATTTATTACACATGAGTAGTCAACCACATCAAGTCATCATGTCTAAACAAAATAAAAAATAATTCCTCCCTCCTCTTATATATGCCAATGGGAATATCATCCCTCAACCTTTAATAAATAACAAAATGCTTCAACATCTTTAAAATGAACCTTTAGCCCCATTAATTACATCCATAGATATTGGAAACATTTCTCCAACTATTACATATAATGGGACTAAAGACCCTACTATATTTCTTAAGTATTTTAGTAATATTTATAAGGAATGGGTCCAAAATAACACCTTTTCTACCACCAATCTCTTAGCCAAAACCTTTGTTGGTGATGCACTTGAATGGTACAACCAAGTTCCTAGACATTCCATCTCACAACTAGAGGATTTAGTCAATTCTCTAGTGAAGGAATTCCAACATGATGACCTTCCTAAAAATTACCTTAGCCATTTCATCAATACCAAACAACTTCCTAATGAATTTTTTCACACTTTCATCAATGATGGAAGTCTCTTGCTCATAAAGTAGACCATAAAATTAATGATGATGATATTTTAAAACTATTTATTATTGCTCTTAAAGCTCCCCTTCAATATAAAGTTTGAATCTTTTCACCTAAAAATTTAGAAAAAGCCTTAGACCAAGCAAAAAGGCATGATTTTCTTATGACTCAATTTAAAACCCCTCAAAGTACTACTAAAAAACCTTTCCAATAATTTTATCATAACATTCATTCATCCAAGCCTCCTAAACCTCAAAATGGGGAATCCAATTCAACCAATTTTAACTCAACCCACCCTCCCTTGAGTCTAGAACAACTTAAGAAGAAATTTCCATCTTCTAAACCCATGAGCTTTGATCCTTCCAAACATCCTCCAAATTAATACAATCCTGATAAATTTTGTTGGTGCCATGCTACTATAAGTCGTTATCATGAATCTTGTCATGATATTTACCGATTTCTTCTTTCTTCCTTGCTTGATACACATTTTAATCTTGATACTCTCACAAAACAACGTTATCAAGACTATCTTCAAGCTTTTGAAATTCAATCTCAAGAACCATAATCACATCAACATCAACTACCTAATGAACAACAATAATTATCCCATACCTATACCTCATCCACTAATTTTTTTAAAACCATAGTTGATCCTTATTCTTACACCAATAAGGAAAAGATATCTCATATGAACAAATTTAAACATATCATTGCATATATTGAACCTCAACCTCTTAGGTCACATGAACCAAAAGAGTACCTAGTTCAAATGCCTACTTAAAAGCATATCATACATGGTCCTCCTTTTCCTCCTTTACCTCCTCATACATCTCCTACACATATTATGTCAAATTCAACATCCCTAAAATATAACAAACTAACACATTTACCTATCTCCAAATGCATGTACCAACCCAATGCAAATTATTTTAATGGTTCAATGCTACCTCACTCCACCTCACGTGTTAGGGCATCTTACGATGCCCATACACATGTCCCTTCAAACTTTGGGGAATCTTGCGATGCCCATCCCTATATCCAATTACCCATTGGGTTATCTTACAATGCCCACTCTTATTCTACAATGCATAATAACAACCAAATTTAGCTTCAAGAAACATTCTGAGACACATAGACTTGTATTTCATATGCTCATTTTTGATATAAACGTTAACATAGATATTATTTGTTATTTTTTGTCTCATGTTTATTTTATTTTGTGAAATTTACATATTTTAATTTAAGTTTACTAAAATCATTATCACCTTTGGGTTCTTTGTTTTTCTTAAACATTACATTTGGCATTTGTTTTCATTTTGGTTCTTATATATCTCTTTCATTTTTATCTTTTTATGTCATTCTTTGCCTTAGTAGCTTTATGTTTTTTATCTCCATTATTTAGAATTCACCTCATTCATGTTCACCTTGAGAGTTTTAGTATAAGACCATGGATAGGACCTAGCCTTCCTCACAAACTACCACATTAAAACATATTTAAACCACTTCTTTTTGGGAAGACTACTACTTTCATTGGTGCTTGTGCTAGATCCATTTTAGGTTAACATGGATTCTCTAGTGACATGACTATCATAGCATAGCCCCATCCCTTTCATATCACTATTTTCCTCCTTGTGATCAGCTATGAGCATATTCATTATTGTATCACTTATTACATAGATGGATATCTCATGATCCCCATATTTCCCTTATTTACTTTCATTTGAGGATCACATCGGTCAATTTTGAGATTGCACACTTGTGGAGAAGTATAGGAGTCTTTAAACACCTTGGTCTTTATGTCCTTTTCTCTAGTTACCAAGTGTAAGATCTCTTATGTTTGTCATCTTTAACACCCATGTTTAGTTTTCCAAATCCGTATGGAGGAGGAATAGAAAAATCCAAAACAATTTAAAATCTAAATCATAAAATACAAACAAAAGACAATGATACAAAAAACAACTCACACTAAAAATATGTGATTATAAGCACATCTCCTACTTCTAATCAAAGCTCAAACTCCATAGTTCACCTCATAATAGAGCTGAGGTGCATTATGGTGTGGTAGGCCTATATATTAGAAAAGAAGAATAGAAAATCTTTTCATGCTACCTAATTTATCATGCAAGTACCCAATATTCACAATAGATCAAAGGCTCTATAAGGGGTCTTGAGGAATGGGGAACATGTTGTGGGAAGGCAGGTCTATTTTAATTTTCATGCATATAGACTTCATGGGATGATCTATACACTTCACTTATTATCCCAAGCTTTGTGTTCATTAGTTGAAATGTCATAAGTCCTTGGTGTTGATAGTTCTTAGTCTTTCTCACTTGACTAGCATGTCTCATTCTTGCTAAGGATGTTCACATCACCCATGTGGCACCTTACATTAATTATTTACATAATTTTTTCCTTATATTCCTTTGGTTGGATATTGATTTTATTTGATCACATCTTTGATCACATCTACCTTATTATGCCTCTTGGTCTATAGTTTGTGAGTTTCATTTTAAGACCTTAGATAGGACCAGGACTTCATCATAAACACCCTTACACCATTTACCACACCATCTCATTATCATACTAGTCATGTCATTAGGTAGTTGTGTTTTCTTACATTGCATCTTCGAATAAGCACTAAGTTTGAGTTTTCATCTCTAGAGATTTTGATTTTCATCTATTTATCATGTTATTATTTAATTTTTATGGATTTCACTTATCTTATATATGAAATTTGACATTCATACGCGTTTATCTTTATGTATGACTTCTTCATGTTTGTCTTACATCTTTAATTACATTTCATTTTCAATCATTCATGTTTTTCTTTATGTTTGATTTGGCATGCTTATATAACATGGGGTTACTTGTCACTTACATACTTTTGTTAGGATTTATCTTGCATGGATATTTCATATACCATTTATGTTTTCCATGCTTCCCAACATGATTTAGTATGTTCTACATTCCTTTTTGCTATTTATGTTTTCCATGCTTTCTAATGTGATTTACTGTGTTCTGCCATCATTTGTCATTCATTTGCCATAATTTTGTCATTCATTTACCCTCAATATTTTTATTCTAACCTTGCCTTAACAATCCTAATTTTCCAATTTTACTAAATCCCTCATATGTTTTTCTCTACTAACTCATTTTTCACTACTATATGCCTTTATTACCAACATTTTAATTATTTGCTATTTTTGCACTAATCTCTATAGATTAACATAATAATATTCTTCACATTGGACGCCTTCATTTCTCTTTTAGTCTACTTATTTATCTAAAACACTAAGATGAGTAAAGGTATGTGTTTTTCAAATCTATCTTTTCATTTATCTTATTTTCTCCTTACTGCATTTTATTTAGCATCAGTGTTATGCATTATCATGTTCTATTCTTGAAGCACCATCTCGTGTTGCACTCGCATGACATGTGATGAGTTTTGAGTGGGGATATATATATATACATGTAATATTTTCAAATTTTATCAAATAATGATGCTTTACATCTTACAGGAACCCATCAAGACTCAATCTCTTTGAGTGCATGCCTTAAAGGGTGAACTAAAAAAGGGGTGGGCAGACCTTTGGTGCTTCATAAGATTGTTGTCCCTTTTGCCACTTGTTATCTACACACTTGTCTCCTAAAAATCTTATCTCTAAGATTTTTATTCTCTATTTTACCCTCCTCATTCATTTTTTACCTTTTATCCCCCTTTTCCTAACCTTAACCTCCTTTCAACTATTCACTGTACTTGGTAGACACTATCAATTCTCTATAGTTTTCAGCCTTAGTTTCCTATACTAGGTTGACTAGGTTGACCTTGTACAATTTTGGGTGAAATTTACTTAGGTTCTAGGTTGGATCTTAGTTGACCTAGCCTATGACCTAGTGAATTCTTGTCCAAAATTGTTCTAGGTTGATTGGGTTGACCCTGTCAATCAAATTTTTTAGAAGGGCTTAAGGTTAAATCTGCCTATATATACAAGATCATTTCAGCATTATTTAGAGAAGAAAAGAATTAAGAGATATTGTACATCTACTTATCCACCATTCTACTTGAGGATCAACCTTAGGGTTTCATACTTTATTTAGAGATAAAGATCTTTTCTTGTGTAGAAGTATTTTGGATGCATTGATAGGTTGTGTAGCCTAGAGCTGATTTGTCCTTATCATCTTTACATACCATAACAACCTCTTACAAAGCACCTTGGCCAAGGGAGATTGAGGCTCAGTGAATTCATCTTCAAAGGTAAGTATTACTAAATTTGTTCCTCCTTTGTAAGAGTAGATAGATATGCATTTGTACTTCTCTTCCATGCATTAGGATTTCATATACATTAATGTGAGTATATGTCTTCTAGGCATGTTTAATTTTATTATTTATAACCCCCACTTTGTGCCACAAGATTTGGTGAGCACTAGATTAGATTTGATTTAATTGTTATTAGTTTAGTG
This sequence comes from Torreya grandis, assembly GCA_037957365.1. NCBI lineage: Eukaryota > Viridiplantae > Streptophyta > Pinopsida > Cupressales > Taxaceae > Torreya > Torreya grandis. The sequence continues at coordinate 1,638,178 of JARHVA010001127.1, forward strand.
AGATATCAAAACATAAGACTCCCTTAGGGTTATTTCATGATTATGCTTGACTGGAGGCTTTGGAACACTCTCTAACATAGTGTATTGTGATAAGAGATCCCCTAATCGGGTCTAGAAAATCCTTATATTGGTCATGTTCTTGATTATCTAATGTATCCTCAATCGAAAGTGTATGGTATGATATATCTTCTTCAAGTTATGATTGATTTATAGACATGATGCATTTTTTATTACACAGAGTAATAATCAAGGTATGCTACATAAAAAGTTTGAAGATGTTGTTCATGATCACTTTTGCCATCATAAAATGGAAACTTAGGTGCAAAAAATATAATTGGTAAAGGGTGCAAGGATATTTGAAGTTGAAGAGGGTTATGCAACACATCTTGTGAATCTATATAATGAGGGGATTTTAAATCATTTCATTCAATGTTTATAACCTTGTCCTCTAAGGTCTTTATAACTTAAAGGAGTGTTTGAATGGTAGACCTAGTGGGATTTATATTAGCAATTTTAGTAGTCACCAAAGGGGATGTAAACATGTTTTGAGTAGTAAGAGGCATTGAAACTGGTATCTATGTTTAAATAATTAGTAATTCCATGGTATATGTAGTAATAGTAGTTTCAAGAAATAAAGGTTTAAACACATAACATGTGCCCCTACTAGATGTATTATGTTGTAATGTGTTCAAAGGGAGGGATGTTTTAACTATATTTTTTAAACATTTTGTTTCTAGTATAGTTTATAGGATCTCATAAAGATATTCATGATTTTTTGAATATGCTCACAAAATAATACAATTATTTGCACTTGATCATGGTCTATTTAGTCATTTTAATTTATTTCAGGGTTTTCATTATTAGAATCTTCTTCTATGATAACTCTATCACTATTTTTTAATTTTAAACATGGGTATCATCATGATCCGAAGTATGATATACCTCATTGATTTGAGACATATTAGATGGTGGGATGGGAAGCTCAATATGTTCAATAGGCACACCTCCAAATCTAGGGCTATGCCTAGGTTGCATACAAAATAGTAGAAGTATGAAATAAAAAAGTACAATAATCTAAAATAATACTTGGATTAAAATTGTAAGAATTAGAAAAAATTGCATTCATACAAATCAAGTTCACCAAATATTTAACACTAAATTGGATATAAAACCCTAACTTGGTGTTAATTTAGGGTTAAGAATATAGAAATGATAATGCACAAAAATGATAATAAGATATATAGTAGGCTAATTGGGTACTAAACTTAGATATAAACATAAAATAAATTTATAATGCTAAGAATAAGCTAAATATATAAAGTACAACTAAGCCATGCATGGAAATGACAAATATGTAATATACTTAGCTAGTTCTGATGCTAACATAGTATTGGATCTAGAACATATAGAAATCAATTTGGAAGAAGATTTTTGAATAGTTTTTAGATTATAGATATGATGCTTATAGATCTCAGGACACTAACGTAAGATTGGGACATTTGAATTGATGCTACTATCTAGGTTCTGTAAAATTATCTCATGTGAAAAACCTATTGGAAAATGATGTGACCACCTGGATGCTTCTAGGTTTGACTTCACCTTCGCTCTAGTGTATTCAGATCTAGGTAACCTTGGGGGCAAATGGGTTAGTGGGTACACAGTGTTGAGGTGACCCAAAAAGACCCCTATGTCAATGAATGTTGCCTATATAGCCAATACTCTAAAAATGGCCTCAAATTGATGTAGTTAACCCCTACCTATTGGCTTGTGTATGAACCATACAATATGTGTAAAGTATGTACAATAGTGACCTAGCTTGTAACTTGGAAAATTAGGCTCTTGGATTTCTTCTTTAATACATCATACCTATATATGTGTTGTTCATATGACTTGTATGGAAATAGGGAAGCTTTGTTTAATTGAATTATTGATAGAGTGATTTTGATAAGTTGTCTTGGTATATTTTTTATTTTTTATAATTGAGAAATTAATGGGGGTTGATCTTGTATTTATATCAATCCCTTTGGATAGGTAACTCACATTAAAATACTAGGTCGACCATTAGGATATGTTTCATTTTAAAAATAGACAACTTTAGGGAACTGGACACTTATGTTGGCTCAAGACAAGTATGTCGATGCTAGTGTTTATCCTAAATGTTAGTGTCTAAGGAGTAGGAAAGTAGGTACATACTTAGAACTTAAAAAGGTGTAAGATAAGTACATTTTAATCATTTTAGATAAGATAAAAGGCTTGGGTCATCAACATAAGACTAGTCAGACTAAGAGATAATTGAATGGGAATAAGATAGAGTAGATGCAAGATTTTCAAAAGGTATGAGAGGTCCAAAACTAAGAGGAACAACAAAGGTCTAAGTTTTCCAAGTGTACAAGACTGAGATGCTATATAATCTATAAATATCATCTACAATACTATACTGAATTGATATTGAATGCCATTTGAACTTTGAAAATATTATTTTGAAAACATGTAATTGTAACTATTTGAAACTTGCACCTTATAATTTTAAGAATGAGTGAACATACATGTCACATACCCCCATAATCTAAGAATTATGAATCATATTGTAAATTTTGAAACTATATAGTGCCATAAATATGAAATATTCTCATGAGGCTTGCATTCTAAATACAAACCTATTGTGATGCTTCCTTTTAGAGATGAGAGATGTAACCTGCAAGTCACTTGTCTCAAAATAAAATTGTAAAATAGATGAAAGATATAACCATATAGTAACACTTTGAACAATTTAATTTGATTGCATCATAGTATTTGACCATATCATTAGTTTTAATATGAAACATGTATTATATTGATATATCATTGAAAAACATAAAAAATATGTTCATGTTATGTATCATGGCACCAAATTAAGAGTATATAATAAGAGTAATGCATGATATAAATCATGTGACCATAGTAAAAAGTAATGAGCATACAAGCAATGTCAAATTTTACGTATAATATGACACATAAGGCCCAAAGGCCACATACAAAGGATATATTAATGTCACATAAACACACAAGGCCAAATGCACACACTAATAATATAATAATACCATTAAAAAACATGCACATATAATACAAAGGACCACACTCACAATAAACAAGAAGGTTTTAACTTATCATATAATAGAGTAAGAAAGAAACATAAATCAAATGAAACTAGTGTAGATCAATCATATAGATCCATGTCACTATTATAAAATAGCATATTTATGTAACATAATTTAAAGTATTAGTGATTAACAAAATAATAATATGTTATGTAGCTCAACATGGCCAAAATGTTGTGGATAGATATAACCTATTGAATTTTTCATGGAGAACAAAGAGATGCCTCCAACTTAAAAAGGCTATTGGGTAATAAGGGAAGCCCAACATTAAAACCGTGTAAAAGTATATCTTGTATTATACTCAAATACCTAATGAAAATCAATGTGTATTAAAAAAATTAAATATGTTAAGTCTTTAACATAGAATAAATAAAATATGTAAATAAGTAATCTAGAGATAATTGAAAATGATATTTAGTTCCTGATTTTGAATTTTTGAAAATATTTTTGTTTGGTTTTTGAATTTTTACATATTTAAAATTTTTATAATTTTTAAAATAATTAAATTGGATTCTTTAAAAAGTGCCAAGAAGTAAGGCTTCAAAAATAGAAAAAGAGGGAGGGATTCGAACAATCTGAAATAAGGGTGCTAAAGCATAGTATGATGAAAAGGAAGGTAAATAATGTGCCCCTAACGTATGTGTAAATGAATGATATAAATGTAGCTCAACTGATTAAGATAGATAATAATTTACATGTTTCTCAATGTTTATGAGATAAATGTGATTGCTCTAGTTCAATGAAAGCCATAATATGATGGGGATGCAATTGTAAAGAAGTGAAATGTCATAATGATAATTTTTTTAGATTATTCAAATCAATTTTGAAAATCAATGGGAAAGCACCCAAAGTGAACATAAATACAAGGGATATAAGAATGTTTGGATAAGGGAAAAAATAATTAGCAATTAATTAAATCAAATCATCTATGTACAAAGAAACATATATAAGGAGTTAATCAATTATATTATAGATGGTCATGTATGCAGAACCCATGGCATGATACAGAGGAATGTCTTCATGTGAAGAAGAAGCAAAAATTGTAGATTATTATAAATTTTAATTATGATCATATGTTGTAATATAACCTTCTGAATCACTGATCATATGTCCATGTAAATATGTATGCTCATGTGAAATAGAAGATGTAAAAAACTTGTACCTATGGTGAAACTATTTTAATAACCCATGGTGCCTCAGGATATGAATACTTATTTTTATGTGCCACTTTTTGCTTAGGATAATTTTCCATGTTCATTGAGAATACTTGAATAGGCTCATGTGTAATTGTATCATGCTCATAATTAGATGTAGAAACTGATTTATAATATTCTCTTACTCATAAGGAAATAGAGAAATTGATTCTGTAATATGTTTTGGAATATATAGATCATGACTTTGAATAGTTATGTATACCATTTAATTACCATGTTTCTCAATATTTATGCTAGGTAAATATTCTATAGGAGAAATAAACATCATTTGTTCCAAAGGATATTCATATTGGATTCTTGTAATTTTGACCACTTGATTATCATGAATATTTTGAGACATTTATGCACTACAAAATATCTTGCTCTAGTATTTTATATCCAAGGTCATCCTGATATCATAAAAAATACCCTTATTCTTGGTATAACTAATAATGAAGTGGGAAATATGAGAGGTACCACTTGTAAAAGTAACACTATATGCCCAAGAGTGTCTTTTGTATAGCCATCAAATGCTTTGACAATTCTAGGAGTATCCTATAAATAGTTATTTGTATAACAAAGAAAATGTAAGAGTGTTGTGGTTCATACATTTTCAATTAATACATTATCTATCATAACAATATGTACAGATTATTTGTCAACATATACTCAAACAAAGAGTTCATATCTATCTAAATAATCATCAATAATTTCACTATCATCAAATGTAAGCATGAGACATGATTCTTGTTTACTTATAAATATACCAATGATGCTATCAAGTGTATTTACATATGTATAAGGATGAGGATGAGAAATATATGCATGGTGTACTTTAGAATTATCCATATTATTTGTTGCTTCATGATTAGGAAAAGGATATTTGTACATTTTGAGCTTTGGATTTTCATTTACTTATGGATTAACATCTTTATTAAGTGTGTCAATATCAATAATATGTTCATCATTGAGACCATTAATCTTGTACTTAAGCTTGAAAAATGTTTTTAGAATGCCTAATACATCTATGTTAGTCACAATATGCATTGTCAACAAAAAATTTAGATTGTAGTCTAGACACGTCAACTTTCATTTTTGAAGGAAGAGTGATGAGATTAAATTCAAGTAAATTTTTTAATAATACATAATGAGGTGCAGGTAACCTTTAAAATTGTCTTCTTGGTGGAACTTGTAATTGAAGCTTTTGTGTTGGTTGTGAAATTTCATTAACTATAATATTAGCTTCATTCTTGCTTCTATTGGGTTTGATCTTATAATTTGGTTTGATTTTAAATTTGACATTTGAAGTAGAAAGATAATTTAAATTATACTTAAGCATGTTAAAAATAAGCAACTTGACCTCACACTATTTGACTATATGGTATAGTTCATTGAAATATTTTAACTTATCAAACATAAATTACTCTTGAATTGGATATAACAAATTTTGAGTGAAGATATATTGGATCTCATTATCATCCATTTGATTTGTAATTTTAGCTAGCATAATATTGTATCTTAGCACATATTCACTGATTATTTTATTAGACCTTTGTTTGAGCTTTGAAATTTGAGTATATGATAATTTTTCACCAATATTGATAGAAAAGTGTGTTAAAAATTGATTTACCAAAGTGTTTAAAGTATCTACATATTAAAGGGGAAGATCATAGAACCATCTAATATAATATTATTTAAGACTTCTTAGAAAGAGCTTTGTCAATAATTTTTCATTATCTACATAGTCTAGACAAACTACATGGAATGCACACAAATTTTATTCATGATCATCTTTACCTTCATATAGAGGAGTCTTAGGAGCTATAAATGAAATTGATAATAGATAATATGAAAATTTGGATGTCAAAGGGTTATGTAAAAAATAACATGAGTCCATAGAGGGGTTAATATTAGAGATAGTTTGCTTAATGTTAGCTAGTTTATCTTGTAAGGTAAGATGTGCATGCTTAAGAGTAGCATTTGTAGAGGTAATAGGATGATTGTAAGTAGCATGATTAGGCATAGTTATGAATATATTTTGAAAAACAAGTGATGTTCCCAAATTAATATATGGTGTTATAAATTATCTAAATCTCTATAAATAGGAATGGATACCATAGTAGAAATGACAACATTGGAACAGATACCTTAGGCACATTTATTTTCTTCATTTATAGTAACATATAAGAGCAAATCAATATTTTCTAGATTCTCATGAAGAAAATCCATAAATTTGGCTTCATCAATTGTACTAGATTATTCTTGAGTATTGAGTGTTAAAATAAGAAACATAATGCACCCTTCAAGAGGATGTGTTAGAAGTGAAGGAAGATATTTTGAATTTGTATATGAGACTATGCATAACATAGGATTACTATTGTTCTCAAGCTATTTTAGATTTGACAAAAGCTATTAGAGAAGAATGATAACATGATGTAGTAGTCAAAGAATTTTTAATAGGAAGGTATTGAAATTGAGCATTATTTAGTATAACTTCTCTATTAATTTGACATTGAATCCATGTGAAAATATAATGAATAGTATTTTGAAAGTTTATACAAGATCTGACAATGAATTGCATAATCCTATTTAACATATGAAATAAATATTCATTCATTGATCCCATTATTAATGCAATACAATAGGAATCAAGAAATGATAATGACTATGAATACGATAAAAAAATAAAGGTATAAGAGTGAATTGGGCAAAGGTTTGAATGATTGTTTTGGATTTAAAATATACTTGTTCATTTGTTGCTTAGTGTCAATGCAATGTTTCTAAGCACTACTATAAAATAAAAGCCATGAATGTAGCCCACTAACCCCATTTTTGAGGGTACAATGAGATAAAATTTCCTAGGTGATACATTTATCTTAGATGAACCACAAATAAAATGGCTAAAGGAGGCTTCCTATGGTATAAATAAGGGACCATAGGAATTTCTGATATATTATGAGGTAAATGGAAATCAAAGTTTGTGTTTAGTATTGTACTATGGTTATGAGTATTGGGATAAATCCCTCATGCCATGATGTCTATAAAAAATATCACCAAATAGCCCTTCACAAAAATAACTAAGTAATTTTAAAAATATTGGAACAAAGTTTCTAAAAATAAGCACAAATAAATAATAAATAAAGAGAAAAATAAAATCAAAATATTTTTGTGTATCAATATCAATAAATTTCAACCTGAGGTTTAAAGAAATAGATTGTGTGTCAGATTTATCTAAGGTGACAAGAAAATTTCTTTGTTGTTAGATTAATCCAAGGTTGAAGAGAATTGAATTGTTATGTGTCATATTTCTATCCAAGGTTGAACGTTGTTTTATTTCAATGTCTGGAATTTACAAAAATATGTATGGAATCCTAGGATGAAAATTAAGAAAACAACAAGCAATGTTCTAAAAAGAGTGGGTTCACCATAATGTTTAATTAATTTTGAATTGAATTAATCAAACTAATATATATAAACTACTCAAATTTGTATATAATAGTATACAATAGAATACAATAAAAAACATAATTTATAGAATTGGAAATTTGTTAAAAATAGTAAATAAGCCTATAGATATGTAAACTTCCTTAAAATAGATATTATGTGGATTGTGTAGGTTATCTGTGACAAGAAACTCATTGAAAGGACCTATGTATCATGTCTTGATTGAATGCAAGAATTGAATCTATGATTGGATAAGTCCTTATAATGAGGTCAGGGCTACACTATAGCCTTGTTTGTTGACCATGGCCATGTCATGGTTGACTATGCACCAAATTTTTTGATCTAGGTTTGTGCATTTGTCTTTGAGGGTTCGAGATATAATTATTGATATTGATATTCTACACAAAAGACTTGTAAAATAAAAACCCTTGTTCCTACACAACAAACACAATATATGTCAAATTTAGAAAGGTAGGAATAGGGTTAGGGTAATAATTAATCCACCCTTTAAAACCCTATGTAATATGAGTGATTCCTATATAACCCAAATGGGCTTGAGAAAAATATAGTTCTCCATTCTAGAGTGATTATGTGATATATAATTATGGAACTATATACATGTATCTATAATATTTATTGAAATGATTAGAATGAATGCCTTTAACCTAAAATAAAAGATATTTAAACTTGGCCTATAACTATTATAATGTAACATAATTGAATAGAATAAATGGTGTTATTTTGATTAGTGTGAAATAAAATTTCCAAGTGATTTATAGATGTATTTGGAGGAGCCTTGATGTGCATATATATGGGAATATTTGAAATATTTTTTCTAACCAATATTAAAAAATGTGAAAGAGAGTCATTTTATAATGTCTTAATTTTGAAAAGTGACTATTACAACAAAGGGGAGAAGGCCGCAATGTGACCCTATCTGACCTAGTGTGGTTCTATCCCAAAAGGACCTAAACTAATAAAACATGTTTAATAGGAACCTACAGGTTGAAATAGGGATGCATATATGATACTTTTAGTGTTTTCAAGGCAATAAAGACTCTCAATATAGATTTTAGGTTAACAAAATGGTGAATATACCAAGTAAGGTAAGGACGCCAAGATTAAACATTTTCAAGCACTTAATGAATAATTTAATGTGTTTACATTTTCATATTTTCATATTGGTCATATTAAAATTTAAGTACTATTATAAGCCCATAAAAGGACTTCACATGAGAAAGAACAACAAATGTTAACCATGCATGTTTTCTTTGTCATATATCAATTAGTGATTTATATAAAGTCAAGCTTTATCATTTGTGTATTTTTAATTCCCCAACTAATCATAAGGGAAGATATCATTTGTGTCCCAATTTTATTGGAGTAATTGAAATTTTATGAAGAGATGAACCGTCAAATGCCATTCCATAGTAATTATCAAACTCTACCATAACATATGTTTGTGGTTTTACTAGGGAAATCTTATATTTATATATTATACTTTGAATATATCATAGATTTTAAGTCACAAGTTTTAATTTTATCCATATATTGGAGGCTAATATCACCTTTGCATCCTTGAAAATTAATAACTCAACATTAAGTTCATATTTCAAACCTAACACTGGAGTTTTACTCCCTTCTTTAGTTGCAATGCTATGCAATCAATATTTTTAATGATTATAATTTCTTCAACCACATTATAATTTGTTTAAAATAGATGAATACTAATGTAAAATTATTCCCCCATAGCTATACGTAATTCAACATTAATTATTCTCATCAATAACTTCTAATCATCAATTCTAGAATGTGCATCTCTCTATAGATACCTAAATATGGTCACATGTACTTGAGAATGTTAATTCTTGACATATATTAAACCCCCTCACTTCAACTCGATTACATGATTCTTATTCCTCATTCCTCTAAGTCATTTATCTATATCTAGGTTCAACCCTTAATTTTTTTGTCAATACTACACAAAATTTCCAAATTAGTGTTCAAACCTCTTTGTATCACTCTCAAACTTCTTCCCATCTTAGGATAACTATCTGTGATTCTCTAGGATAGGTCTATGCTAGGTATACCGGTCCATTTTCATGGATTTTTTACTTATATCGGTCTCATATTTCACCAATTAACATTTAGTTTCAAAATTTCATAATATTATTTTGGGTCTTCCCATATGTTTTGTAAAGTTTTATAAAGGAAATTGTCAAAATGTTTCACTATATAAACAAATCAAAATATCATTTCAAAGGGACTTAATTCTTATATTGGAACTATATGTTTGAGAATTTATAGACTATTTTACTTTGATAAAATATATCATATTATACTCAAATTCAAGATCATTCATAAGGAGTAGTCATAATTCAAGTCTTTAAGCATTTAAAATCAATTCAAGAGCTATCATTGTCAAGTATCAAAGCTAAATTTCTACCTACATATATATAATCAAGGAAAACATTTTCAAAATAATTATAGGTGGTACAACCATGTGTGGCTTGATTCTATCTTTGAAATATCTAGATACATAGGCAACAATCAATCATTAAGGGGGTGATTGGGGTTAGATCAAACCATTACACTCCCTTCCTCTTTTTTACAATTTTATATCTCTCACAAAGCCCTTAAGGTTTCAAAATTAAAAACAATAAAATAATAATATATGTGTGACACTAATAAAATTGAAACATCGTATCCCTCTTCATAAACATATGTGTAGAAGGTAGAATATACACTATTTTATCATAGTCAACACAAACAAGTCTACAATTAAAGGACACGGTCGGCCTACACTATTGTCTAGGGAGTGTGGTCTTGTATATAAACATATTCATACTCTACCTATAATATTAAACTATCATAGTCTTGTATTTTCATGTTTCACACTATTAGATATCAAATATAATCAACTAGAAATAATAAAAGGTAAGTATCTTATTGTTGGTTGTACTTACTATTTATAGTATATGACACTTATCAATTTTAATTTCCATTTCCATTTCAATCAATTATGATTTACATTAAAATTCACATTTAAATGTCATACATTAATATATAAATATATATTTTAAGTTTTGTACATATTTTTACAACATTCATTTTTTAAATGAAAATTAAGGCAAAACATATTGGTGAACCTGTACATATTTTATCATTCATTTTATGAATTTCCTAGGGATTCATATTATTTTCTAGTTTATATGCATAAAAATATTTTATTATATATTTTTTTACTTTGAATTTTTATTTATTTATTTTGTTAATTTTTTAGAACTATTTTTTGTCAATTTTAAAACTAATAGAAGTTGTCATTTTGGGTAAAGCAGTATTCAATCTTATCTGAGTTGTGGTGTGAGAGTTTTCACATACCTCCTAGTATATCATAAACACCTAGGTTTATTTATTTTCGAGCATAGGAATCATTTTGAGTGTTTATTTTTATAGTGCAATGGTAAGAAATTAGCCTTGGGAAGTTACTCTTAACGTATCCTAGAGATGAGATAATATTAATATGGGATAGTTGAATCCTCTGTAGTTAGTGTCATTTTAGCCTAGTTCATTATTTACACCCAAGATTAGTATATATGAGAGCCTACAAATAAAACACATCCTATTTAGTTACACCTTTAATAATCACTTTTATGAATTCAAAGTTTCAAATTCAAAACATGGTTATCCTGAATTTTCTTCTTGTATATTTTGATCTAGATAATAAAGTCCATAATTACATTATATGTTACTTTCTGAGGTTTTATCTGGATTCACTAAATATTTGCATTAATCAAATTCAAATATAATTAAAAATGCTATATTAAATAATGTACAATCTCAATCTTTCATCAATTTATAATGATAAAATATCCAATCCAAGTTGTTATCTATCACCACTAGGAACCAAAGGGAATACATGACTTAAATTTTTCCTCTTGCCCCTAAACCTCAAAGTTATATCATTCATTTTCCTACTCCTATTATTCACCCATGGATTATATTAAATTCCAATTTTGATATTGTCAAAACTATATGATGGTGGGTACCTCATCTACCATGATAAAACAAATGTGGTCAACATGTTCCTCGTCAACCCCCTCCACCTCTCACAAGGCAAGCTAGTCAATATAAGGGGTATGATATCATAAATAAAATGTGGAACAACCCTAATAAAATATATATTTTGGACTTATTAAAGAGATCAAAAATATATAAAGATATATTATATAAAATGTTATGTGATACAACTCTTCTTAATGATACATAGTCAACATAATTTACTTCTATCATGAATATAAGTAAGGAAATTGAAAATTTCATCACATTAAATAAAGAATACTTTCCTCTTAAATTCATAATCAATCAAGATATTATACCATTTATTCAAGTTTAGGTATAAGAAAATATAGTGAAGCATTCATTGATTGAAAATGGTTCAAGGATGAATATTTTCATCTCTACTTTCTTACAAAAATTGGGTGTCAATATGAAGAACATTAAAAAAATATAATATAATACCAAGGGATATTATAATACCCCTTGTCAAAATACTTATAACTATCACATTAGATTTACTAGAAGGTCCAAATGTGGTGCCTACTATTTTTCAACTCATGCCTAACTAGTTACACTACAACTTACAGTTGAGGTGGCCTTGGATTCATTCCATGGAGGTTATACCATATGCATTTCATAGATGAACCAAATTTATATATGATGGACATGAGTATACAATTATAGTAGATGATACACCTTTTAGATATTGTAAAGTGACTCAATTACAATTTTAAGATCATTCTATTATACCACCACACAACCCATCACACTTGAAAAATTGCATACATATGAGGTAGGTGAGTCAAGAACAGAACATGAAAAATCATAAATCATAAGCACTAAAGAAGATACAAAGAAATCACTACAAATTACTTTACAACTATTAGATAAAATATCAAATCTACCTCTTTTGGTCAATTTTAAATATCATAATTATACAGTTATAGATTGGTATGATAGGTATGATGATGATGTAAAAGATCCAATAGATTTTAAATTGCATAAGCTGAATTTTAATTCTATTAACTTATATGAGTATGTATTACATAATTTGTTCACACTTATTGGGGTTAGAGCTGTAATCACCTAAAAGTGGTATTTGAGTACTAAGAGTGCTACTTGAGACAACTTATTCCTAGCTTAGCCCTAGACATATCTTAGAGCCTTTTATCACACTTTTCTAGACTTTGTATGAACCACAAGCATTTCTAGTTAGTTAAAACACAATCTCAAACCCTCATTTCCAAATCTTGGCCTTTTTTACCCAACAACCTGCCAGCTAGACATTAACACCACATTAAAGACACTAGAGCCACATAGCGCTAGTGTCCCCAAAATGGTGCTAATGTCATTTACCTATGTTTCCAGAATGGATATATTTTCAAAAGTAAAACCTTTCTAAGTTTAGCCTAAGAAAATTTAATTATTCACACAAGCTATAGAACATTATAAATATATGAGTTTTAGACCTCTATCCACTAGATGGAAATTAAATGCAAAATACATATTCAAACATGAAATAAGTTGAGAAAAATCAATGTTATCAATCCCTATTCTTCCCTACTTCTGCATACTACCATCTATAAGATTAAATTTTCTAGATTTTCAATCTCAAAAACACTCAAGGCATTCAAGACCACTATAATTTTAACATCACTTGCATTTACATTTTCACTTACACCAACACTTAGGCAGAGAGAACTACATTTTTCTTAATCCCTCAAAGTATTGGTATGTAGACAACTCTCTTCACAATGGGGTGTTGAGGATGTCTATCCTATCCTACTAATGAACACACATTTTAGCTCATGCCTTACTTACAAGGAGGATTAGCATTTGCATCATAAATTAGCTATTAAAAGCATAATATAGAGTTTTAGACTTCGTATGTGTAGTAATAGAACCCAAAAACATAGGTGCAGGTGCACCCAAAATTTAAGAGCAATCCTACACAGAGGACACTAGTTCCATTTTAAGACATTAGATCCATATGGTGCTACTGTCTAAATGTGGTGATACTATCTAGGAGAGGATCTTACATAGGGATCTAGTTGATGACACTTAGTGATCCGGACAATAATTTAGATGACAATTCGGGTGATGGGTCCACCCCATTTGATGGCAGAACTTCCAGGAGCCATAACTTTTGCACCGTAGCTCCAATTGACTCACCGTTTGAACCGTTGGAAAGATAATAATGAGGAGAACATCGTGAGATGGAATTGATCTTTGATCAATGAAGTTTGACCCCCTAAAACCAAATGGAAGTGTCCTAAATTTCAATTTTAGTAGTGCAGTCTAAAAATAGTAAGTTTCTAAAAATAGTAATTCCTCAAATTCTGTATTGTTGTAAATCGTGTAAGTCAAACCAATTCATCTCCCTCGAGCTTGGTGACCTTCCATATCCTCCCCACACCTTCAAAACATGTATAAATGAAGATGTAACCCAAAATGGAAATCAAACATCTCTTCTCAGAAATAAGCATATGTTTGGGTCTGCAATTTTGATAAATAAAACATCTCTTTTCAGAGATAGCATTATTTGAATTGTGTTGTTCTTATTTTTGAATTATATTTCAACCAAAGATTTTCAAGTTTTGGATCACTTAGCCCTATTCATAGCTTAGTTTTTAGCACTCAAATATTCCTTATCATGGGTTTTATAGATAAGTATTTATTTACTCATATTTATTACTATTTTTAAAAATTCAAAGCAAGTCAAAATCTTTAACAAATCAATGGTTATTTATTGCATATTATTTCACTGATTTGGATTAATCAACCTTTTAATCAAACATGGGATTTACATAGATAAATACTAAAAATTTAAAATATTTGGTGAACTTGACTTACTTTGAATATTGCTTAAAACCCTAGTTCTACATAGCATTTACCTTCTCTAAATTTTTGTGCACTAAATTAGGGTTACAAACTTCTATTTTTATAATTTTTTTGCATAACCTAGCTCATTTAATCAATCTCGCATTAGGGTTTCATTTATTTAAATCTAATTTATTTTTTTTCAAAACATTCCTAATTTAAAAAACTTAACCCTAGATGCTCTTAGGTTTTGTATCCTTCTTTCTTATTTTCATTAGTTGCTTTAATTTTTTAAGATTTTATATATTCTATTTTAGCAGCTCTATTTTGGTTTGTTTACTACATTCTATCTAAAGAAGATATCTCTCTTTCATTAAGAAGAAGTGTTATATTAGGTGGTAATCTTATAGAGCATATTCAAATTCTTTCTGTTTGAGCCTATAACATGGATAAGGGACCTATAATAACTCCATTTACTAATCCTTTACACCTTAATTTTATGGATTTCAATGATAATGCATATGAATATGAACAATAAAATCAAGAACAAGATGATATACAAATTAAAAATTGGGACATTCTCCCTCCACTTAATAATGATGATGTGATTATAAAAAAAGATTAGATATTACAGAGCTTTAGAGATATAATTAGAGAACCAATTGATCATGCACAAATCCTACAATCCATATTAAAAATAAAGAATAAAACAAATAATGGTTAATCTTCAACTCCCCCAACTAATAACATTGTTACACCTATATGGGGCCAACTTAGCTAGCACAACCTAAAAATGTGATTCAACAAACTTCATTGACAATTACACCTCTTACGGCTAGTTCTTCCACTTTAGATGTACAATCACTTATGTACAATATTCATCTTCTATAGGCTAAGGTGTTACATCTTGATAACGGAGCCACTAGGCCATCACATGCCTTGGATTCTAATATTCTCTTGCATACACCTTCGGAAAATCACATAGAAAAAAAATCCCTTGCCATATATTTTTGTGGCACCTAATATTACATTATATGATGGAAAGGGTGACCTAGAGCACCATCTCAAATATTTTCATGTAGCATGTTTAAACTAAGTGTCCAATGATTAACTTCTTATGAAGTTGTTTCCAAGTAGTTTAAAGTATTATTCCCTAGAGTGGTTTTATGATTTACCAAATCAATATATCACAAAATTTAATCCTTTGGATGACATGTTTTTATCACACTTATCTATCAATATCAGTGACAAGATATCATATGCCCAACTGGCATAGTCGAAACAAAAATCAAATGAGCCTATTGTAAACTATGTTTTATGATACAAGATTATATTAGACAAATTTACTAGACCCATGGCATGCAAAGAGCTTTAGGACATATTTAAAAAAGTCTTTTACCAATATTACATGAAGCTATCTTGTTTAATAAGTTTTCAACATTCATGGATTTGTGCCACAAGTAAAAGAAAAAGAGGTCAAGCTTATATCAATGGGAAAACTAAAGTATACCAATGGATCAGAATCAAATATTAAGAGTTAAAATAAACCTCCATACAAGGTAAGGGACACTAAGAAAAAGAATGATAAAAAGGCCACAATCAATACAACTTTCAAGCCATCTCCTCGATTGGTTTTATCCATTCCTTATGCTGAATTTTCATCAACCTTCCAAAGTCACCAGCACAGGTTTTATATTAGGTTATGGAATGTAATGTCATATCTCTCCCTCCCATTAAAGAGGTTGATATGACATGACATCTTCAAAATAACTATGTTTCTAACACATTTTGTGAGTATCACAGGGTACCAGGCCATACAACAAATAGATGCATAAGCCTAAAACATAAGATACAATATTTGATTGAGGCTAACATTATAGATGTGGGCACACCCATAGAGTCATTGAAATCACAAAAAATAAAAGCTAAGGCATTAAATATATTATCATATCCATTTCTAAAGCACACAACAAACAAGGAAGGGATCACATCAGATGTTCACTACACATATTAGGCACATATAGCACCCGTTTCATATAATACTATTATAGAAGAGGCACACCCATTACATAACATTATTGGCATGTACCACACTACAGTTACACCTAGACCACTCATCACATTCTCAAAGTAGGAGATAGTTGATGATGTTACATATTTACATGAAGTTTTTATATGAGCATACCTAGATCATCATCCTATCTAGAGTGTTATGGTTGACAATAAGTCAAGCATTAACATGTACACTATGACACTTTTGCAACATTTGGGGTAATTAGAGTAGGATATATTCCCCATAGATATAGTCAATATTTTTTTCAATGGTCATATTCAAAGCTCCATTGGGGAGATTGTTATTCCATTATAAGTTAGATCAACACATATAAACACTAAGTTCCTAGTAGTACTTAGTGTAGGCATGTTTGGTTATTAGGTAGGTAATGGTTACAGTAGATCTAAGCCATCCCATACATAGTGAATATATGATTGAAATATGTACACACAATTTATGTGATCAAAGTTGAGGGTCTCCCATATAAGTATCCTCTACCTATCCCATAGGTAGTTACAACATAATCATTAGTTATATTTCTAACACTGTTACCAAATATAACATAGTTATTAGTTACATCTCAGAACATAGTTACTTAGCATCCATAATAGAGGTTAGTATAGACACTAGTGAAAGGGAGGTTTACTCCTATATTATTTACATGTAGGCATACTCTCCCACATAGACCATTATTAGCGAGATCCCTACAACAAAGATATGTCATAGATTATAGAGGACATTCCTCCACTCAGATTATATTGAGATCCATATTATTGTGTTCTCAAGGTTCTTAGCATAAGGAACCTATGTCACCTATAACTTATTTTACTAGATGGGTTCCTAAGACCCCTACAGTTTATAGGACATCACAGTTAGTGCCACAGATTCCTATCACCACTACACAGGCTAATATAGATATAGAGTACTTAATATAGCAGATTATGGGAACACAGTTTCCCTTTCACACATCATGCACAATCATAATTACCTTATTTGACATAGGTTCTCCCATGATACTCATCTGTTAGTATGGTTATTACCCTCTTGTACATATTTTATTCTCTCTTGCTCCTTATACATAGTTTATTTTAATTTGCTTGTACATAGCTTATATCTAGAAAATACAAAAATAATAAAACATGCCAGAACATAAAACATTCAAATTTTACTCAGAAAACACAAAAATTAAGGATTGTATGCATTCATATGTTTACACTTCTTATGTTTTGTAGACACTACATATGTTAGCTATCTTAGTATAGTAAGTTTTATCATACATACATGCTTCACTTATTCTTGTTGAGTGCTTGAAAATTGTTTATAGGACTCAAGTCCAATACATTGATCCAGACTTGCTATCATCTACCCTATAGAGGCATATGCAATAATTCAATATTATTCATTTAATACATCCACCCACTTGGGATCATCTTATACAGAGTTTCTATTACTAGGTTCTATCCTTACATTCTCTACATTCTAGTTTTAGCATTGTAAGGTCAACCTAAACATCTAATACATATCTCTAAAAAATGTGTGTTAGATAAACATCAATACCTAAATAGGGACACTAGCACCACATGGTGTTACTATCCAAGATGTGAAGCTACTATCTAATATCCCTAGTTTTAGGATAGTTCATATTAGTTCACCAAGTACAATACATTTTTGCAGAGATACAACTACAGGTTTGATAGTTATACTTAGATTCCACTCATAATCACACTAGATTAACTTGAATTCATGTCAGTTGATTATATTATGGGAATTATAGATGGAATGATTATCCACATATTTAGTTCAGATACTCAGTTACAGTTATTAAAACTTAGTCTAGAATCAATATACTTAGATATCAGATTAAGGGCATATGCATGACACATTGTTTCCATATGCTCAGTTACACATAGGTTGATTATATGGAATGTCAAATTCCATATCATTCTCTATATTGTATACACTTTACATCATATTTCAAGTTATCAATAGTTTCATGCCTTAATCCATCTACAATGGTTGGCATTCTTGAGAGGCCCAGAGCCACCTAATGTACTCAAGTGGCTATGGAGATGGCATACACAGTTAGATATTTCTATCAATTTACATAGTTAAATTTTAGATGCATGTACTACACATGGGTGGGTAATGATGGAGTCATATCCTACTTTAGTTATTGAGACACCCATATGAGAGGGTTGGACACACTTTTAGTCTAATCCAGTCTATTCACATGTCATGATCCACCAAAAAGGGGTGGGAAATGATGGAGTCAAATTGGATTGAGTTCTTGAGCCACACACAGATGAATATTGAGAAATTTATCAGCTCATTCTATGCTATTCAATAATTCACACATAGGTTACAACCATGTTCATGCATTAGTTTGCATACCCAACAAGGTGTATTTGTTCCTTTCTTCTTTCCCATATCTTTACTTAGTTTTACTCAATTACTTCTTTATTCATCATAGTCTTTTAATTTTGGATATATTTTAAGTAATAATTTATTTATGCATGTTTCAATATAGGTCATGCTTTATATCATGCTTCACATACATAGACCCAACTTTACATACTCAAACTCAACTTTATGAGCTTCAATTCCTAGATAAGTCTAGATACGATCCTTTTTCCTTTACACTATTCATTTCAATTTATTTTATTTGTAGCATAAAGGGGGGAATGTAATCACCTAAAAGGGGTATTTGAGTGATAAGAGTGCTACTTGAGACAACATATTCCTAACTTATCCCTAGACCTATCCTAGAGACTTTTATCACACTTTTCTAGCCTTTATACAGACCATAGGCATCCATAGTCAACTAAATCAAAGTCTCAAACCCTCATTTGTAGATCCTAGCCCTTCATGCCCAATAGCCTTCCATTTAGACATTAGCACCACATTAAGGACACTAGAGCCATGTGGAACTAGTGTCCCCAAAATGGCACTAATGCCCCCAAAATGGCACTAATGTCCTTTACCCTATCTTTCCTAAATGAATATATTTTCAAAATTAAAACCCTTCTAAGGTCAGCATAAGCATATTTTATTATCTACAAAAGCTATATAAAACTATAAATACATGAATTTCAGACCTTTATCCACTAGATGTAAAATACCTATGCAAACATGAAATAAGTTGAGAAAAATCAAGGTTATTGTTCCCTATTTTACCCTACTTTTTCATACTACCATCTACAGTTGCCCTAAGGTTAGATTCTCTAGATTTAAAATCTCAAGCACACTCAAGGCATTCAAGACCACTATCACTCTAGCATCACTTTCACTTGCACCATCACCTAGGTGGAGAGAACTACATCAGGGTTGATCCTTCCTTGGAGTATTAGTATGTAGGCAATTCTTTTCATAGTGGGGTGTTAAGGATGTCCAACCTATCCTACTAATGAACACACTTTTAAGCTCATACCTTAATTTCAAGCAAGATTAGCTTTTTTATAATAAATCAACTATTATAGGCACAATATAGAGTTTCAAATTTTTTGCATGTAGGAACATAACCTAGAAACATAGGCACAGGTGCACCCAAAATTTATTAACAATCTTGTAGAGAGGACACTTATACCTATTCATATCTCAATTTTTAGCACTCAAATCTTCTGTATTAGGTGTTTCAAGATAAGCATTTATTTGCATATATTTATTACTATTTTTAGAAGGTCAAAGAAATTCAAAATCTTTAACAAATTAATGGTTATTTATTGCATATTATTTCATTGATTTAGACTACTCAGCCCTTTAATCAAACATAGGATTTACATAGATAATCCATAAAAGGTTAAAACAAGAGCATATCAAGATTAATCACATATATAAAATAAATACAAATTAGAGATTACTATGAAGACACAATCCTCCAAGGATAAAATAAATGCTATAGTTCAAGATAATTAAAAAAATTATAGTGCAAACAATTATTTTAATATTAATTCACAATAATAGCAAGATTAAATCTAAGATTTATGTCTAAGGGTTACATTACTTAAAAATATTGCACATACATATAATGTTTATCATGTTACAACCAATGTTACACCTTTTAAGGAACAAGTAAAAGTAAAACAAAAGGATAAATTTAAAAATAAATAGTTACAAAGGAAATAATTGAAAATGGACAAGTTATAAAAATAAAAAATAAAAAATAAAAAAGGAATGATGGCAAAAATAAAAATTAGAACAAGAAAGGTTACAAAAGGAAAATGATGAAAAATAAAGGTTACATAATGAGAAAATATAAAGGTAATAGATAAAAAGGGATATGTTACTACAAGAGCAAACATTAAATGATAATTTCAAAAACAAACTCAGGATAAGCAAACAAGCATCCTCAAGAAAGGGTTTCTCACAAAACAAATTCAAAATAAAAACATACCAAATAAGGTTAATGTGGCTCTAAAAGAGGCAAACTAAAAAGCATTCTTCATATCTAGAGCCTTTGATTATTAATCTTGACATCAATGGAAATAAATTTACCAAAGCCTAGGTTACATATTTTCATGAAACTAATATATGACGCTGACATGTCTCCAAAATACTGGGTATGATAGTCAACACCTAGGTAATATTATTGGGCCTTAATGTTGTATTAGATCCATTCAACTATTAGTAATGCTTGGGTAAATTTTTTTTTGTTATATTTCAAATTGACCCTACCTTGGATCAATGCAATTTAAAACTAGAAAAATCATGGATGAGAACAATGGGGGAAACATTGGGTAAAGATCATGATTCTATCACATTTTAAAATGAATTTTTAATGGTTATAATTTCGAGAGAGGATGAATCCATCGAAAAAGAGTAGACAAAGGAAAATAATTCTTCAGCTAATATTCTAGAAAATAAAACTAATATAATCATAGTAGAAGCACATGGTATGTGACATATGGCAAAGCAAAAAAATCAAAATCATAATATGGTTCAGTTGGTTTTACATATACATACACAAACAATGATAAGAGTGGGATATAACAATTTTAGGACTAATAATATGATTATGATTATGAAAATTATTGGTATGACATTCTCAATGACATAACACCTCCACTTCAACATACCATCTCAATTGGTGGCTTAACACATAATTTATAAGGTGATTACATATGTTATGTAGGAACTTCATGGGAACATTATATTGACCATGTCATTTGCCAACCTAAAATATTTTCCATTATACATACCTTCCTCATATCTACTCATCCTCTTTATTCGTCTATCTTCATAAGAATGTGTATATATGATCTTACATAATCCATTCTTCTAGCCATTGGATTTGTTTTATTTGGCCTTTTTATTTCAATTGTCTATCCTGATCAAAACATCTATGACACTTTCTTGAAAATATGCTACTTGCTCATTCTTGTATACTAACTATCTACACATACTTTGGTTTCCATTTGAGCTTACATGATCACATACTCTTATTTCCAAATTATACATGAGTACAAATTGATCATTTCCCACTATGGGTATTTAGATTTTTGTCTCCACATATAATATTAAGTTATATCATTACTATATTCAATAAGGCAATTGCTTTCTTTCACTTTCACATATAGTGCACACTATGTCTTAAAAAATGCTATGAAATGTTTGGATCCCTCTATTTCTTCTATTTTTGAATCCTTAATATTTACCCCTGCACATATGTTAGAAATTCAATACTTCAAAAAAATTTTAAAAAAATCCAAATATTTCAAAAATACAAAAACATTCAAAATATTCTCAAAAATAAAAATATCAATACTTGAGTTGCTAGTTTATTTCTGTACATATGTTACATATCACATATTTTTGTAAATAACATATTATTCAAAAACGCATGCATTTTACAAGGTTTTATGAGTGTGATTTAGGACATACATATTGTACATGGATTCTTAAATGTTGGGTTCCCTTTATCCAGTGGCCATGTCTAATTTTGGGGCATCTTATTTTTAAAATTACATTATAATAAGTTATATCTATCTAAGACCTTGAATTCCTTATTTTATGATGTGACATGGATACATATAAAAAATGTAGATTATTTTTCACTTGTTTTTATGATCTTTCGATGGTGTTTCATTACATGATAGGATAAATATTAATTACTTATTTTGTTTCACCCTCAACCCTATATGTGCAATATTTTCTTATTATGTTTGACATTTTAACATGTCCAATCACTTTTAGCCTTAGTCCTATGTCTGAAATAATTTATTATCTAACATTTTAACATGTTCATTATTTATGGCCCTTGGCCCTGTGTGTGATTTTTTATTGCATGCATGCCATTTGAACATGTCTATTTTATGTGTCCCTTGGTCTTATGTGTGACATTGTGCATTATTGTTATTGTGCTTGTTGAGTTTAATTAGTGGTGTCATGATCCATATCATGCACTTTTATTATGTATTCTAATTCAGAGATGGTTACTTTTTGTGTGTCTCATTTTTATATCTATAGCCATGACACTTGTATGTCACACATTTAATATGTTTCATACATGCTTCAATGATAATTACATTACTATAACAACATACTCTCCACATGTTGACATAATTACACATGATTCTATCTTTATCACATGATGCAGTTAGCTCTTATTTTGAAATGAGTGTCTTTTGGGATACATACATTGTCTCAAAAGGGAGGAATTACATTAGGCTTATCTTAGAGATTCAAGCCTCCATGAGCAAAATAAAAATTAGATTCTATGATATAGTATAGATTTAAAAGATTAAAATTAATTAAAAATATTAGATTCTATGATAGAGTAAAGATTTAAAAGATTCAAAGTAATTCAAAAATTAGATTCTATGACAAAATATAGGTTTTTCAAAGATTTAAATAAATTAAAAAAATCAAATTATAGGACAAAAAAATAGGTTTCAAAAATTCAAAGTAATTTTGAAATCATATATATGCTATAAATTGACAATTAAAATATAGATTATGGAGGCATATGAAATTCATATGCGCTCACTTTTAAAAACATGATTAAATATTCATACACACTCAAAGGCATGTGTATGGGCATATGAAAAATACTTTCAAGATAAAAAATTACACATTTCAAATACAATTAAAATTGAGGATATAGATGAACGTCATTATATATCAATTGGCATAGACACAGGGGGCATGATACTTTGTCATGCACATATATACAATTTTTCAAATTTATAAGGCATGATATTGGTCCATGCACATGTCAAATACAATATAGTTTAACAAATTCAAAGGCAAATATTTATCAAAATAAAAAATCTATTATCACTGAGGCCATGATAGGTGCATGAATATTCTTCATTCTCTTTCAATCATGTGAATAAAATCTACACTTGTCTATAGTGGTGTGATTTTTTCTATTATGGGTAATGTATGTTCAAGTATAGTGACACTCAATGATCTTGGAAATACTTCTAGTGAACACATTATGTAGTACCATATTCTATTATGAGTGATTTATGTTTGAGTCTAGTGACACTCAATGGCCTTAGCATCACTTTATAGCCAATCCATTATTGTTCCACCTTCTTTTGAATGAGTACATTGGGTATTTTCCCCATTCATGAGAATTGGGAGAATATATCTTTATAAATCAAGGGATTGATTAGTTATTCAAAATTAGGACTTTTTCACTCTCAATTCATAGATGGTGTAACATGAGGAACCATCTATCTAATTCATTCAAAAGGGAGAAAAATTATCCATATTTTACAAGTTATATAGAAATGTGGTTTCATCTCTATATAGGTTTACTCCTTGCTCTCTTTTTGATTTTTGAAATTTAGAGTTTTCAATTTTTGCAAATTTTAAATATGAACAATGATAGATTCATGTGTTATTTAAGGGTTTGGTAATGAGTGTATTTAATAATTAAATATTCATATCAAATATAAAATGTGGTGCACACACTGAGGTATTATTTTATACTATACTCTAGAAATCCCATTACTAGAACAAAGTGGGGGGAGGGGGTTGTGGGAGATGAGAAATATAGACACCTAAGTTTGGTCATAGGTACTTGACAAAGTTAATTCTTGGCATATATTAAACCATCTTAATTGTACCAAAATACATGACTCTTCCTCACCATTCCTCTAAGACATTAATCTATATGTAGGCTCAACACCTCTATTCTCCACCAATACTACACATAATTTCCAAGTCAATGATCAAACCTCTTTGTATCACTCTCAAACTACTTACCATCTTAGGAAACTTATCACTAATTCTTTAGGATAGGTCTATTCTAGGTAGATAAGTTCATTATTATGGATCTATTCACTTAAAGTGGTCTCATATCATGTCAATTATAGTTTCTAAATTTTAAAATATTCATTTGGTTCTTCCTGCACATTTCTTAAGGTTAGCTAAAGAAAATTGTCAAAAGTTTTTAGTATATAATCAAATCAAAATCCCATTTCAAAGGGACTTGATTCCTAGCTTGTCACTATCTATTTGAATACTTATACACTATTTCACGTTGAGCAAATATGTAATGAAAATTCTTATATGTTCACAATATGAGAATATTATATCATATAATTAAGAATAGAATAATCATATCAACAAAAATATTTGATGTAAGAGTAAAATAATTGATATTAGTAACTAAACCACTTCATGGGGGAAACCTCCACAATAATGCAATGAGAGAAAAATTCTCAATATGATCATAAAAGACTAACCACTACCTCCTATATATACTCTACTTAGCCATAGTTACTCCATAGGTTTCCCATACTAAGAACATAGAAAAATGAAATAATATAATATGAAAGGTATGTAATCCACATATCAACACATATATCCCTAGACACACTATATATTAAGGGTGTAGTATACCTCTTCCCTTCAAAACAACATTGCCCTTAATGTTGAATCAACTATGTATGTTGTTCTAGGAAAGTTTCATCCTCCCATGTTGCATATTCACAATTCTAACTCTTCCATTTGATTAAATACTCTTTAAGCACTATTTTTCATATTTATTTTATGTGTGTGTGAAGGGTCTCTTCAAGTTATAAAATGACTCTACCTTATTCATCCAGTTGAGGCAACTCAGTATAGGTAGAAACTCTTTATCTAATGACCTGAACTTCAAGGAAGATACATTAAAGACAATATGTATGCGATTGGATTGGGTTAGCTCCAACGTGTATGCCACACCACCAATTTTATGAGGGATATAATAAGTGTAGACACTCCTTATTATCTACTTATATGTCTAAACAAACTTCAGATTGATTTCTACTAAACTATGCAAATTAAGCCTAGAAATCATTGAACATCTCAAATTTATCTGCACATTGGATGTAAGTGCCTAGAGTATTATCAAATCATCCTTATTTGGGGTATTACCCTATATAAAATAATAACCTCTCATGAATTCATCCCCAGTCATCTTGTGCCCAAGAAAAGTGACATTTTAAAATAATTAGGTGAGACACTTAACCTAATTATTAAAATGACCAAATGCCAAAGTAGAATTAATTAACCAAGTAAATAAAATTAAATGCTTATTTAAATAATCCAAGTTGAATTAGTGAACATATAATTTTAAAAAAAAAAATTTAATAAATATCAAGGGAAATAAGGTCATGATGATGTCATCATCCTTAAGAATTGTAAAATATCAACATAAATACCATTAAAATTAGAAATATTGAGCCATGCCTCCATAAATGCATAATTAAAGACATCATTTATTTTATTTGGACTCCCAATCCTAACCAAGGTTAGCCTAAACCTAATCATACCTAGGTTAGGGTTAGTTTGAAAACCTATAAATATAAGGTCTCACACTCACTTCCAACAAGCTCTTATAAGACAAACTTATAATGCCAAATTGTTGAAGAGGGATATTCATTAATAATGCATGCCAAAGCCAAAACCAAAGTGAAAAAAGGGGAGGTGATTCCCAAAAAGTAAGAGCATTATTGAATACTCCATTGGGCACAAGTTGAGCACAAGCCAACTTTCATACTAACAAGCATTATAGATTGTCAAGGAAGGTGAAAGCATCATTTTTTTTTCTTTTTTTATTTTATCTTATTTTTTATATCACTCCCCTAAGTATTTAGGCTTGGTAATGCTTTGACTTAAGATTTTTTTTTATGTTATTCTAATAACAAGTGATTAATGTATTTTTACCTTGGATTCCTATTTCATACATAATGGCATGTCCAATGGTACCACGCACCCCACACTCATCATAAGATCATTTTTGGACTCCTAGGAGATAAGAAAAACCCATTTTAGACCTTAGCTTTAGAAAATTTCATCTAAAATCCCATGTTTTTATTAACTCTTAATTGATGACTTTGACTTGATAAATCAGTGACTTCATTGGTCTTATTCATTCTATGTGTTACTACATTTTTAAAGGAAATTGGAGACTTCACTACTATGTATCGATGAATTTGATATAAAATAAAAAATTCACCTAAAATTAGTGACTTTGACCTGTAACTTTCTTCTAAGAAATATTGACTTCAACAAAAGAAATTGGTGAATTTGACCTGAGAAATAAGCAACTTTACTAGGTAAAAGTCTATCTATATTCGGTGAATTCACCACTATTTTAGGAAAAATAACAACATTGACAATTATAATCAATGATTTTTTTCCTACTATTAGTGACTTTGCCAAGTTTTTTATGTTCTATGTTTGTAGGGAGAATGATGACTTTGCCCTATCAATTAAATGGTGACTTTGCTATGAGACCAAAACCTAAGATACCTTAAACTTTTGACATTTTTCTTTGTTAAGGAAATCTAAACAAAAATAAATCAATCCTTTCACATTTTGTGCATGGAATTAAACAAAGGAGATGAGGTTTTACATGCTAACAAAGTCATTTCACTTATATTTTGGTGTTTAAAAGACTTTTTGCAAACAACATTTTATCATTTCAAAGTTTCAACAAAGGCCAAACTTTAATCAAACTTCAAATAGTGTTTAAAAATAATAACTATATTTAGACTTAGATCTCCTCAGATCACTTTGATTTTTTTCTTCTTTTACAAAATCACTTAGCTTCATTTCTTTAAATAGTTTCATTTTAGTAAAGCCTTGCATGTATGCTCTCCCCTTATGCCCTTTAGGTTACTTGGGTGACCAAAAACATATTATTTTCCTTGTTTTGTTGAGTCAAACCCAAATAAATGTCATGTATGATCTCTCCTTGTTCTTGGGGACTTGGGCAACTTATAAATGACCTATTTCTTCCTTTATTTTCCTTTTTTATGGCTTTTGAATGAGAGTTCATCACATCCTCATGAGTTTCTTAGGTGAACTTTGACCATGGGTTTCATCTCCTAGCATTGTTCCAACTTGACTTATCTGGTGGGGTATATAAATTGAGCATGATAAATGGATGGGATAATGGTTGAGAAATTAACCTGACCAGACATAAGAGTACTTCGGTCAAGTGGTAGTATAGACATTAGACTTCACTAAATAACACATAGCTGAAGTCATTGTCCACAAGACAAGGCCTTTACATAAAAATCTAGGTGGTTTGAATACATTGATGAATATTTATTATGCCCAATTGTTTTTAGGCACTTATGGACCATTTAGATAAGCCAAAGTCAAAAATATAGATTAATTAACCCCACTTGTCATGTATTATCCTTCCAAATGCCAAGTTACTTCAACGCTCTAAGTTAATTTCCATGTATTAGTTCTTGAGAGATAGAGGGGGGTTTAAAAAACTCTACCTACATGCACTTTTTATTAATTGGATTAATAATTAATTCCTTTCAATACTAGTATATTGGTAGAAGTTTTAGTGGATACTATGCATATCTTGTGTCAGTTTTAGCATAAGAACATGGACTTAGGTGTTACTTCATCTTTTACTTGTATTGTTTGAGTCTAAAATCACTTTTCCAAATTAAAAAAATTATAATGTCAAACAAACACATGTTACACACCCCACTTTTCACAAAGAAGTGTTATGCTTCTACTTGCCTTGTTCTAAACAAGTTCAAAATCATTCGTTTCCTTGTTTCTAAATAGCATTGTTATGTTGGACATTTTTACCTAGATAAGTTAGAGTTATTCTCAACCAAGTTTCAAACATCCTAAAAGTGTGGAACTAATTTCAAATATAGCATGGTTATGTCATTCACATAGACTTGCAACCCTTCTGCCAAGAATTAAATTGCCTTTTCAAACCAAGTCTGAAACCCACTTCCAAGTATAGATCTAAGTACAACTATTTTACATTTAAGTCTTGCTTAACACTTGGGCTTGAATATTTTACTTTTTTTACTTAGTTTGTGGTACTTGAGTAGGATTTAAAAATTAGTCTGATTTCAAGTTATTTTTAGACCAAGTTCACTTTTGACCTACTTTCCAAGTTTACCTTGACCAAGTACACTTTTTGGTTTCAAACCAGTTGCCTTAGATTTAAGTTCATTTCAATTTTTGTGCCTAGATTAAGTTCATTTCAAAGACTGGCTTTGTGACTTTTACCAAGGACCTAACATAATTTTATTCTTAGACATAAACCAAGTTTGATTTACCTTTAGATAAGTCAAGACCTTTGTCAAAGACCATTTTCACGTTTTCAATCCAAATTTTCCTTAGACTTAGAGTAGACTTTTGCCAAGACGATGTTCAATTTTAACTTTTAGACTTCTTTCCAAGAGCGAAGCATGTTTTTCATGATAGTTTTAGACTGCAACCAATTTTGTCAAAGTTTCCCTTTTAGGCCAAGTTTCAAACATTTGTAATGATAGACCCATATTCTAGGGATATATTTACCATTGCTTATATCATGCCTTGTTATACACATAGTATAATAATGTATAATCTAGAATACAAAAACATTATCACAAGCGACCCTTTTATTTAAGAGCTTTAAGTAAATTTCATAGTATATGTGATGGATTGGTATCCCTCATACAATACCCACTATATAGATGAGGGCCAAGACCCATTAGAACATTATCTTTCCAACACACCTTCTTATCTAGGGCAAGATAAAGACCAAACTACTCAATACCTTGCTAGCATACCAACTAACACAGAACATGTCCAACAACAATAACCTTACTATGTGACCACACCAACTCATACCAATTACAATTCTTACTTGTTTGATCTCCATACCTTGGAGAATAGAGATGAAATCCTTGTTATATAAGTGGAGGTAGGTGTTAAATTACTGACCAAATTTCCACATAAAAGTTTAGCTATCTTAGTTAGAGCTCATAGTAGCACACCACTTGTTATACCATTCAATTAGGCATCATCTAGCCATAACTAGGCCCTCATACCAATGCATAACTAAGAGCTTGTTGTTATTGTAAATGGGAAAGGCCAAGTTAATGATAAAATGGCACAAATGCAACAAACATACCTTAAATTGTCTAAGAATCTAAATTCCATGACCATTTCTAATATTCCACTTAGAGTTAACTCCATCAACTGGGGTACAAACTAACTCATCAAGTTATACTAATACAAACATGGACTTGTTCATATAAAATACCCAAGTTGGGGACATGATTAATGCCCTGGTCATTGAAGAAGAAACTGTGGCTCCTACATAACACCCTTTACAAAATGTGGCTCATAACATGTAGGTGTACCCAAATACACACCAATTTGGGTCATATGTATAATAGAGTAACTCATAACAATTTTCCACTACCGATGCCTTAAATTGTTCACAATAATAGGGGGCATGAACATCTAGTTTATGAATGAATACTCCCCCATAGCAAGCCAATTCCTCAACTACACTGTAGGTAATAAATAACTAAACATAAACCAACATTCCACGACCAATCCTCCACCTCAACAAGTGGAAATCAATGTTCCTCAACAACATATACATACTAACATGCCATGATAATAAGTGGTAAATCCATTGCAAATGTTGTCTAATCAATAATGCATCCTTATTAGTCAACAATAATTGATGATTAGTTAGTAACAAGTGTTAAACATGTAAAAAGTGTTAACCCAACAATAAGAGCTTAACCTCACTATGAAATCATTGCCTCTTTCCCAATAAATACCTCAAATTCAATACAGTCCTAATAAGCAACACTTTTAATAACATATCTTTAACCAACAATTAATACCTTTTATAAAATCAGGTTAGACTAGTCAACACCATGTTTTTATTCAAACCTACTATGCATAGTACACTCCCCAAAGTTAAATATCTTCATCCCAGCCAAAATTCCCTCCAAACCAAAATCATATTGCTAATTCTAGTCATTTTATTTACCAATAGTGTGTGCCATATCAAAAATACAATCCTAACCAAAGAAATATATTCTGGATCAGTTAATCAACCAAGCCAATATTATGCAATGCCAAATTCTTCCATTGTACTCCAGTCAAGGCAATTCACCTTTGAACTCCTATACACAACTATAAAATTTTATACCATCTATCTTCTTATCCCAAGAAATGCAACAAATGAAGGATGAAATTAAAGCTATTCAAACTTGAAAGTAGATTAAAAAAAAATTAAATTGGATGAGGTATGTTCATATCTATTCAACATGGAGTACCTTAAAATACCATTCCCTCTAAGTTATAAGCCACCAAATTTTGATAAATACAAGGGAAAATGTGACCCTAAGGATCATTTGAAAGAGTTCTTTGTGCCTTTCCATCCAATGGCTTATAGAGATATCTACTTTCTTCCCCGTTTTCCCAAAAGTTTAGCTTGATAAGCCTTAAAATGGCTTCTCAAACTACCAAAGAGTTTTGTAACTAACTTTGACAACCTTTAAGACAAATTTTTACAACATTTATCCTATAATATTGAACATAATATTAGTGTGGTTGATTTGGGTCAAGTTAAATAAAATATTGGTGAGAGATTTATAAGCTACTTGTAATGGTGGAGATCACTTACTAGCCATTTCATGTACAATTTACCTAATAAATAATTAACAATTATTTTTACCAAGAACTGGCATAGTGAGATATCTTATCATTTTGAACTTTAGTGTGCTCAACATTTGAAGAAATCATTGAAAAATGTATATAAATTGAGAAGGCCCCTATCAATAAGGGGATAATCAAATTATCTTCTCTTAATCAAAACCAGAATTATAACCAAAACCAAAACTAGAATGAAGGCCAAAAACAAAACCAAATCCCAATTTAGACGTAGGCTTTTGTGCCACCTTAGGTCAATACTTTTGAAAACCCCAAATCTTATAAACACAACAAGTATATTTTTGGTAATGGATTTATTAAATCACACCGTGTCTAAATGGTGCAAACATCATCTACTCAACTAACTCCATATACACAACCAATCCCACAAGCTTAGTTAGCTCTATAAATACAACCAATTCCATGTATGCAATTAGTCCTACCTCCTCCAATAATAAGACCTAATTATATAATATATAGTGATCTTGGAGAACCAATTGAGTTGATATTCCAAAAATTATCCACTACCAATATGATTAGTTGGCCCATTCCAAAGTCATTCCCTGAAGGTGTTCCTTTCCCTGATTGGTATAAAGAGCATGAATTATGTGAATATCACTGAGTCAAAGGGAATTACATAAATTGATGTGTGTAATTAAGGTACCTCATTCAAAACATGTTGGAAAATGGAGAGATCAATTTGGATAACAAGTCTTCTACTTCTAATTAGAACCTGGTTATTTACTGGGATCCTTTTCCACAACATAACACTAATAATCAAAATAAAAAACCATGAAGGCCACCTCTACAACAACAATAGTAACAAAAATAACAACAATAAAAATAATAATAGTAACAAAAACAATAATAATGACAGTGATGGCAATAAAGTGGTTGGGACCAAGGTTAAAATGACTCATATAATTAAGAGGCCTATCACACCATCGTATATGACTATAATAAATTTGTAGGTTGTATTATAGATGGTCATATAGCCACCATTACCATCAAACCTAGACCAACTATTAATCAACCATGACCATTGACTAACAATGCCTATCAACTTCCCTATGTCATTAATCCTCTTTTGACTTGTGACCACAACCAAACACAATAACAACCAAGGATTACCATCCCAAGCCCTTCTCCTTCTCCCTCTTGTTATAATGGATCTTTACCCATATCCACCTTCTACTAATAAGCTCGTTCAATCCACCATACTAGCTAAGAGTAAGCCAATTACTAATGTTAGGGAGAAAATGTATGATATTATGGATCAACTACAAAATATGTTAGCACAAATATATATTTTAAATTTATTGTGCACCTATACTATCCACTAGAACATCCTTATAGAATACTTGAGCCAATCCCAACTACCAAATAACATTACACTGGGTAAATTCCAAGCTTGAGTCAGACATCTAGCTCTTGGCCAATAATTGACCTTTAAACAAAGTGATATGTCATCCCTAGACCCTCTCCACAATAATCCATTGTGTATCAAAGTTATCATAGCATGACACAAATTTACGTGTGTCCTCATAGTCAATGGATTGGACCTCAATATTATGTCTATATGGTTAGTCAAGCATCTGAGATATACAATAACTGACCTTAAGCTAAACACCATTAACATAAATGCCTATGATAATGAAGAATGAGAATCATAAGGAATAATATATTTCCCAGTTGTTATTGGGCCCTTGACCCATAACACACTTTGCCATGTATTCAAACTAGATTTATCATATAACTTGCTTCTAGGTTGACCATGGATACATGAAATCTGGGCAATACCTTACATACTACACCAATGTATTAAGTTCCTCCATTATGGGATGGAGGTAGCTACTATATACCTACAACCATACCAATTATACAAACATTTGGAGACTAAGTATGAAATTTATAGTTATCATTTTGGCCTAGACCCTAAACCTAAGATGGATAGACATAATTGTTGAATTGTTAGATTCTAATTATATAGAGCTTGATAGACTTGCCTCTACTTCCTCTACACCCCAGCCTAAGATATCTAATCATTTTACCATTTCTAAAGAAGGCCCAAGATAATACCTCATCCATCACGCATTCTATGGAGATAACCTTCCATATGCCCTTAAATCCTATAGAATACCCAAAGCCAAGGCTATTCACATGGAATGGTGACATAAATTCAAGTTTAATGCCCAAAAGCCTACTATTTTCACATTAACCACTAACCAAGAATAAGACCCACTTACTAAAGATGATTCATGGATTTATAATGATGACTTGGTTGATTTTTACCAAAGCAAAAGGTATCCCATCTCTAACTAAATCATGGATAATCAAGTTTATGAAGGTAGATGCTTGGGGAAAAACAAGCTACTCTTGATCCAATTTCCATAACCAAGTATAAGGTAACTCATGGTATTGTATTTAAACAACCTGGGGGTGACCTTGCAATGTTCCTACACCAATGACTAGTGATGTTGGAAACAATGCAAACTTTGATTATAGTGTATATGAGAAGTTAATTAATACCAACCTATTTAACCCTCATACCATATGTACCATTACACCTATCATTCATCCTTCCCTACTTTTCTTTCATCATCTACAACTCATCAACTAGGACCAATAAGAATCTATAGTGTCACTTGATAAATTTAAAAATGATGAGTCTATTTGTGACTTTCTAGGTCTAAGAGACCATATTCCTCTTGGAGATCATAAACAAGGTTTCTCTATCTGATTGGATCCTTTAGCCTATTTCAGAGATTGGGTGAACTTCCTTTGCCAAAAATAAAAATAAAATCAAACATTGAGGACCAAAATTGAAAACCTCTTTGAGGTGCTTTTGGACCAATGTAAAAGTAGATAAAAAGGCTAGTCTCTTGGTGAAAACATGTTTCAAACACCATTAGATGGGGATGTTCACCCTTCCTCATATGAATCTCAAAATTCCATTAATGTCATAATCATATTTGGGTCTAAAATTAGTGTAGAAGAATGAGACTTTTAACATATTGTCCAAGAGTATCTAGATGTATTTGTTACATGGCCCTTGCCACCATTGGGTAATTCTAGTTCATGTTGTTTATGGGAACTTGACGAGCTAGTCTGACTAGAAGAATTTGATATTGCCAACTAGTTCACTTCTTTGTCGAATCTCTTGGAAGATGTTTCTAAACTCCTTTAAGAAGACACTTTTGAAGTTAACACTAAAACACTAGCCAATCCAAAGAGGATCAAAATAGGCACACACCTCATTGAAGAGAAGTGTGAAGTCATTATAGCCTTACTTAGGGAGTTCATCTACATTTTTACATGGGCTTATTTTGACATGCTAGGTTTGTACCCTGCCTTAGTTATACATCATCTTTTTGTACATTCTAATGCCAATCCAATCAAGTAGAAATTAAGGAAAATTCATCTTCATATTTCCATCTTAGACAAGAAATAGCTGTATAAACTCTTATATGTGGGATGAATTCTTCCTATTGATTAATTGGAGTTGATCTCTAATATTGTATTGGTAATTAAAAATATAGAAGGTATCAGATTGTGCACTATTTATGTGACATTTACAAGGCCTGTCTAAAGGACAATTTCCTCTTTTGAATATCAATATAATTATTGACTCCATAGCTGGTTATGAAATTATTTCTCTCATGGATGGTTTTTTAGGATAAAATCAAACCATAATTGAAATAGAGGACCAATATAATACAACATTCACCACTCCTTGGGGAATGGTTTGTTATCAGGTCATGCCTTTTGGCCTAAAAAATGTAGGGGCAACATACCAATAGGACATGATGGTAATTTTCCATAATATGATGAATGATATAGTTGAGGAATATGTCAATGACATCTTGGGTAAATCCAAAACCCATGCCAAACATCTAGTTGTGATTTACAAGATATTTGAATGACTTTTGGAGTACAAGGTCAGACTCAATCCTAAAAAGTGTGTCTTTGGCATAACTTTTAGAAACTTTATAGGCTTCATTAAATCTCATTGAGGAATTAAATTCAATCCATCCAAATTCAAGGCCATTACCTAAATTTCAACTCCATCCACTTTGAAGTAGCTCCATAGTTTGTAGGGTAAGATACAATCAATCAGATGCTTCATATCATAATTGGCTGATATGTGCCATCCATTTACCCATTTATTGAATAAGGGCACTAAGATTTCATGGAATGATGATTTTTAGAAGGATTTTGACCAATTAAATGAATACTTGGCCAATACACCTATTTTGTTTCCACCTACACCATAAAATCATTGCTACTCTATCTATCTGAAACTAAAAATGCTTTGGGGGCATTATTGGCCCAACATGATGAATAGGGGAGGTAACATTCCATATATTACCTAATCCACACATTGGTTACATATAATCATAGTTATACATCGATCGATAAATCTTATTTATCTAAGGTCTTTGTAGCATAGAAGTTGCACCACTACATCTTAAATAATAAGACCATTGTTATTGCCAAAGTAGATCTGCTCAAGTATCTACTTTAAAAAATAGGTTTATAGGGTCATATGGCTAAATGGATTATGTTTCTAAATGAGTTTGATATTGAATATGCTAACCAAAAGGACATATAGGGATACATAATAATTTACCAACTTACAAAAGCTCCTCTTTTTGACACTCAACCACTCACATTTGGGTTCCATATGAGTCCATCATAACCGTAGTAGAAACACCTCCTAAAGAATATAAATGAAAACTTTATTTTGATATTTATTTCACATATTATGGTTTAGGATTAGGATTGTTGTTCATAACACCACAAGGGGATCTCATTCCCAAGTAATTTTGTATCAACTTTCATTGTACCAATAGCATGGCTAAGTATGAAACACTCATTACAGGGCTTCATTTAGTAGTACAATGTAACATTCAACATCTAATGGTTTATGGATATTTATAACTTATCATTAATCAGGTCCCAAAATAATTTTAGACTAAGGACAAGAATCTTGTACCTTATAAAGCCATGGTGGACACTCTCAAACAATATATTACCCACCTTCAATTTGAGTAAATACCTTAGGTCAATAACAAAACACTAGATGCCATGGATATAATTGGTTCTATGATCCACATAATAGATAAGATAAGAGATTATCAGTTCCTTATTGAACATATTCTATCACCTACTCATGAACCCTCAGTTGTTGAGATTATCTATAATATTGTTGGTCTTAGTTATACATGTTATGTTGAACTATATAATTACCTACATGACCAACTCCTCCCACTTGACCTATCTTGAAAAAATAAAAAATCCTTCACCCACCATGCCTCTCATTATACCTTACTTAGACCTACACTCTATCGTAGAAGCTTTGATGGAACTTTACTTCATTGTTTAACCTCGATATAATTGGGATTAGTGTTGAGGTAAAGGGGTTTGTGGGGCCCACACCAATGGGGTCATCCTTGCTAAAAATTTACTATGTACTGATTATTATTGATTGATCATGGAAGTAGATGCAATTACTTATGTTAAAAGGTTTAAACAATGTCAGAAGCATACTAATTTGGTGCATGCTCTAGCTAATGACTACACCATGACCATTTTCAATGTAGGGACTTGACCTCATAAGAAATATTAACCCTACCTCCTCAGATGGAGATAAACATATCCTTACCTCCATCGAGTAATTCACTAAGTGGGTATAATCTATTCTCATAACTTACATGATAGGAAATTAAATATCCAAATTTATTTTCAATCACCTCATATGCCACTACGGTATCCCCTCTGACATTATATTTGATAATGGAAATTCATTCAAAAATAAGGATGTCAAATCCCTTTATGTCTAATATAATATTTCCCAACATTTTTCACTGCATATTACTTGTAAGTTAATGGCCAAGTAGAGGAATATAATAAAACCATTGTCAATATTCTTAAGAAGATCATCAATGATGTTGGTTGTGATTGCCACTTACAAATCTTCCACACCCTCTAGGCTTATTGAACCAATTTCCATACTCTAATAAGATAAACACCCTATTACTTAGTTTGTGGCACTAAGGCCATTATTCATGTTGAGGTTGAGTTTCCTTCTCTACACATTTCATTAAAACATATCCTTGATGATGAGGATTACATAGTAGCTCATCTACAAGAACTAGAACTAATGGATGAAAATTTCATGGCAGCTATGAATAGTTTTTAGGCATACCAATATTAGTTATGTGGTCAATATAATAGGCTTGTGAAATACATAGAATTTGAGCTTGGTGATCTTGTACTCAAAGAAAACAAGAAAAACATAATGTTGAATACAAGAAAAAGGAAAAGTTTAAGCCTAATTGGTTGGGAGCTTATGTGATTGTTGTTAACTATAGTTTTCAAGCATATAGGCTAGCTACACCAAAAGGAGATGAACTTGATGAACCAACAAACATAATACATCTCATACATTTTTTCACTTGAGTGACCTGAGGTATTACCTATGAGGATCATTTAAGTTCTACCATAACATCACATTCATTTTACTGCACCATATACCTTTCCTCTCAACTTTCCATATTAACCAAAGTTTTGTTTTACCTCCCCTATTACCATTTTGACCTTGGTTCCAATTTATTGATACTTCAGACACCTTTAATGGTTGGATTTGGATGTATTTTTAGCAACTGATTTAGTCTTACAACTCTTTGACCATAGTATTTAAAAATGGGGTAGTATCTTGAGGTAGTATGACAATGGTCTGGAATTTACATCCTTCATTTTAAAAAATGTTCTATAACACTTAACTATGCCATTCTTCCCTATAACCTAGGGTAAACCTACCTATGCCATTGTTTCCTATGAACAAAGAGAAACCTTTTACCATGCCTTGCTTTACCATTGTTTTATACCTTACCATTTACCTATTCATGAACATGTTGTTACTTAGTTCGATTTCCTTATTTTAGGGTGAATTATAGTGGCTTGAGGTCCATTTTGACTATGTAGGTAGTGCTCAATGTTTTTGGAGGTCATCTCAACCAGCCTTTTTCCCAAACTCACCATTTTACAAGTCACTTTTGTGGGTTTTTGTGCATTTTTAATTAATGCACTAATACACCCTAGAACTTTCACACTCTCACCATTTTTTGAGTCACTTTTATGGGCGTTTATGAATTTAAAATTAATTCACTAATGTACCCTTGACATTTCATGCTCTCTTTATTTTATGAGTTGCTTTCATGGGTGTTTGTGCATTTGAAATTAGTACACTAATACACCTTAGACATTTCACACTCTCATTATTTTTTGAGTCACTTTTTTGGGTGTTTGTGCATTTGAAATTAATGCACTAATGCACCCTAAACCTTTCACACTCTCTCCATTTTACAAGTCACTGTTGTGGGTGTTTGTGCATTTGAAATTAATTCACTAATTCGCCCTAGATCTTTCATGCTCTCACCATTTTATGAGTCAATTTTTTTTATATTTGTACATTTGAAATTAATGCACCTTAGACCTTTCATGATATCACTACTTTGTGATTAACCTAATCCATGCTCTCGTTGTTTTTAAAATCAATTTTATGGGTATTCATGTATTTAAAATCAATGCAATAATGCACCCTTGACCTCTCTCACACCCTCATCATTTTATGAAACCATTCCTATTTTCATCTATAAGTTGATTATTTTTATTTTTCATCAATTTTCTTCTATCCCACATCTTGGGAGAATTACATTTATCCTGAAGTCCATGTTATAACTTATGTCCATAGGACTATGTAGTCAATGCCTAATTTCCTAGTGCATTTAGAGATAGCTCAGTTACCCCTTCCTTATTATTTTATTCCCCCTCACCAATATAGTTTTCTTGTTCCTTATATCCTAGGGGAAAACTTTTTTTGATTCCACCTTTTCAGTTGTTTCCTATAACCTAGGGGAAACCTTTTTTTGATCCCACCTTTGACATTGTTCCCTATAACTTAAGGGAAACCTTTGATGTTGTACCTATGTCATTGCTCCCTATATCCTAGGGGAAAAATTTGTGATGAGCATAACACTTTTATTACATATGCAAAAATATTATATTAGTTGTTTGTTCATTTACTTTAGATTAGTTTTTTGTCTTACTCATTCGTTCATTTATTGTATATGCCTTGGATTCATTTTCCTTAAATTAGGTTGTTTATTGCTCTTTCTTTAACTTAATTGTTTATTTTATTGCTTTAGCTTAGTTGTTAATTTAATTTTGACTTATTTTAGTTGTTAACTTCATTATTTATTTAATTAATTTAGTTATTAACTTCATTCCTTCTTTTAATTGGTTGATGACTAACATCATTTCTTTTAATAGTGTTTTCATTCTTTCCTTAGGTTATTTATTGTTCCTTTATTTATTTTATTGGTTTGTTTATTTTAGTTGGTTGTTGACTTATTTATTTTCTTATGCCTCTTTTCCCCAGTTGCCATAGGATTATTACATTTTATTTTCACTTGAGTCTTGATTAACCACATCTTGTCCTTGAGTTGGGAATATTTGTATTCATTCTTACACTTAGTTTATTACATTATATTCACAGTTGGTATTTTATTGTTCATATATTACACCTAATTGATTTATATTTACATTTCAATTAAATTTTGCATGCTTAAGGTACACATTGTTATTATAATTGTCAATAATTATGATGCATAATATCACAAGCTACAACAAAAATTAGGCCAAAAGAGTTATCAAATAATGTTGTTGGTAATATTTCCCCTTGTTCACAATAAACATAACCCAACTAATTTAAACCCATAATAACCAAATCATAATGACTAAATTATGTGATAGCACATCTCTGATTAAACATATTGTAGGTCATAAACATGAGCAGATAAAAATAGAGTCCAACATCTCATATACATGGCATGTAGTGAATGAAATAAAATACATGTTTAAATGAAAATAAACATAAACATTGCAAATTAATCACATCTAACCATGAATCCATGGCCAATTATGATAAAACAAATAATAGACTATATCAAAAGAGTAATATTCCATGTATAATTTCATAGAAAACTAATGAATGTCATATATCTCATAGAAAAATGTCATATCCATCTCAACTATATACATGTCATAGTTAAAAAATATAAAAATACTACAAAGCTATACAACATCAAATCTAACTTTGTGAGTCCATAAGACCTGTAGGAGGTGGTCTTGATGGTCCAAGTGGTGGTAGTGGTTGTGGATACTATACTGAATGACTTCATGTTATTGTACCATATGCCATCATCCTAGACCAAGATGACCTACTACTAGCCCTTTGTGCATCCCATACCTTGAAAGTAGGAATCTGTTGATATCTTAGGACTAAATTCTCATAGGCTTGTTGATAGTAAGAGGACTCATCCTTAGCTTGAAGTCTCTCTAAAACCATCCTAGAAAAACCTCCCTATGAGTTATCACCTTGTGCCTCATCTCCCTCATGTCAAAGATTCTAAACATCTTTTAGGGCTTGATCCCTCTCTAGTATGGTCTGTTCCTTGGTTTCATATATCTTTATTTGTACTTATGTCATTTAGGCCACCTTTGACTTCAAATAATCAATATATGACTAAAGGGTAGTAATCTGACCATCTCTATGGGTCACTTAAGCCTTTAACTAGCCAACTTTCATCTCTAGGCCCTAAATCTCACCTAGCATGGTCATAATCCCCTCCTTTAGCATGAAACTATCCCTAGATGATCTACCTATACTATATGACCCTTCTTATCTTAAATCTATAGATGTACTTATTATGCCTGCTAAGCTAGGGTCTACCATCATATCATGTGTCACATCCCCCTCATTACCCCCATCATCCCCCTCATCAACATCATCACCCCCATTATTATGCCAAATGTTATGTATACTACTTTAACTATTACTCATATCAGCCTTGGCCTCTCTCTCCTCATTTATGTCCATCTAATCACCACACCTAGCCTATACCTACCCACCATATACTTGCCCAGTGTGTACCTTCCTAGCATGTACTTGTCCAACCTGAACCTATCTCGATGCCTATAATGGTACTATAAATCTCAAAGAAAAAATATGTGACCAAAATATAACATAAGTCAACATCACACCTACATCTATTGGGCCACCAATATAGGCCCATGGAGTCCATGGAACTCTACCATAACTTCCCATAGTCGTGCTCCTAAGAATCACTAGAGTCACATGAATAATCTCTTGAGTACTATGTGTAAATCATCTTAGTTCAATAGGGACATATTTTAGCATGACAAACTATTATAGAACTTGATTAGGCATGTAATCATCAATAATATGGGCCTATCTACCTCTCAAGAAGCACTAAGAACTTATGAACATTGTATATCAATCATCTTGTGGCCACTAAAACTGATATGGTAAATAGGGATGCCAAATGAAGGACTTGATCATCAACTCATAAAACATGTGCCAAAATAAATATATGTTACCATGGTGTCCTCTATGGCCTACATGTGTCTAAACCTAACCATATGCCACTAGATCATGTGGGCTTTGTACTCATTTTTGGCCAATTGGATGATTAATTGTTATGTTCTCCCATCCCCAAACTTGGAGTAAAGTCAAAGCACCAATACTCTAGCCTCTTTGATAGGCTATGTTGTGTAAGTATTTGTATATCTAGGATAATACTATTGAACCCCAAGTAAATCTAATCAGATCATTCTACCTAAGCCCATGTGAAATAATCAACCACTCTTATAGGAAGAAATAAGTTATTGACAATAGCATTAAGAATGATGACCTCTCTATCAATCAGTGTTGGTGGTGACTGGTCTTTCAAGACTAAGTAATCTAATCTAATACCAATATATGTCTCTATTAGATAAATTTCAACCTTCCCATGTGCCATAGGAATCTCTCTATAACCTATCAAATCATCCAACACAACCTACTACTATTTAGACTCTGTCCAAAATAATATCCAACCTCTCATATGTAGCTTGAGGATCTGCTAGATATCCTCAAGCATCACTATAACCTCCCCATCAATAGGTGGAATGTAAAATTCTCTAAGTGCCACTACTCCATTAGTGCACTCAAATAAGCCCAATTTTATCTAATCAGGGGTATCCAAGCTACATTTAGTAGACCCAAAATATGCAAAAATTTTACCATGTCCTCTATCCAGATCTATGGAGTCCATAAGTAGTGGTAATGTTTCTCATGTACCATCGATACCTTGAGCCACTCCTGAAACCACATATAGCTCTACATTAGCCTACACTACTATCTAACAAGTATGTAATGTTGATTTGCCCTAAAGTTGCCATAATTAGTGTTTTTTGAAGTCTTTATTTTCTCTTAAAACTCTAGTGAAGTCACCATTTTCATTTTAAACAAAAAAAGATGACTTCACCTATTTTAAGTGAAGTCATTGATTCAATGTTTTCTAAGGATTTATGGCTAAATCATTATTTTCATTTTGAACAAAAATGACAACTTCTCTTATTTTTGGCAAAATTTCTAAAATTATGACTTCCATTAGGTTTTGACGATGTCACTACTTAGTGGAGGTTGAAGCCACCATTTACCTTGCCACAAAAATGGTGACTTCACCATTTTTCATTTTGAAACTATCATTTAATGTGTAATTAATGACCAAAAATATCAAGTGAGGTGACTTATCAATGTCCCATTGTGTGGTGTTTGAATGTGCTCCCTCACCCAATTGTTCATGTGGTTTTGTCCTTGTCCATGTGTTATTTTTCATCTCCTTTCTCTTATTAGGTCAGAGCTCCAAGTTACAAATGGTTTGGGCGAAAATTAAAATTTTCATCTCATGGGGTGAATATATAGATTAAAATTTTCTTTTTTCACCTCTAGTGCTTAAAGTTCCTTCCATTCATTCTAATAGGTCTTATTTTTGACTCTATGATCTGTTTATCATGCCATTCATTTCTGCATTCATTATTCCTTGACCATTTTTATCACCAAATTATGTTATTGGGCCTTTTTGGAGAACCATTTAGCATTACTATTTTTTATCTGTACTATGTGCTAGCTTGAACATGCATCTTCATACTATCAGTTCTTCTAGATTCATGCTATTATTATATACTAGTTCATCATTCATCCATATTAGGGATTTATTGCATGAACCCCCTTTTTCTAATTTTCCTAGATGCGATAAATTATTTTTACCAATTCATGATCTATTATGCTTTACTAGGGTAAAAAACCATTTTCATTCCATGAGTAATATGCCTTGTTATGGCAAGTCAGTACACTAATGATTAGAACCACCTTTAGGCAAATCATTATTTCAACCCATCCACCCTATATGGGCAAATCATTATGCCACTAATTATAGTTACCTTTGGTAAAATTAGTATTTCAACCCCCATTACCACTATATCTTATCATTTCTTATTTTTAAGGGCCCATTTGATGATACTCATTTTTCTCCCAATCCCTTCAAGGGGAATCAAGGGTTCATCAACCACCCTTTGGGGCATTGTCCTGTGACTACTAGTTCGTAACAACCTATGGTTGTCAATATGTCACTTTTCCAAAGCATTAAAATTTTAAATATAATGAATTTTTCATTCTTTGAGAAGATGTGATTTTGCATGTGTCTTTCAATGGCTACTCAAATAGGGGAAAAATCTAGACATTCCTTTTCAACCACTTCTGTGTCTAAATAGAATTCAAATTGATTTCTACCAAACTATGTAAATTAAGCTTAGAAATCACTAAACATCACAAATTCATCTACACAGTAGATGTAAGTGCCCAAAATTGCATTAAAACATCCCTATTTAGGTATTACCTTGTATACAATGATAAACTCTCGCAAATCCATCCCTAGTCAGCTTGCACCCAAGTAAACTGACATTTTTGACCAATTAGGTGGGGAACTTAAGCTAATTCTTGAAATGACCAAAAGCCTAATAAAAATTAATTAACCAAGTAAATCAAATTAAATGTTTTGTTAAATAATCTATGTTAAATTAGTGAATATATAATTTCCAAAAATCAAAATTCAACAAATATCAATGGAAATGAGCCCATGATGATGCCATCATCCTCAAAGTCAAGAATTCTAAAATATCAACATAAATTCCATAAAAATTGAAAATGTTGAGCCATGATTCCATAAATTCATAATTAAAGACATCATTTATCACATTTGGACTCCTAATCCTAACCCAAGGTTAGCCTAAACCTAATCATACCTAGGTTGGGTTTAGTTTGAAAACCTATAAATACAAGGTCTCACACTCACTTCTAATTTTTTTTTT
This sequence comes from Torreya grandis, assembly GCA_037957365.1. NCBI lineage: Eukaryota > Viridiplantae > Streptophyta > Pinopsida > Cupressales > Taxaceae > Torreya > Torreya grandis. Next base: position 1,683,084 of record JARHVA010001127.1, read on the forward strand.
TAATCCAAACTTATAATGACAAATAATTGAAGAGAGAGCTTCATTTCCAATACATGACATATCTAAAACCAAATTGAACAAAGGGGAGGTGCTACCCATAAATTAAGAGCATCAATGGATACCCCATTTGACACAAGCCAAACACAATCCAACTTTCATGCTGATAAGCATTCTAGATTGTCAAGGAAGGTGAAAGCATCATTTTATCTTATTATATTATTTTATCTTGTTTGTTATATCACTCCCCAAGTATCTAGGCCTGGGAATGGTTTGTATTAATCTTATTTTTGATGTTTATTCTATTAATAAGTGACTAATGTATTTTTTCCTTAAATTCCTATTGCATACAATAAGGTCCATAATACTTATGAGAAAGTTTTTTATCCTTTTTTATGTTAATTCAAAGACATTTTATTGTATTTAAACAAGCACACAAAGACCTAATGACCGATATCAAAATGCCTCTCACTATAGTGTTGATCAACTTGTTGTTTCATTCTATTTTATGTTATTGCTAAAATATTCCTTAAACTAGCTAATACCTCTTGTTGATGTTGAATGTGTTACTTAAGAAATCAAACCTTAGGTTTCACCTTAAAATATGAAGTGATGGATGGGGAGTGATAGCCAAAAAGGGATACATTTTAGAAGAGGTATGGAATGAGTGTTGTATCACCATTCTACTAGTGGCAGTCAATGGACCCAATGTTCTTATTTATTTGATGTAAACTAAAAAAGATACCCTTTTAGCTTTTTTTTAACCACCTCTATTTTCCCATAAAATTGAAGATGATAATATGAGCTATGAGCCAAATGGGTACCTAAACTTGAAAATAAATCAGTCCAAAATTTACTGGTGAAAATAGGATCATGATCACTTATAATGATTTTTGGGGTACCATGCAACTTTTGAACTATATTGAGAAAAGCAAAAGTTATTATACTAGATACAAATGGTTTTAATAAGGAACAAAAATGAGCATATTTTGTGATCCTATCCAAAACTACCATGATGACATTTTTACCTTTAGATCTGGGCAACTCTTTAATAAAATCCATGAAAACCTCCTCCCACCATTGGCTAGGGATGTATAATGGCTATAGAAGACTTTGTGTCTTAATTATTTCCTATTTGTTTCATTTACAAACCAAGAATTTTGTCATAAATTTATGTATAACCCCCTTGAGTCCATCCCAAAATAAATATTTCTTGATGCGATTCTATGTCTTTAAAAATCCTAAATTCCCCTATTAGAGATGCATGAAACTCATGAATGATCTTGTGTTTGAGGACAAAATCCTTACATAGGCACATTCTATCTTTATACCATAATGTGTTTCCTTTCCACTCATTATTTTTATAAACAACCAAACCATGATGAACATTATAAATCAAGACCTATCTATCCATATCATTCTCCCATTCTGATCTTGCTTCCTCTAACCAATTTGCTTGCCAAATGGTCATTGCACATAATAGTTCCTTAACTAATTCATCCCTCCTATAAAATGCATTTGCTACCACATTAAATTTGACTTTCATATATACTATTTCAAAGTGATAACCCAACATTTTTGTTTCTCTTCTAATTAAAATCTCTATTAAAAATTATTTTAGACTATCATGATCAGACTTTACATGAAAGTGTCTATCCATTAGATAAATTATCCAATACTTGACTTCATGAAGAATAACCATTATATCTTTATCATAGATTGGATTTCACTTGTTTTTTACCTTGACTTGATGACTCATGAATGAAATGGATCTTCTTTATTTCATGATTATTTTTTCCATGCCATATCATGATGCATCGCATTCAATAATAAATGTTTTCAAAAAATAAGGGGTCACCAAAAAAGGAGTGGTGCACATAGCCTCTTTTAGCTACTCAAATGCCTTAGTGGTTGGTTTATTCCAATGAAAGGAATATTTATTCAATATATTTATGAGTGAAGCTACTATTCTACCATATTTTTTTACAAATTTACAATAGTACCATGTTATCCCCAAAACTCCATGAAGGTTAGTAAGGGTCATTGACACTTGCCAATCCATCATAACTTTGATCTTCTTAGGGTCAAATTTGACTCCTTTGTATGAAACAATATGACCCAAGTACTCCACGTGATGGACTCCAAAATCACCTTTATAAGGTTTTGCATAAAGTTGATCTTGTTCTAGAACAAATAGTACATGTATCACATATTTTAAATGTTTTTCCCAATTTTTGACGTAGATTAGGATGTCATGAAAAAAACCAACACAAACTTCCTTTAAAAATGCCTTAAAGTAATATTAATCAAACTCTAAAATGTATATGTTTAATTTGTGAAACCAAAATACATGACCATAAACTCATAATGGCCATAATGAGTTCTGAAAGCTATTTTTAAGGATATCCTCATTCTTGATCCTAATTTAATGATACCCAAAATGAATATATATATTGGTAAAATAAACAACACCATGTAATTCATCTAAAAACTCACAAATTACTAGAATAAGGAACTTATATTTGATGGTGTACTTTTGAGTTTTATGTAGTTAGGGCAAAATCTGCAAGTTTCATCCTTCTTCTGCACCATGACCACTAGGGAAGATTATTCACTTTGGCTATGTCAGATAATACATGCCTCCAGCATCTCATGTACCATTTTTTCAATTTCACTTTTATAAGCATATGTATACATGTATGTTTTGATGTTTAGTGGTGTGGTACCCAAAATCAGTCTTAAGGCATGATCATGTTCTCTACTGGGTAGTAGGCATTTTGCATTACACCAAAAACTATTGGATGGTCATCATGAATCACTTATAAATCAAGATGTGTAGACACAATGTTTTATTAACTTATAAGGAAAAAAAACTATGCTACAAATCATTTTTCCCCATTTTTAATAATTTTCATCATCTGATGTGAACTAACCAATTGGGGATACTTTGTTCATAATCCTCGTAGCTCAAATGTCCTACCTTTAGAATGAAAAAGCATGAATAGTTCCTATAAATTCATATCTATTATGCCCAAATTTGTGAGCCATTTTACTCCCAAAATAATTTCATCCCCACCCATGGGGATAGAAAACATAGGAGAATTAAGTAGGTAGTCCACCATGGAAATATTAATACTATGGCAATTTTTAGAATAGTTGACTATGCCACCATCACAATCATGACTTGAAATTTTAGAGATGGATAAATAAAATAGTTAAAATGAGTATAAAACTTACTATTTGATAAATTTATGTGTACTTATTGAGTCAATCAACATTGTCACCTTCTATTTCTTGAGGAATCCCACCACCTTTAGAGTTTGAATACTTATACCTAAAAGGGCATGATAGGAGATAGTAGGTTGAGAATACTCATATTTATCCTTGATTTCTTCCATACCCTCATATGTATCCTCATCATATCTTCATCTTCATCATCACATTTAATGTATAAAAAAACATTTTGGGCATATTTATGTCCTTTTATCCACTTCTTGTCATAGCCAAAACATAATCCTTTGAAACACTTCTCTTTAATTTACTAAGGGATCAATATTGTAAGTTATGGGAATGATGGTACTATGAAATTATGTTCATGGCCATGAGTGAAATCCCTTATTTTAACCAATTATTTTTCCTATTAATAGTGCATGAATGGTATAGATTCAGGAATAGTCAATTGATTAAGCATATGAACCTCAGGTTGGATGTTATCCTTGAGTCCCCCTAAGAATAGGCCAATAAAGTTTTTCTCACATTTAAAGATAGATTATCATTGCTAAATATAATATTTAATAGTACCTGTGTGTTGTAATTTTTATAACTGACTAAATTAGTTTTTGGAGACATTATTGTGATAGTGTATCTATAGATCCTCAGTAAACATTGACCAGGTAATAAAAGCACCCTTATTTTTCTTTTGAGCACACAACCACCTATACCAAATGAACTGTTAAGGTTATAAATAAAGAGATGTCATGATAACATTTTATGCACATGGAGTATGATGTAAATAAAACAAATTTTTGATTTTATTGATCCAAGTAAGTGGATCCTTACCATTAAACTTGCACGCTTCCACTTTTGGTAATATGTGCTTCGAACTAGAATTAAAGTTGTGATTTTGATAAGTGGTTAAAGTTAGTTGGAGTAGTGAAGGATAATTTTATTAAAGCTAAGATTCAATATAGGTCAATTGAGCAGTCATCATTGATATATGATCATTTAGAGAATCAATTTACCTTTTTACTACATCAAGATCATCCTTCCTCAACATGCTTTAAATATCTGTTTAAATTTGTTAAACCACCTCAAAAATTGATGAATCTAAATTCTCAGAATCTATTTCATCTTTATGAGGATTTTTTGGGGTGTCTTGACATTTTTTATGTTCATGAGTGTTCAGACCAACCATGCACAAACCCTAGGAGGGAGGGTTTTAGGCTCAAAAAATGTGTACTAGTAGATTATACTATTGTGATTGTCTCACTGAGATGAATCAAATGAATATTATGTTTTACAAGGGTATAAAAAATACATACTTTTTAAAAAGACTTTAATCAATATTGTAGTGGTATAAAAATTAAATTATTCCTAGATCGTAAGTTATATTTTTTTAATCCTTCAGCTCTTCATACGATTGCAACACTAGATCTAAAAAACAACACTATATAAATTATCCTAAATCGATACTCTGATACCACTTGTAATGAAATTAATTAAATTTTCACAATATGGAATATTATATCCCATAATTAAGATTAGATTAATTAGATCCACAACAATAATTAATGAAAGATAAAAATATGTGATAATAATGATTGAACTACTTCAAGGGGGCAACCTCCATAATAATTCAATAAGATAAAAATTTGAAATATGATGACAAAATACTAACCAGTATGTCCTATATATATACTATACTTATCTAGGTTTATTCCATGGGTTGACCATATTAAGAACATAGAGAAATGCAATAAGATAATATGAAAGGATTGTAAGCCACAAGTCAGTCATACATATCCCTAGATGCACTATAGGTTGAGGGCATAGAAACATCTTCCCTATTCTTCTCAAATTCAAGATCATTAACAAGGAGCAATCACAAGCCATTTTTGAAGCATTTCAAATCAAGTCAAGAGTATCATTGTCAAGTATCAAATACAAATTTATAGTTACATACATATAGTTAAGGAGCAAAATTTAAAATCACTCTAGGTGGTGTAATTATGTGTGGCTTGATTCCCTATTCAGAGTATCTATATATATATAGGCAATGGTCAATAATCAAGGGGGTGATTAGGTCAAATTAACCCATTACACTCCCCTTTTATTTTTTGTAAGTTTCTAATTCTCACAAGACCCATAAGGTCTTAAAAGAAAAAAAAAGGAAAATAGTGATATGTCTGTATAACAAACAAAATAAAAACATTTTAGCCCTTGTAGTAGACATAGATGAAGGCAAAATAAACACTATTTAGTCATAGTAAATATAGACAAGTTTATAATTAATAGACATGAATGGCCTACATTATTTTCCAAAGATCACGGTCATATCTAAAAAAATATTGAGACTCAGTCTCTAATCCTAAAATTTCACAGACCTATTTTTTCCTATTTCTCACTATTCGATATTAAATATAGTCAACCAAAATTATAAAAGTAAGGTATCTTATTTTTGGTTGTAATTATTATATTTAGTATATGACACTTGTAAATTTAAATTTCCATTTTTGTCAATTCTAATTTACATATATATTTATACTTAAATATCATACTAAAATATAAATAGATATTTCAAGTTTTATACCTATTTATACAACATTCATTTATTAAATTAAAAAATAGGGTAAACACTCTCAAAATTTGTAAGATTTTGTTGAAACCTTTATTAGTCCTCAATATCTCCTTCCTATCTAAATATCTTATCCAATGTGTCAAATGTTTTTAATTCTTCACATAATAGTTTTGTACATCTATTACAATCATATAACAATTTATCACTCACATGTGATAATTGTCCCAAATCTCCTATAAATATGATTGATATTCCTCCAAAACACATGTTTACATTTTCTAAAAATGCTTGGAAAAGGTGTGAGTATATGTTTTGTAGTGACTTTTATCTAATAAATATCATTTCATCAATCAATATGTATTTTATATGTGGTATAATATTAATCAAATCCCCTCTAGTTTTGTGCAAAAACTATAATATTTCCTCTTTAGGTAAGTGTACATTGAAATTTTAAATCATAGTATATATATTTTAATATTTCCCTTCCACCACACATCAATTATGTCCAAATCTCATCACTTTCTTGAAAAAAATTCACTTGATCACCTGTCTAAGAATCTCATCTCTCTAAATTCCTACCCTGATCCTTTGTATATGCAAATAGGCATGCATAAAAATGCTCTAGACATTCCCACTAAAATATCTCATGAAAATCATTATAAACCTCTTGACCTAACCAATCCTTCACCTTCAAATCCCCATGACTTGGTGATTTTTAATAGAATTTGAACACTTTATCCTCAAAATATGCCTCTATGCATTCTAGCATGATCTGATCTCTTATATAAACCATTAATCCCCATAACTAAAGTAAATATGGCCTTAAAAACATAATCAATATGTTTGGGTAGAATAAGATATAATAAACATCAATAAATCCTTAGTTATGATAACACTTACACAACCTCAAGCACGTTGACATATTATGTAATCTCAAGATTAAGCAATCACTTAAAGCATAATAGACACTAAAACCCCCATTATTAAAAATATTATATAACCTGAAGGAAAATATAATAGGTATGAAAATCACATATCATTTAAATCCTAAAATTTAATCAAACCAAAGAATACACATGATACATAATAAATCAATTTTATTCATTAATCATTGACATTATGTACAAAATAATACATTCAATCTATGCATACTCAGACTTTTGTGCATAGACCACTTCACAAAGTGTTTAAAAAATGTTTTACAATATTTATAAACTTAAAATCTAATAAAAATATAGAAAATTTCCAACACCTCAAGATGTCCTAAATGAGAGGCCAAAAGTTCTATTTATAGTATTCCCCTATAAACCTACTCATGACAAGTATTAGATACTAATTGACTTATTTTATAAATATCTAGAATAACCTACAAATCCTTACATTATAGTCCCATATGATTCTTTTCCATCTCATCAACATGCATGTCCTTTATATACTCTTACACATGTATTTATACACATCATCTACTTTTGCACAACCTTTTATTCTACATGTTTTTTGAAACCCTTTTGCACATATAATTATGTGCACTCTTGTGAATGGTAATCCTATCTATGCATAACTCACAATTCTTGCACATTTTTTATAAAACCATGAGTGATGCAGATCATGGGTCATATACTACTATACTTGATTTTCATACCCGTACTTTATAAAGTTTTGCATGGTATTTTCACAATCTCCTCTTGGTTATCAATCTCTCCAACATGGTTTGACACCAACCTCATGTATGATCTTAGGCCTAGATTATTTAATGCTCTCAATAATTTTAGAATCTTTATACACTACTCTATTCCTTAGATGTCTCTTTATATACACCCTCTCACTGAATTTCATCTAATTTATACACTACCTTACTCTTGGATATCCATTCTCTCTAAGTCCTTGAAGCTCCCAAATTATCACCTCTTCTTCTTCACTTCCTTAACACACCTCTGAGTATTATATAGGATTTTGGATCATGATTCACTCATCTCATCTTGACTCCTTTCCTTATTATTTCTCTAAACTTCTTCAAGAAACTTTGTTCTCTTTTACACTACTCTTATTAGCCCTTTTTCTAACCAAATTGCCATGTATGGATAGGTATGAATTAATGTTGAAAATACAAACACACATTCTGACACCCTCTATCACTAATAACATCTACATACTTATAGATACCTCTTTTGGCTTTTGAATAGACCTAATTAGGTTTGTCTAGGTCTGTTAACACATAGTCTTTGATATCTATACAAACAAAGATCATACCAAAAAAATAATTTCAAAATTAGTTTATCCATGTCACAATAAAATTGTTTTAATGGACATTTAGAGCTCAAGAGGGCATAAAATTGTTTTAATGGACATTTAGATAATTTCATAACTTCAAAAGACCTTTATAAGGTCTATCTACATGTGTGAAACTGATTTAATAGTTTTGGGAATATTGGTGTATTATTCTTAATTTAGTTAAAGGGTTTGAGTAATAAAATAAATAAATAAATAAATATGCAATAATTAAGCTACTGATTTGTGTAAACTAGATTATAAATTTGACCTTTCTAAAAATAGTAATGAGAGGGAGAAAAATAAAACTTAGATAGAAATCAATTGATATGGCTGACATATAGAGCTTGTACTCATTGTGCAGGACTGGGACACTATCACAAACTAATATTTGAACTTTATTTTTTGATTAGATAGGAGTGCTAGAACTGGAAAAGAGTGGCATTGGAATTTTAGTCCACCTCTACCACTATTTTCTTAAGGATATAAGATTTATATCTATGTGATCCTATATATGAAGTTTTAATAGCTAGAAGTCTATGTATCTCCCTGTAGATTATATTTTTTCTTCAAATCCTATCTTTCATTATGCTTTGACTAATTTTATTTCCTATGTCTATGTGATCCTATATATGAAGTTTTAATAGCTATAAGTCTATGGATCTCCCTGTAGATTAGACTTTCTCTTCAAATCCTATCTTTCATTATGCTTTGACTAATTTTGAGCAAGAGGGGGAGTTAGTATATGCAAGATTCATTAGATGTGGATCCAAAAACCTTGTGTGGGCATGTCACCTACATATCAATACTCTAAAGAGGGATCAAACCATATATAGTTCTCCCACTTGATGTGCTTTATGTAATTGTGTGTATGAAGATGCAAAATGATAAACTAGATATGTTTGAGGTGGTTATGGACTAGTGTAAGGATTTGAATAAGCTTGTAAGTGTATTAGTTGGATGTATGTAGAGAATAGGTAAGATTGCTTGAGTAGTCTTACTTATATTCTTGCTTGCTTAGTGATAATTGTCAACCCCTTTCTAAATGATCTTTGAATGGGATTTTATAGGGTTTATTGGTCATGGGTTGAATGTGCTCACATTAGGTTAACAAGAATAAGGATAGATAACTAGAAGGAATTGACCATTGGGGCCATAAATGGACTTGAAAAATAGTGCTACAAGTAGACAAGAGTAGCACCAGTGATATAGTCCTAGTGTGGTGTTATTGTCTTGAGTAGATGGGACCTAGGGGGATGGAATAGTCATGGAAAAAGGGATATAGCTTAGTTGGGATCAAGTTTGGAAGGCTACAGATGACTATGAATTAGTGAAAAGATGCCCATGAGGGTCATAAGATCAAGCAAGAGGGACCTAAGGGTTGGGTGTCATTAACCATGCTCAAGTTACCAATTTTTGCATTTTATATGATTAAATTTACCCCTCCATTTATTCTAGTGGTGTAGCAAAGTGAAATACTAGGATAAAGGAAAAATAGAAAATGTACCTAAACTTACCTACAAAGGGTGAAGCTCATGAAGCTGTGTGATGTTGGGTGTGCATAGAGAGAGCACGTTGTGAAGTACAAATCTGAAAGAAAAACATAGAGTACATCAATTCTTACTAGATACATTATATCTAAAATAAGAATGTATAAGATTAGGTAAGAGAGAGAGGAAGAGAAAGGAAAGAATACACCTCATTGGGTATGTGGAACAATACAAAACCTATTATGATACTGAGTAATGTTGGATGATGTTGTACCAAGAGTAATATCATGAATGGAGTTGAGTGCTCAATTCCTTGAGAGTGGCTCAAGAATACAAAGGCTAGCCCTTTGGATCCATCATCATGTACTAAATGAATGTATGTGATCATGCATGTGCTAATAAATGTTTGGATTGTGTGTCCAATCCCTCTAGATAGGTGGCTCAAGAATATAAAGGCTAGCTAGTCCTTTGGCTCCATCATTGCCCTGTGAAGTGAAGCTATGAAATTATACTAGTATAAAATGTATGTCATATGAGATGGCTATTGAATCCCATGAATTTAATATGATCTAAATTTTTTGGCATGGATAGCTAAATGTATGTTGGAAACTAGGCCACTCTTGGCCACCTTGAAAGATGGAGATTGGGCTTGTATGAAAGCCACTCTGAACTGGTGCACCAAGCTTATATGAAAGCCACTAGAGAACTTGAGAATGTGGAAGTTAGGCTTGTATGAAAGTTATTATAAAATTATTCCAACCACATATAGATGGAATAAGGCATGCAACTATTGAGAATGCCTGGGTAATACTAAACTCAAAAAGGAAAAGAAAACAAATGTGTTACACACATTGCCCCCAATCATTAGTGTCTAAAAAATGGATCCTAATATAGAATTTCTATCAATTACCATGTCTAAAACTAAAAGTAAGAGCCATCATGACACACATAATGCCCCCTATATCTAGATTCTTTGAATAAAAGTGTATTGAAAACTACTAATTTTGAACTAGTTTGACTATGCAAACCTATAGTTGAACCTACTTTTTTGTCTGCTTTTGGAAAGTCTAGTTTTTTTGTTGTTTAGACAGGAACATCAAAAGTGGACACTAGTGGCATCGATGCTCTAGTCCAATTTGGGTGCTATTATCCTAGGCTAAATTTGGTAACTATTCTTTTATTCTCATTGTCTGTCTAGTCTGTTTTGACTATTTTGATGTTTGGTTGTTGTTTTGGGTATGTTAAATGCTATATTTTTTACTATTATGATCTTTGGTCTCTATGACAAAACCCCTATTTATTTCCCCCTCTTCTAATTGTAGGAATGAAGATCCTATAATGACTACCCTCAGAAAAAAGAGCCCTATAAGTGTGTAATGTTGTATAGATACATGATATAGTAATGATAATCAACAAGATATCTAAAGATATAACATGATTTGAATTGAGATATTATTAGATCAATAAAGGTATGCCTAGATGGATATAACAATGTAATAACATGTGCATTATATTGAACTAGAAATGAAATTTTGATTAATTATTAGTTGTAGGGATGGAGTATGATGTCCATCATGGCATCCAAGAAAGAAAGATAAATGCATGATGTGGATCATGGAATTGTAAGCAATGAGAAGTAAATAAACAACAAGAACACAAGTCAAGAAGTAAGAATCAAACAAGGGTGGCCAAGGGCCCAAGAAAACAAAGGACATGGGCACATGTCACTCAAACTAGAAAGCAAGCATACAAGCCATGTTTAAATGCCATATACACATACAATTGAAACAAGAAAAGTAAAGCATGTAATAAATGGATATACAATCCCATCTAACTAATCAAATCAAGAGGGAAAGTATGCAAGACATGTTAGTACAATACTAGGTATATGCTAGGAAATACACAAGTGATATATACTAATAAGATGTCAATATAGTAATCTATGTAAGCAAGTAAATAATGTACATCAACATGATAACTAGAGTGTGTGATGTATGAATGACATAACCTGGATGGTGTAGTCATGTAGAATATGCCCTAGTGGGTATGTATATCTATGTATGTGTCAAATGTAGTAGGATTCCCACTCAATGGGTAGAGTGAATGAATCAAGGAGTTGGACATCACTGCATACACTCAAAGAAGATCAAGTGAAGCATGGTAATGTAGATAAATCAACAAATAATAGCATAGAACAAAAAATATAAGTCTAGCATGATATTATAAATGTAAATCATCGATTATGCATACAATCAAAATATTTTTGTTGTTTTTGAATTATTTACATGTTTTTATATTTTGAAATGTTTGAATATTTTTGAATTTTTGATATATTTGAATGTTTTTGAATTTTTAAGATATTTGATCTATGTTCAATCAATCTTAGGAAGACTATGTACAAGAAATACTGAGAAACTATGTATAAGTAATTTGAAAAGAGACTATGCACAAGAAATTTAGAAATTATGTACAAGTAGGATGGGAAGGAATGATACTAACTGATGAGTCTCATGGGAGACTCCCTATCATGGTATCCTTTACCAAATAAAGGAATAGTGTGTCATTTTGAAGCATGAGGGAATGGATATAAATATGAATCTGAATATTTGAATTCATTATTGATATCTTGGAACTCATAATAACATGTATTATTCCAATCATCATTATCATCTTGATTTTGAACCAATAGAATTCTAGTGTTAACTTTTGTTGTATCTAGATATTTTCCTTTGATAAATTATGTATGTGAATGACTTTACTTAAGATCTTCAATAAATCCCAAACCTTGGTGACAAGCATTATCAACTTCTATAATAGGAGTGTTGATGCCTTGAACATGCTTGCCCAACCCCTGACCTTGATAATCAAACTATTGTAGATATTGTTGACCAAACCCATATTGCTTTGAAAGTTGAGATTTATTTTGGAGAGATAGATTTACATATTTTTCATGTTTTACTTGTGCTTGTGGTACTATTTGTTTCTCTGATTTTACTTTGTGATCCTTTTGTTGTTCTAAGTTATTCTTTGGTAACCACTTTTGTACTGTTTCTGAATTTGACCCTATGTGAATGTGTTCTTGTGTCACTATGGATTGCTTGAAATATTTACCTTGTATAGGGTCCTCATTATAAAATATCTATTGTATATGTTATTTCAATTCCAAACATGAATCTATGTGATGCCCATGCATTCTATGATATGCACAATAATATCTGGATCTTCTCACTGGATGTAAAGGAGGTAATTTGACCAATTTATATTTAATCAATTCCCTTAGTACATCACTTAAACTCTTAGTTGATCTTTGAATGCTTATTGAATCACTAGTTGTAGAGTTACTTTGTTGTGATTTTGTGTTTTGATATGTAACATTGCTTGCAACCAATTGACTAGGTGAAGGTGCATATACATGATTGACACTAGGGTGCCTTTGAGGCTTTTTTATTATAATTTGAGTTTTAAATGTTGTGATCTTTTCATGTAATAGTTGATTATTCATTTGTAAATCTGAAATTATCTTGATCATACTGGTGATTTGATCCTTTAGAGTCTCACAAGTGCAAACCCTAGTTGCTTCCGATTGAACATGTAAGCACATATATTGAATATGGTTTAAAGAGGCTATAGGATAAATGTATGCACTAGGAACAATAGTATAGGCTTCCTCACCTTTTGGAGGGGTGATAGCATGGACCTGGTTAGAGGCAAAGTATCTATCACCCTCTTGGGAGAGAGGAGAAGGAAGATACTCAAAAGTAGCCAAAGAGTTAGATACATCTAGGTAGAAACCATGTATATGAGATGAAATGCATATAATTTGTATATAAATAGGATTATAAAGAACATTCCACATGAGAGATGGCAAACAAGGGATAGAGAGCATGGAACTTTGCACTAATGCATAAAGAATTTTGACTTGTGTTATGATATTTTTAATGTGTTTAACATGATAAACTTGAAAATTTTGCCATATGAGAGATAGAAAGAAAGGGATAGAGAGCATGAAATTGTGCATGAATGCATAATTTTTTTTGACATGTAGCATGACATTTCTAATATGTTTAGCTAATGGAGTTAGGAATTATTCTGCATGAGTGAGAGAGAGTATGCAAAAGGAATAATGAAATCTTGTGCATTTTTAGCAATAAATTTTGTAATATCATCTCTTATTATAAAAGGTAAATATGAAATTCAAAGAATGAAGCTTTGTACTAACATATGGTATACTTCATCATTCATGTACATGATAGGACCAACTATGGTCTCCTTATTATTTGCAAGAAATGCAAGAAAAATTTGTAAATAACTGATATCCATTTTTGTAATCTGATTGTAGATGTAAGGTGATACCTCAAGAAGTAATGGGACCTAGTATAGGCAACTAGGTTTTTGAAAAGGAAATATTTCGACAATTTACTATGAAAATTTGAAATTGAAGGTGAATTTCTATGTTATATATGCAAGTAAAAAATTAGAAATTTATTGAAAAATTTGTGATTTAAAGAGACCAAGTAGATGCCACTAGAGTTTTGAAATTTTTTTTTTTTTAAAATTACTATTGAATTTTGAATTTTGAATGGATTTTATGATTTAATTATATTAGTAAAAATTTATAAAATGATTGGAAAATTACTAAGAAAATAGTGGGACCTAGTATGGGCAACTAGGGTTTGAAAGAAATTTTTTTAAACTTACTACTAAGTTTTAAAATTTAATGATAATTTTTTATTTTATTATGAAGGTAAAAAATCAAAAAAAATATATAGGAAAAATTAGTAGGAAATTTACCCTAGGGTGTCTAGGGTTTTTATGCGTAAACAAATTAAGTCGAGTTCACCAAATAATTTAACAATTTTGGGAATATTGTTGTATTATTCCTAATTTAGTTAAAGGGTTTGAGTAATAAAATTAGTAAATAAATATGCAATAATTAAGCTACTGATTTTTGTAAAGTAGATTGCAAATTTGACCTTTCTAAAAAAAAGTAATGAGAGGGAGAAAAATCAAACTTATCTAGAAATTGACTGATATGGTTGAGACAGGGCCTGATACTTATTGTGCGGGACTAAGACACTATCACAAACTAAGATCTAAACTTTGTTTTTTGATTGGATATGAGCACTAGAACTAGACAGGAGTGGCACCAAAGTTTTAGTCCATATTTTCCGCTATTATCCTGAGGATCTAAGCTTTTAGGGTTTTGTTCGTTATGTCTGTGTGACCCTATCTATGAAGTTTTGGTAGTTGAAAGTCTATGAAGATCCATATAGTGTATATTTTGTCTTCAAACCCTATCTTCCATTATGATTTGACTAATTTTGATCAAGAGGGGGGGCTAGTGTGTGTAAGATTCACTGGATATGGATCCACACTCCTTAGGCGTGCACACTTCTTACATACCAATACTCTGAAGAGGGATCAAGCCATATGTAGTTATCCCACTTGATGTGATTTGTGTAATTATGTGTATGAAGAGGTAGAATAATAAATGGATATGCTTGAGGTGGTTAGGGACTGGTGTAAGGATTTAAATAAGCTTTTAAGTGTATTGGTTGCTAGTATGTAGAGAATATGGAAGATTGCTTGAGTAGTCTTGCTTATATTCTTGCTTGCTTAGTGATAATTTCCAACCCCTTTCCAAATTATCTTTGAATGGGATTTTATAAGGATCTATTGGTCATGGGTTAAATGTGCTCACATTAGGTTGATAAGGATAAGGATAGGGAATCGTAAGGAATTGACTATTAGGGCTAGAAATAGACTTGGACAACATCACCGAAAGTGAAAAGGAGTGTCATTGGTGCTATAATCCTATTGTGGTGTTATTGTCTTGAGTAAATGAGACTTGAGGAGATGGATTATTCATGTAAAAATGGGTTTGGCTCAACTGGGATCAAGTTTGGAAGGCTATGGATGACTGAGAATTAGTGAAAAGATGCTTATGAAGGTCATAAGAGAAAGAAAGAGGGACCTAAGGGTTAGGTGTCATTATCCATGCTTAAGTTACCAATTTTTACATTTTATATGATTACATAAACCTTTATAAACCTTAAGTTCTTTGTTCTAACCTCCAAATCTCATTCAAAGCATGAATTTTCACCAGATATTGTAACACAAACTGCCTGTGTGTCCTTAAAATAGGGTATGAATGCAAGAAGACTTATTTGATTTATTTTAAGACTTATTCAAATGTTTTTTTTTACTCCTCCATAATTACTTCCAACATAATTCCTCTTATCCAACCTTCACTATGTTTTAAAACCTTTCTACATGTTTTAACAACATAGTATGCCTGTTACAATAGAATACATGGTTTTTATAAGCTTATTCACTTACATGAAATATTTTAATTTAATCTAATGCTTCTCCAACATTCCTTCTCACCTTATAATCTCTCTCCACTATCTTTATCCCCCTAAAAACTTCAAATCATTTGCTACTTGATCTTCGAAGAAGTTTCTTAAATCCCTTTTTGAAAATAAGGCACTCAGATTATTTCCCTTATTCTTATTTACACTAAATATAGGAATATATGTTATAACTCAAACTTATTTCTATCCCTATAAACCTAATTTACATGTACAATCCTTCACTAGAAGATTCAATACTCATTAGCCTCTTGGCTTCAAGAATAAACATAAAATCTTGATAGTAACTTGTAAAACAAGCACCCACGGTCTGCAATCATGAATTACTAGGTCTAATGGAAACAAAAAAGTAATATGTGCCTTATTACATCATCACCAATATGTTTCTCTATCTATAACTTACCTTGAAATGTTAGACAGTTTTATTCCTCCTTATCATATGAAAACTTCACAGACTTCCTATTACAGTTTGCTTTACATTGTCTTTATCATTTACCTCACGAGGTATTAGTTCTTGTGGAATATTAAAGTATTTAATAATTCAAAATAAAGTTTCAAAACAATATCAAACAAATATAAATAGAAACAACACCTTTCAATATTTTCAACTTCATTTATTCTGTGCTTATATACATTACATCTCTTGTCTCTGGATAGGATACAGAGTTCAAATCCTCTTCTTTCTTCTTATTAATGTATACCCCTACCTCTCCAAATCCTAACTAACTCTCCTAATCTCCTACTCAATCTATTTTATGAGCCTCTAACCTCTATTCCAATCTAAAAACTTGTTATATAACATAAGAAACTAACTTTTTGAAATAACCAACTTTTGATAACTACCTTCAAAAGGCTTACATTCAATATTCTTGGTTTTTGATAATATCCTCAAGTCTTGTACATTAAAAAATCATAATATATCTATCTAGACTCATCATATAACCCTACCATGACATTTTAAAACATGAAACTATTGACCATATAACTAAATTGCTTATAACCTCACTAGATACATTTCAAAATTCAAACTTATGTTTTGGTGGGAAACTCCTCCTAAGCTAAGAACACTCAAGACAAGGCTAACTAATGACTTTAACACTATTCTAAGGTCCTTATAGGACTAATAACACCTGACTAGACTAAAACATATTGAAAAGTGTAACCTTGTTTGATGCCCCTGCATCGTACTCTTGGGGTAAGAAAGAATGGAAATCCAATGATCTATTGTTTACTTCTTTCATGTTTTCCAATTCTTCTCTTTGGGATCATCCAATACGACTAATACTCCATTATGCCTCAAGTACTCCTCTACTTTGCTCTCATGCTTCCCTCTGTCATAAACTAACTTGATTTTTTCTTGGAAAAATTGCTTGCACCACCAACTTTCACTTCATGTGCAATCATTCTTGAAACTTTCCCTATGTCATATTGGCATCCCAACATACTGCTACAACACTTATACTCTCACCTGAACTTGTTTCCATTTTCATACCTAGTTAAAAAACCATGTAAATTTCATGCCTAACTACTATCTCAATAAGTTTCAAGCCTCTACAAGGCTCCATGTCTTCAACCTGATTCATTGCTTCTTGTAGTGTCCTTCTCCATACTCCTTGTCCTCCTTCAAGAGGTCCTCAACTACTGCAATCTGCACTTACTCTTCATTTTCCTTCACTTCATAATGAAAATAATTCTTTATGGCTTATAATTTTACTTTCGACTGATAAACACTCACATAAACAAACTTGCATTCATTTTTCATACCTTTTTTATAGGATTGTACCTCTTGTTCTGAGTCTTTAATGAGGCTTTCAATTGGATCTTCTTCTTTGTCATCTTTAGCACCTAACTATTTGAAACTATATTCCTTATTCTCACTCAAACCTTCCTCATCTATCTCAAGGTGTTACTTATCCTCTTGTTTACTTGGTTTCTCATTAAACCAAAGCTTATCCATCTCCATATTGAGTTGATTACATAGAAACTTATTTTGCCTTCTTTCCTCTCTCATGGCTTGCATCTTTCTTCTCTTCACCAGTAATTTAATTGGCCACTTGAGTTGTTTCTTCCTCATCACCCATCCACATTATGGGCTCTCCATTTCTCTCACTTTTTCTATCATAACCAACAACTTATCCATCTATTGCCTCATCTCTATCATCTCTTTCTCCATATCTATTCTCTTCTTCTCCTTGTGGTAGCTTTCATAAACTTTGCTCTATTTTCTTATTTATCTCTCTTTATTAATATTTTTAAATATGTATAATAAATATTTGGTCTCATCTATAAATATACCTCTCTCTGACAATCCTTCACTCACTTGCCACATCTTGACCTCTCACTGGGTCTATCTCATTCACTATGACGTCACCTAGGTCATTCACTCTTTTCCTTTCTCTACGACACTCTTCTCTCTATTAAATCTCACCTTTGAGATCTCTCTCATGAGCCTCTAAAAATATCTCTCAATCAACAAGCCACACTTGGTTGTAGGGTTGCTACCATGTCTTATCCTTTCATTCACAACTTATCACTTTTAATGAATAAATCAAAAACATCAATTGAAAAAAAAACATAACTTGTACCTTTACTTGCTAACTATCCTTGTCCTTTTCTCAAATAATATTTATTGATATGATACTAAATGATGTAGATCATGGGTCATACATTGATATAGTTGATTTTAATACGTGCACTTTATAAAGTTTTGCATGGTATTTTCACAATCTCCTCTTGGTTATCAATCTCTCTAACATGGTTTGACATCAACCTAATGTATGAGATTAGGCCTAAATTATTTAATTCTCTTTCTAATTTTATAATCTCTAAAGAATACTCTCTTTCCCATATGTCTCTTTTTATACACCCTCTCACTGACCTTCATCCAATTTATACACTATCCTACTCTTGGAGATTCATTATCTCTAAGTCCTTAGAGCTCCCTAACTGTCACCTCTTCTTCTTAACTTACTTGACACACATTTAAGTCTTATATAAGCTTTTGGATCATGATTCACTCATATCATATTGACCCCTCTCCTTATTATTTCTCTAAACTTCTTCAAGAAATTTTGTTCTCTTTTATACTGCTCCTATTAGCCCTTTTTTAAACCAAATTACCTTGTATGGATACGTATGAATTAATGTTAAAAATAAAAACACACATTTTTACACCCTTTATCACCATTGACCTCTCCACAAAGTTTTAGTCTTCCATTCATCTTATAGATACCTCTTTTGGCTTCTATATAGACCTAATTAGGTCTGTCTAGGTATGCTAACACACAGTCTTTGATATCCATACGGAAAGAAACCATACCGATAAAATAATTTCAAAATAATTTCATCTATGACACAATACACAAGAATACAAAATTTCATCTCATTCTACTATTTAAAATAATAGATAATCCACGCTTTCCATTTTATCCCTAAACTAGGGGTTTTAGGCTTGTTATGAGCCTGAGAGGGCATAAAATTGTTTAATGGACATTTAGAGACTTTTATAACTTAAAAAAACCTTTTAAGGTATATATACCTATTTAAAACCTTTATAAACCTTGATTTATTTGTTCTAACCTCCAAATCTTATTCAAAACATGAATTTTTACCAAATACTGTAATAGAGACTACCTGTGTGTCCTTAAAATAGGGTTTGAACACAAGAAGACTTATCCAATGTACTTTAAGACTTATTCAAAGGTTTTTTTTACTCATCCATAATGAATTTATTCAACATACTTCCTTTTATCCAACCTCACCATGCTTAAAAACATTTCTACAGGTTTTGAAAACATATTCTACCTATTAAAATAGAATACAAGGTTTTTATAAACATATTCACTTACCTGAAGATATTTTAATTTAATCCAATGCTCATAAAAAATTCCTTGGTACCTTATAATCTCTCTCCACTATCTTTCTACCCCTGAACACTTCAAATCATTCACTACTTGATCTTTCAACAAGTTTCTTGAATCATTTTTTGAAAATAGGGTACTCAAACTATTTCCCCTATTCTTATTTTCACCAAATACATGAATATATGTTATACACTCAAACTTATTTATATCCTTATAAAACTTATATACACATACAATCCTTCACTATAATATTCAATACTCATTATCCTCTTGGCTTCAAGAATAAACACAGAATCTTGACAGTAACATGTAAATAAAACACCCACAATCTACAATCATGAATTCTTGAGCTAATGGAAACAACACAAGAATACGTGCCTTATTACATAATCACCAATATGTTTCTATATCTATAACTTTCCTTGAAATTTTAGACAATTTTATTCCTCCTTGTCACATGAAAACTTCAAAGACTTCCTGCTACAGTTTGCTTTACACTATCTTTATCATTTACCTCATAGGGTATTGGTTATTTTGGAATATTAAAGCATTTAATACATCAAATTATATTTGAAAAACAATATCAAACAAAGAGAAACAAATACAACACCTTTTAGTATTTTTAGCTTTATTTATTCTGTGCTTATATACATTATATCTATTGTCTATGGATAGGACATAGAGTTCAATTCCTTTTCTTTCTTTTTACTACTCCATACCCCTGCCTCTCCAACTCCTAAATAAATATCCTAGCCTCCTACTCACTCTATTATAAAATCCTCTAACCTCTATTACAATCCAAAAAATTGATATATAACATAAGAAACTAACTTCTGGAAATAACCAACTTTTGACAACTACCTTCAAAAGGCTTACATTCAATATTCTTGGTTTTTGCTAAATTTCTCAAGTATTGTATGTTAAAACACCCTACTATATCTATCTATACTCATCATATAACCCTACCATGACATTTGACAACATGACACTATTGACAATACAAGAAAATTACTTCTAACCTCACTAAATACATTTCAAAAATTCAAACTTGTGTTTTGGTTGGAAACTCCTCCCAAGCCAAGAACACTCAACAAAATCTAACTAATGAATTTAACACTCTTCTAAGGTCCTTATAGGATTGATAACACTTGACTAGACCAAAACACATTGAACTATGTAACCTTGTGTTATGCCCCTGCATCATTGAGCATACCCTATGCAATTTCCATAGTCAAAATCATTATATTATGTATGTTAACACAATTCTAGGGACAATAGATTTACATACAGAAAACACATGGAAGCATCATACTCTCATCCAATGGAATAATTAATAAACATATTAATTAAAAACCTAATATAAGTGCCCAAAGATTGATATTTCTTCATATTATTCATATATATAATATTTTAGATATCTATGCTAGCATCATAATATTTAGATATTTCATTTTATAATGTTTTTAATTATTTTAACATAAATTTTAAAGTGAGTGGGTTCCTTACTTTCCCCCTAATCTCAAATATCAATTAAAATCATTTTAAACAAATTATTTTTAATTTGTTAACTTTAATATTTTAATTGTTAATTTATATTTTCTTTTTTGACTATGTAGAGTTTTTTCATACTTAAGTCATCACTCATTTAGTGTTTTAGTGTGAACTTACATTTACAAACTACTTGATCTGAGTTCAACTCACACTTAAAATTCAATGTCTAATCAGATTTTAAACCATATATGCCACTTCACACATTCAATATGACTAATAAGCTTATAAATAAAATATGTACCTTGACATTTAATATCCCTAATAAGATTCTAAATCATATATACCTCTTTAGTGCATCTTGGAATTAAAGACTAAATTTTATGGTTGACCCTCCCTTATTTTGGATTTTTTGAAAAACTATCCAAAATTTTATGGCTGACGATCTATAAAACAAATTGACTATGTTTTACAACTAAAAAATATAGTCATATGGCCATCAAATTTATTCTTTTTTTGGAATTGACTCTTCAACCTTTGAAAAAATAAATCTTAAGGATAAGAATACATTTCATATCTTGGAATTGAATTTACAACCTTAAAAAAAAAAATTAAAGAAAATAATGCATTTCATATCTTGAAATTTCTTCAAGTGTGATATCTCTCAGCACATATATATGCTAACAGTATCCCTCGGTGTTACATGTAAAATGTTAATTATAAATTTAATTTTGTGATTGTAAATCATATAAACATTTTATTCTTGACAAAAAAATATAGTATTATATATACATTGATAATTATAATTAATATGGCACTATATGAAAATTAAGAAGATATTTCATATTAAAATAAGTGTCATGATGTAGCTTTAATACCTATCATTTAAGAAAATTTTTGGTAAATTATTTAAATGTATGCATGTCTATATGTTTTTGGTATTGAATGATCTTTGGGATCTTATTCTTAACAAAATACCTAGTTAAAATTAATTACCTCGTTGGAGAAGGACCCAACCAAAACAATAGGAATAATAGACAACAAACATTGTATACTTAATTCAAAATATAATAATAATTATTTTTAATAGTAAATATGTGGATGTTGTACATATAGTTAGTATTTTGGATGAATTTTTGTTGGTTGAAACATTAAAAATTTATTATCTTTGAGTACTTTGATAAATTATGTTATTGTTAGAAGGGTTAATTCTATAAATCTCAATCTTCAAAAAAAAATTATAAAGTAGGAATACACATTTCTATGGTGAGGTAGAGCCTATCGTTTCAGGGGATTGTAAAACATAGAAAATAACTATCCAATTTTAGGTGCAAAGCATTTGCATTGCATTGATTCTTGCTTGAAAACAAATATTAATGAGAAGTAAAAATAGTGATATATGTGTCATAACCATGTGCTTATATGTGATTATGATCTACATTTATAGAAGAAAGATTAGCATATTGTCAACCACATATGTACATCGAGCATAATAGTGGGATTTCTTTGTTCCATCCACTTTTAATTTGATTTAGATATCCAAAATATACAATATAACATAAATAAATACATATTTTGAAATAATATATTTAGTAGCTATTGTTTAAGTAAATTTATGGTAGAGTCTATAAATGTATGCATGTATAGGTATCTTTGTGATGCAAGAGCATCAACCTATCTTTGTATATTTTGTGAATATAGCCTACGTAAAAACAAATGATCCTTAAACATGAAGGAAAATGCATTTAAAATAACTAATAAGGTCCTAAATAGCTTAGGGAATCTTAATTAGATGCTATAATGGTGTTTAAATAGCTAGGAAGTGTTATCTTGGAGTCATAGGCAAAATATAGAGTTTCCCTCCAAAACCCATTGTTTGAAAATTTATGAGTGTGGTGATCAGTTTTAAACCTCTTGTAATGAGTCACCAATGTAAATATTTATTGTGAACATGATTTAAAATCTCTATAAATATATTATACCTCATCATCTTATCTAGGAAGAGCATCATGTTGGAAAGAGGCAAAGAAGGCAAGTTGTTGAAGCTTGAGAAGATAGAGGAGATATTCTTGGTCTTTTCTAAAACCATACCAAGTTGAGATAATATTTGTTTCTTCATGATGAATCTTGAACCACCAGCCTAGAAGGATGAAAGGATATAAATCCAAGTCTTAACAATCATTTGGAAGGGGGGATTAAGGCATTTAGACTTGTATATAACAGGTTTGTGTAAAAGTATGCATAGATTTATCAATAGAAGAAGTTTATTTTAATACTAAAGGTTTTTTCCATATGTGAGAAAACTTGTTTATATATCTTTGGTCATATTTCATATGCTCATTATGACTTTAGAAGGAATTCTAACTAGTAAAGCATAAGATAGAGTGTTTAATAAAGGTTTGACAACTAAATGTATAGGTCTACATATATTTCTTATATTTTTCCACATAAACTAAAGGAAGTTAGATTTGGATTATTGGTTTCCAATCGTTTATGACTTTAATAACTAAATTTTAGTACTTTGAGGTAAAGATATGTAACTTGAGATTCATCTTGTCAAACCATTTGAAACTTCACTTATAATTGAAAGAGGATGTCTAGCATATGATCCAACTGGTGTTATAATCTCAAAGACTCTATTGGATGCATTCAAGATCTCAAGGAGTAGTAAATAAAATTAGTCATTATAGCATCAGTGTTATATATACAGTCTTGTATATAGTTTTAGTACAAAATCGTATATCATCTGTAAATCCAAATTGATAAATTTTGCTAAATATCATATTGTGTATCTAGTTTTTCAAGCCAAATTCTCTATATTGTGTATACTACACTAGAATAGTGTGTTTGGTTGTTATCCCAGATAAAATTTTGGATCAAGATACACATGTATAGATTCTCCTACATCACAATCAAAATGGATAAATTGACATCTATCACAAATATATTCACAATGGATATAGTGTTTATGAATGATCAATGAGCTCTTAATAAGTGTATTATGTATGAGAAGGTTGTAGTTATTAGAAATTTCTAATAAACCATTATCTTTTCATTGTCAAATCTCGATTGAATATGACTTGTATGTGCCATTGCATATTGTGATTTCCCTTTGGAATCATTGGGTCTTTTAAAAGGTGGAATGCTTGGCAAAGTTAATAAAATGCCTAAGAAAGTAGTTAAGATGATGGGAAAAGACTACAAGGAATCCATTCTCTTATGATTTATTCAAAATGGTAACTTTTGGGATGATGGATAGGATTGGTAATAAAATGGAACAAAATGGTAATGTTATATGTATGTTTGGTATATTATGATTGCTAATTTCAAGGCAAGAGTCTGCATATTTATTATCTTCCATATTTTTGTAATTGAATAAGTTAATTAATTAACATAATTGAATATATATTATGTTGTGTTTAAAGGATGAATTTCATCTCCACTACATGACTGATAATTTTTATAAAGGGAAATTTTGTAAAGTTGAACAACCACATAGAGGC
The DNA here is from genome assembly GCA_037957365.1 of Torreya grandis. NCBI lineage: Eukaryota > Viridiplantae > Streptophyta > Pinopsida > Cupressales > Taxaceae > Torreya > Torreya grandis. The sequence goes on from JARHVA010001127.1 coordinate 1,707,861, forward strand.
TGAGTTCACTCTACCCTAGTCCCAATCATACAATGAAGAAAAGAGAATGGTTCTATAATAACAGAATATACCTATTTAAAGGTTTCAAGTCTAGTTGATTAAACTATATAACTAATAGAGGACATAACTCCTAAATAAATATAGTAAGAGTTGAAATGGCTAGAATACAAGGTGTAATTCATTAGAGATAGAGATCTAAATGAGTTCATTGTTCTTTTAAGACCAATATAAATAGATATACTTTTTAAAGCTTATATTCCTTTCCATTTGGTCATATACAAACAAGGTAGAATTAAATGGGAATGGATTATCTATTATCAAGAAAGGTCTATTTAAGATTAAAGTGTTCTTAAATGATAAACTAAGAAAGTAAACGAATGTATATCCTTAGATAGTGCTTGAGAGTGGAGATTTCCATCAATTTTGGTATCAGAGCTAAAAACTATCTTGGGAGATTTGATTACAGTTTTGAATATATTTTATTACTTAAATAACATGGTTATTTAGTTGATAATAGTGTCTTTTTCCATAGCTTATTGAGTTGATTGGATAATGAATGCTTGATTTGGTTGCAACTAAGAAAAGTTTGTTCCTATCAGGAAAATAGATATTTAAAAGGTTCTTAGAAACCTTAAGAAAGGTGTGACAAGACAAAAAGGTAAAGGAAATTTGAAAATTTACAAAAAAGTTTAAGAGGATAAGGTAGTCATCAAGTCTATTGATACTTTTAAAGTAAGATAGAGAGTGAGGGAGCTAGTGAAGCTCAGATAAAAGAGCAAAACTAATTTCTTATTGATCCAAGAAGAGAGCTTGGATATGATATGGAGTAAGGTGCAATAGACTTGATTAAGAAAATGAATTCAATGAAGAGAGTATTTGAAAATATGCCTAGGGCAAAGGATTAGCTAAGGAAGCCATTAGTAAGGGAGATGAGAAGAAAGAAACAAGAATAAGACTTCCAAAGGGAAATAATTGAGATAAAGCAGAGGATAACACCAATAAAATTCATGATAGAAAACATGAAGAACCCATGGAATGGATGGGTGATGAAGAAAAGGATAAAATGGTCAGTTAATTAGTAATAAGGAAATAAATAAGACAAAAAATTTGATATGTAATCAAATTAAGAAAGAGTTAATAAAGTTCAATATGAACATGCAGATGGAAGAAGATACTCAATGTGTAGGTATAGAAGTGGTGGAGGAAGATGAAGTCCTTAAGTAAATGGATAGAATCATGAGTGAAGAATATGATGGAGATAAGGCTAAATGCATAGCCTTAACCTTTGAATAAGATCTCCTGAAGGAGATAGAAAATTTTAACAAAAAAGTGATGAAGAATTGCTAATTGAGTAACCAAACAATTTGTTTATCTACCAAAGTGAAGAGCAACTATTAAAATAAATGGTAGACTTAGAGCATTCCATAAATGATGGTAAAAAGGACAATATTTGTCCTAAAATAGAGATCCAATAATTTGACAAATGGGTTGAGGCCATTGAGTCTCAAAATGATGAAATTGATGTTGTGTGGAGAAAGACCTCAAGGTCTCAATTTTTTGTTCATAATATTGCATTGAGTTGTGCTTGTACATGTTTGATAGAAAAGGAGGTGAAGTACATAGATAAAAGAGATATTGTAAGAGATCCAAAAAAAAAATTAAAGTTGATATCCTCATTCAAGAGGATGAACATCTAGAGAAGAAGATTAAAGAGAATAAGAGGCAACATAACATGGCATAGATGGAGAAGATAACAAGAAAGAAGAAATATAAATGTGGGAGAAAGGAACATGTCCATATGTATGAATGGAAAATTGAAAAAAATAATGTTTAAATTATTTTTAGTTATGTCTGGGCATGTAAACAAAGCTCATGAATAGAATCTTGTGAAATATTCTAAGCCCAAGAGTTTGATGCATGAGCATCAACCCATCTTTGTATATTTTGTGAATAAAGCCTATGTAAAGCCAAATAAGCCTTAAACATGAAGTAAAATGCATTTTAAAGACCTAATAATGCCATAAATCAATTATGGATTATTAATTAGATTCTATAATGGTTTTTAAATAGCTAGGAAGTCTTATCTTAGAGTCATAGGCAAAATATAGAGTTTCGCTCCAAAACCCATTGTTTGAAAATTTGTGAGCATGGTGATTAGTTTTAAACCTCTTGTAACGAGTCACCAAGGTAAATATTTATTTTGAACATGATTAAAAATATATAAAAAGATATTATACCTCATCATCTTATCTAGGAAGAGCCTCACGTTGGAAAGAGGCAAAGAAGGTAAGTTGTTGAAGTTTGAGAAGATAGAGGAGAGATTCTTGGTCTTTTCTAAGACCATACCAAGTAAAGATAATATTTTTTTCTACATGATGAAGCTCAAACCACTAGCCTAGAAGGATGATAGGTTATAAAAACAATGCTTATAAATCATTTGGAAGGGGGGATTAAGGCATTTAGACTTGTATATAATAGGTTTGTGTAAAAGTATGTAGAGATTTATCAATGGAAGAAGTTTATTTTAATACTGAAGGTATGTTCTAGATGTGAGAAAAATTGTTTATATATCTTTGGTATTATTTCATATCCTCATGATGAATTTAGAAGGAATCATGACTGGTAAAGGATAAGATAGAGTCTTTAATGAATGTTTTCCAAGTAAATCTATAGGTCTACATATATTTATTGTATTTTTCCACATAAACTAAAGGAAGTTGGATTTGGATTATTGGTTTCCAATCTTTTGTGACTTTAATAACTGAATTTTAGTACTTTGAGGTAAAGATATGTAACTTGAGATTCATCTTGTCAAACCATTTGAAACTTCACTTATAATTGAAAGAAGACGTCTAGCATATTATCCAACTAGTGTTATAATATCAAAGACTCTATTGGGTACATTCAAGATCTCAAGGAGTAATAAATAAAATTATTTATTATAGCATCAATGTTGAATATGTAGTCTTGTATGTAGTTTTAGTACAAAATATTATATCATATACAAATCCAAATTGATAAATTTTGTTAAATATCATGTTGTGTGTCTAGTTTTTCAAGTCTAAATTTTCTAGATTGTGTATACTACACTTGAATAGTGTGTTTGGTTGTTATCCCAGATAGAAATTTGGATCAAGATACACATGCATAGATTCTCCCACATCAGAATCAAAATGTATAAATTGACATCTATCACAAAGATATTCACAATGGATAAAGTGTTTATGAATGATCAATGGGTTCTTAATAAGTGTATTGTGTCTGAGAAGGTTGTAGTTATCAAAAATTTCCAATAAACCATTATCTTTTCATTGTAAAATCTTGATTGAATATGAATTGTATGTGCCATTGTGTATTGTGATTTCCCTTTGAAATCATTAGCACCTTTTAAAAGGTGGAATGCTTGGCAAAGTTAATAAAATACCTACGAAAGTAGTTAAGATGATGGGAAAAGACTACAAGGAATCCATTCTCTTCTAATTTATTCAAAATGGTAATCTTTAGGAATATGGCTAGGATTGGTAATAAAATAGAACAAAATGGTAATGTTATATGTATGTTTGGTATATTATGATTGCTAATTTTAAGGCAAGAGTCTGTATATTTGTTTTATTTCATATTTTTATAATTATATAAGTCAATTTAATGACATAATTGAATATATATTATGTTGTGTTTAAAGGATGAAATTTATCTTTGCTACATGACTGATAATTTGTATAAAGGGATATTTTGTAAAGTTGAACAACCACATAGAGGTTGAGTTCACTCTACCCTAGTAACAATCATACAATGAAGAAAAGGGAGGAATAGACCTGTTTAAAGGTTGCAGGTCTAGTTGATTAAACTATATAACTAATAGAGGACATAACTCCTAAATAAATATAGTAAGAATTGAAATGGTTAGAATATAGGTTGTAATTCATTAGAGATAGAGATCTAAATGAGTTCTTTATTCTTCTAAGACCAATACAAATAGATATACTTTTTGAAGCCTATGTTCCTTTCAATTTGGTCATATGCAAACAAGGTAGAATTAAATGGGAATGGATTATATATTATCAAGAAAGGTCTATTGAAAATTAAAGTGTTCTTAAATGATAAAATAAGAAAGTAAACAAATATAAATCCTTAGATAGTGCTTGAGAGTGGAGATTGCCATTAATTTTGGTATCAGAGCTAAAAACTCTCTTGGGAGATTTGATTATAGTTTTGAATATATTTTGTTACTTAGATAACATGGTTATTCAGTTGAGAATAGTGTTTTTTTCCATAGCTTATTGAGTTGATTGGCTAATGAGTGCTTGAGTTGGTTGAAACTAAGCAAATTTTATTCCTACCAAGAAAATAGATATTTCAAAGGTTCTTAGAAACCTTAAGAAAGGTGTGACAAGGCAAAAATGTAAAGGAAATTTGAAAATTTTCAAAAAAAAATTAAGAGGATAAGGTAGTCATCAAGTCTATTGATACTTTTAAAGTAAGATAGAGAGTGAGGGAGCTAGTGAGGCTCAGAGAGAAGAGAAAAAGTCATTGCTCATTGATACAAGAAGAGAGCTTGGATATGATATGGAGTAAGGTGCATTATAATTTATTAAGAAAATGAAGTCAATGAAGAGAGTATTTGAAAATATGCCTAAGGCAAAGGATTAGCTAAGGAAACCATTAGAAAGGGAGATGAGAAGGAAGAAACAAGAAGAAGACTTACAAATGGAAATAATTGAGATAAATCAGAGCATAACACTGATAAAATTCATGATAGAAAACATGAAGAACCCATGGAATGGATGGGTGATGAAGAAAAGGATAAAATGGCCAGTCAATTTAGTAGCAAGGAAAAGAAATAGGACAAAAAATTTGATATGTAATCAAATTAAGAAAGAGTTAATAAATTTAAATATGAACATGTAGATGGAAGAAGATACTCAATGGGTAAATTGGCCTCAATTTTTTATATCTGACTTTGATTTTGATGTTGTAAGTGTAGGTACATAAGTGGTGGAGGAAGATGAAGTCCTTAAGTCAATGGATAGAATAATGAGTGAAGAATATGATGGAGAGAATGCTAAATGCATATCCTTAACTTTTTAATAAGATCTCCTGAAGGAGATTAAAAAAATTTAACAAAAAAGTGATGAAGAATTGTTAATTGAGCAACCAAACAAGTTATTTGTCTACCAAAGTGAAGAGAAAATATTAGAATAAATGGCAGCCTTGGAGCATGCCACAAATGATGGTAAAGAGGATAAGATATTTCCTAAAATAGAGATACAATAAGTTGAAAAATGGGTTGAGGCCATTGAGTCTCAAAGTGATGAAATTGATGTTGTGTGGAGAAAGACCTCAAGGTCTCAAATTTTTGTTTATAATATTACATTGAGTTGTGCGTGTACATGTATGATAGAAGAGGAGGTGAAGTACATAGATAAAATAGATGTTATAAGAGATCAAAACAATAAAATTAAAGTTGATATCCTCATTCAAGAGGATGAACATCTAAAGAAGAAGATTAAAGAGAAGAAGAGGCAACATAACATGGCATAGATGGAGAAGATAACAAGCAAGAAGAAATATAAATGTGGGAGCAAGGAACATGTCCATATGTATCAATGGAAAATTAAATAAAACAATTTTTAAAAGATTTTTAGTTATATTAGGGCATGTATATAAAGCTCATGAATAGAAGCTTGTGAAATATTCTAAGCTGAAGAGTTTGATGCAGGAGCATCAACCCATCTTTGTATATTTTGTGAATAAAGCCTATGTAAAGCTAAATGAGCCTTAAACATGAAGTAAAATACATTGTAAAGACCTAATAAGGTCATAAATAGATTAGGGAATCTTAAGTAGATGCTATAATGGTGTTTAAATAGATAGGAAGTCTTATCTTAGAGTCATAGGCAAAATATAGAGTTTCCCTCCAAAACCCATTGTTTAAAAATTTGTGAGCATGGTGATCAATTTTAAACCTCTTGTAATGAGTCACCAAGGTAAATATTTATTGTGAACATGATTTAAAATATCTAAAAAGATATTATACCTGATCATCTTATCTAGGAAGAGCCTCACATTGGAAAGAGGCAAAAAAGGTAAGTTCTTGAATTTTGAGAAGATAGAGGAGAGATTCTTGGTCTTTTCTAAGACCATACCAAGTTAAGATAATATTTGTTTCTTCATGATGAAGCTTGAACCACCAGTATAGAAGGATGATAGGATATAAAACCAAGGCTTAGAAATCATTTGGAAGGGGAATTAAGGAATTTAGACTTGTATATAATAGGTTTGTGTAAAAGTATGTAGAGATTTATCAATAAAAGAAATTTATTTTAATACTGAAGGTATGTTCTATATGTGAGAAAACTTGTTTATATATCTTTGGTCTTATTTCATTTCCTCATGGTGACTTTAGAAGGAATTATGAATGGTAAAGCATAAGATAGAGTCTTTAATGAAAGTTTTCCAAGTAAATATACAGGTTTGCATATATTTCTTGTATTTTTACACATAAACTAAAGGAAGTTGGATTTTGATTATTGGTTTCCAATCATTTGTGACTTTAAAAATTGAATATTAATACTAATGTAAAGATTTGTAAATTAAGATTCATCTAGTCAAACCATTTGAAACTTCACTTATAATTGAAATAGGACATTTAGCATATGATCCAACTAATGTCATAATCTCAAAGACTCTATTGTGTGCATTTAAGATCTTGAGGAGTAGTAAATGAAATTAGTTATTATAGCATTGGTGTTGAATACATAGTCATACATGCAGATTTAGTACAAAATCCTATATCTACAAATCTAAATCGACAAATTTTTCTAAATACTATGTCGTGTGTCTAGTTTTTCAAGTCTAAATTTTCTATATTATGTATATTACATCGAAATAGTGTGTTTGGCCATTATCCTTGATAAAAATTCAAATCAAGATACACGTGTATAGATTGTTATATGCCAAAATCAAATTGGATAAATTGGCATCTGTCACAAAGATATTCACACTTTCAACACCATAATATCTAATCTTTATGTCGAAAGATCTATAGGTGGAATAAAATAACATGTTATAAGTTTTGCCACCAGGCTAACAATCATTAAATTTTTAGGACGAGTCAAATCTTACATTCATTCAATTGGTTTGAATGTTAGATCATGGTCAAGTTTGAATTTAACAAAGTGTTTATGAATGATTGATGGGATCTTAATAAGTGTATTGTGTATGAGAAGGTTGTAGCTATCAAAAACATCCACTAAACCATTATCTTTCCATTATCAAATCTTGATTAAAGATTACTTGTATGTGTCATTGCATATTGTGGTTTCCCTTTGGAATCATTTGTATCTTGTAAAAGGTGGAATGCTTGGAAAAGGTAATAAAATGCCTGAAAAAGTTGTTAAGATGATGGGCAAAGACTACAAGGAATCTATTCTCTTCTGATTTATTCAAAATGGCAATTTTTGGGAAGATGGTTGGAATTAGTAACAGAACAAAATTATAATGTTCTATGTATGTTTGGTTTGGTATGATTCCTAATTTTGAGGCAAGAGTCTGTGTATTTATTTTCTTTCATATTTTTTTAATTCAATAAGTTAATTTAGTAATAGAATTGTGAACCAAATTTGGGATACTTACAATATTATCAAATGACAATAAAACACCCAAAATATAGTGACACCAATAAGAAAGGATAGAGAAGATAAATCCAAACCAATGGAACATTCTTACCATGCTCTTTGCCTTCTCATGCCTGCATCCTAGGATTTGAATGCATATGATTTAGACTCAGATTGACAAAGTGATAACTTAATTTTGGATTGTTGATGGATGCTTGATGATTTGCAATAGGATTTCTAGAATTATTTTGGCATGGTTTCCCTATCATTCTTCTTCATGGTTTGAGGATGGAGGGAAGGTTTGTTAAATTGAGGAAGAAAGGGAAGATCAAGGGCTCAAATTCAAACTTGGGCCTTTGAGATCTATGGTCGAGGAATTTCCATGGAAATCTCTAGAATAGGAAAATTCTAGAGGAAGGGGGCTTAAATTGGAGAGATTTCTATAATCCTCCAATTCTTTAAACCTCCCCATAGGGTTTAGGGTTATAAGGAAGGCTAGTGTAGGGTGGTGGGTGGGTAGTTGGGATTTTCTTGAATTTAAATTGGCTAGTAGGATTAGGGAGTAGGCTAGTAGGTGATGGGGGTTTATTAGTGGTTTAATGAGAAGATTAATTAGGTTTAGGATGGGTTAAAGGTTATATGGGACATAAGAATGGGTATGGGATTTATGTTAAGTGTTAGTATGACTAGGAAATGGGGTAATTAGGCCAAATTAGTGGGGTGAGCATATTTTAATGCATACAAGAATTAAATATATATTTTGTTATGTTTAGTAGATGAAATTTATCTCTACTACATAATTGATAATTTGTATAAAAGAATGTTTTATAAAGTTGAATAGCCATATAGAGGTTGAGTTCACTCTTCCCTAGTAACTATTATACAGTGAAGAAAAGGGAATGGTTTTAAAATAAAATAATAAACCTATTTAAAGGTTGCAAGTCTATCTGATTAGACTATATAAATAATAGAGGACATAACTCTTAAAGAAATATAATAAGAATTGAAATGGCCAGAATATAAGATGTAATTCATCAAAGACAGAGATCTAAATGAGTTCATTTGTCTTATAAGACCAATAAAAATAGATATTCTTTTTGAAGCCTATATTCATTTCAATTTGGTCATATAAAAACAAGGTAGAATTAAATGGGAATGGATTATCTATTGTCAAGAAAGGTCTATTGAAGATTAAAGTGTTCTTAAATGATAAACTAATAAAGTAAACAAATGTATACCCTGGGATAGTGATTGAGAGTGGATATTGTCATCACTTTAGTATTGAATTATATTTGTACTCTTGTTCTTAAATAAATACTTAATAAAAATTAAATACCCCACTACGGTAAGTCCTAGCCAAATTTTTTGGAATAGTAGACTACAAACATTATAGATTTAATTAAAAATGTAATTATTATTCTTTTTATAGTGTATATTTGGATGACACACATATCTTTGGTATTATAGAGTAATTTTATATGGTTGAAACTTATAAAATCTATTATCTTTGAATACTTTTGTGAGTGAATATATTATTAGAAGGGTTGATGTTATAAATCTCAACCCTCAATATAAATTTAAAAAGAAGGAATACACATTTTTGTAGTGAAGTAGAGCCTAACACTTCAAGGGAATTTAGAACATAAAAAAATAACTATCTAATTTTAGATGTAGATCATTAGTATTGTTCTAATTCTTAATAGTATATATTTAGATGTCATACATATTATTGGTATTTTAGAGGTATTTTAGTAGGTTTAAATTAATAAAAAAAATTATCTTTGAATACTTTGGTGAATTAATATATTTTTAGAATGGCTAATATTATAAATCTCAACCATCAAAAGAAACTTAGAAATTAAAAAACACATTTTTGTGGCGAGGTAGAGCCTAGTACTTAAAGGGAGTGTAGAACATTGAAAACAACTATCCAATTTTAAGTGGAGTATTAGAATTGTATTTATTATTGCTTGAAAATAACAATTAATGAAAATAAATCATTAGTGATACACGTGTCATGACCCTTTGCTCAAAAATGACTATGATCTACATTTCTAAAAGAACTATTTACATATGATCAACTAAGAATCAAGCACAACAGAATTCATTTGTTCAATCCACTTTTATTTTGATTGAAATACCTAAAATATAAAATGCAGCATAAATAAATAATTAAATATTTTGAAATGATAATTTTAGTACATATCATTGAAGGAAATTTATGGCAGTCAATAAATGTATGCATTTGCAAGTTTCTTTGGTATTTAATGATATTTGGTATCTTGTTCTTAACAAAATATTTAATAAAATTAATTACCCCACCATGGTAAGTACCATAAAAAAATAAGAATATTACACTACAAACATTGTACATTTAATAAAAATATAATAATAATTATTTTAATAGTATATATTTGGATGTTGTATACATCAACACATCAATGGTATTTTGGATGAAATTTAGGAAGTTCAAACTTATAATATTTATTATCTTTGAAAACTTTGTTGAATTAATATATTGTTAAAAAGGTTAATGTTATAATTCTCAACCCCTAAAAGAAATTTAGAAAGTAGGATGACACATTTTTGTAGTGAGGTAGAGTCTATCACTTTAAGGAACTGTAGAAATTATTTTTATATATATATATATATATATATATATATATATATATATATATATATCCAATTTTAAATACAAAGCATTAACATTATGTGGATTTTTGCTAAAAAATTACTACTAATGATAAAGAAAATAATAATAATATAGGTGACATAACCTTGTGCTTTGATGTGTTTATGATCTATATTTCTAGAAGAAATATTAACAACTATCTAATTTTAGGTGTAGAGCATTAGCATTGTGTCAATTATTAATAGTATATAGTTGGATGTTGTTGATATCATTGGTATTTTGGAAGAATTTTAGCATGTTGAAACTTATTAAATTTATTATCTTTGAAGACTTTGTTAAATTATTATATTTTCATAAGCATTAATGTTATAAATCTCAACCCTTAGAAGAATTAGAAAGCATGAATACATAATTTTGTGATGAGGTAGAGCCTAACACTTAAAGGAAATGTAGAACATAGAAAATATCTATTAAATTTTAGGTGTTTAAAAATAACATTTTTTTATTCTTTCTTGAAAATATCCATTTATGAGAAGAAAGCAATAATGATATAGGTGTCATAACCCTTTATTTTAATGTGCTTATAATATACATTTCTAGAGTAACTATTAACATATGATCAACTACAAATGTACATCAAAAAAAATGGTGAGTCCGTTGTTCCATACATTTTAAGTTTGATTGAAATATCCAAAAAAATATAAATAACTAAATTTTTTGAAATGGTAGTTTTTTCATTTATCCTCAGTGGATGTTTGGAAAAGATGAGATGAAAATTAGAAAAAATATCTAAGTATATAAGCTTAAAATATGTATACGGGAAAAGGAGAGCCAATAAATTATATCATGTCTTAAATAGTTAGTATTCATGGATTTGTTAAATTTTAAAAAAAACTCTGCATTTATCTTACCACCAATGAAAATTTACTATTACTTGCCATCAGGTACTAAAAATGCTTAACATAGATCACAATAAATGATAATTAAAAAACCATTTATTTTTCATATAAACATGTAATATAGATCATATTAAAGGAGTATGATGTACAGTTGAAATAATAATTATATGGAAATATAAATGAGATACTTTTACATTATTACAATTTTAAGGATTTGAGACTCTCTTCCTCAGGGTTTCATTTGAAAATTTATTTTCTTGTTTTCATATTTTCATAGCAGTCATATAAAAATGAAATTAATATTAGAAGCCCATCCAAGGACTTTAAATGAAAAATAATAACAAATTTTAACCATCTTTGTTCCCAACGACCACTCTCAAATGTGATGAGTACGATGACCAACTATTTAAAAGCCCCATAAGTAGTTATCACATGTGAGTTGTTGATCTAGCTGACGATGGGGCTAAGTTATTGTGTTAATCTAACCATCCTCCACTGCACCCTATATATTAGACTAGATGGCCCTCCACCACTTATCTATAAGTTTCACCACCTGACAATAAGCTTCAAGACATGTATTCTCGCTTAGCATCTAGTCTTTTGCCATCTCCACCCCTATAGATATATGGCCTTGCCAACTAGTCATTTTACATGTCAATGACATCCTTAACATCTCAATGATATCCTTTCCATAGATTTTCAATCAATGCTATATCAATTAGATAATATAATATGGCATTACCACGTGCTCCTAATGGCCGATGGGGATTTGGGTTGCTTTCCTTGCTAGACACATGTGTGGGAAGTATCATTCTGAAATCATCTTCAGTTTTCCAATTCACTCAAGTTCAACCCATTTGCTTTATATCAATTATTGTGTTGGATAGATTCAATCCTTATCATTTCTATATTGTTAATTCTAAATCTAATTGTAAGGGAAGTTGGCATGTGTATCCCCTTTTTATTAGAGTATTTATAATATTATGAGGACATGGTTCTAAAATGGAATTCTAGAGTATATTTAAAACTCCACCACAACATATGTTGGTGCTTCTGTGGGGCACTCATAGGTTTAGTTATTATACTTAAAATATATCATATAATGCAATTCACATGTTCTAATTTTATCCATAGATTGGAGGCTAATAACACTCTTTAATACTTGGAAATTAATAGCTCTACAACAAGTTCATAGTTTTGTCTTACCACTAGATTTGTCCTATCTTTTTTTGTTGTAATATGTAAATATCTAAATTTGGTAGAAACCTTGTTTCATAATAAATTTAGGAAAATTTTCGTATATAGATCTCAAACTATGAACTAAGTACTTAGTGGCACATTTTTTTGGTCTTTTGATTATCTTAATAATTATATTTGGCTACATGTCACCTTTATATTATCATCTCTAGCTTTTCTTGCTATATTACAAAGACCTCTGGCCCTCCCTTTCACCCTGGAGTCTTTTTAAGTTTTATCAATTCCACCATTTATGGTTAGTATCAAATATCACTACTAACCAAAGATTATAGAATTCACCCAGTCACTTTTTTTATTTTATTTTGGACACATTTCACTTTATAACCATTATTTTGACATGTTTCAACTTTTGGTCAGCTTTGCATGCCACTAGGTCTTTAATTCAAAGATAGAGACTCCTATATATACAAAACTATTGTAAGTTATTTGGGGACAAGAATATTTCATTAATATCTATAAAATATTACATATTGTAAATATATTAATAATAGAGTTGATTTTGAAGTTTACAAAAGGTTATTTACATCTGCATGCTTTTACCACAGATTAGATAGGAGAAAGAACATTTATGCTTGTATCCAAAATTACACACATACACATTAATGAGAAAAATACATTAGAGTTTAAACCCTCTTTAGATTATTTTAAATTTATTCTAGTGCTTGGTTAGTCAAAAGAGATTGACCAAGGTCAATCCAACTCAACCCTTTCACCCAACACCTACATTTGATATCATATTACTTGTGAAAAACTAGGGTTTGAACATACAAGTGCACCTTTATGATTATATTAGTTTTAAAAGGAATAAATGTACATTATAGGCACATGAAAATCACCCCAAAATATAATACTATCTCAATATGTGTAGGGTTAGTGCCAACTACTATAGGTAAGTATCAATTATAGATATTGACCTAACTTATCAAAACCAACTAGGAGAAAATAGGTGAAAATGAACCATACACAAGGAATTTAGACAATATTGAGGCATGGATTTTAGTCAATCATAACTCTAAACAATGTGACAAATAAGTTAAGAGTCTTATTCCCTCTTGGTGTACATTTATTTCTATATTTTAGCCTATATACCGACCATAGTGCAGATCGGTTTTTGAATACTTGTATATATTATGTAAATAAGAAATAATTTATTATTTTAATAATTTCTATCCTATTAGGGTTGCAAACCCAAATTAGAGAAAAACATATTGGTGAACCCAAATATTGATCAAACCATCCTTCCAAAGTTTTAGATTTTTTGTCCATTGGTTTCAAATCTCATTTATGATTTCCATATACAAAAATATGTTTTTTAGATTTGTTGTCCTAGGGTGTTAGATTTGATTTTTTTTATCTCTATACACAAAGAGTATTCTCACCTTTAGCCTTAGTCTCTCCATGCTTTTTCACTTATTTGTATTAGGGATTTCTTATATTGAAATATCTTGTTTAAAGCCAAATAAATCAAACATGGATAATCAATTAGAAATACCAAATGAATCTCATGACGTGGACTTCTTATCATCTAGAAACCCCATCCCTTATGTGCATGATAATGCATGGAATAATAGACAAACATGTGTGATTAATGATGCTAGTTATATATATGAATACTATGCTTGTCATGATTAAAATTATTATTATGGATGTGATTCTAATTATGAAAAATAATAGGGTTATTAAGATAGTGAAGACTGTAGTGATGAATAAAATGAATACACTAATTCTAATATCGAAGAGCCCACTTCCCCTACATCTTCCTTACATATTATTTAAATAATACACTAGAATTATATGAAAAAAATAGTAATTGATATATTGATATTACTAACATATCATATGTGCTAAATAGTGAATATTCTCTCTCTAATACACCTAATTTATCTCTCAAATTTTCTACTAAACTTCATCTCATTAATCATTCTAAAATTCAAAGGCTTAAGATCTACATAAAAATGGAAAAAGAATGTGAAAAATCCTCTCTATATAAATGAAAAAATAAAGTGAAACTCCTCTCTCTAGAAATGACAAAATAAGGTGTAATTCTTTCTCTCTATACGTGGAAAAATAAAGTGAAACTTCTCTATCTAAAAATGGAAAACAAAAGTGAAATTCCTCTCTATAAATATAAAAATAAAATAAAATCCATTGTATACCTCTATAAATACTAAATTATACAAACACATGTTATGGGTGTGTCTCTTATTATTGAATACAATGTCAAACACATCTTTTATTGAAAAAATTTGTATTGAACCTCCATGTAATGACAATGTAATTATATGAAATGATACATATTCAGAATGTGAATCTATGGAAGATAACTTTACACATGAATGTGACTACTCCTCTCAAATTATGCTCAATATAAAAAATATTACGCCTAGACCTCCTTCACCCATTTGTAATAGTGTACCTATGGAAACCTACAATAATAAGATTCAACCATTGAACAAACTTATTAAGGATATTAGCATGCCTTCCCAAAAATGCATCTCATTAATGCATGATATAGGTTATTTGAAATAGAAAATGCATCATATAACCTTAAAAAATAAAACATATAATGCTTGGGTGGATTAAAACATTATTTATGAAAACCCAACTATGTGTAATATTCTAAAAGCACCATTACCCTGTAACTTTCTCATGCCTATATTTCATATGTTTGATGGAAGTAGTGACCATTATCTATATATTTGAGAATTTAAATAGTTTATGGATAAATATGATGGTAGTTATAATTTAATAAAAGTATTTCCAAAAAAAATAATTATAAATTCTTTGGACTGGTTTCAATTTTTGTCTAGTGTGTCCTTACACTCTTATTTTGAGTTATAAGAGCCATTTTTAATGCAATAAATTTATAATAAGAGGCCTAGAGTTACATATGAATGTTTAACTTCTTTTCATAAAAGAAAATCAGAGTTGGTTTTTGATAATATTTTGTAATTAATGACTTGTATGCACCAATTGATATATCAACCAATATATTTGGAAACATAATACATAATTTTTAGGGGCCTCATTTATCCTCTCAAAGTAAATCTGATTTATGACACTTATGATTCATTTCGATCTCTTTCTAATAAGTTTCTCACCCTTGAAGAGGAATTGATACCTAATCCAAATCTAAATAAGGCACATGAATACATTAATTTATATAAAAAAATATCCACACAAGGAATCTAACAAAACTATTCCACTTTCTAAGACAAATATTATATGATCAAGGAAAGTCAAGTCAAGGTTCTAAATAAAGGGAAATAATCAGTTTACAAAGCAGTACCCAAATGAATAAATATACCTTCAATAAGCAAAAACCATTCAGTTTTGATTATTTCAAAGATCGACACATGATATTTTACATACATTATTGGAAAATAAGTTAAACACTCTAATTCTTAATTATTATCACCCTCATTATCTTGCGAGATTAAAAGGCAAACCATTTTGAATTTATCATGGTATTAATGGACATCAATAAAATTATTGTTACGTATTGTGATAAAATATTACACAACTCATGGATATAGGGGTTATTATATTTGAAATTTTTGATACTTTCTCAATAATATCCCCTTCTCTGTCTTCTTCTACTAGTCATTGATGAAGACTAAGACATCTCACAGTGACGAAGACTGAGACATCTCACAGTGTTCCTACAAAGAAGCAAATGGCTCACCAAACTTCTATAGATGATGTTTCAAGGATAATATCTTCTTCTAGTTCACGAAGACTGAGACATCCTACCATCAATTATCTATCCCATTATGTCATCCATGGTCACTTGAGATCTAAATAAAAAATAACCTAGATAAGGAAAAATTGCAAATAATAAGGCACAATATAGTGTTGACACAGTTACATCTCATTCCAAACAAGTATTTATATTAAAAGTAAATCAAAAATATAAAGATCAATAGAAATGAAAACCTAACAGTATCTCACAACAACACTATAAGAAAAGAATTCATTTGATTTGTTCGACAACATGATCATCAACTAGCTTCATAGGATTATAGTAATTTATTATCACCTAGTGGATGGGGAAATCATTGTTGAGAATAAAGGATAACACACAGTACTATGGATCAATGTCCCCAAACATAAAACCATTAGAAATCATAACTAATATAAGCTTGTACATAAACACAAATTAAAATAATGTGATATCAAATGAACCATTATATTTATACAAACATGAGATATCAAATGAAAAAAATTAAACACAAAAATTAAAACCATATGTGGTTATGCCAATACAAACTCATTTGATACAAAAAAATTAACTCAACATATATAATCCAATAAAAGTTTCACTACAATATAATTCAATTAAAAATGAGGCAACATCCCTGATTCATATGAATCATAACTATCTCTACACTTACTAGATCTAGAAGTAGAGGCTTTGTTATCTCCTATGTGCCCTTGAGACTGGGATCTATTTAATCTCACATGTTCCTAAAAACTCCTAATTGAAAAATATTCTATGCATTATCCACATATAGATCATTGAATCGATATAAAATATCCCTCGATATATAACTACTGCTCTCAAGAGTAAGTACTGGTTATTTATCTAGATCTACCTATAGAGCATCCCATTCACCCACAACTACAAGAAACATTGTGGTAGCAATGGAAACATGGTAAAAAGGGGTGAATTTACACTAATAATGTTATCCACCATCCTAATTATTCCATTATTTACTATATTAAAAGGAATATCTTATGTCAAGGTATGAACATATGTGTATACCATAGTAGCCTAGTCCTCATCACTTGCACCATAAACATGAAAAGTATACACAATATTGGCAGTTTATAAATAAAATTAAAGACTCAAAAATATATTCAAAAGTATGTGTGTGTGTGTGTGTGTGTGTGTGTGTGTGTGTGTGTGTGTGTGTGTGTGTGTGTGTGTGTGTGTGTGTGTGTGTGTGTGTGTGTGTGTGTGTGTGTGTGTGTGTGTGTGTGTGTGTGTGTATGTATATATATGTATACACACACACACACACACACACACACACACACACACACACACACACACACACACACACACACACACACTTATGCGTGGATATGAAAATAGATATAAAATCAACTGGATCTGGCTATGGGAAAACCTAACCTACTCTTACACCTCATCCATCTCCTCCTCCCTAAGCCTGGGGCATGATAACTAGATCCACTAAAATGATAAAAATGATAGGAAATTTCAATTCTATCTACCTTTGAGTGCACTATGAAGTACATCCCACATCATCCATATCAATAGCCACAAGCCGAGGATCCTCATCCCCATAGGTAAAGGTGTTATATTTGCACCACTAGACCTGGGCCTATCACCTACATGATGAGTAGAACTCGTGGTATGTGTCTAAGGGTATGACATTGGATGGACATATGATTGGATGCCAAATGAATGAATTTTTATATTAAAATTATTTAGAAAATGAATTATTTAAATTTAAACCAATTTTATTAATCAATTAGGTCTATGCTAGTATGGACAAAATTATTTTAATGAAATTGGACTAGTAAGTCTAATTGGTCTTTGGCAAGTGAAATTATTGTATTTATTTGTTAGTTGGGTTTAAAAAATTGACCATGTTGTGGGGGTCCTCACAACTTGATGTAGAGAATCACCAAGTAACAAAGAAGTTATTATGTTTGAAAGTATCAAAATGACCATATTTGGTCTTGTTTAGGTGTGAGGGGTCTTATAGGGTCCCGTAGAAGGTAGTGGATTCATTAGGAGTCTTTTTTAAGGTGTTTTTATCTCTCTAGATATTTCCCACAAAAATGCATAATTTAAAATTTTGAATTTTGTGACTAGGCTAGAATGGTATTTTGGATCTTGTGAAGAATGTAAAGGTTGGTAAATGTTTGTCATGGGTCCATATAGGTCCTAGAAGGTATTAGAGTTTTTTTTAGAGGTGTTAAATGTGAATAACATGTAAAATAAACAATGTGATCAAGAATATTTATTTTTAACTACCACCTACATGGGATATGGCCTTGTAAAGAGAGTTTTCTTGTATGTTGGTGTGTTAAAAAAGGGAAAATGCAAGTGAAGTTAGTGTGTGGTAGGAGAGAAGCAGGATAGAGGAAACTAATAGGAGACATAGGTGAAGTGAAGAAGAGAAAATAATTTTAATACTTTGTATGCCTTTGCATAAATTTTGTGCATGATTGTTTGTATGTAATGAGCTTAATAAAGTAAAGAAGGGTTTGAAAGTATTTGTGTGTTGCCATGAGATTCATGGTATGTGAGCAATATTGATTTGTTGTTTTATTTTTATGAAATGGATTCACATAAGAATTTTTAGACAAGAATGATTTCCCCTTCAACACAATCCATTTAGGATCAATTCTACTCATGTACAATCAATAAGATCAAGCTAGTAAGTTGACACAATCAAGAAAGAAGAACCTAGAGATCTCTCAAATTACATGCTATAGATTTATTATGACTATTAAAAGCTTGAGAAACAATGGAGAGGTTGTAATAATTTGGTATATACCCTAATCAAGCTTCATTCAATTGAGAAGTGCAAGATTCATCTCCAAACCTTCCATTTCATTAAGATAGTCCTATGAGAAGTAACACAAAATTCTAAAATAGTGCATATTGAAGCCTTTTAAAGATTGTTCAAGGATAAATGACTATTTGAAGAGGTGAAAAGAGTTGTTACAGACCTATTCTAGGTTTTATAAGGCTTTGAAGTAGTCTATAACTCTTTTAAACCCTTTTTGTATGCCCTTAGCCACCTACATGCCTGTTAAACCTAAACCTAGGGTTAAAAAATAGAAACTCAAATAAATTTTGATTCCACCCTCAAAAAATGATGAAACTTTGTAATATATGATATTTTTAGGTTATATATAGGATTAATGATTTTTTAGGTTGATTCATGATTGAACAATATGGTATTTAGAACTATGTGTTTGTAATAGGCCTAAAGAGACCTAATTGACAAGGAGGGTGTAGGAGAAAAGGTACTTCCATTCAGATTTATAACTTGAAACTTTGAGTGAAGTTTAATTAGGATAAAGTGTATCCTAAAATAGTCTCATTTTTCCAATAACCCATGTATATCTCTTAAACCTACACGCTTTATACAAAAATAGGGTTACAAGAATCTATGCTTAGAGGATGAAAAGGTGGATTGTTCCAATAAGACAGGGAGTGAATTTATGAAAATTAGGTAGGTAAGGATGGTGTTTTAACTAAGGGTAATGAGAATGAAATAAAATATGATAGGTTCCATGTTCAAGAAGGAGGTCTATATCTAGAGACCTAGTACAAGTGAATCAAGCCTAATTAGGCCTAGTGGAGAGGAGAGAAGGTAAGTTGGGTTATAAGAAGTCATAGTAAAGGTGAGAATGCAGAGGATGATGATGGATGATATCTCATTAAGAGAGAGATGAATACCATATTTACAAAGAGGACTATGCATTCTCAAAGAGGATTAGTAGCCTAGTGAAGACAAGTGAGAGAAAGGGTGTCAATACAAGTAATGTACTTGCATGACAAAGAAAAGTCAGAGATGATTGAATGCAAAAAAGAGAAAAAATGACCCCCTATCCCTTGGTTGGACAGGGTTTAAACCCAGACTAGATAGAGGGGAAGATTTTTGCCCCTACCTTTGTAGTTGGGGATAAATCCCCGAGTAGGCCTAACAGGCCCCCACTCATGGTCATTAGGGTTCAAATCATGACTAGGTCATGTGGGGAACATTTGACTAGGTGTTTTAATTATTTTTAAAATAATAATTTTTAATTAATTGAATTGATTTAAATTTAGTTAATTAGTTTTTTATTAAATTTTTTTAGAAAATTTAATTTGTTTTTAATTACTTTTAAATATTTTTAATTATTTTTTAAGAAAAATTAATTCACTAAAAACCTAGTTACAATTACCGACTCTCATTTAACACTGAAGTTAACCAAATGTTTTTCCACCATATCTTTTACCTCAGAGGTCCATTTTCAGTGTCATCAGTTACGTTGGGAAGTTGGTTTTATCCCCATTGTCATGGCATAAGTAATACATAGGATAAGTGCACAGCCTAAAACCTGTTAGTGTTTTCCTCTCATGACTTTTTTTAAATATAAAGTTGCTTCCTTAATGAGTTTGATGTCTTTTGCTCTTACCAAGGAAATAACATGTTTTATTTGTTGTTTTTGTAGGAAAAAGGAGTGCAATGTTCAAGGTGGGTGAAGCTCATTTAATGTTTGCAACTAAATTTTGGAGAAAACATTATTTCCTCCTTTGGACTTAAATTATATTTAAGACTAGCCAAATGGCTTTGAAAGAGCTGATTCAATTTGTATAGAGGCTAGAATAGAGGACCAAACATTTTACTTATACAATTTCATACTTTCTTAATAAGATTTTCTTGTGGGTAATATTTTTCTAAGAACATCTATGTATTCAAATTGATTATGGTGGATTGATAAAAATTACATTTCAAGTAATATCTTTTAATCAAAGGCTATGGAGATTTTGTTTATTACCTACGCATTTATATGGCGGTTGTATTCTTCTTATTCATAGTTGGGTTACTCTCAGACTCTTGCATCATCTTTTTTTAGTGGTTGTGCGAATATTGGTCATGCAAAAGATTCATTTTATGGGTTTAGTCTAACCAAACATATCATATTTGTGTTCATTGTAAAATAGGCTCACTTCTTTCCTCTTTTCCCTTACCTTTTGCTCTTTTTTATCAATATGTTAGAGTGGGTTTAAAATAGATCTAAAATTGCAATCTTTGTTTACAAGTTTCATCTTGATTGTAAAGTTATTTGTTTTTGTTTATGCACTATTGAATATATGAAATGAAATGAATGATTTTGAATTGACTACATTTTATATGCTAAATCTAAATTACTGATTTTCTAGGTAGTTTATGTACTTTGTTGTCCTTGTGTACTTAAACCTCATATTAAAAAATCAACAGACTTGCATTATCTTTCCTTTGTTAAATCCAACAAAAAAAAGCCCTTTAAAATGGAATACTTACACATTAGCCAACTAGGTTATCCAGTATGCCATGACCTAGTGATATAGACTTTGGAAAGATTTTACCTCCTTTGAGGATAGGTTGGATGGTCCCCGTTTTGCCTAAATTGGTGTGTTAAATGACCCATCAACAAACTGGTTATAAAAATAGGTAAGAAAATATAAATTATGAAAAATTGGGTGATCAAAATATAAGTAACCCCACCATTGTGTAGATCTAAATAAATAGGCAAAGTGAAAAAATTGCCCTCTTAAGCTTCACAAATCAAAATTAATGATCCCAAAATAACTATACTTCAAACAAGATTCCCAATGGTGAAGGGTTAGCCCTTGGGGGCTAAAACAACCGACTGGGTAGTCACATGGCAGATTGTCATTACTAGTGGCTAACTGTTGGTGGTTAGGCACAAGTAGTCACATGTCACGGTCTATGAATCTAAGGGAATGGGTGGTCCTATGGGTCAACAACAACATGACTAGAGGCATCAAGGGGTTGGTGGCAGATCCAACAAAGGTAGTGATGACATAGGCATCCACATGGGTAATGATTATAGATCTAGGTGGTGTCACCCAAACAGTTCCATGGGCACTTTACTACTCTATCATGCTCTTCTATTGTAACTTCAAATGCATTTCATGGGAGCATCGTAAGTCTTAATCATGTAAATGGGAGATTTTTAGAAATCTACCAGAATTTAGAGTCCATTATTCATAAATGTAGTCCATGTTTTTGTATAAAAATGAAAGAATCTATAAATTTCTTTATGCCCTAACTTTTCAAAATCAAAATGTCTCCAAAAACTACAAACAAAAACCAAATTGACTGAAATAGAGACCTCCTAGGGGTTTTTGGATGGTGTTAATGCAATGAAAACATCATATTTTCTCCAAGATGTTGCAAAACTATACAAAAGGAAAAAATTGCCCTTGAAATTGAAGTGCTTTCCAAATGAGCTCATGGTGTTCGATTTAGGTGAAACAAAACTCAAAACTAACTCTCTCTCTCTCTCTCTCTCTCTCTCTCTCTCTCTCTCTCTCTCTCTCTCTCTCTCTCTCTCTCTCTCTCTATCATTCTAAATGCAATGAAAATGACTAAATCACACCAAAAATACTAAAAAATAAAAATGTTAGAAAAATATTCAACATAATTCATCCATATGTAGCTTTGCAAAATGTACATTTATTCAACCGAAGGAAAACACATATCTAAAACAAAAAGAGATTAGATATACAAATAACTCTCTATAGTGTAGAACTCATTCCATGTAAATGACTCTAAAATTACAATTTATTATTTGAATAATAAATAGCCATTGTGATTTCAAAATACCAAAAGGGTTAGATCGAAGATGCAGATCTAACATTAAAAATATAATTTTAAAAATGCCATTAGGGTTGGCACAAAAATGTTGTCATGGCATGGGAAAAATATCTAGTGTAATTTTGAAAACCCTAAAATGGTTGGCATGGAAATGATGTTCAAGGATGACAAAAAAACTTGGTAATTTTGAAAACCTCAAAAACTCTCTACGAAGAACGGCTCTAATACAATATTAATAAAAATGCTCTTAACATTGAAACCATGTCAGAAAAGAGTAAAACTCGGGAAACTATGTATGTGAAGATACCAATTAACAATAATTATTCAGACAAGAGATTCTACCAATAAAATAAAAATTAATTATTCCATACTATGACTATACAAAAAATAAGAATGTGTGCAAACATAATGTTGTGCAAAAATAATATCAATGATAAAATTATGGTCATTAGTTCTCCTAAATGACTACATCTCTACCAATTTACTATATGTAATATGCTCCAAGACTAGTTCTACTTGTTACTTACACACAAAGAACACAAAAGTTTCTTATATAAAAAAAAAGAGGTCAGTGGGAGATGTTTATTGGTGATGTGAAAGATGGGAACATTCTCAAGGTTACATCCAACTTTTTCATACATTTAAGGATAACTACCACATTAAATGTGTACTTAACAATGGTGTACACATAATAAATCTCACCTTGATAACAAAACTACCTAAAGTGAACTTCATATAAAATGTGAACATGGTGCATACCAACGATGACGATTCATAAGATAAAAAAATATTTAAAATTTTACTAATATTAATGAATAATATATATTTGTCTATATTGAAAAATTAATCAAAAGCAAGAGGACAAAATTTATTTTGTTAGTATTAATGAATAGGTGTCGATGTATTATAAGATTTGTTTGGTCTTTAATGTGGGCTTACCATAATCAAGCATTTTATTAATTATAATTAAAAAATGGAGGTAGTAGGAGAGAGTGTAATAGATAGAGATATTAATAAAAATGATTGACTTTAAATTTGGCATCTATTTGATCGTAAGACAATTTTAATATTAAATATGACATCTATTTAATTGTCATACAAATTTTTCTCCTCTTATTTTAGAAATGTGAGTGAAAAACTCTCAAATCTTGGGCATATAGTGGTGTTTCGAGTCCATGGTTTTTACCGACATTTGTTTTGAGTCCGAGTAATGGTGCACCTAGATTAAAGTCATGTGTCACTAGTCAGTGGTAAATTTACAGATAAGATAATAAATCGTTGATTAACGTAGTATGTGAAAAATCTAAGCTAAGTGCCCTAAGCTTGATATTACTTCATAATTCTCATATAAATAGATTTAAGTTATCTATGTCAGTTTAGTATCATTTAGATTTTTTATTTTTTATAAATTTTGTAATTATTTAAACACATATAATAAATAAAATGGTAAAGTGGGTGAGCTCCTTTCACTTTCCTTCATTACCCACTTAAATTAAAATCTCAATTAAAGGATTGTTAAATAAATTATTTATAATTTTTTAATTTTAATATTTTAACTATTATTTTTTGGGGGGTGGACTTAGATTACAAACTACTTACTCTGATTTCAAATCACACTTGACATTCAATATGTGTAATAAGCTTTTAAATTAAATATGCCTCTTCACACTTGACATTTAATAGGTCTAATAAGTTTATAAATCAGATATGCACCTTACCATTCAATATGCCTAATAAAGTAAATATACTTCTTAATTACAGTTTGGAATCAAGTACTAAATTTGATGGCCGACCTTTCCTATCATGAAATATTTTGACGATAATGATTTATTCAACATTACCTTTTAAATGCTCTCATAACTTATAACTAAAAATCAAAAATTAAAGACAATCTTTATATGTATTATAATATTATAAAAATTTTAATAGTCTATCCAAAATTTATCTTAAATTCGATATAATTTTAAAAAAAAATGATTGTATTTTACAACTAGAAATTACAGATACAATTATACGGCCATTAGTCCATGTTTAAAATTGCTTCTGGAAAAAATACGTTTAAAGAGAAGAATACATTTCGTGGAATTGCTTGTGCAACCTTTGAATATATATATATATATATATATATATATATATATATATATATATATATATATATATATATATATATATATATATATATATATATATATATATATATATATATATATATATATATATATATATATATATATATATATATATTCAAAATCGTACCCGTCAACAGAGTTGTCAGGGTGGCCGAGTGGTCTAAGGCGCCAGACTCAAGTTCTGGTCCTCTAACGAGGGCGTGGGTTCAAATCCCACTTCTGACATTGTATGATATTTATTACGAGTCAAAACAGGTTTTGAAAAACTTTGATCTGTGTGTTTTTCCTTTCTAAAGCCATGCATTGAATTATGGATATAATTTTTATAAAATATAATAAATACATATTTGAATATGGTTTGTTTAACATTTGATATATTTAAATGATGTTTATATAAATAGAAGGAGTAGGGTTTTAAAGAGGTCATTATATTTTAGTATTATTTTAATTCAAGCATGTTTAATTATGAAGTTTTCTTTACAATTAATTATATTTAGTTTGTAGTTTTATTTCCAAAACTTTCAATGTCAAGTATTGTGTCTTATGAAATATTTATTATGGAGTTTTTTCGTTCTTTAAATTTATTTAAGTAGTAGTTTTTCTACAATACATCAAAGTATGAATATAATTTAGAGATTTAGTTGCCGTAAAATTTATGTTCATCCATATTTCACGAGTAGTTCACAAAAAACCCCCTCTTTTAAGTATAAATAAATTTCATGTAACTCATATCATACATGGTTTATGTAATCCTCATGAATTGATTTATAGTTTTTAATAATTGTTACTTTATGTGGGTACGCGCACGCGTGCGCGCGTACACACACACACACAACTTATTAACATGGATATATTAAATATATCAATCTAAAAGATGTCGATAGTTATTATTCTCGAAGCATCTATATTAGATTTGTCACATAGATTAGACAAATGTTTCGAGAGTGATATCTCTTCGTGTATATCTATGCTAATAACATTTGTAGGTGTTGCAAGTAAAATATTATTTTTACATTTAATTTTTTAGGTGTAAACCCTACAAACATTCTATTTAACAAAAAAATATAACATTACATATTCATTAAAATATATAATTATCATGACATTAAAAGAAAATTAAGAAAGTATTTCATATTAAAATGTCATAATACAACTTTAATACCTATTATTTTAAAAATTATAACATAATTTATAAATACTTGCATGTATAGGGGTATTTGGTATTGAATGATCTTTAAGTTTTTATTCTTAATAAAATATTTAATAAAAAATAATTACTCTATTGTGATAAGTTTTAATTAAAAAAATAAAAATAATAAATTAAAAAAATTGTACATATATTGAAAATATATATATATATTTTTTAATAATATATATTTAATATCATATCTTTAATATTTTGGAACAAGTTAAAACTTATATTTATTATTTTTATGAACTTCAATAAATTAATATATTGTTAAAAGGGTTAATATTATAAATCTTAACTCCAAAAAAATATGTACATAAAAAAACATGAACACATTTTTTTAAAAGTATTTCCACCAAAACACAACGAAAAGGTATTTTTATTACCTTGAGGAATGCTTCTTCCACTAGTTTAATTTTAAACATTTGTGCATTTCTTACAATCATTCCAATATATGATACTACATCTATTTAAGGTATTTTTTTCAAATAGTTTATTTTCTTTTTCTATAATTGGGGTTTCATACAATGCAGCGAGGGTGTCTTGGGTATGGAATACATGATCTTGTCTCTTCCATAGAAAAGTTAATTTGAGCTATCTTTTAAAAATTCCGTTTATGGAAAGATGGTAGAGAGCTTTGCTAATGTTTACTAGCATGTTTTAGCATTGCACCACCATTAATCTCTTTTAACATGAATTTGATTTTTTCTTTGACAATATCATGCATTTATTGCATTACTCCCAACCCATCACTACTCTTTGGGCAATGTATCCATCATTGAAATGTATTCTTCTTTTATTCTTGCAATATTTACTACAGGTGTTTTTGAAGGAGTTGCAAAAAAACAATGGTATCAAAATGAATTTAAAAATATTATTTCTAGAATTTTTTATGAGGTATTGATATCACTCTATAAAAACTTTCGTGATGTTGGTTTAGATTGTTTTGAATTTGACAAAGTTTGTAATGAATTTTAGGAATTTATTTTTATAGCTTATTTTTTCAGTTGTGTCTTTGTCGAATGCATTTTAAAATCTTGGGTTAAAAATAATTGGATGACTCTTCATGATATTAAACTTGATGGTGTTCAAAATATGACCAAGGATATTTTTAGTTTAACAATGCCAACCATTTTTGTGTTATTGTTGTTTGTGGGCCTTGGTTAATTCGAAACACATTGGTTGTGTTTTCCCATTAGACCTGAGACTTTGTCATCTTCGAGCATGTTAAGCTCAAAATCCCTTTCTAGATCGAGTTCTTTGGCCACCCCTTTCCATTTTGGAGTTGTGTATTAATTGAATAAAATCTTAGAGTGTTTCATAAAGTTTGGACCATAAAAGTTTAATATAGTTTGACCACAAAACCTCTGTTTACATTGAAATAGATTTTTCCAAAGATCTCGAAGGACCATACTACCTTTATTAAATACTCCCTACACACCAACATCATTAAAATTACAAATCTTAGGTTTCTAGTCAAACTTAGAATGTGCTTAATAGAAAGGAGGGTTTTAACCCTTTCATATTTAAACCTCAACTTGAGTCTCCCTCAACCTATGATCTTAGAAGTCAAGTGATCCCCTAAAAAGACATCACCTTCATTAATTTTTTCATATTCATAGAACTACTCCCTGTGAGGGGTCATATGAAAATAAGCACATGAGCCAAATAACCATGTACCATCACATGTATGCAATCTTGAAGTTTTAAAGAATAAATCCCTCAAGTCTTCACTGCAAGGTTTTACTTTTGTAGACTTGTAATTGCCAGATGACTTACCATTTACAACCCATTTAGATTTGCAGTCATTCTTAAAATGCCTTGTTTTCTTCCAACATTTTTTCTTGTCTTTTGTTGTGGTCTTAGATTTAACTCTAGACTTTGAATGTCCTGACTTTATTTTAGTTATTTCTTTGAAAATAAATCTTACAAACAAAGTATCCTTTATTTGGTAATCCTTAGTAGATTTATGCATCAATTCTTTTGATAATAAGGCTCCCACTGTGTTCTCAATTTTTAATGTCAATGTAATAGTAGTTAATGCCATAACTAAAATATTCTAAGATTCATGTAGAGTAAAAAACAAAGTAGTACACTTTTCTTCTTCATCTATTTTAATTTCAACAAAAAGTAACCAACTTACCACTATATTGAAAACATTCATATCTTCAGCTACAAAGTCACCATCATTCATTCTCAATGAATACAACTTCTTTCGAAGAAATAATTTTTTCACTAGAGACTTTGTCCAAAATAAAGTCCCTAACTTCTCCCATATATCATTAAAAGCTTTATCTATCAAGACATTCAATAAAATTAAATTTGATAGACACAATCTGATTGAACTCTTTGCCTTCCTATTGATATTTTCTCCATCTTCCAACTTCATACCCATAAGCTGAAATTTTGATACAACAACTCATTGATCTTTGTCCATAAAAATATCTTCCATATTGAGCTTCTATAACTCAAAATGTTGACACTTTAATATATCAATTTCTATCATCATGATTCATGTCATTATCTTTTACTTAGAGAAATCTCGCACATAGAGCTCCCACTCAAACAATAGTTTATCACATTTTAAAGAAGCCTTAACTCTTCACACAAAGATAAGACCTAACTATAATACAAATGAAGAGAAAATATATATATCTGATGAACTAAAAAGAGATAAATAATATGTATATACTAAAACTGAATATTTATAGCATCTCAATCTTGTACATTTGACAAATATCAATCATGACTCTACCCCTCAATTCTAAAACTCCTTGTTTTCAAAAGGCTCACATTCTTCATCTCACTATGCCTAAATCCTTATCTCTTAGTTTGATCCATATCATTTTGATGACCTAGGTCTCTTGCACTATATATAAAACTTAAAACCTAATAAACATCTTTCACTATTAGTTTCATATCCATACTTGTTTTCTAGCCTTCTAGACACTACCAATCACATAGGGACACTAGCACCGATGGTAGTGTCCATATCTTTATCTAGTGTCCAGTTGCCAAAATTCATCCAAATTACAAAAGTTTTGAAACCTATAGGTCGACTTGTTTGTCTTATTGAACCCTACCATTAAATAATTTTAAAAGGTGTGGTATAAGTACAAGTGTAAACCTTCTCATTTCTTAGCTAGAAAATACCAAGCAAACACATTCTAAAACTCAATCTGTCAACTACACAACCAAACTATTTTACCCTGTTTTACCCTATTAACATATCAATCATAAAAGTAGTTATATTACAGGTCTGAAACATTCAAAGAGTATTCCATGAGCAATATTTTTTGAATTACAAGTTAGATCACTGCATGCATCTTCATATAACATATTTTACCCTTGTGTACACATAATTCCACAAATAGGGGAGGTGTAACATCCCCACTAAGATCTTCCTATAAATACATAATTTTTAAAAAAAATTAAAATAGCATATACTTTAATTAGTTTACACCATGAGAATCTAATTATTGACCATATAAAATACTCTAAGTATAATAACTATAAATGAAACGTGCTACATCACACATCACTGATCATTATCATCATAAGAAACACATCATAATTATTTATAAAAGGTAATTATCGATAGTTATCCATGGTTGGTACAAACATACAGCCACTATTGTCAATGTACAATAGGTAATTACAACTCATCATGATAATGTTTCAATAAAAAATACAATACAATGTACATATATAAGATACATGGCTCCATGAAGCATAAGTTCCTCGGACTCTAGTATCTCTGGTAATATCAAGTATTGTCTCCAAATAAGTAATGTTGTGGGGAGGGAGAGCATCATTTGAGCACTTTTTCACACCAACCATAGACCATCGATCCCCCGCATAATTCTCATCAGAGAATGTCCCTCCCTTCACAAATGAGTAGATAGTAACAAAGTGGGAATCTAGAGACAAGTTAGTACATGCGTGTTGTATGATTCCCAAAACTAAACATGTGGTGTATCATAAATAAACCTGTTCTAATCAAGATATTACACAAATATATAAATTATATATATGAAATGATAATGTCTCACTAACATTACCTTGGCCAAAGTTTTCAATAGTTAATGACCTATAGAATCAATTAAATTTATACACACTACTTGATCAAATTGTCTTCATCTAACATTATGATGCTAGTAAGCTATTAAAACACATCTCACTACTTGCTCAATATCAGCAATGAAATATTTGGTTAACATAGTATAACCAATATATTTATACAGATTACATACTACTAGCAATCATTTAACATGATAAGTGTTGTCACCAACTATTACACCCTAAAAGAAGTTGTTCAATCTTCTTACATATTTGAGAAATATAAAAATATTTTCAAGTATGTGGGTGTACCAATATTGAAAATGAGTCTCTAAATTTAAGGGTTATCTCACTGAATGTATCTTGAAATACTCTTATCTATTCCAACTAGTTGCTTATGGGGAAAAGATTTAGAAGTTGTAAAAAATGAACCTAATCTAAAGGGGTGATACACCAAGATGTCTTCCATATCACCATCATTCTTTTCTTCGCTAAAAAACAAGGCACACAAACTAACTTCCAAGTCCTATGGATTCTAACATGAGTATTTCAATATGAAGGTGAGATGCATGAAAGTTGTCCAAGGTAAGTGAACCATAGGTTAGTTGTAGACACTAAAGCTCATTTTACACTTAAAAAATAGGCTCATACACTTGACAACACTTCATATGACCAGTTAGAATAGGAACTCTTACACAAAAATGAAAGGGTAAGGGAAGAAAGGATAGAGAATTATCACTTTGCATCACCATACATTACTTGCATACTTAAACAATTATTCAAGAACTCAAAATCAGATTTACATTAATGTTCAAAGGCAAAATATGACATCATTCCAGTATGTCTTCACCATACATGGAATATAATTCCTTCTACCAAGACCAAAATGGCAGCTACTTATAGATTTTGAGAGAGAAGTTGGAAAATAGAAGTCCAAAAAGGGAATAAAATGAGTTCAACCTCGTTTGAACCATAGTTACAACTGCTTCTACAATTATGCTTATTATAGTTTCCTAATTGATCTAGGTTACTTCAAGTGGTTGCATAGTTACATTATTCCCTCATTGATGTTCCTTGATGGTTGCAATGGTGAGATCAAGTTGCTCTGAGATAGGTCATAGTATTAATGTAGTTATAACCATCAAATCCATCTATTATAATTTTTTATTATTGTTGACTGCTCCTAACTGGTTTGTTGTGATATGCAAAAGTGGAGAGCAAGGTCCTTTTTATGCAGTTGGTCTTAGATATGAAACCATTGTGGTCTACGTGTATGCCTTCGTGGCATCTTTTGAAATGTTAGCTCTTGTTCAAACTAGATCATGATCAAACTTGTCCCCATGCTCATAGGTCCATCATAGATAGAAATCTAATTTTAGAATATTGGTTTTCCTATTAGGTCCAAATAGACCCATTTTTTCCTTTGAGCATTCATAGAAACTGAGAACTCATCATGTACACAGGTCTTACTTATAACAATGGTGAACACAGTCACTCAATGAACCCTGAATGACACAAACCCTCAAACTAGAGATCCATATTAAGCTTTGATGGTGGTATTTTTATTTTCTTGATTTGGTTGCACCAATGTGTCCCTTCAATGGCACTCAATTGAGCTCTAATGGCGACATGATGACCTCTATAAGACCTTTTTTACCTTGGTCAAAAACTGCTCCTTTGGTTTGACTTTGTCTGTCAAAAATTGCTCGAGACAATTAAAATGCTCCAACCTATCTTTTTTCCTATTGGACTCATAGATCTCCACTATCAGATCTTAGTTTTTTGACCTCCTACATGCCATTGATCTCCTACCATAAAGATCCTTTGAATGTTGACTTTCATTCACACCGTTGGATCAAGACATATGAGTGAGTATTAGCCATAGATATTATTGGGCCCACTTTCTTGTCAATGATCATGCACTATCAGATCAAGATGTATGATGCAATGTGGACCATCAAATTTACCTAGATTTGAAAACAAACAACTATTTACCATGGTTTAAATTTGATGTTCGCATGACCATCATTGACATCCATGAAACCATTAAATTTAAAGACCCTAATGGGTTTTTGCCATAGCTTAAAGTTGAATTTTTCATTAACGTCTCCCATTTGTTGACCAAATTTTAAGGCTTGAATCTAGAAGTGAAAAGGTCATGGAGGCACCAAACTTGCAAGAGATGTTCTTGATACTAAAAGAATTATGTGCACTTGATCCACTGGTTTTGAGATATTTCCAAGTGTGTTTTCAAAGTGTTCAAGTGAGTTGACTTGTGTGAATTACATGACATCTATGTTCCTGTCACTTATCATTTGAACTTAAACGACTATTTTATAGAGCTCAAACTTGATGTTAGTGTGAACATCCTATGTTGTAGGTCCAACTTTGAATGCTCATAACTTGAGTTAGGAAGCTCACACAGACTTGAAACTTATAGAGCATGTTCCTACCATGAATAAATCCATGACACTACAATCCTTTGGTTCATGTGGATTTTTAAGGTGCATTTACCGAATGCACAAGCAAGTTACCTAATATGGACTCTAGTTGACGTCCTGATGATGACCTGATTCACTTAGGCTTGTGCTTGAGCTATTTATTGATCTTTTAAAGCATGAATAAATGTTTTGAGGCCTATATGAACCCTCTCCATGATCTTAGCTATTTGGACACCATGAAAACCATCAACTTGCATATATTACTCTAAAATGGCCCCTAAGACACCAAATGACACTAGGACTAAGCTAAACTATGACCAAATCTAGAATGACATATGAAATAACATCAAATAAACTAAAACATACCCTATGACATTATAAAAAGCCCCTATACAAGATCCTGACTATAGGGGGTTAACCCATTTTGGTCTGAGGTAAAAATGGTCAACACTAAGCACATGAATAATCTAAATACATACATTTATTCCATCAAACATATGAATGAATCTCATTATATTATTTATCACATAAATAATAGAAAGAATAACTAAAGTTTACACCATTCAGGTATAATATACACCTAAACTATAATTAATCTATACTAACAACTAATCATAACAAAGAAGGTCATAGTTCTCATGAAACAGACAATCTTCCATTCTAACATTTGATATACTTTAGGGGGTTGTATGCACACATAAATAAGATTATACTATACATAAATATATAATATAGTTTTGAACCACCAATGGAACTATAATTAGAGGTACACACCCCGATGTACATGTATAAGCTATTTAGACATAGGTGTACTTTTATTTTATTTAAGCATACTGTAGACATTATAAATATATACACTACAACTCTAGATGTCACATTGACCTTTTGATTAAATTATTTATTAAATACCTTTTTACACCCATTTACCTCTTTAACTAATTTAATTATTTAAATAAATTAGTTAATGCATATTTCCACCTCGCCTACCCAAACACATGGCTAACCTTTTGACACCTAGCCTAAAGACCATTTCTACCCTGGCATTTAATGTATTAATTCCCTAAGACTTCTTCCGCATGCATCCCCATACACCCTTTATTAACCTCATACCATTTCCTAATATCTTAACTGCACATCATTAGTGCAAGTGGCTAATTTTATCCATTTTGACATTTTATCCTTAACCATCAATGGTCACCCCTCGATCAATGATGGTTGACTAGGACCGTCGATGGTTACATAACACTAGCCCAAGACCTGTGCCTAGAAGGTTGAATGATAGAGGATGAAGATGGAATCATTCAAAGCAAACAATCAATAAATCTTGGTGAACCAAAACTAACCTAAAGACGTAGAAATCAGCTCATCAACCCTACACAAAGGATTCAAGTGTTATCACTCTGCTCGCATAGCTCCAAACTCTCAAGCAACTTTACCTCAACTCTAGACTTCTTCAAACCAACAATAACTAAACTAAATATCTTGTATTTTACACAAGTTTAGTAGTTTAAGTTTCATTAGCCTAAATACTACACCCATTTGTAACTTCTACCCATATCCCTCTTGTGTTTGGAGTTTTACAATTCCAAATGCCCTTCTCTCCACTAGATCACCCACTGACCACTCTTGTCCATTTAAATGTCAAAACCCTAACTTGGTTATCTATGAGGCTTTCCCTTGTCTCCATGACCATTAACCCACCTCAATAAACTTACCAAAACCCTTATGTAACTTACCCATAACCTATTCCATCTAGAACCAACACCCTTTCAAAACCCATAGTAACTACCAATGGTCATCTTTAACCATCAATGATCACCTGTCAAGCGATGATGGTCAACCCTAATTGTCAATGGTCATACATTAATCGGTTATGGTTACTTTGTAAATTATTTTACCCAAAATATAAAGCTAAAAATACCTATTCACCTCAATCAAAAGCCTATTTTTTCAACCTTTATCACTGCACAAACTCGATAGAAATAACCTGAACCACACCTTAACAATTTAGCATTTATCTTTAATGTTATTTTTTTAAAACAAGAATTTATTTTGAAGAGTATTTATTTCATTTATGATTAGATATTTTCATTATTTTATGTAACCTTTATTATCAACACTTTGCTTAACATTAACTTGTCTAAAGGTGGATTGGCAGTATCGAAGGAAGTCTAGTAC
This sequence comes from Torreya grandis, assembly GCA_037957365.1. Lineage (NCBI taxonomy): Eukaryota > Viridiplantae > Streptophyta > Pinopsida > Cupressales > Taxaceae > Torreya > Torreya grandis. Next base: position 1,742,616 of record JARHVA010001127.1, read on the forward strand.
TTCTTAGATCTAGCTTGCGCTAGGCAATACACCCACCTATCTCACTAAAACACCCTTTTTTAGTTTCTTTCTTATTTATAGGTCATCCTCCCAAGCCAAAGAATAGTATCTAAAATTTTCTAGATCATGCATGCACAATGAAACTAGATATTCCTACCAAACCCTTCTTTAAGTTTCTTTTCTCTTCTAACAGAAAATAATAAGCAAAAAAATAGTGAAACATTCTAGCATGCCTGGTGGGACCCTTAAGTCTTTTCTTGGGTTCGTAGTTTAAATTTAGGTGTTTTTCTTCTTATTTTATTCTCATTTAAATGAAATCAAAATTTCTTTTGGGCTTAAAAATAACCTTTCATACATTGTTTGCTTGCATAATTAGCTCATATAGCTTAAATTAATCAAGTAAATTAATCTTAGCCTCACTTTTTATACACACAAGACCAAACCACCTACACTAATCAAACATCAAACACTTGACATAAGGCCCGACTAGTATTTCACCACCTAGAGGTAAACCTTCACCCTTGACTATCCTACTTGGACATCATTACCAAGAGGAGAAACCAAAACTCAATTCTCTGATTAAGTAATTTATGGCATTTGGTATATCTTAGCTAAGCACCTGACACCCTTATCGTTGTGATGTGTGAATTAAGGGGGTAGGCCTCAATATCACTCCATATATCAATGCTAATACAAATAATTTTGAGTGCCTAAACACAACCTGAAACCATCTTAGATTTCTTATCTAGTACCCATTCTATAAACCAAGTTGAGTCACACAATTCTTAAAGCTTAAGGCATAAGCCCCAAGTGAGACAAAAGAACCTGAGGATTTAACATGCTTTAGTATGTGTTTTATCTTCTCTTTGTTTGTGTTGTGAAGAATCTATCCCCCTTTGGAAACCTTCTACCATCTTACCTTCATCTACCTCATATCCATTACCTTGTTCAATGGGGATCCCTCCTATATTTTCTCTAGGGGATCCTACCTTTGTTAGACTCCTATAATATAACCCTCTTGCCTTAATTTTTTACCTTGCATCATGATCCACTTGTGTTCCCAACCTCATCTACAACCAAATCCTTAGGACAATACCTCCAGAGAAGGACTACAGCATTAGAGCCTAGGATGTCTAGTTCTGATGCTCCTATCTAATTAGAAAATGAAGTCTAAGATCCTATTTGTGACAGTGTCTCAGTCATACACATAAATTTCTAGACCCTATCTTAGTCGAAGTAGTCTAGAATAAGCTAAGTTTGATTTTCTCTCTCTCACTGCTATTTTTAGAAAAGGTCTTATTACAATTTAATTTCACAAATAAGTAGCTTTAATTAGGAATATTATTTACTAATTTCTCCTACTCATACCCATTTATTAAATAGGAATAAAACTCCATTATTTCCAAAAATAACAAATCATGTGTCAACAATGTCCTGAATGGCATAATGATCTGTACGCAACTAACATCACCTTCTAATTCTTCTCTAGTCAAATTATGACCCAACAATATGACATTTTGACCAGTTTGATTAATGAAGTATAACCAATTTCCAAAGAATTAGATAATAATTGATTAATCTTACTTAGGTAAATTAAACCAAATTATGAGCTTAAGTAAGAATTTCATGAAATTTATTAAATATTTATTTATTGGAAATTGATTCTTATTATTTGCATCATCAAATGAAATCATTTGTGGGGCGGCATCCATAAGCCATAAATGCAACAAATATTATGATTATGGCCTCCCATGACTCTTTAATGTCCCTTCCTTCCAAATCATTATGAGGATATTTGTGGATATTATTTACATAATTAGATTAATTCATGGTGACACATTGATCTCAAGATGGATGATCATGGTTGATCCTGATCAAATTATAAAATCTATAAATAGGAGGACCACGACCACTTTGATTAAGCTTATTTATATAAACTTATAAAGTAATATTTTCTCTATAAGCCATTTGAGTGTAGTTTGATAATGCTTTATTTGCAATAAGATAGCTTCATTAATAGGCATACCATTGATTTCATATCATGAGCCTAGCTTAGTTGTTGTTCTTGATATGGTGGAAGAGCTTCACCTTGAACCATTATTAAAGAATTGAGCACCAAATCAAGGGGGAAAACATGCTTTGAGTTGCATTTGGGTGATGGGATGCTCTTGGGAAGGTAATTTATGTTTGATTCTTTTATTTGCTCTTAATTGTCATTTGCACATCCCATTGAATAGGTTTGCCTATACTTTTAGTTATTTATGCATTTTTCTTGATTTTTTTGACTAATGCTTGATTTAACCATCTTTGTAATCCATATCTATAGTGCCATCACCATTTCTCATCCACCCATGATAATTTTGAATGTCATGCATAGTAATCCTTGCTCACCCAATTTGTATTAAGACCCACACCAATGGATGACACTGATTTACATGTCTCTTATCTAAGCAACAACACCATTACAATCAATATATCTGAGTAGCGTGAATGCCTCTTCCACACTAAGTTTTGAGTGAAGGGTTAACCTCTTCATGTCATCATCGACAATGGCAGCTAAAAAAACATCATTATGTAATCCACATCTCAATGCCTTGGTCTTGCCACTACTGCACACTCCAAGCCATACTCTCTAGGGTGGTTGCAATAGGGGAAAGATATACAAGTTTGATGATAATGCACTTTTTAGTACAAAGTCAAGCTTATAGAGAATAACTTTAATTATGACATCTCACCTTTAGATATTTATGACATCTTGCTGGGAAGAGCATATTTATATGACTGTGAGTCTACATATCAAGCCAAGCCATAGCATTAGACTATTCATGTGTAAGATCATTTCTACAACCTCTTTGAGTTAGCACCCACGACCAAAGTCACCTTGGTCTCTACCAAGCAGTGTTGCAAGCTTATATTGCATGCACAAAAAAGTTTGTTACTCATGGTCTACCCTAACACACCTACATAACATAAAATGACAAAGCATACCCTTACATCATGCAATAGTCACACACCATCACAATAGCAGTAGATTGACAAGTTATTGGTGTAAAAAAGTGAAGTCTTCATAGAACCTGAAGGCTTTCCATCGTACTACATAGTAAAAGACCACATTGATTTGGTTTTTGGATCCCCTCTTCCCAATAGCCCCCTATATCACAAATGAGTTTGGGAGAATTATGAAGTTTGGCACCACATACAAGAGCTCTTTGATCAGTACAAGATCAAGCCTAGATTTTTGCCTTATGGGAGTCTAATAGTCCTTGTACCTAATAAATATGGGTCTTGGTAACTTTGCATTGACTATTGTATACTCAACAAAATCATGGTGAAGAATTGGTATCCACTCCCACACATTTATGACCTCTTAGACCAGCTCTAAGGTGCATAATAATTCAACAAGATATACTTGAAGTCAATTTATCATCAGGTTCTAGTCCATCCTGAAGACATCTAAAAGACATCATTCAAGACATGGAAGGGATTGTATGAATGGTTGGTCATGCCTTTCAACATTACCAATAAGCTAGTCACCTTCATGTGCTTGATGGATGATCTACTCAGGACTTTTCTGAACTCCATCATTTTATACGTAGATAACATCCTCATCTTCAGCAAGACTTGGGAGGAACATATGGAGCACATCTCATGCATCTTAGACACTTTATGCCAACACAAGCTGAAAGAAAACTTAACTAAGTGTGCATTAGGTACTATGCATATCTAATACATGGGCTACATCATTGATCGCACTAGCACTAGATTAGATTCATAAAATATCTAAGTGATCCAAGATTGGCCTACTCTGCACAATCTCACTGAATTGAGGAATTTTATTGGACTTGCTAACTTCTACAACATGTTCGCTTGGTTTCTCGCACATCTTTTGGGATCTCAATCAACTCACCCATGCCAAAGACAAGTTTGATTGGAATCATACATAATAAATTTATTTCAATGTAATCAAAAAATTCCTCTATGTAGTGCATATTCTTACAATGCCTGACATTGCACACTCCTTTAAAATCCACACTAATGCATCTAACTATGCACTTGGTGTAGTGCTCATGCAACATGGACACCTAGTCACATACCACTCAAAGACATTTAGTGACATGGTGTATAGGTACTCCACCTATGAGAAGGGATTGTATTCTATTATGCAAGCCAAAATCAATAACACCACTACATTCTTAGGAAGGAGACAATTGTTCATTCAAACCATCAACCACTTCAGTTCTTGCAAATGCAAAATAATATAGAAAACATGCATCATATGAAATGGATGGCTTACTAAAATAATTACATATCATGATCAAGCATACGAAAGGGAAGGAAAACAAGGGTGTAGACTACCTTAGTTGACTACCAGTTCATGCATTCATCATGATGTTAGATATGCATGGCCATAACTTTATAGAATGGGTATTGTTATCACTCTGAAATGCACCCTGTTTGAAGATGTACAAGGCACACCTTATCTCTAGCTGATACAATTGGAACTTCTCAAAGTGTGGGTGACTCTTTATTGAGAATAACCTCTAGAGAGATGATTCCCTTAATATTTATCTCTAAAAACTAAACTATTTTGATTTTTGGAGATGAAAAGGGAGAAAAAAATTGAAATGAGAAATCCTATCTAAATGTGGTGATGCACTTGAATGATTGATATTCTTTGAAATATTTTTTAAACTAAGTAAGACACACATATTAATTTTAAATAAAACTCTGCATTCAATCCTAAACATAAGTGTTTCAAAAGAAGGCCTGAAAGAAGCTTACAAAGCAAATTCTATTTCTAGCTCTTCAAATGACATATAGAGGATGAGATTTCCACAGTAGGTGATAAAAGGACCTAAAAAAATTGGATATAGATATCACTTATATTATAGTACACAATCAAAAAATACACTCTATTCTGATCCAAAAAAAATGCAAAAAATCTTCTTTAATTGATAAATGGTGTCAATTACAATTTTTGCTCTGCTTCAAAAATTAATGAAAAATGGCTTCAAAAAGTTAATATATAAGTATAAAACTTTAAATAAATCCAAAGTCACAAAATATAATTATTAGTCTTCTTTGACTAAATCCTTTTACAATATAAAATAAAGGCTTTAAAATCTTTCATTTCTTCAAAAATTGCATGTTCTTCATTGTTGTCATAGAATTGAGAAGTAGTGGGCCCATGTTGACTTGTCAATATTCTTTGCATGGAAATTATGAATAAATTAGAATATAAATCCATATTAAAAGTTATTTTAAGTTATTTAAAGTCTTTATCTTGCATAAAAAGTATGGGAGATGCATGAAACTAGTCAAACTAATCAACCAAAGAGATTTGACCCTTAAGGACTAGTTAACTCAACTTGAGCTCAACTTGCATGAATTGAAACTAGTGGAATAACTTGAGAATAATATACCCACTTTAAAAACATATATTCTATGTGGTAACTCTAAAATTAATTCATTTTATAGATTTTCAATGCCATTCTTTACTTGCTTGATTGACCAATCAAGCCTATTAGGCCAATTAGGCCTACTAACCTATCTTCTTGCATTTAGACTCCATTAAACATATAACAAGATGTCATGAAACTTGTAAAAATAATTAAATATACCTGTAAAAACTTTTATCATCACAAGATATTTGATTTTGATGAGAAAACACTCATCATTTAATCAACAAGGTTAACTAGGCCTATTTTGCTCTATTTTTCTGCAGATTGGCCATTTTCATTGAGCTATTTGGGACACTTATGGGATTATTTATGAAAAAATTTAAATTTAAATATGAATAAAAAGTATTATTCTTTTATTTTCATTTATTATATTTCATTAAAGTGTCTTGTACTTCATTTTACATATTTTTTTCATAAAAAACATGATTTATGTCCTCATTCGTACATCTCCATGCATAAAATTTATATTTATGAAATCATCTCTGCATTTATTTAACATTTAAATTTTTTTTAGGTTTATCTAATGAGATTTTATATCAATAAAATCAACATTTTTCAAAACTAGTTTTTTGAGGGTTTAGGAGGGCCTTGAAGCTAAATCTTCAAAATGATGGTTCATGAAGTAAAGACCTCCAAATATAAAAATATTACCATTTATTTTTATAAAAATTACCTCTCAAAAATATCTAAAAATATTGTGTTCCCATTCAAAATATATAAAAAACTACCACATGGAGAAATCTGCTTGTGGGGTTTTGACTACATTCTGAGTTGCCTACACTCTTAATGATTGTTCATAAAGAAAACCACTAAAATGGTATCAATTTTTCATAAATTATAATTAAATATGATCAATAAAAATATAATAATATATTTCATCCAAAATTCATACGTGGTGAAAGATATGAGCATCTAAACAGGAGGCTAGGAAGGGTGTTTAGAATTGAAAAAATAAATATTTCACCAAAATGAAAAAAACTCTACACTTTCTTCTAAATTAATAAAAAAATCATCATGAGGTCTGTACCATGCTATAAAAACACTCTAAAATCATATTTTACTTAAAAAGTTTAAAAAAAAAAAAAAAAAACGTTTTGGCCTATATACCTGTTTGCTTGTAAAACTATGTATGAGCATTGTTTGCTTAAAATTTAGAGTTTTAATGCTATTTAAAGGTCTAATTATGATATAAAAACATCATCCCATGGATTTAAAACTTTTACCTAGACTTAGAAGCTTCTTTAGCACTCCAAAATGATGTTTACTCTAATGGTGATCTCCAACGGACATGCTAAGGAATGTTACAAAATATCAAGTATCTCCACTTTTCCAATGGATATAATTTTTTTTCAAAATTTTCTCCAACTTGTAATGATATTTTTTTAAAAAAATTAGGTCTTGAAATCACTTGTAGCTCCCAAAAAGTTTAATTTTCTCTCAAAATTAATCTATGTGCATGGATTGTCTGCATATTTGAACTTGACAATGCTCTTTTGAAATGATATTGTCCCATTTTCAATCAATTTTTTTATTTTTTTGATTAAAATTAATGTTTTTTAGGTCATAATTCTTAGCTTTAAAGAGCCATTGAATGGTTTCTTAAAAATTTTGAATGATAGGAGTAATAATTTGGCCTTGACAAGTCAAATTACTAACAATTTTGCTGACTTTCAGGGTTTGACCAGCCTATTGATCAAAAAAATTATAAACTATGGTTATGAAAAACTTAGATATACACTAAACTAGGAATATTTTTGTAGATAAAGACACAACAACTGACACAAATAACAACAAGTGCACGTGTGCACTTAGAAAAATGAAAGATAAGGAGTCTATTATGTACAAACTAACCTCCACCTTTTTGGTCCTCTTGGATCAAATGGAAATATATTTGATGCAGTATGAAAATTTTAAATGTATTTTCTTCCTTGTGATAGCTCTCTTCTGTAAATGGGATCATTTATATGTTCATATGTTCTGGATGATGCAGCTAGGCCTCCAACTTCCATTCTTAGGTGTATGGATTGAAAGTATAAATCTAATATCCAATATTCCTCTCATATTTTTATTTGTTTCATCAAAATTTATATCTCTATCTCATTCATAGGTTGATCACGATTTGACACATTCTCATTCAATAATTGTATTGACAATTCAACTAGTATACCTGAATTGATGTCTTCATTTGACTCCATTTGAAGTGGTACTTTTTCAAAGTATTTAGATCCTTGATAAGCATCCAAACATGGTTGTAATATGACCTTAATTTATTTTTGATGAATAACTACAACATTACTCTTTACAAGACATTCATCAATCTCTACTTGGGGTGGAGATGGACTATCAAATTTTGCACAAAAACTCTCCAAATCATCCGAAAAGGCCTCTTCATCATGATCAATTTAAAGGACATGAAATTCATCAGTATTCTTACCATTTTAAACATGTTTCTCATACATTTATACATTTTAGATGGAGTCAAATGAATATTCTTGATCTGTTACACTTGTCTTCAATCACTGAACAATAACTACAACATTACTCTTTACAAGACATTCATCAATATCTACTTGGGGTGGAGATGGACTATCAAATTTTGCACAAAAACTCTCCAAATCATCCCAAAAGGCCTCTTCATCATGATCAATTTAAAAGACATGAAATTCATCAGTATTCTTACCATTTGAAACATGTTTCTCGTACATTTATACATTTTAGATGGAGTCAAATGAATATTCTTGATCTGTTACACTTATCTCCAATCACTGAACTTGGGTCCCACCAGGCGTGCCAAAAACTGTTATCACTCTGGAGTGCACTTGTTTGAAGATGTAAAAGACACACCTTCTCTCTAGCCAATACAATTTAAACTTGACAGAGTGTGGGTGACTCTGTATTGAGAAGAACCTTCAGAGAGGGTTGGTTCCCTTAAGTTCATCTCTAAAAACTAAACTATTTTGATTTTTGGGGATGAAAAGGGAGAAAGAAATTAAAATGAAAAATCCTATCTAAATGGGGTGATGCACCTAAATGATTGATATTATTTGAAATATTTTTGAAACTGAGTAAGACACATATGAATCTAAAAAAAATTTGCATTCAATCCTGAACATAAGTGTTTCAAAAGAAGACCTATAAGAAGCTTGCAAAGTAAATTTTATTCTTAGCTTTTCAAATGACCTGTAGAAGATGAGATTTTCATAGTAGGTGAGGAAATGACCTAAAAAAATAGGATATATATCTCACTTATATGATATTATACAATCAAAACATACACTCTATTCTAATCCCCAAAAAAAATATGCGAAAAATCTACTTTATTTGATAAATGGTGTCAATTATAATTTTTACTCTGCTTTAAGAATTAATAAAAAATGGCTTCAAAAACTCAATATATAAGTCTAAAACTTTAAATAAATCCAAATTCACATGGAAAAGATAATTATTATTCTTATTTGAGTAAATCCTTTTACAATATTAAATAAAGGCTTTAAAATCTTTTAATTCTTCAAAAATTGCATGTTCTTCATTTTTGTCATAAAATTGAGAAGTAGTGGGCCCATATTGACTTGTCAACATTCCTTGCATGGAAATAATGAAATAAATTATAATATAACTCCATATTTGAAGTTATTTTAAGTTCTTTAAAGTCTCTATCTTGCATGAAAGGCATGGAAGATGCATGAAACTAGTCAAACTAATCAACCGAAGAGATTTGAGCCTTAAGGACTAGTTAACTCAACTTGATTTCAACTTGCATGAATTGAAACTTATGGACTGACTTTAGAATGATATATCCACTTTAAAAACATATATTCCATGTGGTAACTCCAAAATTAATTCATTTGATAGATTTTTAATGCCATTCTTTACTTGCTTGATTGACCAATTAAACCTATTAGGCCAATTAGGCCTAATAACCTATCTTATTGCATTTAGACTGCATTAAACATGTAAGAAGATGTCATGAAACTTGAATAAATAATTAAATATACCTGTAAAAACTTTTCTCATCACAATATATTTGATTTTGATGAGAGAACACTCATCATTCAGTCACCAGGGTTGACTATGCCTATTTTCCTCCATTTTTCTGCAGACTAGCGATTTTTATTGAGCTAATTGGGACACTTATGGGATTATTTATTACCAAATTAAAATTTTAATATGAATAAAAAGTATTATTCTTTTATCTCCATTTATTATATTTCATTGAAGTGTCATGTACTTCATTTTACATGTTTTTTTCACAAAAAACATGATTTATGTCCTCATCCGTACATCTCCATGCCTAAAATTTATATTTATGAAATCATCTCTGAGTTTATTTAAAATTTAATTTTTTTAAAGGTTTATCCAAGAAGATTTTATAGCAATAAAATCAACATTTTTCAAAACTAGTTTTTTGAGGGTTTAGGAGGGCTTTGAAGCTAAATCTTCAAAATGATGGTTCATGAAGTAAAGAAATCCAAATATAAAAATATTAACATTTATTTGTATAAAAATGACCTCTCAAAAATCTCTAAAAATATTGGGTTCTCATTCAAAATATATAAAAAATTACCACATGGATAAATCTGCTTGTCGGATTTTGATTACATTCTGAGTTGCCTACACTCTTAATGATTGTTCATAAAGAAAAATAAATAAAATGGTATAAAATTTTTATGAATTATAATTAAATATGATTAATAAAAACATAATAATATATCTCATCCAAAATTCATACGTGGTGAAAGATATGAGCATCTGAACAGGAGGCTAGGAAGGGTGTTTAGAACTGAAAAAATGAAAATTTCACCAAAATGAAAATAGCACTAAAAATGATTCTTAATGAATAAAAAAATCATCATTTGGTCTTTAACATTATATAAAAACACTCTAAATCATATTTTACTTGAAAAGTTTTAAAAAAAAAAAACTTTTTTGGCCTATATGCATGTTTGCTTGTAAAACTATGTATGAGCATAGTTTGCTTAAAATTTAGAGTTTTAATACTTTTTAAAGGTCTGATTATGATATAAAAACATCATACCATGATTTTAAAACTTTTACCTGGACTTAGAAGCTTCTGTAGCACTCCAGAATGATGTTTGCTCTAATGGTGATCTCCAACGGACATGCTAAGGAATGTTACAAAGTATCAAGTATCTCCACTTGTCCAATGGCTAAAACAAAATTTCAAAATTTTCTCCAACTCATAATTATATTTTTTTAAAAATTTTAGGTCTTGAAACCACTTGTATCTCCCAAAAATTTCAATTTTCTCTTAAAATTAATATATGTGCATGGATAGTCTGCATATTTGAACTTGACAATGTTCTTTTGAAATGATAATGTCCCATTTACAATCCATTTTTTGATGTTTTTGACTAAAATTAATTTTTTTTAGGTCATAAGTCTTAGCTTTAAATGGATATTGAATGGTTTCTTGAAAGTTTTGAATGATAGGAGTAATAATTTGGCCTTGACAGGTCAAATTACTAACAATTTTATTGACTTTCAGGGTTTGACCAACCTATTTATCAAAAAAATTATAAATTATGGTTATGAAAAACTTAGATATACACTAAAATAGGAATATTTTTTTAGACAAAGACATAACAAGATAACTGACACAATTAACAAGTGCGCGTGTGCACTTAGAAAAATGAAACATAATGAGTCTATTATGTACAAACTAACCTTCACCTTTCTGGTCCTCCTAGATCAAATGTAAATCTATTTGATGCACTATGAAACTTTGAAATATATTTTCTTCCTTTTGATAGCTGTCTTCTGTAAATGGGATCACTTATATGTTCATATGTTCTAGATTATGTAGCTAGGCCTCCAAATTCCAATCTTAGGTGTATGGATTGAAGATATAGATCTAATATCCAATCTTCTTCTCATATTCTTCTTTTTTCATCAAAATTGATATCTCTATCTCATTCATAGGTTGATCATGATTTGACACATTCTCATTCAATAATTGTATTGACAATTCAGCTAATATACCTGGATTGATGTCTTCATTTGACTCCATTTGAAGTGGTACTTTATCAAAGTCTTTAGTTCTTTATAAGAATCCAAACATGGTTGTAATATGAATTTAATTTCTTCTTGATGAATAGCCACAACATTACTCTTTACAAGACATTCATCAATCTCTACTTGGGGTGGAGATGGACTATCAAACTTTGCACAAAAACTCTCTAAATCATCCCAAAAGGCCTCTTCATCATGATCAATTGAAAGGACATGAAATTCATTAGTATTATTACCATTTGAAACATGTTTCTCATACATTTATACCTTTTATATGGAGTCAAATGAATATTCTTGATCTGCTACACTTGTCTCCAATCGCTGAACTCGGGTCCCACCAGGCGTGCCAAAAACTGTTATCACTCTGGAGTGCACTTGTTTGAAGATGTAAAAGACACACCTCTCTATCTGATACGATTTAAACTTCATAGAGTGTGGGTGACTCTGTATTGAGAATAACCTCTAGAGAGGGTTGGTTCCCTTAAGATTCATCTCTAAAAACTAAACTATTTTAATTTTTTGAGATGAAAAGGGAGAAAGAAATTAAAATAGAAAATCCTGTCTAAATGGGGTGATGGACCTAAATGATTGATATTATTTTAAATATTTATAAAACTTAGTAAGACACACATGTGAATCTAAAAAAAAACTTTGCATTCAATCCTGAACATAAGTGTTTCAAAAGAAGACCTGAATGAAGCTTGCAAAGCAAATTCTATTCTCAGCTCTTCAAATGACCTGTAGAGGATGAGATTTTCACAGTAGGTGAGGAAAAGACCTAAAAAAATGGGATATATATCTCACTTATATGCTATTACACAATCAAAACATACACTCTATTCTGATCCCAAAAAAAAATGCAAAAAATCTTCTTTATTTGATAAATGGTGTCAATTACAATTTTTGCTCTGCTTTAGGAATTAATGAAAAATAGCTTCAAAAAGCCAATATATAAGTATAAAACCTTAAATTAATCCAAATTAATGTGTAAAAGATAAGTATTAGTCTTATTTGAGTTAAAATAAGACTAAAATCCTGTTACAATATTAAATAAAGGGTTTAAAATCTTCCAATTCTTCAAAAATTGCATGTTCTTCATTTTTGGCATAGAATTGAGAAGTGATGGGCCCATGTTAACTTTTAAACCTTCCTTACATGGAAATCACACCATAAATTTTAAGATAACTCCATATTGAAACTAATTTTAAGTTCTTGAATGTCTTTATCTTGCATGAAAAGCATGGGAGATGCATGAAACTAATCAACTAAAGAGATTTGACTTTTAAGGACTAATTAACTCAACTTGAGCTCAACTTGCATGAATTTTAACTTGTGGATTGACTTGATAATGATATATCCACTTAAAAAACATATATTCCATGTGGTAACTCCAAAATTAATTTATTAGATAGATTTTCAACGCCATTCTTTACTTGCTTGATTGACCAATTAAGTTTATTAGGCCAATTAAGCCTAATAGCCTATCTTTTTGCATTTGGACTCCATTAAACCTAAAAAAATATGTAGTTAAATCTAAAAAAATAATTAAATAGACCTGAATTTTTTTTTTATCATGACAAGATATTTGATTTTGATGAGAAAACACTTGTCATGCAGTCAACAGGGTTGACTAGGCCTATTTTGCTCCATTTTCCTAGACTGACCATTTTTATTGAGTTGTTTAAGATAATTATGAGATTATTTATGAAAAATTTAAAATTTTATGATGAATAAAAATTATTATGCTTTTATCTCCATTGATTATATTTTATTGAAGTGTCATGTACTTCATTTTACATGTTTTTTTCCACAAAAAACATGATTTATGCCCTCATCCATACATATCCATGCATAAAATTGACATTTATGGAATCCTCTCTAAGTTTAATTAACATTTGAAAATGTTTTATGTTTATTAAAGATGATTTGATATCAATAAAATCAACATTTTTCAAAACTAGTTTTTTTAGGGTTTAGGAAGGCTTTGAAACCGAATCTTCAAAATGATGGTTCATGAAGTACATAACTCCAAATATCAAAGTATTTCTATTTATGTGTATAAAACTGACCCCCCCTCCAAAAATACTTTAAAATATTTGGTTCTCATTCAAAATATATAAAAATTTACAACGTGGAGAAATCTGCCTGTGGGGTTTTGACTACATTCTAAGCTGCCTACACTCTTAATAATTTTTCATAAAGAAAAAATTCAAATGGTCTCAAATTTTAATGAATTATAATTATATAATATTAATAAAAAACATACTAATATCATTCATTCAAACTCCATACATGGTGAAAGATATGAGCATCTGAACAGGAGGTTAGGAAGGGTGTTTAGAGCTAAAAAAAATGAAAATTTCACTAAAATGATTATAAATATACGCATTCTTACCAATGCATAAAATATAATCATTGGGTATCTACCATGCTATAAAAACACTCTAAAATCATATTTTGCTTGAAAAGCAAAAAAAAACCCTTTTTTGGCCTATATGCCTATTTACTTGTAAAACCTTGTATGATCATGGTTTGCTTAAAATTTGGAGTTGTGACACTCTTTAAGGGTTTTATTATGATGTAAAAACATCATCCCATGATTTTAAAACTTTTATCTTGACTTAGAAGCTTCTGTAGCACCCCAGAATGATGCCTGCTCCAATGGTGATTTCTAACAGACATGTTAAGGACTGTTACAAAACAATCAGTATATCCACTTTTCCAATGGCCATGAAATTTTTTCATGAGGTTATATAACTCATAATGATATTATGTATAAAATTTGAGGTCTTTAAACCACCTTTAGCTCCCAAAAAATTTAATTTTCTCTCAAAATTGATTATGTACATGGATTGTCTGCATATTTAAACTTGACAATGTTCTTTTGAAATGATAACGACCTATTTGATTTCCATTTGTTGATGTTTTTGACCAAAATTAATGCTTTTTAGAGCCATAATTCCTATATTTAAAGGGATATTGAATGGTTTGTTGAAAGTTTTGAATTATAGGAGTAATATTTTGGCCTTGATAGGTAAAATTACTAACATGTGCCTCTCTACTCAACTAACCAAGACTTCACAATGAATTACACCAGCCTCGTACAAGGTAAAAAAGTGTCATATTTTTACTTTTATGACCAGCTTATTTACAAGCTCAGACATCTCTATGTTTGTACCAGTGCACCTCGTCAACAACTCATCTGAGAGGCATACTTTGCCAAGACCTCAAGACAATTTGGTGTGACAAAGACTCTAGCTGCGTTACAATCACATTTCTTCTAGCTTCACATGCACATTGACATCAAGTAACATGTTGAGTCTTTCATTATTTTTTGCATTGCCAAGCCTATGAATGGGAAGATAGGACTCTACACACTTCTATTAATTTCATCCAAACCATAGGAATCCATTACCATGGATTTCATGACTGGACTGCTTGTGATGAGATAACAACATGTTGTTGTGTTAGTTGTAGTGGATCAGTTTTCCAAGATGGTTATCATGGTCACTTATATAAAATACATTGATGTAGTTGGCACCATGTAAGATTTATTCAACCATGTTTGGGTTCATTTTGGGCTACCAACCTCCATCTCTGACCATGATCCATGCTTTGTGAGTCATTTTTGGTAAGCACTGTGGGATTTTATAGGTGCGTAGATGGATCGATCAACATATTTACATCCTTAGATAGATGGGCAAACTAAATTTGTTAATTGTACAATTGTTCATATTCCACGAATGTACAATCATGTGTATGCTTGTACTTGGGATGATAATCTCCATTACATTCAACATGCTTATAACAGGGCTCTTCACAGCTCTACTAGCCACAATCCATTCTAGACAAGTCTTGGGTTTCAACCTTCAACACCTCTTGACATATCTTATCATGCACTCACAGGCACTAAGTCACATGCATAGGAATGGGAAGTAGACAAAGTTGAGAAGTTTTTGCATCACATTCAATTGGTTCACTAGCAAGTTTAGTAGATTCTCTTTTGCACCCAATAAAAATACAAGGAGTGTAATGATGCACATCTGACACCTCATGCATTCCGAGTTGGTGATAAAATCTAGTTTCAACTTTATAAATATTGATTCAAAGGTCCACACCTGAATATCAAAATTTTGTGATATGGTTCTTACACCATTTTGTGTGCAGCTAGTGAGAATGTTTTCATTCTTTATTCGCCTTAGTACTTGGGCATGCACCCATTATTCAATGTGGAACTTCTCAAGACTTACACTCTACCTCTTCTTGATCCAGTAGTGACATAACATCCTTCTGATTTGGATCCCATAATTTTTCATCTTGTAGAGAAGGTCCAAATCATTGAATTGACAAACACACCCACCCACCATGGCACGCATCAATTTTTTAGAGTGGTTAAGGTTGGACAATTTATTGATCAAGCCAATTGTAGTTCTTGCAATTGCATACCAATGCAATAGAGACCATTTCTATCCAAGAAAGGGTGAATGATCCATGCACAACTTATGTGCCATCGAGTTCACTCCTCATTTCCTCTTCTACGTAGTGCATGCACGTCTCACCCAATATTGCACGCTCCTTTGTATGAAGTTGGATGATAACCTTTCACACAAGTCTTGTTCTAGCTCACAATATTTCATGTAGAAATCACCTTAGATCACATTTTCACACTTCACCTTTTTACAAATTACAGCATCACACCAAGTCTTATGCCTGTTCACCAACTTTTGTGCCCTTACATGTATTATAGCTCCATGTTGACTTATACTCTTATTTGTTGACTCTCATTCCTTTTACAACTCATAGATCCACGTGTCTTGCTCTTGCATGCCCTACAGTCTCAAGATTATTTGACTTATTGGATTCCACATCACATTTATGTGTCGACTCACCCTGTCCACATGCTCCAAGAGGTTCCTTAATTATCACCCATCCTGGAAAATGAATTGTTGTAACCATCTTCTTGGTCACTGACGATAATTGTAATTGTTCTTGTATTCTACTTGTATAAATATGTAATATATGCATCTGGAAAGAATTTTGATGCTTTTTAAACAATCATAACACAGTTAGCGTGCTCTGCATATCTACTTTGTAATACATGTACTGTAGCACATTGTACTAGTTTTCCCTATTCACCATTAATGAATAGAAGTTGCATTTCCTACAAATAAGACTTCTGATCTATTGAATGTGTTTGGTTACTTATGTCTGAATTAGCGTTACTCATTTTCTCTACATAACCAAACTCAGTTGTCCCTTGTGCACTTGGTCTTGGGCCTTGTGGTATGGATCATTGTCTCTCTAGATTCTCGCATCATCATTATCTACTCATTCATGAAGGGAGAACAATTCCCTGATGGGGGATTATGCATGGGATCGATGGTCCATGGTTGGTGTGAAAAAGTGCTTGTATGATGCTCTCCCTCCCCATAACATTACTTCTTTGGAGACGACACTTGAGATTGTCATAGATACTGGAATTTGGGGAATTCATGCTCTATGGAGATTTATATCATGTATATTATATTATATTTATTATTATTGAGACATTAATCTAATGAGGTGTAATTGATTACTTATTGTGCATCGACATTAGTGGTTATATGTTTGTACTAATCATGGCTAGACATATGTAATTACTTTATATATTCAGTTATGCGTGTTTCATATGATGATAGTGATCAGTAATAGGTAGTTGTTACATGCTTATATTATAGTTAAGATACTTAGTATATTTTAGCTGGATCTCTAATTAAATTCTCATGATGAAATTTAATGAAAGAATATGTTGATTAAAAATATCACATTTTTCTAAGTTAAACCCAGTGGGGTTGTTACATATATTGCTCTCACTTGTTGACACATTTTCAACCTTGCTCGATGTCCTTAGAGCATGCACTATTTCTCACTTTGCTCTCTTTTAGGGGAGGATTTTTTTTATATGGGTTTTCTCCTTTTCTCCACCTTATGGGAGTTACATTGGGATTAGGTACCTCATCAGGCCTCTTTTCTAGGACCTAATTCTTCTACCCACCTAAGATATGCTTTAGTGGGGTGTTAGTGTAGGTTATTTCCACTTCGATTTAACTACATGGTTGTTATAGTCAGCTTACTTATGTCACATTAGGTCTTTGAAGATTATAGAACCACTCTCATATGATTATAGGGTCATGTTTAATCTCTCCTCTATATAAGCACCATGGTCTTTGTAATATGTAACTTGGAAGTTCATTTAATGCATTCATGCATTTTGCTTTGTAATTTTGGCTCTCACCTACTCATAGGGTTTCATGCATTTATGGCTAGTTAGAGATCTTGGATGACTCCAACATGGTACTAGAGCTTTGCTAACAGTCACTTCTACATTTCAAATCCTTGGTGAGTCTATTCCATTGCATGCATTACTTTTTTTTCTTCATTGACCATTTATTAGGGTTTACTTTGAGTTTATCAACATCCTTTGAAATCAGCATGAAAATGGCTAAAATCAAAAAATTAATTTTGGATTCTTTATGTTTTTTTCGATTCTCTAATGGGTCTCCATTAGTTTGTGGGTTTGTTGAACATATTTGGTGTCTGTTGGAGGTTTATGTGCTTGCAAAAGACTTGAGTAGAGTCTCTCTGATCTAGTTCTGCCATTGTCAGTGCCTCAATCTAGCCTAGTTCAACACCTTTTCAACTTAGTTCTATCATTACTCGACTTGGTATCCTCTAGTCAAGTTCCTCAGTTTTTTAAAGGTCGTCACCTTCCTATGGCCTACTTATGATGATTCACAACTTTCTCTTATTTCTCAGGTATTCCATGACTCATCCTTGGTTTTGACAAACCATGCATGTGCCTATAAACCCCTAATTGATGACCATATATTAGATAAATGGCCTTATGCTACCTCCTCACCTGTTAGTCCACCATTGGAGACTCTCATAACTAGTTTGCTGATGGAGATGACCTCTAGTAATGTGTTCGACTGCCATTGACATCACTTGGTCACCATCATAACCATCATCATCCCTCACTATTGGATTTGTTACAGAGTGGTTTTGAAAACCACTTACTATCTTTGTACAACCCTTGCATGGTCTGCTACACCATGGATTGAACCACCTACCTTGCCTATGCACTAATCTTTGACCTTTTCCCTCCTAGCCTCAAAAGGGTGCTCAAACAAGTAAGTTTTATTTGAAATAGTGGTTTTATGAAACCAGTCTCGTGTAATTTGTGGTTTGGGTAATTATAAAGTGGTTTTGCCTTTTTACATGGTGGGAATTTTTTTTAATTAGAAACCATTTTTTTAAAACTGTAGCATTTGTAATATCATTTTAATTTCAAAATGTTTTATTGACTTTGAATATTAGGCTATGATTTTTTTATAAAGGTGGATTTTATAAAATAGGAAGGATAAAATATTTTACTGTTTTATTATAAAACAACATGTGTGGGGGCAATTTTTTTTATAAAACAATATTTTTGGTGATTTTTCGGTTGTTTTTTCATTAAAAACAATATTTTGTATTTGGGAGACATATGGAGATTATAAAAGGTGATAGCTTGGTCATATACCTCTTCCACTTGTTGAAGACGGAGGGTGAGGCTCGATTTGGTAGGAGACCAACCCCCCTCACAAGAAAACTACTTTATTCTCCTTCTCTCATTGCTTCCTTGCTTGTTTCATAGTTTACTTCTCTCCTACAAACACATTATCGACAAAGCCCAACATCCCTCTAGTTTATTGATACTTACACACTATTCACTCAAGTCACAATTTTAGTTGTGCATGACATCTATACAATGCAAATTGTATTTAAAACATTATGGGGGGAGCATTGTTGATAGATCAATGGGGGTTCTATGTGGTGTTATGTTTTTATTTCTCTTCTTCACTCTTATTTTCTACATTATGTTGATTCATGTACTTACTACTCATTTTGATGCATTCTCGACTATACCCAACGTCCTCTTCATGAGTGTGCATTGTTCTTGTAACTAGGGGGTCATTGTAGTTTGTACTATGCAGTTGTGCATTTCTTTGGTGTCTTCTCTAAGTCATGTCAACTTCAATTTAGATATACCTATGGGGAAATGTTGATTCTACACCAGTGGTTCTTATTGGATAGACCAACTATGATTCTTGGTGTGCTTACATGGAACACTTGCTCACAAATAATAATTATATTTCATTCCTATATGGATAGATTCTTACTCCCACTATTTCTATTCAATACAATAAGTGGGCTAATTCTTGTGACAAGGTTCTTGGTACCTTACTGTTACACGTTTCCATGGATCTTTGTTTCCATGTGAAACATACATCATGGCACTGTTATGTTTGGATCATCCTACAGTCTCTTTTCAAAGATCCTACTGAAATCGATATCACTCCTCCTCTTCCTATCATCTCTTCAAAGACTGTTGTACTCCCTCCTCCTACTCCTATTTATTATGATGACGCATTCAAGGTGGACAATGCTCTTCCTTTTGTTGGGCCACCACTATAGAATGAGATTCTTCCCACCTTTTGTTGTCCTATTGTAGATTTTATTACTGTCCCTATTCAGGATATTACTCTTCTAAAGCCTTCACAATCTTGTACTTCAGAGGAGTCTAGTATTTTCAGTGTGAGTACACCCATTGAGAGTTTCAATGACTCATATGTTCTTGTGGATATTCATATTACAAATCTATGTACTTCATCTACAATATCTTATTCAATTTTGATGGTTGGGCTCTCCACTCACATGGACATTTCTTCAACAAATATTCTATGCCATTCTTCTCCATCAGACTCACCTGTATTTGATGACACTTTTGAGTTTGAGTACATCTTTGAGATGAATGATTCTTCTTTTAGCATAGATGGCTTCATTAATGATGGGGACACACCTCCACCATCTCCTTATCACCTTCCAGATATTGAGGAGTTCATTATTTATCCACCTACAACTCATCCACTGTAGACATTCCAGGGTGCAAGAATATTGATTTAGGTCTCATCAAACATCAGGTAATCTACTACACTATTACAAGGCATTTTTGTTTTCTTTCTTTGCCATTACTTCTGATGCACCATCATTACATGGAGTTGTTGGTCCATGTCTTATGCATGAGGAGCATAGTTTCTTGTATAGGAACCACATCTTGGTTGGAGATCCTTTAGGCACTTGGTAGACACATTCACTGGTCTCGGGTGATCCACTCTTCACTGCACTGCCTTCTGTTAGGTTTACTTTAGTAGCATTATATTTAGTTCTTGTGCACTACCTTGACAGACTTATGTCATACTTTTATTTTGGACCCTACTTAGATTTATTCATATTGATGCCTTCATATTCCATTTGGAATGGGTATACTTCCAGTACACCATTTGTATTCTTCCTTTGGCAAAGGGAAATAACATTGTTGATGTAGATAGAGCTTCTTCAATCTTTAGGCAGAGGATCTTGTCAACGACATTTATCATTTTACGAGCTCTACTGTAGGTAGTTTCAACATCTTTTATGGAGTCTTCTTAGCTCTTTTCTCTATGTGCTCAGTCGTTGTCACTTGTGGACACATTTTTGACCTTGCTCGACATCCTCAAAGCATGCATTATTTTTCATTTTTCTCTCTTTTAGGGAAGGAGTTTTTTCCAACGGGTTTTGTCCCTTTCTCTGCCTTATGGGAGTTACTTTTTTCTTGGGTACCTCATCAAGGCTCGTTGTTGGGACTCAATTCTTCTACCCACCTAAGCTGCACTTTAGTGTAGGCCTTTTTCACTTTGGTTTACTGACATGGTTGTTCTAGTCAGTTTACTTAGGTCACATTAGGTCTTTGAGGAAGATAGATCCACTTTCATATGACTGTGGGCTAATGTTTAATCTCTCCTCTAAATAAGCACCATGGTCTTTGTAATCTATAACTTGGAAGCTCATTTAATGCATTCATACTTTTTGCTTTGCAATTTTGTCTCTCACCTACTCCTAGAGTTTTATGCATTTATGGATAGTTAGAGATCTTGGATGAATCTAACACAATATAATTTTAAGCACTTATTTTAGACCTACGTATGAGCTTGTGGGGCTTGACAATGAATCCATAACCTTTTCATATCTTTTCACAAAGAACCCATCAATTTTAGGTTGGATGTGTTTGGAGACCAAACTGAGTGGTTCACATACATTTCTTTTATTTGGATTTTTTTTTAGAACTTCCATTATTTTTCAACTTTGAAAAACTAGGAATTCTACTCTCTTTAGTCATAAGAGAATTTTACAATAGTTTTCCACTGATAATAAATTTCATGTGTTCACCTTTGCATTTTTTTTAGATTCAAGGGCATATCTAGAAAGTGGCATTAGAATTTCAACATTTGTCAGAGTTGCTCAACCATTGGGAAAGTGCTTCTTACACCATAAACAAGGTTCCTTTCGATATCCTACTACACTGCTCTCCTCCATCGATACCTAGACAATGGCAAAATTACATGTTAAAGTTTGCAACTGCATGATAAAATTACTGCTTAATCGTCTCGTTGAAATCCCCGATACATGATAATGTAAATGTTAGACTACTTATTCTCCCCATGAACAAAAGAATATTTGTACCTTTAAATATGCAAAATAATACTCTAGATGATTACATAACATCCGACCTACCATCAAATGAACCCTCCTCTTGGATTACTACAAACTCAGTGACTCAGAGATGCCACTACAAACTCATTGACGACTTCTATCATTTTATGTCATGCTTCATTAAAAAGTCTTTCATTGACAATACCCACGAAAGCACCCCTAATCCCACGCCAAAGCTTCAATAATCTTCATCTCCTTTTCCAACACTTATTGTTTTCGACATACTTGACAAATTTGCAAGCTTGAAGACTTGACCTCAAAATTACCAGTCAAGTCTTCGTGGAGACTTCACACGCTTTAATAAAGAATTCCGCGTCTTAAGGCTATGCAAAACGCCACAAAAACATCTTCCAGCAGAGTCTCTGTGTATTTTGATTGAGAATATTCATCGAATTTTTATTCTGCAAGACGACTAAGGATCGAATCGCATGGCGAGGTGGGTTGGAGGGTTAGCGGCGTCTTCATACTTGCCCTGCGCGGGAGGGTTTCTAACGGTGGTCCTGTGCGTGCTAGCCGTGGCCACCGTGGTGGCGGCACTCTGCGCTACGCACTCCCGCGAGGAAGACGAAGGCCGCCTCACCAGCGGCGGCGGCGGTTGTATGGAGCCGCCGGCTGGTTGTTTTAGCAATTTGAAGTCGGCGCCCAAGTGGAGGGGCAGAGCCCTCATGAATACTCTCAGCAGCAAGAGGCTCTTGTTCAGTAAAAAATGGCGGCGTAGCGACGAAGAGGAAGACGAGGTGGAGGCATATGACAGTGCGGCCATGGACGACGGCGATTTCCTGTGGCAGAAACATATACTTATGGGCGAGCGCTGCCAGCCCCTGAATTTTTCAGGGCTTATCGTATACGACGACAAGGGCAACCGTTTGCCTCAATTGCCCCTGCGCTCGCCTATCCAAGTCAAAGAAAACATTGACAATGGGCAATTTTGAGTTTATTGTACAGAGGAATACCTCCTCTGGTGTCTCTGTAAATATGAGCTCAAACAGCTTTGTTGCAGGGTGGTGGTTAAGAAGTATTTATATAAACAGATTATTTGTCCATTAAAACTTGGGAAGGATCCCACTCTGCACAGAAGAATCTTATAATGTTGTTTTTTTTGGGGAGAAATCATACGGAACAAAGGAGGAAATGATCCAGGGCATCAATATTATGAGACGCCAATTTAATCTCCTTTGTTTTTAGTTGAAAAACCCTCCCTGATCAAATCCCATACACAGGATAAAAGCAAAATAAAAACCAAAAAAAAACAAAGATTTTTACCTATTAAATAACTTCAAAATATTGTCAATTTAAACACCATTCCTTGTCAATTTAACGAAAGATGTGAGGCCTATTTTTAATCAGCATCAATTTGGTTTCGATAACTGTTCTTATGTATTTATAATATTATAACTAGTGTTTTTTAGAATCGTTTTTTGATATTTTAAATTTTATTTTGAGGGTTAAGAAAATTGAAGTCAATATTTTAGATATGGAATTCATAGATATGTATATTTGATATGTTATGTTTTATTTGGATCCCTGTTAGGATTTAGACTTATATTGTTTAGACACATATTTATTTGATTATTCAGATGGATGTTTTAATGATTATTATGAGTTGATGGTATGTACCTCTTAGTTACTCATGATGTATTATGAAAATTGTGTTTATTGGGAAATTATTATTTAAGTTTTGAAATATATATTTGATGTTTTATTTGAATGCATAGACAAGTATGAGACAAAGAAACATGACACTTCTGATCGCATTATCTAACTTCATACTTAAAACATGCCCTGTGATCTTTTGCTCATATCATCTATGTTGTATACATCGTTTCTTAACTTGATAAGATGGTTGCATAAAGCTTTTCTTTTTTTTACTTGACCCTTTTTGTTATTTCCTATATCTTGTTCTAATGTCTTAATTTGGTAAAATTTTAATGTGCAAGTGGTGTATGTGGTTACTATAACTTTTCCTAAATGAAAAAAATTGAATTTGAAGATGAACTCACTTTTAAAATATTACAAATTTTATATTTTTCAACTTTTTAATTTTAATTTTTTTTTGGCTTGAACCCATAGGGGTAGGGTAGGGTAGGTGAAGTTTTTTTTGGGGGAGGTGGGAAAGTCAATTGAGAGACCAAAGTACTTCAATTACATTCTTGAAAAAGAGGGATGTTTAAGACAAGGGTCAAGTATAAGGAAAATGGTATAGTGTAGTGTATCTTGTAAGTGGTTTGGAGATTTGACGGGCTTGTAAAAAAGTCATATGGGTTTACAAGTGGGATTTATTATTTTTTTAAATAAGAAAAAGTGTTAGAAGATTGTAGGAAAATTAAATAGAGATGTAAGAGGTTTTGTAATTTTATAATAAAATTGAATAAATTTGTAAAAGGAACATGTGAGCATGTAAGAGAATTTGTTGAAAAATGAAATGAATCTTTATCAAATGGTAGAGTGAAGGCAATCAAGCTCATTTGTTAAGCCTCTTTTTAAGTATGTGTATGTGTTTAAAATAGTGAAATGAACTTTCTCATACCCCTCCTCTTCTTGTTGCTTTCTTTACATAAAATTGCCTCTTTTAACATTGTTTTCAACCTTGGGTTGTGGTTGTGTGGATTTCTAATTTAGAAAAAAAAATTAACCTTATTTCTTGTTGCTTTTGGAAACCTACATGTTAGCTATTTTTTATGTATTTTCTTGTACTATTATGACACATGGTTTGGGATTGACCTTGATGTTTTTGTGGAGGTGTAGGGGGAGTTGGGAACTTGTTCAAGGTTCATTAAATGTGCTATGGGATGAGTATGGGACTTACGGGGTAAGTTGATAAAACCAAAAATTTGTTTTTTTGTATATATATATATATATATATATATATATATATATATATATATATATATATATAACAAGAAAACAAATTTTTGGTTTTATCAACTTACCTCGTAAGTCCCATACTCATCCCATAGCACATTTAATGAACCTTGAACAAGTGCCCAACTCCACCTACACCTCTACAAAAGCATCACACACACACACACACACACACACACACACACACACACACACACACACACACACATTATAGACACATAAATCCGGTTACAAGCACTTGACAATGTCAATTCTTAACACATCCTCAATCACATGGTTTGCACACAAATAAATGAATATTATTTTCCATTCCTCTAAGCTATCTATCTATATGCAGGATCGAACCTTTGTTTGTTGTTACTAATACAAATAAATCTCAAAGTAAAATGTTCAAACTACTTAAAATTACCCTTAGATTGTCTCCAGTTAAGAACAAAATCTCATGGTATTTTTTAAGGAATGAGAAATTTTATAAGTGTGTAATTGTAGGCGAATATTTTTATATTGAAAACTATGAAACTTATGTATGGTTAGAAAATTCTAAGGAAAAACATGGAATTTACTACTAATACATGTATATTTTAGAAAATTTAAACACTTTTGTGGACATTCTAGATGAAAATTTGGCAAATGGTATTTCAAAAATTTGTTCATTGGTGAAAATAAAAATTGGGAAAATTGTTAAAAATTTGCCAATTGGTGAAAAATAGCCCATAAAAAATACATTGGGATAAATATCCTTGATATTCTAAGAAAGGCTACCCTATGAAACTATAGTGCATCACTCTAGTGGCGTACCCCCTCTCTTGTCTTCCCATAAAATAATTATTGATTTGTCAAATCCAAAGCTATAGGAATGTCGGCCCATGTTGCTAATGAGCCCCATTCTAAGGATTTTCAATGATATGACTATATAAACACTTTTCAAACCATTTTTTAAAAAGTGAAACTTCTGCATCGAAAAGCACCAAAATCACATTTGCACATTGAGATACATTGAGAGAAGAATACCTATTTCTCCTGATTCTGATTTCATACAGCCCTAGTAGCCCAGAGCTCAAGTTTGAATACATTTTATAAGTCAAAAGTCATGGTTAAGGAACTTAATCACATTAATATTGAACTAACATCTATCACATTGTACCAGTTATTGACATGCCACTATAGCATGAGAGAAATAGATGAAGTTTGATCCCTCTTCAGAGTATTGGTATGTAGGCAATGCTCAACACATGGGGTGTTGAGGTCTCTTCCAACTTCAACTGATAACCCCTTTTTCCCCATTGATTTGTATTAGTATTCACATGTCAAGGAGATAGGGTTTTTAAAGGAAAATCAATTATACAACTGGTATTTGTAAGTGATCATAAGCTCCCACACCATTTATAAGCTATACAGATGAAGGCACAAAGAACCTATAAACCATGATTTCCTCATTGCAAGTGGATATGATCACCTCAAGTTAGATAGGAGCATAACCCCTTTAGTGTCCTCTTCCCAATTCTTTTATCTAGGCCTATATCTAATTCTAGAATCCTGATTCAAGTCACAAGACCTCTATACACAACAAGTTTTAGATCATGATTCCTCTCAGAGGTATAGTTTCTAGCTAAGTCTTTATTTTCTCCTTACACTTGTTATTTTTAGTAAGTTTCCAAAATTTAATAGTTCCAAATCAGGGAATGTTATCATTGTTATACTATTCTCCTGATTTTTCATAGTAATGTTGTCATGTAGGGTTTTCACACAAATCCCAAATTTGATAAAACATATTGATGAACCCTCTTATTGTTGATCATTACAAACCCTAGCTTACCAATAGGTTATCCTTCTACTTTCATTTTTCCAATAAGGTTTTAAATTTTAGATTTCCTAATTACTTCAATTTATCATTATTATCATGACCGAGCCTATCTATTGATTCCTAGTGAAAAGTTTCATGGTACTATTTACATGTTCCTTACCTATTGTTTGTAAAATTTTACGCATGCATGTAATCCCATTGATGCATCATATTAAGGTAAAACTTGCATCATCTATTGGTCCACCCACATTGGCACATCCTTATACAAATATTATTGTTGTATGGCTCAGTTTGAATTACCACTAGTAACCACTCGATGTTAGGGAGATCAGAGGATTCCTTTCATTCCTCCTACACCTAGACCCTCCAACTATCTTCACTCATATTTAGCTCCTACTATTAGCCATAGGATTATAGTAGATCTTGCAGTATAAATTATTTTTACTAGACGAGGTTAGGTAGCCCCTCAACCAAGATAAGAGGAACACATACAAATAATTCCACCTCATCCCCAACGTAATCCAATGGCACCAAGAGATAAAGCCAAACCATATGATATTGTTGACCAACTCAAGAATACACTAACTAATATTTCTATGCTAGAGTTGCTTCCAAAGGCTATCATTTTTAAGGGTATTATTGACCAAACTTTGAATCAAACATCCATGCTTTGTGACATAGAACCTTCATATTTTGCATCTATTGTGAATACTTTGAAGGACATCAAGAATATAATTTATTTTAACAATAACAATTTTCCACCATAGTCAACCATTGATCAGAATTTACCATTATTTATACAAGCTCAAATCAACAATATAGTAATCAAAAGAGTTTTAATTGACAATGGTTTAGCACTCAATATTTGAAATCTCATATTTCTATAAATAATGGGCATCAACATGGAAACCATTCAAAAGACATATAAGAATATCAAAAGATTTGATTATGTGCCACACCAAACTTTGGGTTATATCGCCTTGGATATTACAGTGGGGCTGGAAACCCTATCTACACAATTTTAGGCAATTCCTAATCATTTGAATTATAATTTACTATTAGGTAGGGAATGGATACATGTCATGAGGGTTGTAATTTATACCTTTCATCAATGTGTCAAATTTCTCCATGATGGATATTTATACACTTGTCCAACTGACAACTAGCCCTTTAGATATTGTAAGGTAACATTAATTCTTAGATTTCATTACCACTGGGGGCACCACAACTTGTTATAGTGCCAAGATCAAATATTAATCCCATAGAATAGATGCACACATATGAGGTTGGTGAGTTTAGGATACATACTCCTTAATCACCATCTACATGCACCTCCACACCACGGATGTCACCACCCAAGTTGGACAATGGGGAAAATATGTACAATTACCTTTACTGATAAATTATGATAACCCCAAGAATTTATACATCAAGAATGTTGATAGTGATTCTGAAGCTAGTTTTGAGGGGGACACAAACACAACTCTAATGAACATTGATGACTATTTGTGTAGTTTGAAGTTTACACCAATGGGCCTAGGATAATATTGAGATGATTATAATGCCATTATACTAGTACATACAAATGTAGAAAAGGTAGTTATTGCTAACATGCATAAGGGAAAAAATGTTTTTTACCAATTGGATTCCACCCCACATACAATTTTACAGCCATTCTTAGATTCAATATATAATATCACATATATGGATATTAAACCAATTATCAAAATAAAAATAAAAAGTCCACAAGATAGACCGCATGTGATGATACAAATACTACTTGGCAATGAATTGATAGCCTTGCCAATGGTATGCCATATATCTATTAATCATTTATCAAATTAGGATGGTAAGCCCTTTTATCATTTTCATAGGATAGTAAGACATGCTACAAATACATGTTCAAAATTATAGTAAAAACTTGAGAACTATAAGGCTAAGGGCACTATTAAAATCATATATGCTCATATTAAGCATGCCAAGGCCCCATCAAAAAATTAGACATGTAGAAACTATAAACATTCCAAGAGTAATGCTTTGACTATTCAAGTTTTCATTGAAGATCAAGATTGAAAACATATATCCATTACTGAGGATTTAAACCCAAATACATGTACACCTACATTTTTATATCATATAGGACATAACCGTGATGAGTTAAAACATCCTATATTTTAAAAGGATTCCATTGGCCACATTATAGTACTAGTAGCATGTGGTCCCAAGGTGGTGAACACCCTATTTTCATCATGAACACTAGAACTTAGATAGAGGCTATATTTGGTAACACATGGTTATAATAAATTGAAGCTATAGTGGATAGAGCACAAAGGTATCTCACATTTAGGTTTGATGGGAACATAGTTCACATTATCCATGATGGATTTGATGATAATCACAAATTCTAGAATGAGGCAACAAGATCTAACTTGATATATCCCATAATAGTACGTGATGCCTCCTATATAGTCGATCAAAATGTTATTTGGATGCATAAAATTTAGAGTAATGACAAAGGCAAAGCTATGTTTGCAGAGCATAAGTGGTGTGACAACCATGATGATGATGATGATGATTTATTTGATTTTGGCCAGATCCAAACCTAACACTTGATTATCTCCCACTAGATTTTCCTTTTGATTACCCACACCCCTTGGATGCGTTACTTAATTTATATATCATCATATCATACTTACATTCATATATATGCAAAATTACAAAAATAGTAAAATATTACATAAAATTAAAAAATTCATGACCTATGCATGCTTGTATGGACTTTGTCATACATTAATTTAGTTGTGCACAATATCATATATATGTTTTATCTAGTTTTATATCATACATGCTTCACTAGGGTACATAAGTGATTGTAAATTACATAGGACATCATCTCCAAAACCAGTTATAGGTGATTTTACTACCACACACTTAGAAACTATATTCAGATAGGAGTACTATGGAGACATGAGAATAATGATCTAGTGTCCCTCACCCCACTCTTGTCGTAGTGAGATCATACTATCACTACTCAGTTCTAGACTTCACATAAGATTCCTACAACATGCACATTTATCAGCTAGCTAATTGGAGGCATGGTAAGCACATGTTTTTTCCTTATTTGCCCACATTATCTTACTCACACACTAATTACTTTACATTGTATTACATATTATAATATTGATTAATTAATAAAATTTTGATATACTATTGCCTATCTTAATTATTGAATATTTTTCAGATTATAACTTAGCTCTTGTTGATCAGAATACATAATCATGCATGCTTTTTATATTGTTATGCCTAGATTCACATATTATATGCACTTCTATGTTTTCTTTGAGGACATTTAAATATGTCATTTCCAAGTGGCTCTAAGACTTTATATCTCTGATTGTATGTGTATGAGGACCTTTGAACATTTCTTTGTGTTTGTCTTTTATCTGTGCATATGGACATTTGAACATGTCCTTCTATGTGGCTCTAAGCCTCCATTATTTTCTTATATGTGTGTAAGGGAATTTGAACATGTTTTTGTATGTTTTCTATTCAATTGGTTGACATTTGATCATGTCCCTTTTGTGTGGCCCCTTGGCCTTCTATTATGTGTTTTGTGTGTTTACTCTTTGATTGTGTGCATCATGACCATGACACTTTGCTTGATTATTTTATTATGTTTGAATGCCATGATGGGCATCATGCACCCAACACCTCCCAATGCCATTATTAACATAATTCATTCCTACGTAAGTAATTCCATTCAATGTTATATACTCAGTTATTTAGTTATTTACATGCTTCATTGTCACATCTATCTAAACACACTTCTTGTGAATGCTTGTTTTTTCATGCATATTACATTATTACTATGCTTATTTTACATACATAATGATGACATGATTATCCATGATGTCAATATTACTCATATTTACATTTTTTTATATCATAACAACCTACTACATAACCTTTTATTTTTAGTTAAGTTCTTATGCAGGCCAAGCAACTCATATCAAAAATAGTGTGAGGCCCATTTTTAATCACCATCATTTTCATTTTGATAAACTTTTCTTATGTACTTATTATATCATAAATAACATTTTTTAGAATCAATTGCATATTAAAGTTATTTTATGACATTTTAGATTTCACTACTAACTTTATCTTCAGGGAAGCAAAAATTGAAGCCAATGTTTGAGATATGGGATTCATAGATATGCATATATGATATACTATGTTTTATTTGGAAAGCTGTTAATATTTAGACTTATGTGATTGAGACATAATTTATTTGATTATATAGATGGATACCTTGATGTTCATTATTATTATGATGAGTTGATATTATGTATCTCTTGGTTACTCATGATGGATTGCATTCATTGGAAAGTTATTGTTTAAGTTACCTATGATCCTTTCTCATGTTGCATATGTTGTATACCTCATTTCTTAACTTGATTAGATGGTTGCATAAAGCCTTTCCCTCTTTTACTTGACCCCTCTTTTTTTTCCTTGTACCTTTGTTCTAATGTCTTATTTATTAGTGTAGGTTTTTATTTTTCCCTATTTATTAATTAGGGAAATTGTATTTCTTGTGTTACATGGAGTTTTCCTACATTTGTGGGATAGGCTAGCTTATGTGGAGGTGTGTGTCATAGATGTGTCATAGGTGTCATAAGAATTTCATAAGTAACTCCCTTGATGGGAGTTACTTCTCTATTCTTAGCACCTTGTCACCACCTTTCATGGAGGAGTTACATTCTATTCTTGGGGTGCCTTGTCCACCTTTTGTGGAGGAGTTACTTTCGTACTCTCCTATTTGTAGTCCTCATTTTGGCCATTCCATGCTAATTCAAATTTGGTTTCTCTATTTTGTCTTGTGTAATTTATCTTCTTGTTATTGTCAAATTGCTTTAGCATCTATGTGGTTTGCACTTGTTCATCTTGTGTGATCACGTTTTCATTGCACTCGCGTTATCCAGATTTTGGCAACAACTCCGATATGGTATCAGAGCAAAACCAGTAATCTTGTGTGTGATTATGCTTTTAGCTTATTTTGAAATCAAGAGGAGTGGAGTTCATTTTTTTTTAGATTTGATATTAAAAAAAAAATCTGTCCATATCTAGAATCGTTTTCTTGGGAATCCTTGGCCTTTGGTTGTCTTCACTTCAGGGAGCAGCATTCAACCCTCTTCTGGTCTACACCTCCTTTCTTCAGCTTCAGCAAAGCAGCAGTCCTCTCTATTTTCTAGGTGCCAAGCTGGCCGTACGGCACCCAGCACCAGGTCTGCTATTTTTTGTTTTCTTTGCAAAATATTTTCTTTGCTGCGCAACCGTTCTTTCTGCAGTTCTTTCTAAAGTGGGAGACGCTGTGAGGTGGGGCCTCAGTAAGCTGTATTTCTCACTCTATTTCTATTGCATCTGGCTATGACCATCCATTGTGCCATGCTATACCAAGGATTTTGCTACGTCTGACTGCTGGTATCACCAATATCCTTGGGTGCTTAGGGTTTGATGCAGCTGTCAATCTGTTTAAGCGCTGCCCAGTCCAAGCGCTGACTTGTTAGTTTAGACGCTGCTGCCACGACTCACCTTGACCTTGCATCGGTTGTTTTTTCTGCTTGCAATGACTTCAGGTTGCATCCAGCTCTGTTTTCCTGAAAATGGCGCTTCTCCTTTTTGGTTTACCATGCCTCTTTTAGTGGGCCCACCCTCTCTCCTTTTTTTGGTAAATCTGACTTTTGATAATTATTCTGATATTCTTAAATCAATGATTTGACTGTTTGTTTTAAAATCAAATTTGAAATTAACATTCAAAAAGGCAATTTAGAGGTTTAATTTAAAACTTGTATCTTCGACCTACGAAGACGAAGCGTGAGGCCCAGGTTGGTAGGAGGCCAATTCCCCCTCACACAAAACTCATTTGGATTATTCATTATGTGCCAAATACAATGAGTGGTTGGAAGGCCACTTTCTCTCCCCATAACAGGCATTTTTTTAATGTTTTAGTGCTTTTTTTTGAAAAAAACTAGTTTACGGGAAAATTGTAACTTTAAAATCTTACAAACGGTAGCTCAGTTTTGGGTGCCATTTTTTGAAAAAGTGCTTGTAATTCAATTCTCCACAGTGTAGACTTGTTATTTTTTAAAAATTCACTAGTTTATAAAGTGCCAAAAATTTGGGTCTCTCGGGACGCATTTTCGGATGACTCTGATGTCCGTTTGCTTTAGTCTTGCACTAATTGCTCTAAGACACATTTTCAGTTGATTCCAATGTATTTTGAGCGTGAACTTTCATATTTGGGGGGTTTCAATATTTTGGGGGGGTGTGATTGCTTTTTCACAACTTGCAAATTTTCACTTTCATTCTCCTTTCTGCATAAATTCACAACTTGCAATCAACACAACTTCACCTAAATTCAGCTAAAAAAAATGGATTCTTTTCAACTTAAACCCCTAACACCCTTCAACTATCATGAATAGAAATTTAAAATGTCAATCATTCTTAGAAGCAAAGGGTTGTATAGGATCACCATGGGTACAGAAGTAGAACCCAACACAGATGCTGAAAAGGTTAAGTGGTACAACCATAGTGATGAAGCCTTTAGGTTACTGAGCTTGTCTATGTCTCTAGAAATTATCTTCCACTTAGAATCCTCCCAAACTCTTAATGACATATGGGACACCTTAGAAAAGTTATTTGGGAAGCTTGATGAGATGAGAGGTCATGAGCTCAAAAACGAACTCATAAGTCTAAGTCCTAGCAACTTTGACACCCTACAGGACTTCTTCACTAAGTTTAAGGCCCTTAGATTGCAATTGAAAGAATGCGAGATAGAAAAAAAAGATGATCAACTCATTCTTTCTATTCTCGCAAAGCTAGGTCCAAGCTATTCAGTCTTTGTCTCCACTTTCCATGCCACAAAAAGTGCCCTCGGCACTTCATGAAAAATGCCTTCTTTGGATTCATTCATTGCTGACTTGACTAGGGAGCAAGATAAGCTAATTAAAATGGGCACAATGAAGTCTACTCAACCCCAAGCTTTGATATCTGGAAATGGTAAGGATAAGACTTCAACAAAGGAGAAGAAGAAAAAGAACAAGGACTAGGAGAAGAAGAAAGAAAACACTAATCCCACCAAAAACAACACTGAGACTTCCTCTTCCAATGTTAAACCTAAAAAGGAGAAGGTTAAGTGTGCCTATTGTAAGAAGACAGGGCATGATGAACACAAATGCATGAAGAAACAAATAGATCACCTAACTCATCTTCTAGAGAAGAACAACATAGGTGTTCCTGAGTCCATCAAGCAGAATTCATCAACCCAAGATTCTACTAAGGCAAAAGGCAAGGGTAAGGAGAAAGAAAAGGGAAAGGCCCTTGTAGCTACAGCAGCTTCCACATATTCATGGGTCATTAACTCAGGTTCTTCTCACCACATGGGCTCTTCACTAGTTGAGTTTTCATCTTTAGAGCCTTGTAGCATGACTTCAATTAGTTTAGGTGATGACACATCAGTTTCTGTTGTAGGGAGAGGGTCAGTTGAAATGGAAGGAGGAACATTCAACAATGTTCTAAGTGTTCCTTCTCTTTCAACCAAACTCCTATCAATGTACCAAATCACTCACATTGGTCGGGGCATGAGAGTTGAGTTTTCACTAGATTCAGTGTCTATCAGGGAGTTACATAGTGATACTACAGTGGCAGTGGGAAGGGCAGATCACCAAGCCAGGTTATACCCCTTTTCACATTTTGCATCAGATTCTTCTCTTATAGCATTATTGACTCATTCAGATGGAGTTAGCAAATTGTGGCATGAGCGGTTTGGCCACCTTAACTACCGCTATCTTGAGCAACTTTGTAAAAATGACATGGTCATTGGCTTGCCTCGTGTCCAATTCTCAAAAGGACTTTGCGAGGGGTGCTCCCTTGGAAATCATCTCAAAGCAAAATTTGACAAAGGCAAAGCTTGGAGGGCTTCACAACCTTTGGAGTTAGTCCACAGTGATGTATCAGGACCCTTTCCCAAACCATCTTTCACAAGGGCCAAGTACATCCTCACTTTCATTGATGATTTCTCTAGGTACACTTGGATATATTTTCTCAAACAAAAGTCTGAAGTGTTTGAAAATTTTCTAGACTTCAAGGCTCTTATTGAGAAACAGAGTGAGAAATCCATTAAGGTTCTTCGAACTGATAATGGAGGGAAGTATGTCAGCATCAGGTTTGACCAGTTTTGCACCACAAAGGGGAATGATTTACAATGCATAGTCACCTACAGTCCTTCACAGAATGGGGTTGCAGAATGCAAGAATAGGTTCTTGAAAGAGATGGGTAGCTGTATGATTCACTCCAAATCCCTAACACCATAGTACTGGGCCGAATCCATCAATTGTGCTTGCTACATTTAAAATAGGGTTCCTCACAAAGCTTTGAAAGGGATAACAACCTTTGAAGCTTGGCATAAAAGGAAACCTGATGTTGAGCACCTTAGAGTTTTTAGATCCCTAGCTATGGCCCACATTTCAAAGAAGAAACACAAAGCTAAGGAATGTCAGTCCAAGCCTTGTATCTTTTTAGGATATCCAGATGGTATTAAGGGATATCGACTTCTAGATCTTGTCACTCATGAGTTGTTCATCGAGAGAAGTGTCCATTTTCAAGAGAGCCCTAGAGACTCAACACTTGACACTTCTTCTCCCTCATCGGATCTACTTCATCATGATGATTCCTTGTCAGATTCAGATCAACCATAGTAGGTTCTTGAGTCAGAGACATCTTCTTCTTATTTCAGTTTAGACAGCGAGGATAGTGATGCAGTGTCATCCACCTCTAGTCAATCAGAGGATGAGGAGTTAGCACCTGACTCACCCACTTCTGGGCCACTTTGGGCCAGACAGACACTTGAGAGTGTTGGCACTTTGGTAGGAGATCTCGTAGATGACAGATGTACTAGGGGGGATTTTCAGAGAGATCCACATGCCTTTTTTGCTTCAGTTTCAGATCCATAGAATTTTTGAGAGGCATCGGGGGTACCTAAGTGGGATAGTGCTATGGAGGAAGAATATTCTTCCTTAATCAAAAATCACACTTGGGATTTGACTTCGCTTCCTAAGGGAAGAAAGATGGTTTGATGTAGGTGGATATATCAGACCAATTTTGCAGCAGATGGGTTGGTTGATAAGTACAAGGCGCAATTGGTTGCCAAAGGTTTCTCACAGGTGGCAGGCATTGACTACTTAGAGACCTTTGCACCCATTGCAAAGATGACTTCTATCTGACTCACCTTGGCTATTGTTGTAGCACATGGTTGGGATGTGCATCAGATGGATGTGAAGAGTGCCTTTCTTCATGAAGACCTTTAGGAGGAGATCTACATGAAGCAGCTGCCAGGATTTGTTCAGGATTCTTCCTTAGTATGCAGACTTAGGAAATCTATCTATGGCCTCAAATAGGCCCCTCAGGCTTGGTATGCCAAGATGGATTCCTTCCTTCTCACAGCAGGTTTCACTAGGTGCCATTCTGATCCTAATGTCTACTTCTTACGACATGATGATTCGCTTCTAATTTTGGTTCTATATGTTGATGACCTTTTGATCACCGGGAGTTCTTCATTGGTTATTGCAGTGGTGAAGGCATCTCTTCAGGATAGATTTGACATGATAGACTTGGGTTTGTTGCACTACTTCCTTGGCATCAAGATCTCACAGTCAAATTTAGATATTTCTCTTGCACAGCCTAAGTATGCTCTTGACTTATTGGCTCAATTTCACATGGCTGATTGCAAGCCATCTCTGACTCCCTTTCTATCAGGAGTCAAGCTTGAGACTGATTATTCTTAACCATTGGTTGATGCCACTCGGTATCGACAACTTGTTGGTAGTCTCATCTACTTGACTCACACCAGGCCCAACATTTCATATATAGTGGGACTTGTCTCCAGATTCATGCAGGAACCCCATGAGCTGAATTGGAAAGTAGCTAAGAGGATCTTGCATTACATATAGGATTCACATAGATATGGGATTCACTACAGATTTGACACAGAGGTTGACTTGGTTGGATATACAGATTCAGACTGGGCTGGTGATTCACAGACTCGTAAGTCCACTTTTGGTTACAATTTCTCTCTAGGTTTAGGTCCTATCAGTTGGTCTAGCAAGAAGCATAATGCTATTGCTATATCATCCACAGAGGTAGAGTACAGGGGAGCTATTAATGTAGCTACTGAGGCTATTTGGCTTCAGGGGATTATTTTTGAGTTTGGCATTCCTATCAGGCAACCCACCATCATTTATTGTGACAATCAGAGTACTATATAGATTTGCAAGAATTCAGTTTAGCACCAGCAAACCAAGCACATAGAGATTCACATGCATTTCATTCGAGAGCTTATTCATAGTCAGGTCATTGACTTGATATTTTTCTAGTCTTCAAAGCAGGTTGCAGACATCTTCACCAAACCTTTCAATGAGAGCAAGTTCATTCATTTATGAGCTCTTCTTGGGGTGCGGTCTACATCTGCAGTAGCATCATCTTCAAGGGGGGCATTCTAGCCTCGTCTTTTCTTTTATGTCTCTCTTTTGGGGGGGAGTTTTTTCCTACGAGTTTTCTCCTTTTCTCTATCTTATGGGAGATTGCATTTGTACATGGGTACTTCATCAAGCCTAGTTGTCAGGACCCATTTTATATTTACACACTTCCCACCTAAGCTGCGCTTATGGGGGGGTATTAGTGTAGGTTTTTATTTTTCCCTATTTATTAATTAGGGAAATTGTATTTCTTGTGCTACATGGAGTTTTCCTACATTTGTGGGATAGGCTAGCTTATGTGGAGGTGTGTGTCATAGATGTGTCATAGGTGTCATAAGAATGTCATAAGTAACTCCCTTGATGGGAGTTACTTCTCTATTCTTAGCACCTTGTCACCACCTTTCATGGAGGAGTTACATTCTATTCTTGGGGTGCCTTGTCCACCTTTTGTGGAGGAGTTACTTTCGTACTCTCCTATTTGTAGTTCTCATTTTGGCCATTCCATGCTAATTCAGATTTGGTTTCTCCATTTTGTCTTGTGCAATTTATCTTCTTGTTATTGTCAAATTGCTTTAGCATCTATGTGGTGTGCACTTGTTCATCTTGTGTGATCACGTCTTCATTGCACTCGCGTTATCCAGATTCTGGCAACAACTCCGATATTATTTTGGTAAAATTTTAAGTGCAAATGGTGTATGTGGATACCATAACTTTTTATAAATTAAAATTTCAAATTTGGAGATGAACTCATCTTATAAATATTAAAAATTTCATATTTTTCAACTTTTAAATGTTTTTTTGGGGCTTGGACCTATAGGGGTAAGGTAGGTTGTGTGTGTGTGTCTCTCTCTCTCTCTCCCTCTCTCTCTCTATATATATGTATGTATGTATGTATGTATGTATGTATGTGTGTGTATACACACACACACACATACATATATATGTGTGTGTGTGTGTGTGTGTATACACACACACACACACACACATATGTATGTATATATGTATATGTATGTATATGTGTGTGTGTGTGTGTGTTTGTGTGTGTGCACACACACACACACACATATACATACATATACATATATACATACATATGTGTGTGTGTGTGTGTGTGTGTATATATATATATGTATATATATATATATATATATATGTATGTATATATATATACACACACACACACACACACACACACACACACACACACATATATATACATATATACACACATATACATACATATATATATATATATATAAATATACATATATATATATATATATATATATATATACATACATATATATATATATATATATATATATATATATATATATATATATATATATATATATATATATTCAATTGAGGGACCAAATTACCTCATTTGAATTCTTAAAAAAGAGGGATGCTTATGATAAGGGTTAAGTGTATCGAAAAGGGTATAGTGTAGTGTGTCTTGTAAGTGGTGTGTGTTGTAAATGGTTTGGAGATTTGATGGGCTTGTAAGAAAGTCATATGAGTTTACAAGTGGACTTTATTATTTTTTAAGTGAGAATGTTGGAGTGTTGTAGTAAAATTAATGGAGAAGTAAGAGGTCCATGTGATTTTATAATAAAATTAAATATATTTTTAAGAGGGACACGTGGGCATGTATGTAAGAGAATTTGTTGAGAAATGAAGTGAATCTTTGTCAAGTGGTAAAGTGAAGGTAATTAAGCTCGCTTGTTGAGTCTCTTTTTAAGTATGTGTATATGCTTAAAATATTAAAATGAACTTTCTCATACCCCTCCTCATCTTATTACTTTCTTTGCATAAAATTATCTCTTTTGACATTATTTTCATCCTCAAGTTCTGGGTTTCTAATTTGGAAAAAAAAAAAAACCTTATTTCTTGTTGTTTTTAGAAAACTACATGTTGCTATTTTTTTTATGTATTTTATTATACTATTATGACACATGGTTTGGGATTGACCTTGATGCTTTTGTGGAGGTGTAGAGGGAGGGGAACTTGTTAAGGGTTCATTAAATGTTCTATGGGCTAAGTATGGGACTTGTGAGGTAAGTAGATAAAACCAAAAATTTGTTTCCTTTTTGAATTAGAAAAAAATTATAATATTGTAGACATGTAAATCTGGTCACAAGTACTTGACAATGCTAATTCTTAACATATTCTAAACCACATGACTTGCACACAAATACATGAATCCTATTTTCTATTCTTCTAAGCCATCTATCTATATGCAGGATCAAACCTTTGTTTATCATTACTAACAAAAATAACTCTCAAATTAAAATGTTTAAGCTACATAAAATTACCCTTGGATTATCTCCAGTTAAGGACAAAATCTCATGGTATTTTTTAAGGAATGAGAAATTTTAGAAGCGTATAATTGTAGGGGAATATTTTTATATTGAAAACTATGAAACTTACATATGGTCAAAAAATTCTAAGGAAAAACATCGAATTTACTACTAATACATGTATATTTTGGAAACTTTAACCACTTTATGGACATTTTGTATGAAAATTTATCAAATGTATTTCAAAATTTGTTCATTGGTGAAAATAAAATTTAGGAAATTTGTTGAAAAATTACCAATTCACAAAAAATAGTCCATAAAAAATATACTAGGATAAATGTGCCTAATATTTCAAGAAAGGCTACCCTAGGTAGATAGGATTACTATCAATCTCCTTTCTACTTAGGTCGGCCATGTCTCGTGCCAAATAATGACTAGTTTATAAAATTTGAATAATTATTTATGGTCTTTCTACACATTTTACATGGACCACTAAATGTAATTATCAAAAGGTTTACCTATACAAAACCTTGCACCAACACTGACTAATACAAGTTTTTGTAATACAACATACAATTGAGCAAAGAAAAAGCAGTCAACTTGGAAAGTAAAATCTAACTAAGTGGTCAACTTGAATGTTGTTAGATTATTAGAGTATAGTTTTAGAAGTGATAGGAAGTTGGCTATAAGAAAGGAACAAAAAATCAGTCTAAGGATGGTTTCAAGATGTTTGGGTTGAAAGGGATCTGTATTGGCAATGGTACTGGCTTGGTATTGGGGACTATCCCCTCACTTCACACATCATAGTGATAAAGGTGTCAGGGGTTTAGCTAAAATATACCATTAACCACGTGTTTATACTTGGATAGAAAACAAAGTTAGCTTCCCCCTTGGTGATGAAATCCAATTAGGTTGGCCTTGGGTAGACAATTATTAAAATGCTTTTTAAGATTTAATGATTTGGTAGTGTGTGCATAAAATAAAAAATAGTGTAACTAAATGGTATATTGAAAAACCATCTAATTATACTATGTGATCTATTCTAAGCATGAACGTAATAATAAATGAAAGTGTGAGCTAATTAGTAGCATATAAGGGTTAATTCTAACTTTGAAACATAGTATAATATCATTGCAGTCGATAGTGTATGCAAAGAATACATAATATGGTTGACATTTTCACCTATGTACTACGTAAGTAAAGGTCTAAAAATTAACTACATCAATAGGGTCAACCTAGCTTTCCAGATAAAATACAAAATACAAACTATGTTGATAGGGTTGACTTAGTTGACTATACAAGGGAAGTTTTAAAGACTATAAACTATGAAAAATAGAACTATAATAAATGATAGAAATGACAAGAAGGATAGAAAGGAACCTTGGTGGGTTGGAGGATACAAATAAAAATAAGATTGTTTTTGAAGAACCTTGATTTGTACTTGCTAAGTTTGCTAACTATGTTGATTGGGTCAACCTAGCTTTGCAAAAACCTATTACTGATAGTTTGAAAATATACAAGGTTGACTCGGTCAAACTAGTATGATAATTCTAATGCCTAGAAATGTACAGGGCTGATTGGGTCAACCTAGTATGTTGATTTTAATGCTTGAAAATGTGCAGGGCTGACTGGGTCAACCTAGTAGTCTGAACTAGAAGTCTGAAAAACTTGCAAGGGTTAGATTTATGTTAAATTAACTAAAATGTATGCAATCATAAATGCATCATGTCTATAAATAAATCCTAACTCAGAGAAGATATATCATACCATACACATCTGATTAGGAACACATTTATTAAGTGAGAACATGACCTATATGGGGATTTGCTAGACCCGATTAGTGGATCTCTTATTGCAATACACCATGATAAGGAGGGTTATAAATCCTCTAGCCAAGGATAATCACACAATAACCTAAGGGGCTCCTTAGTTTTGATATCTCACTAAACTAATAAGTAAAGTAAATATAATCTAGTGCTCACCAAATCTTGTGGAACAAAGTAGGGGTTGGAAATAATAAAACTAAACATGCATAAGAGACATATACGCATGTCAATGTATATAGAATATTAATTCATGGAAGATAAATAGAAATAGATATCTATCTACTCTTACAAATGAGGAACAAAGTTAGGAATACTTACCTTTGAAGATGAACTTGCTGAGCCTCAATCTCTCCCTTGGCCAAGGTGCTTCACAAGAGGTTATTGTGGTATGTAAGAATGACAAGGATAAATCAACTCTAGGATATACAAGCTATCAATGCATCCAAAATACTTATCCATAAGACAAGATCCATATCTCCAAATAAAGTATGGAACTTTAAGCTTGCTTCTCAAGTAGAATGGTCAATAAACAGATGGTCAATAGCTCTTACTTCTTCTTATCTTCTCTAAATAATGGTGAAATTAACTTGTATATATAGGTAGATTTGAACCTTAACCCTTCCAAAAATCTTAGTCGACAGGGTTGACCCAGTCAACCTAGCACAATTTTGGATAATAATTCACTAGGTCATGAGCTAGGTCGACCAAAGGCCAAACTAGTTCCTAAGTGAAAATTACCCAAAATTGTATAGGGCCGAC
Source organism: Torreya grandis (assembly GCA_037957365.1). Lineage (NCBI taxonomy): Eukaryota > Viridiplantae > Streptophyta > Pinopsida > Cupressales > Taxaceae > Torreya > Torreya grandis. The sequence continues at coordinate 1,784,802 of JARHVA010001127.1, forward strand.
CCAGTTGACCTAGTATATCCAACTAAAAAAAGGGATTAAGGTAAGGAAAAGGAGGATAAAATGTAGAAAATGACTGAAGAGGATACAATAGAGAAGAACAAGCTTAGGGATAATGGTTTTAGGAGACAAGTGTGTAGGTTACAAGTGGCAAAAGGGACAACAATCTTGTGAACCACCAATGGTCTACTCACCCCTTTCTTACTACACCCATTAAGGCATGCACTTAGAGAGATTGAAACTCGATGGGTTCTTGAAAGATATAAAGTGTTAGTAATAGATAAAAGTTTGAAAATATTATGTGTATACATTGATCACGTGGTTCTATGAGAAATTGGAATTTGTCTTCTTCAAGACAAGAGTAAGTGGTTACAACATATTCCAAGATGTAGCTATTCAACACTCCTCTTCACCAGATATTAACATGTCATATCCATGATGTTCCTAGTCATGCCAAATCCCTTTGATATTCTATCATCTAATTTTGTCTCTTCTCAAAATTCTGTGATCAACTTTGAGCATAGGTAGAGAGCCAATAATGCAAATGAACATAGATTTCAACAAATAAGGTTTCATATAATTCATTGTAGAGATGTTTTTCCACCCATACATGTGTGGAAATTCTTGGTTCAAGATAAGAAACCATAAAATTATCCTTGACCTTGATCATCAATTATTCAATACTTTCAAGGGATAAATGTTCAAGAATTTTCCATTATTGTGAAACAAGTGCTATGGGTCCCAAAAATGAAACCAAAATGTTGGGTTTATTCTCTTTATCATGTTTTTATTTAGGTGCTAAAGTGTAGTCCTAACAAGCTTACGCACTGGCCTTTCACACAAGAATAAGTTCTTACATGCTCACCTAAAACATGCATTAAGAGACCAGATACTGTGGGTTATGTTACGCAGTAACACACTAGTCATATACTTGAGTTTGTTCATATATCTGATTAGAAATTACATAGAAAAATAAATACACGACTATGGACATTGTCTCATTAATCATAACAACCAAGAACACGAAGATAAATGCCACGAAGTTCAAAGGGTTGCTTACACAAAATCGTATAATATATGTTCTATAAATCTCATAATGAATGATAAGCCACATGTTACTCAATACAAACCAATAGTTAATGCTTAATTATTAATTATCTAAAATACAACACCAAAATTGATTGTAATATCCATAATTCTATATTATAGAGTCACTATATGTTATCCATCATTAGTCACCTTATATTTTTCCACTTAGGGGTATTTATACTTATTTTTCCCTAACCGAGTAGCTACATAATAAATGACAAATGGGTGATTGGCCAATGATATCTTAGTAGACTCAAAGTCGTGGTAGTCTTTTACTATTTTTTTCCTAAGGACCCAGGCCTTTGTGCCCCCTATATTCTTGTTCGATGCTAGATCCTTGTTTCCAAATGTTCTTTTCACGGGCTAGTGTAAAATTCATGATGATTAAACTCTAGATTATCCTTAATAATTGCTCCTCAACCATCTCTTGCTTCCTTTGTTATTTTAAGTCTTATGCTTTTAGGTTCTCTATAGTTATATTCCATCTCTGAATAGGTTTTCTCATGCTATTATCTTTTGCACCTTTGTCCTCTCGCACCTCACTAGTTCTACACCACAGTCTTCTTACGCCATGCTAATTCTATGCCATGGTATTTATGTGCCATGTTCCTCTCGCATTTTGTCAATTCTATGCCAAAAAGCCAAAATACTTAGTCAAAATTTAGGGTCCAACATCCACCCACATTGGTGCATCCTAATATAAAGATTATTATTATATGGTTCAATTTTAATTACCATCAGTTACCACTAGATGTTTGTGAGCTCAGAGGATTCCTTTTATTCCTTCTACACCTAGACCCTCTAACTATCTTCACTCATATCCCGCTCTTACTATTCGCCCTAGGATTATAGTAGATCCTATAGTCTGAGCTATTATTACTAGATGAAGTTAGGAACCCCCTTAGCCAAGATAGGAGGAACACATACAAACAATTCCACCTCATCCCCAACCTTATCCAATGAGACCAAGAGATCAAAAAAGACCATGTGATATTCTTGACCAAATAAAAAATACACTAACTAATATTTCTATGCTATAGTTGCTTCAGAAGGCTACCATTTTTAAGGATATTCTTCACCAAGCTTTGAATCAAACATCTATGCCTTGTGACACAGAACCTTCCTACTTTACATAAGTTGTGAATACTTTGAAGGACATAGAGGATGCAATTTATTTTGGAAGTAATGATTTTCCACCAAAATCAACCATTGATCAAAATTTGCCTTTATTTATACAATCTCAAATCAATAACATAATAATCAAAAGAATTTTAATTGATAATGGTTCAAGACTCAATATTTTCAATCTCACATTTATACAAATGATGGGCATCAACATGGAAACCATTCAAAATACATATAAGAATATCAAAGGATTTGATGATGTGCCATGCCAAGATTTGGTTTCTATCACCTTGGATATTATATTGGGGCCAAAAACCATATCTACATGATTTCAGGTAATTCCTAATCATTTGCATTATAATTTACTATTAGGTAGGCCATGGATACATTCTATGAAGATCATACCTTATACCTTGAATTGATGTGCCAAATTTCTCCATGATGGATATCTACACACTTGTTGAACTGACAACCAAACCTTTAGATATTGTAAGGTTATATAACCTACTTCTTAGAGTTCATCACTATTGGGGGAAACACAACCTACTATATTACCAACATGAAAGATTATTCCCATAAAATAGATGCACACATATGAGGTTGGTGAGTCTAGTACACATACTCAACCACCATCTACAAGAACCTCCACACCACTGATGCCACCACACAGGGTTGACAAGGAGGAACATATGCAACAATTACATTTAATGATAAATTCAGAGAACTCCAAGAATTTTTACATCAAGAATGTCGATAGTGATTCTAAGGATACTTCTAAGGGGGATACAGACACAACCCCAATAAACATTGATGAATATTTATGTAGTTTAAATTTTACATCAATGGGAACATGAGAATACCCAAATGATTCTAAGGCCATCATACCAGTACATACAAATGCAAACAAGGTAGTTATTGGTAATACACATAAGGGAAAAAATGTTTGTTACCAGTTGGATACCACCCCGCATATAGTTTTACATCCTTTCTCAGACTGCATATAGTTTTACATCCTTTCTTAAATTCAATAAATAATATCACATCTATGGATATTGAACTAGTTATCAAAATACAAGCAAACAATGCATCAGATAGGCCACATGTGATGATACAATTTTTTCTTGATAGGGAATTGATAGCCTTGCCAATGGTACACCATAGATCCATTAGCTGCTTATCAAATCAAGATGGTAAGCCCTTTTGTCATTTTCATAGAAGCACATGACATGCTACACATACATGCTCAACATTAAAATAAAAAATTGAGAAGTATAAGGCTAAAGGAACTATTAAAATCATACAATCTCAACCTAAGTATGCCAAGGCCCCATAAAAAAATTAGACACATAGAAACTACAAACATTTCAAGAGTAATGTTTTGACTATTCAAGTTTTCATTGAAGATCATTATTGACAACATGTATCCATCAATGAGGATTCATACCCAAATACATGTATGCCTAAATTTATATAGCATATAGGACATAACAATGATGAGTTACAACATGTTATATTTTGTTAGAATTCCATCGACCACATTATAATGCCAGAAGCATGTGGTCCCAAGGTGGTGAACACCCTAATATTCATCATGAACATAGAAACTCAGATAGAGGCTACATTTGGTAACACATGCTTAAAAAAAATAAAAGCTATAGTGGATAGAGTACAAAGGTATCTCACATTTAGGTTGGGAACATAATTCACATTATCCATGATGAATTTAATGAAAATCATAGATTATAGAATGAGGCAACAAGATCTATCTTGATATATCCCAGAATAGTACATGAGGCCTTCTACACAGTCAATCAAAATGCTATTCAAATGCATAAAATTCAAAGTAACACCAAAGGCAAAGCTATATTTGTAGAGCATGAGTGGTATGATGACCATGATGATGATGATTTATTTAATTTTGGCCAAATCCAAGACCCAAAACTTGATCATATCCAATGAGATTAGCCTTTTGATTACCCACACCCCTTGGATGTGTTATTTGATTTATAAATCATCATATCATATTTACATTCATCTATATGTAAAAACACAAATATATATATATATATATATATATATATATATATAGAAAATTAAAAAAATCAGGACCTATGCATGTTTTTATATACTTTTTCATACATTAATTCATTTGTGCACAATATTATATATATGTTTTATCTAGTTTTATATCATACATGATTCACTAGTGTACATGAGTGACTGTAGATTACATAGAACATCATCTCCAAAAATAGTTATAAGTGTTTTTATTATTATACACTCATAAACTATATTCAGATAGGAGCACTGTGGAGGATAAGAGTGCAATGATCTAGTGTCCATCCCACTCTTGTCCTAGTGAGCTCATACTATCACTACTCGATTTAGACTTCACGCAGGCTTTCTACAGCATGTAAATTCATTAGCTACCTCATTGGAGGCATGGTAAACACATGTTTTGTCCTTTTTTGCCCACATTATCTTACTCTCACACCAAGTACTTTACATTGTATTACATATTACAATTTTGATTGATCATTAACATTTTGATATACTATTACTTATCTCAGTTACTGAATATTTCTTAGACTACAATTTAGCTCTTGTTGATCAAAATACATAATCATGCATGCTTTTTATATTGCTACTCCTAGCTTCACATCTTATATGCACTTCTATGTTTGCTTTGAGGTCATTTGAATATGTCATTTCCAAGTGGATCTAAGCCTTTATAACTCTAATTGTATGCGTATGAAGACATTTGAACATATCCTTATGTGTGTCTTCTATCCATACGAGTGGACCTTTAAACATGTACTTCTATGTGGTTCTAAGCCTCCATTATTTCCTTGTATGTGCATGAGGGCATTTGAACATGCCTTTGTATGTGTCTTTTATTCAAGTGGAATATGAGCATGTCCCTTGTTTGTGGCACCTTGGCCTTCTATTATGTTTTTGGTGTGTTGTGCATGTACTCTTTGATTATATGCATCATGGCCATGACACTTTTATTATTTCTTTACTTAGATTTGGATACCATGATCGACATCATGCACCAAATACCTCCTAATGCCATGATGAAAATCATGCATTCCTCCCTTAGAAGTATTTCCATTCAACGTTATATACTTAGTTGCTTAGTTATTTACATGCTTCATTGTCACATTTATCTAGACACACTTCTTGTGAATGCTTGTTTTCACATGTATATTACATTATTACTATGCTTAGTTTACATACATAATGATGCCATGCTTCTCCATGATCTCAATATTACTCAGATTTACATTTTTTTTTATCATAACAACCTGCTACATAACCTTTTATTTTGAATTAAGTTCTTATGCAGGCTAAGTAATTCACCTCAAAAGAGGGGGCATCACATAGGTTTGTCTTAAAAACTTAACCTTCCTAGATCGATATACGATAAGATTTAATAGTGGATACACAGTTGACATAGTTTTAGGCTCATAAATCACAAAAAAAGTCATTTTGGATAGGAGTGACACATTGGATGAGAGAACACTACTCTAGTGTTTTTCCCAATGTCGATGTCCAAATGCCTTAAAAAATAGGCATTTCCATAATTTATCAGAACCCCAGTTTACTCAGATTAGTATTTAGCAATTTCACAGTCTCAGTTTCTAGAATTACTTAGAATCACATATCATTTTCTCAAATTTGCTCAGTTTGGGGGCAATCATGTGCGATATGTTGTTCTAGGTTGGCACTCAGGTTTTACTCAGAATCATAGTTGTTTAACTCATTTTTAGATTCTATATACACTAGATATTAGTTGGGGGCATGTGCACAACACATTGCTTCCTCATTGCTCAATTTTGCAAATAGAATGGAAATTCATGACATTATCCACATTGTATACACTAGACCTAGATTATACTTAGTATTTGCACCAATTTATGCACCAAAATTAAACATCATTCATCTGTGGTGGATGATTCACTATTTACACCAGTATCTACTCCAATTTTTGCACCAAATATATATTGGGATTCATAAAGGTATCCCAAACTACTCCAGTACTCTGGGATGATGATGATGGAGTCAAGCACACTTGAGTTCTTGAGCATACCCACTTATAGATGAGGATTGGGGCATGCACAATCCAATCCAAGCTATCCAATGATAATATAAATGCACAACATTGCACAATCACAAGTTTTAGCACCCGTTTTTGCACAATAGAATAAATAGATCTATGAGTAGCTAAGAAGATGTTGTTAATAATTCAGAATTTACTATATAAAGATAAAAAATTCACCTCTTTGTCAAACTTTCTATAACTTGTGTAAGAACCAGTCCTAAATATCAAAGGGAATACCCAAATATCACATAATTTCACCATATTTCATTTGTTTTCATTATTTGGGTGTCTATTTCGAAGGTTTTTTTTGGTGTAATGAGGATGTATTTAGTTTGATGCATTAAGAGTTTTGACCTGGACACACTGAAGAATATATATAGAATCTCAAAAGCATTGTTCAGCCTAGCTTCCTCATTTTAAAGGAAGAGCATGCTCTCATTAGCAAAGTGTGAATTGAGAACAAAGCTTTGTTGGTGAAGATCTATGCCCCTAATTTGACCAAGTGCATTGAATTTTTGGAAAAGGCACCCAAGAGCATTCATCTCTGACACGCAGAGGAAGGGGGCTAAGGGAAAAACTATTTGGATGGATCTTTGAAGATGAAAAGATTTAGTGAGGGAACCATTGATTGCTATTCTGGTAAAAACATTAGCAAAGAGAAGCTTGACATGGTTAACCATTCTAGTTCCAAAATCCAACCACTATAACATTTTGATAACAAATGACTATTTGATTTAATTATAAGATTTATCAAAGTCGAGATTAATAAAGACGATGTCTTAACCAGAACAAGAGGCCTAATCAACAATATCCTACATCAAAACTAAATTATCAAATATTAATCATCTCTAAAAAAATAGATTTGTCTCTGATTGACAATAATTTTTGGCTACTAATTATTCTTAACCAAAAATTTAACAATAATCTTATATAAAATATTGAATAGAATTATAAAACATCATCCCAACACATTATCTATGTGAAAATAAAGTTATATATATATATGAAAATAAAGTTATATATATATATATATATATATATAAAGTTATGTATAATAACAAAAGGTAACTAACTTTATCTATATAAAACCAATAACCTAGATCCACCTTGTATCTTAAGAGGGATGTTGTTCCTTATCAACTAGGGGAATGATTATGGCGTGTCATACCATAAATTTCATTGAAACACTTATAAGCTTGGAATGCATGACAAACCATTAAAAATTAGGTGGAAAGTCGCCCACGTGTGACTCACACTCTCTGTATTTCCTTGAAAGGAGGGTGGCTATATGTGGAATACCCACTAAACCATTCCAAATATCACGCCATTGGAGGTTTAGAAGGCCAAATCTTCAATGATTTCTATCTTCTTTCCCAACACCAATTAAATTAAATTATTATTTTTATATTTATTTTATTTTTTAACATTCTTAATAAATCTAGATTCTAAATTATTTTGGATTAAATTGTCAAAGCATAAATAATATACGGCAAGAACGAAGACTTGACCTCAACGACTTCATTTGCAACCGTTCAAAATGGATTGAAAAAGAAAGCCAAAATATTAAAATTCATGATTTCAACTATGGGTTACATCATTCTTATTAGTCTTTGAGTTTTTGTGAGGAAGTAGGTAAGGAGAATTTTTTTAAATTATTTTAAATATTAAAAATCAAATATTTTTAGAGTCCATAAAATTAAAATTAAATTTTTTTATAATATATTTTTTTTTGACTTGATGATTTGGATTACTAATCATAATTTATTATTATAAAAAAGTTTAAAATAAATTATGAATAGATAAAAATTATTTTAAAATTTTTGGATCTTATTTTACATATTATTTAATAAATTGTATAATCATATTTCTCTTCAATTTAAAATAGATATTTTTTCATATAAAATATAAAATTTCACCAACAATATAATTTTTTTTTATCAAACCATTTAATTGATGCTAGATTTTATTAAAAAAGAAAAACTAGAAGTGGAGATGAAAATAAGTTAGACCCCACAAATGTTAATAGGTAAAGTTACCTATCAATTGTATGTTAAAGAGTTCATATAATTAGGAATTAAATTTGATGCTTGTATTTATATTTTCCTAATATAAAATATAATCAATTATATTGTTATATAAACAAAATAAGGGCTTCCATCCAAGTACAACACGAATATAACATGAAGATCTGAGACAATTCAAGTGTTAAACTAGTAACTGATAATTAAATTAACAAAAGACTTAAATAGAGTTTAAGATGAAGCCACCAAACATATATACAAAAATAACTAGAATAACTAGTTTAGAACCAACAACACAGTAAACAAGAAAACAACCAAGATAAAACATAATAGTAACTTAGGTTCGACCTCCTAAAAACTTAACGAGGCAACGTTTAATAGAAATGTTTCAAAATAATTTTAATTGAAAGATTGCCAACGAACAAGTCCATAAAATCAACCACTCCAAAGTCTACTCAATTAAAAATGTTGGACAAAAGATAAACCACTAGTATACTATCTATTTCATAAATGGTATCACATATTAAGTGAAAATTTAAGAAGAATTATTCGAAAGAGTAAATAAATGTTGTTAAAGTCTCTATTCATGGCAATAATTTATTAATTAATTTTTAGGAGTGACAAATATTCATTCTATGAAATTCTCTGGAGGTATAATTTCGACTTATATATAAAACTATGCTTTTACATAGATTATGTATATAAAGTGTTTCTTTTGTTTAGTACCAAGTATGGAACGAAACGATATCTATTTTGTGAAATTTACACAATTTCGATCTCCTCTTTTTTAATATGTTATGAGATTTGTAGCTTCTTGAATAATTTGAGAGTGCCTTTTACATCACAATCTTCATGGTTAAACTACAACCCACTTAATTAACACCTATATTAAAATTAACCAGTAAAATATCATCGTTAAACTACAACCCACTTAATTAACACCTATATTAAAATTAACCAATAAAATATAGATTAAAATTAATATAATGAACCATTTTTCCTTTGAAGGATAAACATCTTGGATTGGAACTTTCGAGCTTAATAAATATGGTGTGAAAAGGATATATATTCGTCGAAATTCACTAATTTCTAACCCTGAACGAACAAGTTTCTCTTCTGCGAGACGGCGAATTCCCCTTGTGGTAGACGACGAGGGATCGAACCCCATGGCGAGGTGGGTTGGAGGGTTAACAGCGGCCTCATGCTTGCCCTGCGCGGGAGGGTTTCTAACGGTGGTCCTATGCGTGCTAGCCGTGGTGACCGTGGTGGCGGCTCTCTGTGCTACGCGCTCCCGCGAGGAAGATGAAAGGCGCTACAACAGCAGCGGTTTTTTTAGCAATTTGAAGCCGGGGCCCAAGTGGAGGGGCAGAACCCTCATGAATACTCTCAGCAGCAAGAGACTCTTGTTCAGTAAAAAATGGCGGCGTAGCGACGAAGAGGAAGACGAGGTGGCGGCATATGACCGTGCAGCCATGAAAGACGGCGATTTCCTGTGGCAGAAAAGTATACTGATGGGTGAGCGCTGCCAGCCCCTGAATTTCTCGTTTACGACCACAAGGGTAACCGTTTGCCTCAATTTCCCCCGCGCTCGCCTAAAAATAACCTCTTCTATCCTTCTCTCCAGGTCCAAGAAAACATTAAGGGTGGGCAAATTTGAGTTTATTTTACCAACGAACTCTCACTGTACTGCGCCCCGGGTGGTGGTTAAATAGTATTGTGTTAACGAAATATTAAAACTTAGGATCGTATGATTTTAGTAGATTTTGAGGAGTAATATTAAATCGAGGAATTCTTTGTTATTGGTAGTTGATTTTTTCGAGGGTAGTGCTTTCTACGAGTTTAGAAGGTTCCTCAAGTAAAAAAGAATGGGTTATCAATTAAAAAAATACTAAACATAAAAAGAAATGATCCAATTATAATTTTTTTTTTTCTTAAATCATTCATCTATATTGTTTTGTGACTTTTGAGATATTGTTTTTCATAAAACACTGGTTGTAAATAATAAGGAGCATTTGGAGTAGATTTTTTATGTTGAATGTCCAAAATCAAATAAATAAATTTACATTGTTCACCAAACTAGATTAATTTGAAGTTTGATCTAAAATATATTATTAGGTAGGTTGCATTGATTTCTCCAAAGATGGAGAAAAGCATATATATCAATCATGTTCATAGTCATGGCAAAAGCATTACACAAAGCTTTACATTATGGTAAGTAACAATACATTTACAATTTATAGAGGATATAGTAAGTTATGTATATATCTCAATAATATGATACGTTATTTTAGATAAGATATGATTTATAAAGGACATGGTAAGTTATATATATATCTCAACAATATGGTATGTTAGTCTAATTTTTTTTATAAATGGTAAGTTATGTATACGTTTTAATAATATGGTAAGTTATTTTTTAAAAATTTACTCACAATAAATAATATCAACAAAAACAGAATATAAGCATATCATTAATTAAGAAAAACAATAATATACTTGTCAAGCTAGGTAGACAAATTCAATTTATCAAATATGTTTAACTATCCCTTCTTTAATTTAAAATAGCTTGCTTATGAGAGTAGCACAAATCAATTCTTTGCAAGTAAAAGCTAAAACGTATAAAAATTAAATTATTTTATTTCTTATGTCTTGTAATTTAAGAAACTTTTCACAAAGGATATTATTGCACAAATAAATTCTTTATTACTAGACAAAAGAGACAATTTCATTGGCAACTAAGCCAATCTATAAGCCACATGATCTTTGCCATGTAAAGGACGATGTCTTTGCCTCTAGTGCAACTTTTGAGATAAAAGGTATAAGAGCTCCAAATTTGTTACCACATTAGTAACATAAAATTGTATTATTTCTTCTACTTTGTTGGGTGTTCCATTTAGATTATCATGTTTCCTTAAGGTCTTGCCAACAATCACCACATCAATTTAGTTGTGAAACCATGTTAAAATAATTATATGCACATATATATGGATCTTGATATGTAAAATGGTGGCAAAAAATATATACACAACATATAATACGAGTGGGAAAACCTCACACAAAAGTAAAAAAACTCACAATGATTATTCATTAATTGAAAAACAAATATGACCCTATATCTTCAATCTTCCTTTCATACTTCGTCTCATACAATTCCTTCATAAACCAATTGCTTGAATATTACAAATATTTGAATGCTTGTAAGCTTGCATGTATGTTGGAAAATAGATTGAATTGATTTGATTTTACCACATAAAATTATTTATAAGTGGAGTGAACCATTGTAACCATCGAGTTTAACCTCTCACCAAATTCACAATAGAAGTTTAATAACTATGTATTTTAATATTTATTAATGTAAGTATTAACCCATGTAATAATAATAATAATAATAATAATAATAATAATAATAATAATAATAATAATAATAATAATAATAATATTTACCTATGTAATTTATATTATTAATGTTTTAATGTCATGTTATATACCACTAACATTAATTGTCCTCTTCAATTTAGCCAACAAAGTTAAGCACATAATGTTGGAAGACAACGTCTTCCACGTTTTTATGAATGCACTCAATGTTAAGCTACAATATTTTGTTAGGACCATCTCTCTAAAATCATTGGAGGAAGCCTTAGATCAATCTACACATCAATATTTACTTATAGGACAATTTGAGCCTTCCCAACCCAAGCTTGGAACTCAAATGTTTATTAGATATCAAAACAACAACACTATAGATGAATGTGTCTTTGATACTTACGACTCTAAGAGAATAATCAATGCTATTTTTTCATGAAGCTCCAACAAAGTGACTCTCTCCCCACCTATCAAGGTAAGTCCCCTCCAACATTGTCTTCCTCCTTCACAAAACAATGATTGTGAAATCTTACAGCCTCTTTCCCTAGCTAAGATTATAAAAGGCCTTCATAGACCCCTCACGTAGATATTTTGAGCTTTATTGTCCTAATGCTCATTTGTATAATGTAATGCCCCTTTTTAAAAATAAATAAGGTACAAAGAATGAAGTCGTCCCTCGTGAATGGGGTGCCACAATGAAGGAACAACACCCAAAGCAATTTGGCCCATGTGAGGTTTCAAGGGATACCCCTCCTTGGGAAGTCACACCATTTGAGAGGTATTTATGATGGGCATCTTGTGGAGAAAGAGCCTGATCATATTTTATTCAATAAATATTCATATTTGGGCAGCAACTTTGATAATGCATTTGAGGATGAAAACCCTCATTTGTAATTAGGCTCAAAGACGAAAACCCATGAAGTCTATTGTGGAAGATTCATTCTGGAGTTACAATTTTAATTCATTTTGATTATTTGACAATTCTTATTTGGAATATTTGTCTAAGACAAAAATCAAGAATTTAGTATTTGGAATCAACAATTTGTTATATTTGATTTATTTGTATAAGTTCATAAAAAATTGGTGCAAATATCAATGATATAGTTTTTAGTAAATAGGATTAAGGAAAAATCCAAATTTAAGTATTTTTGCTCCTATTGGGAATATTACAGTGGTATCAGAGTTGTTTTCTTACCAGCCTATGAACCATGGGGTCACTACACAAGAATATTGTGGCCAGTTTTGATCAATACAAAACTCTTTCAGCAGATCTGAAAAGAAATCTCTTTTTTCAGACTTTATGGAATTTAGTGAGTCATGGAATGGAACATGGCACTATGAGGAAGTGTGGTAAGGTAAAATGGAAAAGTCAAGATCCGAACCTCAAAACCCTGATGAGGAGCAAAACAAATTGAGCATGCAAGTTGAAGGTAAGGATCATTGGGTAGTGAAATATGTTTCATTAACTTATAATGATTGCATATGTCAACAAGATATTGATGAAGTCAAGGAAGAAAGGGATTCACTTATTGGATGCAAAGAGTTCAAGGTGAAGGAAGTTACACCAAATCTTGTACTATCCTTCAAACTTCCAAAAGGTGAACACTTTGAGGACAACCCAAGCATATGACATATAGGTTATTTGATTCAAGTTCATATTTATTTTGACATGTGGGATTTAGGTGATCTTTTGAGATTGAAGAAGATCATGTCAATACAGTTGGATGACAATGGGAATGGTAACAAAGTAGAGGGTAAAGATAATTCTCTTTTAGGGATGGAAAGATTTTTAGAACCATCTAGTTAAAGAAAAAATGTACTAGATTCTAATACAACAACATTAATGGATAGAAAGTAGAAGAAAAAGAAGAGACCAAAGATGTGAAGGTTATCATCTATTGATAAGAATGATAACCTTCAACTAAACTCCTCTTGCCTGGAACTATGGAAGAAAGGGGTGCAAACATTACAAAATATTGTTGTTAAAGATATCAATTTTTCTTAAAATTATATGAATGTGGTATTTTTGAGTCAAAGTCAATAGATGGACTTGTTAAGGACATGGACTAATTGCATAAGAGCATTGTAAGAGGCATGGCAGGAGTTGGATCGACAATACTCTTTAAAAATTTCCACCATTTATCCATCAAAGATTAGAAGGTAATAAGGAGGTTTATTTCAATTGGATCCCTTCTTATAAGAGTGTATTGATCCATTCGCTTCAATTTTGAAACAAATCCATCACTTAAGGAGTTGAAATTTATCTCCTCTTACTTTGTTGTTTCACATATTGAATTGGATAAATTTGATAACTATTCTGTTCTAGTAGAAACCATTGCATGTGACCATTATCTCTTATGGACCGTTAAAGAATAAATTTACATGCTTGAAATATCTTTGTAGTAGGTCTCTTGTCAAGTGATGAACACTGGAAAAAGGTTTCATTCTTCAGGGATTAAAAAGTATAACGTCCTCAATAAGCTTTGCTGGGAAGGTGCTATTTAAAAATTATCAAAGATGACTAACTCAAGTGTTTTAAAGCTTGTTCTTGCTAGGAGGACTCAGATTGAAACTAAAAATAAGATTGATTGCTTAGGCTTGTTGGCTTGTATGCAAGAGAAGTATCACAATTATTTTTAGTTTTATATTTAGATCTCTGATTTGATTGCTCTTATGGGAAACATGACACAATAACTCTTACATAGGGATGGGTTTCTTGTTTCAAATGATGTCATATCTAGAACATATTCTGAAAGGATTACTATTATAGAGAATACACAAAAAAGATCATGTTTCCTCTAATGGTCCTCTTGCAGCTTGGAAGATTGTTGTAGTTTTGAAATTATGAAAGAGGTTAAGAAGCAAAAGCATAAAAAATTACTTGATCCATTGGGATAATTACCTATTGAGTATGCCACTTAGAAAGGAGAGACCATTTTAGATCATCGCAACTTCAATTATTTGAGGACAAGCAATTTTGGGAAGGGAGGGCTGTAATGTCCCTTTTTAAAAATAAATAAAGTACAAAAGATGAAGCCATCCCTCATGAATGGGGCACCACAATGAAAGGAACAACATCCAAATAAATTCAGCCCATGTGAGGTTTCAAGGGATGCCCCTCCTTGGGAAGTCACACCATTTGGGAAAATCCACTTGAGAGGTATTTATGATGGGCAGTTCATGGAGAAAGAGCGTGATCATATTTTATTCAATAAATATTCATATTTGGGTAGTAGCTCTAATAATGCATTTGAGGAGGAAAACCCTCATTTGTAATTAGACTCAAGGATGAAAAACCTTGAATTCTATCATGGTAACTTCATTCAGGAGTTACACTTGTGCCTCATTTTGATTATTTGACTATTCTTATTCAAAATATTTATCTAAGACATAAATCAAGAATTCAGTATTTAAAATTAAAAAATTGTTATATTTGATTTATTTTTATAATTTCATAAAAAATTGGTGTAAATATTAATGATATAGTTTCCAGTAAATAGGATTAAGGAAAAATCAAAATTTAAGTATTTTGATCCTACTAATGATATTACATATAACCCTAATTTTTTTTGTTGGTTTCATATAATTTAAGGTTATTATCATGAGATTTTTAATTAGCTTAAAAATATATATTTTGAGTTCTTGCTTGGTCTAAAGTTTGATCATGAAGCCATTTTTAGATAATGGCACCAAAATCATGATAAGGTAGTTAAGGCTCATGAATCCAAGGTCAAACATTTATCAATTCACCAAGCCAATTCTCACCTTACCATCTATTCAAATCCACTTCTAAACCATACTCTAAATCAATAAACTAATAATCAAAATCAAACCCTCTACTAACCATTCATTATTGTTGTTGAAACCACAATCAACCCTCTTATTCCAATGATGAGGAAAACATGGTAAACATGAACAACATGGACCAATTAGTTTCCTACATCAATCTCTATCCTCTTAAGTCTTATATTCCTTATCCTATTTATAGAAGAGTTCAATTTAATCCTCCACATCTTTTTTTGGGTAGTATATATAAATTAATTATCACTTCTATGATTTTAGATAGCCCAATTATATCGACCAACTTGATATAGTTTCCTTATTTCACAATTGTATCATCCAACCCAATATAGTTACCTACCTTCACAACTATATTGACCAACCTAATGAAATCTATTTCTCCATCCACATCTTGTGTAAGTATATTGTATAGCTTAGTTTAGTCTTTTGTCTCTAGATTAGGTCTTGTAGATTAAGATTAAAAGAGAGGTGAGTTCATGTTAGTATGATAAATTAAACATAAAACAATTGACAAACACAACTTATCAAGTATAATTCATTGTTCTAGACAAGGTTTAGGAAAATGTAAACAAAATAGGAAGACATAAAACAAAATCTATACCTTCCCTATGGATTCATTCTCCAATCTAAATTAATGGTGTATTGAGCTTGATATTGTAGAATTAGAGTCTTAACTAATGTCTCACCCTCATGTAGGTATCATCTCCCCTTGTATACAAGTGGTTTTGATCAATCAAAGTGAATAATTTTTGAAGCTCTTGATATATTTTAGCATTATAAGTTTACACTCAAAAGCTTGGTCATTATGCTTAAATTACCCTTTTATTTATATAATTTTTAGATTGATTAGAGTCATTGGATCAAGATCAATATGTTTGTCTAGAATTCAATTAAATTTGGATAATAAATGCCATTAATATTTATGGTTTATGCCTATATTTTTGGGCATGGGTTCAATTTTTTCATATTTCATGCATTTATGCTAATGTTTGACAACTTTATGAGTGACATCATGATGATGTAACTATTCATATATTTGTCGAATATTTGAATATTTCATAACTATAAATTAACTAATTTCAATGGATTTTTAGTAGCTATTTGATTTGATTTGATAGGCTAATTAATCTAAATTAGCTTTGATGTTTTTTGCAATATCAAATTTTTAAGTAATTGTTTGACCTAATTAATCCAAAAATGTCTCTTAAAAAATCTTAATTTGAATCAGGATGAAGTAGATGAAGATGATTATTATGTACTATGTATTGTCCCAATTAGGGATGCACCAATACATTTTATAATATGCACGTCAAGTGTGTAAACTCATTTATATGTTTATGTGATTTGTGAATTATCTTTAAAAGTTGTTCTAATTTTAATTTCAACATGAAAGTGATGAGAATTGAGTGTATACATTTTTTCCCTATTTGAGAAGGTGTTGAAAGACACTAGATGAAGTAACAAATTTTCAATGAATCAAAAAGTCCTTCAAATGATTTAATAAAGATTAAATAATGATGGGTTCATGTTTTGTTGATTCTTTTTCAATTATTGAAAAGGAGTTCACACCAATTCTATAAAAAATGTTTGGGACGCCCATGATGCCCCCTTGAGGGAGTGGCAAAAAAAATAAAATTGATGGATGGACCCTCAAAAAGAAGAAAGTGGATGCTCTGATTTCCAATGATTGATAGAGTATAAAAATGAGTTGCCCCAAAATAGGGGGGGAGTGATTGATGAAATGGGTTACCCCAATAAGTTGGATTTGATTACTAATAAACTGATTGATTGGTTGATTGACAAGCATAACATAAGGATTGAACCAGTTGATATGAAGGAAAATGTGTATGACTACTTATTACATGCTAATTTGAAGATACACGTCCAAATAAGCATATATATATAGATATAATGTTTAATGATAAGGATTTTATTATGGAAAAGGTGATGAGATTTTTATACAAGGGGAGACACTTCTAGATGTGACATTGTAGATAAGATGAGCCAGTGCTTTATTTTTAATGTACCACACAATGGTATGCACCATGATAAAAAACATCATGATGACCTGATTGTGATGTGCATAAGGATTAAATCCTAATATAATAGATAAATGAAATAAATTCACTATGATAAGGAAAAATCAATATGAAATTATAGTCATATGCCAATGGATGGACTCAAGTACAAGCACAAGTGACATAAGATCATCACCTGAGAAATCTAGTTAGTTTAAATTTTAGTTTGTTCATATAGTATATTGAGTCTTTAGAGGTATTATTAGTCTTAGTCATATAGATCATTAAAAAATAATTTATAGGTTTGTAGATGCATTTAGAGGTCTCAAATTTAAAATTCTTGACTTTCCCACCAAAACTACCAATTTAAATTTTTGTCTAGGTTTCTAAGGACTTTTCCATGTTCTTCTTAGGTTTTAATGATGGAAATTGGTGTGTTTAGGGGTATATGATGTATAAAGATGATATTTAAATTTTTTTCACCTCTTTTGTAATGCATACCATGCCTTAAACTTGGTTAAGACTCAACCAATGTTTAAGGTAAAGAAATGACATATGTTAGAAGTGATCAGGATTCATTTAGAGACTTTCTAGCGTTACAAAGTGAGAAATTGGATCAAAGAGAGTCTCATTATGCATTAATAGAGGTGGAAAAATTTAAGATAAACAATAAAAGATAAATAAGTGAAATAATTATGCCTACATTGAAAATTTTATGTGTGATGGTTTTAAGTCCAAGAACAGAGTTTGTATACAAGTGTGATGAATGCCAATAAAGTATAGGTTTAAGTTGCATGTTTAATGTTGATGGAGTGATATCATAGGATTATTGATAAATTTATTGTGTTATTAAGTCTCTTCCAATTGTGGAATAAGAATATTTAAAAATTCATCCTAGAAAGTCCTGTACACTATCATTTTGTGCATAGTCAGGCAATTAAATTGAATTATTGAGTCTATTTATATTATATTTGGGTTTTGTTTCAATTCATACAACTGAAATATGATTGATCGGACCTTATCCTAGATATTTTAGTCTTTAAAATATAATATTGAGTTTTATAAGGTTGATTTATAGTCTCTCAGGTCTGCATAAAACCTTGTCTAGGGTTTATGAATAATTTACAATTTTGCACTCTAGAGACCTTTTCAACACTCAAATTTCACCTGAAGCTTGTGCTCATTGTTATTAAACTAAATCAAGCATTTTTTTGAATATTTATCATGTGTGAGGAATTTTATAGATAAAACTCAATCTAATTGGTTGTAGAGGCCTAATTGAGGCCAAATAACTAGAATGTCTTGTTGAGTTGATAAAATCTCCTTGAGATTTAAACTCTAAAAGTTTGTAGGGAGTTGTAAGGGATTAATGGGTATCTAAAAATGGTCTTATTTTATCTTGAACCCCTATGTGTTGTTAAAACCAACTAGATTTGTGCTTTGGAAGGGCTGTAAGTAAATAGGCCTAATTGAAGAAAATTGTAATAAGATTGCAAACTCTCTCTCCCTCTACATAATATTGGTATTAGAGGTAGGTTGGATATTTGAAGGAGGCTTATAGGAAGGTAACACTCTTTGAGATCAAGAGTGAATTGAATTTTTGATTGGTCAGTTGAGTTAAGAAGCCAAAATACCACATAGAAGGAACCCAAAAGGAGGTAGAAGAGAATATATCTAGACGGGAGATGTAATTTGATGCAGAGGAGCTAGTCAAAAAATAATCAAAACACAATCTTTGCTTCTTGAACCAACCTCTACTAATCCTCTTTAGGAACTAATTTTAAGGTTAAAATATATATATAAAGGTTCTAGATCACACAAATGGATATTTATATACCTATTATTATTCCATAAAAACTCCCAAAATTTGAGACTCCAACTCTAGAGGGAAGGTATCTTGTTTTCAAGTTCTTGCTCTTTTTAAACCTCTCCTTGTAGTCCCCTAGACATAGTTTTATAGATGCATTTTTTACCATATATAGTTTATAATAAAAAAATATATAATTTTTAGATACCCATTAAATTTTTACATCAACATACGTTTTTTTGGATTCTAAATCTCTAAGAATGTACAAAAACTCAACCCTTCTCTTAACCAATTAGGTCTCCTAGGCCTAGAATGGTATTTTGGCTCTAAGAGGCTCCACACATGCCAAAAGTAAAATCAAATGTTTTACTCACATTTTTAATGTAAAACCAATAATATCTATCAAATTTTAGGCTTTGGTTCACTTCCCTTATACCCAAACCATGAAATGGTCTCAACTCTTCAACATGTCTTTCTCATAGGTTGAGTAAGAGAAAATTTGGATTTTAAGGAAAAAATGGAGTTTTTATTGTTTTTTAAATTGGGAAAAGGTTTTTGCATGGTTGGATAAACTCAATAATATGAAACACATTTTTTTTTTGATAAAAATTTCAATAAATCATAATCTTACCTATGGGAAACATCTAAAAGTGAGGTTACAAGTCTGTGTAGGCAGAGTTCTTGAAACGGACTATGTTTGATAATTTATTGAAGTTTATATACTTACAAAAAATTGTATTAAATGATTTAAAACTATCTACAACTTATTTTACACAAATAAACTCTTACATAATTTAAAGATATTCAATATCCAGTTGCGAATAAAATCATTCACTTGATTGTGTGTAGTAACTGATTGAACCTTGTCTTTGCTGTTAGATAACAATATTTATCAATATATCCACATGAAAAATTTAATTTTATCATTCCTATATAAAATTTAAAATTCCAAAATAATATTTCCAAGACTTAAATCCTTCGATAGCAATCAAATCTTATTGACAGTCAACTCTTACGTATACTTGCACATAATTTTTATAATTGTCTTGTTCCTAGGCATGTATTCTATTCATTATCATTATTGGAGAATTAAAATATTTTTCTTCCTTTAAATTATGAATTAAATCCATATTTTTAAATCATTATATGTTTCCTACAAATCCTCTAACTACTCAAGAACCTCCCAATATAAGTCTTGATTAGATTTGAAGTGTATTTGCATAACAAGAACATTGACCAAAATGGAAAAAGAGGTCATCCTAGATAAAAAAAGACATTAGGAAACAATTGAAAACACTTAATATACTTAACATAAATATAGTAACTCCTAAAAACCACTATAATTTATAGAAAAGTCTCATAAACCAAAGTTTTTTATTCAAAAATTTAAATTTGAATTTTGTTATGAAACTGCCAAATTCAAATTATAGCCTACCTAAGATAACCTAAACACTTGGAAATGACTCAAAATCATGTAATATGACCTATAATAACTTTTAAATGATACAACCAGTCTAAATGACCCTTGAAACAACTTAATCAAACCAAAAATGAACAAACAAACCAAAATTTAAGCTTGGAGTGATGCTCCTACATCATACTCCCAAGGGACAAAAAATGAAGTTATGAAATACTATTCATGAGGTATCCAAATATATTTTCATGTTTATGGATCTCTTATTTTTTCACACAAGTGGCATATTCATGAGGATTATGTTTCCACTTGACTAGATACTAAAAATACTCCATGTTTCTTGTCTTCTTGACAATATTTTTGTCCAAGATCATCTCTAACTCCTTCTTAGTTTATGGAAATTGACTTGCCCACTATTGAACTGATGTACCTAATCCTCCTGGTGTTTTCTCATTATCATCACCTTAATTTAATGGATATAGGTTTGAAACATTGAAAATGGGAGAGATGATTACTCCACTAGGCAACTCTTTATCATAGGCATTATTAGAATTTTTTTTGAGAACTTTTCAAGGGGACCTATTTTATTCATCTTTAGTTTGTTATAATCAAATTTGGGAAACCTATTATTTATTAAGTGAGATAAAACCAAGTCACTAATGTCAAAACTAACCTATCTTCTTCTCAAATCTACATGTTTCTTTTACTTCTCCACACTTGTCTCTAGTTGTATTTTCACTTGTTCATATACCTCTTGCATAGCCACAATAAACTCCTTTGATTCAACACTTCTCTTCTCCATTTTTTATCAAATATCTCAATTCAAATAATCCTCTTGGATTCATACCATACAAGGCCTAAAATTGACTCATACCAATGCTCCTATTAAAAAAATCATTGTATGTAAAATTTATATGTGGTAGTACCAAATCCCATTGATTGGGATTGTCTCTTTACAAGCACCATAACAAATTTCCTAAGATCTTATTAACCACTTCAGTTTGTCCATTATTATGAGGGTGGTAGGATGAACTAAAATTCATTTTTTTCCCAATATAAGTGACCAAAAAATTTGGTGTCTCTATCAAATATGATACTGAGTGGCAAACCATGTAGTCCAATAACCTCCTTGAATAACAAATTTGCTATGTTTGTGGCATCATTGATAGTTTTTATAGGTATAAAGTGTGCTATTTTTGAAAACATGTCCACCATTACAAAGATAGAATCAAACCTCTTTGAGTTCTAAGCAGCCCCATGACAAAATCCATACTAATGGAGTCCCACTGCCTATTTGGGATTGGTAAAGGCTGATAAAAACTTGCATTTGTACCTTTTCCTTTAGCCATTTGAAATTTTTTGCATATTTATACATACCTTCTTACCTCTTCTTGCATTATAGTCCAAAATTAATGCTTGGTAAGCTGCTCCAATGTCTTGTCAAGTCATAAATATCTTGTCATGCTACTATAATGTTTCTCTTTGATCAAGTTTTCCCTTATTGAACTCTTTGGCACACATAATTCCCTTTGAACAATAAGCCATCTTGTATCATTTAATCCAACCATGGTTATTTTTTCAAGGTGGTTGGATGTTGACAATCATTATAGTCTTATTGAAAATATTCACCACTCTCATGAAACTCTTTAAGAGAATCAATGCCTATACTTTCAAGCTAAACTTCACTGACTTGAAATGTCCTCCTAATCAAAGTATCAACCACCTTATTACTTTGACCTTTCTCATGTTTGATAGTTAAGGTAAAATTATTTAAATACTCTATCTATTTCATATGCCTTTGATTGAACTTGGGCTGACTAGTGATTAATTATAGAGCATGTTTATCTATGAAGATTACAAACTCCTTAGGCACTAGATAATGTCTCCACTTTCTCAAGGTCTGCACCATTGCATAAAACTTCAAATCATACAATGAATACTTCTTTTCTACATCATTTAGTTTTTCACTAAAGTATGTTATAGGCCTACCTTCTTAACTTAATACATCACCTATGGCTATTCCACTTGCATCACACTCCACCTAGAAGATTTATTGAAATTTTAAAGTGCTAGAATGGGCTAATCAGTAATTTTTATCTTCAAGAATTGAAAGTTTATTTTAGCTAAGTCAGTCCACATGAAATTATTATTGTCTTGTCTAATAGTGTCTATGATTGGAGCACAAATTCCACTAAAATTTATAATGAATTTCCTGTAAAAACTTGTAAGGCCATGAAAAATTCTTACCTCTCCAACTATCTTTGGAGTTGGCCACTCTATTGTGGCTTTTAGTTTGTCCTTATCCATACTCAATACTCCTTGAGATATAAAAAAATTAAGGTACAACAATTTTGTCTTCATTAATACACATTTATTGACATTGATTAGTAACTTCCCCTCTTGTAACCTTATCATGACTAAATGCAAATGATGGAGATGTTCTTCTTTATTATGACTATATATCAATATGTCATCCAAATAGACTACAAAAAACTTACCTATAAATGGTTTAATAACATCATTCATAAGGCTCATGAGTTTATTAGGTGTATTAGTGAGGCTAAATGGCATGACTAACCACTCATACAACCCTTCATTCATCTTGAAGGCTATTTTTCATTTATCTCCATGCCTAATTCTTATTTAGTAGTAGCCACTCTTGAGTTCAATCTTGGATAAGTAGTTTGATCCACTCAAACAATCCATCAAGTCTTAAATTCTTGGGAGAGGAAACCTATACCTTATAGTGATGTTATTGATTACTCTTGAATATGTGCACATCCTCCAATATCCTTACTTTTTAGGGACTAACACTATTGGTATTACACATGGATAAGACTCTCCTTAATCAACCCTTTGTCCAATATTTATTGAACTTGATTTTTTTCTCAACATTTTCTTAAGGTGTCATCTTATAGGCATCCTTAATCTTATAGGAAACCTTATTATGTAAGCTTGATCCTATAATGAAGTCAATGTGATGACTAATTTTTATTATTGGTGGAGGATCACTTGGTAGTTCATCAACTATGATATTATCATAGTCTTTGATTACATATTGCACCTCTTGTGGAAATTCATTCACCTCTATGGATGTTATGATTATTCAAGGCTTGAGCACCACTGAAAATCCTAGCTCTTTTTCTCTCATTGCATTCACAAACTCATTTTCACTTACCACTATTACACTTGAACCAATATTTTGGTCACCATCTTCTTCTTTCATAGGCATCAAGGTATGGTTTATACCATGCTTCTCCAAAGTGTAAACATTTTTACTTCCATCATGTGATGTGTTTTTATCATATTATCAAGGCCTTCCAAGGAGTGCATGACACATGTCCATTGGCATGATGTCACAAAGAACCTTGTATCTATAACTCCCAATTTGAAACTTGACCCAACATTGTTCATTAACCAATATTTGCTACCTTTTTTTCATCTATGAAAATTTTTAGGGAGTGGGGTGAGGAAATATTTTAAACTTTAATTTATCCACCATCTCAACTAAAACTAAGTTATCTATACTACCTGAATCAATGACTAATTTCAAATATTTACCTTGGCTCTTGCAAGAGGTCTTAAAAAGTGTCTTTATCATCACCCTTTTCATAAGTAATGACTCACCTACCTCTAGTTCTTCTACATTAGATGGATAACCAACACTCTCCTCTTTAGTTTCTTGAATAATCTAATTTCTATTTTTAGTTATATAGATACTTGTTTGTTGACCTTATGGAAACTCCCAAAACTTATGCCCTACAAATTTATTACACTTGAACCACTTTCCTGTGAAGCCACTTTATCCTATTCCTCTTGATGCATATCCACCTTTGAAGTATGGCCTTATACCTTTAAATACACATCTAAGATTAAAGGATTATTCTTATAAAGTGATATATTCTCATTGGTTTTTTTGTAAGGTATGTATACCTCTTTGTTGATCCATTCCTCTATAAAATTTGCCTCTATATATACTCTATTGTGTTTATCTTCTATTAAGATTGGAATCAACTTTTAATGTAAATTAATAACTCTCTTCAAGAGTCCTAAAGATAACTAGACTTAGTTCATCTTGTAAATTGTATCTCAACCCCGTAAGATATCTAAAAGAATTTTCTTTGTCTTCATATATATGGACTGATCTTATAACCAAATTATATAAATCCTATGTATATTCCTTGACACTCATTTCTTTTTGTTTCAATATTTGCAATATTTTGAAGAGATTTGTTTCATAATCACTTGGCAAGAATTTGCCCTTCAATTTGGAGACCATCCTATCCAAATACTTGATCTTTATTTTACCCTTATTTATTATTTATTCTTGGATGAAATCCATCCAAAGGGATGCATTCCCTTTCAACTTTTTATGAGCAAACTTCACCTAGTTCTCCTATGGAACACTTTCATAGTCACAGTGTTTGTCTAGTTCTATAATCTAGTCAATGAATTCTTCATCGTCCAAGCTTAATAAATATGTGGAAAGTTAGAATTTTGGTTTATAACCCTATTTCATTACTTCCTTTAGTATTATTTCCAAACCTTGTTCATCATGGTCTCCAACTTCTTCACCTTTCTCTTCTGGCTCTTGGAGTTCTTCCTTTCTATCACTGTCATCTCCTGTTATGACTCCCCTTCTTTGATTATCCTCTACTTATGCAAGTCTAGCATCAAAAAAATTCTTAGGTTATAAAATTAATATAAAACAATTTGAATATTGGATCTAATCCTTTTATGTGGCATCTTGTCTTTGCACCTTTCAAGCTATCTGACCAAGACTCACTTTATAGGCTAGCTGACCAAAACACTACCAATTCACTCTTTATATATAAGAGTGTATACATTATTTAAATATAAATCAGGTTTAAAACCTACTCTGATACCAAAATAATGCAAAATATTTAGTCAAAAAATAATCAAAACACAATATTTGCTTCTTGAACTAACCTCTACTAGCCATCTTGAGGCACTAATTTAAAGGTTCAGACAAATATAGAAGGTTCTATATCATAAAAATAAATATTCATATGCCTAATATCATCCCTTAAAAACTAAAAAATTTAAAACTCTAACTCTAAAGGTAAGGTATTTTGTTTTCAAGTTCTTTCTCTTTTTAGGCATCTCCTTGTAGCCTTCTAAACATAGTTTTCTAGATTTATTTTTTACCACACAAAGATTCCAATAAAAATATGTAATTTTTAGATACCCATTAAGGGTTTAAATCAACATAAAATTTTTTGGATTCTAAATCTCTAATAAAGTACACAAAACTCAACCCTTCTCTTAACCAATTAGGTCTCCTAGGTCTAGAATGGTATTTTGGCTCTAAGAGGCTCCACATGTGCCAAAAGGAAATTATAGTGTTTGATTAAAATTTATAATGGAAAAACCATAATATATACCAAATTTTAGTTTCTATTTCACTTCCATTATACCCAAACCATGAAATGGTCTCAACTCTTCAATTTGTATTTTATGAAACAAAATGGAGTTTCAATTGTTATTTAAAGTTATAAAAGGTCTATTCAGGGTTGGATAACACTTAGGAATATGAAACACCTTTATTTTTTTTATACAAGTTTCAAGAAATCACAATCTTACCTATAAGAAGCATCCAAAAGTGAGGTTACAGGTATGTGTAGGCAGAGTTATTAAAATGGGTTGTGTTTGATAATTATTGAAGTTTATATCCTCCAAAAATATTGTATTCCATGATTTAAAACTATTTAAAACTTCTTCTACACAAATAAACTCTTACACAATGTAAAGATCTTCAATACCCTATTGAGAATAACACAATTCACTTGACTGTGTCTAGTAACTGATTGAACCCTATCTTTACTATTAGATAACAATATTTATAAATAGATCCACATGAAAAATTTTATTATATCATTCCTTTATAAAATTTAAAATTCCAAAACATTATTTCCAAGCCTTAAATCCTTCAATAACAATCAAATCTTATTGACAATCAACACTTACACATATTTGCATAGAATTTTTATAACTATCTTGTTCCTAGGCTTGTATTCTATTCATTCTCATTATTGGATCCTTAAAATATTATTATTAATTTCAATTATTAATGAAATCCATCTTTACAAATCATTTTATATTTCCTACAAATCCTATAACTACTTAATAACCTCCCAACATAGGTCTTGATTAGATTTGAGGTGTATTTGCATAACAAGAACATTGACAAAAAAGGCAAAAGACGTCATCCAAGATAAACAAGACATTAGGAAACACTTAATAAAAACTTAATAAATTTAACATAATGAGATTAACTCCTAAAAACTACTATAATTTAGATAAAAGTCTCATAAACTAAAGTTTCTTATTCAAAAATTTGAATTTGAATTTCAGTAGGAAACTATCAAATTCAAATTCTATCCTATCTAAGATAACCTAAACACTTGTAAATGAATCAAAAGTGTGTGATATGACCTATAATATCTTTTAAAAAATATAAAAAATCTAAATTATCCTTGAAACAACTTAATCAAACCAAAAATGAACAAAATAAAATAAAAATTAATCTTGGAGTGATGCTCTTGCATCACAATCTTGGAGGATTTGAGAAATGTAAGGATAAATTTTGATGAAAGGCTTATAATAGTAGATGCCAATTAGAGAATGGGAGTTGTAACGTGGGACATTAGTGATAGGGAAGAAGAACCAAAAGAACCATAGGAAGAAGAAGATGCTGAAGAGCACGAGGAAGAAAGAATTGATAGACTACTAAAAGTAGTCATTGAACAACAATTTAAACCAAAGATAGAACTTCTTACCTATGTAGAAAACCTAGATGGAGAGAAACTCATTGATTGGATTATAGAGTTAGATAAATATTTTGATTATGAGAATTTACCAGAGGACAACAAGGTAAAATTTACTTGCACAAAACTAAAAGCATGTGCAACTTTTTGGTGGGATTATGTACAGGATGAAAGGAGAAATAAATGTAAAGCCAATATCAAATCTTGAAACAAGATTGTAGAAAAAATGAAAGATAAATTTATGCCTAGTGGCTATCATACAAACCTCTTCAATTAATTTTAGAATTTGAATAAAAAAGAGATGGTTGTTAAGGAGTATATTGAGGAGTTAAACATATTGAGAATCATATCAGGACATGTAGAAGAGGAGGTGGAGAAGATTGATAGATACCTTAATGAAATAAGGTATAATCTTCAATATTAACTCCACCTAGTAATTCAATGGACACTTACGGAATGTTATCAATATGATTTGAAGGTAAAAGACAAGCTAAATAAAAGGCAAACTCAGCAAAATAAGGGTAGGGGCAGAAGTTATAGAGGTAGAGGTCAACAAGGAGGAATAGGAACATCTCAAATAATAAATTTAGAGTCAAGTACCTCTCAATAACATTAATCTGATTCAAGAGGTGGATTCAGAGGAAGGAACCCATACTTTAGAGGAGGATACACATAATGAGGAAGAGGATTCAATGGATTCACTGGTAAGTGCTTAAAATGCAATAAAGTTTTTGGTCATAGGTTTTAGGAGTGTCCAGAGAATGCTGAAGCTAGTAGCTCTAGAAATGAAAGTACAAATCAAGTATTCCAAGCATAAAAAATAATTATGGATTCTCCATCCCTCATAGAATAACTAGAAGTTGGTGAGTATTTGTTGATGAAGAGAGTTCTAATAAAACCATCCAAGGAAAAAAGAGCATGCCCAAAGAAAGACATTATTGAAGACAAATTACAAATGCCAAGGTAAGTGTTGTAAACTGGTGATTGATATAGGTAGTATAGATAATATAGTGGTAGTAGAGATGGTATAAAATCTTGGATTAAGGATAATACCACATCCAAACCCCTATAAGGTCTATTGGATTCATAAAGGATAGAAAGTTCTTCTTAACAAGCAATGCTAGGTAGATTTTTAGATTGGAGGATACAAAGACAAGGTACTATGTGACATAATGTCAATAGATATGTGCCATGTGATCTTAGGGAGGATTTGGAAATATGATAAAAATTATACTAATAATGGAAGTAATAATGTTTACACCTTGGATAAGCATGGCATAAGCCATACACTGTTGCCTCTAAAAGAAGACAATAGACAAATTACAAATGTAAGTGTTATGTTGGTGAGTGAGAAAGAGTTCTTGAATGCTATGAAAGAGGAAGAGTTGGGTTTTATATTGGTAATAAAACCAAGGAATATTGTAACAACCACTAAGTTTAATGATTTACCTCAAGAGGTGAAAGATATATTGGATGAATTTACTGATATTGTTGTGGATGAGCTACCCAATGAGCTGCCACCTATTAGGAGCATCATTCATCACATTGACTTTATACCAGGTGTATTCTTACCTAAAAAATATGCCTAAAATATGACTCCTCAAGATAATGCATAAATTAATAAGAGAGTACACGACCTCTTGGATAGAGGATTGATCAAAGAGAGCCTTAAACCATGTGTAGTACCAACTATACTAGCTCCAAACAAAGAAGGAGATTGGAGAATGTACATTGACTCCAAAGCAATCAACAAGATAAACACAAGGTATATATTTAATCTTTCAAGAATTGAATATTTTATGGATTTTTTGAGTGGTTATAACTATTTATTTAAGATGGATCTCAAGAGTGGTTATCATCAGATACAGATAGGAGAAGGAGATGAATGTAAGACTACTTTTAAGACTAATGAGGTGTTGTATGAATGGATTATTATGCCATTTTGTCTCACTAATGACAAAAGTACATTCATGAGACTCAT
The DNA here is from genome assembly GCA_037957365.1 of Torreya grandis. Classification (NCBI taxonomy): domain Eukaryota; kingdom Viridiplantae; phylum Streptophyta; class Pinopsida; order Cupressales; family Taxaceae; genus Torreya; species Torreya grandis. Next base: position 1,814,311 of record JARHVA010001127.1, read on the forward strand.
AAATGAGGTCCTAAATCCTTTAATTGGTAATTTTTTAATTTTATATTTGGATGACATATTGATTTATGACCCAAGTAAAAAGGAACATCTTCAACATCTAAGAATGGTAATGCAAAGAGTACAAGAGGAGAAGTTATCAATTAACCTTAAGAAATGTTTATTTATGAAGACAAAGCTGGTAAATCTTAGTTTTGTGATCTCTCAAGGTGTTTTGAAGATGGATAAAGACAAGGTCAAAACCATCATTGATTGGCCAACTCCCAAGACAACCTATGAAGTAAGAATATTCCATGGATTAGTTAGTATTTATAGAAAGTTTGTTAGAAAATTTAATGGGATTTATGCACCAATTATTAACACTTTAAGATGGGATAAAAATAAATTTATGTGGACTAATATATCTGAGAGAAATTTTTATTTTTTATATAAGAGAATCATTGAACAACCTATGTTGGTACTTACTAATTTCAAAAAAGTTTTTCAAGTTGATTATGATACAAGTAGGGTGGCCATTAAAGCTGCCATAATTCAAGAGGGCATACATATAACATACTTAAGTTAGAAGTGCAATGAAGTGTTGACGCAGGAAATTACACCCAGTGGCAGGAAAACAAGTCCCTGCCTTCTCCTTACAACATGGAAACTCCTCTCTCGCCTGTGGGATGGTGAAGCAGGAGAGGATAGTCTCTAGATAAGGGCTAGCTCCCTTTGATGTATCATGTTTGTTTCAGCAAGTGAAAATACATACAGGTATATATATATAGCTATATAAACTGGGGGGATGAAAAGGGAAGAAAGATGCAGGAAAACAAACTACTCTAAGGAGGTGATACACCAAAATAAGGTGACCTTCTCACACCCACTCTCAGAATTAGACAAAGACAACAAACATACACTCAGACTTGGCAGAAAGACTAGGCTGCTGGAAACTAGTAGGGAGGCCTTAATGGAAGATACAAAAAAGAAAAGAGATCACCAAAGGTGCTGTGAGACGCACACTTATGTAGCAACTTTCTCTATTTCACACTTCTCAAATATTGCTCTTCTCCTTTTAGTTGCAGAGATGGCACCTTGTAGATAACTGGTGTGTTGGTGTTGAACCTATGAGAAGCATTAAAAGACAATGACTAAACATAACTCAAACACTCAGGACATACATAGAATATCTATCCAAGAATAGGTAAAAGCTGCTTTGATTAATTCAAGTGGAAATTTTAACAGGGTTGCACCTTGTAAAATTCATGAAAAAGATGATTACAAATGAACAAGTCTACAATATATATGAGAAGCAAAGAGGCCCATTTTGCACTCCTTTTACAAGTGGCATACGTGTCCCTTCATGACAAGAAACAAGTTGCTCAAAATATTAATGAGCTGTTCATTTATCTGCTCTAAATCTGCATTTCTTGCTTGGGTGACTTACACGGTTTGCCTTCCAATTTAATGTGAAATAGAGAAAGTAGTTGCACTGCTAGCTGCTATCATTCCAAATGATCATTCACTGGCACTATTTCACCTACCAAAGTCACTTCTCTAATTTATGCCAGTTGGACTTAATTGCTCACTCATCACCTGCCTGTCGCTTGTCCATTTGTCCTATCTGACTCATTCGGCCCCTGGGGCGAACATCTTGGTGGGTCGCTACGTTTTGAGCTCCTTTCCATGGCTATTGCTTCCTTCATTTGAAAACAAATGGTTATTCTATTTCACTAAATTTGACACTCAACTGGCCGTCGAGCTTTGAATACCAACAGACAAATCGTTCTGCTAAACTTGACGCCCACCGGGACGTTGTCAGGTCCTTCTAAGATGTCATCGGGTCCATGTGGCATCCTCTCAGGCACTTCTCCATCCTTGAATTTTCCTAGCACTTGTCCCTTCAGGGTCCTTTGGTGGGTCTCTTGTGTGCATTGACTGCTTCTCAGGCTCTCGTGGGCAAATTGTCTGTGGACAATTTCTCTGGGTGAATTTCCCTGGGTCTGCCTGACTGTGGCTTTCTGCTTGAATTTCTATGGACAAATTGTCCATAGGAATTTCTTGCAGACAAAAGTCTGTGAGAATTCCACCAAGGCTTTTTTACATTGTTATTTGAAGCGGCCCAAATTCCTTAGAAAGCCAATGAACCAATATTGAACCGGACTTGTTGAACTTAGGCCGAACCAAACATATTGAACTTACTGAACCTAAAAATGACTGGCATTAAGATAGCAGGGGAGAATTTGACTGAGATTTTGCCTGTGGGCAAAATTGGTCAATAGATTGGTGACTCACAGGGGAAGCATGCCTCCTATGCTTAGAATCCAGTTGCCTTGTAGTCCATTGGGCATGGAGTCAGATTGTAACTTTAAAATAGCAATAGTTCTGATAAATTCTAGAATCAATCACACATATTCACTCCAAGAGAAAAAAAAAGAAAAACACATACAAAGCTAAGAAAACTACTTGTGCAACTGCACTTAGGGAAAAATAGGAAAGAAAACAAGGGAAAATATGTATAGGTGAACCCAAAAAATTAGTGGCAATGCTTCAGATGTATCCCATTTACTGGGATACGTAGTTCTTCACCATCCAACTTGGAAAGTTAGAACGCATTATGCTTCTTACATTGAGTAATCACGTAAGGACCGCTCCATAGGGAATCGAACTTTGCATGTTTTTCAGGCTTTTCTCGATCTTCATCCCATTTTAGGATAATGTTTCCTTCAGAGAAATCTCTTGACAAATATTTCTTGTCAAAGTGCCTTTTTACTTGCTATTGGCGACTTGTCATAGAAGACATAGCCCGATCCCTTACCTCTTGGAGCTCCATTAGCTCACACAGCCTGACCTCCATGCTGGTTCCTTCTTCTAGTTGCATTTGGTGGGAGAGATCCAATGTGGCAATTCAAGCAAGATGGGAAGCCTGGCTTCCCTTCCATACAAGAGCGTATATGGAGAATTTCTGATTGCTCTCTTCAGAGTAATTCAGTTGGCCCATAGAGCTATCTTAGCTTGGCATGCCAAGTCCTCTGATTTTCTTCCATAGTCCTCTTTATGATTCTAATCAAATTTTTGTTGGTGGACTCAGCCAACCCATCCCCTACATATAATAGTTTGATGAAGTGCTGAGGTATATGCCATACTTCAGTGCCCATTCACTAGTTTTGATTCCCAGAAAAACCAAGGTGTTATCTAAGATTATGCTGGCTGGGACCCCAAATCTTGTTACCAGGGCTTCATAAAACTCCAGGACTGCACTTTCATTCACCTCCTTCAAAGCAACAGCCTCCACCCACCTAGTGAAATAATCTGTGGCAGTCAGTACCCACTTGTGCCTAGCACTGGAGGGAGGATTAATCATCCCTATAAAATCTAGGCCCCACTGCATGAATGGTTTCTCAACTTGAATGGGCTGTAGAGGCATGGCAGCCAATCACTATTTTCCATCAAAAAGTGCATACTTTTGGCACTTTCTTACCCAGGCATGGGTGTCCTTGAAAAGTGTAGGCCAAAAATAGCTAGCTCTCATTATCTTTGCTACCGTAGCTCTAGGAGCGAAATGACCACCTGCTAGCCCATCATGAAACTCAGCTAGTACCTTATCATCCTGATTGGAGTCAATGCATCTTAGAAGAACCCCAGAGAGATCTTTCCTAAACAATACTTCATCAACCAAAATATAAGGAAGGGACTGGAGTTTAAAATATCTTCTTCTGGTCTTATCAAGACCTTGTGGACACTCACCCATGAGAAGGAAACACCTCATGTCCAACGTCTAATCCTTTATAACAGTTGGTTCTTTTGTAGTGGCTACATCATGGATTAACAAGATGTTTCCCTCCTTTTGTTTGAAACCTATAGCCAACTATTCGCACAGGCCTCTGCCCCTCACCAGCTTGGTGATTTTAATGTCTACATCATACTCCATCACTTTGGTGATCCATCCTGCCTTTTTCTCATTTAAATCTTGATTGGTCAAGAAATCCTTGATGCCAAGATGTGGGACCATCAGATGAATCTTGTTGTTAGATAGCATATACCTGAATTTCTTTAGGCTCTGCACTACTGCCAGGACTTGCTTTTCTACACACGTGTACCTCACTTTGAAGTCTTCTAACCCTTGGCTGAAGAAGGTGAGTGGCTGTTCGAGGTCATCGCCATTTGCTTGGGTAAGCATGGCATATATCACTTCTTCATTGCTAAATGTATAGAGGTTGAAGTCTTTACTGAAGTTGGGGCTGATCAGAGCAGGCGCCTGGGCTAAAGCCTGCTTAACAGCTTCAAAGCTGTCTTTTCCTTGCGTTGTCCACTTGAATTCCTCACCTTTCCTCAACATAGAGGTAAGGGGCTTAACTATCTCAGTGAAATTCAGAATGAATCTCTGAATAAAATTTATCCTGCCAAAGAAACTCTGTAGGGCTTTCTTGTGCTTTGATAAGGACATCTCCAAAATGGAGCAAACTCTCTCGGGGTCAATGGACAAGCCCTCCTTAGACACGATGTGGCCAATAAGTTTCCCCTCATGAACAATAAACATGCATTTTTTTGGATTAAGAGAGATGCCAAATTCCCTGCACCTCTCAAAAATCTGCCTGAGGTGTTCTATGTGTTGGCTCGCTTCCTTGGAGAATACCGTTATATCATCAAGGTATACCAGCACATTGTCATTTATCAAGCCATCAAAAGCCATGTCCATGGCTCGCTGAAAGGTAACACCAGCATTGGATAGCCTGAATGGCATCTTCTTGTAAGCAAACATTCCCCATTTAGTGGTGAAGGCTATTTTGTACTGGTCACAGCCTTGCACCAGAATCTAATTATACCCTTAATAGCCATCCAGGAGGGAGAAACGCTCACTACCAATTACTTTTTGGAGGATTCGCTCCATGCTAGGGAGGGGATAATGATATTTTAAAGAGACTTTATTAAGGTCTCTAAAGTCGACACACAGCCTGATCTCCCCATTTTTCTTTCTAACAGGAACAAGGTTGGCCAGCCATGAGGAATGTTTGATTGGAAATATAATTTTGGACTCAATCAATTTGGCCAATTCCCTCTGCATGAGGGGCTCAATTGTAGGATTGACAGGCCTTTGCTTTTGTGTGACTGGACTGGTGCCTTCTTCTAATTCAATGGTGTGCTGGGCAAGTCTTGGGTCGAAGCCCTTCAAGTCACTGTAATCCCATGCAAACACATCAACAAACTCTTGACACAGCAGAATAAAAGCTTGCCTTTCTTGAAACGTGCAGACCTTGCCAAGCGCCAACAGCTTGTCCTTGAAGATTTTGACCTTTTCATAATTCTCCTCTTTGGTCGTGATGCGTGCCTTGTCATTTCTCAATTAGTCATCTCTGTTGAAAATGCTTTATTGACCAGACCTTTAGGGAGTTTATTGTCCTTCAATTGAACAATTTGATTTCCATATTGCTACTACAATTTTACCTGGTTGTGTATTGCGAACCCAACTTCTTCTTGGAGGAAGAAAGCTATCTACTAGTCACTTTCAAAAACTTGCTAATTTAAAAAGTTGTCTGAGATAGAGGGTTGAACTACCACTTTCAAGTGGCACAAACCACAATCTCAGCTTATTTCCTTTGAAATGTCAAACTGAGCACCAATTGCTGCTAGCCTATTCACGTGTTTGTTCTGCTCCCTGGGAATCGAGGCAATGTTGAAGGCAAGGAAATATTCCATCAGGTCTCAGACCCTATGCTTGTAAGACTTCAGTAAGGAGTTCTTTGTTAGATTCTGGCCCTTCACCTGATTCACAATCAGCTCACTATCCCCCAAGATCTGTAACTCCTTAATCCCTCTTCTTCTTGCCCATTCCAGCCCATGGATCAAAGACTCATATTATGCAACATTACTTGTGCAAGAGAATTGGAAATGGAAAGCTAAAAAGTACCTTTCTTTTGAAGAGGAGGCCAGCATCACCCCACCTCCAACACCCAACTTACTTCTGGAATAGTCAAAATATAACTGCCATAGGCCAAGGTCCTCTTGGTCTGCCTTCATCAAATTTGGCATGAAGGCACCCTCTTCGTGCATGTAATAGACTCCAAGGTCTGTCTCCTCTATAAACTTGTATGGATCATGTTCGAAGTTATCATTTCCCCACTCATCCAAGAGTAGGTCTGTGACTCCTTCAAGAGCAGAGGACGGAGCTTGGTCTATCTGGGATTCCTCTAGGTCGATGATTATGTAACTAACATTCGCTGCCTTAGGAGTGTATGACTCTAGATGGTCCTTATAGAGTGGCTCAAACTTGATTTTCACCTTGGTCCCATACTTGGTTCTGAAAACTAGATATGACCAATTCACTGCTAGATAGCCACCTATTTTGGACGTGAAGTCCCTGGACAGGCAAATTGTGAAAAACAGAGGAACAATCGCTCCCAATATATCATGGGGAATTGAGAAGGTTGAGCAAGCATGCAACGTCAATCTTAAACCCTTAAAAATTCCAACTATTTTTGCAGGTGTCCCATCTAGCTGTAGGACTCCCTTTTTCATTTCTTCATACTTTAATCCCATCTTATCAACAATGCACTTAGGCATCACTGATGTACTAGCCCTGCTGTCAATTATGCAGTTGTGTACCAAGAAGTCCCCAATGATCAAGGATACATAGAAAGGGGGAGTCTTCTCTTCCTTCTTTACTTGTCCTGGAGTGGAAGGCTGTCCATTTGTCATCAAGACATTATCAATGTTTGTTGGAACAACTTGTTGATCTAGCGCATGCAATTCTTTCTTCAATACGTTCTTCTGTCTTGGAAGAGACAATGAATCCCATAAAGAGATGCTCACATGCAACTTCTTCATCTAGTCCACTATATTGACTTGGGGACTGCTTCCCTTCATGTTTTCTTTTGGGCTGACTCTAATAGGAGCTGTAGGCTGAGGTGCTAAAGGTGTAAGCGGCTATTTGAAAATTGGGGCCTTTTGAAATGAGTGCGATGGAGGAGGTGCTGCTGCCACCTGAGTGGTAGCCTACACCTCTCCCACTACTCTCCTCTTAAATCTTGTGTTGGTTTCAACACAATCAGCTCGATTGTTTACAATGCCCCCATGATTGATTTCACAAAACTCACCCTCTAGGTGATTCATAAGAGCAAAATCTGGTTGGGCCTAATTGCTACTCGTGCTGGGTTGAGCTGGAGCCTCTAAAACTGGGAAAGAGAAACAACCTAATTTTCTATATTCTAGAGATAATTCATCATCTCATTTGTGTAAATGGCCTGTTCTTGACCATATCCCATGGTCGAACAGTTAGGCTGCTCTTGTACAAGATTATTCTGAACAGGCACTATGGCCTTAGATGATGAGGAGGGACCAGTGTTGTAATTTTGAAATGGCCTGGTTATAGTGAGCTGCCCCTGACCTTGATTATAATTTTGAAAAGGGGGTCTAGGGGCTTGACCATAATTTTTGTACCCTTGATTTGGTTTGTTGCCTTGAGCTTGCTGCCTTTTAATGGCAACAAGTTCGTTGGACATGATCTGCAACATACTCTTAACCTCATGAGGCTCATTTGACAGAACAATAGCTAGTTTTTCGATGGCAGGTAGAGGAGCCAATGTGGGAGCAACGGTCTGAGTTGGGGGCAGTATGTCTGGGAAAAGTGGCATGTGAGGCCTAGGGGTGATTTTCCCAACCTGAACTAAGCAATTTTCAGCTGCTATGGCAATGTCATAAGTAGCAGGAAATATATGCCCTCCCATAGATTGTATCATCACTGCAATGTCACTATTTAATGATTTTAAATAGTACAAGAAAGCGTAGCTGGGAGTCAGCCTTACCAGGATGGGAATTCTATCCCAAGTCTTTTGAAACCACGTGTTGAAGTCTTGCATATACTCGTGCGGAGCTCTCTTTATGATTGTCAGCTACTCAGCAAGTGAGAGGTCATCACTTTTTTCCCCAAAATGATCTATCAACTGAACATCCAATTTATTCCAAGAATGTATTGAGTTCACAGGCAAGGTCCCGTACTAGTCAAGAGCTTTGCCTTTTAGAGACAATGCTAGCAATCTGATGGTAATATTTTCTTCTGTTACATTATGGATATTACAGAGGTTAGCAATATTCTTAATATGGTCAACAACTATAATGGGCCCCACTCCATCGAAAGAAGGCACATTTTTCAGAGCTACACCTGGGATTGGGTCATATTGTGGGAGATTCAAGGGGCTCTCACCATGAAAAGTTGTGAATGGCAAAGCCATGGCTGGGACTGGCTGTAACTGAGGCTCTGCTATGGCTGTGTCTCTTATAACATGCCTAAGAGGATTGCTTGTTGGATAAGGATGAGTTCTCTCAAATCATAGTCTTTTAATAGAATTGAAAGGTAATTGAATGAATTCGAAAGGAACCCCTCTTGAAGCAGACCTTGTGGTGACTTTAGGCATAAAAATTTAAACAACTGGTCTTAATATGAAAACTGAAGCTCTTACCAGTGGAGTCGCCAGATGCTATAAAAACTTGAAATTTGCTATGACAGGACCAGCATCAATCTTGAAACCTTACTGATTTGTAAAAATATGTCCCACTAGGCATGCCAAAACTGTTGATGCAGGAAATTGCACCCAGTGGCAGGAAAACAAGTCCCTGCCTTCTCCTCGCAACATGGAAACTCCTCTCTCGCCTGTGGGATGGCGAAGCAGGAGAGGAGAGTCTCTAGATAAAGGCTAGCTCCCTTTGATGTATCATGTTTGTTTCATCAAGTGCAAATATATATATATATATATATATATATATATATATATATATATATATATATAAACTGGGGGGATGAAAAGGGAAGAAAGATGCAGGAAAATAAACTACTCTAAGGAGGTGATACATCAAAATAAGGTGACCTTCTCACACCCACTCTCAGAATTAGACAAAGACAACAACATACACTCAGACTTGGCAGAAAGACCAGGCTGCTGGAAACTGGTAGGGAGGCCTTAATGGAAGATACAAAAAAGAAAAGAGATCACCAAAGGTGCTGTGAGATGCACACTTATGTAGCAACTTTCTCTGTTTTGCACTTCTCAAATACTACTCTTCTCCTTTTAGTTGCAGAGATGGCACCTTGTAGATAATTGGTGTGTTGGTGCTGAACCTGTGAGAAGCATTAAAAGACAATGACTAGACACAACTCAAACACTCAGGACATACACAGAATATCTATCCAAGAATAAGTAAAAGCTACTTTGATTGATTCAGGTGGAAATTTTAACAGGGCTGCACCTTGTAAAATTCATGGAAAAGATGATTACAAATGAACAAGTCTACAATATATATGAGAAGCAAAGAGGCCCATTTGGTGCTCCTTTTACAAGTGGCATACGTGTCCCTTCATGACAAGAAACAAGTCGCTCAAAATATTAATGAGTTGTTCATTTGTCTGCTCAAAATCTGCATTTCTTGCTTGGGTGACTTACACGATTTGCCTTCCAATTTAATGTGAAATAGAGAAAGCGGGTTGCACTGCTAGCTGCTATCATTCCAAATGATCAATTCGCTGGCACTATTTCACCTGCCAAAGTCACTTCTCCAATTTGTGCCAGTTGGACTTAACTGCTCACTCATCACCTGCCTGTCGCTTGTCCATTTGTCCTATCTGACTCATTCGGCCCCTGGGGCGAACATCTTGGCGGGTCACTACATTTTGAGCTCCTTTCCATGGCTATTGCTTCCTTCATTCAAAAACAAATAGTTATTCTATTTCGCTAAATTTGACGCTCAATTGGCCGTCGAGCTTTGAAGACCAACAGACAAACTATTCTGCTAAACTTGACACCCACTAGGACATCATCGGGTCCTACTAAGATGTCATCGGGTCTATGTGGCATCCTCTCGAGCACTTCTCCATCCTTGAATTTTCTCGGCACTTGTCCCTTTGGGGTCCTTTGGCGGGTCCCTTGTGTGCATTGACTGCTTCTCAAGCTCTCGGGGATAATTTCTCTAGGTAAATTTCCCTGGGTCTGCCTGACTGTGGCTTTCCACTTGAATTTCTGCGGACAAATTGTCCGTGGTAATTTCCCACAGACAAAAGTCCGCAAGAATTATGTCGGGGATTTTTTACATTGTTTTTTGAAGCTGCCCGAATTCCTTAGAAAGTCGATGAACCAATATTGAATCGGACTTGTTGAACTTAGGCTGAACCAAACATATTGAACTTGATGAACCCAAAAATGACTGGCATTAAGACAACAGGGGAGAAGTTGTTTGAGATTTTGCCTGTGGGCAAAATTGGTCAACATGAAGCCAAGAAAAAGTACTCTGCTTATGAGATAGAGTTATATGCTATGGTTCAAGCCTTAAGGAAGTGGATACACTATCTAATGCCCAATGAGTTTGTTATATTCATAGATAATCATGCACTTCAATTCATAACCAATAAACCCAAGATCAGTTAAAGACATATAAAATGGGTGGAGTACTTTCAAAACTTCACTTTTATCATCAATCACAAGAAGGGTCAAACCAACAAGGTAACATATGCTCTCATTAGAAGGACCTTGCTGATAAAATAAATTCAGATTAAGAATGGAGGAATAGAGTCACTTAAGGAGCTATATGAAACTAATTTATACTTTCACGATGCATATGTGGCTTACAAGAAACCAACTACTAGAAATAGAGAGCCTTGGATGGAGTACATGATACAAGATGGTTTGTTATTTAAGGGACTTCAACTTTGCATGCCAAGGAGTTCCATGAGAGGGAATTTGATAAATGAGAAGAATTATGGGAGTTTAGTAGGTCATTTTGGTCTTGACAAGACCTTATCTCAGCTAAGTAATCATTATTATTGGCATATAATGAAAACAAATGTAAGGAAGTTTGTAGAATGATGTAAGGTATGGCAATTTTCCAAAGGAAAGATCATTAATGCAGGTCTATATCATCCCTTACCAGTACCAAATAGACTTTGGGACTCTATTAACATGTATTTTGTCATATTTTTACCAAGAAGTCAAAGAAGGCATAACTCAATTTTTGTATTTATGGATATATTTTCAAATATGGATCATTTCATACCTTACTAGACAACACATGATGATACTAATGTAGTTAACTTATTTTTCAAAGAAGTGGTTAGATTGCATGGAACTCCATTGAGAGTTATCTCAGATAGAGACACAAAGATTGTTGGGCACTTTTAGAGGACCCTGTGAAAGAAAATAGGAACAAACTTGACCTTTAGTTTAGCTTACCACCCTCAAACATATGAATAAATTGATGTGGTGAATAGAAGGTTAGGTAATTTTTTGAGGTGTCTAACAAGGGAGAGTCCTAAATAGTGAGACTTAATATTTACACAAGTAGAATTTGCCTACAATGACTTTCCCAATAGAAGCATAGGAAAGAGTCCATTTCAAGTTTTGTATGGTATGCACCCAAGAGGGGTATTTGAGTTGAGAGATATAGGTAAGATGGAGAAAATAATTACTGAGGGAGAGGAGTTTTTTATTGCTATGTAAGAGGTACATGAGTAAGTTAAGAAGTAATTGGAGTCAAGTGTGGAAAAGTACAAGCAAAATTCATATATTAATAGGAGGGAAGTCATTTTTTAGTTTGGAGACATGGTGTTAGCTCATTTGAGGAAGAAAAGGTTTCCAAAAGGTGAGTATATCAAACTAAATATTAATAAGATTGGCCCTTGCAAGGTCATTAGGAAGTTCCAACAATGCCTATGAGATAGAATTACGTAGTGGTATGGGAATCTATCCCATATTCAATGTTAAAAACTTGTATCCACTAAAATAAGTAAATGATAGTGATAAACCAGCTGGGAATGAAGACACAATAGTCCAAGAATGGGAATATCAGTTCCCACAAACCAATAAAGAAGAACTTGAACGCATCTTGGAAAAGAAGGTTGTTAAGAAAAACAAAGGTAGGGAGTATTAAAAATAATTGTTCGAGTGGAAACATCATCATATAGAGGATTCCACTTGGATGACATAACTATATATCATCAATCATTGAGGTACTCTTGAATACCTCATGAATACGATTTCATGAGTCAATTTCTTGTTCCTAAGGAGTATGATGTAGGAAAATCACCTAAGAAGTCTAGTTAGTTAAAATTTTGGAATTTTCATATATTAATTTGAGTATATATGGGTATTATTAGTATTATAAATAAATAATGAATCATTTCTAGGTATTTAGATGGATTTAGAAGTCTCAAAATTCAAATTCTTGACTTTCTTGCCAAAATTGCCAATTTGAATTTTTTAATTTATGTCTAGGTTTCTAAGGACTTTTACATGTTATTGTTAGGTTATAATGATGGAATTTGGTGTGTTTATGGGTATATTATGTATATATATTCTATTTAAATGTTTTTCAACTCTTTGGTAATGTATAACATGCCTTAAGCTTGGTTAAGACTCAACCAATGTTTAAGGTCTAGATATGACATACATTAGAAGTGATCAAGATTTAGTTAGAGAATTTATAGGAGGTACAAAGTGATAAATTGGATCAAAGAGATTATAAATATACATGAATAAAGTTGGATAAATTTAAGAGAGATAAGAAAATATAAATAATTGAAAGAACTATGCCTACATTGAAAATTTTGTGTGTGATCGTTTTAAGTGCAAGAATAGAGTTTGTATACAAGTGTGATGAATGACAATAAAGTATAGGTTCAAGTTTCATGTTTAATGTTAATGGAGTGATATAATATTATTATTGATACATGTATTATGTTATTAAGTCAATTTCAATTGTGGAGTAAGAAGATTTACAAATTAATCCTAGACAATCCTGTACATTGTCATTCTGTGCACAATCAGGCAAGTAAATTGAATTTTTAAGTCTATTTATAGTATCTTTGCATTATATTTCAATTAATATAGTTTAAAAATTATTTAATAGACCTTATCCTATATATTATTCCTTAAAACATAATATTGAGTTTGAAAAGGTTGGTTTACAGTCTCTTGGGTCTGTGTAAAACCCTATCTAGTGTTTATGAGTAATTTGTGGGTTTTCACTCTATAAACCTTTTAAAAACTCAAAAATTCACCTAAATGTTGTGATAATTGTTATTAAACTTATTAAAGAGTTTTATTTAATATTTTTCATGTGTGGAACATTTTAGAGGTAAAACTCAGTATGACTGGTTGTAGAGACCTAATAACTAGAAGGTCTTACTGAGTTGATAATATTTAATTAAGATTTAAAACCTAATTTTTTTATAGAGATTTAAGGACTTAATGGGTATTTTAAACTATTCGTATTTTGTATTAAACCCCTTTGTGTTATTCAAACCAACTAGATTTGTGTTTTGGAAGGGATACAAGGAAATAGGCGTAATTGAAGAAACTTATAATAAGATTGAAAAATCTCTCTCCATATACATAAACAAGGAATCACCCCATGACCAAAAATGTGACTAATTAAATAAACAAAAATAAAATCAAGCAAGCAAATAAATAAACAAACAAACATACACACACACACACAAACTTAAAAAGTAGTAAATACTGAAATAATCATCGTGTTGTGTGTGTGAGAATGAGATTTTATGCTTGGTGATTTGCCTTGAATTATAGGGAGTGGAAAAATAGAATAATATTACCCATTATATTTTAAGAGGGAATATAATAATAAGGAAGGATGGTCGAGCTGACTCCAGATGCCTCATACAACTAAACACTACCTACATAGTCCATGTGGACTTTCACACCAAATGTAGTTCTCCCAGGAAGGCAAAAGAAGAAAAGTGATAACAAATATTAGGATGAAATTGATTAAATAGGAAAATTGGAATGAATCTCAAAATGGTGAGAGAGTAATAGAATTAACTTGTAAAATGGTGAGAGTATTATAATATTGGCCCATGAAACAACCAGAGTGTCATAGGATTAGATCATAAAATGATGAGAGTGTAAAAAAAGGGGGAAATGTAAATGAGAATTATAGGTCAAGCTGACCAAGCTACCCCATGTATCCAATCATTATCTACATAGTTCATGTGGACCTCATGCTAATGTAGTTCTCCCAGAAATAGGAGGGTAATAAAGAAATGATAATGGTGATTAGAAGTGATGATAACATGATAAAAATATTCCACCTATGAAGATGTTCAAATTAAAAGGAAGGGTTATCCATGTCATACACAAATAGTGACACCTAAAACAAGACCAAGAGGTAAATCCACTAGTGAACAAGATGAAAAATTGTACAAAGGTTTTGTGGATTTATACCTTTTTTAGAGATGTGAGGCCCTTTTTGAATGTTATGATTTTGAGTGTTTTTTGGGAATTTTGGAGTAATATGCATAAAGGAATATATAAAAATGTAAAATAAACCATATATCAAAGGAAAAATAACCTTTGGTAGGGTCTCAAATAATAACTAAACTAGTTACAATGGTATTCTAGGTCATAAAGTGAATACCTTTCAACAACAAACCAATTATGTAAATGAAGTAATGTAGAAAGAGGAACATGACTGGAAGGATAAAAAAAGAGATCTTGAAGAATTGCCAAGAAAGGAAACTATGTTGAATTACTTTGATATTCTTCCTACAAAGATGCACCAACGATGACCAATTTTAAATTGCTCGTTAAAATGTATTCTCAATCCTTTTATATTACTTGTAGGTCATAATCAAGATCAAGAATGGAATATGATAGGGGAAATACAAGAACTGAGTCAAGGATGATGAATGTAATGAATGGGAATGTGAGAGGACATGCCCCCAAGTTGGTACACTCATGGATAATGTTTTAAAAAATCAAGCATAAAAAGTGCTTGAATTAAACCACCATGTTATTGGAAATCAATAAGAAACACACACATCTCCTTACAATGCAATCCAATATCACCCTTTCTAAAGTAGTTTCTTAGCAAGGACTGATCTACTAGTGTGTGCCTAATAAATCCTATCATTCATGACTTTAAGTGCTAAATTATATTTACCCAAGTGTAAACATCTAAGTGTCATCCCATCATAACATCTACAATAGAGTTTACCACCGAGTGAAAGGCAATCGAATGTGGTATGTATGAAGGATTACTATTGATCATGGCATAATGCTATAATAAGGGTATGGTTTTCAAAGGCAAGTGTATATATAGGTATCAAAGGAATGAAGACCAAAAATATCACATACCACCTCTAATTTTGAATGACTGTAAACTAGTATAAGAATGAGTAATATAATCAATTAGAAGATATGTCTATCCATGAGTAAAGGACATCCACATCACTAGTTAATATGCTATTAGCCCATGTTATTTTCTCAAATTATATGTATTCAAAGTTATATTTGAGACCATCAACCATGCTCTTCATATATGATTTGATTCTAATTTATGACTTGAATGATAATTAATTGGAAAAATACAAGAATGGCCTAGTGTTGAATGTGTTACTATCATACTTATGATTGGTTAGGAAGATTCTATAGATTCACCTTCAAAATTTAATTGATATAATGAATCCTACCCTCAAAAATTTCTTTAATTCAGTTTTGACTAACTTAGGCTATACAGATATAAGAAAAAATTATTTAAGAATAGAAATAAGGAACTCTTGTTCTTCACTGCCACTATTGACTTAAGAGATGTCTTCCAAAAACTATGTGCAAACATCCTCTAATATCATAAGAATTAATGAGAATTTACATTCTTCTAATTGTGTCTCAACTATTTTTTCAAGTGCACCCATGTCAGAAGAATATGAATACAATCTAATGGAATGAAAATCCCACTTAAATTGCTTGTAAAAAATGTTATACTAGGTATTCAAATGTTTCCTCCTCAAAATGGAGTGGTACCTATGCCATAATAAAAATGTGGATTATTAGAGATTTGAACATCGTATTTAAGAGAGCAAACTTTCCCATTGATTGGAAATTAATAAATGTTTTCACCAAAGGATACATATTTGTCTTTACTATTACCATGTTATAAAAGTGCCTCAAAGAGGTTTTCACTAGTAGACCTCAATGTTTGATTTTATTCAATGTGGAAGTTCACTTGATACCTAAAGTAGGTATTAGGGTCCAATGTGATTCCAATGTCTTACTTATGATCTCCCAATGGAATACTATCTCCAAGGCCCATAAATTTTGAAAGTGATTCATCACACATAAATTCTTTCAATGGTATAATATGATTTTGTTGGTCAAAGGTCCTGGTATAGTAATTAGGGGTAAGGAAGGGTAATTATCCATAATGGGTATAATTATATCGGTAGTAGTGTTAATGAAGAGGTTCATATTGGCTAGTTCCTTGTAAATACTATAATGGGACTCTACATCATTGTCCAAATAACATTTATTAGACATTAAAGTTATGTCACTCTCAAGATCATAGGGATCACCTCTAGGCATCATATAGCCAATGCCTTGAGTTATTTTATGCTTAGTTACAAAAATAGGTTCAATAGTTCCTTCTTGTGTTGGTCCCAAAATTTTTCCTTTGTAATTTTGATTGTCCATGATTATGCTAGAAATATGATATTTAGTTTTTTGATAGTATGAGGCAAAACAAGCACAAGAAATCACCCCTTGAATACATATGTGATTGAGTCAAGAAAAAAAATAAAAACAAATAAAAAATCAAATAAACAAACACACACACACAAACTTGAAAATTAACAAAAAATCAAATAATAATCATTTTGTGTGTGTGATAATAAGATGTTACACTTGGTAATTTTCCACTAAGTATAGGGAGTGATAGATGGGATATTATGACCATTTGGAACTTGATTGGGAATATTAGAATAAGGAATGGGTGGGAAAGCTAACTCTAGATGACCAATGGAATTGAATTCTACCTACATGGTCCATGTAGACCTTAAGACCAAATTTAGTTCTCCCAAGAAGAGGAAAGAAGAAAAGTGATGACGAAGATTAGGATGAAACTAATTAAAGAGGAAAATAGGATTGGCTCACAAAATAACAAGAGAATAATAGAATTATCTCACAAAATGGTGAGAGTATGGAAGATAAAGAGGAGGAAATGAAAATGAATGATAGAACCAAGCTATCCCTAGATACCCCATGTAGCTAAGCATTGCCTACATAGTCTGTGTGGATCTCAGTTTAATGTAGTTCTCCTAAAAAATGAGAGGGTAATGAATAAATGATAATGGTGATTAGAAATGACAACAACAGGATAAAAGGATTCCACCCATGAAATGTTTAAACATAAAGGGAGGATCATACATAATGTACACCAATAGGCAAAATCATTGGTGAACGAGATGATAGATTTTATAAAGGTTTTGTGGCTTTTTATCTCTTGTGGAGATGGGAGACCTTTTATAAATGTTTTAATTTTTAGGATTTTAATATTTTTCAATGTTTTTAGGATTTTTGGAATAAGAAATATAGGAATGCCCCATAAAAAATATACATAAAGGGAATATGAAGAAATGTACAAAGAATCATCTAACAAAGGAAAAAAACCTTGAGTAGGGGCTTAAATAATAACTAAACCAACTACAATGGTACTCCAAGACACAAATGAAAAAAACCTTTCAAAAATAAACTAGTTATATAAATTAAGTGATGTAGAATGAGGAACAAGACTAGAAGGAGAGAAAATGTAACTCTTGAAGAACTGCCAAACAAGGAAACCATGTTGAAGTACTTTGACATTCTTCTTGAAAAGATGTACCAATTATGACAAGTTTGAAGTGCCTATCAAAATGTCTTCTCAATCCTTCTATAGTACCTATATGTCACAATCAAGATTAAAAATGGAATAGGATAGGGGAAAGGCATGAATTGACTTGAGGATGAAACATTTAATGAATGGGAGAGGGAAAGGATGTGACCCCAAGTTGGGGTGCTCATAAATAATGTTTGAACAAATATAAAATCAAAAGTTCATGAATTAAAACACTATTTTATTTTAAGTCAATAAGAAACACAAGCATATGATTCCAATGCAATCCAATATGACCCTATTTAAAATAGTGGTCTTAACAAGGACCAATATGATAGTGTGAGACCCATAAATCCCATCATGCATGCATTTAAATGATAAAATATATTCACCTGAGCGTAAAAATAAAAGTAACATCCCATGATAGCCTCTATGATAGAGTGTACCATTGATTAAAGTGTAATTTAATGTGGTATGGATGAAGGACTACTATTGAGTACATGATAATGCAATAATAAGGGCATGGGTTTTGGAGGCAAGTGTACCTACCTGGGTATCAATGGGAATGAGGACCAACAATATCACACACCATCTCTAATTTATAATGATTGTAATTTGAAAAAATAAAGTGTAATATAATTAATTAGAAGATATGTGCATCCATGAGGCAATGATTTTCATAGCATCAACTAACATGGGATTGGCTTTTCATATTTGATCAAACTAGATGTATTAAAAGTTTTGTTTATAATTGTCAAGCATGATTTTGTAGGGAATGAGATTTTCATCTCTTGTTTGATATTAATTTATAATCTGATTGATAATTAATTGAGCATCACCATAGATGGCCAAGTACAAAATATTCTATTATACTATTTTCTAATGGAAATAATACTAGAGATTTATTCTTAATATTCATTTAGTGAAATGAATCTTGACCCTAGTAATTTCTCCAATATTTGCTTAACCCTTTTAGGATCATTTACAGTGTTGATGTCAATAGGTGTCTTCCACAAGTGATGTGGAATCATCCTCTAATATAATAGGAATTGACCTTCTTTATCTGATTGTAGCTCAACTAGTTCATCAAGCTCATCAATGTAAGAAGAATATGAATACAACCTATGGAATAAAATCCAACTTAAAAAAATTTGTCAAAAAAACCATGTAGCAATTGTTTAAATGTTATTTCTCAAAGGTCATGGTATATATACTAAAATGAAATCATAGGTTCTTAGCGCTCTGTGCTTCTTATTAAAGAGAGAAATTTCATCATCGATTGACACCTCAAAAAGGTTTTCACCAAAGGATACATCTTTTTATTTAATTTCAACTTGGTCTAAATGTGCCTCAAAGAGGTTTTCACTAGTAGATATTGATGTTTGATTGTCTTATTGACAAAGGAAGTTTTCTTACTTTCCAAAGTAGGCAATAGGGTCTAATGTTATTCCAAGTTCTTGCTCTTCATCATTCAATGGAAGACCATCTCTAAGGTCCACGACTTTTAAAATTGCTTAATCACTTAGAAATTCTTACAATGGTATAATATGATTTTACTGGTCCTGGTTAAATTATTGTGGGTAATGAAGGGTAATAGGGGAATTGGATACAAAGGGTATAATGGTATTGGTAGAAGTGTTAATGAAGAGGTTTATATTGTCTAGCTCCTCATAAATACTATAATGGGACTTTGCATCATTTTAAATATTATCTTCATTAGTTTTCAAAGTTGTGTCACTCTTGAGATTAAATGGGTCACCCCTAAGTGGTGTGTATCCAATTCCTCAAGCTCCTTTGTGTTTGGTTATAGAAATGGGTTCAATAATGCCTTATTGCTTAAGCCCCAAACATTTCCATTTGTAATTTTGATGACTTATGATTTTATTAGGAATGGGATGCATAATTTTTTGAAATCATGAGGTAAAATAATCATTATACAACTAAGAATCTTATGAACTATTGATAATCTTGATACGACAAACTATCTTTAACAAAAGTGATAGGTCATTTTGAATGATAATTAGTCATTTTTTACCACTACATATTGGTCCTACCAGGGGATTTAGTAGCATTGGGTCTATCATGGGATTTTGGAGACTTAGGTAATATAAAAATATGGAAAGCATCATGGATGACATATGAGCCAATGCCATTATATTTAATGGTAAAATGAGATGAAATTTGAGGAGGTGGATAATGAGATGTGGAAGCTAAGGTATTGGGATCAATGTAATTGGACTTAGGAAATTTAGGTTATAAATTATTATCCCTTTTGGATATTTGCTCTGAGCTAGGAAAATAGTTATAGTTCCCATATTCATCTTCCAAATGTTATATGTATGGCTACAAATCACTAGGAATAATAATTTCCATTTCAGAATGAAGGAACCTTATGCATTGATGCAAAGTGGATTTAGAGTCACTTTTGACTTCATGGATTTAGGGTTACCCAAGGAGTAGACTATATGATATGTCAAGGTCTGGGACATGGTAGAGTGGATTATGGGTGACTGGCCTAATGATGATAGGTAAACAAATGGTGCCTTTGTATTCCCACTCTTTATTGTCATATGCTTTGATATTAATGGTATCTGGACACAAATCTACTAAGGTATACCTCAATTATTTAATTAATTTCAATGAAACAATATTCAAACCTGAACCATTATCTGTGAACACTCACTTGATTTTATAGTAGGAAATGATTGCTTCAATATAGAGAGCGTTGTTATGAAATGAACCAAGGGATGACATATTAGTTTGATCAAATGAAAGCTATGACCTAAGGAAAAATTCCCCATAAGCACTTGGAATTGAATAGGATAAGTGTCATTAGAAACCCTGGATTGGCATAAAATCTCATACAATATCCCCTTATGAACTTTAGACATACACAAGAGGTATAATAGAAATCTATATTGGTGTTTTGTTTAATTTTTCCATAAGTTCGTATGTTTTCCAATGGAAGGAGATGGTTTGGATTTTGAAGGAAAGGTGTATTTAATTGGACTATTGTTGTAAGGTAATGGAGGACCTTTCAAAGTAACCCTTGGATGTCGAGTTGCAACAATGTAATATTGAACATGAGTAGGGTTACAGGAATTAGAAGGACTTAATATAGGGCTAGGAAGAATAACTCATGGATGAAAAGTTATATAAATACAACATCATGTTGGAATAAGGTTATGAAGGTGTGGATATATTTTGATGGTGTCTGTAAGATTTATTGTAACATGACCTAAAAAATTATTATAGTCATGTGGGACATGATGGTAGCTAATCTAGTTGGAACAAAAAACCTGACCTTGATTTTGATTTTTGTGTTGTTGATTTTGATTCTAATTTTGATGTTGATTTTGATTATGTTTTGGAAAGGGGTCTTTGTATATACCTAGATTATATTTGGAATTAGAAGTACCATTGATGATTTCAAATTTACATTGCTCAAGCAAATCTTGAATAAAGTGTCTAAGTTTCATACACTTATAGACTCCATGGCATTTGACTATGTTGGGTGAATAGTTTGTCAACCAGCTAATTGGTGAGTAAAATAGGTCTCTTTAACCGCAACATAGGGAGATTGGTCAGCCAGATGTGCAGGTTTACTACATTAATAGGGGACAAATCTCTCCTCTCATCAAGGGGAGGTTCTCTATGAATACGAAGGAGCTATATACTATATATATGCAAAAAATAACACTCAGGGGTAGGATACACCATCCATCTCTCTTCTTTCAGAGATGATGTTCACAAATAAAGGACAAAATCTTGGTGAAAACACATAAGGCACTTCTCTTATTTTAGAAGTGTTCTTGTAGGGGACAATAGGAGTTCTTTCAGGTAGGATAAGTAACAGGTAACAGAGTACAGCGTAACCAACAATCTAAGATGTAGCACAAAGTCTCCACCTTGACTGCCCAAGAGTGAAATATGAAGAACAATGGGGGCACAAAGTCATCCCAAGGTCCTTTAAATAGAAATAAACTAGAAACACACACTGAAAACAATTATGTCAGCACAAAGTTTGAAAGTAACTGGTTTCAGGACATCTTCCTTATCACTTCCACTAGTTCTGCTTGTTAGATTAAATAAACAAGAATGCATCTAGAAGACAGACATAAAAATAATCTTCTAAAATGGCACAAGCTATAACAACAAAAAGTATACAAGTAACTTGTTTTCTCATTCAGATCAAATAATATGAACAACAATCTGAGCTCAAAGTCTCAGTATTTGCCTTTCAATTTGGGCAGAGTTTTGCTTCTGTGATAAAAAAGATCTCCCTTAAAATGACATAAGAGAATACAATATATAGCAGCCAAGAAAGGCTTGGTGCTTTGTTCCATGGAATGGCCCATGCTATGCATTCAATGCCTTGAATACATTTTTAGTTCTATCAAGGACCATGTTGGAATAGGGCGGCTATCTTAACTATGGCGTGTCGATTCATCTCAAATGTCTTCTCCTAGGCCTGAGTCATTTAGTCTATCACCTGATATCTAAGTAGCTATCCATTTTGTCTTTACTTCAAGGGAGACAAATAGGTCATGCCTTAAATGTTTAAGGGCTCAAAAATCCACCTTGTAGATTGTTCCACCTACTAGAATAACTACTACGTAGATATTTTAGCCTTTCCCTCTTTCTGATATGATTTGAGCCCTCGAGCTATCTTTTCCCTTTCTGTTGGCTCCTTTAGCTCCTTCTTTGTATTAGGCGTGCTCCATCTTTAACACGTGGCACATTCCACTGTTATGAAACTTACTAGAAACTTATGGAAAATGGGACCCACGACACTTCTTTCCCAAGCAACTTCAAAAGGGAAATGCAGATGTAGACACTTGTCACATTCCACTGAGTTATAACGGGACACATGGTGTGTTCCACTTAACTTATAGAAGCTTTAGAAACCTTTGACAGTCCTATGGAAGGTGACACATGGTGGCACTCTATTTTATAAATAATGTAGAAACATTTGGGACTCATTCAGATTCACACAGATGATGCCACTTGTTGCACTCCACTTGACCTTAGTAACTCACTCGAGGCCCACCACAATCCTTATGAAATAAAAGGAAGAAACTATGGATGTTGACACTTGTCATCTTCTATTGAGTTATAATGGAACATGTGGCATGTTCTATAGCTTTGAAACTTATTAGAAATTGTGTCTCGGCAAATGACACTTGGCAGCTTCCGCTTCGACTCTATAAGGGACACGTGGCAGCTTCCACTACACTTTGAGGTTTGATCTTTCCTGGAGGGAACCTATTCTTTAGGGTCTTGATATATGGTTCATTTTTTGAGTGTTGAGTGTCCTCTGTGAGAGTACCTACTCTTCAGGATCTTTTGGGTGGCCGTCAGGCTTTAACTTCCTCGACGGGCTTTTCCTTCTGATAAAAAGTCTAAAGGAGTTCCTTCACTTCTTTTCCTTAGCCATTTCAATCATTTTAATTTCTTCAAGCTTTCTTCCCAAGTGAATTACTTTAGACAAAATGTTTGAAGGAATTTTGCCTTGGTCATTTTCCCATAGAAAAACCTTTTTGAAGGAATTCTTTCAGCCTCCTTCACTTAGTCATTTCCATCAGACAAAAAGTCTAAAGGAATTGTTCCTTTTGGGCCTTAAACCAAATCCAAAGGAATTATATCTTTTTTGGCTTATCTTTGACCCTTGAACCAATGTTCCCTGGCCTCCACAAGGGCACTTGGCTCTAGTTCACTGCCCTCCGCAAGGGCACTTGGCTCTTTGGCTTTGGGGCAGCTCCTTTAACTTGTTGATTGAACCAACTTTGGTTCAACGGTTCAATCAGTTCAATCTCTTTATTTGGCTAAGTATTTTTTGATATTTTGAACCAAACACATTGAACCATTTGGTCGTTGAACCCGTTGAACCTTTCAACCAAAATGGTTCAAGGTTCAATGGTTCAATGCGTCATTTTTCGCTAAGTGTTTTGAAGCCATGGAACTTTGAAGTGGTTAAACTTTGAACTTGATAAATGCACTCAAATCTTGATGACGATGTTGAACCTTGAGCCCATTTAACCCTTTAACCTTTTTGGTTCAAGGTTCAAGGGTTCAATGGTTCAATCCTTACTTAGAAGCTTACCGATTGAACATTTTTGGTTGAACCAAGGTGTTGAACCAATCCTAAAAATGACTAAGTGTTGGAAAATTATTATTTTGATTGAAATCACCTATAGAAGCCTTTGAAGTTGTTGAACCTACTAATTTCAAGCGTGTTGAGTCCATAGAAACATATCTATAGAGTCCGTAGATTTAAGCCTGCAGAGTCCATAGATTTAAATTAAGCCCGTAGAGTCTATAGATATCTAGAAAAGATTTGAAAAATGAAGAACTTGAATGTTCAGAAGAATTTTTGAAAAGGGGAGAGAGTATTTTGGTCTGTTGAACCAAAATAGTTCATAGGTTGTCCCAAAAATGAGTGACATTTTTTGGGGACAACAACTGGCTCCAGTTGGGGAACTTCCTTCAGTTGAAAATCTGAAACATTTGAGGGGAGTAGAAACCAGAATCTCCAGTGCCTTGAAGTATGCCATTGTGCTATGGAGTCATGCTACCCAAAAAGGAAAGGTGCCAAAAATGAAAACAAAAAGCACAAAATATAACTAAAGACTATAAAAATGTACATATGTACAAGTGAACTTATTTGATACTTCAAGAATTGAAGTGATTCAGATGCTACCCATTGTGAGACAATGAAAATGGTGTTCTATCCTGATAAACCAGTAGGAAACCATTTTGTCCCCAGAATTGGTGATGGGTGAATGGAACTCTCCAGCAAGAATTGCATTTCTTTTACACTCCTTTTGGTTCTCTCTTCTTGCGCCATGACAAGATGCGGTCTCCAATCCAAAAACCATAAATCTTTGCTTTCTCAGTAAAGAGTTCCTCTTCTTGACTTTGGCACACAACAATATGGTCCAATACCATAGATTACTATTTTTATAGTTTAGTCCAACACATGATTTGATTGTTAGCATCAAACTCCTGATAAAACATCAGTTCAACATCTCCTTTAGCATGAAGGAGTTTGACACCTTTGTCTTGAGTAGCCTTCAATCTAAGTAACAGAGATTCATACTTGGCAGTGCTTTTGGCATTGCTAAACTACAACTCATGTGAAGGAGGAAGAATATCCCCTTGAGGAGATATCAAAACCATCCCAACTCCTAAATCAGTAGAGAAATTGCTTCCATCAAATTCCCAGATCCAAACATCATCAGAAACTGATCTTCTATCAGATTTTTATTTATTAGAGAGGGAAGATCCTTTTTCATCTGTACTGTGCCCTACTGATTCTTCTGATGTTTTATTTGAATCAATTTTTAGATCACCACCTACAGGACTTTCATCTACTGAAACATGAACATCCTTAGTAGACAAAAAGTAATTACCCCTGCTTGAAGACTCAAATAGAATTTGAGCTTCAGGTGCTGATGTCTGAGTGATAACATATTTTGCCTCCTCTTCAGGGAGTAGCCTCTTCATGATGCCTTTGACAGGGATCCTTGCCTCAAATAGGTCCATGCTCAACTTGCCACCCACATCCTTGCATAAATTTCATCCCAACAGAATGCCGTATGAGGCTGGGACGTTGGCCATCAGGACTGTCATCTTGATTCTCTTATCTGGGAATGCTGCAAATGCAAATTGGGCATCCTTTATCTATCTCAATAGTGGCAATTATTTTTTATCCATGGAGAAACATCTCCCAAATGTCTTATTCAGTGTGAGACCAAGAGACTCTGCCACTTTGGCAGGCATGACATTGTTAGATGCACCAAAATCAATGATGTAGTTGCTCAGCTTGTGACCGTTTATCAACAGAGAAACATAGAAAGGCTCTATTTTCCCAGGGGTAGTAGGAGTAATGACAAGTTTTTTTGGGATGAGCATGTTCCTTGGGGGATCATGAGTTACCTTTCTAATCTCTTGTCCTATAGGGATGACTGTATTCTTCACACACTCTACCAACCTATCCAACTGCTCAGGGTTGGCTTGTAGGAATTCAAATTCAATCATTTGAATTTTGGTTTTCTTGACATGGTCAATTATGTCAAATGACTGAAATAGGCTAGGAAGAGAGGATGGGAGTTCATCCTTTTGGTTTTTAAGGGGGGAGGACTAATCTATGAATTTGAAGTAGAAGGTGTAGGGATGTTTGATGTACTTACCTTCTTAGGAATCACTGGGTCCTTTGGCTAGAAAAGTAGAGTGGTCCCATGTTTAGCAATTGAAATTTTTGGTTGAGGTCACTCCTCTATCTTTTTTTTATCAACTTGCTAGGCTGACTGGTTCTTGGACCGAGTGAACACTACATATGATCCCTCGACTGCTTCACCTTTACTTTTGGGTTCATCCTGGTAATTCAGGAAACTAATGTGGGAGTCACTAGCTAACTCTTCTTGACCCTTCGTGAAGAGATCAACGTCATTTTCTTGATCAAACTTACGTTAGAAAGAGAAATCATGTTCAGTTTCTAGATATCCAACTGCTGAGTTGGTTGGAGGTGCTTCAAAAGCGAGGTTCCTCTGTGGAGGAGGAAGGCAATTTTAGATATCCTTGATTCTTGGTAGAATTACCTTGATATGGCTGGTTTTGAAATGTACTCTTTGGCATATCCTGATAAGCAGGAGTAGACATATCTTGGGCCACTAGTCTTTTCAAGGCTAGCAGTTCATTTCCCAACATTTGCACCATTTGATTAGTGGTGCTTGTAGGTGAGTATGTAGAGGATGAAGAGGATTTACATATATTTGGGTATTTCCTTATCTTTCCAGCCAAGATAAGGTCATATTCTACTTCAGTAGCCAAGTATTGAGTAGCAACAAGGTCTATGTGTCTAGCCCATCTCAGCAAAAAACTCACTTTAGGCAGCTGTGAGTTGATGAAGAAGCATTTGAGGTTTTCAGGTGTTGGCTGAGCAATTGCAGGAATTTGGTTCTTTAGCTTGTCAAAATTTTCTATGAAATCCCTCATAGGTTTATGAGGCTCCTTCTTCATCTATGTGAGCTGGGCTAGCAAGGCATGCACATCTTCTACAGGCTTGAACCTGGCTTCAAATTTAGCTTTGAGTGTGTCTCAGTCAGTCACTGATTGAGCCTGCAGATGGTAGAACCAATTCACAACAGCACCTTGTAGTGTTTCTAAAAAAAGCCTGACTGCCATGTCTTCATACTCCACTCTAATTAAACCATAGGCTATGCTAAAGGAAGCAATATGTTATGTTGGCTGAATATTTTATCGATTAGCATACTGATAAACAAAATAGGTCTGATCATCCAAAGTAGGAATATTGGTCGTCCAAATGTGTAGGTTTACCACATTAAAAGAGGCTAATCTCTCCTCTCATCAAGGGGAGGTTCCTTATACATACATACATACATACATACATACATACATACATACATACATACATATATATATATATATATATATATATATATATATATATATATATATATATATATATATATATATATATATATAAACAAAAAATAATACTCAAGGGTAGAACAAACCATCCATCTCTCTTTCTTCAGAGATGATGCATGCAAATCAAAGGGGAAATCTCAAGTGAAATGATAAAAATCACTTTTCTTTCAGAAGTACTATTCAACAAACCACAAGAATTCTTCTGGTAGTAATTGTAAAATGTAACCAAGGAAGTAGTAACCAACATATTGAGATGTAGCACAAAGTCTTCACCTCAATTATGCAAGAGTGAGATACGAAGGACAATGAGGGCACAAAGTCATCCCAAGGTCCTTTACACAGAAACAAAAAGAAAACACACTAAAGGCAATTATGGGGGCACAAAGTCTCTCCACAATTGGCTTCAGGACACCTTCTTGACTATTTTTGCTAATTTTGCTTATTGAATTAAAGGAATAGAAAATATATTAAGGAAAAAGACATAAGAATAGTTTCCCCAACAACAAAAATATCATATCACAAAGTCTGAAAAGTCACTTTCTTTCTTATTCCAATAACAAAATATGATCAACAATCTGAGCTCAAAGTCTCAGTAATGCCTTTCAATTTGGGCAGAGTTTTATTTTTGATAATCTGAGAGAGATCCTTCTACAATAAAAAGAGAGTCCCTTATATAGCCTCTTCAAGAAGCACTTGGGAATAGTAACACATCATGTTGCATTGAATTTTGTTAAGAAGACATGCTAGAATTTAGGGGCATTTACCCATTTGCTTTTCTCAATGCAAAAAAATGGGTCACGCTATTAAAAGTTTACATCTTTCAATATCCACCTGGCAGTCTACTTCTAGAAACATATCTGATATGCAAATGTTTTTGGTCATTCCTACCCTTTATGCTCCTCTCTGTGGTTCTTTCTTTTGGCCTTGGCCTTAAAGCCTTTGAATGCATTCAGGTCCATGCTTAAACCTGTAAGGATCAATGGCTATTTCATTGTTGTGACTTTGACATTTGCAGGCACGTCACTTTCCTTAGAAATTCTTTTGGCTTTATCATTTGATCTTTCTTGAAGGGCACCTGCCCTTCGGGGCCTTGAGAAATGGTCTACTTTGGGTCAGGAAGAGCCCCCCGCAATGGTATCTACCCTTTGGGTGGTCTTCGGATGGCCTTCGGGCTTCTTTCTTTTGGTGAACTTTATCCTTTATTTCCTTCGAACAAAATGTTCGAAGGAATTCCTTTGGGTAATTTGTCTGAAGGATGTCTTCCTTGCCTTGTCTTTCCATCGAGCTTTGCTTTGTTTTTTAGGTGAATTCCTTCAGAAAAATTGTTTGAAGGAATTCATTTTGTCCTTTTCCTTGTTCATTTTCCTAAAGGAATTCACTTTGTCTATTTTGTCGGGGGAACTTTTTTGAAGGAAATCCCTTTGCTCTTTTGGCCTTCGAATTTGTCCATTTACCCCCTTTCTACCCTCCGCAAGGGCTGTTTAAGTTCTAAATTAGCCTTTTGGATTTTTGCAACGGTTCACTTTGGCTTTTGAGTGTCCTTCGAAAGGGCTGTTTGCCCCTTAGAAATTTGCCTTAGTCAATTATATGTGAATCTCAAATTGTGACACGTGGCAACATCCACTGCATTCTATCGGGTTTTTGTTTCCTTAGTCACTTTTGCTAAAAATTCCCTCTGTAAAGGCACTTGTGTCTTTGACGCTTAGGGCACTCCTTTGAACTTGTCACTTGAACCAACTAATTAAACCAACTTTAGTTCAACAGTTCAATGGTTCATTCCCTTGTTTTTATTGACCGCTTGAACCAAGATTATTTGAAACAAGCCTCATTGAACCTGTTGAACCTTGAACCTTGAACCAAAGTGGTTCAATGGTTCAACAGTTTAATGGCTCAATCCCTAAAAATGACTAAGTGTCAGAAACTTGTTCTTTTGATTAAACCTACCTGTAGAGGCCTTTGAACCTGCTGAACCATTAGTCCATCACTTCCTTGTTCTTTCTAAGCTCTTTGATCTTCATCGCACTGGTTGAACCTTTAAACCTGTCGCTTGAACCGTTTGGTCATTAAACCTATTGAACCCGTTGAACCTTGAACTTGTTGAACCTTTGAACCAAAGTGGTTCAATGGTTCAACGGTTCAATGGTTCAAGCCTTCTTCTCTTTAATAAGTGTTTTGAAGCCATTGAACCTTGAAGCGGTTAAACTTTGAACCTTGACAAATGTGCTTAACTCTTGCTACTAATGTTGAACCTTTGAACCTGTTGAACTGGTTAAACCAAAATGGTTCAAGGTTCAACAGTTCAGTGGTTCAATGGTTCAATCCTTGCTTAGAAGCTTGCCAATGAACTTTTTTGGTTGAACCTTGTCGTTGAACCAACTTTGTAATCTCTTAAGTGTTGAGAGTTTGCTTCCTTCCTATAGAGTTTATAGAAATCAACCTGTCAAGCCCATAGAATGTTTCCTACAGAGTCCATAGATTTTCTTCCTTTAGAGTCTGTAGATTCAAGCCTATAGAGTCCGTAAATTCAAGCCTACAAAGTCCATAGATTCAAGCCTGTAGAGTCTATAGATTTAAGCCTGCAGAGTCCGTAGATTTTTTGAGAAGATTTAAAAATGAGGAATTTGAATGCTCAGAACAAATTTTGAGAAGGGAAGAGATCATTTTGGTCTGTTGAACCAAAATAGTTCACATGTCTCAAAAATGAGAAGTCTATTTTTGGAGACAACAGCTGGCTCCAGTTGGGGAACTTATATCAATTGTAAAAAAAAATTGAAGGGAGTAGAATCCATAATCTCTAGTGTCTTCATGTGTACCATTGTGCTACAGAGTCATGTTATACAGAAATGAAAGGCATCAAAAATGGAAACAAAAAAAATAAAACAAAATTAAAAACTATACAAATATAAATATTTACAGATGAAATGATCTGATACTTCAAGAGTTGAAGTGTTTCAGATGCTGCCCACTGTGAGGCAGAGAAAAGAGTGTGCCATCTTGATATTTCAGCAGAAAGCTATTTTCACCATTGTGTTGATGAATTATAAATGGGCCTCTCTAAAGGGAGTCAAAATTTCCATGCATCCCTTTTGGTTCTCTCCTTTTGTCTCATAGTAGGACTTGATCTCCAATCCATAATTCACAATTTTTGGCCATCTGGTCAAAGACTTTCTTTACTAGAATTTGATGAGCAATAATTCGCTCCACCACCATGGTTCTCTGTTCATCCAACTCAATCAGGCACATGATTCTCTTATCAAGAGAGCTTTCATATGTCTGATCTTTAATTGCCTTTACCAATTTCAAGGCTGGCAATTCTAAGGTGATTGGTATCTAAGCATTGATACCATAAAGAATTTGAAAAGGAGACATACCAATTGCCCTCTTTGGTGTGATTCTATCTACCCACATAACATCAATCAATGCTTTATGCCATGTCTTTTGATTGTCATCTACTAGCTTCTTGATGATAGTTACCAAGTTCTTATTACTTGATTCAGCTTGTCCATTCCCTTGAAGAAAATAATCAGAAGAGTGAGAGAGTGTAATTCCATAATAAAAACAAAATTGTGTAATATCCTGGGAGGTGAAACAAGCTGCATTGTCAGTAACAATTTTGATTGGAACTCCAAACCTGGAAATGATATTCTCCTTGAGGAAATTGCATACAACTTCTGAAGTAGCATGCTTAGTTGGGATTGCTTCTACCCACTTGGTGAAATAGTCAGTAGCTGTAAGGACATAATCATGTCTAGCACTTGAAAATGGGTTTATAGTCCCAATAAAATCAATCCCCCATTGTTGGAATGGTTCTTCTATGATCATTGACTTGAGAGGCAAGGCAACTAACTTGGGTCTTCTAACAAATTGTTGATAGAGTTCACATTTTCTCACCCACTTATATGCTTCAAGATATCCCATTGCTGAATTGGTTGGAGGAGCTTCCAGGGCAAGTTTCCCTTGTGGGGGAGGAAGATGATTTTATTTCCCTTGATTTTTGATAGCATTTCCCTAATATGACTGATTTGGAAATGTCCTTGGCATATCTTTGTATGAAGGAGTAGAAGATATTCCTTGTGCCATTTACTTTTTGAGAGCAAGCAACTCATTTGCCAACTTCTGCACCATTGGATTTGTGGTGCCTGTAGATGAATATTCAAAAGATGATGAGGGTCTATTTTTATTTGGATCTCTTCTTATCTTCCCTGCTAAGATGAGATCATCTTCTACTTCAGTGGCCAAACGTTGAGATGCAACAAGATCTATTTGATCAGCACGTCTCAAAAGAAAACTTACTTTAGGTAACTGAGAATTAATGAAGAAGCATTTGAGATTCTCAGCTATAGGTCGAGCAATTATATGAATTTTGTTCCTCAATTTATCAAACTTGGCTATGAAGTCCCTCATTGGTTTATGAGGTTCTTTCTTCATTTGTGTAAGTTGAGCCAGAAGTGCATGTGCGTCTTCTACAGGTTTGAATCTAGCTTCAAAATTAGCTTTGAGGGTATTCCAATCAGTTACTAACTGAGCCTATAGATGATAAAACCAATCTGCAGTAGCACTTTGTAATATTTCTACAAATAGCTTGACTACTATATCTTCAAATTCTACTCTAATTACACCATAGGCTATGCTGAAGGCTGCAATGTGTTCATCAGGATGAACTTTTCCATCACCATAGAATTTGGGGAAATTCTTCCTTGAACTACGTGGAAGCTCATGTAGAGGTGGAGTAAGATTGAGAAGACCAAAAGAATTACTCTAGGGGCCTTGAACTGCCATTATATGACTATGAAAAGGAGGAATAAAAAATCTCAGAGGGGTAATTATTGGCAAAGCTTTATCAACAACAGAAGTGGATACTTCGTTTGGCAATAGAGATTTGATTTTAGTAGGAGGAAATCTCTTAGTTCATTGGAGGTGAGATGGTGAAGGAAATAGATCAAAATTACTTTGCTGTACCAACTCGAATATAGGGTCAATAATACCTTTAGCCCTTTGGCTTCGTGTATACCTTAAATCTGCTAGATTGTGAAACAAGAATGGAAAAGAATTGACCTTGCTTTAGTTTAAAGCTTAAGGCTTTAAAATACACATTATTTCCTAGTTAGTGTGGAGGTGAATGGTAATGTTATAATGGATAATGGTACTTGAGGTTTCAAAATGCACATAACTATGTCCCCAGTAGAGTCACCAAAAACTGTTGGTTGAATATTTTGTCAATCAATGTACTAATAAAAAAATAGGTTTGATCATCCAAAGTAGGAAGATTGGTCATCCAAATGTGTAGGTTTAACACATCAAAAGGGGACTAATCTCTCCTCTCATCAAGGGGAGATTCCCTATATATATATATAAATAGAAAATAATACTCAAGGGTAGAACAAACCATCCATCTCTCTTTCTTCAGAGATGATGCGTGCAAATCAAAGGGGAAATTTCAAGGGAAATGACAGAAAGCACTCCTCTTCTTTCAAAAGTACTATTCAACAAACCACAAGATTTCTTCTAGTAGTAATTACAAAATGTAACCAAGGAAGTAGTAACTAGTAGATTGAGATGTAGCACAAAGTCTTCACCTCAATTGTGCAAGAATGAGATATGAAGGACAATGAGGGCACAAAGTCATCCCAAGGTCCTTTACATAGAGATAAAAAGAAAACACACTAAAGGAAATTGTGGGGGCACAAAGTCTCTCCACAGTTGGCTTCAAGACACCTTCCTGACTATTTTCACTAATTCTGCTTATTGAATTAAATGAACAAAAAATATATTAAGGAAAAAAGACATAAGAACAATTTTCCCAACAACAAAGATATCACAGCACAAAGTCTAAAAAGTCACTTTCTTATTCCAATAACAAAATATGATTAACAATATGAGCTCAAAGTCTCAGTAATGCCTTTTAATTTGTGTAGAGTTTTGTTTCTGATAATCTGAGAGAGATCCTTCTATAATAACAAGAGAGTCCCTAATATAGCCTCTTTAAGAAGGCCTTGGGAATAGTAACACATCATGTTGCATTGAATTTTGTTAAGAAGACATGCTATAATTTAGGGGCATTTACCCATTTGCTTTTCTCAATGCAGAGAAATGGGTCACATTATTAAAACTTTGCATCTTTCAATATCCACCTGGCAGTCTACTTCTAGAAACATATATGATGCACAAATGTTTTTGGTCATTCCTTCCCTTTACGCTCCTCTCTGCGGTTCTTTCTTTTGGCCTTGGCCTTAAATCCTTTGAATGCATTCAGGTCCGCTCTTAAACTTGCAAGGATCAATGGCTATTTCATTGTTGTGACTTTGACGTTTGTGGGTACGTCACTTTCCTCGGCAATTCCTTTGGCTTTATCATTTGATCTTTCTCGGAGGGTACCTGCCCTTTGAGGCCTTGAGAAACGGTCCACTTTGGGTCAAGAAGATCCCCTTGCAAGGGTATCTTCCCTTCAGATGGTCTTTAAATGGCCTTCAAGCTTCTTTCTTCTAGCGAGCTTTATCCTTTATTTCCTTCAGATAAAATGTCTGAAGGAATTCCTTCAAGCAATTTGTCCGAAGGAAGTCTTCCTTGCCTTGTCTTTTCACCAGGCTTTGCTTTGTTTTCTAGGTGAATTCCTTTGGATAAATTGTTTAGAGGAATTCATTTTGTCCTTTGCCTTGTTCATTTTCCTGAAGGAATTCACTTTGTCTATTTTGTCAGGGGAACTTTTTTAAAGGAAATCCCTTTGCTCTTTTAGCCTTTAAATTGGCCCATTTGCCCCCTTTCTACCCTTCGTAAGGGCTGTTTGAGCTCAAAATTAGCCTTTCAAGTTTTTGCAATGTTTCACTTCGACTTCTGAGTGTCCTTTGAAAGGGTTGTTTGCCCATTGGAAATTTGCCTTATTCGATTTTATGTGAATCTTGAATTGCAACACATGGTAGCATCCACTACATTCTATTGGGTTTTTGTTTCCTTAGTCACTTTTTCCAAAAATTCCCTCCGTAAGGGCACTTGTGTCTTTGATGATTAGGGCACTCCTTTGACCTTGTTGCTTAAACTGATCAATTGAACCAACTTTGGTTCAACAGTTCAATGGTTCATTCCCTTGTTTCTATTGACTGCTTAAACCAAGATTATTTGAAACAAGCCTATTTGAACCCATTGAACCTTGAACCAAAGTGGTTCAATGGTTCAACATTTCAATGGTTTAATCCCTGAAAATGACTAAGTGTTGGAAACTTGTGCTTTTGATTGAACCTACCTGTAGAGGCCTTTGAACCTGTTGAACCATTAGTCCATCACTTCCTTGTTCTTTCTAGCTTTTTGATCTTCATCACACTGGTTGAACCTTTGAACCTGTCGCTTGAACCGTTTGGTCGTTGAACTGGTTGAACCAAAATGGTTCAAGGTTCAATGGTTTAGTGGTTCAATGGTTCAATCCTTGCTTAGAAGCTTGCCAATGAACTTTTTTGGTTGAGCTAACTTTGAAATTTTCTAAGTGTCGAGAGTTTTCTTCTTTCCTATAGAGTCCATAGAAATCAACCTGTGAAGTCCATAGAACTTTTCCTGCAGAGTCTGTAGATTTAAGCCTGCATAGTCTGTAGATTTTCTGCGAAGCTTAAAAAATGAGGAATTTGAATGCTCAAAAAAAAATTTGAGAAGGGAAGAGATCATTTTGTTTTGTTAAACCAAAATAGTTCACATGTTGTCTCAAAAATGAGAAGTCTATTTTTGGGGACAACATGTTCATCAGGGCGAACTTTCCCATCCCTAAAGAATTTGGGGAAATTCTTTCTTGAGTTGCGTGGAAGTTCATGTAGGGGTGGAGTCAAATTTAGTGGACCAAAAGAGTTACCCTAGGGGCCTTGAGCCATGATTTGATTATGTAGAAGTGGGATCACAAATCAGGGTGGAGTATGTATAGGCAAAGCTCTGCTAACAGTAGAAAAAGAAGCTCTACCTTGTATTGGTGACCTGGTATGTTTAGGAGGAAGACTCCTAGTTCATTGAAGGTGAGGTGGTGGAGGAAAAAAAATCAAAATTGCTCTACTGCACCAAATAAAAAATAGGGTCAACAACACCTTGAAATTTTTGGCTTCTTGTATAGCATGGAGTTGCCAGATTGTAGAACAAAAATGGGAAAGAACTGGCCCTGCTTCAACTTGAAGCTGAGGCTTCAAATTGCGCATTCTATCCCAATTAGTGTGGGTGTGGAGGAAGATGGTAAGGCTATAATGATAGTGGGTAAGACACAAAATGGAGTCACTAGAGTCTATAATGGATAAGGGTAGGGACTACTTCAATTTGAAACTTGAGGCTTCAGACTGCATGTTCATCCCTAATAGAGTCACCAAAAACTGTTGGGTGAATATTTTGTCAACCAGCTAACTAGTGAGCAAAATAGGTACCTTCAACCACAACATAGGGAGATTGGTCAGCCAGATGTGCAGGTTTACTACATCAATAGGGGACAAATCTCTCCTCTCATCAAGGGGAGGTTCCCTATGAATACATAGGAGATATATACTATATATATATGCAGAAAATAACACTTAGGGGTAGGATACACCATCCATCTCTCTTCTTTCAGAGATGATGTTCACAAAAAAGGATAAATTCTTGGTGAAAACACTGAAGGCACTTCTCTTCTTTCAAAAGTGTTCTTGCAAGGGATAGCAGGAGTTCTTTCAGGTAGGATAAGTAACTGGTAATAGAGTACAGAGTAACCAACAATCTAAGATGTAGCACAAAGTCTCCACCTTGATTGCCCAAGAGTGAAATACAAAGAACAATGGGGGCACAAAGTTGTCCTAAGGTCCTTTACATACAAAAAAATAAAAACACACACTGAAAATAATTATGTCAGCACAAAGTCTGAAAGTAACTAGTTTCAGGACATCTTCCTTATCACTTCCACTTGTTCTGCTTGTTAGATTATATAAACAAGAATGCATCTAAAATATAGACATAAGAACAATCTCCTAAAATGGCACAAGCTATAAAAACACAAATTCTACAAGTAACTTGCTTTCTCATTCAGATAAAATAATATGAACAACAATCTGAGCTCAAAGTCTCAGTATTCACCTTTCAATTTGGGCAGAGTTTTGCTTCTGTGATAAAAAAGATCTCCCTTAAAATGACATAAGAGAATACAATATATAGCAGCCAAGAAAGGCTTGGTACTTTGTTCCATGGAATGGCCCATGCTATGCATTCAATGCCTTGAATGCATTTTTAGTTTTGTCAGGGGGCCATGCTGGACTAGGGCGGCTGTCTTAACATGGCGTGTCGATTCATCTCAAATGTCTTTTCCTGGGCTTGAGTCATCTGGTTTGTCACCTGATATCTATGTAGCTATCCATTTTGTCTTTACTTCAAGGGAGACAAATAGGTCATGCCTTCAATGTTTAAGGGCTCAAAAATACACCTTGTAGACTGTTCCACCTACTGGAATAACTACTGCATAGATATTTTGGCCTTTCCCTCTTTCTTCTGTAATTTGAGTCCTCGGGCTATCTTTTCCCTTTCTATTGGCTCCTTCAGCTCCTTTATTTTGGGAGTGCTCTATCTTTGACACATGGCACATTCCACTATTATTAAACTTACTAGAAACTTATGAAAAATGGGACCCATGACACTTCTTGCCGGAGCAGCTTCAAAAGGGGAACACAGATGCAGACACTTGTCACGTTTCACTGAGTTATAACAGGACATGTGGCATGTTCCGCTTAACTTATAGAATCTTTAGAAACCTTTGAGAGTCCTATGGAATGTGACACATGGTGGCTTCCACTCTGCTTTATAAATAATGTAGAAACATTTAGGACTCATTTGCATTCACACGGACGATGCCACTTGTCGCACTCCGCTTGACCTTAGTAACTCACCCGGGGCCCACCACAACCCTTATGAAACAAAAGGAAGAAAATATAGATGTTGACACTTGTTAGCTTCTTCTGAGGTATAACAAAACATGTGGCATGTTCTGTATCTTTGAAACTTATTAGAAACTGTGTCCTGGTAGATGACACTTGGCAGCTTCCGCTTTGACTCTATAAGGGACACGTGGCGGCTTCCACTACACTTTGAGGTTTGATCTTTCCTGGAGGGAACCTACCCTTTAGGATCTTGAAAGATGGTTCATTTTTTGAGTGTCAAGTGTCCTCCATGAGGGTACCTACCCTTCGATATCTTTCCAGTGGTCTTTGGGCTTTAACTTCCCCGGCGGGCTTTTCCTTCAGACAAAAAGTCTAAAGGAATTCCTTCACTTCTTTTCCTTAGCTGTTTCAATCATTTCAATTTGTTTGGGCTTTCTTATCGAGTGAATTCCTTTAGAAAAAATGTTTGAAATAATTTTACCTTGGCCATTTTCCCATGAAAAAACCTTTTTGAAGGAATTCTTTCAGCCTCTTTCACTTAGTCATTTCCATCAAAGTTTGAAAGAATTGCTCCTTTTGGGCCTTGAACCAAATCCAAAGGAATTATATCTTTTTTGGCTTCTCTTTAACCCTTGAACTAATGTTCCCTACCCTCCTCAAGGGCACTTGTCTCTAATTCACTACCCTCCACAAGGGCACTTGGCTCTTTAGCTTTGGGGCAACCCCTTTAACCTGTTGATTGAACCAACTGATTGAACCAACTTTGGTTCAATGGTTTAATGGTTCAATTGGTTCAATATCTTTATTTGGATAAGTCTTTTTTGATCTTTTTAACCAAATGCATTGAACCATTTGGTCATTGAACCCGTTGAACTTTTGAACCAAAATGGTTCAAGGTTCAACGGTTCAATGGTTCAATGCATCATTTTTTGCTAAGTGTTTTGAAGCCATAGAACTTTGAAGTGGTTGAAATTTAAACTTGAAAAATGTGCTCAAATCTTTCTGATGACATTGAACCTTGAACCCATTGAACCCTTGAACCTTTTTGGTTCAAGGTTCAATGGTTCAATCCTTGCTTAGAAGCTTGCCGATTGAACATTTTTGGTTGAACCAAGGTATTGAACCAATCCTGAAAATGACTAAGTGTTGGAAACTTGTTCTTTTGATTGAACTCACCTACAGAAGCCTTTGAACCTATTGAACTTACTAATTTCAAGCATGTTGAGTCCATAGATTTAAGCCTGTAGAGTTCGTAGATTTCTTGAAAAGCTTTGAAAAATGAAGAACTTGAATGCTCAAAAGAATTTTTGAAAAGGGGAGAGAGGATTTTGGTCTGTTGAACCAAAATAGTTCATAGGTTGTCCCAAAAATGAGTGACATTTTTTGGGGACAATAGAATCAATGGTAATCAAAAGATTTTTTGTATTTATACCAATAAGGATTTGGTTTATCTTCTATAAATGGCTTTGGAATTGACCAAACAACCATGTTTGCTATAACCAATTTATGAAATACCACCTCAATAGACTTACCAAGGTCAGTGAAGAATCTTCACTGACATTGATTCCTTGGTGGAGGTGGTATTTGTAATGTAAGTGATTGGGTCGGTGGATTATTTTGAATAGGTGGTGGTTGAATCATTTGTATATGTATGTATTTAGTGAATCCATCTCCTACAATATGCTTATTTTTGTTGAAAATTTTTGGCTTATCAAATATACTATCTTATGCTTATGCTAGAATTGGAGCTAGATTCTGAGAATAAATATTAATCACGCCCTTATTAATAAGAGACTTTTCAATGTTCACACCTTTTTCAATAATCTCCTCAAATGTGGTATCACACTAAATTTTAAAATGATAACCTATCCCACCATTACTATTAGAAACTAAGATGTTGGCTAATTGCTTTCCTGGAAAGGAAAGTGGAAATTGGGTGGCCAAGGCTCTTCATTGTTATAGAAATGTAAAAAATATATCTCCACCTCTCTATTTGGAATTACACAAATCAACCATGGTTAACTCATGTACTATGTTATACAATAAATGCTTGACAAATTTTTATTATAAGTCATCAAAATTCATGACTAGTCCTTTTGGTAAGTGAAGGAACCACTCCAAGGCTTGTCCACCCAAACCACATGAAAAAATTGAAGTAAGTAGATACTACTATAAGATACTTCTTGGTATGCAATAAAGAATGTTTGTAGATGCTCTCTTGGATCACCTTTCCCTTTGTATTTATCAAATTTAAGAATCTCAAAGTGAGATGGGAAAGGTACTTGAAATAAACTCATGTCGAATGGATATGAGCATATTTTATCAAATTTGTAATTTTTACCTTGATTTCTTTCTTAGAGTTCTATAATTATAATTTTTAACTCCTGCAAGTCCTGAAGGGTAGGGAATTTTTTCTAGGTATTAAATGGATCTTTGATTGGGATTATATTACTGATAGGGTACTTGCCAGTGATTCATATTTAGAGGTGGATTATGAATGTTTTTCTTATTAATAGGTAACTATTATTGGTATGGAACTTGTTATTGAAAGGTAGGAACCTACTGTGAATGAGAAGAAACTTGCTGGGAATTACACAATGTGAATTGTTCATCACTTATTGTGGAGGTGGGTTAGTAACTTGCTACTAAGAATGGTTTGGGATTTGCTATGAAGTAGAAGGAATCTAATTCAAATTATAAGGACCCATAAATGATTAAAAAATGTATGTTGTGGATTTTTTATGGCTTGTTACAATGGATCCATTGAAGGTAGCTACTCAGAATTAACTAATGGGTCTATATTTAGTTATAGGATTGGTTAAATGATATTAAGGTTGTTATGATGGTAGATTTTGGTCCATAAATTATGAATTATTAAATGAATTGGTAGCTAGATAAATATTTAATTAGCTAAGAGCCGATCAACAAAGAATTGACTAGCCTGCTGCACTATGGAAGTAATGATTTGGCTAAGTTGGGATGGGCCTAAAAGATGACATTTTACTTTAGTAGATGATGTAATGGCTTGATTTCAAATTTGTATAAGGGCATGCTTTTGATAAGAAGTGTATGGGTCTATAAGAACGCAACTTTGACTATAAAATGTTTGTGGAGGTATTTCCTCTCTCTGAATGAGGCCATGTAATTAGTATATAATAAAGTTAGGCAATAGTTTTTCTCCAGAATCTAAAAATATTATAAGGGATTCATATTTACTTTTAGGAAGCATCTTCTCATATTGGTTTTGACTATATATTTCACTAGGTGGCACCTCTTCATTGTTTGGTTTTCATCCATGTCATCATCATTTTCATTACTTTAAATATACCCAAGTGGATCATAATAGCACTCATCATCCAAAGAGGGAGCATTAAAAAACCTACCATGAGTGTATTTAGACATGTTTGAGTTAATGGTATTTTCCTTGGATGAAAGATAGTATTTTAGAATTGACTTAATGTGGATGTATGTAAAGTATTACTTATCAACTTGAAGTTGTATTTAGATTTAAAAAGTGTTTGACATAGACCATTTAGCTTAATTTGGCTTATTTTAAGTTTGGATTTTGAATTAAATTTAAAATTTTGACTTTGTTTGAATTAGAAATGTTTGATTGTTTGAAAATGTTTGACCAATTTGGATTTAGTTTGCAATTGGATTCAAAATTAGAATTGGAATTAGAATTAGAATGAGAATCTGATTTGAAATTGGAATAGACTTGAGATTGGAATTAAAATTTAAATGAAATCAAAATTAATTTAGGTTGGAATAAACTTAGAATTAAAATTTATTTAGATTTTGTCTTAAAATGGGTAGTGTAACACTTATAATGGGATAAGGATGACTCCAAATGTGGGTAGCGTAGTGCCTTCTCGTGTGAGTTTAAAATGACAATGTTTGGACTTAGAATAACATTGATTTTATTGATGTGTAAAATATAAAACATGTAACACATGGGTATAACAAAAAAAAATCATTGATAGATACACAATACAACCCTATTTTTAATAGTAAGATAGGTGTGAAAAATAATCATAGTCCACATAATTACCTTACTTGAAAGTGGTGATAGATTGGTTGCACACAATCCTCAATATCAAGTGATATGTCTTGAAATCATGGGGGAGATTGGTTTCCATTGCACTATAAAATTATTTATAGCTGATGATATTAAGCTAAAGTTTCACAAAGCTATCTAGATGGTCCCCAATATACCTTGTAGTATGTGGAGCTCAAAATTCATCATAGGTGAAAGAATAATGAGAAGCATGATAGGGTATAGCCCCTTCACACTCCATACATAAAGGTATTATTGAAGTGTTACTAGAATAGTTAGGCATCTAGGGGTATTATATGAGGTTTGTATTAGAGCAATAAATCCTCGCTACTTGATGGGTGTGCTTAAACACACAACCACTCAATCAATAATGACTAAATAAAACCTCTATTTATATACCCCATTAAATGTATGAGGTTGGTACTTACATTGGGGAATTAAGTCCCAATCACTATACCCTAAGGACTCATAGGAAGTAGATGAAATCCACTTTGCATAGTCAAAATAAAAGAAAAGAATCATTATTTCTGATTCTCAGACCCCATGAATGGGAAATAGAATATCATACTCTAACACTCTTTCAAAAAATAAAAATGATAACCTAAGTGTTTCTAATTCTCAAGACCACACAAATGGGAAAGAGAAGATCATACACAAATAATGTATCCACAAAAAAATCAACCTAAAATAAAAAGTGATGCAAAATTTAAATGATGCGAATAAATAAAGTGCAAAGGAAAAAAATGTTTTAAGACAATTAAAATGAAGTGTGAGTTATTTGCTTAAGCACTAAATTGAAATGTGATTAAAAAAATGTTTTGTTTGGCAATAAATCCACTTATTTGGCTAGTGTAACTTGTAAGAAATAAGTTAGGAGTTTGAAGTTTGGTCATTAGCAAACAAAACCTATGACAAACAAGTTAGTTTTTTAATATGTTCCCTTTAGTGGGTAGCTTGTAAAAAAAAAATTATTACTATTTTACCTTATATTTTAAGAAAACTATATGCAACATGAAGCAAAATTAATTGAATATTACGAAAATTCATGAGAAAATACATGGTTTAAAAAACTAAATCCTCAAAAATAAAGTTTAGATGGCCCAAAATGAGCCTCTAGAAGTTGGGAAATTTATTACCTAATGATCTCACCATTTTATAGAATGATCCCACCATTTATAGAGTGATATCTCCATTTTAAGAGTGATCCCAACATTTTCAAAGTGATCTCACTATTTTTAGAGAGATCCCACTATTTACAAAGTGATCTTGTCATTTAAAAAACAAAGTGTAGAAAAGAGTAGAACATAAGTGATATCATCATTTTGTAGAGAAATTCTATTATTTTGGTCATGAATACACAAGTTTTGGTTAGGAATCCACCATTTTGGTCATGAATCTTCCATTTTTAGAGAATTTCTATCATTTCCTAAAAACACAAAAAACCAAAAAATATAATAGAAAACCATCCCACCGGTTAGTAGAGCGATCATGTTGATTCTGCAGAGTGTTCTTGACAAAACATAAATCATTTCCACTGATTAGAAGAAAATGAAAAAACCAAAAAATTAGTGGAAAATAAGTGAAAAAGGTCAAAATGATATTTTTTAAATTTAGAAGGTGCTTGAAGGCTCTTAACAATATTGTGGGGTTTGTCGGTCCCAATGGGCATACAAAATGTAGATTATGATTATAAAAGAGGTTAGTTCATGTTAGTATTCTAAATAAAACATAAGTTTTTTTACAAACACAACCTCTCAAGCATAATCGCTCGGTCTAGCCAAGGTCTATGAGAATGTAAAAAAAATAGGAAGACATGAAACAAAAGCTATACCCTCCATGTGGATTCATTCTCCAAGACATATTAATGGTGTATTGAGCTTGATATTATAGCCTTGGAATTTTCATCAATGTTGCACCTTCATGTAGGCAACATCTCCCCTTTTCTATGCATGGTTTTAATCAATAAAATTTAAGAATTTTTGAATCTTTTGCTAGATTTATGCAGTATAAGTTTATACTCAAAATCTTGGTCATTATGCTTAAATGACTCTTGTATTTATATATTTGTCAGATTGATTATGTCCATTGGATCAAGATCAAGATGTGTGGTCAAAATTTAGTCCAATTTGGGTAATAAATGCCATTAATATTTGGATTTGGGTCTACATTTATTAGGCATGGGTTCAATTTTTTGATATTTCATGCATTTATGCTAATACTTGACAAATTTTGGAGATGTCATGAAGATGTCACTATTTAGATATTTGTTGAAAATTTGAATATTATAAAATTAGAAATTAGCCAATTTTTATGGATTTATTCTTAACCATTTGATTTGATTTGATTTGATAGGCTAAATAATCTAGATTAGATTTGATGTGATTTTTTTAGTATCAAAATTTGAACTGACTGTTTGACCTAATTAATCCAAAATCATCTCTTGCAAAGTCATAATTTGACTCATGATGAATTAGATGAAGATGGTGATTATGTATGGTGTATTTTCCAAATCAAGGATGCACCAATATGTTTTAAAATATACATGTCAAGTGTGTGGAATAATTTGGATGCTTAAGTGATTTGTGCATTATTGATATAAGTCATTCTAATTGAAATTTAGACATGAAATTGATGAGAATTGAATGTCTATAAGTATAAATGTATTGACTAAGTTTATACAATCTATTTAACTAACTGTTTATATTTATAATGTATCATCCAACTTGATATGTTATATTTATACACCCAATTTTGATTCTAATATATTGGTTAGGTCGATATTCTTTTTGATGTCTCTATGCCCACAACTAC
This sequence comes from Torreya grandis, assembly GCA_037957365.1. Taxonomy (NCBI): domain Eukaryota; kingdom Viridiplantae; phylum Streptophyta; class Pinopsida; order Cupressales; family Taxaceae; genus Torreya; species Torreya grandis. Next base: position 1,858,108 of record JARHVA010001127.1, read on the forward strand.
ATTAGCTAGGTTGATCTAGTTAGCTCATCTTGCCTCAACTATACTAGAAATTTTGAGACTACATGCTTTGATTCCAAATAATATTCAATCCAATTTAGTTACTTCTATAACTGACCCACTTTAGAATTTAATCCCTCTTTCATAGTCCTATCCAACTCAAATTAGTTTTTATGAATGGGATCCCATAGAATAACTTTCTAAGTTCCCATCTCAAATTTTATTTATGGAGCTCGTGAGGACTTTTCCATGTCACATAAATTGTTTTATGAATATTTTGTTGGATATGAACATTCCTTAACCACCACCTCTATGGAAAGAAGCTACCTTTTTTGAGTCTAAGGAAAGAATTTTATATTAATGTGAAGAGATGTCCATCCAAGTTGATCAAACTGTGGATGCATCTCTTTTTTAAAATTTACTAATATATACTTCATGAAAATAACCCTCCATTGTTTATTAGTGTCAAAATTAGTGACATATGAGTCAAGTGAGCCTCAGTAGATGAAGGATGTGGTACTTGTGTCCCCTTTTTGGAGTTCATAAAAACCATAAGATAGTTTGAATGCAACCTTAAGTATACCCAAATCACGTGACAAAGATATGATGAAATGTATATGCCTTCATTATGATTTGTTTAGATCCCTATCATGGCACCTAGTTTTATGGTTGTAGTTAATATTATGATTTTAACATTTCTTATATCATATCATATTTTTCTTGGCTACCCTTGGACTCATCGTATGAGGGTTGTGGCCTCTTACACATGCCAATGTGTGAATTTTACTTACATGGGTGATATTTAAAATATATAAGGGGATACCAACCCTTGAAATTTTGAAAAAAATGAAGAATGTGGCATCTTTAAAATATCAACCCTTGAACCTTTCCCTATCATACCATTTCATGAATATCAACACTTTAACTATCTTGTCAACTCAAATTGAGGTTACAATGGGCACCCAAGCTTGTGGGGAATATTCCACCCAACCTCCTTGATTCCATTAATGAAAATTCTAATGAGGTTAGTTTTAAAATTAAAATATCAAACCTCCTATAAAACATCATACTCAGTTTCTTTGTGCCTTGAAAACTTGTTTTTGAAAGAAGCCAAATGATGAGGTTTTTGCATCTGTGGTCATTTCTAAGAAGTTAATTTCCTAGACATTTTCTAGAAACATAGTGGTAGAATCTATTAACATAAATCTCAACAATCTTGATTATGATGATGGTTACACCATAGATAACCCTTTTTAAGAATACATAAATATATTGTTAGTGGTCCCCTCTCTAATACTCTTATGATAAATCTCACATTAACTTAATTAAATTCATTATATCCAGTTATCCTTCTCTTCTCAACTTTCCTAATATTTTTCCTTATTTGGTTGATGATCATAAGTTTAAGATGGAGCACATTCTGAATTCTACTTCACATATAGTTCTTGTTGATTTTGAGTCTCTTAAGAGCATGTTTAATGATCACACTATGACTAGACCCTATAGGTTTGCTATATTTTTCAACTTATTAATCTAACTTTCTTTAGAGATTTTGGCCAAACTTATATGGATTGCACCAAAGTTATCTCCCAAATAAATACAAAACATCATTTTTTCATTCCATAGATTACATGGTAATTCAAAAAAATCATGTAGAGCATACCAAATATATCTAACTAAAAAAAAATCAAGTTTCTAATTTAGCCACTCTATCCCTTGATAATGATGATTTATTTAATGAGATTCGAGAGATACCCCACTATAATTCTCCACATGAGTCAAACTTGGAACCACACCCACTCACCCAAAAGGATGAACCATATTGTAAGTTTCATAAGGTTTATATACATTTAAATTAAGAGTGTAGAGATTACCAATGATTTTTAAGCACAATAGAAGTTGAAAGGCCCAAATCCTACTATAGATAGTCAAAAATCTTAGTATGCTAATCCTAGGCACTCTTGTTGCTTCTGTGGTACTAGTACACATTATTTGATTCATTATCGAGCTATTTGATAATATCTTGATTCACTTCATCTTGAATTATCTAAGTTTACCATTATATAGAACATGATACCTCCAAAGGCTATACCTAATTATATGCCCAAATAAGATGAGGTGTATTTTCTTTGGCATGATTGTTCTACACATCACACAGATAGATGTACAATTATCTGGAAGAATTTTAGAGACTTTTCAAGGCCCCTACCTCAAGGTTAAAAATAATTCTCACATGATCCATGTAGGATAGAGGATCCACCTCCCCTATGACCAAATCCATCCCTCAAAACAAATGATGTGTGTGTCATGGTACTGCATATTCCCTTCATTGATTATTCTTATTAGGAGGCCCCACATACTCCTCCTTTTAGCATGCCTACTTTTTCATTAGATATCCTCTACCAATAAGTCCTAGCACAACTCTTAGAAAGAGTATAAGAGACCATGATTCAAGTCACATATCAATTGCATAAATATTTAACATATTTTATTGATGACGTATGTCTCTAGATGGTTATGATTTCTTACATCTTGTTTTAATATAGGCATTGATTTCAAGTTTTCACTCATTAAGGGATTTTTGATTATTTTGACACGTCCTTCCTTTATTTGAGTTTTTTTATTATCTTACATTGGATTTAATTTACAATAATTATAGTTTTGATTTATATTTGATTAAATATGAATTTACTTGTCTTACATTAAATGACAATTTTTAGACATTTTTCACATATGCTTATTTGATTATCTTTCACATTTAATTACATTGGATATGTTAATTTAACAATTAATTTTCACACATTTTAATTTGCTTTGTCTTACATCTTGATGTGACTTATATATTTTTTCTTACAATGTTTTACATATCTTATTTTGTCTTAAATATTGGGTATGTATTACATCCATTTTCATTTTATTTTTACATCTTTTGTTTATTGATTTGTCCATCTACTTACTTAAGATATCATTTTTATCACTTATTTTTTGTTCTTTTTGATCATGCATTTGATCACAGTTTCTATAAAAGAATAAAATATACATCACATCTCCTCATATCATGATATTAAAAACATATAATTTATGATATAAAATAAATAACTCATACACCATTTACACACATGTAGATATCAAATGATCCAAAGTGATATATCCATATACATGTATTAATTTGTATAACTACATACAAAGTGATACATAAAAATATAGATGAGTACAAAATGTAGGATGTAGACCTATGGATCACCTTCATCCCCCCCAAGGTGAGGTTCAACACTTGCCATGGAAGATCTAGAGTGAGAAACTTGAAAATTAACTCATAATGTGTGAGTCTAAGATTGCATACCCTAGAATAATTCCTCTAGGTGGGCTACCTGAGCATATGAATCTACCACTCACCCTATTGTAGCCATGTGTGAAACTATCTCTATGGCCAATGTTGTTAAGCACACGCTTATACTTAGAGGGGAGGGTGAATCAGTATAATATTATCTTTTACTTAATGAAACTTAGTATCCAAAATCAAAGAGTTCACATAAAAATGACATAGATTGACACCAGATTTACATGGAAACCCTTTCAGGAAAAAACCACAAATGAATAACTACTTGGAGCTACTATCCAAATCCAACCGAATAATAATAATATTTTTACAAAATTCATAGGCACCAACCTAACGGAGACACAAATACCCACTACTAAGTACCAAATTAACAATAGACACCAATCTCTTCTTTTTGAGGCACCGACCTCTACTAAAAAAATCTTCCACCTTACTATTGTTGCTTCATCAAAAAATGATGGCAAATTCACTTTCCTCTTCTTCTTCTCCATAAAAATTTTCTTATTCTTGAATGATATAAATAATTAATTCCATTCTTGAAATATTCATGTGTTTCTATGATATATATTTTTATTCTCTACACACTTGCTTCCTTCTCTTCTTTATTAGTCTTCACATATCTCACACTAAAACTTACATGTCTTTCTCAACCTTCTATTTTCCTTATATAACATTGACATTTCTGTCAAAATTTTAGTTGACATTTACATCGACATTTCCATTGATAATTTTGTTGACATTTCCATTGACAATTCAATTGATATTTCCATTGATAATTCTTTTGACTTTCATTACAATTCCATTGATATTTTCTTTGACATCAATTATAATTCCTTTTACATCAACGACAATATTCCAATATCCCCCCCTTTGTCATTGATGGAAAAAATATATAAAAACTCCCCCTTGATGTAGTTCTCCTCCTTTGCTCCCCATTTTGTTAATTCTCCCGCTTTGACATAAATGGAAAAGGGATGTTCATTATACTTCCATCCAAAAATAAATCATGGGAAACATCCATGTCATATTATTCAACATCACCACAACTAAATGATTGTCTTTCTACTCTTCCCTATCTTTTTTCATAATGACTTCTTCTTTTCTCATTTACTCTTCTTGAATTTGATAAAATATGGGATTTTTGGCATCATCTACGTCCATTTGAATTATCTCTAGCTGCTCAAGTGGTAACTCCTCTTTTACACTTCCCTTTGTATATGCATATCATGCTCTATATACTCATTAACATTCCTAACTTGATCACTTTATGGATCTGAGATGAAATTTGCACTTAATGATGGCCCATGCCTATTGTAATATGTTATGCACACTAACTGATTTCAATTTGTTATATTCCTGCTTCTCTGACTTGTTTATAATAACAATACCATCACTTGCATCATCACTTTCACAAAGAGTATTCATTACTTGATCTTTCTCTTTGTCTTCTAAATGCATATCACCAAATAATATATGAAGATAAAATATAATGCAATGATTATCTCCCCCTGGATTTGATCTTCTTATGAGCTTAGTGATACCTCTTGTGCACGAAATGCAATTTTCACAAGTATAAGTATCTCCTTTTCTTACTCCTGCTTCTTTTTCCATACTTTTGAAGTTTCTTCCTTTTTTTTACTCATGTCTTCCACTTTCTTGTTCTACCTATGATGTTTCATAAAACCACTTATATAGAAGCATGTTGTATGTCCAAAGTGGTTACACTTATAGCATCTAACATTATAATCTACTATAGGAGTAAATTGATTGTAGTTTCTATTTAAAGACCCATAAGAACTTATGTTATTGTTCCATACAAAATAATTTATTTCTCATGCCCTAAAATCTCTTGCTTTATGACCAAAATTATTATAGAAATAGTAATAACCATAACAAATCTCTAGAACCTGGGCATATGTGCTTGCCTTGGAGGAAAGGACTTTATGAATTTATCCTTTTTACTTTTTGGAGAAGTGTCATGCTATTTCTTCTTATCACTTCTACCATTCACAAACCCTTTGATTACATCTACATATCTCTTGGGATTATTTGCATATACTTTCTTTAGAAGTTCTATAGTTTTTGAATTTTGACCATCTTTAATGATCTTTTGGTTTCCTTCATAGCCAAGACCAGTATTGATGCATGATGACCTTTGGAAATTTAGAATCTCATATAGTAATTTGGTTTTTTTTCAAACTTAAATTTATTTTCAATTTATCAAATGTGTTCTCCAATTCCTTATTTAAGAAATCAACTTTTGATTATAGCTTGGCAATGTGGTCTTATTTTGCCTTAAGCTTAACTTTTACTTCCTCATTTGTCTTCTTGGATTCTTCTATTTCAATGTTTAGACTAATGATGACCTTTTATAAATCTTCAAGGTTATGGGACATGTTTTTTTTTAGGTTATGATTTTCTTCATCATATTTTTGAATCTATAATCTTTATTTTAGATTCTTCTTCTTAAGAACTTTTATCTCACCTAAAGCATAAATGAGTTCTTATTCAAGATTTACTTATCCTTCATCCTCGAAATATTCCTCATCTTTCAAGGTGTCTTCAATTGTATAAGTATCATCAATTATTTCTATATCCATTAATAGAGTTTCTTCTTTGTCACTACCTAAAATGTTGTCATCACTATCCTTAGCTGAGCTACTATAATTTTTAGAATAGAGACTTTTCTTGTGCTTAGGTTTGCTTTCCTTTTTATTTATTTTCTAATTATGAATTTCATCATCATTTCTATCATATTTATGTGGAAATATAGTATTAAAGTTGCCTATTTTACCACAATTGAAACACTTGAAAGGTAGCTTACCTTTGTATTTGCTATATCCCTTTCAAAGACTTCTAACAAATAGGGTCTCCTTTTCATCTTCTTCATTGCTAGTGCTATCACTTGATATAGGATCTTTATATTTCCATTTCTTAGAATCTTTGAAGGTTTATTCCTTATTAGATGATTTCTCCTTTTTGGTCCTCATTTCATATGCCATGAGGATCTCATGCAATTCATCCATTGTTAATGTATCTAGATCTCTCATTTCTTTGATGGCAGAAACCTTAACATCAAATCTTAAGGGGAGATACCTTAATAGTTTTTGCACAATCATTGTACCTTCAATATTTTCTCCAAGACCTCTGATAGTGTTGATGATTTCATCCATGCAAAGCAAATACACTATAATTTTTTCTTCATCCTTCATTTTTAAACTTTTGAAATGTCTTCTATGTGTTTGAATCTTGGCCTTCTTCACCTTATTCTCACATTCTTTTGATAATTTTTAGTTTTCCCATATTTCCTTCACCTATTTATAATACACCACCTTGAAAATCTTTGATTCGGATAGACTACACAAGATTGCATTCATAGCAGTTACATGGTTCTCACTATCCTTCTTTCCAGCTTGTTCAGTTAATGGATACAATGGATCATTATTACCATTTACTACTGATTAAAAGATATCAAACCCCAAAGCCATTAAATATGTTTTCATTCTTATATTCCAAAAATCATAATACATTCTATCAAACAATGGAGCCATATTTTTGGAGAAACCTTCTTGTCTAGACATGTGTGCTCCTGAGATCTACCTTCTAACGGTTAGGTTATTTATGAAGGAATGAATTTGACACTAATATTTAAGCACACATTTATACTGATATGGGTGAATCAATATAATCTTGTATTTTACTTAATGAAACTTAATATACATAATCAAAAAATTCACATAAAAAAATACATATTAACACCAAATTTATGTGGAAATCATTTTAAGGAAAAAACCATAGATTAATAGCTACTTGGAACTACTATCCAAATTCTATTGTATAATAATAATATTTTTACAAAATTTATAGGCACCAACCTATTGGAGACACCAATATCATATTGATAAACAATTTTTATGAACTAACCTATTGGAGACACTAATCTTGATTGCTAAGCACCAACTTATCAAGAGATACCAATATCTTATTTCTGAAGCATTGACCTCTATGAAAAATTCTTCCAACTTACTATTGTTGCTTCATTAACGAATGATGGAAAATTCAATTTCATCTTATTCATCTCCATAAAAATATGCTTATGCTTAAATGATAGAAATAATTAATTCCATTCTTCAAATCTTCATGTGTTTGTATGATATATCTTTTTATTATCCACACACTTGCTTCTTTCTCTTCTTTATTAATCTTCACATATCTCACACTAAAACTTTCATGTATTTATCAACCTTCTATCAACCTTATATATCCTTAAAATTCTCTTCATGAATGAGGCATCCCATCTAAGATCTCTTCACCAAAATATGTGACCATTTACATTTCCATTGACATTTTTGTTAACATTTATGTTGACATTTCCATTGACATTTAAACATTTCTATTGACAATTCCATTGACTTCTATTATAATTTCCTTGAATTTCCATTGACATCAATTACAATTCCTTTAACATAAATGATAATATTCTAATAAATGCATACCAAGATGTTAACACATCTCTTCCTACCCTTATTAGTGTTATTCCCTGCTCACTATGCTCAAGTTCCTTAGAAGATTCTCCAACCAAAACCAACTAGTGTGTCACATGATTGAAGCTACTATGGAATTAAGAATCCTTATGGTATAATTCTTAGGTAAAAATATGTCCAAATTTTCATGGTGCACCATCTCCACAATAGCCTTCTACCGTAACTCCTTTGCTTCTACATCTACAAAACATAAACCAAAATACACATTAGATCTCTCCTATATATATCCAAATTTGAAGTATATATATCACTAGTACCTAACATGTATATCTATATCTCTAGGAAAATAAAAATGATATCATAAAATTAAATTTTTTTGTACCTATAATCATCCCATTAACTTTTCCGCTAAATACATGTTTATTGTCATGGATGTGAGTAAGGGTGAATCCTATCCATCTCCCTCACTAGACCATTAAAACATACTAAGCCAACCTCTACACATGGGACCACATAAGGATATATCTATCTTTATAACATGAAAACTAATTACCCACCTTCACCTTCTTCCTTTATTATTCATTGTCACGGCTACCCTAATATATCCACTACTAGATGCTAAAGTCTCACCACTTATATTACAACTATCATTCCTCATCTCTTACTCCTTGTATCTCTCTCACATGCCTCTCCCAAGAAGGTGGGACAACCAAAGGTACCATCATGTGTGTCAAAACAAACTATCTTGGAATTTATTCACATGGATGTGGCTCAAACCACTATGTATAATGTCTTATCTAGATCCAACCCCTCACCTACACCTAGGTTGGCCAAAATGGCCAAGAATCCACTATGCCCCTATATGGAATCCACATAATCTAATCCATCTAAATAGTATATAATGTAGGAACATAGGGGATCAATCATTCTATGTGGACCTTTTTGTTTAGAAAAAGCTAATGGGGTAGAATATCCTATACACTAGGATAGATAAAACCATTCCAAAGTATGCCAATTAATTACAAACTTAGATAAATGAATATTCTAAACTAAAATACTGAGATGTTCTAAATATAGAAAGTACCAAATTTGAAAGATGTTATATTTATTACAATGCTAAAGATAAATGATAGTCATATGGATTTATAATGTGATATATGATTTGAGTTGTACACATGTATAAATGTGTAGGATCAAGATTATGGAACAATCATCAGATTCTAGAAATAATGTTTTTGGATTCATAGACACTACCATAAACCTTTGTAACACTACCATAGATTATATTATATATTATTTGATGTTATTATCTATTATAAAATATGCACTGTATTATAATGTGACCAACTTCATTATTCTATATTTTATATTTCCTTTATGCTGATATATCCAGATCTTGAACACAAGATGTATATGTCTCCTTATTGATCAAACCTTAGATCTTCACCCTTATTCACTCTTGGGACTTGTTTACCATAAATGGGTTAGTGGGCTCATGGTATCCAACTAACATCAAATACCCCTTTTTCAATGAGTGTTTCTTAAATATCTAATACTCTAAGGAAGGACTATGACTTATGCATTTATAAGCTATGGGTGGGAGTGTGTGTGAAGAATGGTGTATTATGTAATATGTATATGCATGCAATGATAAAAATTACATCTTTAAGAAAAACTCTCATGGGATGTTATTTGGATGCTTTAGACATTTTTATGATTGATCCTATGATTAATATGAAAATAGGGAGGAATATGGAAGTATAACTCAGTTGTGCAATTGATTGAATGAGCTTGAATAGGTGTTTGCTTGATATTTTATCAATAATTAATGAGAAGGCTTAGACTTGGATTTATATCACACCTTTTGAGAATATCTCATCATAGGATTCAAAAAGATAGTAGGTTAATTCATATGTTTTTAAACATTTTTAATTTGAATGGATTTTGAGGACTAGACACTAGATAGGGATTTGGACACTAGCATCTATAGACACCTAAATCTGGCCACCAATGACGTCCAATCAAGTTTTTGGCCAATTTCCACCCAAAATGCACAATTTGGCCTAAAAACACTACAACACATTAAAAGATTTGAAATTGAAATATTCAAGTGCCAATTTTGTCCAGGGTGTCACTAAATAGGGCAATGTAATTTATGGGCCAGCTAACTTTGGTTAGATCATTCTGATTCAAAATGCCAATTTTGCACCTGGGTGCTCTAGATTGCTCTTTCCTATCAAATCTCTTGCACAAGATGTATGCCTTTATTATTTGTTTTTAGTAACATCCTAAATGGGATAATGGATCCAACACATCTCACATTTCCTTCTAATTCTAATCCAGTTAAATGTTGGACCAATAATAACACATTCTGATTAATTTAAGTAATTTATGCACAAAGTGCTTAAACATGCTTAAGAGATAATTAATCTAAATCAAGGCCTAATTAATAATTCCATGGAAACTTGTTGAATAATTGTTTTTAGAATTGAATATTGAATATCTACATCATCAGGTGACCTCATTTCTTGTGAAGACATTCCTAGGCCATAAATGCCACAAATATCAAGATTCATTCCCTCCATGCCTCATCAATACCTTCTAGGATGCCCTCCATGCCTCTTAATTTCACATTATTCCAATGTCATGATGAGGATAATTATAAACTTAATTCCAAAAATTAAATTAATCCACAACCACACATCTCAATCTCAAGATGTACGGTTTAGGTTGATTCTAGACATCTCAAAAATATATAAATAGGAGGCCTTACCACATCATTTCTAAGCTATTTTGGTGCAATGTTATTATGATCAAATATCTTAAAAAAATCTTAATTTTTGAAAAGTTATAATTTAGGATTGGGTCCAAAAGCTTCATGTAACTAGTGTTACCATGCCAAATTGATTCCAAGCCAAGCCAAAGCCAAAGGTGCCAAGGAGAGATGGAGGTAATTAAGCTTCCATTACCAAGGACTTCATGAGCACAATCCAAGAAAGCCACTATAACAAGCATTTTGAAGCATCCAAGGGAGGTAAAATAAGGTTTATTTTGCATTTTAGTTGTGTGTTTTATTCATGTTTGTTAACCAAGCTCTCCCTAGTGTCTAAGCCTATAGATGTTATGCTAGTTAGTGTGTTTCTTTCATTTTGTTTTCATTTTGAAACTAATACCATACTAACCATCCTCTCTTGATTCAAATTCTTAGATAACATATTTCACTATTTGGACACATTTCACTTTATGTTGTCTTATATAAACTTCTATGTATAATTAATTATTATGGAGCAGGCTAAGGGAAGACATATCACTTTGGTTGAATGCGACTTGTTAGGCTAGAGCTAGGTGTCCAACCAAAGATTGAAATTTATTAGGGGATATGTCAATATCAACATTGGATTAGGTTAAAAACTTATTCAAGATGTTCTTATGGATTATTGACATTCACAAAAAATATAAAATATAAATTTGTGCTAGTGTCTTCTACAATTGTTCCATAATATCAAACTTCTTGTCTTGGTCAGTAGTGAATGGTTTATTCTAAGGCTAAACAATTGGTTGGATGATAGGAAAAGTGTCAAATGGTTATGGGCATGGGATGTTAATATTTGACCTTTGATTTGTGATTGCATAATCAAGATTAAATATTGGACCATTATTTCCAATAAACATTGGGAATGGTGTGGGACCAGACATGACAAGTCTTAGTTATCGGTGCACTCATATGTGGTCATGTGGCAAGGATGAGTTGTCTATATAAGGTCTAAAAGGGGAAGTCCTAGTTTGCTAGTTTGCTTGTATGCACTTCTAGGTCAAATAATGATTATTTATGTAATTTGGTTGAATGTTGTTGTTTAGCAATGGTCTACTCTGATTAGTACTTGGTCTAGGATTAATGGAGATGGTATTAATTCTACCCCCTACAATATGACCTATAAACCTATTGTAGTCATGTTAAAATACATGGTAGGTTTATTGGTTGTTACCATTTTACCCTTGGTTTTGTCCATTGTTCTATCATTATGGTTTTGTTGTTGATTTTATTGATTTTGCTAGTTCAGCCTTTGATTTTGATACTGCACTGACCATTGTTGTTGTTGCTACTACTAATTTTTATGTTAAAGAAAGGGGTTTTGATAAATCCAAAGAGTTTAATTAGAAATGGAAGCACCATTATCCAATGTTATCTCCCCATTCTCCAACATATTCTCAATTAAATGCTTGATTTGGACATATCTTCATAGATTATGCCCATTAAGCCAATGATAGTCACAAAATTCATTTTCACGATACCAATCAGAATTAGGAATGCCTTATGGATAATGATTTGGTATAGGCCAACTAATCAAATTAGTGATAGAAATCTTGCAAAATATAGACTCAATAGGTTCTCCTAGGTCACTAGATATATGACATGTAGGCATGGTTCTCCTAGAAGGAGGAGTTTACAATGGTAAAGGCTACTATATTGGTTGGAAAGATTTCTAGGTAGGAGTAAGCTGAAAAGGGGTTTGTAGATGATGTTCGCACCATTTAGACATGATGAGATATAGTTACTCCATTTCTCACAACATTCCTATTACGATTGAATTGATTTTATTATGCATCTCTTTCAAGCATGTCCTGGATGATCATGACTATCAAGTAGCTCTCCTACAAGAACTAGATCTACTTGATGATAAATACACAACTATGCTCAACAATCTTCAAGCATATTAGAATTAACTCAAAGGCCACTATAATCAATGTGTTAATTATCAAAAATTTGAACTTGGTGATCTTGTTCTTAAAGAAAACCAAAAGAATACCATGATTGAGAAGAAACATAAAGGGAAATTAAAACCAAACTGGATAAGGTCTTTCACCATTACTGTAGATTTGGATCATGATCATACAGGATTACCACACTAGATAGAGATGAACTTCCTAAGCTAATGAATATTAATTATCTCAAGTAGTACTATGCTTGAGCAGTAAGGTGTATTGTCTATAAGAACTATTTTAGTTATGCCATTTTATCACTATTATTTAGTGTATAAATATCATCCTTATCTATCCTCTTAGCCATATCCACTTTCCACTCTTGACCTATCGACACAGTGTGTTCTAAAGCCTATCATATTTGACATTGGTTTTTTCCATTTGTTACCCATTTTTAGCATCAAGGTATCTGATCAATTTTATTAGTTGGTTCCATTACTTCAGATAGAGATCATATTTTGGAATAGTATAATAGAAGTTTGATAGTTGAATCCTTCGTTTGTTATTATTTTCTTACCACTATTCTTGCTACTGATTATAAATACCTTTGGGAAAACTAGTACCATTGATCTATGCTATTGTGTCCTAGTTATAACCTAGTTATAACCATCTATGGGAAAACTAAGGGTAGCATAAAGCTTTGACGTACCAACTTGTCACTTCTTATGTCATACTATGCCTTTTTACCAACTATGCTTGTTTTATTTGAATTGACTGTTACACTAGTCAAATTCCTCCATTGTAAGGGCAAAACTATAGTGACTTGAGGTCCTACTTTGGGACTATGCAGGTATCACTCAAGACTCGTTGAGGTTAGCTTAGTCACCCTCACCACCATGCTCTCACTATTTTGTGAGCAACCTAAGCCACTCTCTCTCCATTTTATGAGTAACCTAAGCCATGCTCTCACCATTTTGTGAGCAACCTAAGCCACATTCTCAATATTTTTTGAGAAACCTAAGCCATGATCTCATCATTTTTCAAGAAGCCTAAGCCACACTCTCACCATTTTATGAGCAACCTAAGACATGCTATTACCATTTTATGTGCAACCTAAGCCACACTCTCACCATTGTGTGAGTAACCTAAGCCACACTCTCACCATTTTATGAGCAACCTAAGCCATGCTTTTGCCATTTTTTGAGTAACCTAAGCCACGCTCTTACCATTTTGTGAGCAACCTAAGCCATGCTCCTGCCATTTTGCAAGAAACCTAAGCCACACTCTCACTATTTTATGAGCAACTTAAGCTATGATCTTGCCTTTTTGTGAGCAACCTAAGCCACACTCTTGCCATTTTATGAGAAGCCTAAGCCACACTCTCACCATTTTGTGAGCAACCTTAGTTAAAATGCTCTCACCATTTTGTGAGCTTGAACCATTTAGTGTCTCTTCATTCTCGATTGAGTTGAGACACTCCAAAATAATTCCAAACACATTTAAAAAATTGTTAGAAAAGAACAAAAACATTGACCACTTCTTTGCCTTAAGGATTTTGGGAACCCTTACTAAGTTACAAGTAATTCACTTATCATTTAGTTTTTCCATCCTTTTTGGCCTTTTTATCTCATGTACTTTCCATTTTGCAAGACCATTCCTCTTCTTCTCTTGCATCCATTCTATTTGTTTTCCTCAATTATCACTACATTTGGCTTGAAGTTTTTTTATTGGATATTACATCCATGGAACTATGTAGGTAGCATTCACTTTCCTAGTGCATATGGAGAGACTCAGCCACCCCATTATTTTTCTTCTATTATCCCATTTTATTCATTTGTTTATTTGTTGCCTATTTTCTAGGGGCAATGTTCATATGATTTCTATTGCATTGTTTGTTTGTTTGTTTATTTATACTTATTTTATTTGTTTGTTTGTCTATTTGTTTGCTTTCAGCATTGTTGCCTTGATTTAGTTTATGTGTGTTCATTGGGTGATTCTATCTCCACACTTACACTTGAATCCATCCCTATTCATATGTTTACATTATCATCATGGTTTCTATCATTGGTGCATTATTTTCTATTGAGTATTGGATTACGAGAGTTAGTCCTCATACATATTTCAGCCAAGTCCTCATGATGTTATCCATGATGCCTACCGACACATGCTAAAACAAACCTAAGATTCAAAAATTCTATTCAACAATGGTGATATCTCTTCAGCACTGACATCTCGATTCACTCCCAATCATATCCCAAATAGAGTAATTAACCATGAAAGAATTTTAAATTTTATTAGTTCAAATGAGCATCTCCCTACTAGGAGGTTGTTCCAATTCATCTTTACCCTATGTGTTAAGTTATCATCATCCTCAACCAAGTTTATCATGCTTTCCATAATTAGGGTCCAATGGTTATAACCACCCATGGGAAAATCATTACACACCGTCCCACCTACATTTCTCAATGATTATAACCACCTTTGGGAAAATCATTATGTTGTCACCACTTTACTTTTTTTGCCTATATAGGGGCATGTTATTATATTATTTATCTATTCTAATAGGGCAACTCCATCTTCTCAATGATTATAATCACCTTTAGGCAAATTATTATGTTATCATACCACGTTTCCACTATCAGGGTACAATGCTTATAACCACATTTGGGAAAACCATTATACACCATCCCACTTGCATTCTCAATGATTTTGACTACTTTTTCAATATCATTATGGTTTCACCCCATCATATTTCTTTTCTTTGGTCCCCTCCTTTTGCTTTTTTTTTGAGGGACCGTTTGTCAACCTACTTGTGCCAACCATTCCCTCGAGGGGGCGTCATATAGTTAGTTTATCATCATTGCAATTATAGGCATACATAACCTTTTCATTCTTTGAGAAGGCATTGTTTTTCTTATAGCTTGCAATGCCTTCCCAAATAGGGGCAAACTGTAGACACTTAAATCTGGCCACCAATGACCTCCAATCAGTTTTTTGGCCAATTTCCACCCAAAATGCATAATTTGGCTTAAAAACACTAAAACACATTAAAAGATTTTAAATTGACATATTCAAGTGCTAATTTTGGCCAGAGTATCACTAAATAGGGTAATGCAATTTATGGGCTAACTAACTTTGGTCAGATCATTCTGAGTCAAAATGCCAATTTTACACCTGGGTGCTCTAGATTTCTCTTTCCTATCAAATCTCTTACACAAGATGTATGCCTTTGTTATTTGTTTTTAGTAACATCCTAAATGTACTAATGGATACAATGCATTTGACATTGCCTTCCAATTCTAATCTAGTCAAATTTTGGACCAATAATAAGACATTCTAATCAATTTGAGTAATTTATGCACAAAGTGCTTAAACATGCTTAAGAGATAATTAATCTAAATCAAGGCCTAATTAATAATTCCATGGAAACTTATTAAATAATTGTTTTTAGAAATGAATATTAAATATCTGCATCATCAAGTGACCTCATTTCTTTGGAAGACATCCCTAGGCCATAAATGCCATAAATATAAGGATTCTTGCCCTCCATGCCTCATCAATGCCTTCCATGATGCCCTCCATGCTTATTAATTTCCACTTCTTCCAATGTCATGATGAGGATAATTACAAACTTAATTCCAAAATTTGATTTAATCTTCAACCACACATCTCAATCTTAGGATGGATGATTCAGGTTGATTCTAGACATCTCAAAAATCTATATATAAGAGGCCTTACCACATAATTTCTAAGCTATTTTGGTGTAAAGTTATTATGCTCAAATATCTTCAAAAAAGCTTAATTTGTGAAAAGTTATAATGAAATATTGGTTCCAAAATCTTCATGCAACTAGTGTTACCATGCCAAATTGATTCCAAGCCAATCTAATCCAATCCAAGCCAAAGCCAAAGGTGCCAAGGAGAGATGGAGGTAGCCAAGATTCTATTTCCAAGGACTTCATGAGCACAAGTTGAGCAAGCCACTACAACAAGCATTTTGGAGCATCCAAGGGAGGTAAAAGAAGGTTTATTTTGTATTTTAGTTGTGTGTTTTATTCATGTTTGTTAACCAAGCTCTCCCTAGTGTCTAGGCCTAGAGATGTTATGCTAGTTAGTGTGTTTATTTCATTTTGTTTTCATTTTGAAACTAGCACTATACTAACCATCCTCTCTTGAGTAAAATTATTAGATCACAACGTCAATGCTAGTGTCTCTCTATGGTTAGTATTATCCAAAAGGATATAGAATATTTAAGGATCATAAATTGATAGTGAAGTATGTATATTAGGTTTTGTGTTTTTTATAGTACAATATATTTGGGTCATTATAATGATAAGAGTTGGACTATAAGATAAGCAATTAGGCATAGTGAGATGGTGAATGCAAGCCTTTTAGCAATGGTAAGGTCCATAACTGAAAGGTAGATCCCCTATTGGTATTTGTCAAATGTACATGACTAAGATGTATAAATATTTAGTTTTAGTATCTACATTCCCCCTCACCCATTTAATTTATTAATGCATAAGGATGGAATTACTAGGTTAAAGGAAATAAATGCACATTTGGGTGTGTAAAACACACCTTACCTTTTTTGAAGCCCAATTTGAGTGTTTTTATGGTGTATGACTTGGAACCAAGATCATATTACTTTATAAATCAATGTATACAATCTTAAATTTTAAATTAATTAAAATTCTTGAAAGGAAAGAGAGCAAGGAAGGAGTACACATATGTGTCAATATAGCCATGTTGTCCCTTTGTAATTCACTTGGTAAAGATGATTCCTTGTGAATCAATAGAGCTAAGAGAGGTTAATAAATTAAACTTGGATGTTTTGAGGGGGAGATTGAAAGGTATTATGCCCATAGTTTGGTGTAAGGATGAGTTGTGACACAACCATTGAGATCACTAAATATTAGTTATACAACTCATGTATGAATATATAATCTGGTGAGAGTGAGTGATTTAATAAACTCATCCTATAGATCTAGGGAGGTTGGGTTATTTAATAAACCCAACCTATAAAAATTTCAAGGTTTAATGATTTAAAAAATTTAACCTATAAAGAGAACTAACTAATGTAGATAAAAAAAGCTTTGATAACAATACTTACTGGTGTAAAATAGTGTTTTTTGGTGATAGTAATTTGGAGATATAATTGGTAAATTTGAAATTTTTAGTTCACTTTCATGCCATAATAACCTCTAATATTTCTCAAACTGAAGTATATGCATCAAAAATATAAAAATATTTATTTCAAATCTTGTGAAAATTTGATGCAATGTATATGAGTTTACCCCATGTGTATATTTGAATCATGCAACTATACTAAAGATTGTGCAAGTGTGGAGGTCATGTCTTTGTGACATGCCCCCATTTAAATATGGAGATAATGATATTTGAGCAAGTGTGTAGGTCATGATTTTATAACGTGCCCCCATTAAAATCTAGAAACTAGGTAATTGTGGAGGTTATGCTTTAATGACATGTTTCCACTAATATGACCCCATTTTGAGGTGAAGGAAATAGAATATGGTAGTTATCTTAATTAAAAATGAATAATATAATAATATCATATATGTATGAATCATGTAGCATATATGAGTAACATGTCTATGTAGGTATATCAATGAAGCATGCAATATGTGATCATATCAACCCTAAGATGCACAATATAGATCATGGAAACATCTAGAAAGTCAAAATAAATTATCAAAAGAGAAAAAAATAAAACACACAATATCACTCAATGTAATGAAAAATAATGTTCCAAGGAGACCTCATACAAGAGGCATGTTAAAATTCCACACAATCAAAAGGAAATGACATATTAAAATGTCTAATCAACATAAAATGACATATTCAAATGTCAAAATAACATACAATGGCATAGGTGACAATAAGCAAGGAAAATATTCAAATATTATAAAATAAAGATAATATAAAATAATGAAATACACTCAAGGAAGTGACAATGTGAATAAATTAAGTCTAATCAACTAACATAAATAGATCATACAATTCCCTGCAGATATGTGTTAGCAAAAAATGTCATGTAACATATCATACAACTATACTATGAAAGATATGAGCATGGATATAGACATGTGTAAGCATTATTATATAATCTCAGGCATGATAATGTATAAAATATCATGAAGGATATGTGACCTATATCAATTGTGATTAATAAAGTAGATGCCTCCAATGTAATATATGATGTGGCCAGAGGAGAGGTTTAACATCTGTATGTGCATATATCATGTGTTTGTGCTATTCTTGTATCACACTCAAAGTTGTGTGACACATATGTGTATATAAATTAAATTATATAATATCTACTAACATGAAGTAAACAACATAGGTGTTAAGGAGCTAGTAAACATGGCAATGCTAGATATTTTTGTATTTTCCTAAAAAAATTTAAAGATTTTTTTAAGATTTAGGTATACTATTTACGTAATTGAATAATGATCACTAGGTTATTGAGAGGGTTTCACTAAATTTTAGTTAGGCAATACACACCTTTTCCCAAATTTTCTATAACTGTGAATAGGCCCAATTGATTTGGTTTGAAATTTTCTTTCTTGTATATTTTTGCATTGGTATTATGTTGATTTATTATAGTACCAAGTTACCCACAATAAATTCATGTGGCTAAACCTTTTTTTATACACTTTCATGACATAATATTGATAGATCCATAAATTTTCAATAACTTGTTTACATTTTTCACTAAATTTTTTCAACTAATTTGTCATTTTTATTAATATTCATTATCCTTTATAATATCCTTGAGAGAAACACATAAGTATTGGATTTTAAGTTCAATTTTTAGAACTAATTTTGTACCATAAACTAATGAATAAGGTATGACCTTAATAGGTATACAAAAACTAGTGTAGTATGATCATAAGGCATTCACCATTTGTTAGTGCTAATCTATACTATATCATTTGACTATTTTTATAAGTATTTTGATAATTATTTTGTTTTTTGCTTCTACTTGACTATTACCCTATGGATAATAATGTGTATAAAAAGTGTGTTTGATTTTTTATTAAATAAAAAATTGATTCACTATTTTATTTTTAAATGATGAGCCATTATAAGTAATTATTGTTGAAGGTATGCAAAAATGGGAGATAATATTGGTCATTAGAAACTTGCATATGTTTTCCTCTATGGTAAATTCAAGTGGAATTGATTCCACCCATTTTATAAAATATTATGTAGGTATGATTATGTATTTGATACCACCTATGGATATGAGATTTATTTTTCCAATCATATCAAACTCCCACAAGGAAAAATGCCATGACGATATAATCAACTGTAACTCATGTGATGGAGTGTGATTTTAAACATAATTTAACATGTTAAATATAATATTGTTCCATTGTATGAAAATAATTACCTTGTCGTAATGATTTTGGGACATGTCCTTTCCACCAAAGTGCCCCCCCCCCACACTCACTATCATGTATTTATATAAGTGCAATTCATGTTTCATCTTTATTTAGGAATCATAGTAATTTTCCATTGAAACCCTATTTAAATAAATCATTTATGATAATAATAGAATGAAGTGTCTCTATTTGTAGTTTAGGTTTTCCATTCCATATGAAATGATCTAGTATGTAACCCTAATATATAAAATTGTAGATGTCACTGTACCATTCTATATTTTTAGAAATATGTGTAACAACTAGAACCACTAAATCATCCATTTTGTTTGATGTAATGAAAGGTTGTTGTAACTATTATATTATAATATTTATGTAATCATCACTGATATCAAAAGACATTAAGGATGCCACACTGGCCATTGCAACTGTATGATAACTATTTTTACATTGGATATTAGCGATAGAGAATTTGTCAAATGTTTCTTTTAATCTATCTATAAGTTATTTATACAGAGGTAAAATCTCTTCTTTAGTTTGGTAAAAATTGGTAACTTGATTAAAAACCCATTTAGAGTCACCAATAACTTGAATATTTTTGATTAAAGTTTTTGTGCTATGGATAATCTAATTATCAAGGCCTCATATTCTGCTATATTATTGGTGCAATAAAAGGCTAATCTAGAAGATAATGACATGTATTCACCCTTAGGGGTACAAAATATGATACCTATAACTATGCATGGCATACATATGGATCAATAAAATAACCTTGTACATGGATTATGGGATATATTATATTCTTCTAACTCATCACAAAAATCCTAGGTAATTGAGAAAGGATTTGGTGATGGGGTTGCATTTAGTTGATCAACTACAACTTGACCTTTTGATGATTTTTGAGAAAAAGAATTTAGATAAAATTCTATGATTTCCATCACCCATTTAACTATTTATCTCATTAGGTGGGTTTTGTTCATGATAAATTTGAAAGGAACTTCTTTAATTATAACATGGATCTCATTTTGAGCAAGTAGTACTATAATTTTTTCTTAACAATTACTAATGCTAGCCATAGTTTTTCCATTATGGTATATTTGAATTCATAATCAACCAAGTGATGACTTATTTAAAAAATTCCATGCTCTTGGTGGTCATCATAATATTATGCTAATAGGTCCCCCAAGGCCTCATGACTTGCTAATGTATGGAGTAAAGATCTATCTAGTATAGGAGGTGTGAACATTGGTGTATTTACTAAAAATTCCTTGATTTTATCAAAAATTTGATAAAAAATGTCATCCCATATAAATTTAGTGCCTTTTTTCATAAAATATGTGAAAGGATTTTTTTTATTAGCCATTTGAGCAATGAAACATTAAATTTCATGAATTCTACCTTGTAAACATCGTAATTATTTTAAGTTGGTGGTGGCATCTCAAAAATAGATTTTACCTTTTTTGGATTAACCTCGATGCCTTGATAATAGATAATGTACCCATAATATTTCTAAAAGATACTAAAAAAATAGATTTTTGGGGATTTAATTGCTTATTGAATTTTTACAAGCATCCAAATATTTTCGTAAATCTACATATTGATCTTGTTGGTGTTTGGATTTTGTAAGTAAAACATCAACATAGTCCTCGATAGTTTTATGCATGAAATCATAAAAAATGTGTGTCATTACCCTTTGATATGTTTCCCCTATGTTTTTGAGTCTAAAGGGTATGCAAATATAATAAAATTTTCTCCACGGGGTGGTAAATGTTGTCTTTTTTGGATTTGCTAGGTTAATTTTGATTTGGTTATATTTGACAAAACCATCCATAAAGGAAAATGTCTCATATTCAGTTATATAATCAATAGTCATATAAATTTTAGGTAATGAAAAATTATCTTTTGGACAAGATTTATTTAAGTCATGGTAATATGTGTAACATCAAATGTCACCATTAGGATTAGTGATAGGTATAATGTTAGAAAATCAATCAGAATGTTCAATGGCTCATATGAAGCCTACATATAATTTTTTTAGAATTTCATATTTTAAAATTAATGCAACCTTGGGATACATTTTATGAATCTTTTGTTTTACTAGTTTTACATCCAAATATAATAATATATTGTGAATTTCCATTGATAGGTCTATTATAGGCATATCTAAATAATCAAAATAAAATAATTCATGGAAATCATGTAGGTCCTAAATATATATTTTGTCTTCATCCTCCTACATCATTGAAGTGAGTAATATTGGCTGAAGGTATTTATTTGTTCCTTAGTTATACTGCATTATTTTTTCATGTAGAAAAGTGGAACATTTTGTGATATATTTGGTATGGTAGGAATTGTTTTAGGTGCATCATGTTGGATATTAGTATCATAACTCTCACTAAAGTAAGCATGAGTATATGTGGCATGAAGAAACCTATTCTTATGATATAAGGAAAGGAGATCCTCATATGACCCCAAGTACTATAATAATGGCTCATCATTTGAGAACTCATTCAATGTCTAAATTTCTAATGAAGAATTCTCATCAAACAAATGAAGGTTTACCAATTATAGATTAGTATTAGAAGTAGGTACATGCATACATTATGATTTATCCCTTAAAAACAATGTTTACTATGAGTGGTTTGTTCTTTATTTGCACTTTTATCAAAAAACTCAAGCACTTATGATTTGTATTATGTAAAAAATAAATATGTTGGGTTTGTTATCCTTGAATTTAGCATGATCAATTCATGGGATAACCCCTAAAAAACTTGTCCATTTAGTATCCCATTTTATCTAAGCATGTAAAATGAGGCTAATCACTACCTTCTTGCATTTTCTTCTTCAAAAAGTTAGCTTTTTGAGGGAGTTTTTAATTACCCATGTAGTCCAAAGAAAATTCTCTAGGATACACTTCAATGTGAAAATGTAGAGAATTTCTCCACCACTACATGTGAAATCTAAATAATTTTATCTGAACTACACCTAATGTGTAATAACAGAGAAATTCTTCACTAATGCATGTGCAAGGTTTGAAAATTTTCTTCGATCCTACACATGAGCTCACCACTCATACGGTAATTAATATGTATTAATTACCCTATTTATATATAATCAACCCATGTAATTTTTATTTTTACCATTGTGTTTTCACTTTCTCCTTTCACCATTTTTGAGCCCGTGCGTACCCACCCCTCCCTCATCTGCCATTTTTGTGATCAATTTTATCGATTCATCCACGATTTCTCTCCATCGTGGATCTCAAGTAAGCTTTGTTTACATTTTAGTCTTTTTATTTTCTTTATCATGCCCTAGGTTTCTTTTTCTTTTATGTTCTTTGTTAAATTCATTTATGTTTTTGAATCTCTTCTTTTTCTTTAAGAACCTATACATACCTGATTTGAGGCTAAACCCTCATGTTAAATTCTCATACTTAGGTTTGTTTTGGATAAAATTTATTATCCTCATGTCTCTTAGATTTTATCCATGGCATGATTCAAGTAAACCCACTTTTTGATTCATATCAAATAATTTTGTCTGATGTGCACTTATTTCACCATTGGGTGTACTTCGAAGAAAATTCTCTGAAGTGCATGTTCACCATCAGGTGCACTTTAGAGAAAATTCTCTGAAGTGCATGGTCCAATTTTTGGTGCATATCAGATAATTTTATCTGATGTAAACTGAGACCCTACACCCCTCTTTATATGTAGTTCTAAGAAAATTCTTTGAATTACACTAAAGTCATCAACCCACTATGTAGTTCAGAGAATTTTCTCTAGACTACACATTTCATTTTATATCCCATGTAGAAGCATAGATTTTCACTACTCTTACACCTTTCCAAAAAAATTATGAAAAATGCTAACTCTATGGAATCAAAACTCTCTTTTGTAGATACTAAATCAATGTCAGAAGGTTCCCTGGCTAAAATAATAATGAATTATAATTTTAGGGTGTGTTTTTAGCATCTACAATAGAATCCAATGTAGATCATATTGAAGATATAGAGATCGATCATGTTGATATGGTCAAGTTCCTACAAAGGTTAGGTAGGGATTCTATTACTCCACATATGTAGCCTATTTTTAATAGTGAAATACACTAGATAGCTACATTTCCTATGTTAGCTCAAGATCTAGAGTTCATCCTAGCAGTTGTTGCCTATTTTGACAAAGAAACCAAGTCGGTTAAGGGTGCTAGTGGGAAAGTGATAATTCAATTAGATTCTAAGTAATTTTATAAATTATTTCATCTCTCAAACATCAAAGATTACTTAGATATAGGTGTAAATTCAGCCCAAGAATATTATGACATGAATTATGAAAAATGTAAAAGGCACATCAATTCACACTGGCTAAAGACACTAAGGCACTCAATTGCAAGATGGCCTAAAAATATGTACCAAAGTGAATTCATGGAGGAGATAAGAGATTTAATCACTCTTATAAGTAGGTTCAAAGTTCTTCCTGCATTAAATATATTTCAAGAATGGATGTATCATTATATATGCCACCAAATTTTTGAAGTAAATTATTCCCTCAATTTTTATATGAATTATTACCGAGTGTATGTTGTAGCTTTTAGGAGGAACTTTCCAAGATTGACCAGTGTTGGTGAGAGGAAGAAGGTTCTTGTTCATGAGTACTATCCATAGTTGAATTTCAAAAAAAGCATTAAACATTTTGGAAGAGTTAATGATGATTTCTTCTATAAGTTCATTTGTATTTTTGAATAAGAATTGGAAAAAAAAGTGTTTCAGATCAAGAATGCGAAATAGTGAATAAGATTGGTTGTATCTTCCTTCAGTTCTCAACTTTTGCTTACATCAGGGTGGGAGGATTCGATAAACAACCATACATGCTACCAAGGTACCCAAGTGATAAACTAGTTTTGATGGAGATGTATAGACAAATGATGACCATGCACAAGAAGAAGTCAGATGCACATAAAAGAGGATTCATTTTTTTGATAAGCATTGGTTGATACACCATGTCAACTACTCCCAAAGCTAAGACAATGGAAACTAAAATGCAATGGATCACCCTTAAAAAGTACAAGGGTAGGAAATTTTTTGATTATAGAATGATGAAGGAAAATTTGAAAGGTATGCCCACGAGCACAAGGTTGAGGACATATAGGCTGAATGTAGGACTGTAGAAGATATAAGGAGACTTGATTACATCCATCTCATTTCAAATCAGATTGAAGACTTGAAATTGGCTAACATTTTGGCTGATCTCTCTGATGATGAGAATATATTGGATCCTTCATATGAAGGTAATCAAGTTTTTTCCTATCCCTCTAATCTAATGGTATATAAAGGAATGCACATCTATTAGAGAGATATTCCAAACTATTCTTGTAGAAACTAATGCTTGGTTGGAATCCAAAGGTATCAAAATAAAATATTTCAAGACAGGGTCAAAATAAGAATATGATGAAGATATCACAAGGAAAGGAGAGAAATTGAGGATGAAAAATAAATAAGAGGCCTCTACATCCACTCAAAAACTAGATTTTGTATTTGTGAGTAAAGGTAAGAAGAAAGACAAAGAAGCTAGTGCCAAGGAAATTTCTCAAATGGAGGAGGAAAACATAGTTATAAGTGAGGCACCACCTCAACCAAAAACTTCACAAATGTGTCAGCTAGTGATTCAAAAAACTTCACAATCAGAGGTTTCTTTGGTTGAGGTTTCTCAAACCATAGTTTCATAGGCAACATTTTACACAATCCCCCCTATAAATAAAACTATACCAATTGATTCTATTCCTTCTCAAGTTGTTCTTTCATCTCCACCTTCACCTCTTAGTGCCACACTCTTTTAAGTTCCTTCACAAGGCACATTAGATCAACTTTTTGATTCATTATCAAAGTTACCCAGTCTTTTAAAGTCATTGGGGTCCCCAATTAATCTATATTACACTCAATAAGATATGGATAATTTTATGTCCATATCTTCCTCCAAAATAATAACCCAAGTCCCTGCTACTCTTGTATCCAATTTGTCAATAGGGACCAAAGTTTCAGTCACCCTAACCTAAACTCCACCAATTATAACCATTATCCCATTGGTGTCAACTCCACTACCAGATACTTCCACCATTTCAATTTCCATCCCACCTAATTCACAAACCATTATTTCTCCTAAAACATCATAATCCTTAGTTTCCTTTAGACCTAAAGATTCATTTCTTCTTCCTCCTTGGATCATGTCCCATACCTCGAAAAGGAAGAAGAAGGTTGTGTCTCCTAATTAATTTGATTTTGGTCAACTTGTGCCAATAAAATCCAAAACAACAAAGAAAGATAAAACCATGTCAAGAGTAATTTTTGAGTCTAGACATAAGTATGCTAAGGTTACATTGCCTCTTAAAGATAGAAACATTGAAGATATTCAAGTGTCTGTATATGTAGTAGGATGAATAGATCTTGGGAAGCAAACCCATGACAACACAAAGGGAGATTTTCAAGAAGCAATGGCTTCCTTGATTGAGAGATATCATAAAGATAAGAAATTAATGATCAAATCATGATACAAGTAGAACAATTGAACTCTTTTTTACTAAATATCAAATAATAGTTTGAGTCCATTGCACCTATTGAGCATGAGAACACTTAAAAAGGCAATTTAGTAGGTTGATAAAATTGGATCTCAAGGTCAAGTGGTCAATACCTAGATTGAGATATTGAAAACATAAGGTACTCAATGGTTGCATTCTATCATTGAATTTTTGAAGAACCTAAGTCAAGTGAAAATGGAAATTTGGCATATAATTAAGACACTCAATCAAAATTTGGAATTGATTGAAAAGGATATTGATACATGGACTCAACTATGAAAATTCAAGATGGAACTTTTAGTTGAGCAGAAGGTCATTCCAAATAGGAACATATTCATTGAGTATAGGGAAGCAATGAAGAACAAAAGAAAAATTATTGAGAATATAATTAAAGATCTTGAAAAGTATGAGGATATGTGAAATGATAAGATGTTATATTTTAAATATAAAATTGGAGAACTTCTTTGTCAAGTAAGAAATGATTCCCAATAAATTATTCTTATGGAGACAATAATTTAGGAGTTCTCATTTTTGATCTAGACAAAGATTGAGACATAAATGTTCACACTTGACTCCATTGAAAAATTATTTAAATTTAAAGTCATAATGAATAAGTTTCAAATAATCTTGGACAAAAGCAAATACTTGTTAGTTAATCTAGAAGATTCCATTTCAAGGGTTCTTTCTATCTCTAGGAGTACATAAGGTCCAGATGACAATGAGGTCTAGGATACATTGAAGAGATATGAGGAATTTTTAGAAAAGAATAAAAAGGAATACATTCTTGTGTCTAAGGACACTTAGTTTATTTTTATAACTTTTCATATGTAATTTTTTTGGGTGCATTTTGCACATATGAAAAGTACATAGTCCTCATTTAAATAGGACTTTGTCAATGAATAAGTCAATGTATTTATGTATTTCATATTTTTGTTCATAACTCCTCTCTATAAATAGGAGGATGCTCTTTGTAAAAAGGATCACTAATTTCTATAGAAGTGAAGTGCTACCAAAATTGAGAAGCAATATTGAAACTTTGAATTAAAATTATCAATTTTTTATCAATCAATATATTAGAAAGAAAATGACCTTTTGATATTTGAGTTGAAATAAATTTGTGATGTATTAGAGATGTTCTTATGTCTTTTCCATTACATTTTCTTATGTAATTTATTGAATTATAGTGTGAATTTCTATAAATCGAAAGGTAACATGAAATTGATTTTGAAGTCTTTGAGCTACAATATCGTTACTAGGTTTACGTTCATTATTATGAAATGATTTTGGAGACTTTGGGATGTAATTAATTATCTTTAGTGATTTGATCTTTATTGGAAACAAGGTGGAGATGTTGGGCTACACTTTATTCCATTATTTTATGATATATTCACTGGTATTTTTCTAGTTATTATTTCAGATAACTAATTTTAATATCGGTCATTATTGCTCCACAAAGTAATTCCATATTTCCATACTACATTGTAAGAAATAAAAATCTTTGTAGCATTAGATTGTAAGTGTACATCAATTTTGAAAAAAGATAATTAGATGATATGGTAACACCCACTTTGATAAGAATAATGTAAATAAGTGTAAATAGTTACTTTTTGTGTTAGTTAGCAATAAGAAGGGAGTCTCCCCTTACTTGAGGAGAGATTATATCTCATCACACTATGGACGAAATATCCATTTTTCTACCTTGCTATTGGTAATAAAATATTCACCCAACAGGGTTATACCTTGTTCATTTTTGCTTAATCCTTTTCCTTTGTATCCATGTTTTATAAAATATTGAGATCCAAAATCAAAATTATAGGATTTTGGTGTAGAAGTATTCATTTGTTGTACCATCACATAATAATTTAATGGATCGATATCTAATAGGCACATATAAATAAATCTATAGTGGTTAAATTTTAGACATGCATGAAAATTATATGGAACTACATATCTTTCATGTAACCAAGGTCATCCCAAAAGTATGTTGTAGTTCAAATAATTTGGCATAACTTGGCATAACATAGGTAACGTATGGGGTCCCATAGTAATGTGCAGTGTGTTTACCCCCTATGCCTTTTGTGAAATATTATAAAAACCTATATGTTCATCATTGATGGATCCAATTATTTAGCCTCAATGCCAAATAAGGAAAGGAAGGACATGTTGCAAATGTTGAGTCTCCAACCATTATCTACACATAATATTTTAACCATTTTACTGTAAACACATACTTGGATGCATAATAGTTAAAAAAATCTATAATATGTTAAGTTGGTAAATCCTCTTTTTCAAAGGATATATTATGTTCAATCCATTTGATGGATTTTATCACTAAGGCCACATATGGTGGCTTCACATTGCTTGGTAATATGGTTATACATAATGCATCCAAAAGAACATCTTTGTAATGGGAAGAAATACGTAGTAAATACAAGAGTAAAATTTTAATAACATCATTGGAGGGGATGGTAGTATTCTATGGAGAAAATGGTTGTTTCATGCAATCCATTTGATGCTTATTAGTTGTTAGTAGAGGTTCCTAGAAAACCCTTCAGAACATGCTAATATAGGGATAATTATGTGACTTGTAATAGAAGTATATTTAAAATCCATTTATGCTCATCCTTGATGGTTCCAAGTATTTAAACTAAATTCCAAGTAAGGAAAGGAAGGATATGTTGCAAATGTTGAGTCTCGAATCATTGTCCACAAGTAATCTTTTAACCATTTTATTGTAAACACATAGTTAGATGTATATTGGTAAATAAAATTTATAATATGTTAAGTGGGTAAATCCTCTTTTTCAAAAGAGATATTATGTTCAATCCATTTGATGGATTTTATCACTAAGGCAACATATGGTGGCTTCACATTGCTTGGTAATATGGTCATACATAATGCATTGAAAAGAACATCTTTGTAATGAGAAGAACTATGTAGTAAATCCAAGAGTGAAAATTTAATAACATCATTAGAGGGGTTGGTAGTATTTTATGGAAAAAATGGTTGTTTCATGCATTCCATTTGATGCTTAGTAGTTATTAGCAGAGGTTCCTCGAAAACCCTTTCAAACATGCTAATACATGAAAATTATGTGACTTGTAATATAAGTATACGACAAAAAAAATCAAGATGAACTAAGAGATTCATTAGTTAAAACTAATATATTTAGGTATGAAACACAAACTTATAAGTACAAAATATTCGTTATGATATAAATGAGTAATAAACTTAGGTAAAACATATCATTCATTGTGCACAGAACAATGATAAAAGATTTATAAGGAAAATCATTTCAAAACTAGTGATTAATCTTTATCACATCAAAAACATCTTAAAATATATATATATATATATATATATATATATATATATATATATATATATATATATATATATATATATATATATATATATATATATAGTTTTTACAAGTCATTGTAACTTCATGTTCCAACCTTTCTCTACATCCAAAGTGAAGATTCTTCACATTCTGTAAACTATACTATGCTTTCAAGTGTCGAATACATATAAAAATAGATAAAAAAGACAAAATAGTGTAAGTCAGATACGTTTTTGTGAATTACACTCTATAATTTTTGTATCCCCATTATAATCCCAACACTTTCTTGGAATTAAAGATTTGTCTTATCCTAAGACAAAGTCATAGAAATTGTGCTTTGTGTTGATGCTAATTTTTTTTTATGTGTTGAGGAATTGAGATATAAATAAAATCATTCAAGGTGCCATTTACCAATTTTCAACCCTTACACACTACTTATCCAACGTTTTAGGTTTTTAACTAAATAGTATACTAGTTTATTGCCCTTGTAGGTTTTTAATAAACTAGATTAACTAGGTGGCCACCCATTATAGGTTTTAGTCCAACCTAGTCCCACTCTTTATGCTCAAGGCCATCCTACTGGGGTAAAAAAAAATTCTTCAAAATTACAAAATTTGAAGTGTGTACAATACCTATAATAAGGTGGTGGCATGCTCTACATTGACTGATCTGGTGGGTGCTATGATGTTGGTTCTACTTGAGATGTGAAAGAAGTTAATGTTACATAATATAGTGGGGGAGGTAGTTGTTGTTATTATATTTATAGATATGAAATCATGACCATATTCCTTTAATGCATCACCTATTATACTTGTTTAAGAGGAATGAACTATAGCTCTTCAACAAGTTATGCGATGGAGTTATCTATATATGATAAATCTTATTTGATCATTTTATAATTAGTGAAAAATTTATATGTCATAGTGAGCATTGTGTATAATAGGAATTGGGACACAATCATATTTGTAATATCTTCATATTCTATGATGGTAATGAGTGGCCTAGAATTTGACACTTTGAGTTGTATATCCTAGGATATCTCCTCTAGCTAATCCATATGCTTATATGTTTAGACACTAAAAAGTGTGCTTTGTAGGATCTCATTTTTCCATGTCTGTAACTTATGCATGACACTATTGCATGAAGTAAGCAAACTATGTGAGTGTAATGTCCATTATTGTAGAGGTAGCCAAATTAATTTTCATCACTACTTTGGCTTTGTTCACCTTATCAAATTTTGGTTTGGCCTCAAACAATGAATTGGTGAGTTATTATTTTCAATTAAACATGTCTTATGAGATCTATTTGGATTAAACTACACCTGTACCCAAGCTTTATTTATATTCTTCCAAGAGATAAAAAAGTAACTTTGTCTCCACTTTTAAGTTTTACCCTTAGGTGTGAAGTGGTCGTAGCTTGTGCACACCAAGTCATTATTTTATTAGCTACAAGAAGAGGGTTGAGAACTACTTTTACTCTGACATCACTTGGTCACCTAAGACTTGGGTGACTAATATAGGGTGATTTTTATAAATGATCTGGCCCCTATTGGTAAACCAAAGTTGTATATATGTGTTATTCTCCTGAAGCTATGAGACTTATTTCTTTAAGACCAAAGCATTCTGTGTAATTAATTATCGAAAGGTAGTTGTGCTTTATATTTTCTAGTGAGCGTAAGATGGGAAACATAAATAGATTCTTCATGAACTATTGTATCCATAAAAAATTAGAAGTCACATCCATCATGGGTGCTTTCTTGATTTATTCCATGGGAACAGAAAATGTTGTGTGATGTGTTAAGGATACATGGACATCCATAGCCATTAGCTATATATTTGAGGCCTATGTTGAGATTCCTCCTCATATGTACCCCTTAAGTAGATTTCAAGCCCTGATATATGGATGATGGTTGTTATGTCTTGGTTATTCCCACCGTCTTGGTGGTCTCTACTACTTACTTTGTTAGTAATTTTAGTTGTGTTGTGTGCTCTATTTTTGCCTTAGATTTTAATTCCACATTAACCTTAGCTTTAGCTTCTTCCTTACCCTTAAATTTAGCTTATACTTCAATGTTAGCTTTAAATTCCACCTTATCCTTAGATTTACATTCTTTCTCCTTGTCCTACCTCTTGAATTAATCCTCCTAGGTGTGCAATGATTCTTTAGTCTTTTACTCTTATTGAACCTTTATGACTACTTATAATTTGTATTTATTATATTGTGCTACCTACACTTATTGATTTTATTTTATTTATATTTCCTCAATGATTCTTCTCCTTATTTCTTCTTCACCTCCACTTATTCATCCCTTTAATTTTCTACCTCAACTTCCTCATCCTTTTTCCTGCATTCTTACTCTTCTACTTGTTGATTCTTCTATTTTTCATCCTAAATAGCCTTTCACTTTGAATCTTCCTTCTACTTATTACTTTATATCTTTAGAGCCTTCTTCATAGCCACCTGATATGCCTTTTGTTTCTCCTTATGTTACTTAGCAACTTTTTGTTGCACTGTAACATCCAATTGCTCTAGTCTCTACTTAGGCTATGGTGAGTTAGTCTCTTTAAGCTCCTCCATTATTTTTTTTGAATCAAGTACTACATATGATTCTGAATCCTCAAAAGATGATGACCCAATGATAGTTCCTCAATGTATGGCATCCTTATTCTAGGAAGATGGGAAAGGAGTGGGAGTCTTATTGATTCTCTTGCAATCCTAGATCATCTCTTGAGGTTATTTCTCAAGTCCTTGGGGGTGGTACATTTATTCCTCTACAACTATATTTAATAAATCAACCATCTTGTCATGGATTTATGGGGACACCCTATGCATAAAATGGGTCCCTGGTTTATGCACTTGAGCTAAAAATGGGCTTTCCTATAATGGGGAGTGCAATACTTATGGAGATCAAGATATTTTAGATAGATCCATATAAAAAATCTCCCCCTATAGTCATCGATGTACTACCTTTTTTCTCATAGTATCAATATAATATAAGGAGGTGGTTGGTTGATGTCAACCCACAAATCTTGTCATACCTAGTTTTGCACTTGGAAAATGCACATTACCTTCTAAAATGAAAATTCCATCTCTTCTTCTTTATCATAAACCTTAAGCTTTATGTCTATGAGCATTAAATATAAAAAATATGCCTAAATATGCCTAAATTTTTAAGTTTGTACTTTATATTGATTTTTGGGACATTCTTGTTATCCAACTAGGATTTAGTGTTATGTTTTTAATTCTTTAGTGATAATGGTGAAGCTCACAATGATGGTGCTTTCTGCTTACCCTTATAAACTTATAATTTAACTTATTTTATTTGTGTTGGGGCCTATGCTTGAGCTTGTGACTATGTATAAAAACTTTGTTGTGTGCCTAGAGGCATATACCATAAGGGTTTCACTAATCTACTAGTTAAAGTTTTTTGTCATAGGAATTTCACTCAGGCATCAAAAATTGTGATGAGGAATGATATTGGAGTGGTTTTTTCCTTATAAAACTTGTGGACCCTGATGTGGTTACCATCATGTAACTTTATGATTGATTTATGTTGCCCTCAATATTATAGAACATCCTTGAGTACTCTTGGTGTGAGATGATCAAGGCTTATAACTCAATCCACCATGCATTAAATATATCCAACTAAGAATAATACTATCCTATTTTGGTCCAAGATAGGTTTAAAAATGATGTAATGGGACAAAATTATTCATCTAGACTGACTAGGTCCTCTAGTGACTTCCACTACATAAAATAGAGGAACAAGACCAAAAATTGACATTGAAACATTTACAATGTTTCAATGAGGACCTTACCAATGATTATGAAGAGATATAAGGCCAAAACATTGGTCCAATTGATGTCCTCATTCATATACATCATCTAATATGTAATGTCAATAATACCTTTAGTTTCATACTTAACACTTTTAGTGGTCTGCCATAAGTTTTTGGTGATGCACTTAGATATAATGGGCATATAATTATATTCCACTGTGTCGATAAGGATCCCCCTACCTACCTTATTTTACTTTTATTTTGTGTTAGAATTAATGGGTGGGGACTTAGTTTTATATGGCATGAGGGGATTTACCTCAAGCTAGTAGTCTTGTTGCTTGTGCCATATTCCTAGGGTTGATAAAGATAGTAAAATCCTATGAAAGATTAATCACACCTTAATTATATGTATTTATTATTTTGATCATCATGCCATCCAACTTCTTGAAGGTAGGTAATGAGTCACTCTACATCATATCCTCACAGAGGGTGTTAAAGCACCAAAGATCCTATTTGTGTTGCTTTTGATTAATTTGGGAAGAAGAGGTTGGTTTATATGACATCAATGAATTTGAAAGGGTCCGACCATGGTATTTGGTTTGTTTAAATGCTTTGACAATTCCTATTTATTCCTTTTGTGCATCCATGAGTGGGATTAAAAGTTGTGTTTGATCAATGTATTTTATTGTTAATGGGATTGAATAATTTATTTAGGTGTATCGGTGCTGATGAAAAATATGTGCACAATTGATTTAATTAGATGTATATCATAGAAATATTTTATTCATAATAGTTTTTAATATCTCTATGGTCTTTTCTCCCCTAGTTATATATCTTTAGCCACTCAAATCCATATTACAAAATGATTTGAATGTGATGAGCTGGTTGCACATGATTTCACTTGAAAATTTAAAGTCACATGGTTTATAGGGATTGAACATTTGAAATTATTTATCTTGAACCCTTTATTTACCCCATGGGATTTTTTGATGTGACATGACATATTATCACATATCCCATTTTATTTTATTATACATCATTTCATTTTGACATTCGATCTAATTTAGGAAAGATGCAATATTTCAAGTGTATCATCATTAATGGTTTTAAATGACCATTGATCTTCCTTTTCCCATACCTTATTTTTTAGTTCCTTGTTCTCAAACTTAATTGATGATGACCATGTATCCACTACAAGCCATCTTTCCCTTAGGCTGAATTTGTTCATAGATCACACTCTGTGAGTTTGAATTTTAAAATATAGCTTTGATGTCTTGTGATATATAAATCACACTATACAAACACACACAAACCTAAAACCAAAATATACAAACAATACACTAATAAAAAATCCTAAACTACATGGTGCTACTTAGCACCCTTTCTCAAATTTTTGTGAGAAATGATAGAGATCAATGATGGTAAGGCATAATCCTACAACCATTTACATGTCTTAGTAATATGGTTCCTTGAATATATTTTAAAAAAAAATTTACTTCCTGCTAGATGTCATGAATGATGTAATGTACCTTCCATATAATACAAAAATTACTTAGAAATTATCTAAATATGTTATCATATAGAAATACCATCTATTCTAGAAAGAATTCTTTAGATCACAGGTTGCAATCATGCCATGCTTTCTAACTTAGCTTGTTAACTTGAGTCTAGTGTTCCCTTTCTCTCTTTTTCTCCATTTTGGTTAAGTCCATCAACCGTGTCTACAAAAACTCTTAAACCCCTAATCTCATAATCATTGTAATGCATAGACTAAGAAATATATATTCCATAAGAATTATTGCTTCTAGTCCATAAGCAAGCTGAAATGGAATCAAACCTATCACACCCTTGTAATTTGTATAAATTATGACATAAATTCATAAGAATCCAATCCTCCAAATCATCTCTTTAGAAGTTGCATATTTTTGTAATCTTCTTACCAAGGAATTTGTTTAATGCCTCTACTTGTACATTTATTTATTAATGATAAGTTATGCTTTGTGGTACAATATCATGAATTATTTAGGAAATGTGTTCCTATACCATTGAAAAATTTCAAAGGACATCCAAACCTTGGTTATAATATTTTCATATAGTAACTTAACTATGTATTTATCACTATAGCTTGGTGTCAAAAAAACTAACACCTTTTTAGTGAAGTAGTCCATCAATGTAATGATATATCATGCATGATTGCAATTATTGGGTGGATTAATTAGACCCAAAAATTCAATTCCCCACTGTTTAAATGGATGCTTTGCTATCATAAGATTTTATGGCATTTCATATCTATGATTAGGCTTACCAATCCTTTGGAAAATGTCATAGTGTTTTGCAACTCAGTGTGTATCTTGAAATAGAGTTGGCCACCATATACCACTTTACAATATCTTACTTACAATTGAATAACCTGGTAAATGCCCGCCTATGATTCCTTGATGTAACTCTTCAATAATTTGAGGTCTCACTTACTCTAAATCCATTATGTAGTACATCATATTCCCCATATTGTAAAAAAAAACATTATTGATGTTGAAAAACATGGCTCTTTCAATTAATTACTCCTTATCCCTTTTTACAAATTTCATAGGAAAGGCCCCATGTTCCAAAAAATGTGTTATGTCTTCCATATTTTCAAGGATCACAAAGATTCAAAACATATGTGTGTTTAGTTATTCATCTTGAAGTTCCTTAGGTTCTTCCCCATTGTGTATTTATCTCAAATGGTCTAGTCTGACATTTTCCCTTATAGGTTTAACATTGATTATGAACTTAAATTATTTAAATAACATGATCCACCTAGATATTCTTCTACCTAACATGGGATTATTTACCAAATATCATAAGGCCCAGTGATCCATAAAAAACTCAAATGGCATAATTATAAATTAATGTATTAACTTTTGAAATGTGAA
Organism: Torreya grandis; assembly: GCA_037957365.1. Classification (NCBI taxonomy): domain Eukaryota; kingdom Viridiplantae; phylum Streptophyta; class Pinopsida; order Cupressales; family Taxaceae; genus Torreya; species Torreya grandis. Next base: position 1,894,636 of record JARHVA010001127.1, read on the forward strand.
CACCATTTCGAAAGCTTCTCTTTCTATAGTTATTTAGTTAGTTTTTGTAGCTAAGAATTTCCATCTTGTGAAATGGATGGGATGATCCAATCTTCCATCTCCTATTAGTTCTAACACAACTCATACCATAGTATATGAAGCATCCAAATGAACATGTTTAAATAGTTTGTTCTAATCTAAAAAAACCAATATGAGAGATGAAACTAATATTTGCTTTAGATCCACAAATGTTTTTTGGCACTCATTGGACCATTTGAACCTTTTATCCTTATGTAGTAGATTATTTATTGGTGTAGATATAGCTATGTAACCTTTGATGATTTTTATATAATATCCTATATGGCCTAAGAAATATTTTACTTCTATCAAGCTTGTAGATGGTGGAATTCCCATAATTACTAAAATTTTGGCTTGATCCATAAAAATTCCATCCATACCCACTACATGCCCCAAGAGGATGCCAAAAGGTGTAAATATAAACACTTCTTAAAATTAAATACAATGCATAATGCTCGACAAAGTTTAAATATAAGTCACAATTTAGAGATGTGCCCTTTAAACAAATAAAATATAGCCTAGTCATCTAAGTAGACCTATATAAATTCATGAAAAAATCCTTAAAGGCAGTGACTACAACCATATAAAATACAACTAGAACATTCTTCATACCAATGACATTTACTTTTACACAAAAAAAAAACCATGCTATTAAAAAATTTGTTTTATCTTGGTCCTCTATTATGATTGGGATTTAGTTTTACCCACTAATTCCATCCATGAAAGAATACACTTCATGTATTACAATTGATTCCAAAATTCCATGTATAAAAGGTATAGTAAATGGATCATTGATGCAAGCATCATTCAACACGTGATAGTTTCTACACACTCTAATTTCCCTTTAATTCTTAGGCTGCACTACCATTGAACTAATTAGTTAGCCTTCTCTACTGGATATATGATGCATTCTTCTTACATCCTATCCAGTTCAATCTTTAATTTTAGCTTCATGTTGGGATTTAGTTGATATTGGTGCTTTTTTATGGGTCTTGCATAATCCTTTAGTTAGATGTGCATTTATCTAAATGATGGATATACGCCCTTTACCTCCAAAAACTTGGTTGGAAATACATCTTGATAATCTTGTAACAACCATAGTCCTTCAAAAATCTCAGTCTGTGTCTAGTAATCTCATATAGTTTCAAGCTTGGGAATAGACTATGTCTTGATGTTCTCAACATTTTTATCTAATATCTCTTGATATATATTTTTAGATGCACTAGGAATGGCTTCTCGCATAGTTATTTGTCCTTCTTGTTTACAAAAAATCAAATTTCATAGATTTACATCTTTAGTTTCTTCCATGATGTTGTATTTTGGTAGCTTTATTTCTTAATCTGATTCAAAGAAGACCTTCAAATCTAGATGCTCATCACTATCACTAGACTCCATCAATTCATCATTATCTATGATCCTATTGCATGATTTGACTCTACTCCTTATGTTTACTTGCCATGTAATTTTAGATAGTTACATTAAAATCTCTAGATATTTATTGTTATGAAGATGAATATGTTAGAATGTTTAAGTATTCTAATCAACCATGAAATTATAATATTTTCAACTTATTCAGTGCATTATGCACTAGAGGATTTTCATTCTCAAATAGAAAAATATGAATGAAATCATGTTGTACTTGAGGCCAATTATTTGTTTCACATTTTCATTCTTGGTGTATGTACCATGTTTTTTAGAGCATTACCAAAGTAAATTAAAAAATATGCACCCAATATTTGGGTTCTACACCTTACATAGACCAAACATATACACACATGCATATGCATCTCAGGGCATTATCTTTTTTGGAATTTTTTTTGTGATAGTAGGATGTAGCTAAAAATGAGATTACAGTAGTTGATAGGCCTTTTCCCATGGTAAATATTTAGTTCTATGAACTTACCACTAAGTTACAATAACTTTTTTAGTGCATAATTTAGCACACTCACCCTTCGATATATATTTTTCACATGGTGTTCAAACCTTAGTATAAATTGATTCAAGTCATCAATTATAATGTATTGAGGCATTGTATGTTCTATGGAAAAAAACATGTACATTGGGCATACCTCATGATCTCCCATATTTGACCAATTCAAAATTTAAGTATCTAATTCACAGTTGACTGAGAACATAGTTTCCCATGTAAAAAGGCCTTCATTTTTGTGTCAATGTAGTTTATATCTATCACACCTAATTTTTACACAAAATCAATTTTTGACCTTATTGGTGATTACATAGAAGGTGCCTTGCATTCATCCATTTAAAACTATAAAAATGGTGTTTTTGTGATCATGGTATTCAATGTAGACTGTTCAGTTATTTATAACTGCTATATAGATAACATTTTTGGTTGAAAAAAAAATATTTTGTAGCTCATAGGGCATTAGGCTTAGATTATGTACTTACCTTAAACTAGATATTATCCTCATACACATATAATGAATTCAGATCCTTGGATATGATGTATAGATTGTGTTCTACTCTACTTAGTGTTATAATGATGCATTTATCACCTTGGTGTGCTTCCAACTAATTACACACTATATTAATGGTCATTTGAACATCATAGGCCTAATTCTTACCAATTATCATAGGGTAGTACATTTCATCAGTATTCATTTCAATCACTTCAAAATATAAATGCAAGCTTAGGTCAACCACTTTGATTTCTACATCTTCTAGTCAACCAAGAGGCTATACCCTACCATAGTCTATGAAGCTTAGTATAACTAGGTTATAAATACATGTTTCCCATCTAATAGATTACTAGGTAGACCGAGGAATCATATTTATAGTTCTTAAAAAAATAAATATGGTTTTAGGTGCTTTATATCCTTACAACTCAATATATATGTAGGAATAAACATCCCAGGGCTTCTTAGTTTTCACATACCAAACAACCTTGTCAGTATGCTACTGACCTCATTATGTGCATAACAGTAAGTTATGTAAGATATTTGTAATATTTTTTGAGATATATTCATTTCATAGAGTACTCAAAATTTTTAAAATATTATTCAATATATTCACTATTCCTTCTTGCCTTATTATGTAAACAATATTCCCATACATATACGCATTAATGGTTTTGACACCACTCTCAGATGTAACTAGTTGTTGTATGTTTTGAACAACTTAAAATGCTTGATTAATTCAAGCATTTGAAATTTCAAGGACTTATTTTGTTTAACCTTCTTTAATATTTTATCCTTTGGCATTTCTAAAGGAGAATAGTCTTGCTCTCTATGTTGTTGCCTTTTGAATTTTCGGCTGAACACATTTTCCCAAGGGTGAAAATTTATCATAGTTACATTTTACATATGTTTATATTTCCTATAATTCTATAAAACTAGGAAATATTAAGTATTATGTTTACCTGCAACTCTAAAATAAACATAACATATCTACTTTTGAGTATTAGTCAAGCAATTTCATGTGAAGGGATTATTTTTGCCATATAAAAAACCTTATATTGGTTGATGATATTGCTAGTTATAATTATTTAAATCTTATTATTATCCTCAAAATTAACCTCCTTGGTATCCTCCTATATTTATTTGGGAACCCCAACCTTATGATTACTTACCATCAAATCCCCCTAGTTGTTGTTGTTGTACATCATATCTGCCATATTATCACTAAGGAGATGATGAAATCTAAATTAATTTGGATGAGAAATTGTAGTATTCCATAATTATTGGTATTGATATTATGGATATGATGGTGTCTATCCTTCCAGACCCTAGGGTTGATACTGTGGTGACAAAGGCATCCACCCAATACCATATTGTGTCACACTAGAAATTTCACTTGTGGGCTTAGAATTCCTTACTTTGTAGTAGGTATCTACTACATTGTGACTACAAATATTTTCTTAGTGATGTATTATTTTAGTTCCTATAGATCATGATAACTCTTCTGATCATGATTAGTTGATTTACAAAAATTACAGTATAGGGTCCATAGTTTTTGAATGTATTTTTGTAGTAAATGACACTTTGATGTTGCTTGTCATACTACTCTAATTATGTCATATAACTCTATTTTTATTTTATTATAATCATTCCTATGATTCCCTTATTTGATGTACTCCATACACCATAGGCCCAGTTTGGGTTTATTGATTTCATGAATCTCATCCATTTTCTTGAGACAACATATATTTTGATCTCAATTTTTGAGCCAGTTGATGGAACGCCCCCATAATCCTCAATTTACTCTACCCATAGTGTATTTATTCATGCATAAACCTTATTTAGGAACTGTGACTGGAAATAGAAAACATAATCTTTGATTGTAGTACTTCCAAAATCTAGACAACCTTATCTTCATTTTCTAAAATGAAGTCAACTTTGTTTATTACATCTAAGACTTTGTGATCACACTCCCATACTAATTATCCACTTTACTACCAAATCTCCTTAAGATATTGAATGATCTAAATTAAACCCTTATTCATATCAAATTATGAAATTAACTAGTTCTTAGCTTTCTGAATACTTAGATAATTAACATCCCTTTTATAAATGAACTCTATAGCTTGGCCTATTAAAGCTCTGATGAGTTCACATTTATTCATATCCTCAGTGGTCACTCCTTTAACTTGCCATTTCATATAAAAGGTTAGAAAATATGGTTCAGGGTCAGAAGACCCATCATATGGTGTCAAACCAATAAACATTCCTACATTCAATGCCCTACTTTTCACACTTGTTCTTATACTACTAGCTTATGTGCATTGGTATTTATGGGTGTTTCAAAACTAGTGGTGAAATAGAATATATCTTATTTTAACTTCTTCTTGTCTATTATTTTATTATTTTTTGCACTAAGTTTACTAAACTTAACTTTAAATGTGTCAAACCAATTTCCTTCTATCCCAACCTCTACACTTTGATTTTCCTTAGTTAAACATAAAATGAGCTAAGGGGATGTGTAATTATGAGATTAATGATCATATTCAACTTATTTTGTCTACAATATTGAACCTATGATTTTACTATGATTGTGTATAACATCTTCTAGATAATATTATTTACTTGGGCCAAACAATGCCCTCCTTATAACAGTGATATACCACTATCCTCTAACTAGTCTACTATTAATCTACTTTCCCCTTTATCCCCACTCTATTATATATCCTCTATATCCCAATATTTTTCCTCTTCTTTCTTAGGACCTTCCATTCCTCACTCTACATATTCTCTAAACTCTCCAATTTTGATAACTTGTGTAGCCCCTCTATGGGGTCCCCTCTCTTCTACATTCTCTATCTTACTATTGACAAAATTTGACCCTTGGTCAAATTTAGAAAAGCCCCTATATAGTAAAACTTTCTATAGGGTCTTGATAAGTCATAAAAGGTGTCACATGGTCATTTTTTAGGTCACATTATATATTTCATCTTTGTCATAGGTGTCCTTGTCTTAATATTCCTTTATGTAACCTTTTTGGTCAGTCTAAGTGACTTGTACAATTTTCCACTTAGGAAATATATGTAAAAGTTTTATATAATGTCTAATTTGTCAATTGAGTGTCAAGGAACTATTATTTAACTAACATGATGAAGGTTTAACATCCATATTAGAAGACCAAGCAATTTTAAGTAGTTGTATGGATAAAGACAACTAATTGCCATGTGGGGAGGTTTTAGAAGGATATATACAATCCCATACAAGTATTTTTTAGGATTGAGAAGATTAAATAGTTTCAAACTTGGAAAAAACCTATCCATATTCCCTATCAATCTCTTGGACAAGGTCAAACAAGTCAATTAAATTATAGCTAGTACAGATGAGAGGGGCAGAGTTAGAATGAATGCACTTGATTGAAAGTAATCTCTTTGTACTTCGTTTACATGGCAATAGTTTTCATATTGGTGAAATGTGATTCATGAAAAATCACTAATATTTTTCATCACCTCCAAGTTGACTGCACATTCCTAACACCTTCAGGTTTTCTCATCTGTTGCATAAGTATAATGTTTCCAAGTGGTGTGTGTATTTTGGCACAACATGTTATTCATCTTAATGTTGTTATCAAATTAGTTTGCACATATGTTCATGTAAGGCATGCAAGATCATATTATTTTTTATAAATGAATATCACAGTGGTCTATAGAACATGTTTCATAGTTACAAAGTTGTCCTTGTGCAAGTGGCTTCAAATCAAGGTAATGTACCTGTGTTCAACCTATCAAACTATTAAAGATAGTTTATCCATGGAAGGTTAGTATTGAGAGACCTCAATTTTGGTGGATATTGTTTCTAAGAAAATGAATAAGTACTAATTATAACTTCAAGATGCACATACATCTACAATCATCTATAAGCATGTATGAAGAATGAAGGACCATCTAAAACCCAAGATGTAGGTTGATTAAATTTCATGACTTGAATGAGTTTCTCAAGTCATATAGGGTTCATGGTGTTGATCCTAGAACCATTTCATAGCTTGAAATTAGTCAAAGATTGAAAATTTTCTTAATGGGACTAGTTACCTTAACTTCTCCAAATGATGTTTTGATCATACAATGAGGCATCTGTTGATGAAAGTTGATGAAGTCTGAGGTGGCCTAATGTCTTCTTTATTGTGGCATAGGCCTAGTAGTAAGTACTTGAAAATATAACAATGGTTGATAAGTTAAGAGAATATAATGGTTAAATGGTTTTAGTTCAATCCAATTTCTATTGAAGATGCTCAGTGAAACATAGTGCCATAGTACCAAAATAAACTTGACATAATATAACTAACACCTAGTGCATTGAGGTCTAGGTAACTACAAGTCTCAAAGTAGAAATAGATGATTTCAAATGTGGAATGGTTATAATAACCTCACAAGGAATATAAAGGTATGTAATATAGTTCTCAAACACACAAATGTCTTCATCTATAGGAAGGATTCATATTCCCAAAGAACATTTATAGTCTGACTGTAGACACACAATGTGTTGATGGTGGTGGATGAGATTATAGTCTCAAGGTAGTATTAAATATGTGCATATGTGAACTAATATCCAATGAATTTAGATGAACCAAAATCATGAAATTAAAATGATCAAATAAGAATGAACACCTACATGAATCCTTTGTATTTTGTAAAGAGTACCTACAATTTGACATAACCTACATACCGGTCTAAACCAAGGCAAGATACAAGTTGATTGGTAGATGTATATATAGAATATGATCAAATATATATTAATCCCATAGTGAAACCATTACCATATGACTCTTAGAGAGAAGGAAAAAATGTAAAAGTTGATCAAACAAGGTTTTGAACCCCAACCTACAGTCACCTAAAACCCTACCTATAGTCACAGTCCTAAAAGCCTATCTTGAGGGATTTGAGGTGTTGAGACTTATATAGATGTAATCAAGCCTCAAATTTTTTTGAATATCCATAGCATCAGTTAAGTTAGATAAGTAGGGGAATTACCCTTTATCATGTTTTAGATAGAGGACACTCTAATAACAATCAAAACTGTAGACTATGATACATGAATGTTGAATGAATGAATGGGAGAGTCTTAGAGCATTATATAATAATGTGTGGAGTTGAATTTAAGGTTAATAAATATGTAAAAGGCCCTATATCCACTACCAACCTTTAGTGGTGGTCATATACATAAAAATACAATCTAGGCCTAGAACTAGGCCTAAATCCTTAGGGCCTCTAACTTGCTCCAAATGATCATATGAATTTTTTAAATAGTTTGAGAAGCCTTGTATGGGAGTATAGTACTAACACAAACAAATAATTTATAAGTATTTACATAAAATTGTTCATTCAAGCCCATTTTCCTCTTAGACCTACTCAGAACATAGTAAAGAGCTCAAGAGGCCATTTTATTATGCTCACATCTGTATGGACAATGTGCATGGTGGATCAAGGAGTTGGGGATAGTTGAGAGGGGTTCTTATCTTGTATTCAATGTAATTGGTTTGGAGTTTTAGCATCTAATTTTTATGAACCATTGTTAATAATCTAAGAGACTTAAAACCCTATCAAAACCCTTATGTAAACTTGATGGAGAAGATATGGAAAGTTATGTATCCAAAAGAGGTAAGTTGTCATGGAAGGTGATTTAGACTTGTTTATAACTATCCCATTCCAATTTCCACCCAATTTATCCATACTATCACTTATATAGACATGCCCAATTATGAGTTTCTTGAAGGATTTGAGTTCTTTTATAGGTACAAAAGAGAATTAGTGAATGAAGGTCATTGAGGAAGGCCTATAGGGGCTTGTCTCAATTACCCATACTCATATCTCACCAAAAAAAATCATAAAAATACCTCTGATGGATCATTCATTGTAGGAAGTTTTGAACAACATAGTGAGGAAATAAAGTGATTGCCTAAGTGTGATATGAGAAGTATGGTTTGAGGTTTCCATTGAGGTCTATTATAGACTAAATAACAAAGAGTATTTCAATAGATGTACTAAAACCTCTTCAACACATCTCCATGAGAAACTAAAAGCCACTTAGGTGACAAGTGTGAAGACAAACCCATAAGGCTAGTGAGTAGTTGAAACCAAGTGAATAAGTGTAACAAAGAAGGCCATTAGTTGAAGGCATATATTACTATCCCTAATCTCATTTTTATTCCATCATGTCATATCATATTTGTCAACATATTTTGTAGTCATTTTTAAGAAATTTAATGATTCTTCATCACCAAAAATAAGTTTCAAGAAAGATATGAAGAGTCTCTACACCAAATTGAGGGAAGGTGTCATACCTCATATGGACATTATCCAACATCAATTCATGGTTTGTTTTCCACCTCATTATCTCAATTTATAACTATTTTTCATGGCTTAACACTTGGTCTTGTGACCTTTCCACTTCTCTTCTTCTGTCTCCTCTCTTATGCTCTATATATGTAAGCCATTTTGGTATTTGTATCTAATACACACCTAATATGGAAAATCCCTATTGATTTGGCACCTTTTTTGCCTTTGAATAATATTTTGAAGTTGATTTGATATATAGAATCTCTTTTCTAAGGTGTTAAGTGGTTTATGTGGTTAAAAAGTGATGAATGCCTTCTCCTTTCTTCCATTCTTCCCTTGCATGTTTTATGTGAGTGATATCTCTTCTAACGACTTTCATAAAGTTTATTTATTTGTTAAGTGTGTCTTGAAGTGTGAGATGGACTAGTAGTGTCAAGTATCAGACCTTGTTTTCACCCACTTCTATATGTGCATATAAATATTCCTCTATGATAAATACTTATGCTATAAGGATAATGAGTTAAGGTCAATTTTGGTAGTCTTCATTCTTAGCAAATATAAAAGTGTGTTTGTAGACTAATCTTTAGTGTATCACCTCCATTAGTATAGGTTAAACTCTATTTTATTCTTTCCTCTTCACCCCCAAGTGAATAGTAAGAGATAAATTAAGGGATATATCCCTTTAATCTATAGGTTTACCTATAATATAGGAAACCCACATGCTTATAGGTAATCCCATGTTGTCCAAATGTGGAGATGTCTAAACAACCTCATCCAAGGGTGAAATATTTGGATACAATAGTTTTGGCACACCTAGTGGGGCTAAGGTCCAAAAGAGTGAAATAATTTTTCATTTTTTCTTCCTCTTATCACATTTTGAAAGCATTCAATTAAATACCAATGGTGACTCTGAACAAAATCATCTAGCTTTAAGTAGCTTAGGTACTTATTGTAAATGATTTTGTTAAATTCTTATGTTCCATGTAACTAATGAATTTGATATGGATGGTTATGTTGAGAATCCATATCATGCACCTCCATATAAAACTTGTTATGATTGTATCCCTCAACAACCCTATCAAGGTTGTTATCAGTCCTATGAGCCATGATACCCCTACGATCATCCTATTCCTTCTCCATATGAACATAATGCTATTGAAGACCCCTTTGAAGAATATGATGAATAATATTGTGATGAAGGATATCAATAATATAATTTTAAATCCGAAGAAGAGTTCCAAGCTCTTAAGATGTAGGTTATTAAAGAATAAATTCAAGCTCTTAAGAGGAAGACTCTTGGAGACAACCTTCCTCAAACTATACCTATCCCTCCTCAAGAACCATATTGTATTCCATATTAATTTTCTCATGCTCCTTATCCTTATTAAATATAAATGATTAAATACCCTCAAAAAGATCTAATCCAACACTAAATAGATCCCAATGGATTTCAAATTCTAACTTGGAACCAAGAAGTTGATATCCATGAAGAAAATATTATTTTTGATCAAGCTGCATTGCCCTCTCATAAAGAACCTTTATCTTGTACCTCATTTAAGCCCATATAATAATATTTTAAACATGAAAAGGAAGATTAGTTGATAATGTGGGTGATTAAGTTACAAATGATAACAAATTTCAAGATGAAAATGAAAATCATGAGGTGTTTGTTGAAGGAAATGAAGTTTTTGTATCCCTAAAGAAACTTTTCTCCCTCTAAGAGTTATTTAAAATGTCTCCTTCCATATCCATGCCCATTCATTATCCCTCCATCATTCCTCCTACTCCCTCTCCAACCCATAAACCAATTCACCACCCTCTCACATTGTCCCCTCTTGAAGGAGAACCCATATTATGTAAGGCAAGCAAAGAAGATCAAGATCAAGTTATATCTGATCAAGAAGATGACATGATCATCTATGATGAAGAGATCACCATAGGGACTCCCCTTGGTAAAGACATGTGAAATTCAATATTCTTGAGTGAATAAAAAGATGTTGAATGTCATGTTATAACTATCCACAAAGAGTTTAGTCAGGACATGAAAGAAGAGGTGCTTGAGAAGGATTTACCATCTATTGAGTTAGTTGATGTTCATGTGTATGAGTAAGAGCTAAAACTTGAAAATATAAAAGAAGATGCTATTGCTACTATTATGCAACAAGATGATTTTAGGCAAATATTTTGAGGTATGTAGTGAATTTAAGGCCATTCAAAGGCCTATACTTCCTTTGGTCCAAGTTGAAGATATTATTGAGAATGCTTTACCCTTTGAAGTACAACATGATATATCCCAAAGCATCAAGCTTGTTAAAGTGGAAAATAATGAGCTTACAACTAATAAAGAGTTTCATCTCATTCAAAGTTCTATAGAAGTTAAGGAATCATGCTTGGATGAAGCATCATTGGGTCAAGTTGTAGCTAAGGAGTACCATGAGAAGATGGTTGAATTTCAAGGAGAGTTCACATTCATAGGTGACATGTTTTAAGATATCATGGTTGCATTGAAAATCATTACAAGTGTAAGTGCACAAAGTTGGGGGATAAAAAGTGGCCTAACTGTGGAGATGATTTTTTTTTAAATTTCAAAAATTTAAATTTTTGTAGATAATTTGAGATATCTGCACTCCAAATTTTAATATGGTGTAAAAATATGAAATGTAGAATTTGGATTCTAGTTTCCAAAACACTAAATTTTTTTTAAAAATGGTTAAGTATAACTAGGTAAAACATCTAAAATTTGAAGAGGAACCCCTATTTTTTCAAAAAACATAGTAGATAGATGGTCGTTATGTGCACCCTTTTTTGAGTAGAATTTAATATTATTCGAAACCCTTTGGGTAAAATTTAGATAAAATATTATATCACATCACCTATATATATACATACATATATATATTCAATGAATACTTTTTTATGAATTTTTCAATTAAATAGATCTTAAAAACTGACAAAGAAATGGATAGTTGTTCGTGCGACATGCCTAACTACCTTAAAAAATGAAAATAATTTTTTTTTAATTTGTGTAAAATTAGGTCTACTACATCACCATATAATTTGTTTTTCACTTTGATCAATGAAAGACAAATTAAATGAACATGTATAGGTATGTATGTTTATGGCATGTAGTGGCTTAAAAAAGGCATAGTTAAAAATCAACATAGTTTAAAACTTTAAATCATTCCAAAAATTATAAAAATTATATTTTTGGAAAGAGGAGAGAGTTATAATCATGATGGTATCAAGTTTTTGAATTTTCAAATTTAAATTATTAGTGTATTTGGAAATCAAAGTTGAAATTTGTTGTTTATTTTCATACCTTTCAAAACTCAGTTGTACATTGATAATCCAAGCCTTTGGCTAAAAAATCCAAGCCATTCCCAATCCAAAAGGAATGGGAATTGAATTAAAATTAAAATTCCATGATCATGTTAATGTATAACATATTCACATTAATGTATAACACAATCATGTTAATAGATAATGTGATCATGTTATTGTAAAATAAAAACATGATTGTGTTACTATTATTTTGCACATTTAAAAAAATGGAGTGAATGTTGGTTAATAGGTAATGTAATCTCACTATTAATAATGAGATCACATTATTGATAATGTGATCATGATCTTATTATTTTACACATAAAAGCATGTGGGAGTTTCACCTGAAGGCAACTCTGGCTAGAAGCTTATATTTACTACTCTAAATGTTAAGTATAAGTTGTTACATTTATTTTCTTATACTTTAAATTTATTTTAGTAAATATAATAAATTAGGGTCACTCAACATCTAATAGATTTGGTCTCATAGTTTCACACCTTACAATGTGGAAAATATTTTTTCAAAATCCAATCAAGTCAGTACTTAGGAATTTTTAGGGTCTAAGTATTAAACCTAGGGATTTCAAAACATAATTTTTTCAATTGATGTCTATTTGTGGTAAAAATATAGTCATTTTTTATGTTTTTTTGTTTTATAGATTTATTATTGGCATTTTTAAGAGTCTTAGTTTTGTCAAAATTGAAGTTTTCAAACCACTCACTTTTAAATTAATGCAAAGTGGTGTGATTGGGGTAGCATAGGTCAGATTGATGACCTGCACACATCAAATTCCCACTTTGTGTTAATTTAACTTATTTATCATCCCTCCCTCATCCCTAATCTCTTACTACTCATGCCTCATCACCCCTAATCACTCTCATCATTCTTCATTGTCCCTAATCACTCCCTCATTAAACCTCACTCTCCCTAGTCATCTCTAATCAATCTTTCATCATCCCTTTGTCATTGATCCTGACTATCCCTCATCATTCATAATCACTCCCTTTTCATCCCTCATCATCATTAATCATCCATAATAGATTAGGGTCACTCAAAATTTGATAGAGTTGGTCTCACAATTGCATGTATTATGACATGGAAAATAATTTTTCAAAATCTAATCTGGTTAATACTTAGACATTTTTGACATTTAGGTATTAAAGCTAAGGATTATAGTAAATAAATTTTGTAATTAATGTTTATTTTTGGTAAAAATATAGTCATTTTTTAAGTTTTTATGCCTTCCAAATTGATTCTTGGCATTTATAAGAGTCCTAGGTTTGTCAAAATTGAGGTTTGAAAACTACTCACTTTGAACTTGATCCAAAATGGTGTGATTGGGGTAGTTTAGGTCATATTAATGATTTGCACACATCAAACAACCATTTTGTGTTAGTTTCAATTGTTCATCATCCCTCCATCCTTGATCACTTCCTACTCATCCTTCATTACCCCTAATCACTCTTTCATTATTCCTCATTGTCCCTAATCACTCTGTTACTATCCCTTATCATCCATAATTACTCTTTTATTGGACCTAAATATCCCTCATCACCCTAATCACTCCCTAACCATAGTTCATTTTCCCTAATCAATCTTTCCTCATCACTCATCATCCCTAATCTCTTCCTCATCCCTATTCACTCCCTCTTCATCCCTAATCACTCCCTAATTGACCTTCATTATCTTTCATTATCTCTAATCACATGATATTATTATACCTCATCATCCCTAATCACTCCCTCCTCATCCCTCATAATACCTAATTAGTATGTCTTCATCCATCATCATCACTAATCACTCCCTCATTGACCCTCACCATCCCTCACCATCCCTCATCACTACATCATTGATCCTCAACATCCATCACCATCCCTAACTTCCCCCTCATCATCTAATGTAAGTATTTACTCTAAAGATATCTTTTATTCTAATCATATATTATTTAATCCATTATAATAGAAATTAACTCTTTTATAGGACTTATGTTCTCAATACCCATTTGTGATAGTCAATTTTATTATTGATTGAATTGGATGATCTTAAAAATTTATGTTCAATTAACATAAGTACTAACATAAAATGGAGTCTAAATTTCAGTTCATCAAATTATATTTGTTGTGTAGATGACTAGATGAAACTTTATTTGGTTCCACCTTTGGTAGTTTGGTTTAAAAGATAAACATTAAATTCAAATATCTTGTATAATTTTATAATTCTATGAAGATTTGAATTAGATGCAAAGTTATATATTGTTTCCAATCTTATATGATTTTAATCTTGGTCAATTTCACACATGCACTCCTTGTGCATGTACTGTGTCCCAAATATTTTATCTCTTGCATGAAAATTGAACATTTATTAATGTTATCATAAAAATATGTTTCTACAAAATGTGAAACACTATTTTAGCATGGTTTAGATATTCATCCCATGTTTTCTAAATATTAATATGTCATCAAGGTAGATTAAAAAAATGACATAGGTAAAGGGCTTGAGGATGTCATTTAACATCTTGAAATGAATGAATTCATTACGTGAGTTAACATAAAAGGCATAATGGTAAATATATGTATGACCATATGTAAAAAATTACACACCTCTAATGTTGAGATGTCACAAAGTATTGCATCTTTAAAAATTTTAACTTTGTACACCAAGTGACACTACTAGGTGATCCATTTCTCAAGGCCTGCACTAGACCATATGCTAGTGTATGGTTATGGAGGATGTATAAATTTCAAGTTCAATTTTTGAAAATATGCTTTAGGAGATTAAATTCTTCTAACTTCCATTGGAAATGATGAAGTGTATTGGCTCGCTATTGATCTACATTTATTAATGAAACAATATTTTTAATTCATATAATTTCTTGTCAGGGGAAGTAGAGATATTTTTAGTACTAATGATATCATTGGGTTCATAATATATTAACTACTTACCTTTTTATAATGCTAGATAACTTCTACCCACTTCTCGAGATGTGCAAGTAGAGAGCTCATATTGTGACACTCTTCATTGGATTAAATATTGAATTTATGAATTAATCACCACTTTCTAATCTTGGACTACTTATTCTAATCATTTGAAAGTTATTTTCTACTCTCTGGTATGATGACTAAATTAATAGACATACAAATAGAAGGCCTTCAATGTAATTATTCACATCATAAAATGTCCTAATATGGAAATAAATTGATTGGTTTTAGGAAATCACATATCTTGGTGATCCTCATGTATTTACTACCTATTATTGGTGCTATGGTGATTTTAATTGCTTCTCTTTTCTGGAAAATTTTCAATTATGAATTACATAATTTATAATAGGCCCATATTTTACAATAGGTGTTAAATATTTATGTTTCAAATTTTCCTCCACATCATTTTGATCATTATGTCTTATATTTTATTCTAGCACTCAGATCTCCACTTGTAACTCTTAACCTTGTTAAACCCCAATAAAATACCACCATCAAGGTATTGGATGGAGTGATTAAGGATGAGGAGGGATGAGGAGGAATTGATTAGAGATGATTAGGGAGTCAATAGGGATGATGAGGGATGGTGAGGGTCAATGAGGGAGTGATTAGGGAGGATGAGGGAGTGATTAAGGATTATGAGGGATGGTGAGGTTTAATGAGGGAGTGATTAAAAGTGATGAGGGATGATGAATGAGTGATTAAAGATAATGAGGTATGATGAAGTAGTGATTAGGGATAATGAGGGATGGTAAAGATCAATTAGAGAGTGATTAGGGATGATTAGGGAATGATTATAAATGATGAAGAATGCTGAGGGTTAATAAATTAGTGATTAGGGATGATGAGTGATAAGGAGGGAGTGATTAGGGATGATGAAGTAGTGATTAGGTATGGTAAGAGCCAATGAGGGAGTGATTAGGGATGGTGAGATCCAATCAGGGATGATGAAGGATGAGGAGGTAATGATTAAGGATGATGAAGTGGTGATAAGGGATGGTGAGAGCCAATGAGGGAGTGATTAGGGATGATGATAGCATGTTTAAAGATGATGAGGGATGGTGAGGGTCAATGAGGGAGTGATGAGGGATGAGGAGTGAATTATTAGGGAAGATGAGGGATAGTGAGGTTTAATGAAGGAGTAATTAGGGATGATGAGGGAGTGATTGGAGATGACTATGGATAGTAAGGTTCAATTAGGGAGTTATTAAGGACAATTAAGAATGATGAGAGAGTGATTAGGGGTGATGAGGCATGAATAAGAAGTGATCAGGGATGAGGGAGGGATGATGAATAAGTGAAATTAACACAAAGTGGTCATTTGATGTGTGTAGGTCATCAATGTGACCTTTGCTACCCCAATCACACCATTTTGCATCAATTTCAAAGTGAGTGGTTTTAAAACTTCAATTTTGGAAAACCTAAGACTCCTAAAAATGTTAGGAATTAATTTAAAAGGCACAAAAACCTAAAAAATGACTATATGTTTACCTAAAATGGACATCAATTACAAAAAATAATGTCCTAAAATACCTAATTTAATACTTAGACCCTAAAAATGCCTAAATACTGACTTGATTGGATTTTAAAAAACTATTTTCCACATTGTAAGGTGTGTAACTGTGAGACCAACTATATTAGTTGTTGAGGGACCCTAATTTCCTATATTTACTAAAACAAATTTAAATTATAAGAAAATAAATCTAACAATATAAATGTAAACTTATATTTAACATTTAGAGTAGTTAATAAAAGCTTCTAGCCAAAGTTACCTTCATGTGCAACTCCCACATGATTTTATGTGTAAAATAATAAGAATGCAATCATGTTATCAATAATGTGACTGCATTATCTATTAATGAACATTCACTCCATTTTTTTAAATGTGCAAAATAATATTAATGTGATCTCATTTTTGTTTTACAATAATGTGATCACATTATACTTTAATGTGATTACGTTATACATTAACATAATCACATTATGACTCAGTAATTACCATGCCATAATTTAAATAGTTTTATCACATTAATTAAATAATAATATTGAAATATTTATTAATGTGATAACATTATGTAAAATGTCCATGGAATTGTATCCCAACTTCATGTCCTTACCCCTAAAAAGAGTGGCAATCATGAAGGAATTGGAGACACAAATACCAAAGCTCAAAGGGAAACATGCTTAATGTATTCCTTCACTTAATGGAGAAAATAATGGTTCAATATTCCCCTTTTATCCAAGAGTAATATTTATATTTAGGTTATTTTTCACATAACTTAGTTTGTTTGAGTTGGTTTGTGTTTTCCCTAAGTGTACATGAGACACAAGTGTGTTTGCTTTCATATCTTGTCTTGTGTGTTTATTTACCTTTTGTTTGGTGTGGTTTTGAGGTCTTTTAAAAGGTATTTAAATGTCAAATGTGATGTATAGGTTACTCCATTTACCAAGGATAGGATAAGGCAAATAGTCCTTAGCATAACAAGCTTGCCACCCCTTGGAAATCACCAAAAATATTCACCAAATTTGACCCTTGGTCAAATTTAGTCAACCCCCTATATATTAAAAATTTATATAGGGTATTTATAAGTCTTAAAATGTGTAACATGGTCATTTTTTAGGTCACATTATATAATTCATCTTTTCCATAGGTGTCCTTGCCTTAATATTCATGTATGTCACATTTTTGGTCATTCTAGGTGACTTATATAGTTTTCCAATTAGGATAGATGTGTCAAAGTTTTATCTAACATCCAAGGTATTATTTTAGTTCTATGAAACTATTATATAATTTACATGATGTAGGTTTAATTTTCATCCAAGAAGACTAATCAATTTTAAGTGGTTTTAACCAGTTGTATGGATAAGGACAACCACTTGGCATATGGGAAGGCTTCAAGAAGATATCTATAGGCCCCCACAAGTATTTTTTAAGATTAAAAATATTCATAAATTTCAAACTTGGATAAAATTTGTATATCTTTCTTATCACTCTCTTGGATAAGGTCAAATAAATTAATCAACTTATAGCTGGTATGTACAGGAGATGCCAGAGTTAAGATGAATGCACTTAGTAGATGAAAGTAATATATTTGTAATTAATTTTCATGAAAATGGTTTTTATATTGGTGAATTTTTCTTCATCAATAATCACTAATATTATTATCACCTCCAAGTTGACTACACATTCCCAATACTTTTAGGTTTTCTTATTTGTTGCATAGGTCTGACATTTCCAAATGGTGTGTATGTTTTGTTAAAGCATATTATTCATCTTCATGTTGTTTTAAAATTGGTTTTCAAATATTTTCATGGAAGGTAGGAAAGAGCATTTCCTTTTTTTTTAAATGAATATCATATTAGTTTACAAAACATGTTTCATAGTTACAGAGTTGTCCTTGTGTAAGTGTATTCAAATCAAAGTAATGTACCTATGTTTAACCTATCAAAATATGGAAGCTAGTTTATCCATGCAAGGTTATTATTGAGAGACCTCAAGGTTAGTGGAGATGGTCTCCAATAAAATGAATAAATACTGATCATAACTCCAAGATGCACAAACATTTATAGTCATCTATAAACATGTAAAGATAATGAAGGACCATCAAAAACCTAGGACACATGTTTATTCAATTTCATGACTTGAATGAGTTTCTCAAGTCATAAAGGGTTCAAGGTGTCTATCTTAGAGCCATTGAATAGCCTGTAGTCAATCAAAGATTGAAAATTTACTTAATGGGACTGGTTATCTTAACTTCTCTAAATGAGATTTTGATCATATAATGAGGCATCTATTGCTGATAGTTGATGAAGTTTGAGGTGGACTAATGTCTTCATTATTTTAGCATAGGCATAGTGTTAATTAATTGAACACAAATAAAATGTTTCTAGGTCAAGATAAGATAATGGTTAAATGGTTTCAATTAAATCTAGTTTATATTTAAGATACTTAATGAAACATAGTGCCACAATACCAAAATGAACTTGAAACAATACAAATAACACCTAGTGCATTGAGGTCTAGGTAACTACAAGTCTCAAGTAAAAAATAAATTATTTACTCAAACACATAAATTTCTTCACCTATAGGAAGGTTTCATATCCCCAAACAACATTTATAGTCTAACTACAGACACATTGTGTGTTGATGGTGGTGGATGAGAGTATAGTCTCAAGGTAATATTGAATATGTGAATATTTGAAATGATATCCAATTAATTTATAGGAAAAAAAATCATGAAATTAAAATTCTCAAATAGGAATCAACACCTACATGAATCCTTTATATTCTATAAAGAGCACCTACAGTTTGACATACCCTGTAGACTAGTCTAAGCCAAGGCAAGATGCAAGTTGATTAGTAGAGGTATATATTGAAGATGATAAAATATATATTAATACCATAGTGAAAAAATTCCCATATTACTATTATATATAACTAAAAAATGTAAAATTTGATCAAACAGGGTCTTGAACCCCAACCTATAGTCAACTAAAACCTTGCCTATAGTCACAGTCATAAAAGCTTCTCTTGAGGGATTTGAGGTGTTGAGACTTATAGAGATGTAATAAGGACTTAAAAAAAATTTCGTATGGTATTATTGATGTAATAAATATATATTAATCATTATTTAACTTATATGAGTAGGGTAAGTCCCCTTTGTTCTCTCTCAGAAAGAGGGCACGCTAATAGCAAGCTAACCTAGAGACTATGATACATGAATTTTGAAAAAATAATGGGGAGAGTATAGGAAATTTTTATAATGATGTGTATATTTTAATTGAAGGTTAATAGAGATGGAAAAGTCCCTACAACCAGTACCAACCTTTAGTGGTGGTCATATACACAATAATGTAGTATAGGCCTAATAGGCCAGGAACTAGGCTTAAACCCTCAGGGCCTCTAACCTACTCAAAATGATCATATGAAATTTTAAAACTATATTAGAAACTTTTCATGGGATTATAGGAATGACATGAATGATTGGTTTTTAGTGAGTTACATAAAATTGGTGATTCAAGCCCATTTGAATTTTAGACGTACTCAAAACGTAGTCAAAATCTCGATAGGACATTTTCTTATGCTCACATCTATATAGATAGTGTGCATGGTGCCTCAAAGAGTTGGGGATAGTTAATTGGGGTCCTTATCTTATCCTAAGTGGATTTTTTTTGTATTTTTAACATTTATTTTTTATGAACCATTATTAACAGTCCAAGAGACCTAAAACCCTCTTAGAACCCTTGTGCAAACTCGATGGAAAAGATATAGAAATTTATGCATCCAAAATGGGAAATATAGCTAGGAAGTTTATTTATAATTGTTTATAACTCTCCGATTCCCCTTTAAAATCAATTCATCCATACTATCACTTGTATGGACATGCCTAATTCTAAGTTTTTTACAAGATTTAAGTTTTTATATAGGTGTATAAGAGAATTAATGAATTAAGACCATAAAGGGAGGTCTTTAGGGACTTATTTCAACTAGTAATTCTAATATCTCACCATATTAAAGCATAAAAATACATATATTATATCATTCATCACATGTAATTTTGAAAAACATAGTGAGGAAATGAAGTGGCTACCTAAGTGTGATATGAGAAGTATGGTTTGAGTTTTCCATTAAGGTCTATGATATAATAGAGGATAAATATGATTTAAATATATTTTATAATACCTCTATAACACATCACCATGATCAAATTCAAGTCACTTAGGTGATAAGTGTGAAGACAAACCTAAAAGGCTAGTGAGTAGTTGTAAGTAAGTGAACAATAAGTGTAACAAATAAGGCTATCAATTAAATGAATAGATGACTGTGATTTATCTCATTTCCATATTCTAATGTTATATCATATGTGGAAACACCTTACATAGTAATTTTCAATCAATCTAATGACTCTTCATCACCAAAAGGCAATGTTGTCACCAAATTTTGCACCCTAGAAAAGGTTGTTCATGCCTACTCTAAAATTTTGGTAACATTGGAATAATTATAGGTATTTGGGTTACCTATAGAATACTTATAAATTTAGGTTTAAGGGATAGCTCCTTAGATTTATATTTAAGTGCTTATCACCTATACTAACTGATTGCTTATATTAAAAGGGATAGAAGTTTGCATGAAATTAAATTAATCTAAGGGGGTGATACATGATGAAATTTTACCCAAGATCATCATACTATTTTCAATAATAAATAAGACCTAAAACACTATATTCAAAGTCCTAATATGTTCTAACATTAGTATTTCAATTTAGAGGTAAAATGGCTAGTACTTATAGAATGTGAGAGAGGGGAGAGAGAAGTGGAGCTCAAGGGTTACAATGAAACTTGTCAAGGAATGATAATTAATTATATTATAGATGTGTAGAGTATGAAATGAACCATGAAATATACCTTTGGACAAATTTCCCTTCTAATCATTAAAAATCATCAAAAATGGCATAGGACCCTTCAACTGGCTTCTTTGAAACTATTTTCATCATTGGCTTCTCTTGAGTGCTCCACATTAGACTAAGAATAATTTACACATGTGAACTATGATGGGAGGGTTAAGAACAAGCTCCAATATGAATTTGAGGTGTTATTAATCATCAATATTATTTTGGACAAGTGTTCAGACTATTTGTAGTCACTATCATCCTTATTTCAGGCATATCTTCACATTTGGCACCAAAATGCTTATTAGTTGTTCAATATAATCTATAAAATGGATGGTATGAAACCTTTAAAGAGTAATTATGTCCCTAAAACCATTAGGATGACCTTAAAATTCCTCTCAATTTAAGTTATCACCTTCTCACTTCCTGATCACCTTCCATTCACTATGCCAGTTTGTACTACCTAAAGTGAAGGTGCTTGTAGAGATACCTATGTGATTCACTAAAGTAATAAATTAGCATTTGGGGGTTATATTAGGTCATATTTGACCTCTAAAATTGATCCTTATCCTTTAAAACTCCTATGTACCTATAAAACACCAAAATCTATCAAGAAAACTAGTTTTATACCCTATTTGTACAAATAGGGTAGGAGCCAACTTGATTGGAAGGATCCTGGGGAAGTCTTATGAAATTACAAATAAATTTACAATTAAAAAAAAATCATTTATATTTATTTTATTCTTTATTTTTCCCATCAGGTCATTAGCAAGGGTTTTGGAGGGGTTTGAGTGGTTTTAGCCCTTAGGGATTGTTGATGAATGTTTGAAGTTAAATCCTCAAACAAATTCCACTAGAACCTTGTTTAGGACCCCTTAAATATATCATAAATCATTAGGTCCCCATGATAGGCATATGTATAGATATGAGCTTCCAAACTTAGCCTCTTGAGATCTTTCCTATGTTCTTTGCACCTTGGGTTGTTCTTAAGCCAATAAAATGTTTTTTCATGACTTTCTCTACAAAATAAAGGTTTAAAATCACCTTATAACTCCCCATGAAGGTCTTAAAATTATTTTCAAGGTTCATCTAGCTCTATAAATTATATTAACCCTCCAATTGGGCTTTAGCCCTAGTTAAAGCCTAATAGACTTGACTATACCTTTGTGGGTTGAGGTTACCATGTCTAGACTCTATCACATTTGAGGCCTTTTTCATTTCTATTCATGTTAAATACAACTTACCAAACCATTTTCCCATGTTTTTAATAGCTTCCAACTCACCTTATTTCCTTTTTTATGACAAACCTACAAAGTATGGCTCTCTAGGAATGCCCTCTATCTGAGATAAAATAGAGGAAGATTCCCCTATTGTCCCAGATGAGGTGATTATATGGGGGGATCAAGTAGGTATTTATGACATTTTTTAATGATTTGTATATCTAGGTCATATCAAAAGGTCATTCAATTCTTCAAACACCCCAAGGCATGCTTTTCAAGCTCATTGACTGTATATCAGGCTAGTGTCCTGACTGTAGGTTATGTGTTGAACTCTTTTGACATGATTCCATATTTCCATGTGATGATAATACAATGAGATGGTATTTATAAATTGTGAATTTTTTCTTAAAACACATTCATCATCCCAACCATTGACAAATTCTTTAATGTGTACCTTCCAATTTTACAAGCTTAGTTTACAAGTTATGTAAGTATGTTGTTTACCCAAAAAATGGCATTTTTATAGGTATATACTATAATATTAGGCCTTGTGAATTATCTTAAGACCTTATTGGATTCCTTGTATTTCATATCATAGTTTAACCTATCTATATTATTCTTTAAGTGAGACTAACACACCCACTATTTAGTCCAACTTGTATTGTCACCCTACAGTCAACCTGTGGGTGTCTATTCTAAGAGAAAAAGAGGTCATGTAGGTTGTGATATGGGTTCAGACCCCATATTTCAACTCTTATCAGTGTTATTTAAACCATTAGTGCCACTTAAATCCTAAATAAGTAGTTTTATGTAGAGTTATGCCTCCATCAGGTCTTATATCACTAGAAAGCCATTTGGGGTTCAAAATCTTATAGATAAAATTGAGGAACTATAGTGAAATATTGCATGAGTTGGGTGATATCCATCATCATATATATTTGTCCAAATATACAAATTTTCATTTCAAAGCATAGCCCCTATGATAGGGCTCCATGATGGAAATGTTTAGACCTACCAAGACCTCATATATTTCACTATGGAAGGATTGAAAGAAGGGTGAAAACCCTGTGTTTCAGAGAAATTTTGCTTATATTATTTGGAAGGAAGAGAAAAAAAACTCAATAAAGGTATGGTTAGTATAAATTGATATGTGGTGCACATATATTATCTAGACGATTGTAGATAGTCCTCTTTAGCCTGGGAGGAATGACCTACAAATAATAAATGGTTTGATTAGCTATATAGTAGGGTGGATTAATTAGAAAGATAGATCCAAGAAGCATGATATTCATTGGAGGCTATCAATAAAAACTTTTAAACAATAAAGTTCTAAAATTTAAAGATAAAGTACTTGTATATATCATAGAAGATGCTAAAATGAAATATAAGAAATGCTCGATAAATGAATAGGTGAATTTGACTAATTAAAGCAATAAATAGATTGATATTAATACCAAATGAATCAGGTATTGTTCAAAAAATAGGGAAGGGTTATGTGATTAAGAAAAAGGTCTAAGATTGGGATTTGGTTGAAGTCTAGTGGGTAACGATAGCTTGCTATTTGTCTATCACATAGTGACCATTGGTGGTTAGGGTGACCACTGATGGTCAGGGTAATTATTGATAGATGGGATAGACCATCAATGATTAGGGTGACCATTTATGGTTACTGTAGTTTTGGTGTAGTTCAATAAAGTGATCTAGTAAGGTTACAGAATGGAAATATGGAAAGTGAATTTGGGCTACGTTGGTCATGAAGCAGTAACAAAATAAATAATTGGTGAAAATAGATACCTAGCTTGTTGGTTGTTGATTTGAGGGAGGGTCAAAGGATCTATTGGTGAAACTTAGAGAAATTTTGGTAGAGTAATAATACTTGGCTATTGGCTAATGAGTGATAGCACTTCGGATCTCTATTGCACTTGTTAGTTCATTGGTTTGAATGAAGAACACCTATAAAATGAAGTGTTTATGCAAGAGGCTCTAGCTCTAAATGTGGATGATTGATCTATTTTGGATCCTCTTTTCACCTCCTCCTCTATTTATATATGAAGGAAGGAGAGGTGCAATAATAGGTTAACAAGAGATTCAACAAGCAGTTCAAATTTAGCTTTCACATGCATTGGCTTACACATGAATTAGATGAGATAAACATAAAAAAGCAAGCTATAATTGACTAGAGTTTGATTATTTAGGTGGTGAGAACCTGACCATTGGAAGTCAATATTAACTGTTAATGGTTAGGGTGATCATCAATAATCGAGGTTCAAAGGTCAAGTTTGGTCAAGGTGGGTTAGTGAGCTAGTTTAGCTAGTCAACTAACTAGACTCATATTTGTGGTCAAAGGGTTGGGGGATAGTCCCTAGGGGTTCTTGAGGTAGTATAGGGGTGTTTCAACATCTAGAACCATTATATATTATATTATAGTGTCTACATTTTAATTTTTTGTTATGCAATTTATATCAGTAAGATACAAAACAAAAATGGATTGCAAGTCGAAGGTTTGGTTGCCCTGAGCATGAAAAGAGGTGTCCCCCCTGAAACTAAGAATCAATGAGGTGAAACATAATTAGGTGTAGGTTTGATAATTTGGTAAATGAGTGATAGATTGAGTGGTAGGGTAGGCATGAAAGCATAAACACATGTATAAAGTGCAACTAATAGTGATAGTTGAGATCATGCCAGGAATAGGTCCCCATGGTTAGAAAAAATAAGGTTAGTACTATAATAATAAGTGATAAATAGAACATCTGACCATATGTGATAGTTCAGCTACACTAGTAAACTCAAGTCTCCTAGATAAGGTCAGTGTTTTCATGGGTATCCAAGGTAGGAAGTACTCTCATGAAGACACAAATTGGTTAGGTATGCACAAGGAAGCACAAGGTCAAAAATACCAAGGCAAAGTCATCATAAAACATGTGCTAGGTTTGGTCTAAAATGGAAAAGTGTGAGTTTTTGACATGGGTTGTAGTTGTGTTTATCAGAGAAGTTAATCTCATGTGGTTCAGTAGTAGGTGAAAATTTAATTGAAAAAAATTATGGGCAGGAAGGAAAACCCTAAAAGGGAAAAGACAAAAGACCATTAGGGGTTTTATTTCTTCATTATTAATTCAAACCTATGGTGATTGGCATCTTGGCATTTGGAAACCAATAGAAGTAGTGATGGTTAGCTAGTGGTTGAGTGAATTGACTTAAGGCTGATCAAGAGATCAAAGATGCAGAGGTGATAAGGTAGAGCATGAGGACAAGCAGTGGTTCTAAGGGTTCTTCCTCAATGACATTTAAGGAATGAGGTAGGTATTGTGGTGAATTGGTAGATTAGGTTTCAATTTGTGGATTTAAATGTTTTGTTATCAAGTAGGTTGTGTGCTTACTATTGGTGTGGGTGGGTTTTACCTATGACTAGGTTTTGGGTAGTAGTTTTTTTTTTGGAGTCAGAATGATAGGTTAGATGCAAATTTGTAGTGGTAAGGTAGATCGGGGAGGATAGGGTTAGGTGTAGGTTGGCTCATGAGAGCTATGGTGAGGGTAGGTGAGTGTTATGGAAAGGTAAGGTGTGTTTGATTATTGATGGTCATGTGATAGTGACTATCAATGGTCATTCTAAGATATTACCATTCACTATTGACTATTGACAATCAAGGATTGACCATCAACAATTGATACTCAACCGTTGATAGGCCACATAGTGTTGACCATTAACCATCAGTATCTAACTATCAGTGGTTAAATATAAGAATAGTCGACCATCGATGATTGGTAGTTATAAGGATAAGATTAAAAGTCTTGGTAAAGTTTTGATAATTAAGGTCATGGGTTGAAATTTGGTGATTGTTTAAGGTTTAAGGTGAATGTTATAACTAGTTAAGGTCAAGGGTAATATTTCTAGTTGATAGGTAATGGTTAATATTAGGTGTTAGGGGTAGAAGTTATGTTTGGTCAAATTTTTTAGGGTGAAGGGTTTAAGTGTAGCCTAATGGTTGATAGTAGATGTTTGCATTCAGGTAAAGGTGTAGGTAATAGTTAAGATGAGATAGGTAAATGGGAAGGATGAAGACATTGACAAGGTAGAGTAGGTGGATTTGATTTGTGAGTCATGGTTATGGGTAGAATGAGGTAAATGTCATAAAGTAATTAGGAGTTAGGGGTAATAGGTAGAGTTCATAGGCAAAAATAGTATAGGTAACTAAGTTTGTTTGCTATCAAACCTTATAGGCATGAGAGAGGATTTAAATGAGAGACAAAATGTCCTAGATTTTTTATGAGATTCATTGAGGTATGATTTTTGATGACTAGGCACACATAGAGGATGTGGGCCTCAGTGGTATGATGCATTACCATCATGTACCTTAGGATGTAGTGATGTTAGTGGCACTCATTGAGAGATGGGATCCTACCACTAATACCTTTTTTATACCTAAATGGGAGATGACCATCTTGCTTGAGGACATCCATAGGATCATGTAGCTACCATTTATGGAGAGATGATTTACCACATTGAGGAGGTGTGGGATGAGATTATGGAACTTCTATATGGAGATGACATTGATTTTACAAGGTGGCATTCTACGGGATTCCACTACATGTTATTGTATTAGATGGATAGTGATACAAGGAGGCTATTCATGATGATGATATTGGTAAAGTGCTATGTGTTTCCTGATTCTAATAGTGGGAGGTTCCATTAATTATTTTTGGGGGTGCTCATGGATATGTTTTTTGGTTGCATAGTGTTTGCATGGGCACCTATGTTGTTAGTTTAAATTTATTGAGAGTTGTGGGGCTTCCATACCCATCAAAGATATGGGATTAGTGTTAGCTTCATCCTCCATTGTTGGTCCTATAAACACATCTAGGTGCTAAGACTAATGGGGATACTATGGGAAGGATATGCTCAAATGGGTTTATGATTTGGATAAATGTGGTGGAGGAGTGATTATGCACTCTCAGGACTAGGGGGAGGGTCACATGACATTGACTAGTTCAAAGGCCAGCTAGATGCCTTAGTCATTAGAGACATGATTTGGAGACCATATGTTAGGTTTCTAGGGTGTGAAAATTATAGAAGACATACTCTATCCCTATATAGATATAGATGGATATATGATAGATGAGATGGTGAGATAGAGATGATACCATTTAATAGGGTATGCTGATAGTTTAGCTTAGTACATGTTATCCCTGAGGTGTTCTTGAGGTATATGAGGGAAGATGCAAAGTTCTTAGTTCTCGATCCATAACCAATGCATGATTTTATTGACCACAAGGATCTATTAGTGAGGATTAAGATAGATGATGTAGGTTTCATAGATGGGTATCTTGTATGGTACCAAGTACTCTATACCATAACTAATATCAGTCCTGAGGATGTGGGTCAATAGGATATGGATGTTGATGCTAAAGGAGATGGATAATAGGTTTAGATGCTAGGGGTTTATCTAGATGTATAGGCATTGATTATGTATAGGGATCAGACACAAGTAGCTTTAGCCACTACATAGGCATCCTTGGCAGTGGCACAGGCATCACTGATAGTAGTGTAAGATCAGTTGGCCATCATTATAGGGAGAGAGACCAAGATAGGCCTTAGATAGCCATGGTGATGTAGGAGAGATATTATTTTTGATAGGTAGGGGGTGGAGTACCAGAAGCTATAAGACTGATAGGGATGATTCCTATGTAGAGATACGTAGTGACTATGGAGGAGCTATGGTACTATGAGGTCTTGGTATTTAGGCATTATCTAGATGAACCCTAAGGGGTGAGTATAGGGCTGAGATTGTAGGTGGTGCTAGCATGATGACACCAAGTTAGTGGGACACATTTGTGGGAGAACATATAGGTGCAAGATGGTAGGCTCTAGGAAACAGTGGTGCCCTAGGATCTTAGAGTTGTGATGAGACATTTATATTTTTATATATATGATTTTTGATACTGACCTACAAGTTGATGCAACAAGATGTATATTTTGAGAGAGATATGTATATTTTTGTATACAAGATGATGATTATGTGATTATAGACTCATGATTTATAGATATGATCTTTGCATATGGATTGTGGTTCATGGTTATGATATTCATGTTGATTATTTTTTATTATGGTTATGCTCATGATGATGTAGATGTGGACTCACCTAGCTAGGCATGTGATTATATGTTTCTTTAATTTATTTTCATAATGATGATAATGTGATGTTGTTTATTAATATGATCACATTTATGACATTTATGATTATGGTTCTTGATGCTCATTATTCATGGATGATTTTTGCTATGATGTTGACATGACGATATTGTTATGGATTTTGATGCTGAAATTTAATGAGTATATGATTCCCTTTTTAGATTTAGACATGTGGTGAATATGGTTTATTGTGATTATGATCATGGATGATTTATGTTATGATGATATTGTTATTGATTTTTATGATGATATTATGTAATCTGGTTATGATTATGCTCATTTGTTTAAATTAAAGTTAAACACATAAAGTAAGTTAAATAACAAAACTAGAGGTGAAAAAGAGAAGATAATCAAGAGATAAATATCTAAGTGTATATATCAACTAGTATGAGAGGATAAAGACAGGGCATGATGCTTCTTCTTTGTCAAGGATGAAAATAAATTGAATGTGGATTAGCTTAAGGAACATAATCCCTTTGAATGCTTTGTATTAGAATTCATTAGTTGGTTAAAAAGTTGTCTTGATCACATAATGTCAAGTAAGCTCAAAATCCCTTGATTATAGTGTATAAAGGGGAGGAGGATGAAAATGGAACCATCTTGGGAGACTAGTTTGCCTCTTCTATAGGTCACCAAAGAGATAGTATAAACAAGTCAATGTCATATGAGGTGTATACTAATTGATGTGGGAAGTCTACTTATGAAATTCGATTACGACTTCCAAATTATTTTTATTTTATTTGATTTTGATAATAGGTCCTTTTCTATGTTGTTTCTTAGGAAGCTTGGGAGAATTTGATCAATGCGAGAAGCTTCCCTAAAATTTCTATGCTTTTACAAATGCTTTACTCAACCATCCTTTAAGGGAGTGGTCTATATTCTGTGTGATTTATGCAAGTATTTTTGATAATTGTCCTTTAAGGGAGTAGTTTATCTTATATTGAGCAATTTGGATATGTTTTTGGTAGCTATCCTTTAAGGGAGTAGTCTACGAATGCTAGGAATAACCAATGTGGGTTCTTTTGATTTTCTTTTGATTTTTGATTTTGATGTTATGGAATTGCTTATATAGGCTTAAAGGGTCACCTTTTATGAAGGCAAAAATAAGAACACAAGAAGGTTGATTAGGTGTGAAAGAGGTTTAGGTGAAAACGATCATGGGAATTCATCCTAGGAAAGGGGCAAAAACTACCATGAGAATCATGCCATGGGTAGAGCCATGGTACCCTTTATTTAAGACTAGGCTATGATTGTGATAGATAATCACATGATTTAACTTTAATTGGTTATCCCTAAAACAAGGAGATGGATGGGGTTTGAAATCAAGGGATGAGTTTAAGTTGGACAAAAGGTGAGTTTTTTCCTATTTTAACAAAAGAAAGGATGTAGATACGAAGCATTAAGAGGATAAAATTATGGGTTACCTTCAAGATAGGATAGCTGATAAGCTCTTGATCTATACTTGTGTATTATGATATAAGGTTTGAGCCAATTGAAAGAAAACTTACCATACTTAATTTTCTCCATATTGGTGACATGTTGATTTTCATTGAGTATGAGGTCTTTGATATTGAATTATCATACTTTAAGGTGTTTTTTATAAGCATGTTTGTCTCGCTCTTATTAGACATGAAGATGGGTGAGTGATTTTAAATGATGCTCATAAAGTAGATCAAGTTAGGCTAAACATTCTTGATGATAATCACTATCAGACATGAGATCTTACAAGGATAGGTGAAGAGAGGGAATTTGGAATTCAAGAGGCAAGATGACCTAGACTCCAAAAACTAGAAAGAAAGGGGTAGCACTCATAGGGGTTCAAATTCTAGTAGGATATGCCCATAAGGCAAAGGGGATGTGTAAATGCCAATTTTAACTAGATGTATTAACCATTTTAGTTTGCATGTTGTTGATATTTTTGTTAGAGGCTTCTACCTATCTATTTGCTTGAGGATGATAAGGCAATGAGAAACTTAGCTTGATACCAAATGCATCAAAAATACCTTGGACTTGTTTGTTTTTAAATGGTTTTCCATTATCAATGATGATTTTGTGAGGAATGCCAAAATGATAGATAATGTGATGGTTGATAAAATTAATAATATTTTTAGCTTTGGTGAAGATGAGAGGAATATCCTTGACCCATTTGGTAAAATATTCTATCATAATGATGATAGAATGGTGTTTCTATAAATAATGGGGATAATTTCACCAATAAGGTCTAGAACCCCTTGTGAGAAGGGAAAATAATTTATGGATATGCAAAGACTATGGCTACGTGCATGGTGTAAATTAGCATGTTGTTGAAATTTGACACATTTTTTTCACATAATCACAACAATCTTGGTTAAGAGTAGGCCATTAATATCCAAGATGGAGGATGAATTTAGCGATGGATAGGACACTAAAGTGTCCCCCACATATCTCATCATGCATTTCCCTGATAACATGAGAGGCCTCGTGACTATGTAGGTAGGAGAAGATGAGACCATCAAAGTTGAGTTTGGTATAACGTGAGGTACTATAGATAAATGTTCTTCAAGCATTCCTAAAAAGACTAGAAGGAATGATTTCAAGGTTAAGATAGTCAAAGGTCTATTGATACCAAAGGTCAGGTTGGGTCTCCTCCACATTAAAGATGGTGGAAGAGTCTAGTTTGACATAAGAAGGTTGGGTGAGTTTGTGGATAACAATAGATAGCTTAGAGTTAGAGGGTGTAGATGGGATCTAAGAGGTGATGAAAGCCATTATATCAAAAAACATATTCATAAATGATGGGGTGGTTTGGATATGGTAGTGTTCAAATGAAGCTAAGAGTATGTCAGCTAATTGTTTGTACTATTGAAAAACATCATTCTTGTATTGATAATAGCCATTTATTTGATTGAATACAAGTTGGGAGTCACCAAATATGTTGATCATTTTGACTCCTAAGGCTAATGCAGTTTGGAGGCCTATCACCAAGGCTTCATACTAAACCATGTTGTTGTTACATTCAAAATTTAGCTTGAAGGATAAAGGAAGAGGTTCACCATGAAGGGAAATAAGGATGATCATGGCTCCCCCAACACATTGAAACTTTGATCCATTAAAGATAATGGTTACATGATAGGTGAAGTCTACTTGGGAGAGGGTTGTGATGGACACATTAGGGAACTCAAGAGGAAGAGGTTGATTGTCTGCTAATAGTACATCAGCGAATTGGTCAGCAATGACTTGCCCTTTAATTGACTTTTATTGAATAAATTCAAGGTCAAACTCAGCTAAGAGCATGAGCCACTTGGACATACATTAGTTTTGGTATAGCTTGGAGGGTATATACTTGAGTGGATCGGTATTGGTTATGACATAGGTTTTGTGATTTAGAAGGTAATGACAAAGTTTAGTGGCCATAAAGACTAAAGATAGGAAAATCTTCTCGATATGGGTGTACCAAGTCTTATATTATACAAACATGTGACTAATGTAGTAGATAGCTTACTCTTTATGTTGTTCATCCTGATGAGTGAGCATTGCCCCTAAAGAGTGGTTAGTAGAAGAGATATAAAGGTAAAAAGGTTGATATTCCTTAGGAGTAGTGAGGATAGGAGGAGATAAATGGTACTTTTAAGTGAATCAAAGGTCTTTTGATAGTCATTATTACACTTAAAAGATACATCCTTTTTCAAAAGGTGATGGAAGGGTTGGCACTAGTTTGAGATCTCAAAGATAAAGTGATGAATGGATTGGATCTTCCCTTGCAAGCTACAAATTTGCTTGAGGTGGGTAGGAGGAGGCATGTTAAGTATTTATTTGATTTTGGTTAGATAAACTTTGATCCCTCGAAGGGACATGATGAAGCCAAGGAGCTTTCCTAATAAGACCCCAAAAATTCATTTCTTAAGGTTAAGGTGATCATGGTAATGAATGAGTCATTTTAAGATTATATTAAGGATGGCCAAATGGTATTTATGACATTTGGATTTCCCAAAAAGGTCATCAACATAGTTTTTTATGATTTTATGGATAAGGTCATAGAAGATGTAGGTCATAGCACATTATTAGTTTGCACCAGCATTTTTTAGTTTGTTAGGCATGACCCTATAGAAAAGGTTCCCCATGGGGTGATGAAGATAGTTTTGTGTTTATCTTCAAGGGTAATTAGGATTTGATTTTAACTCAAGAATCCATCCATAAGAGATAACATCTCATAGTCAGTTGTAAGATCAATAAGTTGGTCAATGCTTGGTAGAGACAATTTTCCTTTTGGGCAAGCAAGGTTAAGGTCATGAAAGTCCACAGAAATGCAAAGTCCCCCTATGGATTTGGTGATAGGTATGACATTTGAGACCCATTAGGGATAGTCAATGGGTTAAATGAAATTGGTAGATAGGAGAAATTAAAGCTCTTCTTTGTCAAGGAGGGATATACGAGGGTGTATTCACTAAAGTTTTTATCTGGCAGGCTTGGCATCATGGTTGGTGACTATGTTGTGGGTAGCGATGGAGGGGTTGATTTTAGACATGTCATTATAAGACCAAGTAAATGTTATTATATGATCCTGAAGGAAGGAGGGGAAGTCCCCAAGCTCTTGGGAATTTAGTGATTGGCCAATTTTGATAATATGTAGGTTATCTAGAGTGCCCAAGTTGATATACATGGTGGATTTGTTCAAAATGGTTGAAGTCTCAGGAGGAAGATATTAGTGGATATAAGAATCTGGTGCACCAAGATAGGTGAGAATGAAAATATCATCTTGAAAATAAATTGTATTAATGGTATGAGAGTCATCTCTTATCATCTCAAGATGGGTCAGAGGAATGGTTACATTTGCCCCATCCTTTTGATAAGTTAGGGTTTGAGGCTGATCATGTTGATGGAAAAAAATTTAGGGGGATGATGTCAGAATCCTCAACAGTTGATGGTGGAGTGGGTGGTGAGGATGGGATATGTTCACCAATGATGGTAATGGAAGGTGGGTTGGTTTGTTGTTTAGGTGGAATGAAACCAATGCCATGTTTTTCATGAGGTTTTTAGGTTTTGATTAGAAGCAACATGTTTGGCCCATTTCATACTGACCTAGACTAAATCATTTCCAAGCACACCTATAAAGGTATATCTAGGGAAAGTCTAGTTTGTCTAGATAGGAGAAGCTGGAAGTGAATGGCCAAGGTGAAAAAGAGGTGGCAAAAGTATCATGGGATTTATCAAGTCCACCATAGATGAAATTGGTTTGATAAGTTGAGGGTCTAAAAGGAATATTGGTTTCAATATTAGAATTATAGCCAGGTTGTTGGTTGAGATTCCCATACTCTTGGGGAGTAGGGAAAGCATCAAGGGTTAAAAGACAATACTCCCTCAATGAAAGATGTTGAAAGTTTAATTTCAAAGGGTCTATTATGGGGATCTATGTGGAAGGAAAAAATGAATAGGTGAAGGATTCAATGGTAGAATAAAATATATCCTCATCTATTACTGGTGAAGGTTTTTTGGATGGAAGAAGGAGAATATCGTTGGGTCGATACATCATATTGCAGGATGTGAAAGGGCTCAGGTTAGCTTGTATGGTAACAACTTGACCCTCATGCTCAAATTTGATGCACTAATATAGAGTAGATAGCACACAACCCAGGGAATGAATCCAAGGGCATATCATAAAAATTTTATATTGGAAGTCTCCTACTACATATAAGATCTCAGGTAGCATGTGGGGTCTTAGGTGAATCTGAAGGACAATAGTTCTTAAAGTCATGGTCATGGTATTATTAAATGATCACAATAAAATTGAGGTTTTTGACATGATGTTCTCAGGTAATTTGAGTTGGTTGTATGCATGGGAGAAGATAATATTGATACTAGCTCCCCCATAAATCATAACCCTCTTAATGTGGGTTTGGTTGATATAGGTGGTAATGAATAGAGGAGGATCTGGATCATCTGGATGGATAGAGGGTATTTATGAATCCTTGAAGGTAACCAAGTTGGAAAGGTAAAGAGCTCCAATAAAGGTTACTAGAGGTTATGGGTCTTTTGGTCTAACCTCTATAGATTGTAATGCCTCTATCATCACTTGGTAGTGATGTGGTGAGGTATTGATTAGTTCATACAAACTCATCTTTATTAACATTTGGTGAAGTTGTTTAAGCACTACTTGTTGGATTGATTTAGATAGATTAGAGTTATAAGGTCCCAAGATGGACACTTTGGGTTTGGTTGAAGATAAAGGCATTGGTGTTATCCAGGTAGTTGGGTGGTGAAAGAGGGATATTTCTATGGAATGGACAACTTGACTT
The DNA here is from genome assembly GCA_037957365.1 of Torreya grandis. Classification (NCBI taxonomy): domain Eukaryota; kingdom Viridiplantae; phylum Streptophyta; class Pinopsida; order Cupressales; family Taxaceae; genus Torreya; species Torreya grandis. The sequence goes on from JARHVA010001127.1 coordinate 1,929,808, forward strand.
TTCCCTTGTCCATGGGTTGAGCCTGTGATCGTGTGACCACTTGGATGGTATGGATTGGGGGAGGAATCAAGTTAGATGATTGTTTTGATTCCTTTTCACTCTAAAGTGAGAGTGGAGGAGTAGGTAGGTATTGGTCGATGGATGTTCATTCTTGGATTATTAATGGGCTCATGAAAGGATCATCTAATAATAAGTCATCCTTGTGATATAGCAGATGGGCTATCACTTTGATAGATTTGTAGTTCTCTATGTCATGCCCATGTGTCTTATGGTATGAGAATATTAGCTTGTCATTGTACCAAGATGGTTTAGGACTACGTGGGTAAAATGGTCTAATATGTGGTAAGGCTAGGCAAGATGTTTACAATAACTTGTGTAGGATGTTTGAGTAAGATTCGAGTAATGGTGGAAAAGGCATATGGGTCTTGGTTTTGTTAGTTGGGGTAGAATTCCTTTTAGGAGTGGACTTGGTGGTATAAGTTTTGGGTAAATGAGCATTTTTGGTAGATAGTTTTGGTTTTGGTAGAGAGGTTGATAGTTTGGGGTTAGAAGGTTTTGGGTTAGGTGTTCAGGAGATGAGTGGTTTGTTTATAGCCAATTGGGAGATAAGAGGTATGTTCATGGGAAACTCAATGAAAATAAGTATGGATAAAAGTAAGAGTTATGGTGTAACCAAAAGTGGTGGTTGGGTTTTGATTGGCATTATTGGTTTCCCAATTAGGGTACAAGGGTGAGGTCCCAAAATAGAGGGTAAAGTGGAGAGGGGAGGTAGAGTTTTGGTTTTTAGGTTTTTAGGTGGTTTTACATTCTTTATTAGCTTATCTTGGGGTTTTTTAAAAAGGTTTAGTAGGATTAAATCTAAATTTATTGACGGGTGAGTAATGTTATGAGTAGTAAATATGCTAAGGTTCTTCATGGATTTGGTTAGAATGATAGAATGTGATTTGGTGACTTCGAGTGAGTTTGGTTCTGATGGTGTTGCCATAGTTTGAAGGACAAAGGTGACTGGTGGTTAGGTTTTGGTGATAGTGGAAAGGGTATGTTGTTCTGATAAATAAGGTACCTATTTTTTTATAAGGAAGTCCAATCTATTTCCAAAAGGTGGCCTGATCCAGGTTAAAGACCGATATGAATTCTAAGTTTTTAACTAATCTAGAGAAAGGCTTATAGATGGGTCTACATCCCTTGGTTGTAGATTCAAAGGATAGACCTAGGGGTTGAGGGGAAGGAATGATTACCTCAATTGTTTAATGATCAAAAGGATCTAATATCTAGGAAGGTAACTCCTCAGTGGGAGATGTAGGTAAAGAGGTTTCTTCCTTAGGAGTGATTGCTAAAGGAAGAGTGGATTATTGTATGATTGAGGAAAATGATAAAGTGGGAATGGTTTCCTCCTCTGATGTGCATATCAAAGGAGAGTTTAGTGACTCTACTACCATAATAAGTAGATTAAGGGAAGAGGTAATTTAGTAAATGGTTTCCTTGACAGTGAATTCACTAAGAACCATATTGACAGTATGGGCCTCATGAGCATTATAAGATTCTATTTTGTTTTTATTATTGGTAGAAGGAGCATGGTTATGAAATGGTTGTCTAAATATGTCAAGTGATTGGTTTAGGGGTGCATTGGGTTTATCCAACACAAGTTCCCCCTTGTTAATGAGAGTTAGGACAACATTATTGAAGGTATTACACCTACTAACATCATGTCTAATGACTTGGTGGAAGTGGAACAATTCATTCTCCTTGTACCAACCCATTATAGGACGAGAGGAATCAAATTACTAAGGAGGTTTAATGTGTGGGAAGCTTTATGATATTGGATTTTAATAACTTCTCCAAGACTAAAGATTATGAATCTCCATGTGGAGTAAATGATTCTAGGTGTTGTTTAGGTTCTAGATGTTTTGATTGGAGGAATCAAAAGAGTTAGATTGTTTAACAATGGGTGGAGGAGCGGTCTTAAGAACAACTGCATTCGCGATTCCTTTGTCGTTGGAGTTAGTGTTGGTTTGGTTGTTGGGTTTGGTTAAGGAAGCCTTATTTGGTTTCAAGATAAAATTCTTGTTTCTTAATTTCAACTTCCCCTCATTAGTGGCTTTGAAATCTAGTTTTCATGCCATGGTAAAAGCCTCATCAAAGGTTCTAAAGCTTTGAACCTAGAAAGTAGAGGAGATGTGTTTGGTGCAAGCCTAGGAAAATAGTTTAATCAACTTAGGTTAGGATAGAGAGAAGAAGAGTTAGTTTATTAGACTTCTCTAATGGGCCATGAAGTCAACAATGGATTCATCATAAAATTGTTGAATGGAGTAGAATTCAATGATGGAGACTTTCTTAGAGATGTTTATGTAAAAGTGATCTAAGAAAATTTGAGCTAGTTAGGAAAAAGAAAAGAGGGAGTGATTTGTAATAGCATTGTACCAATCTAGTGTTAGACCTGATAGAGACATTGGGAAGGTATGAAGGAGAGCATCATCATAGGAAATCATATAGCATGAATGACTAAACTCTCTCAGGTGTTGTTGAGGGTCCTCCTTTCTCTAAAACTTTGAGAATTTTGAAAGTTCCCATTAAGGAAGATATGGTTGAATGGGGATTGATGGGTGAATTGGTTCATTACAAATTTGGTCATATGATAAAATATTATGAGCTCCAAAAATGGATGATTTTAAAGTAGTCATTTTATCCATCAACATATTGACAAGATCAGTTTGGGGTTATGTACCCTTGTAGTTGTAAGGCAAGTTATATTGGGTTTGGGTAGGCATAACATATGTATAATTAGTGTGGGGTTGAGAGGCTACCATATGTTTGTATGTGGACATGGGTGTCTGGGATGATACCACATATAAATACATTGAGACAGGTAGTTGGGTGGAATGTAGAAGTATATACCCTCATGGGTTAGGTATGCAACTCAGGTTTGGTGCCATGGGCACCTATTAAGAGATTAAGGTAGCTTGGGTAAGAGGCATAGTTAGGTTAGTAGATAAAGAGTTGGTGGTAACTTTGGTACTGATAGGTGGAAGGGTAGAAGGTATGAAAACCACCAAGCTCTGAAATGGAGTGGAGGTAGGTTGGTTGGAAATGGGAAGAATGGTGGTGGCAGTAGTAGAATGTAATCCTATAGTAAGGGAAGTACTGGGGCCCAAAGGTTGTTTTTCTCTTATACTAAGAGGGATATTAGTTGGGGAAGAAGGTGTTTGGGTGGTTCCTAGTTGAGTAGGTTGGTTCTAGATGGTGGTATAGATGGGGTTATTGGTAAAGGATGATGCCTAGGTGACTAAAGGCTGAGTGGAGATGGTAATTATAGAAGTGTTACCCATAAGGTGGGATGGCATGCCATAGGGTAGGTAAATAGGTGGAATTGAAGTAGGGGTATGGTGAGATATGGTGTTAAGGTAATGTTGGAGTGTTATGGGGTTATTGTCTAGCAAGGTTGCAAAGTTTGCATCACCTTGGGTAATCATCTGAGGGATGATAAAAATCCCACAAGGATGAGGATAACTCTCTACATCTGAGATGAAATCCATGGATGAGGGAGAAGAGGAAGATGAATGATTAGGAGGTAGGTCTTAGTTTGCTTGCTTTTTTAGTTGTTGCCTAGTCAAAACCATGTAAATGAGGAAAAGAGGAAGACACAAGAAATTGCATAAATCAAACAAAGAGAAGACAAGAAAAAGTCAAGGAAAAAAAGTACACACTAAATCATGTTAAGTCCTAAAGTTCTTTTTAGTCTCTCTTGTGTCTTATGCCTTAAGCTTTAAAATTTGTGTGACTCAAATTGGCTTATAGAATGGGTACTAGAAAATAATTTTATGCTTGGTTTCGAGTTATGTTTAGGCTCTCAAAGGGATCTATATTGGAAATTAGTATGTGGCTTAATATTGGGGCCTACCCCCTCACTTCACACACTATAGTGATAAGGGTGTCAAGTGCTTAGCCAAGATATATCAATTGCCAGATTTTATACTCAACTAGAGAGCTGAGTTGGTTCTCCCCTTGGTGATGAAATCCAAGTAAGATGGCCAGAAAAGGTGACCATTAGGTAGCGAAATCCTAGTTGGGCCTTATGTCAATGTTTGAGCTTCATTAAATATAAGTAGTTTGGTCTTGTGTGTGTGATAAGAGTGAAGCTACAATTAAATTCACTTGGTTAATAAAGCTATGTGAGCTAAAATAATCAAGAAAACAATATATGAAGTCAATTTTAAGCCCAAAAAGAAATTTTGATTTCATTATATGAGCAAAAAATAATAAGAATAATCACCAGATACAACTATGAACCAAAGAAAAGACTGAAGGGTCCCACCATACTTGCCATAATGTTTTAGATAAATTTCTCTTATTTTATTTAGAAGGAAGAGAAAATAAACTCAAGAAGGGTATGGTTATTAGAACCTAATATGTGGTGCACACGTTTGGTCCAAACAGTTGTAGATACTCCTCTTTGGCTTGGGAGGAATGACCTACAGATAATAAATCACTCAAATAAATGGTTTGATTAGTTATATAGTAGGGTGGATTGCCTAGAAAGATAGATCTAAGAAGCAGGAGCTTATTTGGAGGCTATCAATCCATACTTTTAAACAATCAAGCTCTAAAAGTGAAAACAATGTACTTGCATATATCACAAAAGATACTAAAATGAAATACGAGTGATCAATAAATGAATAGGTGAATTTGAGTAATTAAATAAATAAATATATTAATATTAATGATAAATGAATTAAGTGTGATTCAAAAAATAAGGCAGGGTTCTATGATTAGGTAGAAGGTCAGAGATTGGGATTTGGTTGAAGTTAAGTGGGTAAAGATAACTTGTTTATTTGTCACATAGTGACCATCGATGGTCAGGGTAACCATCAATGATTGGGACAAACCATAAGTGGTTAGGGTGATCATTAATGGTTATTATGGTTTTGATCTGGTTCAAAAAATATATCTGGTAAGGTTATAAAATGAAAATCTAGAAAGTGGATTTGGCCTAGGTTGGTCATGAATCAGTAACAAAGTAACTAATTAGTGAAAATAGATACCTATCTTGTTGGTTATTAATATAAATTAAGGTCAAAGGATCTATTGGTGAAACTTAGAGAAATTTTTGTAGAATAATGATATTTGACTGTTGGTCGATGAGAGGTATCACTTTGGATCTCTATCATACATGCTAGTTTGTTGGTTCATGTGAAGAATACCTATAAAAGGAACTATTGATGTAAGAGGATCTAGCTCTGGATGTAGATGATTTATCAATTTTGGATCCTCTTTTTACCTCCTTCTCCTCTCTTTTTATAAAAATGAAGGAGCATTGCAACAATATGTTAACAAGAGATTCAACAAGTAGTTTAAATTTAGATTTTACATGTATTGGCGCACACATGAATTAGATGAGCTAAATATAAAAAATCAAGCTAGAGTTGACTGGTGTTTGACTATTCAGGTGGTGTAAACCTAACTATCGGTAGTGAGGCCTAGCCATCGACTGTTAGGGTGACCATCGGTGGTCAAGGGTCAAATGTCAAGTTTGGTGAAGGTGGGTTAGTGAGCCAGTTTAGCTAGTCAACTAACAAGACTTAGCTTTATGGTCAACAAGTTGGGGGAAGGTCCTTAGGGGGTCTTGAGGTAGTATAGGGGTCTTGTGTGTGGTTTTCTAGTGTCTACACCCTATTTCAAATACTGTAAGGTAACTAGTCCCTTAAGTTACTTAATCAACATAAGAGCATGGTTTTAGAACTGTTTACTACTCAATGGCTTCACTACTAATTGTTATGTCACCCTCAACACCTCAAGACATTAATAAAGGTTAGAAAAAGTGTCAACATATGCATTCCAATTATTCCATACTCTATATGAGCCATATGTAGGTGCATATTATAGGACATAGGGTAGTGAAGGTAAGATATTGATAATATGCATAGTGGATGGCCCTATAATAAATCTTAGGCTTCCCTAAATTCTTCAAATTAATCTTTCCCATCTTGAAGGACATCAAACTAGTTTCAACATCTTCATTCTAACATGGTTAGTCTCCTGTGGGGCACCTTTAGGTGTTTATCAATGATATAGGACTGTGTATAGAATTTGAATTGGTTTTCATAGTATATTATGTCATTTGAATGGCTTGAATTTATTTATCATGTTCTAATAATGTGCCCAACTTCTTGAAACTCTTCATTGCATCCCCACAACTATTCTCAAAACTTCCATTCACATGACTATAGATGAATACATGTAGGGAACTGACTGTGTTGGCCTTTCTTGACTTCTCACTCCCCATGGAGATGCATTGGAGAAAAACATATTGGAGAGGCTAATAATCATGTTTTGGTAAGTTTAAAACCATATAAACCTTGATTAAAACCTCTACAAGGAAGGCAAACCTCTATAGTTGATGAATGTGTCTATAACACAACAATAGAGCTCCTACCTAATAAACTAAAATGTTTTTCTTCTCAACTCACCTCCACACAAGTAATTAAAGATGTAAACCATGAGATAAGGATGTACACATATTATAGAATAATTTTCATCAATTAGATTGTATTCACCAATGCAAATAGAATAAAAACCTGTAGGGTGTGGGGATTAACATACAGAAAGGAGAAGTCAACTTCTTAACATTGATTCATGAATTAAAGGCAACCAATATTTTAAATCCTAACATGAATCTGAAATAGATTAAGGATACTAACATCCCACAATATATTTTGTCTTGAATCAACCTCTGTAGTCTGTACTTAACCAAAACTAGTTAGCCACTTTTGCATGCCTAGTGGAATGATGGAGACATGAGTTCATGGGAGTTGAAGATTCATTAAAAGGCCTTTTACATGTGTCACATACTATATATAAGTTGTAAAACTACCCAAACTTCCTTGGTTCTAACTATTTTCTTGATTTTAACATAGTACCTACAAGATTTTCAGTTAGTATTGACATGAATGATAAGAATCTGACATATGAGATGTTGATAAACACTTAGACAAATTTATTTACTTATTAAACCCATAAAACCTTCATAAATGGCTTAAATATGACCCCTTATGACATGAAATGGTACACGGACTAAAATTTAACCATGACAAAGCTAATAATGCACCCAATGACCCAAACTAGGACCATTAATCACCTCATAAGACCTTATAATACCCCTATATCAAGTTTTGTACTATGGGGGGTTGACTATTTTTACTTATGGTCAAACTATTCAAAATTATTGGTGATTTCCTATGGGTAGTATGCTTACTATGTCAAGACTAGCAACCTACTCCCATCCATTAGAATATGGATTTACCTATGTACAATTTTGACACTCAATTGAATTTGAAAACACACCAAATAATAAGGGAAGACATAAAACAAGAAACAAAACCACACACTTAAGTAGACACACATGTGTTCTCAAGAACACTTAGGGATAAAACACTTAACAAAAGTAAAAACACACACCTATCTATTATTTATAGGACTAACCTTCATCTCATCAATAAAAGATATTTAAATGGATCCCATTCATAGGGATAGGCAACTCTTCTCCACTCATTCTTTCTAACTAGAAGGAGTTTCTTTGTTTGCACTTGATGATGACATATGGTCCACTCCATAGAGTATCAAATTTGGTATGTCTCCTTGGATTTGCTCTATATTCATCCCATTTTAACATTGTGTCACCTTCTTGGAATATTATTATAGTTGCATTCTTATCAAAAGACCTCTTCATTAGAATTTGGTGATATTCCATAGATTTGTGAGCATTGTCTCTAGTATCTTTCAGCTCCATCAACTCTGTTAACCTCACCTCCATTGGATTTTTCTTGAGCAACTTTAATTGATGTGCCAACTCTAAGGCAAACAACTATTTGGATATAAATAGTCTAGCTTCTCTCCCATAAACAAGAACAAAATGAGAGTTCCCTATTGACCTCTTTAGATCTACTCTATCAACCCATAAGGTTGTCTTTAGTTTAGTGTGTCAAGCCCTTTGATTATCCTCCAAAGTTTTCTTGATGATTCTAATCATGTTCTTATTAGTATATTCAACCAACCCATTACCTTTGGGGTAATAGTTGGATGATGTACTCAAGTATATGCCATTGTTATTTTCCCAAAAAATTATTTTAACATCCATGAAAGCAAGTGCATTATCTGAAATGATGGTGGAAGGGGTTCCAAGCCTTGTTATGATACTTTCATATAACTCCAAGATAGCATTTTTCTTGACTTCCTTCAATGCCATTGCCTCAACCCAACTTGTCAAGTATTCAGTTGCTATGAGTATCCATTTGTGACCAGTACTTGATGGAGGATTTATCATGCCAATGAATTCAAGATCCCATTGCATGAAAGGTTGATCTATTTGAATAGGCCTTAAAGGGAGAGTTGAAAGATTCTACTTTCCTATAAAAAAATCACATTGTACACACCTTCTCACCCAAGCATAGCAATCTTTAAAGAGGCTAGGCTAAAAATATCTTGCCCTTATGATCTTGGAAACTATGGTTCTTGGGGATAAATTACCTTCTGTTATTCCATCATGGAACTTTTCAAGTAGCACTCCAAACTGGTCATTGTCAATGCCACTCAATAATACACCATTAGTATCTTTTCTAAACATCACACCATATATAAGACAATAAGGGATAGCTTGCAATCTAAAATACCTCATTTTGGGTCTACTCAAACCATTAGGGTACTAACCACTTTGAATAAATCTGATGACATATTATGTCTAGTTTTGTAGAGGCATGGAATCAACTAGTTGGGAGCATTCATGATTAACTAAAGCTTCTTATTTTGACTCATGGAGGTCTAAAGCTAGGTGTTCACAAAGATATTTATCCCTTATCATCTTTGTCACTTTAATATCAACATCATATTCCATTACCTTGGTAATCCACCATGCCCTCGTTTCACTAAGGTCCTTGCTCAAAATAAACTCTTTGTTACTAGCATGAGAGACCATAATATGAATCCTATTGTTTGAAATAATATGCCTAAACTTCTTTAGTCCTCTTAAAATAGCAAGGATTTTTTTCTCCACAAATGTGTATTTGACCTCATAATCCTCCAAACCTTGACTAAATAATGTAATTGGTTGTTCCACACCTTCTTCATTCTTTTGCATTAGCATGGCTGAGATATTATCAAGGTTAAAAAATGAATACAACATGGAATCTTTAGCAAAATCAGGGTTCAGAAGAGTGGGAGCTTATGCAATTACTTTCTTGATGGCTTCAAAGCTAGTATTACCTTCCTTAGTCCAATAGAAAACTTGATTATTTTTTAGCATGGCTATGATAGGATTCACCACAAATGTAAAACCAAGTATGAACTTTCTCAAAAAAATTATCTTTCCTAAGAATCTTTGGAGTCCTTTCTTATGCAAGGGCAATGATAGTCCTAGAATAGCCTCTATCCTTTCATGATCAAATAGTTAGACCATCTTTGGAAATAATATGTCCTAAGAGCTTACCTTCATGGACAAAAAATATGCATTTTTTGGGGTTGAGAGATACTACATACTTCTTGCACCTTTCAAACACTTGCCTTAGGTGTTTCATATGCTCATTATCATCCTTAGAGAACATTGTTATGTCATCTAGATATACCAATAACATTTCATTAACTAGACCTTTGAAATCCATGTCCATTACCATTTGGAAGGTAGCACCATCATTTGACAAACCAAATGGCATCTTCCTATTAGCAAAATTCCCCCTTTTTGTAGTGAATTCTATCTTAAACTAATCATCTTCATTTACTAAAATCTGATTATAACCAGAATATCCATCTAGGAGAGAAAAATGTTGAGAACCTGGAACAACTTGAAAAATTTTCTCCATTGAGGGTAAGGATAGTGATATTTGAGTGACACTCTATAAATATCTCTAAAATCCACACAAAGTCTTATCTCCCTATTATTATTTCTAATAGGCACAAGTTTAGCTACTCATGTTGAATGCTTGATAAGAAAAATTATTTTAGATTAAAAGAGTTTGGGAAGATCTAACCTCATGAGTTGTTCAACCTTAGGGTTGATGGGCCTTTGTTTTTGCCTAACTGGTTTAAATCTAGGTTAATATTAAATGGTATGATGTGCTAGGATAGGATCAAACCCTCTTAGGTCCTTATATTCCAAAGAAAATATGTCATGAAACTCTACACAAATCAATGAATGCATGCTTCTCTAATACAAAACATACCTTGCCTAGTTTGAGGAGTTTGTCTTTGAAGATCAAGACCCTTTCATAATTATCCTCCTTTGTAGATAGACTTACCTTTTATTTATTCCTTTGGTCATCTTAATTAAAGATACTCTCTAAGGTCACCAAGCCTTTAGGTATCTTGTTTGTTCTTAGCTACATAATCTGATTATCAAATTGTTCTTGGAATCTCTTTAGGTTTCTCGAGGAAAACTCAGCTTCATTTTACAAGAAGTGTGAAATGTGTTTATGACTATCAAACACTTTCCAAGACATCTCATTATTAGGTATGTAAGGTCTGATAATGATCTTGATGTGGGATTGATTTCATTCTTCTATTATAGTAGTAGGTGTATCAAATTATGCTCTTATAATATATAGTCTATCAACATGTTTATTATACTCCCTTGGGACTAATTGTGTGCTGAAAGCATTGAAGTTTTAAAGAAAATATCATACCCTATGATTATAATATTTAAGCAGAGGATTCTTGGTAGCAACCACATCACAACTTGATGCATAATCAATTCAATATCTCCATATACTTGTAGATTCTTGATTCCTTTTCTCCTTGTCCATTGAAGGCCATGAATCAAACCTTCATACTTAGACACATTACAAGTGAAACTAAAATAGAACCTATATGAAGAATAGTAATGTTTTTTAGATGGGAAACCAACATAACACCATCTCCTACACCCAAATTACTTATTGAGCCATCAAAAAACATTTTCCATGTTGCATCATTCTCACCTTCCTCTTTGGCAAGTAGAGGTATTGGCATTCCTTCCTCATATAGGCAATACACTCACAAATAAATTTTATCCATGAAGGCATAAGGGTCATGATCATAAGTTTTATTATTATAATCATCAAGAAACAAATCATAAATACCTTTAAGCTTTGAAGAAGAACCATCATCCACAATATGGTCCTATTTATCATTGATAGCACAATTCAGATTGGAACTTGCTTCAACATAAGGTTCAATATGAAATTTATCAAGTGGTTGAGTCTTAATTGTTAGCTTTGATCCAGATCTTGTCTTAAAGGCTAAGAAGGACCAATCAACTGAGAGATAGCCTCTTATCTTGGCTGTGAAATCCCTTGAGAGGTAGATAGCAAAGTGGGTAGGCAAGTCAACCATTACAATGTCTTAGAGGATGGGGAAACTAGGATAATCATGCAAGAAAACCTTCAACCCTTTGATCAATCCTAATGACTCAGAAATTTTACCATATAATTGAATCACCCCCTTACTATGTGGTTCATATTTTAGACATAATTTGTGAGTTACAACCTTGGGCATCACTGATGTGCTAGATCCACTATCAACCATGTAGTTATGAATAAGCTTATCCCCTATAATGAGAGTGAGGTAGAAAGGTGGAGACTTATAATATTTGGTATAAGGTTCCATAATATTATGAGTAGAATTGGTAAGATAAACATTTTTATAACCATTACTTGGTGATGGATGACTAACATGGATAGTGGACAATGATTTTTTTTAAAGCTCATTTTGGCTAGGCATATGAAGGAAATACCAAAGAGAAATGGGTGCATTAGAATTATTTAATGATTCCAAAATGTTTAGAGAATAAATACCTAATTTTTATTAAGAAATTAAGACAATGAATTTCTTAGAACTTGAGGGTTTGGATCACCTTGAGCAGACTTTCCAACATTCTAACTTGAAGGAGATGTAGGATTTGTAGGGACTGCCATGTTTGTAGTCATGATTTACTACCTTGTAGAAGGATTAGATGAACTTGTAGATGCAAAAATAGCATATCCTAAAGCATTATTTTTATCTATAGTATTAACTAAAATTTAATGACCTTGATTAATAAAAAAGTATCTTCAACTAGGAAGTTGGTGAAGCTTTCTCTTTGATACTATCAACTTTCATTTATTTGCATGAGGACTTCATCACCTACTGATAACTGAGGAATGAAATCCTCCTTGAGAAACTAAATATTTCTCTCCTCATTAATTATAATCCATGAATTGACCTTATTTCCATTCCTTTCCTTGGATTAAATTTCTATTCACTGGTATCATTATTCTTGTGTTTGAGGTTGAAGTAGTATTGTATGCATTAACAGGCATATTGAAATTAGGCTGCCCTTGAGCTCTCACTTGCCCATATTTTTGGCCATATTGCTGATGATAGGGTTAATGTTTTTGATGATCACCTTTCTAAATATTATGATTCTTATTTTGGGATTATATGGCTTGATATCTTTCCTTCCAATCAATTGTCTCTTGTATATTCTTAGGAGCGGTCTTTGGCTTGGTGTTAGCATTAGGAACTTGGACAACATTTGGGGTATCAAAAAAAATATTTGTAGTAGAGGCATAAAAACTTTTGGAGGTAACTTCCCTACTTGAATGAGGCCATTATCAACTCTAGTGGCAAGGCCATATGCTTCAGGTAGAGTGAAACCACCCATGGATTATAGCATGATGGAAATATCAGTACCAATGGCCCTCAACTATGTGGGAAACATAAAACTAGAAAGTAGTCTCAAGGGAGGAGGAAACCTATACCAAGTATTTTGTAAATTCTCATTAAAATCAATCATTATTTCTATGTGGGCTATTTGGATCACATTGAGTTGGTGAATGACTAAAGTTTGGTCACTCTTGTCTTCAAATATTGAAGTTAGCAACACTCCAAAGTCATCCCATGTTGTAATGCAACCACAGAGAAAATTCCTATACCAATAAAGTGTTTTCCCTCTAATGGAAATGGCAAGGAGTCTAATAACAATGTTGACCTTAGTGACATTGTGAAAACTATATATGTTTGATATATCCCTAGTGTGCTCACTAAGAGTGACATGGGCTTCACCATTTAATGTAGGAACACTCTTTATAGAATTAGGGTGAATGTTATAATATGAATAGAGATGGATTTAATTTTTTGTATTAAAGGATATAAATTCATGTTACATAGACATTTTTTATTCAAATTATTCCTCACTCTCTTGGTCTTTTTGGCTAGTAAAGTCCTCTTATTATTCAAATGGCATAATATGTTGAGGATGTTGAACTTTAAAAGGAAGTTTAGGTTGAATAGGTGGATTGATGGGATTGAAAAATCTACTATAATATTACCTAGTAAGGACAATGAAGTATGAGCACAAATATATGACAAAATCATGGTCTAAAAATAGATTTTACCTTGAATGGAGTTACCAAATACTTAGTAGCACACCATATGCAACTGATGTTGTGAAGACCAACATTCACCTTGACAAGTTATCTTTAGGAAAATAGTCCCACCAGATGTGCCATAACTATTGTCACAAAATATTGCACCCTATAGGAGGTTGTTCAAACCTACTCTAATATTTGGGAAACATTGGACTAATTTTAGGTATGTGGGTTACCCATAGTAGAATTGTACCTCTAGGTTTAAGGGCTAGCTCCATAAATTGATCTTTAAGTGCTTATCACCTATACTAACTGATTACTTGTATGAAAAGGGATAGAAGTTTTAATGAAATTAAACTAATATAAGGTGGTGATACATCATGAATATTTCTATAAGATCATCATACTCCTTGAACTAATAAATAAGACCTACAACACTAGCTTCAAAGTCCTAAAATGTTTTAACATTAGTATTGTAATATAGAGGTGATATGCATGAGACAACTCAAGGTAAGTATACCAAAGGTAAATTTGAAGACTCTAAGGACACTTGCACACTTTAAAGGATCCAAGCACACTAGCTACACTCCATATGACCTATTAGAATGATAACTTCTTGCACCAAACATGAAAGGATAAGATGAAGAAAGGATATAAGCTTATCACTATACCTCACCATTCATCACTTCACATACTTAGAAAAGATGTTTTTAATCTCAAAAAAAAATTATTATATTATTCAAAGGCAAATTAAAACATCAAACCATCAGGGATTCACCATACCAAGTGTGGTATTAGAAATCAAGAGCTAAAATGGCTAGTACTTATAGAATGTGAGAGAGGGGAGAGAGAAGTGGAGCTCAAGGGTCACAATGACACTTGTTAAGGAATGAGAATAAGTTATTTTTCATAGGTTTATAGTATTAAATGAACAATTAAATATATATTTGGACAAAATTCCCTTCAAATCATGAAAACTCCCTAAATATAGTGTATGACCCTTCAATTGGCTTCTCTTGAGCACTCCAAAATAGACTAAAAATAATTTACACATGTGAAATATGATGGGGGGTTAATAAAAAGCTATAAAATTAATTATATTTTTCCCTAATCATCAATATTATTTTTTACAAGCATTCTCATTATATGCAGTCACTATCATCCTTATTTCAAGCCTGTCTTCACATTTGGAACCAAAATGCTTATCAATTGTTAAATATAATACATAAATGGGATGGTATTAAAACTTTAAATATTAAATATGTCCCTAAAATTACTATTTATAACTTAAAATTCCTCCCAATTTGAGTTATCACCTTCTCACTTGGTGATCATCTTCCAATCACTATCCCAGTTTGGACTGCCTAAAGCTTGAAGTAAAGGTGCTTGCAGAGATACTAATGTGATTAATTGAATAAATAAATGCGCATGTGGGATTATATTAGTTCATAATTAACCTCTTAAATTTATCATCATATTTTAAAACTCCTTTGTACCTACAAAACACTAAAATCTATAAAGAAAACTAGTTTTGTAACCTATCTATACAAATAGGGTAGAAGCCAACTTGAGGTGAGATATTGAAAATATGCATAGTGGATGGACCTATAATAAATATTAGGACTCCCTAAAGTATTAAATTTGATATTTAAAATTTCTAAGGACTTAAAAATAGTTTCAACATCTTCATTATAACATGATTAATCTCTTATGGGGCACCTATAGGTGTCTATCAATGAGATAGGGCTATGTATAGAGTTTGAATTGCTTATAATAAAATATTATATTTAATTTGAATGGATTTAATTGATTTAAAATTTTATATTAATTTTCAAAACTTATTAAAACTCTTCATTACATTCCTATCATGACTATTCTCAAAACTTCCATTCATTTGACTATAGGTGAATACATGTAGGGAACTGACTTTGTTGGCCTTTCTTGATTTATCACTCCACATGGAGATGCATTGGGGACCAAAAATTATTATATAGAATTATAATCATGTTTTTATAATCATAAAACCACATCAACCTTTATTGAAACCTATACAGGAAAGGAAATCCTTGGTAGATGATGAACATGCCTACAACATAACAATAGAGCTCGTACCTGACAAACTGGGATGTATTTATCCTCAAATTACATCAAAACATGAAATAAAAAATTTAAACCATGAGATAATTAATTAAAAATATTATATAATCACTTTCATAAATTATATTGTATAAACCAATGCAAACATAATCAAATCCTATAGTGTGTGGGGATTAGCATGCAGAAAGGAGCATTCAACTTATTAAAATTATTCATAAAGTATAGGCAATGAATATTTGAAATTATACCATGAGTATAAATTATACTAAGGGTAATAACATCCCATAATATATTTTTTCTTGAACCAACATTTTTAGTTCGTATTCAACAAAAATTAATTAGCCACTTTTACATGCCTATTGGAGTGATGGAGAAGTGAAATGGTTTTAAGACATTTTTGGGACTTTAAGAGTTAAAAAAGTGTCAAAGTGATTTTTTTGGAGATAAGTATTCATTTAAAGTCCTTACACACATTCCAAAACCTCTATAAAAGCTATAAAACTACCCAAACTTCTTCTTTTCTAACTATTTTCTTGATTTTAACATAGTACCTGCAAGTTTTTTAGTTAGGAGTAACATGACTAACAAGAATATGACATAGGGGATCTTGAGAAACATTTAGACACCTTTATTTACATATTAAAATTGTACAACCTTCATAAATGGCTTAAATATGTCCCTTTATGACATGAAATGGTACAAGGACTAAATGTTGACCATGACAAAGTTAATGACACACCAAATGACTATAACTAGGACCATGACACACCTTATAAGACCCATATATCAAGCTTTTTAATATAGGGGGTTGACTTATTTTGAATTTTGGTCAAAATAATCAATAGGTAGTTTTAAGAAAGACATGAAGAGTCTCTACGCCAAATTGAGGGAAGGTGTCATACATCAAATGGACACTTGTCCAAGATCACTTCATGGTTTGTTTTCCACCTCATTCTCTCAATTTATAATTAGTTTTCATATATTGACACTTGGATTTATGACCTTTCCACTTCACTTCCTCTCTCTCCTCTCATATTTTCTATATATGTAAGCCAATTTAGCATTTATATCTAGTACACACCTAGCATGGCAAAGCTCTACTAGTTTGGCACCTTATTTTGCCTTTGAATAATATTCTAAAATTTATTTGATCTCTAAAATATATTTCTTGATGCGTTAAGTGGTTTATGTGGTTGACAAGTGATTAATGTCTTTTCCTTTCTTGCATTCTACCCTTGCAAGTTTTGTGTGAGTGATATCTATTCTAACAGGTTTCATAAAGTGTATTTGTTTAGTAATTATGTCTTTAAGTGTGAGAGGGACTAGTAGTGTCTCGTATCATAACCTTTTTTACCGACCTCTAGATGTGCATATTAATATACCTCTATGATATATATTTATGATAGAAGGACAATGATTTAAGATCAATTTTAGTAGTCTTCATTCTTAGTGCATATGCAAGTGTGTTTGTGGATTAATACTTGGTGTATCATATCCTTTAGTATAGGTTACATTATGTTTCCTTCTTCCCTTTTGAACTCCAAGTGACTAGTATAATTTAGTGTGTGATATTAAGAGATAAATCAAGGTAGTTATCCCTTTAACTTAGAGGTTTACCTCTATTATAGTCAACCCATAGGCCTAGAGGTAATCCCATGTTGTCCAAATTTGGAGAGGTCTAAACAACCTTTTCCAAGGTTAAAATATATGGCTACAAAAATTTTGGCATGATTGGTAGGACTAAGGTCCAAAAGAGTGAAAGGATTATTGGTGTGTTCTTACTCTTATTACTTTTTAGAAGCATTCAAGCAAACACCAATGGTGACTCTGAATGAAATCATCTAGTTTTATGCAACCCAGGTACTTATTATAAAATATTTTGATTAATTCTTGTGTTTCATGTAAATAATGAAATTTATATGGTTGGTTATGTTTAGAATCCCTAATATTCACCTCCCTATAAACCTTGTTATCACCCATGTTATATCCCTCAATAGTCATATCAAGGATGTTATCAATCCTATGAGCCATGGCAGCCCTATGATCATCCTATTCCTTTTCTATATGAACATAATGTTTTTGAATAGCCATATGAAAATTCTCATGAAGAAGCTTGTGAAGAAGGATATAAAGAATATAATTTTAAAGACCTTGATGAAGAGATCCATGATCTTAAGATATAGGTTCTTGAAGAATAAATTCAAGCTCTTAAGAGGAAGATTCTTGGGGACAATCTTGCTTAAACTATACCTATCCCTCCTCAAGAACCATATTATATTCCATATCAGTTTATTTATTTTCCTTATCCTCATGAAATAGAAACCATTAAATACCCTTAAGAAGAGCTGATCCAACCCTCAATAGATCCCAATGGATTTCAAATTCAAACTTGGAACCAAGTGGTGAATTCTTGGAGACATAAATATAGAGAGAGTGAAAACCAAGAAGTGGATATCCATGAATAAATATTATATTTTATCAAGCCCCATTTACCTCTCCCAAAGAACCTTTATCTTGTCCCTCATATAAGTCTATCCAAGAAGAGTTTCAACATGAAATGGAATACTTAGTTGAGAATGTGGGTGATCAAGTTACAAATGATAACAAATTTCTAGATGACAATAAAAATCATGAGGTACTTGTTGAAATAAATGAAGTGTTTATAGCCAAGTAGAATCTTCTTTCCCTCCAAGATTTATTTCAAGTGTCTCCTTCCATCTCCATACCCATTCATGAGCTCTCCATCACTCTTCATACTCCCTTTCCAACCCATGAACCAATTCACCACCCTCCCACCTCATCCCCTCTTGAAGGTGAACCCATCTTATGGGAGGTAAGAAAATAAGATAAATATCAAGTTGGAGCTAATCAATCATATGACATGAGCATCTATGATGAAGAGATCACCATAGGGACTCCCCTTGGTGAAGACAAGTGAAAGCAAATCTTCTTGAGTGAAGGAAAAGATGTTGAACGTCATGTTACAGTTATCCACAAAGAGTTTATCCAAGACATGGAAGAAGAGGTACTTGAGAAGGATGTCACATCTACTGAGTTAGTTGATGTTCATGTGTGTGATTAAGAGCTAGAACCTAAAAATACAAAAGAAGTAGCTATTGTTACTAATATGGAATAATATGATTTGTGTAAAAGATTATATGAGGTATGTAGTGAATTTGAGGCCCTTCAAAGGCCTATAATTCCTTATATACAAGTTAAAGATATTTTTTAGAATGCTTTACCCTTTGAAGTACAACATGATAGTTCCCAAAGTATCAATCTTGTTAAAATGGCAGCTAATGAGCATGTAGTTGATAAAGATTTTGATCTCATTCAAAGTGCAATAGAAGTCAAGGAACCATGCTAGGATGAAGCATCATTGGGTCAATTTGAAGTTGAGGAGTACCATGAGAATATGGTTGAATTTTAAGGAGAGTTCACCTCCATAGATGACATGTTTGCAACTATCATGGTTATATTGAAAATCATGCCAAAGAAAGTGGCAATTATGAAATAATTGGAGACATAAATGCCAGATCTCAAAGGGAAACATGTTTATTTTATTCCTTAACTTCATGGAGAAAATAATGGTTCAATATTCCCCTTTTATCTAGGAGGAATATTTCTATTCAGTTTAGTTTCTGCATAAGTTAGTTTGTTTGAGTTGGTTTGTGTTTTCCCTAAGTGTTCATGAGAGCACAAGTGCACTTGATTTCTTGTCTTATATTGTGTTTTTGTTTCCATATTATTTTGTGTGATTTTGAGGTCTATTTATAGGAATTTTAGTGTCAAATTTAATGTATACGTGACTCTATTATCCAAGGATAGGAGAAGGTAATTGGTCCTTAGCATAGCAGGCTTGCTACCCCTAAGAAATCACCAAAATGTTGATGAACTTTGACCCTTTGTAAAATTTAGTCAACCCCTTATTTATTAAAACTTTATATATGGTCTTGATAAGTCATAAAATGGGTCACATGGTCATTTTTTGGGTCACATTATATATTTCATCTTTGTCATAGGTGTTCGTGTCTTAATATTCTTTTATGTCATCTTTTTGGTCATTCTAGGTGAATTGTATGGTTTTCCACTTAGGACAGATGTGTTAAATATTTATATAATTTCCAATGAGTTAGTTTAATATCAATGAATTATTTTTTAACATGATGTAGGGTCAACATCCATCCAATAAGACTAAACAATTTTAAGTAGTTGTACAGACAAGGACAACCACTTGGCATATGGTAAGGATTTAGGAGGATATAGACAATCCCTCACAATTATTTTTGAGTCTTTATAATATTAAATAGTTCTAAACTTGGCAAAAAATGTTCCATCTTCCTTATTTCTCTCTTAGACAAGGTCAAATAATTTAATTAGTTTGTAGTTGGGTAGAGTTAGGATGAGTGAACTTGGTGGATGAAAGTAATATATTTTTACTTAATTTAAATGGAAATGGTTTTCATATTAGTGAATTATGCTTCATGAACAATCAATAATAATTTAGCACCTCCAAGTTGACTTCACATTCCAAACACCTTCAAGTTTTCTCATATGTTGCATAGGTCTGACATTTTCAAATGGTGTGTGTGTTTTGGTAGAGCATGTTCTTCACCTTTATGTTGTTTTAAAATTGGTTTTCACATATGTTCATGTAAGGCAGGAAAGATAATCTCATTTTGTTGGAAATGAATATCATAATTGTGTGAAGAACATGTTTCACAATTGTAGAGTTGTCCTTGTACACATGGTTTCAAATCAAGGTAATGTACCTATGTTCAACCTCTCAAACTATGGAATCTAGTTTATCTATAGAAGGTTGGTATTAAGAGACCTCAACATTTGTGGAGATGGTTTCCAAGATAATGAATAAATACTAATCATAACTCCAAGATGCATAGGATTCTAAAATCATTTGTAAGCATGTATGGAGAATGAAGGACCATCCAAAACCCAAGACATAGGTTGATTCAATTTCATGACATGAATGAGTTTCTCAAGTCATATAAGGTTCATATTGTTTATCCTAGAGCCAATGCATAGCCTAAAGTCAGTCAAGGATTGAAGATTTGATTAATGGGAATAGTTACCTTAACTTCTCTAAATGAGGTTTTGCTCATATAATGAGGCATATGTTGGTGAAAGTTGATGAATTATGATGTGGCCTAATGTCTTCCTTCTTGTAGCATACACCTAGTAGTAAGTACTTAAACACAAAGAAAAGGTTTCTAGGTCAAGAGAAGATAATGGTTAAATGGTTTCAATTCAATCCAATTTATACTAAATATGCTTAGTGAAACATAGTGCCACAATACCAAAATGAACATGAAACAATACAACTAACACCTAGTGCATTAAGCTCTAGGTAACTACATGTCTCAAAGCATAAATAGATGATTTCAAATATGGAATGGTTCTAGAAACCTTAGGAGGAATATGAAGGTATGTAACATAGTGATCAAACATAAAAATGTCTTCACCTACAAGAAGGTTTCATATCCCAAAACAACATATATAGTATGACTACAGACACACAATGTGTTGATGGTGGTGGATGAAAGTATAATCTCAAGGTAGTCTTGAATATGTGCATATGTGAAATGATCTCCAATGACTTTATAGGAACCAATATCATGAAATAATAATGTTAAAACAAGAAGTAACACCTAAATGAATCCTTTGTATTTTATAAAGAGCACCTACAGTTTGACATAGCCTACAGACCAGTCTAACCCAAGGAAAGATGCAAGTTGATTGGTAGAGGTATATATTGAAGATTATTAAATATAGGTTACTCCCATAGTGAAACCATTCCCATATGACTCTAAAAAATAAGGAAACAAGGTCAAATTTGATCAAATAGGGTTTTGAACCCCAACCTATAGCCAACTAAAACCCTACCTACAGTCATAGTCCTAAAAGCATGTATTAATGGATTTGAGGTATTTAGACTTCTTGAGATGTAATAAAGCCTTGAAAATTTGTGTATAAGGTATTCATAACCTAATAAATCTATACAAATCCTTTTTTTAATTTAGATGAGTAGGGGAAGTACCCTCTATTCTATTTTAGATAGAGGGCACTCTAATAACAAGCCAACATATAGACTATGATACATGAATGTTGAATGAATGAATGAATGGAGAGTCTTGGACATTATATAATGATGTGTGGAGTTAAATTAAAGGTGAATAGACATGGAAAATTCCCTACAACCACTACCAACCTTTAGTGGTGGTCATATACACAATAATATAGTCTAGGCCTATTAGGCTTAAAACTAGGCCTAAACCCTCATAGCCTCTAACTTGATTCAGATAATCATATGAATATTTAATATAATTTGATAACCTTTTTAGGGGATTGGATGATTAACATAATAAATTGGTTTTCAAGGAGTTACGCAAAATTGGTCATTCAAGCCCATTTTCCACTCAGACCTACTTAAAATGTAGTCAAGAGCTCGAGAGGCCATTTTCATATGCTCATGTCTATATGGATATTTTTCATGGTACCTCAAGGAGTTAGGGATATATTATTAGGTTTATTATCTTGTGTTAAGTGGAATTGGTTGGGATTTTTAGGATCTGGTTTTTATGAACCATTGTTAACAGTCTAAGAGACCTAAAACCCTCTCAAAACCCTTGTGCAAACTTGATGGAGATGATATGGAAATTTATTCACCAAAAAGGGGTAATTTGGCCTATATTGTGACTTATACTTGTTTAAAACTCTCCAATTCCCCTTTCCACCCAATTCATCCATACTATCACTTTGTCTTGATTCTATGTTTCTTAAAGGATTTGAGTTGTTCAATAGGTACATAAGAGAATTGGTTAATGAATTCCATTAATATATATATTTATGGACTTTTTTCAACTCCCAATACTAATCTTTCACCATATTTAATTATAAAAATACCTGTACTGGATCATTCATCACAGGTAGTTTTGAACAACATAGTGAGGAAATGAAGTGACTACCTAAGTGTGATATGAAAAGTATGGTTTGAGGTTTACATTGAGGTATATTATAGAATAAATGACAAATAGGAATTAATTATATGTCCTAACATCTCTAAAACACATCTCCATGAGAAAATGCAAGTCACTTAGGTGACAAGTGTGAAGACAGACCTGGAAGGCTAGTGAGTAATTGCAAGTAAGTGAACAACAAGTGTAATAAAGAAGGATATTAGTTGAAGGCATAGATGATTTTCCCTGATATCATTTCCATATTCTCATGTCAAATCATATGTGTAAACATATTACACAATCATTTTCAATCAATCTAATTACTCTTCATCAATAAAAGGCAGTTTCAAGAAAGACAAGAAGAGTCTCTATGACAAATTGAGAGAGGTGTCATACTTCAGATGGAAAACTTTACAAGATCACTCCATGTTTTATTTTCCACTTAATTATCTCAATTTGTAACTTTTTTCATATCTTGACACTTGGACTTGTGACCTTTCCACTTTTATTCTTGTCTCTCCTCTCCTATGACCTATATATGCAAGCCATCTTGGCATTTATATTTAGTACACACCTAATATGGTGAAGCCCTAAAGCTTTGTCACCTTATTTTTCCTTTGAATAAGATTATAAATTTTATTTTATCATTAAAAAATCTTTCCTAATGTTTTGATTGGTTTACGTTGTTGACAAGTGTTGAATGTCTTCTCCTTGCTTCTATTCTACCCTTGCATATTTTGTGTGAGTGATATCTCTTTTAACGTGTTTCATAAAGTGTATTTTTTTAAGTATGCCTTGAAGTGTGAGAGGGACTAGTAGTGTATAGTATCATAACTTATTTTCATCCACCTCTATAAGTGCATAAAAATCTACCTCTATGAGAAATACTTATGCTAGAAGGATAATGAGTTAAGGTCAGTTTTAGTAGTCTTCATTCTTAGTGCATATGTAAGTGTGTTTGTGGATTAATATTTGGTGTATCACCTCCATTATTATAGGTTACATTCTATTTCCTTATTCCATTTTCTCCCCCAAGTGACTAGCCTAGTGTAGTTTTCGAGATTAAGAGATAAATCAAGGGAGATAGCCCTTTAACCTAGAGGTTTACCCCTGATATAGGCAACCCACAGGCCTTTAAGTAATCCCATGTTGTCTAAATGTGGAGAGGTTTGAAAAACCTAATCCAAGGGTGAAATATTTGGCTAAAACACTTACTCCTACTCATATTCATAGTAAAATTTGGGTTATCTTGTTTATTACACCTTATTTGTTTTCACAGTTCCCTTTCTAATCCCAAATTTTCTTCTCAATTTGCTTCTCTTCATCCTCCATATTATGGGTTCAGTTTTAAGTTCCTTTTTTGAGATATAAATCATTCAATCCTACATCAAATTATCCCTCATAAATCCCAATGTGACTAATCCATGTTAGTATGGGTAGGCACCATGGCCTTTTCAATCACCAACATCTTGATAAGAGTAGGTACTCATAGGAAAACATTTCATGAGATACCTATCATAAACAAGTACTACATGGATTAAAAATACACATATCCTTTTACAAAAAATTTAGTGTTGTAACCATCGATGTTATACTTTATCCAATTATCTATCACATAGGTCCAGTTAGTATCTAAATCTTGTAACTAAAACCTTGCCTACAGTCACAGTCCTAGAAGCTTGTCTTAAGGGATTTGAGGTCTAGAGACTTTTACAGATGTAATAAAGCCTTAAAAATTTATTAAAATGTTCTTCATGACCTAATCAATCTATAAACATCCTTACTTAAGTTATATGATTAGGTTA
Organism: Torreya grandis; assembly: GCA_037957365.1. Taxonomy (NCBI): domain Eukaryota; kingdom Viridiplantae; phylum Streptophyta; class Pinopsida; order Cupressales; family Taxaceae; genus Torreya; species Torreya grandis. The sequence continues at coordinate 1,954,051 of JARHVA010001127.1, forward strand.
ATTACCCTCTATTCTATCTCAGATAGAAGGCACTCTAATAACAAGCCAACCTATAGACTATGATACATGGATGTTGAATGAATGAATGATTGAAAAGTCTTGGAGCATTATATAATGATGTGTGGATTTGAATTAAAGGTGAATAGAGATGGAAAATTACCTAAAACCACTAAAAACCTTTAGTTTTGGTCATATACACAATAATACAGTCTAGGACTATTATGCCTAGAACTAGGCCTAAACCCTAATGGCCTCTAACTTGCTTCAGATGATCATATGACATTTTTAAATAGTTTGATAACCTTTTTAGGGGATTGGATGAATGACATAAACAATTGGTTTTTGGGTGAGTTACACAAAATTGGTCATTCAAGCCCATTTTCATCTCAGACCTACTCAGAATGTATTCAAGATCTCGAGAAGCCATTTTCTTATGCTCATGTCTATATAGATAGTTTGCATGGTGCCTCAAGGAGATGGGAATAACAAAGGGAGGTCATTATATTGTCTTAAGTGGAATTGATTTAGAGTTTTAGGATTTGATTTTTATGAACCATTTTAATAGTCCAAGAAACCTAAAACCCTCTAAAAACCCTTATGCAAACCCAATGGAGATGATGTGGAAATTTATGCATCCAAAAGGGGTAATTTGGCTTGGAAGGTGGGTTAGACTTGTTTAAAACTCTCCCATTCCCCTTTCCAACCCATTGATACGTATTATCACTTATATGAATAGTCCTAATTCTGAGTTTCTTACAGGATTTGGGTTGGTCTATAGGTACAAAAGAGAATTGGTGAATGAAGGCCATTAAGAGAGGTATTTATGGACTTGTATCGACTCCACATACTCATCTCTCATGATATTCAAGCATAAAAATACCTCTACTAGATCATTCATCACAAGTAATTTTGAAAAACATAGTGAGGAAATAAAGTGATTGCTTAAGTATGATATGAGAAGTATGGTTTGAGGTTTACATTAAGGTATATGATAGAATAAAGTAAAAAGAGGATTTAAATATATTTATTAACATCTCTATAACACATCTCCATGAGAAACTACAAGTCACTTAGGTGACAAGTGTGAAGATAGACCTATAAGGCTAGTGAGTAGTTGCAAATAAGTGAACAACAAGTGTAACAAAGATGGATATTAGTTGAAGGCATAGATGGCTGCACTTGATCTCATTTTCATCTTCTCAAGTCAAATCATATGTTTCAACATCTTCCATAATCATTTTCAAGCAATCTAATGACTCTTCATCACCAAAAGGTAGTTTCAAGAAAGACATGAAGAGTCTCTATGCTAAATTGAGGGAAGGTGTCATACTTCAGATGGACACTTGTTAAAGATCACTTCATGTTTTGTTTTCCACATCATTATATCAATTTTTAACTAGTTTTCATATATTGACACTTGGACTTGTGACCTTTCCACTTTTATTCTTCTCTCTCCTCTCTAATGCTCTATATAAGCAAGCCATTTTGGCATTTATATATAATACACACCTAGTATGGTGAAGCCCTAATGGTTTGACACCTTGTTTTACCTTTGAATAATATTCTAAAGTTTACTTTATCATTAAAATCTCTTGCCTAAGGTGTTAAGTGGTTTATGTGGTTGTCAAGTGATGAATGTCTTCTCCTTGATTCTATTCTGCCCTTGCATATTTTGTGTTAGTGATATCTCTTCTAATAGTTTTCATAAAGTTATCTATTTTTTAAGTAAGTATTGAAGTGTGAGAGGGAATAGTAGTGTCTAGTATCATACCTTGTTTTCACCCACCTCTAGATGTTCATATAAATCTACCTCTATGAGAAATACTTATGCTAGAAGGACAATAAGTTAAGGTCAGTTTTAGTAGTATTCATTCTTAGTGGATACAAAAGTGTGTCTACAGACTAATATTTGGTGTATCACCTCCATTAGTATAGGTTACATTATGATTCATTCTTCCCTTTCACCTCCAAGTGACTATTATAGTGTAGTGTGTGAGCTTAAGAGATAAATCAAGGGAGCTAGACCTTTAACCTAGAGGTTTACCTCTACTATAGGAAACCCACAAGCTTAGAGGTAATCCCATGTAGTCCAAATATGGAGAGGTTTGAAAAACCTCATCCAAGGGTGAAATATTTGGATAAAAAACTTACTCCTACTCATATTCATACTAAAATTTGGGTTATCTTGTTTATTACACCTTATTTGTTTTCATAGTTGCCTTTATAATACCAATTTTTCTTTTAAATCTGCTTTTCTTCATCCTCCATATTATGGGTTCAGGTTCAAGTTCCTTTGTTGAGATCCACATCATTCACTCCTACTTCACATGCACCCTCATAACACCCAAAGTGACTACTCCATGTTGGTATGGGTAGGAACCATGGCCTTTTTAATCACCATCTTGATAAGAGTAGGTAGTCACTAGAAAACATTTCATGAGATACCTATCACAAACAAGTCTTGCATAGATTCAAAATACATATATGATTTTATAAAAAATTATGTGATGTAACCATGGTGTCATACTTTATCCAATGATCTATCACATAGGTCCAATCAGTATCTAAAGCTTGTAACTAAAACCCTTCCTACAGTCATAGTATTAAAAGCCTATCTTAAGGGATTTGAGGTCTTGAGACTTCTAGAGATGTAATCAACCCTTAAAAATTTGTGTACTTAGTCTTCATGACCAAATAAATCTATCAAATACCTCATTTAATTTATATGAGTAGGGGAATTACCCTCTATTTTGTCGTAGATAGAGATCACTCTAATAACAAGCCAACATATAGACTATGATACATGAATGTTGAATGAATGAATGGAGAGTCTTGGAGAATTGTATAATGATGTATGGAGTTACATTAAAGGTGAATATATATGTAAAATTCCATAAAACCATTTCCAACCTTTAGTGTTAGTCATATACATAATAATATAGTCTAGGCCTATTAGGGCTAAACCCCCATCACTTGTATGAATAGTCCTAATTCTAAGTTTGTTAAAGGATTTGAGTTGTTCTATAGGTACAGCAGAGATTTGGTGAATGAATTCCATTAAGAGAGGTCTTCATGGACTTGTCTCAACTCCAAATACTCATATCTCACCATATTAATGCATAAAAATACCTCTAATAAATCATTCATCATAGGCTATTTTGAACAACATAGTGAGGAAATGAAGTGACTGCCTAAGTGTGATATGAAAAGTATGGGTTGAGGTATATGATAGAATAAAAGACAAAGAGGATTTTAATATATGTCCTAACACCTCTAAACCACATCTTCATGAGAAAATGCAAGTCACTTAGGTGATAAATGTGAAGATAGACCTAGAAGACTAGTGAGTAGTTGTAAGTAAGTGAACAACAAGTGTAACAAAAAAGGCTATTATTTGAAGGCATAGATGATTTTCCCTGATATAATTTACATATTCTCATGGTAGATCATATATGTCAACATATTTCACAATCATTTTCAATAAATATAATGACTCTTCATCACCAAAAGGCAGTTTCAAGAAAGACATGAAGAATCTCTATACCAAATTGAGGGAAGGTGTCATAATTCAGTTGGACACTTATTCAATATCACTTCATATTTGTTCTTCCACATGATTTTCTCAATTTATAACTAGTTTTCATAGCTTGACACTTGGGCCTGTTACCTTTCCTCTTTTATTCTTCTCTCCTCTCCTATGCTCTGTATATGCAAGCCATTTTGGCATTTGTATCTAGTACACACCTAGTACGGTGAAGCCCTGATGGTTTGGCACCATATTTTGCCTTTAAATAAGATAAATAAGTTTATTTTAACATTAAAATCTCTTGATTAATGTTTTAATTGGTTTATGTTGTTGACAAGTGATGAATGTCTTTTCCTTGCTTCTATTTTGCCTTTATATATTTTATGTGAGTGATATCTCTTCTAAAAGGTTTCATAAAGTGTATTTATTTTTTAAGTATGTCTTCAAGTGTGAGAGGGACTAGTAGTGTCTATTATTAGACCTTATTTTCAACCACCTCTATATGTGTATATAAATCTACCTCTATGAGAAATACTTATGCTAGAAGGATAATGAGTTAAGGTCAGTTTTAGTAGTCTTCATTCTTAGTGCAAATACAAGTGTGTTTCTAGACTAATATTTGGTGTATCACCTCCATTAGTATAGGTTAATTTTTTTTTCCTTCTTCTCTTTTCACCCCCAAGTGACTATTATAGTGTAGTGTGTGAGCTTAAGAGACAAATCAAGGGAGCTAGCCCTTTAACCTAGAGGTTTACCTTTGCTATAAGCAACCCACAGGCCTAAAGGTAATCCCATATTGTCCAAATGTGGAGAGGTTTGAAAAACCTCATCAAAGGGTGAAATATTTGGCTAAAATATTTACTCTTACTCATATTCATATTGAAAATTTGGTTATCTTTTTTTATTACACCTTATTTGTTTTCATGGTTCCCTTTCTAATCCCAAATTTTCTTCTTAATCTGCTTCTCTTCATCCACCATATTATGGGTTCAGGTTCAAGTTCCTTTGTTGAGATCTACATAATTGACTCCTACATCACATGCACCCTCATAACACTCAAAGTGACTCCTACATGTTGGTATGGGTAGGCCCCAAGGCCTTTTTAATCACCAACATCTTGATAAGAATAGGTAGTCATAGGAAAAAATTTCATCAGATACCTCTCGCAAATAAGTATTACATAGATTCAAAATACATATATATTTTTACAAAAAATTATGGGATGTAACCATCGATTTTATACTTTATCCAATGATCTATCACATAGGTCTAGTCAGTATCTAAAGCTTGTAACTGAAACCTTGCCTATAGTCACAGTCCTAGAAGCTTGTTTTAAGGGATTTAAGGTCTTGAGACTTTTAGAGATGTAATCAAGCCTTTAATTTTTTGAATATGGTATTCATGACCTAATAAAGCTATCCATAGCCTTGTTTAAGTCATACGAGTAGGGGAAGTACCCTTTATTCTATCTTAGATAGAGAGCATTCTAATAACAAGCCAACCTATATATTATCATACATGAATGTTGAATGAATGAATGGAGAGTCTTGGAGCATTATTTAATGATGTGTGGAGTTTTATTAAAGGTGAATAGATATGGAAAATTCCCTACAACCACTACCAACCTTTAATAGTGGTCATATACATAATAATATAGTCTAGGCCTATTAGGCCTAAACCCTCATGGCCTCTAACTTGATTTAGATGATCATATAACCTTTTCAAATAGTTTTATAACCTTTTAAATGGAGTTTATGACTAATATGAGCCATTAGCTTGTAGGGAGTTACACAAAATTGGTCATTCAAGCCCATTTTCATCTCAGACCTACTCAAAATGTAGTCAAGAGATTTAGAGGCTATTTTATTATGCTCATGTCTATATGGATAGTTTTCATGGTGACTCAAAGAGTTGGGGATATTTTATGGGGGCCCTTAGCTTGTATTAAGTTGAACTGGTTTGGAGTTTCAGGATCTAGTTTTTATGAACCATTGTTAACAGTCCAAGAAACCTAAAATCTTCTCAAAACCCTTATGTAAACTTGATGGAGATGATATTGAAATTTATGCATCAAAAATGGGTAATTTGGACTATAAGGTGACTTATAATTATTTAAAACTCTCCCATTCCCCTTGCCACCCAATTGATCCATACTATCACTTGTATGAATAGTCCTAATTCTTAGTTTCTTAAAGTATTTAAATTATTCTATAGGAACATAAGAGAATTGGTGAATGAATGAAATTAAGAGAGGTATTTATGTACTTATCTAAAATTTACATACTCATATTTCACCATAGTTAAGGATAAAAACACCTCTACTAGATCATTCATCATAGGCAGTTTTGAATAATATAGTAAGGAAATGAAGTGACTTCTTAAGTGTGATATGTGAAGTATGGTTTGAGGATTAAATTGATTTATATGATAGAAAAAATGATAAATAGGCTTTAAACATATTTCATAACACCTATACAACACATCTCCATGATAAATTTCAAGTCACTTAGGTGATAAGTGTGAAGACAGACCTAGAAGGCTAGTGAGTAGTTGCAAGTAAGTGAACAATAAATGTAACAAATAAGGATATTAGTTAAAGGCATAGATTATTGTACCTAATATAATTTACATATTATCATGTCATATCATATGTTTCAAAATATTTAATAATAATTTTCAATAAATCTAATGAATCTTCATCACCAAAATCTAGTTTCAAGAAAGACATGAAGAGTCTCTATGCCAAATTGAGGGAAGGTGTCATACTTAAGATGTATACTTGTTTAAGATCACTTAATGTTTTGTTTTCCACATAATTATCTCAATTTATAACTATTTTTCATAGCTTGAAACTTGGTCTTGTGACCTTTCTACTTTTATTCTTCTCTCCTATGCTCTATATATGCAAGCCATTTTGGCATTTGTATCCACTACAAACTTAGTATGGTGAAGCCCTAATGGTTTGGAACTTTGTTTTACATTTGAATAAGATTAAAAAGTTTATTTTATCATTAAAATATCTTTCCTAAGGTTTCAAGTGGTTTATGTGGTTGAAAAGTGAAGAATGTCTTCTCCTTACTTCTATTCTATCCTTGCATATTTTGTGTGAGTGATATCTCTTCTAACAACTTTCATAAAGTGTATTTGTTTTTTAATTATGTATTAAAGTGTGAGAGGGGATATTAGTGTATAGTATCAAACCTTATTTTCATCCACCTCTATATGTTCATATAAATCTATCTCTATGAGAAATACTTATGCTAGAAGGATAATGAGTTAAGGTCAATTTTAGTAGTCTTCATTCTTAGTGTATATGCAAGTGTGTTTGTGGACTAATATTTAGTGTATCACATCCATTAGTATAGGTTTAATTCTATTTAATTCTTCCATTTTCTCACCCAAATGACTATTTTATTTTAGTGTGTGAGCTTAAGAGATAAATCAAGGGACCTAGCCCTTTAACCTAGAGGTTTACTTCTGTTATAGGCTATGTTGTCCAAATATGGATAGGTTTTAACAAACTCATCCAAGGGTGAAATATTTGGATACAAAACTTACACCTAATCTGATCCAAAACTTAGAAGTTTTGGTTGATAAATATTTCAAGAATACAGAAATAACACAATAACAATGAATTCTCTGAGAAGAGATGTATTATTACTCAAGATCACAATACAACTATATGCTTATCTCTGGGAAGAGATGTCTTATTTTCCATTTTGGGTTACATATTAATTTATACCTATTTATAAAGTAGGGGGAGTATTTTTAAGGTCACCAATATTGAGGAAGATTAAGTGGTTTGACTTCCATGCTTTAAAACAATACAGAACTTGAGGAATTACTATTTTTATAAATTTACTATTTTTAGACTGCACTACTAAAATTGAAATTTGGAGCACTTCCATTGGATTTTAGGGGGTCAAAATTAATTTATCAAATATCCATGAAATCTCATGGAATTTTTCTCATTTTTATCTTTCCAATGGTTCAAATGGTGAGTCAATTACAGCTACAGTGCAAAAGTTATGGCTCCCAGAAGTTCTGTCATCAATTGGGGTGGAACTGTCACCTAAATTGCTGCCTGGATCATTCCTCCCTCCTTGAAAATCAATGGTCCCCATTGCATCAATGTTTCTCATCAAGTGTGGTAGTTGTGTCTTGAATTTATTCTCTGTAATCCACTCACCTTGGTGTCTAAGCTAGCCCATTTTGACCACTTGATAAAGCTGAATAGAGCATCCTCTTATTGTTTTCATCTAGGTGTCCAAACTCTGATCCTCTTCCACTGGAGAAAAACTCTGTGGATCAAGCTCATCAATGTCAAGTTGTTCTGCTATGACTAAAGTGTTTAATAGAGGTGGATTATATGGTTTGAGGAGCTCCACATTGAATATTGGATGCAGACCAAGGTAGGCTGGTAGGTTCAACTCAAAAGCATTTTCTCCAACTTTTCTGGTGATGTTGTAGGGACCATATCACAGAGGAATTTTTTTTGTGTGTGGGCCTACAAGTCATTCCTTCTAAATCTGCAACCAAACCTTATCACCCACATCAAAATGGTGTGCAATCCTATAACTGTTATGGCATTGTTTATACTTCTGATTCATCTTCTCCAGGATGTCATGAACTTGTTGCTAAATGTGTTGCATCTATTCAATGAACTTTGTTGACTTTTTTGCCTCATATCTTTTATGAGCTGTGTATTCCATGGTGTATAATGGAATAGCTATATCAATTATTACCATAGGTTAGAACCCAAAGCATACTTGGAATGGACTGTGTTTGGTCAAGTTGTACAGGGCCCGATTATATCCATGTTGTATGAAAAGAAGCCCCTCATCCCATGTTCATGAATGTTTGGAGTGATACATCTGAATCATGTGAACAATAAAGTGGTTCACCACCTCTATCTGACCATTAGTCTATGGATGGAAGGCTATGGACTTCATCAGCTTGGTATCCATCATCTTCCATAAAGTGGACTAGAAGATGCTCAAGAACCTACTATCTCGATCTGAGCCAATGGACTTGGGGAGACTAAAATGGAGCCATACATGACTAAAATATACTTGAGTAATTTATTCAGTAGATATATTTTTCTTACAAGCAATCATGATAGCCATTTTTGAAAAATGATCAACTACCACTAAAATACAGTCCTTACCATGTTTTGAAGTGGGCAAAACTGAGAGAAAATCCATTGAGACAGATTCCCAAGGCTTGGTTGGTTCTGGCAATGACATGTATAATCCTTGCTTCTTATTTGTTAGCTTGGCTATCACACATGGGGTAAAAGATTTGAGATATCTTTCCACATCCTTTTGTATATGGGGCTAGTAGAAGTGTTTCTAAAGAACTACCAATGTCTTCTCTATAACAAAGTGTCCAGCTGTCCTACTAAAATGTACTTCCCATATCATCTTCTATTGCTCTATAGCTAGAACATAGATGTGCCTCATATAACAGAGGACATTATCTTATAAATATAAATCATAAACATGTTTACCTTTTTGAAGCACATGATATGTATCAGCAAAGGTAGGATCTACTTCATACAGAGCACCCCAAGTGGCAGTCTCATGTCTACACAAGTCAAGAACTATTATGAGTGTAGTAATTGGTGGATGGCTCAGACAATATACAAATATATTTGAGCTCCCCTTTTTATGTTTGATTATTAGATGGAATTGCTAAAGATATGTGGCCCACTTTTGGTGCCTTTCATTTCATAGTTTGCTCTATGTCTAGATGAATTCCAATGGTCTGTGGTCAATATGACTGAGCGTCTCTTTTACCAAGATGTAGTGTTTCCATTGTTTGTACGCTTACACAATGGCATAGAGCTCCTTATCATATGTCAGATATTTATTGACTGTATCAATGAAAGTTTCACTATGATATGCAAAAGGATGGCCATGTTGCATGATGATAGCTCCCATGGCATATTTAGATTCATCTGTCATCAACTCAAAAGGTTGATGCAAATCTGGCAAGGCAAGAATAGGGGCTGAGAAAAGTTTGTTCTTCAAATTCTCAAATTCCCTTTGTTGTATTTCACCCCATTGAAATGTAGCTTTAGCTCCTCCTTTAGTCACTTGGGTTAGTGACCAAGAAACATGTGAAAATCCAAGAACAAACTTGCAATGAAAATTTTCAAGACCCAAGAAGCTGTGAAGTTCTATGAGGGTCTATGGTGTGAGCCATTATCAAATATCCCAAATATTTTTTGGATCAACATGGACCCCTTGCTCATTCACAATGTACCTAAGGTACTGAATTTATGTCATCTTGAATGTGCATTTGTCAAGATTTGCATACAACTTTTGCTCTCCAAGAGTTTGAAGCACCTTACGAACATCTTGTAAATGTTCCTCCCATGTTCTACTATAGATGACTACATCATCTAGGTAGACAACCAAAAATGAGTTGGTGAAGGGTCATATGATGTCATCCATCATCCTCATGAAGGTTTCAGGTGCATTAGTTAAGCCAAAAGGCTTAACCAACCATTCAAAGAGCCCCTCCTTAGATTTGAATGCAGTCTTCTAGACATCATTGGGATTGATGGGAATTTAGTGATAGCCAAATTTGAGATCAATTTTGGTGAAGAACTTTACACCATGGAGTTGGTCCAGCAGGTCATCAATCTTGGGGAGAGGGTAGTGATTATTCACAATGATTTTATTCAGGGCTCGGTAGTCAATGCAAATCCTCCATGTTCCATATTTTATTGGGGCCAAGACAATTGGGCTGCCACAAGGTGAAGAGCTTGGATTGATGTGACCCTTTTGGATCAATTATTTAATTTGTCTTTTTATCTCATCATTCTCCAAAACTAATATGTGATACACAATACTATTAGGCAAAGGTGATCCTGGGATCAAATCGATAGAATGTTTTACCTGGAAATGTAGTGGTACTCCTGTGGGTGACTTGAATAAGTCATTATATTCTCCTATGATTCATCCTATCTACTTTTTTTGTTATGTTGATTGTGTATTCAGGACTACAACATCGGCCTTCTTGAGTTTCTATGATTTGACCACCATGAGAACAAATTTCTTTGTCTTATCCACTAATCTCTTACATTGCTTAGCACTAATTAGGGAGATAGATGTGGGAGGTGGTACCTCTGGTACCCTGTAGCACTGTATTCCAAGAGTGAGGGTGACTCTTTGGGCTCATGATTCATAGATTCCATGTCATTCATAAATGAATGGCTGACCAAGGAGTACATCACAAACATCTAGATTGACCACATCACACAAGACTTCATCTTGGAAATGTTTTATTACATATGAAAGAAGACACTAATGGGTGACATGGAGGTCTCTCCCTGGGCTCAACCATCCAATACCATATGGCTTTGGATGAGGCTTCATGGATAGATTCAAACTTTTCACAACTTGAGCAGAGATTAAATTCTTTTGACTCATACTATCAAGAATGAAATGCAAAGGCTTACCTTTTACCCATCATTTGGAGTGAAATAATCTTTCCTTGTCATCTAGCCTTTCCTCACGGGTCTGTGATGAAGTGATGATGGTGTCAGGCTTAGCATCTACAATTTCTTCTTCATCCTCTTTGATTGTGGGTTGTGTATGAGACAGAGTAGTAGATGTTGAGTATTATGACTCAAAAAGTAGTGACTTGATGGCTTGACATTCTTCTTTGGAGTGAGTTTCAATTTTGTGGTAATCACACCATTTTCCAACCTTCCCCTTCTGGGGTTTCTTATCTTGAAACTCCTTTTGCTTTTAATTTTGGCCTCATGTTTGACCTTCCTTGTCACTTTTCCATTTTGAGGGCTAACTCTTTGTATTCTTTCTGCCATGCTTCTGCTCAATATTCACTATGAATTTGTATGCCTCATCGAGGGTTTCCAAATTGAAGAGTTTCATTTCCCCCCGTATTTACCATTGTAATCCACCACAATATTTAAGAGTCTTATGTTTCTCACTTTCTTGGATGCCCAATCTTGTAGATAAAGAATGAAAAATATCTGTGTAATCTTGAACAGATTGGTCCTTACTTTGGTGAAGTTGTTGCCATTGTATGTATAAATCATCATATGCTCCAATGGGATAGTATTCTTCTTTCATCACTTCCATAAAATCATCCCAGGAGGTTCCACCTCAAGGCCAATGTCATCTGTACTGAACCTCTTTTTGTGCACTTCCGACCAATTTTTCACGGGCAATGATGCTTTCAAAAGAGCAAAAGTGATCTTTTCTCCATCAGTGAATTTGTTTAAAGAGAAGTAGGAAGACAATTGATCTAACCAATTTTCTACTGCATCAACATTGATTTGCCTTCAAATTTAGGAATATCAAAATTCACCTAAACCCTGAAGGCTATTGGGGTACTGAAAGGACGTTTCATGGATGAGGAACCAGGAAGTGTAGCTGAGGAGCCAGAATTCCCATCAAGAATTATTGAAGAATTTGGGCAAATTATTATAGCATCTATGCTTGTTGCCATTGGAGGGATTCATTCACCATTTATTTAAAAGGATCAGATGTCTCGGTGTCATTTGCCATTTTAAGTCATTTGGAGTGAACAGGTGGGTAGTTTGGAAGCTCTGTTATTTCCCACCCAAGCTTCTTGTAGCCTGACCTCATCCTCAGGATCATACACTCTCAAGACAAACCACTATGATACCACTGATCTAAAACTCAAAAGTTTTGGTTGATAAATATTTCAATAATATATAAATAACATAGTAATAATGAATTCTCTGAGAAGAGATGTATTATTACTCAAGATCACAATACAACTATATGCTTATCTCTGGGAAGAGATGTTTGATTTTCCATTTTGGGTTACATCTTCATTTATACCTATTTATAAAGAAAGGGGAGGATTTTTAAGGTCACCAATCTCAAGGAAGATTAAGTGGTTTGACTTCCATGCTTTAAAATAATACAGAACTCGAAGAATTACTATTTTTAGAAACTTATTATTTTTAGACTACACTACTAAAATTGAAATTTGGGGCACTTCCATTGGGTTTTATGGGGTCAAACTTCATTGAGAAAATATCCATGACATCTCATGGTTTTCTCCTCATTCTTATCTTTCCAACGGTTCAAACGGTGAGTCAATTGGAGCTACGATGCAAAAGTTATGGCTCCCAGAAGTTTCGTCATCAATTGGGGTAAAACTATCACCTGAATTATCGCCTAAATTGCTGCCTGGATCATACTCATATTCATAGTAAAATTTGGGTTATCTTATTTATTACACCTTATTTGTTTTCATAGTTTCCTTACTAATCCCAAATTTTCTTCTCAATTTGCTCCTCTTCATCCTCCATAATATGGGTTCAGGTTCAAGTTCCTTTTTTTAAATCTTCATCATTAACTCTTACATCACATGCACCCTCATAACACTCAAAGTGACTACTCCATGTTGGTATGGGTAAGCACCATGGCCTTTTCAATCACTAATATCTTGATAAGAGTAGGTAGTCACAGGAAAAAAATTCATCAGATGCCTCTCATAAACGAGTCTTGCATAGCTTCAAAAGACATATCCTTTTACAAAAAATTAGGTGATGTAACCATCAATGTTAAACTTTATCCAATGATCTATCACATAGGTCCATTTAGTATCTAAATCTTGTAATTTGTCTAGTTTCCCTTCTGTCCAAACTATAAATTATAGCCTTCTAGGCTGAAAATAATAGTATTCCAATATAGATAAACACACAACTAGTATTCCAAGCAAGTCAAACCATAATATTTAATATATTTCCCCATGTATATGCTCTTAAATAATTTATTTCACAATCATTCCTATTTTTTTTCTTATTATACAAAGTTATTGATTTTTTCATCTAGCCATCTCTCTACATCTTTTTGTCTTGGTTGCCATTACAACATGGTTAAAAACTCCATGCTCATTGCACCATTGTTAGAAGAGGTTCTTAGAAAACCCTTTATAACATGTTAATACAATGATAGATGTGTGACTTGTGACATAAGTATACAATGGAAAGAAACTCAAGATGAACCAAGACATTTATTGGTCAAATTTAATCTATTTAGGCATGAAACATAGACTTACAAGTTTAGAAAACTGAGTCTAATCTAAATGAGTAGAAAATTTAGGCAAAATAAATCATTCACTATGCATGAAACAATGATAAAATACATATAAGGAAAATCATTTTAGATGTGTATATTAATATCTATAACAGTGGAACCATATTATAATACAATAGAGCACTATATATAGAGTATTTACAAGGTGTTATCACTTCATATTCTAGAATTATACTACATCTAAAGGGAAGACTCTTCACATTATTTAGACTATTCTATGTTTCATGTGTTGAATGCATAAAAAAAGATATAAAAGATAAAATAACATTATTACATTCTGTGATTTTAGTATCCCCATTCTACTCCTCATAATAGTGATAGGTAGGATCTCATTATAAACACTATAACACCCAAGGGTATGCAAGAATAAATTTATTTTAAAGTTACCAAAGTTTAATCCCTCTTGTTTATAGATTTGATTAATTTAGCTATTTATGAAACAACAATAAGTGACTACCATTATGTATTTTATGAGAAATGAAAGATATATGGATCCATGTTAAGATTATTGATTCATATGTCACAAATGTAAATCTAATTTTTAAAATATTTTCTATTTATAAATTATAAATTTAAAAAGTACGAAAACCCTAAGTGAAACTAGGGTTTGTGCAATAAGACACAAAGGTTAGGTTCACCAAATGTTTAACCCTTTTTATTTGGAAAGAGTTAAGAGGATAGAATAGCCTATACACAAGGATGGATAAATATATTCTAAAGTAGGCTAATTAATTATAAACTCAGATATATGAATATTTTGAATTAAAATATTGAGATGTACTAAATATAAAAAGTAAAAATTATGAAATATGTTGTATTGATTGTAATACTAAACACAAATTATGGTTAATTAGGTTTATAATGAGCAGGTGAATATTAGTTGTACATGTGTATAAGTGTGCAGGATTAGGATCCTAGAATAGTTGTTATATTTTATAAATGATGTTTTTGGAGCCACATACACTTCTCACAACATTGGGACACTACCATTGATGTTACCATCCTTTCTGTGATGTTACTATCTAGTATAAAATATGTGTTGGATTGTGATGCAACCAACTTCATTGTCTTGGGTTTTATGTTACATTTCTACTAATGTATTCAGATCTAGAACACATGTTGTATATGTTTCTTTATGGATCAAACATTATATAATCGCCCTTGGGATGTGTTTGTAAAAAAAGTTTTAGTGTGCTCATGGTGTCTAGTTAACCTCGAAGATTCATCTATCATGAATGTGTGTAGGGGTGATTCCTCTCCATCTCCCTCATTGGACCAATAAAACCTACTAATCTAACTTCTATGTTTGACCATATATGATCCAACTTTTATATGGTCCCTCCTAAGGATATATCTATCTTTGTGGCATGGAAACTACTTACCCACATTTTACCTTCCCTTTACTACTCATTGTCACTACCACCCTCATCTAACCACTACTAGATGATGAGGTATCTCCACTTAGATTAAAACTAGCATGCCTCATCTCCCACTCCTTGCATCTCTCTCGCATGTCTCACCCAATAATGTGGGACAACCAAAGGTGCTACTAGGTGTCTCAATCCAAACTATTTGAGAATGAATTCCCACATATGTGGCTCAACCCACCATGTATAATGTCTTTTTAATTTTTATCTAACCCCTCAATTGCACCTAGGTTGGCCAAAATGGACAAGAATCCATTATTCCCCTATATGGCATCCACACAATATAATCCCTCCAAATAATATCCAATGTAAGAACATGTAGGATCACTCATACTATTTATCATTTTTGTTCAGAAAGAGCTAAAGGGGTATAATAACAAATACACTAAGATGGATAAAACTATTCCAAAGTAATCTAATTAATTATAAACTCAGATAAATAAATATTCTAAATTAAGATATTGAGATGTGATAAATATAGAAAGTACCAAATTTGAAATATGTTATATTGATTGACATCTAAGGATAAACTATACTTAGAAGGATTTATAATGCATAGGAGGATTTTAATTGTATATTGGTGTAAATGTGTAGGATCATGATTATAGAATAGTTGTCAAATTCTATAAATGATGTTTTTGGAGCCATAAACACTACCGTTGACCTTGGAACACTGTTGTCAATGTTACTATATGTTATTCAATGTTATTGTATAGTATAGAATATATTTTGGATTGAAATGTGACTAACTTCATTGTTCTATATTTTATATTGCCTTTTCATTGATGTATTTATATATCAAACACAAGATGTATATGTCTCCTTATGAATCAAACCCTATATATTCACCCTTATTCAACTTTTGAATGTGTTTACCAAAAATGGGTTAGTGGGATCATGATGTACAACTAACCTCAAAGATCCTCTATCAATGAGTGATACCTACATATCCAATACTCCAAGGAAGGACTTTAACTAATGTAGTTATCCACTATTTGTGGGACTGTGTGAATAATGTTGTAATGTTCTATATGTATATGCATGTAATGATCAAGCTTGTAACTTGACAAATAATATTCATGGGCTACTCTTTAGATGCTTTAAACCTTGTGTATGACTACTCCTATGACTGATATGAAAATAGGGAGGAATAGAGTGGTATTAATCAGTTGTGTAATTGATTAAATGATCTTGAATAGGTGTTTTCTTGGTATTTTATAGATAATTAATGAGAAGGCTTAGACTTGTATTTATACCATGCATTTTGAGAATATCTCATAATAGGGTCCAATAATAAAAATAAGCTAACCCATATGTTTTGAAACATTTTCAATTTGGATGACATTTTAGGAATGAACACTAAATAAGATTCTAGGCACTAGCATCGATGCTAGTGTCCCTTTGTTGATGGTAGTGTTTAGAAGGATAAGAAATAATTGATGATATGAATCTCATAGTTTAGGATGTGTATCATGTTTTGATTTTTATGTATAGTAAAAGAGACATAGTTCATCATAATGATAAGTTTTTTAATATAATATTATAAATTAGGCACAATGAGATGGAGAATACAAGACTTTTGGCAATGAGAAGATCCATAATTGAAGGGTAGAGCCCTGATTGGTATTTGTAAAATGTACAAGACAGAAACACTATAAATATTTAGTTTTAGTATCTACACCTATCACCTACACCTTAGTTGGCCAAAATTTACAAGCATCCACTATGACCCTATATGGCATCCACACAATATAATCCCTCGAAATAGGATCTAATTTATGCACATGGGGGATCACTCATCCTATGTGACCCTGTGCCCATATCCTTGATGGAAATTATCATCCACCATACTCATTATTATATACATAGGGAATATCTCATAAATATAACTAGAAAACAATATAATAGAACCCATAAATGATAGCCCTAACTCAAAACATTATATAAATCATGAAACAACTAGACACATATTGCATCTCCCATATCATATAACGTACCCCACTCTAGTGCACACTAGAACATGTTAATAATTTAAATAAACATCACCCCATCAAACTTATGAAATAATATGCACATGATCATAAGTCTGATAATGTCTTTAAAAATATCTATAATGATTGACATGTATACCTAAAAAAAAAAAATTACAATGATCTTCCACTCATCATATTGATTTGACCCTATAACCAATTGGGATAACTCCTTCCTCTCATCATTAGTCTATGGTGTGTCATATACCATAATACTACCAATAATATACAACCCAAATATTATATGGATATCCTCAAATCTGATATCCACATCAATCACATCCCCCTCCAATCCCACCTAAAAGTGTTTATCATCCTCTCCCATCACCTAGGAAAAATGGCAATAAGCTTCGCACTTAGAGTAATGTGACACATCTCTATGATCCCTCCAAATTCTAGTGTCATTGTTTGAGCTTTGGCCACCATCTAAAATATCTTAATAAAATATTGAAACCAAAGGACATCTATTCTTTGGAAAAATCTCAAACAATAAATCAAATAATAAGTTGATATAAAAATATGAAATTAAAATTACAAAATTAAATAAAACTAGTAATTAAAATGATTTCCCCCTATTTTATATTGCATTTACCAAGAATCCAATTTCACTATCCATGCTTAAATTTTCAACTACATTGGCCATACCCTATAGTACAAGCCATGGTAAAAAATTAACTAGACTAGCCATACCCTATGATACCAACCAACACATCATTACACTACACCAACAATATGGTGTGGTATCAACCATGCTTATCATTTTTCTACTACATCAACAAAGAATTTTATTACATTGTATATGATTAACTACCCAACATTACCAATCATACTCCATACTATTGGGTATTTTAAAAAATTAAACTACATCAGCCATACCTTATGGTATCGACCAACGCATTGCTTAATTGTATGCATTATACTCTATGTTATCAACCAGGAGTTGTTCCCCCCATTAAAAACTATATCATCATGGATGATAAATTTTATCAAGGGTAGTTATTTTTCCCCTACCCCTAATGAATAGCCTTGTAATTAATTTTGAATTTTCAAAAACTATCCATTATATGTCTAGATTGTAGATTCATTTTGACACTTGTTGGGGCAAATTCCTCTACACAAATCTGCCCCAGCAACTAAAAATACTAATCTAGTTCAATTTTAAAATAAATGATAAAATAAAAATTAAATGCATCACCTACCTATAGGGATATGTTTTAGTTGCAATGTATCCTCTCACACATCCACCTCCTCATCTGTGAGACAATCTCTCATAACATCATTTTTGGCCACACAGAGCTCTAGTTTTTCAAACTATCAAATGCACAATTAAATGTTTTTATCCTATTTATAGTAAAATTTTAAAACTTTCAATTCTTTATTATGATATTATTTTTTTTCCCCAGTATAGTTTTTCATGTAAGTCCTTTTCATGAACCAAAATAAAATTTATAATCCTGGTGAGATAAAGAATTATTTAGGTGCTAATATAAAAATTTTGTAAAAAATTGGATTTTTTATTTTATTTTTTATGTATACATTGCATTATTATTTATGGCTTCATTCTATCAACTACAACACACACAATGTAATTGAAGTTATGCATTTTAATTTTCTCTAATTTCAGTTACTTCTATTTCTTTCAACATTTTTTTTCAATTACATTTTTTTGTGTTACAATGCTTCTATCCCAAAACACCATCCTATGTTACCCTCTTATGACATTTGATGATATTTGGGTGGGGCATATGTATACACCTAATATTTTTTCTTTTACCACTTTACATATGCTTTCTCTTATAGTAGCTTGTTGATGCATCAATCGCCTTGAGTACACACCTTAGTAAGTGAGCTAAAATGGGGTGAGATCAGATAATGGTAATTTATGAGAGATGTTTGCATACTATCTTATTACACCATTATTACTATCAATATGACCTCCTCTAAGTCTCTATTCATCTTTACTCTAAATTTACTTTCCATCTAGATTTGCTAGGTTCCCTATATCCTATAGTGTCACCCTGGCCAATATATTTTTTTGTGCTTAAGTCCTCATTGTACTATATTATCCAACCCAATATAGTTATGAGTTTGTATTATAAACTTTTTAATGTATTAGTTTGGATGATATCATAATGTGCCAACTGATATCTTCAAACTGTATCGACCTAGATGATATTGTTGGCTTTGAATTTGAGGTTGTTTTTTGGCATTGAAACTGTATATATAGGGGTCATATTTTATTCCTAATAGGATATATCACATTCATATACTCTAATTACACTGACATTTTTTTACCTAAGTATTAATTAGGAGTGTTAAAGGTTTTTAACCTTATCTTAGAGGTATTATCTTGTAGTGTCATTGAAGATCAATAGGAGAGGTATTTGGAGTTCCTAAGTAATAATATTTAGGTCTTCATATTAGCATTTGAGGTCTTCAACCTAATTTTTTTATTTCAATGTTCCCATTGATTCAAAGTGGGATATTTAAAGGTACATGGTTACACCCCAAGGTAAGTATTTATATCCCATACTCTTTCTTTTACTTATTAAGTTAGATGTTTTTTAGTGCTTTGTGTATGTATGTGTGTATCCTTGATTAAACTCTTCCTTATATGGAATAATATGGTATAGATATAGGTTTGCTTAGGATTATCATTTATCACCTTATATTTCATATACCCACATTTGGTTGACCATTTTAATTTACCTTATTTACAATCATTTACCCATCATTTGATTTAATTTTACTACAATCATTTACCTTTGTTGAATTTTACTGAGAGCTATATATCTATGTCACAGGATTAGATTTTGGAACCCTTTCCTATCAACATATGAGTTTTAAGTTACTCTTTTTTAAACCAATAGATATCTTATATCCTTACCCGCTTGTCTATATATACACAGGCTCTATTTGATTGATATTATTCAAGTCCTAGTTTATTGAGATAAAAATGATAGTTGTAGATCATCATAGCTCATGCATACACTTTCTAACCTAAAAATGAGGCCAAGAATGTATGGAATGTAGTGGATCAAATATCCAATAAATTAATCTTATCATAACAAATAAATTAGAGTAAAATTACAAGATTGAGAGTAATTCAAAAAAATGTGATTAGATGATTACTTTACCACCTATTAAAGAAATAGATTCATCAAGACCTTTGCCTAATAAATATAACACTAGTGTATAATATGATAATAATTGAGTGTCCATACATTATTAGAACATATTAATTGATTTGAAACATAAGGTCCAAGAACTGATTCAAAGTAACCAAATTTAAAGTAGAGGGCATCAATAGTACTCTAAATGAATCAATGGCTCAACCAAATCAACATTTGAAAATATTTATATATACTATTATAAATAATGCTAATCAATATAAAGATAAAGTAAATATTTTATTATAACTAAAAAACAACCATCAAAGGATTCTCAATCTCATCCATTTGATGGATTCATAGGTGTGGTCAATACAGTGCATAAAGTGAAGAGAAATAAATTTATACACATGTAGGAGAAGTAATGATAACATAATAGTATGTTATAATATAAAAGGAAAATGTCACACACTAAAAATATGTAATATTTTCACCTAGGAAACCATTTTAGGATAAAACCCAACACAAAAACCTTTTTCTTTATTGCATTAACTCAATAATTTATAATACAATAACATACTTCTAAGTTTTGATTTATCCTAATGCATTTACAATTATTTGTAGGCACATCAAAAGGAAATCATCCAAGCACTAAAAATATATAATGGGTACCAAAACCATAGTTTAATAAACAATACATACATTAACATGGGTCATAAAACATGGGCTAAAACTACCCATAAGGATCCAAACAATTTGGGAGAATTTACCCCAACCCCTCAGACAAAGGGGTAATCACGAAGTGTATATGAGTGTAAATTGTGTATTGTAAATAAAGTAAAGTATACACCAAATTTTCAACATTAATATCCTCCTCCAATTATATTATATGATCATGATATTAAAAATTATCAATGTAATAATGGAACACTCTTCATTCAAGATTTTATTAACACATATTCAAAGAAAACATATGGAATTATGATTGATAATGGTTCAAGTATAAATGTGTGCATGATGAAATGTGTTACCTGTATTGGATATTGTCAATTATATTTATCCATTACTATGATGATTATAAAAGGATAAAATGGGATCATTTAGATTCCACTTGGAGGCATTACCTTACCCATCATAAGAGGTCCTAAGACCATATTTATTTGGTTAAGTCGTATACTATAGGGAAATGGGATTTATGACATTTTTCTTGGATACCTAACTTAATAAAATGAAATAAATGCCATCAACACTATCATATTACTTAAAATTATGCATAAAAATCATGTGATTACTATTAAAGGTGTTTCATGTATGTTTTCACTTTAAATTCTAAAGAACAGAGAAAAGAAACTCAATATAGGTGTGGTTAAAAAACTATTTGGTTGTGTGCGCATTGAATCTAAATGATTGTGAGAGATCCTCTTTAGCTTAGGAGGAAGACCCTTAGATAAGAAATCACTAAAGAAAACTTGTTTGTTAGATAGATAGTTGGGTGGATTTCTTAGCAATAACTAGATCCTGAAAGTGAGAGCTTCTTTAGGGGTTGTCAATCCACATGTTTTAAATAATTAAGTTCACAAAACTAGAAAGAATGGGCTTGCACTAATTAAAGAAGATTAATAGATCTGAACACAAGAATGTTTACTAAGAAAATAGATTAGAAATGATCAAATTAGTGATAAAATAATCAATACTAGTGCTAAGAGGTTGGGGTATACCTCAAAAATTTTGAAAGGGGTTTGTGACTGGTTAGAAACACAAAAAATTAGGTTTGGTTGGGGGTAGGTGGGTGAAAATAGGTTGTTATTTTTTACTACCATAGGTGACCATGGGAAGTTGGGGTGACCATCGATGGTTAAGGTGACCATCGATGGTTAAGGTGACCATCAATGGTTAGGTTGACCATCGATGGTTACTATTTAAGTTTTGGGTCTGATAAATGGCTAAATAACAATATCTAACAAATGGATTCCAAGATTTGGGCAAGGGTTGGATTGATTTTGAAATGGAAATTAAGTATGTGAATATTTATAAAAAAGTACATATCTTACCAAAAATTGATTGGATGGGTGGTTGATGTAGTTAGCCTATTGGTGGAATCTAGTTTGATTCTGATAGAGTAATAGTACCTAAGAGCTTGGTTGAGAGATGACGATAAATCAACTCTCAATAATAAGGTTGATGATGCTTGATAATGTTGATTGACCTACAAAATAAAACTCCTAAATACATAAGCTCCTAATAATTATTGTAGATGGATTTAACCTCCCAAGCCTCTCTCTTATAGGCATAAGCAAGAGGTGGAAGTGGAGGTGTAACTGGGCCATCTAAATATAATTTATCCATGTAAAGGCTCACAACAATAATTAGAAAAGTTTATATTTCAAAGAGGTTGGTGAATCTTGAATGCTTTTTGGTGAAGAGGTGGATAACACCTAATCATTGATGGTCACCTTGATTGTCAATGGTCAGGGTCCAAAGAAAAAAGGCCTTGAAGGTCAAGTTGAGTCAATTTGGGTGAAACTAGCTATGGATGGGTTTGGCAAGGCTAGATTGGTGTAGGTTGGTCCTAAGGGGGTCCTAGGTGGATTTTTGACATTCAAAAATGTTGGTTTGTAGATTTATAGTATCTAAATTTTTCCCCTTATTGTTGTGCAGCTTGTGTGAATGAGCTACATAATAAAAATGGAGTATGGGTTAAGGGTCTCGTCACCTCAAGAGTAGTAGGAGGTGTTCCCTGTTAGGTTGTGGAGCTAAAAGCTTCAACCTTTGTAAACTGAGGAACAGATGGTTGCTGAGTTCTACAGGAACTGGCGTCGGTAGCAGGACCGACGTCGGCAGAGACCAGTGCAGAAGGCCACCGGCGACGGCAGGAAGTCAGCCGACGTTGGCAGAACCAGACTAGCAGGGACCGACGTCGGTCGCCTGTGTGTTCTAGAAGTGTTCGTTTCACGGACAGTTAGTTAAGTGAACGATGAGTTTGCATGTTAAGACCAGCCAGAGTCTTGGGCTGCGAGGATAATTGTCTAAATTAAGAGTCTAAGTTATTGTTTGAGTTAGGGATCTATTTATAGACCCATTGGCATGTATTGTTTAAGGCATGAGATAGAAAGGAAGAGTTCCTTCTAGTTGTAAGATCTATGAGTTGCAGGTTGTTGCAAGCTCATTGGGGATCTACATGTAAGTTTGGTCTTTGAATTGCAGGTTGCAGGTTCATGAGAGATCAGCTTGAAGTGCTATAGAGTGCTTGGTGTACCGGCAGGGTTATTACTGACTGCTTGGTGAGGTGAACACCAATTTTGTGTGTGAGTTGGTTGTTGGGACCATTTTTTGTGTAGGAGAGTGTGTGTGAGAAGAATTACTGTACACTTGAGGTGTGGCGAATCTCTGTAAGGTGAAAGAGTGTGGCAGCTCTTTGATGTATTCTTTTCTGTATAGTGTTAATACAAGATAGTGTATTGTCTCTCATATTATGTGCTATTGGTGAATTCTAGTTACTTGTGTTTCTGGTTATTTCCGCATATTCAATTGCTTATATTTGGTAATCATACTGTGCTCTTTCTGAGGAGCAAGATCCTAACGGGTGGAATTAGAACAGGTGTGTTTGTTCTTGGATTTACCTCCACCCCTCCAAATAAGTGGTATCAGAGCTTTTGGTTGGGATACTAATAGATTGGTGTAGATCTGGGTAGTGTGTTTTGATTACAGGTACTCACAGGGTTTCTATTTGAGTGGGAGTTCAGCAATGGCAGAAAATAGTCAACTACGAATGGAAAAGTTTAATGGCAAGAACTACCAATTATGGAGGATGCAGATTGAGGACTATCTGTATCAGAAAGATTTGTACTTACCGTTGGGTGGGGTTGCTAGCAAACCCTTGGATATGAAAGATGAAGAATGGGAGGTTCTTGATCGGAAGGCTCTGGGATCTGTTAGATTGAGTCTTGATTCATCTGTGATTTCCAGCTTATCACAGTGTAAGACAACGGTGGAGTTGATGAAATCTTTGGCAAATTTGTATGAAAAACCCTCGGCTTCTAATAAGGTATTTCTTATGAAGCGTTTATTTAATTTGCAAATGTTGGAAGGTGGATCTGTTCATAGCCATCTTAGTGATTTCCATGGTTTGGTAAACCAGTTAAGTTCAGTCAATATTGTATTTGATGATGAACTTAGAGCTCTCTTAATCTTGTGTTCATTACCTGAAAGTTGGGAAGGTTTGGTAATGGCAGTTTCTAATACTGTGTCTCCTTCAAAAGTCTTAAAAGTGGATGATGTTGTGAGTGTGATCTTGAATGAAGAGATACGCAAGAAAAGCACAGGTGAATCATCTGGAGATGCTTTGAGTGTTGAAGGAAGAGGAAGGCCAAGAGAGAAGATAGAGCGTGGGAGATCAAGGTCGAAGATAGGCAAAAGATCCAAGTCCAAGTATGGCAGAATAACCTGCTGGAAATGTGGAAAGCAAGGGCACTTAAAGAGAGATTGCAGATCGGGTGAAGATCAGCATGAAGGACATGGAGAAGAAGCAGATATTGCGGGTTACGTTGCACAGGATGCTCTGGTATGTTCTTTGGATAAAGTAGAATCTTGGGTATTAGATTTTGGTGCCTCTTTTCATGCATCCCCACATAGGGAATTTTTTCATGAGTATGTCCAGGGAGACTTTGGAGAAATTTGTGTAGGGGATGGTAAGCCTTGTCAGATTGTTGGCAAAGGCAAAGTGACGCTGAAATTGCAGACAGGTGACACATGGGTGTTAAAGGAGGTCATGCATGTCCCAGTTCTAAAGCGGAATCTAATTTCTGTTAGAAGTTTGGGTGAAGAGGGTTGCATAGTAACTCTCACAGCGGACTCTTGGAAGGTTACCAAGGGTACACTTGTTGTAGCTAGAGGTAAGAAAGTAGGTATGCTTTATCTATCTACTTATTTTACTGATTCTCTTTTTGGGTTATCTACTTCAGCTGTAGATTCGGAGATGTGGCTTGATAGGCTTGGTCACATAGATAAGAAGGAGATGTTGGTTCTTGAGTCAAAGAGTATGCTTTCGGATTTGGAAGGCATGGATCGTGGTTTCTGTATGTAGAAGAAGAAGGTGAGGTTTCTTGAGGAATTCGATGTTAATGACAAGAACAGGAAAGCTTTGGTTTTCAAGGAGAAGGTGACGGACAGAGTTTAGCACAAGGTGCAGAGGAATTTTGAGCAGAGCAAGGGTGATTTGGACAAGGGTTTGATCCAAAAAGAGCTCACGGGAAAAAGTCAGGTCTCACAAGAAAAACACAGAGACCGACGTCGGCAGGAAAATCGGCATCGGTGTCCAGACAGGGACCGACGTCGGCTATGTGCAGCCCGACATCGGTGACTCCGGGCAGACAGAGACCGGCATCGGCCAGGGGAAACCGACATCGGCAAGGAGGCAGTCGTAGGGAACCGACATCGGTCAGCTGTAGACTGAGATGTGACCGGCATCGGTCACTGAGACGAATTTTGGGTGGACAGCTAGTTGTCATGGAGTCTCAAGCGCCCATATGGAGGACTGAAGGTGTAAGTAAGTTCTTAAATTCATCATTTCCCTTCTTTACACTACTTGTTGCTCACTTATGTCATAGGACCAGGAAGTTATTAAAGAAGCAGAACAGGTAGATCCAGGAAACAGTGGGAGCTTGGCATGGATGAGGATGTGATTCCTTGGAGGAAAACCAAACAGGTGTTTTGGGTAGTGTTGCCAACTGGAAGTAAGCACTGAGAGACGAATGGATGTTGAGGATGAAGAAGAGTGGAAATGGATACGTGAGATGGAAGATCAGGGCATATGATCTTGTATTAGCTACAGGGCAATGGAGGTTTGATCATTGTGTTTCTCTTTACCAGGTTGGATAATATTAGCTACATTATCCTATTTTCTGTATGATGTGCTTGTTGCAGGGTTACATATATAGGTATTGCTGAACTAAAGGTAAAGCTAGTTTAGGGGTTTGTCATGGAGAATCTGGGAGCAGCAAGATTCTTTGGCATGAGTGTGTTCTAGAGACATGGAGGTCTTGTTGACTTTGTTTCAGGATGATTGTGTGAAGCCGGTTAGCACGCCGATGGTTAGACAGTTCATAGAACAGGTGTCTTGATTCACATAATGAGGTTGAGTGCATGGTATGTACTAAGCCTGAGTTTTCCCAAGCAGTGGGAGTTATCACAAGTTTAGAGTCAATCCGGGAGAGTAATACTGAAGGGCAGTTCAGTGGGACCAGCAGCAGGTGCACATGCTATGCAGGGTCAAGTTCTTTATCTACATGGTTGTAGATGTGAATGTGGCAGGTAATTTGGATGACAGGTTTTGCACCACGGATTTTGTGGTGGTTGGTCTTCAAGAGTGATCTTGAGGAGGGATACAAAGCCAAGGGAACAAACTAGACGGTGTATAGGTACAGGTACAGGTTGCAGCTATTTATCTCCAAGTGGGAGATTGTTAGGTTGTGGAGCTAAAAGCTTCAACCTTTGAAAACTGAGGAACAGATGGTTGCTGAGTTCTATAGGAACCGGCATCGGCAGCAGGACCGACGTCGGCAGAGACCAGTGCAGAAGGCCACCGGCGACGGCAGGAAGTCGGCCGACGTCGGCAGAACCAGACTAGCAGGGACCGACATCGGTCGCCTGTGTGTTCCAGAAGTGTTCATTTCACAGACAGTTAGTTAAGTGAACAATGAGTTTGCATGTTAAGACCAGCCAGAGTCTTGGGCTGCGAGGATAATTGTCTAAATTAAGAGTCTAAGTTATTGTTTGAGTTAGGGATCTATTTATAGACCCATTGGCATGTATTGTTTAAGGCATGAGATAGAAAGGAAGAGTTCCTTCTAGTTGTAAGATATGTGAGTTGCAGGTTGTTGCAAGCTCATTGGGGATCTACATGTAAGTTTGGTCTTTGAATTGCAGGTTGCAGGTTCATGAGAGATCAGCTTGAAGTGCTATAGAGTGCTTGGTGTACCGGCAGGGTTATTACTGACTGGTTGGTGAGGTGAACACCAATTTTGTGTGTGAGTTGGTTGTTGGGACCATTTTTTGTGTAGGAGAGTGTGTGTGAGAAGAATTACTGTACACTTGAGGTGTGGCGAATCTCTGTAAGGTGAAAGAGTGTGGCGGCTCTTTGATGTATTCTTTTCTGTATAGTGTTAATACAAGATAGTGTATTGTCTCTCATATTCTGTGCTATTGGTGAATTCTAGTTACTTGTGTTTTTGGTTATTTCCGCATATTCAATTGCTTATATTTGGTAATCATACTGTGCTCTTTCTGAGGAGCAAGATCCTAACGGGTGGAATTAGAACAGGTGTGTTTGTTCTTGGATTTACCTCCACCCCTCCAAACATTCCCCCTCAAATCAAAAGTTGATGAGGGAAAATATAAATTGGGTATGAGTTTTATAAGTGGTATATGGTTATTCATGAGGAGGTGAAATAAGGTTAGGCATGTGAAACATAAACTTATGCACAAACTATGACAAAAAAGGTGCAATAGCCAAGATCATGCAAAGACTAAAATTACCAATGCTGGCAAAAATAAGGATCAATGCTAAGAAGGATAAGTGATAAGTAAATCACGTGATCACCTATATGTGTGGTGGCTGGGAACACTCATAAACACAAGTCTCCTAAGTGATTTCCATGGTTTTGATGGGTATCCAAGGTAGGAAGTGCTCTCAGGGAAAACATAAATGGGTCAAGTGTCATGGATATCTGAGGTAGGAAGTGATCCTAGTGAGACACAAGTTGGTCGGTATGCAAGAGGTGGCACAAAAAATAAAAGGTCAACATGGCAATGTTGTCATTGTAGTCAAAGGGATAGGTAAAAAAATGTCACAAAATTGCATGCCAAATGGACCAAAAGAGACCAACAGTGAGGTGACAAGGTGGTCGCATCAGTGGGAGAAGGGCATCTCCAAAAGTAGGTAAAACCTGGTATAGTTGTGTTAGGAATGGGTAGTTTGAGGTGAAAAGTAGAAAATGGGGTTTCTTGATCATTGATGGTCTGGGTCCCCAAAAGGTGACCATCATTGATTACCCTGACCATTAGTGGTCAAGGGGAACCCTAAAAATCTAGATAGGTCAAAAGTAAAAAAACAAAATTCACTTTTACCATTATTACTTTTATGCTTGATTGACCTTGGCTCTAGTGATTTTGACATTGTACGATGAAGGTGACTGCTGAGGTGGTGAGTGCTTGTTGTCCAGAGGCATGTGTAGTGATTACATGGGCCCAAGATGCAGGGAGCATGAGGACATAGCTAGGAAATTGTTCATGGGCTTAGACCATGGAGGTGGTTGAGGAATGAGGTAGGGGGTGAAGTTAAATTGATAGTGTAGTTTGATTTTAGGTAATTTGAACTTGGTTGGAGGGTTAGGACTATGTAGGGAATGTCCCATTTGGGATGTATGCCCTAGGTAGGTTTTGAGGGTTTCTAGGAAAATTGATTAATGAGGGGGTGATTTAGGTTATTATTATGTTGTAGGCTAGGTAATAGACTAATTTATTACCTATTTAGATGGATTTTTATGGTGGTTAGGGTTTGGGTATTCTGGGTATGGAATGCCCATGGTGACCATCGATGGTCAGGTCTAACCATTGATGATTGACACCCTATGATATAGTGGAGTCTGACCATCAATGGTTAGCATGACTACTAGTGGTTGGGTAAAGTAGGTTAGGTTTTTAGGGTTTAAGAAGTGTTTTCAGGGTTTGGGTAAGTTTTTAGGGTTAGGGTAATGGTTTAGGTAAATGTTAAGGGTTTAGATTAGGTGAGGGTTTAGGGTCTGTATTATGGATAGGCTGATCATGGTTGCTAGGGGTGATGTAACCAAGATGAGATAGGTGGGTAAGAGTGATAGAGGAATAGGTCAGGTGTGAAAAAGGTAAAGTAGGAAAGCTTAGTAGTAATAACTAAACCAACATTTAATATGATGTAGGCCAAGGAGTAGATATAGATGTGTGACCATGTGCCACGTATCTTCCCTAATCTTCATGAAGGGATGACCATAAAAGACTAGGTGCATATGGAGGAGGTAGGGTTAGGGACAATGAGGCACTACTAGCATGTGCCCAAAGATGCATCCATGATCATAGTATTCATTGAAAGAAGGGATCTTTATATGAACACCTTTTTGTTATCGATTAGGGAGATGACTATTCTCCTTGAAGATGTACATAAGATCACTCGACTCCTACTGCATGGTGAGGTGATATATTCGATCAATGAGGAGTGGGATGTCTTTATTAAGTATTTGTATAGGGATGATAGTGATTAGGTCTGATGGCATGCTAGTGGATTTAGCTATAAAGCATTGTATTAGAGAGATTTAGAAGAGAGGAGACTTATGATGATTCTCATGATTATGGTGATGTGCTTTGGGTTATTAGATTCAAGTAGTGAGAGATTTATATATGTGTTACTAGGTGTAATAATGGAGTTACTACTTGGTAGGATAGTGTTTGGTTAGGTCCCAATTTTTCTTGTGCAAATCTATAGGGAGTTGTGGGAGTTTAGGCACCATGGGAGATATGGCATCAGTGTTAGCCTAGTTCTTCATTGTTGGGCTTATGAGCATATTCATGGTTTGAGACTCATGGGATTATCATGGGTAGAGTACACATAGGTTGAGTTCCCCATAGGTTTTATGAGATGGAGGGATGATGTGGCTACATAAGTTTTAGGAGGTGGTACCCAAAATGTTGATTGGTTTAGTGGTGCACTAGGTGCATTAGTAATGGGAGAAATCATTTAGAGGCCATATATATATATATATATATATATATTGATATTGATATGGCTAGGTTATAGGAGGTAGACCCTGGCCCTTCAGAGTTATAGGTGGATAGTGGGTAGATAAGAGGGTGAGGTTGAGTTGATTCCATTCGATAGGGTGTGTTGATAGTTTGGCTTGGTACAAGGTATCTCAGGTCTATTTCCCTAGTATAGGAAGTAGGATTTAGAGTTTTAATTGCTAATACCCCAGCCTACTCTGATAGTTCTAGAGGATGGTTTTAAGGAGCTTCCTATTAGGGCCCCTATGGATGATGTTGGGTATGTATATGGTTACATGTCTTAGCACCAACTAATATATGTAGCTACTTATGTTGGTGGGGATGATGGAAGGGTGATGTCAAAGGCTATAAATCTAGCTTGCCATAATGAACAGATAGGGGTGACATTGGCTATAGCTCAAGCATATGTACAAGTATTATAGGGATAGGTGGATATGTTATAGGGTCATCTCACCATACTATAATGTCAGCTTACCACCATTATAGGTGAGAGGGACTAGCTACAAGCATCCTTAGGGACAGCCATGTAGGAGAGGGACCTATTGAGATAGAGGGCAAGAGTAGCCATGGTAGTAGTAGGAGGGCCACTAAACATAGTGTCATGGGCATGATACCTAGCCATTATGGAGGAGCTCTAATATTATGAGGTGATGGTGTTAGATTAATTTCCCTAGCCTATGTGATTTATGGAGTATAGAGCTAGTTTGGTCGGTGGGCCATCGATAGCCACTCCAAGATAGTGGGTTACTATAGTTGGTCAAGTAGGGGTCCTAAGGGGACCACCACCAAGTATAGGAGTAGGTATAGGTATAGGTTTAGGTGGTTATAGTGGTATTGGTGCCCCATGACCATGTTCATATATGTTTATGTATTGATATCAATAAATGTACACTATTTTGATATCATCTTATGTGTCAATGCAGTGAGATGTATATTTTTTTGAGATAAATTTTGATACATTGCTACCTATATTATTTATGATGACTCAATGTATATAATGTATGGATTATGAAGATGTATTCTTATGGTTCATGATATTCATGTTCATGGTTATTTATACTTATGCTTATAGTTGATGGTCTATGATTTCTTTCATATGCTTTACGAGATGTTAACTTTGGAGCTTAGACATGTGATTCTAGACAAATAATTATGATATTCTGATTTTGTTCATGGATGTTTCATTGATGGATGTATGTCATATGACAACATAATGGCTTTGTTTATGGTTATGTGATGTGTTGTTTATAAGATGAATTTTGGTAATGTCTTGGTAAATGGGTAGTTGGGTAGATGGTATATGTTATGCTCCATGATGTTTGGTTCATTGATTTGGTTTGTGTTTATAATGATGACTAGTGTAATTAGGGTTGATTATGATATGATATATGCTCACATGATGTCATGATGGTTAATGGATAGGATGATGTTTATGGTCTTTTATGATATGCTTGCATTGTGTTTTGATCATAGATAGATAGATGGTGTTGTTTATGGACATAGTTCATGATGTTACACTTTTAATTTGATGTTTGTTGTTCACGATCATGGAGATAAAATATGAGTATGGGTTTAGGTGTAGTGAAAATACATAAAGTAGGTGGATAACAAACTTAATGTTTTGGCAATTGATAAGAATCATGAGAGGTATGTCTACATGAACTAATAAAGGAATAGAAAAGAAGCGTCATGCCTTTTCATTGGTAAGGACTAAAATAAAACCCAAAATTGGATTGGCTTAGTGAAAATAAGCCTTTCAAATGATTTACATTAGCGTAATTAGGGTTGATAAACATGTATCTTGATCATATTGTGTAAAGTAAGCTCATAGTCCCATGCATATGATACATGGGGAGAGGATGGGTGAGACTGGAGCCTTTGGCGAGACTAGCATGCCTATTTTGTAAGATTCCAAGAGGATGGTATAAGCAAGTCTATGCTCATATATAAAGTGTAGACTGATTGATGCGAAAAGTCTACTGAGGATGGTCAATTTTGGATTTTTGAGATTATTACTTTTATGAGAGCCGATTACAATGTCTCTCATTGCTTTTACTTTTACTTATGGGTTTTTTATTATTTTGATTTTTCTTGGGGTTGGGGAAGCTAATTGATGCAAGAAGCTTCCAAGAAATTGATCGCTTTTGACAAGTGCATTACTTAGCCATCCTTCAAGGGAATGGTTTAAGTTTATTAGCCTAGTTCAAATGCTTTTTATAGTTTTCCTTAAGGGAGTAGTCCACCTTATATTTTGCAATTTTAGATAAGTTTTCAACAACTATCCTTCAAGGGAACAGTCTACGAATGCTAATAATGGACCATGATTTAGTTGAGATTTTGATATTGCTTTTGATTTTGCTTGACATAGACTTATTTATATATGCTCAAGAGATTACCTTTATGAAGGCAAGACTGAGTTGACATGAAGGTTAGTAGGTAAAAAGAGGTTTAGGTGACAAAAACCATGGGATTCTATCTCGAAGAGGGATAGAAAGCACCATGAGAATCATGCCATGGTTAGATCCATGGTACCCATAGTTCAAGACTAGGATATGACTATAATGGATAATCATGTGATTCAGTTGTAGTTGGTCACCCCTAAATAGAAGGATATGAATGTGGTTGTAGGGGATGAGCTTAAGTTAGACAAATGATGAGCGTTATCCCTATTTAACATTATAAGGGATGTAGATGTGAATCATTGAGAGGCTCAGGATCTAGTTTGCCTTTGAGAGAGGACAAATGATAAGCTCATGATCCATACTTATGGGTTATGATATAGGGTCCAAGCCAATTGAAAGCAAATTTGCCCATTTTTATTTTCTCCATATTAGTCACATGTTGATTTTCCTTGAGAACAAGATCTCCAATATTGAATTCTCAGACTTTCAGGTGTTTGTTATAGGCACACTAGATTCATTCTTGAAATACATGAAGATGGGAAAGAGAGGCCAAATTATGCTCGTCAAGTAGGTTGAGTTGAGCTAAATGTTCCTAATAATAATCATCTTTAAAAATAATGTCATGAAAAGATATGCAAAGAGAAGGTATTTGTATTTCAAGGGCAAATATGACCTCAGAATCAAATACAAGAGAAAAAGGTTTAGTGCTTATAGGGGTTTGGGTACTAGTATGATATGCCCATAAGGTGAAAAGGATGTGCAAGTGGCAATCTTGACCTGAGGTATTGACCATTTTGGTAAGCATGTTGTTAAGGGTTTTGTTAGAGGCTTATGCTTGTCC
The DNA here is from genome assembly GCA_037957365.1 of Torreya grandis. Taxonomy (NCBI): domain Eukaryota; kingdom Viridiplantae; phylum Streptophyta; class Pinopsida; order Cupressales; family Taxaceae; genus Torreya; species Torreya grandis. The sequence continues at coordinate 1,987,303 of JARHVA010001127.1, forward strand.
ATTTACTTATGGGTGATAAGGGGGTGAAAAGCTAAGTTTAATACCAAATACATCACAAAGGCCCTGAACTTGTTTATTTTTGAAATATTTTCCATTATCGGTGACGATTTTATGGGGAACACTGAAACAACAGATGATATGATGAGTGATGAATTTGATAATTTTGTCATCTTTTGTCAAGATAAGAGGAATTTCCTCCACCCATTTGGTGAAATATTAGATCATAGTGATGATAGAGTGATGTCACTATGAAGTTGGGGGTTAATTTCACCAATAAGGTCTAAACCCCATTGTGAAAAAGTCTAGAAGTAAGTAGAAACTTGAAGGCTATGGTTGGGTACATGATGTAAATTAGCATGTTATTGACACTTGACACACTTTTTCACATAATCAAAATAGTCTTGGTTAAGGGTAGGCCAGTAATAGCCTAGATAGAGGATGTGCTTAGCCACAATGAGTCTTTTAAAGTGACCCCCAAAAATATTGTCATGCATCTCTTTCATAGTGTGAGAGTCTTTTAGACCATGGAGGAAACATAATAAGAGGCCATTAAGACCATGTTTATAGAGGATGCCTCTTAAAATGGTATAATGGTAGGTGGTCTAAATAACTACCTGATAGGAATTCCTAGAGATTCCAAAAGGAACTATGCCAAGGTTAAGGTAGTCAAAGGTTTGTTGATACCAAAGGTCAGGATAGATCTCCTCCACACTAAAAATTGTTGGAGTGTCTGACTAGATGTAGGAAGGTTTGATGAGGTGATGGATAATGACTGATAGCTTTGAGTCCAAGGGTACTAATGGGATCTGGGAAACAAGAGAATCCATAGTGTCAACAAACTTGTTGGTAGATCATGGGGTGGTTTGAATATGGTAGTTTTCAAATGATGTTAAGAGTTCTATGACTAACTATCTATATAGTTGCAAAATATCATTCTTACACTGGTAGATGCCATTGACTTGATTAACCACAAGTTGGGAGTCAATAAAGATGTTTATTGTTATGACTCCCAAGGATAATTAGTTTGGAGACCTATTACGAGGGCTTCATATTCAGCCACATTGTTGGTACATTCAAAGTCAAGCTTAAAAGATAAGTGAAGTGGTTCACTAACAAGGAGGATAAGGATGATACTAGCTCCCCTACTATGCTGACAATTCAAACCATCAAAGAACATGTTAACATGATTGATGAAATCTTCTTGGGATAGGTTTGTGATGGAATCATTTATAAATTCAAGAGGAGGAGGTTGGTTGCTTGGTAGGGGTGCGTCAGCTAACTAGTCAGCAATGACTTGCCCCTTAATTGACTTTGGTTGTAGGAACTCAAGGTCAAACTTAGCTAAAAGCATAAGCCACTTAGTCATACATTGGTTTTGGTATGGATTAGAGTGCATGTACTTGAGTGGGTCAGTATTGGTTATGACAAAGGTTTCGTGCTTGAGGAGATAGTGGCAAATTTTTGTGTCCATAAAGATTAAGGCCAGGCAAAGTTTCTTGGTGTGTGTATACTAAGCTTCATCATCTATAAGGGTGTGAATTATTTAATATATGGATTTATCTTTGTGTTATTCATCCCAATGGGCAAACATTTCCCCTAGGTAATGGTTTTTGGTAGAGATATAAAGGTAGAAAGTTTGGTCATCCTTAGGAGGTGTGACTACAATTGGAGATAGAATGTACTCTATGAGTGCTTCAAAGGCTTTTTGACAATCAACATTCCATTTGAAAGAGATATCCTTTTTTAAGAATTGATGGAAGAGTTGACATTTATTTGAGAGCTGAGAGATGAAGTGGAAAATGGATTGGAGCTTCCCCTACAAACTACAGAGTTGCTTAAGATTAGTTACGAGGGGCATCTCAAGGATGGCTTTGATTTTGGTTAGATCAACCTTGATTCCTTGAAGGGAAATGATTATCCAAGTAGGTTTCCTGATAATACCCCAAAAATATAATTCTTGAGATTGAGGCAGACATGGTAATGGATAAGTCTCTCAAACATAATCTTGAGAATGGCTAAGTGGTCCTTGTAAAGTTTGGATTTTCTAAGGAGGTCATCCACATAGTCCTCGATGATTGTGTAGATAATATCATGGAAGATGTATATCATATCACATTGGTAGTCTGCACTAGTGTTCTTAAGATCGAATTACATGACCCTATAATAGAAGGTCTGATCTAGGCAACAATTTAGGGGATAATTCAAGTGACGGTTCCACCCCAATTGATGACAGAAATTTCGGGAGTCATAACTTTTGCATTGTAGCTCCAATTGAATAACCATTTGAATCATTGGAAATATAATAAAAAGGAGAATGTGGTGAGATGTCATGGAGCTTTTATCAATGGATTTTGACCCCCCAAAAACCCAATGGAAGTGCCCCAAATTTAAATTTTAGTAGTGCAGTCTAAAAATAGTAAGTTTCTAACAATAGTAATTCCTCAAATTCGATATTATTTTAAATCATGGAATTCAAACCAATTGATCTCCATCAAGATTTGTGACCTTCCACATCCTCCCCATGCTTTCAAAATGTGTATAAATGAATATGTAACCCAAAATGGAAATCAGACATCTCTTCCCAGAGGTAAGCATATAGTTGTATTGTGATCTTGAGTAATAAAACATCTCTTCTTAGAGAATTCATTGTTACTGTGTTATTTTTTTGTTCTTTAAATATTTTTCAACCAAAAATTTTGAGTTTTAGATTAGTGGTATCAGAGTGGTTTGTATTGAGAGTGTATGATCCCGAGGATGAGGTCAGACTACAAGAAGTTTGGGTGGAAAACAACATAGCTTCAAAACTATCCACCTATTCGCTCCAAATGACTTAAAATGGTGGATGACACTAAGACATCTAATGCTTTCAAGGAAATATTTAATGAATCCCTCCAATGGAAACAAGCATATATGCTTCAATAATTTGCCCAATTTCTTCAACAACTCCCAATGGGAAATTCTAGCTCCTCATCTACACTTCCTGGCTTTTGATCCATAAAACATCCTTTCAGTGCCCCAACACCCTTCAAGGTTTAGGTAAATTTTGATATTCCTAAATTTGAAGAAAAAATCAATGCTAATGTAGTATAAAATTGGTTGGATCAATAGTTTCCTACTTTGTAAATAAATTCACCGATGGAGAAAAGATCACTTTTGCTCTTTTGAAAGCATCATTGCCTGTGAAAAATTAGTGGGAAGTATACAAAAAGAGGTTCAGTATAGATGACATTGGCCTTGAGGTGGAACCTACTTGGGATTATTTCATGGAAGCAATAAACAAATAATATTATCCCATTGGAGCATATGATGATTTGTATATAGTGGCAACAACTTCGCCAAGGTAAGGACTAATCTGTTCAAGATTACACAGACATTTTTCATTCTATGTCTGCAAGATTGGGCATCCAAGAAAGTGAGAAACATAAGACTCTCAAATATTGTGGTGGACTAAAATGGTACATATGGGGGGAAATGGAACTCTTCAATTTGGAAACCCTCGGTGAGGCATACAAGTTCACAGTGAAGATTAAGAAGAAGCATGGTAGAAAGAATACGAATAGTCAGCCCTCAAAATGGAAAAGTGACAAAGAAGGTCATACATGAGGCCAAAATTGGAAGAAAAAGGGGTTTCAAGATAAGAAACCCTAGAAGGGAAAGGCTAGAAAATAGTGTGATTACCACAAAACTGGAACTTACTCCAAAGAAGAATGTCGAGCCATCAAGTCACTACTTTCTGAGTCACAATACTTGGCATCTACTACTCTGTCTCATACACAACCTACAGTTGAAGAGGATGAATAAGAGATTATAGATACTAAGCCTAAAACCATCATCACTTCATCACAGACTTGAGAGGAAAGGCTAGATGACAAGGAAAGATTGTTCCACTCCAAATTATGGGTAAATGGCAAGCCTTTACATTTCATTCTTGATAGTGGGAGTCAAAATAATTTAATCTTTGCTAAAGTTGTGAAAATACTAAATCTATCCATGAAGCCTCGCCCAAAACCATATAGTATTGTATGGTTGAGCCCAAGGAGAGACCTCCGTGTCACCCATTAATGTCTTCTTTCATATGCACTAAAACCTTTCCAAAATGAAGTCTTATGTGATGTCGTCAATCTATATGTTTTTGATGTACTCCTTGGCTAGTTATTCATGTATGATTGACATGGCATCTATGAATCATGAACCTGAAGAATCACTCTCACTCTTGGAATATGGCACTATAGGGTACCAAAGGTACCACCTCTCACATCTGTCTCCCTGATCAGTGCCAACCAATGTAAGAGATTGGTGGAAAAGACAAAGCAATTTGTTCTCATGGTGGTTAAACCATAGAAATCCAAGAAGGCTGATGTTGTAGTCCTGACTACATAATCAACACAACAACAAAAGTAGATGGGACAAATCATAGTAGAATATGATGACTTATTCAAGTCACCCATAGGAGTTCCACTACATTGCCAGGTATAACATTATATTGATTTGATCCCAAGATCACCTTTGCCTAACAGTCTTATGTATCGCAGATCAGTTTTGGAGATTGATAAGATAAAAAGATAGATTCAATAATTGATCAAAAAAGGTCACATCATGCCAAGCTCTTCACCCTATAGTAGCCCAATTATCTTGGCACTAAAGAAAGATGGAATATGGAGGATTTGTATTGACTATCAAGCCCTGAATAAAATCACTGTGAAGAATCACTACCCTCTCTCTAAGATTGATGACCTACTAGACCAACTCCATGGTGCAAAGTTATTCACTAAAATTGATCTCAAATCTAGCTATCACCAAATTCCCATCGACCCCATCGATGTCTAGAAGACTATATTCAAATCTAAGGAGGGGCTCTTTGAATGGTTTGTTATGCCTTTTGGCTTTACTAACGTACCTACAACCTTCATGAGGATGATGGATGACATCCTATGACCCTTCACCAACTCATTCATGGTTTTCTACCTAGATGACATACTCATCTATAGTAGAACATGGGAGTAACATTTGCAACATGTTCGTAATGTGATTCAAAATCTTTGGGAGCACAAGTTGTATGCAAATCTTGAAAAATGCATATTTAGGATGAAAATAATTTAGTACCTCAGGTACGTTGTGAATGAGGAAGGGGTCCATGTTGACCTAGAAAAGATTTGGGTTATTTGATAATGGCCTACACCAAGGACCCTCACAGAACTTCACAGCTTCTTAGGTCTTGCAAATTTCTATCATAGGTTTGTTCTTAGATTTTCACATGTTGCTTGGTCACTAACCCAAGTGACTAAAGGAGGAGCTAAAGTTACATTTTAGTGGGGTTAAATACAATAAAGGGAATTTGAGAATTTGAATAACAACCTTTTCTCAACCCCTATTATTTCCTTGCCAGATTTTCATCAACCTTTTGAGTTGGTGATAGATGCATCTAAATATGCCATGGGAGTTGTCATCATGCAACATGGCCATCCTATTGCATATCACAATGAAACTTTCACTAATACAGTCAGGAAATATCCAACATATGATAAGGAATTCTATGCCATTATGTAAGCTTTCAAATAATGGAAACACTATATCTTGGGGAAAGAGATGATCATCCACACTGACCACAGACCATTGGAATTCATCCAAACATAGAGAAGATTATGAAATGAGAGGCACCAAAAGTGGGACACATATCTTTAGCAATTCTATCTGATAATCAAACACAAAAAGGGGATCCCAAATATAGCTATAGATTGTCAAATCCACCCACCAATTACTACACTCACAATAGTTCTTGACCTATGCAAACATGAGACTACCACTTGGGGTGCTCTGTATGAAGTAGATCCTACCTTTGCTAATACATATCAAGTGTTTTAAAAAGTTAAACATGTATATGATTTCTATTTTCAAGATAATGTCCTCTGTCATATGGGTCACATCTATGTTTTAGCTGTAGAGCAACAAAAGATGATATGGGAAGCACATTTCAGTAAGATAGCTAGACACTTTGGTGTAGAAATGACATTGGTAGTTCTTCAAAAAAACTTATACTAGCCCCATATGCAAAAGGATGTGGAAAGGTATCTCAAATCTTACACCCCATGTATGATATCCAAGCCAACAAATAAGAAGCAAGGATTGTACACACCATTGCCAAAACCAACCAAGCCTTGGGAATTTGTCTCAATGGATATTCTCTCAGGTTTGCCCACTTCAAAACATGGTAAGGACTGTATTTTTGTTGTATTTGTGTAGACACCAATATTGTGTCAACCCCCCTTGGTCCCCTTCTAAACGTTAACACTCCTAACCCACACCTTATTAATTTAAAAACTACTTATTTTAAATTAATTACCTCACCATGACACCTCACCTAGACACCTCACCCTAAGACCATTTCTTAGCCTATGAGTCACCGTGAGACTAGGTCCTCCAAATCCTAACTACCTAAGACCTATTCTCACTCCATCCTAACTCCCTAACCAACTCTCGTGCCTCATAAACCTATGTTTTGACCAAGCTCCAATGGAAAAGGCACTTGGCAGGTGGAACAATGAGCAAAGAGCTAAAAATAGCCCTTTTACCCATTCTTTCTCCATCGACGTCAGTCAACCCTCGACCGACGCCTGTGGGATCGCCAACATCGGTTACATAAGCCGAGCTCTAACATTGCGCTGCCCTCACCTTTTTGCACATTTGCCCACACACTCTGAGATTCTAAGCATTAGAATTCGACTATCATTCTCTTGGCTACTGAAGCTCTGCATAAGTCATTCCAGAGACTGGATTGAAACATTATACGAGGACCTCAACATTAGCCACAATGGGAATAAGCATTCTGACACCTCTGGTTCTTCATCTAATAGAGCTAAGTATTCTTGATTCTCAATTCAATGTTTTAGAATACATTGTTAATTAGTTTCCATTTTGATATTTCTAAATACTATCAAGAGACCTGACTTCTTTCATGGAAAGGCTGAAAGGCCTTCCCCTTATTCTCACCCTCTTTTCACACATATCCTCTACCTTTACCCTTCCTCAAACCTTATTCACTTTCTCGCAACCCTGCACAAACCTCCTAATTTCTAGAGACTCCTCTGTCCACCACAGAAACATCCTCAAAGCCATCCAAGGCTGACTGTCCCTTTTGACATCGACAACCCAATCGACGTCGGCATCATTCCCTACTGACCTCAACAGACCCACCGATGTCAGTGACTGTATTCTGAACTAACAAACCAAAAAACCTATCCAAATAGCCCATAGACCAGACAAAACCTTTGGATAGCTTTCTATAACATTCTGAAACAAACAGACTGCAGGGAACAGGTACACAACATTCTACCTTTCCATTTCTTTAGTCTTTTATCATTTCTTTCTATACAAAACTCTTTTCTTTAAATAGTGGACTGTCATCCCTTAGGGAGCTTTACGCTTTCAGGGCCGAGCGCGTAGCTTGGCAGTCCACCATATCCTCTTCTAACATCTTATTTGTTCAAGTTTCTTTCTTATTGCAGGTGTTTCCTCCACAGCCAAATAGGAGCTCCCACAAAGCTTGGATACGGTGCGCACTAAATCCGGGTAACATCAAACCCAGACCTCTTAACTTTAGTTTTTTTCTTTTGAATGCAATTAGTAAAAATATAGATAAACATTCTGGCATGCCCGATGGGACCCTTGGAGTTTTCCTTGGGTTCATTCTTCTTCTGTTAAAAATCAAACTTTCATGTAGATGCATTAGAAAAATATTCACTTCTTGCATCCTTTCTTCTATCTTTTTGTTTCAAAAGGAAATCATTAGCAGAATTTAAAAAGAACATCTCTTTTTCTTCTTATTACTTCTTGCATAGAGTAGTGAAAAACTCATACTCTTAACCTCTTCTCCAATTGTTTTCATTTGAATAACATATTTTGATTTGGGTTAAAAACTACTACATTTCATTCTTGCTTAGATGCATACTTAGCCCACCTAGTAATTAAAGCATTATGAATAAATCGTAGTGCACAAATGTTACACAACCAAACCATAATCACTTCAAATCAAACACATAAACTTACTTGAGATAAGGCCCATCTAGGATTTCATCACCTAGCGGATACCTTACCCCACCTGGCAATCCTACTTGGATTTCACCACCAAGAAGAGGACCCACTCTATTCTCTGGCAGAGTATAAACTATAGGGAAGGTATATTTTGGCTAAGCGGCCCAACTCAGCTCTGTGTTCACGAAGTGAAGGGAGCAAGCCCCATCACCATGCCATGTATTGATCTTAACACAAATATTTTTGAGCACCATAACACAACCTGAAACTAGCCATAGACTTCTTCTCTAGGACCTGATCTACAAGCCCAACTCCCAACACATTCTCTTAAGGCATAAGCCACCATGACTTTAAAACTCATTCCTAGGAATCTAACATTTTAGAGGTTTGTTTCCTAATCATCTATTTTGCTATTTTTATTTGAGTGTTTGAGCTGGTAAGGTCGTACCATTCTAAAGTCCAAAAATAACTCAAAATATCTTTTTCTTCCAAAAACTATCAATCTTCTATGTTTCTGGAATTACACAGAAACTAACATCGGTTTCTCCACCGACGTCGGCAACATTTTCTAACCGATATCAGTTAGACAACCGACATCGGTCACTGTCAATAAATAAAAAATTTCTTTTCCAAACAGCAAGCTTAAAACCCAAATTTCTTACTGTTTAACACAAATTCTAGTTTTTTGAAACTAAAACACATAGTTTTTGGAACCTTAACCCATTTCGCCTTAGATGGTTTTGACATGCAATCAAGCCAAATCCCTTTTTGACCACTTGAGTCAACAACCACTCCTACCTTCACCCTTCATACCAAGTCATTTCATGGAGTATACTTCAGACACTAAGCATACTCCTATCCAGCCTACCCCCGATCAACCTCCTATTGTTCCTAAAGGGGATCAAGATTTTGAGAGATTCCTTGACAACAATGTCAAGGCTCTCCAAATTATCTCGCTAGAAGCCAAATGCAAGATCCTTCGGGTAACCCTATTTATGAGATGCCAACTTCTTTAGCTAAAGCGGCAATGATATCAATAGCATCCGCTACCCAACCTATGGTCATTCAGGCCATTACCTCGACCAGTAACCCAACCATGGCCAATGTTCAAGATTTGGCCTCCCCTTCTATCCTTTTTGGCCCTACCTCCATCAGGGTTTCCGTACCCCCTTAACCACAAACAATTCAACCAAGTTTGACACCTTTCCAGAACTTGATTATCTTTATCCCATCCACTCTTGCACCTATAAACATGAAAGTGACCACCTATCCTTTAACTAGTGTCACCACCATTCAACCACCCTTGGCCGCATCTAGTCAAGTGGTGCCCTCCAACTTCGTGACACAAACCCCCTTGGCCTCGACATTGGCCCTTATGATGAACTATCAGTATGTTACACCTACACAAATACAACCAAGTACAACATATGCCCCTTCCAACCAAGTACCCTATAACCTAGGGGGTGCCCCTCATGTCAATCCATCTACTAATCTAATTAAGATGCTGATGGATAAGATGTCCAACCTTGAGACATCTATTTCAGGTTCAAGGAGTGTTCTTTCGTATGACCAAATCTATAATGAACCTATCCACCCTTCAGTTCTTATTCGACCATACCCTAGTCAGTGGGAACTCCCAAAATTTACTCGCTTTTAGAGTAAAGAGGACCTACAACAACATCTGTGAGCGTTTAGACACGCTTGCTACCTCATAGCACATGATGATGCGTTATTACTTTGCACATTCCCTATGTCACTTTTTGGCACCGCCTTTGACTGGTATAGCTCCATTACCAGTCATTCTCTCTTCTCCTTCATTCAACTCGCTCAGCTATTCCTTGATCATTTCTCAATCAATATTACCAATAAGGTCTCCATCACATACCTTTATTCCATTAGACAATTTGAGGATGAGTCAATAGCTGACTTCGTCACCCATTGGAGAGGTTTGATTAACCAACTCTCCTTCTCACTACCTCAACCTAAGCTCATTGATCTCTTTTCAAGAGCATGTGCCAAGCACATCTCATCCACTCTGTGAGTTCAAACTTTTTGCACATTCAATGAAGCTTGAACTCTACGTAGTCAAAGAAGATAGAGTCAAATTGCGTAGCAAAAATACCAATGCAAAATCCAATGACCCTTCTTCTTCCAAACCTTCTTCTTCCCACTCCAAGTCTAAGGGATTGGAAAATGATGTGGTCCTTAGGTCATTATCTTCTACCACAACCAACCAATCTGAGCCACCCACTTCACAAAACATCACTAGATAATTCCAACAATGATATGAACAACGACGATACACTCCAATAGGAGAATCATATGCTTCCATACTGGATAAATTAGTGAAGTAGGGAGTTCTCAACCTTCCTCAAATTTGACCACCTATCCAATTTGATCCCTCATGAGCCATCCCTACATGGTATAGGGAAAATGACTTTTGTAACTATCATCGTGTCAAGGGTCATGACACAGATAATTGCAAAACCCTCAAAAACATTGTTCAAGACATGTTAGACAAAAGAGACCTTGTTTTGGATAACCCTAATGCACCGGCCAACCAAAACATAGATGTCTTTAGGAAATCATTTCCTAACCATCCCCCAAGTCAAAACAATGTTTAGACCATGGTCGATGACTCTCAAGAATGCAACATACACACTATTGACATGGTCTTTCCTTTCATTCCTAACCAACCTCTCCCATAATCTGAAGAGGTTGGTCAACTCATTTCTCCACCATGGGTAAAAGAGCCTATTTTACCCATATCACCCCTATGCAATGAAATTTGACACCTCTCATCAAGAAAGTGCCATCTATGCATGTGGCCATACCACCAACCAAAAAGATGGTACGAAAAACTCCCCCTACAACTCCTAAATAGAAGTTATCAACCCCTACTGCAACAACAAGTGCAGACCCATTAGTGGGTTCCTATGCTTCATTGTTACACCAATTATTACAATCTTCTAGCATCGTTCTCCTGCCCATTAAGCCATACCAACCTCTCGGATCAAAACCATCTTGGTTTGATGACACTCAAATCTACTTATATCATCACACACCTAGGCATGATATTGAGCGTTGTTGTGCCCTTAAGGTAGCCATTCACTAACACCTAAAAAAGTACACCCTTCTCATTAATGATTCTCTTGACCACCTTTTTGACAAATTATCGACACCATCCCATGCCTCCCAAACCTCCTCACTTGAATCAGGATCTCAACACGAGACTATGGTCCCTCAACCACCTTCTCCCCCTTTATTCAAAATCAACACATTTAATGTGGCCACCAGGTCCCAAACTCTAAAGGATAAAGGAAAAGAGCAAGTTTTTATCCCTTGGACATATCCATTTGCCAAGCCTTCTCAACCACCAAAACCCAAGATTTCTATCTTGGGCACATCTCAACCAACATCTTCAGAGGTAATTCATGACTCCATGGTGAAACAACTTCACCAAACCCCTGTGAAGATGTCTTTGTATGACCTAATAAAAAACTCTCCATAACATCGCTAAGCCTTGATCAAAGCTTTATAGGCAATGGAGGTCCAACCTGAAGACCCCCAACCACTGGCTACTTTAGTCAAATCGTTACCCACTGTTGCCTCCATCACCTTCAGTGATTCTGAGATTCCAAACTACAACATGGAAGATCAAAATCCTGTCCTCTAAAACTAAGCTTGTTAGGAAAAAACTTCATAGGATGCATCCTCACATTGCACTCCTTGTCAAAGAGGAGCTTCAATGTCTTCTCTCCATCTCATTTATCCAACCCATTGATTATCTGCAATAGGTGTCAAACATTGTCCCTATCACAAAAGCAATATGGGGAATTCAAATTTGTACTGACTACCGCAACCTCAACCTAGCTTGTCCAAAAGATGACTTTCCTTTGCCAAGCATCAACCAAAGCGTGCCTACAACAAAAATCTAAAAGAGTGAGATTCCAAAATTGGAGATCTCATCCTTAAAGAAAACCAACATGTGACCAATATGGAAAGAAGCAAACGAGGCAAGTTTTCTCCTAATTGGCTCAAACCTTATATAATAATGCACAAGTATGGATCAGGCACTTATCATCTATCTTCTCTCAAAGGCTAGCTAGAATCTGAGCCACTTAATGCCTTGCATCTGTGACCATTCTAATGTTAACCAAGTAATCATTCACTTGATGTTTAACTTGAGCTTGTCCCTTGAGCAACCCCTGTCATCCTCATGCCTATTCCTTTCAACCCTTTTTTGCTACAAAAATTAGTTAACCCTTTTTTAAGCATTAATGTTTTATCCTAATAAAAGGGAAAACCCTAAACCTCTATAGTCTAGTCCATGACTAAACGTTCAATCAACAAAACAAACATAGAATTGGGATGCCTAACAAAATATTAAAAGGTCATAAACTATAAATGTAGACTGCTCCCTCGAAGGATAGCTGCATTATTGATGTAATTAATAGACTGCTCCCTTGAAGGATAGCTATTCAAAGACATCAAAACATACAAATTAAAATATAGACCACTCCCTCGAAGGATGGCTATGCCCAAATTTTGCTACAAAGACAGCACCCTCTCAGAAGTTTCCCACATCGATCAGCTTCACATGACCACAAAACAAAACAACATCCCCAAGTAGACTTCCCACATTGATCAGTCTACCAAAAAAAAACTGACTGACAAACTATTAAGTCATGGACTTGCCTATAGTCGTTCTCAGGGTCACCTATAAAAGGGGCAAAGTTATCCCTGCTCAAAAAAAAAAAGAGGGTTACGCTATCCTCACATATCACATAATCACACCTATTACCCCAAACTACCCAAGGGATTTTGAGCTCACTTAACATCAAGTGATTAGGGTAATTCTCTACCAATAACCAATGGTCAATGATGTAATGCATGAATGAGGCTTTTATTTGCAAAAACCCTATCTATGCTATCATTATGGTCCTTCTCAATGAAAGAGCAATGCGCCTTTTACTTCTTACACACCTTCGTCACAACCCAAACATTTTCTAACCACTAACATAACATCATGATTTATTTAATGCAAATACCAATTTGTGTTATATAAATTATCATAGCCCATTAGTTTCTATGGAAAACAATACACATGGAAACTATCAACCAAACACAATTTATGTCAAGCATAAACCATCACCAATATGGAAACATGCTAAAGCATAAATAAACTCATTTCATTTTTAGCATACACCATCACAAATACGGAAAATTGTTAAAGATGAGAAACCACATCACCTATGTTATAGCATACACCATCACACAATATGGAAAAGGCTATAACATCATCATATACTCATCATTTCAAGCATGTACCATTAAACATATGGGAAATGCTAAAAACACTAACATAACCAAAACAACTAATAACCTCTTTGACTCTTCTTCCCTTTTGGGAGAACTACATTGGCTTGAGGCCCTTAAAATAGGAGCTATGTAGGCAACACTTAGTTGACATGGGGTCTTCTAAGGTTAGCTCGGCCATTCATTCATCCGTCTACCTAATGGACCAACTATCTAAACCAACCCAAAATCATGACCAAACAACCAGCCTTGACATTGTAGAAGTCATCTTAGACTTCTCATGGGGCACATTGGAGATCATATACATCTCCCTAACCATAACAAATAACACTTGAGATCACTTATATCTCAGCCTGAATCGACAAATGACCTTGGAGATCACAATTATCTCCTCAGACCACGACCACTTTTGAGACAACTTTGTCTTGGTTGTTTTGATTGCATATGCTACCTCATGACTAGTTAGCAAATTGTATGCACCCCTCACATATATTGTCGAATCGCGACCAAGTTGATCCCCAATATTTGTGACATTTTCATGTTTTCTAGGAGCACTTCCTAGCCTGGATACTTGGAACATGATGACCATTAGAGCTATAGCTTTGATCGTTTAACCCAATCAACTACCACTAATAAGTTAGGGACCGGTTACTTCAATTTTAGTCCTCCTCGACCTTGCCTGTGACAATTTGACCTACCTATCAAGTGAAGTGGTATATGCGCAATCTCAACTATTGCATCATTCACACTCCAACATCATCCTACCCATCCACTGCCTATCAAATTAGCACTCAATTTTGTCTTACCTTCTCTCGATTTCCACTTTGAGGGGGAATACCTCATCCCATACCTGGGGCAACCTATATCTATTTTTGTCTTGCAATTCATCAGGACAAACCACAAGACAAAAGGGGGAAAATTTAGACACCAATATCGTGTCAACCCCCCTTAGTCCCCTTCTAAATGTTAACACTCCTAACCCACACCTTATTAATTTAAAAACTACTTATTTTAAATTAATTACCTCACCATGACACCTCACCCTAAGACCATTTCTTAGCCTATGAGTCACCCTGAGACTAGGTCCTCCAAATCTTAACTACTTAAGACCTATTCTCACTCCATCCTAACTCCCTAACCAACTCCCGTGCCTCATAAAATTGTGTTTTGACCATTCTCAAATGAAAAATGCACTTGGCGGGTGGAGAAATAGGCAAAGAGCTAAAAATAACCCTTTTACCCATTCTTTCTCCATCGACATCAGTCAACCCTCAGCTGACGTCGGTGGGATCGCTGATGTCGGTTACATAAGCCAAGCTCTAACATTGAGCTGCCCCCACCTTTTTGCACATTCGCCCACACATTGAGATTCTAAGCATAAAAAATTCACTATCATTCTCTTGGTTACCGAAGCTCTGCACAAGTCATTCCAGAGACTAAATTGAAACATTGTACGAGGACCTCAACATCAACCACAATTGGAATAAGCATTCTGACACCTCTGGTTCCTCATCTAATACAGCTAAGTATTCTTGATTGTCAATTCAGTGTTTTAGAATACATTGTTAATTAGTTTCCATTTTGATATTTCTAAATACTGTCGAGAGACTTGACTTCTTTTGTGGAAAGGCTGAAAGGCCTTCCCCTTATTCTCACCCTCTTTTCACACCTATCCTCTACCTTTACCCTTCCTCAGACCTTATTCACTTTCCTGTAACCCTGCACAAACCTCCTAATTTCTAGAGACTCCTCTGTCCACCACGAAAACATCCTGAAAGCCATCCAAGGCCAACTACCCCTTTCGACATCGGCAACCCAACCGATGTTGGCATCATTCCCTACCGACCTTAGTAGACCCATCGATGTCAGCAACTATATTCTAAACTAACAAACTAGAAAACCTATCCAAATATCCCATAGACCAGACAAAACCTTTGGATAGCTTCTTGTAACATTCTGAGACACATGAACTGTAGGGAATAGGTACACAACTTTCTACCTTTCCATTTCTTTAGTCTTTTATCATTTCTTTTTATACAAAACTCTTTTCTTTAAATAGTGGACTGTCATCCCTTAGGGAGATTTACGCTTCCAAGACCAAGCGCATAGCTTGGCAATCCACCATATCCTCTTCTAACATCTTCTTTAATCAAGTTTTTTTCTTATTGCAAGTGTTTCCTCCACAGCCAAAGAGGAGCTCCCACAAAGCTTGGATATGGTGCGCACTAAATCTGAGTAACATCAAACCCAAACCTCTTAACTTTAGTTTCTTTCTTTTGAATGTAATTAGTAAAAATATAGAGAAACAATTTGATCATTTTTCAAAAATGTTTATCATGATTTCTTGTAAGAAAAATATATCTGCTAAAGAAACTACTCAACTATATTTTAGTCATGTATGGCTCCATTTTGATCTCCCTAAGTCCATTGTTTCAAATCAAGACAACAGGTTTATGAGCATCTTTTGGTCCACTCTATGGAAGATGATGGATACCAAGATGATGAAGTCCACAGCCTTCCATCCACAGACTGATGGTCAGACAAAGGTGGAGAACCACTTGATTTTTCACATGATTTAGATGTATCACTCCAAACATCCATGCACATGGGATGAGGGGCTTCTTTTCATACAACATGGATACAATCAATCATTGCAGAACTCGACCAAGCACAGTCCACTCTAAGTATGCTTTGGGTTTTAACCCATGGCACCAATTGATATAGTTGTTTCATTATCCACCATGGAATACACACCTCATGGAATATCTGAGGTAACAAAAGCAACAAGTTCATTTAACAAATGCAACACATCTAGTATCAAGTTCATGACATCTTGGAGAAGATGAATCAGAAGTATAAGCAAGACCATGATAAACATAAGATTGCACACCATTTTGCTATGGGTTACAAGGTTTGGTTGTGAATTTAAAAGGAATGACTTGTAGGTCCACAAAAAAAAATTAGGCCTCTATGATATGGTCCCTACACCATCACCAAAAAATTTGGATAAAATGCTTTTGAATTGAACTTACCAGCCTACCTTGGTCTACATCCAATATTCAACATGGAGCTCCTCAAACCATATCATCCACCTCTATTGGACACTTGAGTCATAGTAGAACAACTAGACATTAATGAGCTTGATCCATAGAGTTTTTATCTAGTGGAGGAGGATTATATTGTGGACACCTAGATGAAGACAACAAGAGGAAGCTCTATTTCTCTTTATCAGGTGGTCAAAAGGGGCCAACTTAACCACCAAGGTGAGTGGCTCATAGAGAATCAAATCAAGACACAACTGCCACACATTATGCATAACATTGATGCAATGGGGACCATTTCTTCTCAATGAGGGAGGAATGATTTGGGAAACAATTTAGGCAATAATTTGGATGATGGTTCCACCCCAATTGATGACAGAACTTCCAGAAGCCATAACGTTTGCACCATAGCTCCAATTGACTCACCGTTTGAACCATTGGAAAGATAAGAATGAGGAGAACATGGTGAGATGGCATGGATATTTTCTCAATGTATTTTTACCCCAAAAACCCAATCAAAGTGCCCCAAATTTCAATTTTAGTAGTGCAGTCTAAAAATAGTAAGTTTCTAAAAATAGTAATTCCTTGAATTTGGTATTGTTTTAAATCATAGAAGTCAAACCACTTGATCTCCTTCAAGAGTGGTGACCTTCCACATCCTCCACCTTCTTTAAAAATGTGTATAAATTAATATGTAACCCAAAATGTAAATTATACATCTTTTCCCAGAGATAAGCATATAGTTGTATTACGATCTTGAGTAATAAAACATATCTTCTCAGAGAATTCATTGTTACTATGTTATTTTTGTGTTCTTAAAATATTTATCAACCAAAACTTCTAAGTTTTGGATCAAGGTCCCCCATGGGGTGATAAAGGAAATTTTTTGTTGATTTTTAGGTGCAATCAAGATTTTATTATAACTCGAGAAACTATCTATGAGAGACAACATCTCACGGGCTGTTATAAGATCAACAAGTTGGTCAATGATAGGTAGAGGAAAGTCATCTTTTGGGTAGGAAAGGTTGAGGTCAAAAAATTTCACACAAATACATAGTCCCCTAATTTCTTTTTTGATAGGCATGATGTTTGAAATCTATTGGGGATAATCAATGAGTTGAATGAAGTTGACATAGAGGAGGCATTGAAGCTCTTCTTTGACAAAAAGGGTTATGCGAGGATTTATTCATCAAAGTTTTTTTTTGATAGGCTTGGAATCATGATTGGTTACAATTTTAAGGGTGGAAATGGTTGCGTTGATGCCAGACATGTCAGCATATGACTAGGTGAATATAATTTTATGGTTCTAGAGGAAGGTAGAGAAGTCCTACAATTCCTCAGGAGTGAGAGATTCACCCAATTTGATGACATGAGGGTAGCCCAAAGTGCCTATGTCAATATCCATAATGGATTCATTTAACATGGTTGAGGTTTTGGGAGGTAATTATTTTTGTATGGAGGAATCAAGTGCACCAAGGTAGGTGAGAATAGAGTCATCATCTTGACACTGAACCATATTAATGGTAGGAGAGTCCTCTCCCACAAATTTAGGATGGATCAAAGGGATGGATATGGGTGTCCCATATTTTTGATAAGTTAGGTGGATAATGGTAATCATGTTGATGGAAAAAAAATTAGGTTGGATGATGTCCTCATCCTCACACTCACATGGAGGGGGTGTTGGTGAGGAAGGGGTCTCTTCTTCAACAATGGTAACGATAGGTTGTTTGGATTTATTCTTACTAGGTAGAATGAAGCCAAGGCCATGCTTCCTATGAGGATTTTAGGTCTCAATAAAGATCAATGTGTTTGGTCTGTGTTCATATCATCTTAAGCTAAATCCTTCTAGGCACACTTGTAGAGGTATACTTTGGCAAAGTTTGGGTTGTCCAAGTAAGAGAAGGTGGAGGTGAATAGTTGAGGTAAAGAGGGGATGGTATTAACATTAAGGGGCTTGTCAATTACCACATAGATAAATTGGGTTTGACAACTCAAAGACCCAAGTGGGTAATGGCTCTAATGTTGGGGTCATAATCTAGCTAATGGTTAAGTTTCTTATACTCTTGGGGAGTAGGGAAAGCATCAAGGGTAAGGAGATGATATTATCTAAGGGTAAGGCATCAGATGGTAGATTTCAAGGGATCAGTGGTGGGTATTTTATCTACATGAGCAGATGAAATTCTAGGTTCCTCTATGGAAGGAGAAGTAATGGTTTCATTTTTTATGGTTGAGGGCTTGGTGAAGGATGCTTAGGGTGGTTTGGTCAAGGTAGGAGTAGATCATTAGGTTGGTAGGTCATGTTGCATGATAAAAAAGGGATCGAGTCAGCTTGTATGGTAACAAATTGACCTTTGTGCTCAAATTTGACACAATGGTGGAGGGTAAAAGGTACATAACCCATAACATGGATCCAAGGTCTCCCTAATAGCATATTGTCCTAGAATTTACCTTTGACCACATATAAAAGTTTGGGGAGCATGCATGGTCCAAGTAAAATGTGGAGGATAATTTTTCTTAAGGTAGTGGTCATGGTGTTGTTAAAGGAGTAAAGCACAACTGAAGTTTGGGACATGACATTGTCTGATAATTTGAGTTGGTCCTAAGCATGAGAAGAGATGATGTTGATGTTAGCTCCCCCATTGATCATAACCCTTTTGATGCACATTTTTTTGATGTGGGTAGTAATAAAGAGATGAGGATATGGATCTTCAAGGTGGATAGAGGGAATCTCCATGTCCTTGAAGGTAACAAGGGTGGAGATTTGAAGAGCACCTACAAAGGCCTCTATAGGTGGAGAGTCACCTGGTCTGACCTCGATAGCTTGTATTACCTCGATCATGGCTTGACGATGATGAGGTGAGGTGTAAATGAGCTCATAGAGGCTCATCTTAGTTGGAGTTTGGTGAAGTTGTTTAATGATGACCCTTCTAATGGATTTAGATGGGTTATCCTTAGAGGTGCCTAAGATGGTAACTTTGGGCTTAGTTGTAGATGTAAAGGTTTGGATCTAGTTTAGTTTAAGATGAGCTAGTGTTATATCCATGGAATGGGCACTTTGGCCTTCCCTTTATCCTTTTGTTGTGATCATGTGACTACACTAATGGTATGGATAAATGGTAAAGGTGTGATGGAAGGTTGGGTAGATTCTCCATCACTCTGACGTAAGAGTGGGGGATTATGAATGTGTTGGTGAATGAATGTTGGGTGCATTGGTAAGGGAATGGATGGAAGTTCATCTAGTAAAATATCATCCTCATCATAAATTTGATGGATAATGGTTTGGAAAGCTTTGAAATTCTTTGTGTCATGTCTAGGTGTCCTATGATAGGAGTAGATTTGATGGTTTTTGTACTAGGCTAGCTTCAAACCAAGAAGATTGAAAGGTCTGTTAGGAGGTAATGTGAGATAGGAGGTATAAAATAATCTTTAAAGGATGGTCATATAGGATTTTTCTAGAGGTGGGGAAGGTTTAGGGATTATGGTTTTATTTGGTAAGATGGGTGTGCTGGTGGTAATAAGTCTGGAGAGAGATGGTTTGGGTAAGGTAGCGCTTTTGGTTGATGGTTTTGGTTTGGGTATGCTGGTGGTTGGGCTATTTGAGTTTGATGATCAAGATTTTGGTAATTTGAGAAGGAATAACACATCAAACAATAAGTGGGTTAGTGTGAACAATGGTAGAAAATGACATATGTTAAGAGGAGGTTGATTTTTAGGCACAGTGGAAGGGTGAGGCCCTAAGATAGAGGCAAAGTAGGGGGAGGTAAAATCCTAGTCATACAGTTCTTAAATGTTTTCATCCCCTTGGTTAGTGTGGGTCAAGGCCTAGGTATAGGCTTGGGTAAGGTTAATTCCAATTTCAAGGATGGGTGAACCAAACTCTAAGTAGGGAAGGCACCAAGAGTTTTGGAAGTTTTAGTTGGTGGTATGGTCATTGAAAAGGTGGTTGTGTTGGTTGACTGAGAAGGTTAGAGGTTGGTAGAAGTTATAATTAGTTTGAGATGTGGTGTAAAAATGAGGGGTTGGTTGGTTATAGGTGTGCTATAAGGTTCAATTTTATTGATTTAAGGAAGCCTTAGCTATTTCCAAAAAGTGGCTTGATCCATGTCTAGTTTTGTGACCATACCTAACTTTTAAACAAGTTTAGAAAAAGGTTGATATATTGGTTTAGTCCCCTAGGTAACAGGTGTTGAGGATACACATATGGGTTGAAGAGGAGGGTTGATAGCCTAGCCTATATCCTCAATAAAGGGAGGTAAGTTTGGGTTGGGTGGCTACTCCATGAGGGTTGTTTGTGAAAGATTTATTTCCCTGAGCATGATGTCCATAGTTATGGTTTGATCTGTGGTTAGGGGAGATGGTGGGTTAAGAATGGTTGTTTGTTCAAGTAAGCTATCCAAAGGGGTGTTTGATGATTCCAAAGCCTCTATCAGTGAAGCTAAAGAAAAAAGAACCTCCATGATTTGGGCCTTTGAAGGAAGGGAAAGTAACTTTGTTACCTTGGTAGGTGAAGTGGGGGAAAAGTAGGTAGATTGGAAGGTAGAGTCCTCATTGATAAGTGTAACAAGGACCATATAGACTATGTGGGCATCATGAGAACATCTAGCTTGTGTGTCCTCGGTTTTCATAGGGGCATGGTTAGGAAAAGGCTTCTTGAAGATATCAAGAGCTTAATTTTGAGGGTTATTGGGATTTTCCAACATGAGTTTCCCCTTGTCGAAAAGGATTTGAACAACATTATTGAAAGTATTACATCAACTAATGTCATGTCCAATTACCCTATGAAAATCACAAAGGTCATTCTCATTATACCAAGTAGGAGCTGGATGAGAAGAATCAAATTATTGAGGAGGTTTGATGGGGGGAAGTTGTTTGAGGTTAGCTTTTAGTAGTTTCTCCAGAACCGAGGCATAAGATTCTCCAAGTGAAGTGAACTATATTTGGTTGTTTTGGTTTGGGTTATTTTTGTTTTGGTTGAAGGTAATGGGAGATTTTCACTAATTGACATTAGGTGGAGGGGCAATTTTAAGGAAAACTGCATTCATAGTTTCCTTGATCTTGGTTCCAGTGTTGGCTTGGTTGCTTGGCTAGGAGGAAGAGGTTTTGTTAGTCTTGAAGGTAGAGTCTTTGTTTCATAACTTCAATTTTCCCTCATCTATGGCCTAATTTTCTAGCTTACGTGCCATGGTAAAAGCTTTAGCAAAAGTTTTGAAGCTTTGGACATGCATTGTAGAAGATATATGTTTGGCACAAGTTCGAGCAAAAATATCTACGAGTTCAAGTTGAGGCAAGGAAAATGAAAGCTAATTAATCAAGCTTATTCAATGAGTGATAAAATTGGCAATGGATTCATCATCAATTTTCTTGATAGAATAGAGGTTGGTGATAGAGACCTTTTTGGAAATGTTAATGGAAAAGTGATCTAAGAAGATGTGTTATTTGGGTGAAAAAAAGATTGAATGCTTGGTGATGGAACTATACCATTCAAGTGTTAGGCCAGATAAAGACATGGGCAAGGTTTAAAGGAGAAGTGATCATCATAAGAAATCATGTAACATGTATGCCTGAAAGCCCTAAGGTGTTATTATGGGTCTTCTTTGCTCTAAAATTTAGTAAATTTTGGAAGCTCTCATTGAGGAGGGTAAGGTTTGATAGGGATAGAGGGACGAATAGGTTTGTTACAAATTTGATCATAGGATGGGATGTTATGATCTCCTAAAATGGATGACTCAAGGTTTTTCATCTTGTCAATGAGCATGTTCATTAGGTTAGTTTGAGGTGGTGGACCAAAAAGATTGTAAGTTTGATATTGTGGTAGAGGTTGGGTAACATATTGGTAATTGTTTAGCAGTTGAGAGGTTATCACATTTTGGAATGTGGATGCTAAAGGTTAGGTAGGTGGTATGTAAGGATAGGTAGATGATGGTGTTTGGGTAGCAGGTACATACCCTTATAGGTTAGGGATGTAACCTAGGTTGGTTATGATAGATACCTATTGAGGGATTCCTATGGGTTGGGTATGGGCAGTAGTTGGGTTGGTGACAAGAGGTGAGGTAGTGACCTTTGTGCTAATGAGTGGTGAATTAGAAGGGATAGATACCCCTAAGCTTGGCAAAGGGTATTGACCAATGGGTTAGGTTTGATAGAGGGAAGGTTGGTGGTATTGGTGGTAGATGCTCTAACAATAAGTGGAGTGTGATGGGTTAATAGTAAGGTTTATCCTAAGGTGGAGGAGTCATTAGTAGGGGTGAAAGGCATAAGGGTAGTGGTTGTTTGGCTAGGTTAGTTTTTAGCTACATCATTAAAGGGGGTAGTAGATGAAGATTCCTGGGTAGTTGGAGGTTGGGTGGTGATCATGACAATAGGGATACCCTTCATAAGGTGGGATGGCATGCCATAAGGAGGATCTTGAGGTGGAGTTGAAATTGGGACATGGTGAGGGGAGGTGTTGAGATAATGTTGGAGGGCAACTGGGTTTTTATCAAAAAAAGTGTTAAAGTCCATGTATCCTTGGGACAATACCCAAGGAAAATTAGGGTTTCTCAATAGATGAGATAAATCTTTTATCGTAGACATGTACTCTATAGATGAGGAGGTAGAAGAGGTTGATTCAAGTGATGGGTTCTGCTCTACTAGGTCTCTTTGCTACTGGCGAGTGAGAACCATACAAGAATTGGGGAGAGAAGACAAGAACAAAATCATCACTTAAACAAGAAGAAGATAATAAAATGATCAAGGCAAGCAGGACACACACTAGAAAGTGCGTTAAGGCTAGAGGTTAGTTTTAATCTCACTTTTGTCTTATGCTTGAGTTTATGAGAATGTGTGATAAAAGTTAGATTGTAGATCAAGTACTATATAAGAATCCTATGGTTGGTTTTAGGTCATTTAGGTGCTCAAAATAATCCATATTAGAATCAATACATGGCTTGGTATTGGGTCCTATCCCCTCACTTCATGGTCCCACAACGATAAGAGTGTCAGGTGCTTAGCCAATATATATTCTCAAATAGCGAGTTGAGTTGGTTCTCCCCTTGGTAATGACCTCCAAGTAAGATTTTCATAAAAGGGTAAGGTGACCGCTAGGTGATGAAATACTAGTTGGGCCTTGTCTCAAATTATTTTGATGTTTGCTTGATGAAAGTGGTTTGGCTAGTGTGTGCAACAAAAGTGGTGTTACAATAAGATTGTTATGCTTTAATCCAAAGTGAACTAACGTTAAAAGTAAGCAATGGATGCAGTTGAATTTAAACCCAAAAGAAATTTTAGTTTTGATTATGAGCACAGATAGAGAGAAGAGCATACAAATGTAAAGAAAATGAGAGTAAAGACTCTAGGTCCCACTGGGCATGATAGAATATTTCATGTAAATTTTAACTTTAAGTTCTGAAGAAGAGAAAAAAACTCAATATGGGTGTGGTCAAAAAACCTAATTTGGTTGTGCATGTGTTGAATCCAAATGATTGTGAGATCTCCTCTTTGGCTTGGGAGGAAGACCTATAGAAAAGAAAGTACTAAAACAAACTTGTTTGTTAGACAGATAGTTGGGTGGATTTATTAGCAATAGCTAGATCCTGGAAGTGAGAGATTCCTTAGGGGCTATCAATCCATATGTTTTAAATAATTAATTTCACATAACTAGAAAGAATGGGCTTACATCAATTAAAGAAGATTACTAAAACTAAACACAAGAATGCTCGCTAATAAAATAGACTAGGAATGATTGAATTAGTGATAAACTAATCAATACTATTGCTAAAGGGTTGGGGTATGCCTCAAAAAATATTAAATGGGTCTGTGAGTGATCAAAAACATGAAAAATTAGGTTTGGTTGGGGGTAGGTACATGAATATAAGTTACTATTTTTTACTGCCACAAGTGACCATCAGTGGTTGGGGTAACTATCGATGGTTAAGGTGACTGTCGACAGTCAACTAACCATCGGTGATTAGATAAACCATCAGTGGTTAAGTCAACCATCGACGGTTACTATGTAAGTTTTGGGTTTGATAAATAGCTGAATAATGGGATCTAACATATGGATTCTAGGAGTTGGACAAGCACTGGATTGATTATGAAATGGAAATAAAGTATGTAAATATTGATAAACAAGTACTTGTCTTAATAGAATTCAATTGGGTGGGTGGTTAATGTAGTTAGCCTATTGGTGTAATATGGTTTAATTCTGACAGAGTAATGGTACCTAAGATCCTGGTTAAGAGGTGATAATAAGTCAGCTCTCAATATGAAGGCTGATGATGCTTAATAACATTGATGATGTTTTTTGACCTATAAAAGAAAAATCATGAATACTTGAGCTCTTGATAATTATTGTAGATTGATTGACTTCCCACGCCTCTCTCTCTTATAGGCATAAGTAAGAGGTGGAAGTGGAGGTGTAACTAGGCCATTTAAATATAATTTTTCCATGCAAAGGCTCACAACAAGAATTAGACAAGTTTATATTTAGAAGAGGTTGATGAATCTTGCATGATTTTTAGTGAAAAGGTGGATCCTAACCGTCAATGGTCAGGTGATTCCATGGATGACCATCAATGGTCACCCTAACTATTGATGGTCAGGGTCTAGAGAAAAAGGTCTTGAAGGTCAAGTTGAGTCAATTTGGGTGAAAATGGCTATGGATGGGTTTGGTGAAGTGAGATTGGTTTAGGTTGGTCTCAAATGGGTCCCATGTGGATTTTTGACATTTGAAAATGTAGGTGTGCAAATTTTTGGTGTCTACAAAAGGCACCACTTATTACCCTATCATCCAAGTTTAACATGAGGTTTTACCTAAGGAGTTAAAAATGTATCAATTAGTAATAAATTATAAAAAAACATGCTCCTAAGGTTAAAATATATATTCTTCCACTAAAAATATATTATATCACAACATATTATGACTATACAAGAAAAAACAAATACAAAGTATCCAATCTTTCAAGCTAACATTCAAATAAAGGATCGTGTTACATTACAAGAGGGTATAATGGTTAATATAAAATTTCCCAATGATCATACTTAAAATTATTTCATTACATTCATGATTCTTATAGGTTTTATGATAATAATGATGATGATAATGTATTATTTTTCTTATAATCATAAACACCTCAACACAATAATATTACTATTGATGATATAGATGCTTTTACTTATATATAGTATGATGATGATTCACTTGATATTATTGGTTAGCCTTTTTTTGTAACCCCATATATTTGCAACGAAATTATCTAAAATTTATTATACATAGTTTTTTTTCTTGCTTGCATTATGTTTCTTTTTGTCATTTCATAGGTGTATTTTGGAAACCCTTGTTTCTGCTAGAGTCTTCTTCTCATAGTTGATTACCCACTTGAAAGCTTTATTGTTTAAAAGTTATACATTTCCTATGTTTGATATTATTTGAATTTGTAAGCTACTTAATTTCTTATTTTCCTTAAAATTTTGGTTGCTATTTTGTTTTGGATACCTTCTTTAATTCCTATTATGATTAATATGTTTAATTTTCCTCCACCCTCTTTCATTATTTATGGTTCCTTGTTCTCATACATATGCACCATTATTTTATCATTTCTATTTTATCTATACCCTTGTATTATTTTTTTGTGTCACATCCCAAAATAATACGTAAAACTACCCATGATGACAACATATTATATATTGAGGACACATACCCCATAGCACACATAGTTCTAAGTGAAGTTGTAGGCTAGTAGGGATATCCCCTTATATATTAAATTAATTTTTTTCCCTTGTTTCCTTATTATAATTGGATCATCTATTTGAATACTTAGTGTATTTTTAAATTTCTTTGCCTTTATCTTTGAGTCTCACATAGGTACATAGATTCATATATTATGATTATGAAACTATTGATAGACTTTATATTATTTACACACACTTTATTTGATGATATTATTGAGATAGAAGCAAGATATATAGGTGTATACATTTGATTATATATTCAAATATGAATGGGACACATTTCATGCTCACCCTGGGAGAATTTTTGGGGCACCTCCTATTAATAATTTAGGTTATAAATTTACTACTTTATTTTATCATATTGATCTTTCATGTGATCTTAGATGTTGTGGTTTATCTTTATTATTATATACCTTTGCATGCTTAGTGCCTATGTATATGCTTATATTCCTACTATAGTTCCATGGAATTTTATGTTGATTTGTATTAGTTATATGAGTGCTTTGATTTCTCTATGTTAGTTTTAGTCTAGAGTGTTTGTTATGTTTTTTATGTGCTTAGCATTTGGTGTGCCTCTTTTTTTATGTGTGATTGATGTATGTTTTTTTCTTTTGTTGTATACTATACATGACATAATTATGGTTTTTTCCTTTGTATAGTCTGATTATTTTATTTTCTCTGCATGTGACATTGTTTGTCTTGTTTAATTTGAGTGTTTCTATATGATTTGTGTCATGATATATATCATGCAACTATTTCTTAATTTTTCACAATCCATATCATGTGTGTGTGTGTGTGCATGTGTGTGTGCACGCATGCGTGCACGCACACACGTGTGCACGTGCACATGTGCATGTGTGTGTACGTGTGCATGTGCACCTGTGTATGTGTGTGCATGTTAATAAAATGTAAATTATCTTAAATAAACATCACATAATTTTTAAAATAATAAAGTATGGCTACATTTATTATTAATTAGTAAAATATATAATTCAAACCTACCTTTATAGGCTAAAAATAGTAAACATGTAAAATAAAAATTATGAATTGACAATTGAAAATGAAAGAGGCAAAATATGATGGAATAGTCATGGATGATATGAATTTTATATTTTTAAATAAAGAGTTAAGATATGTTGGCTTGTAGGTGATTGTGTACAAATTTTGAAGTGTTGATTATACAAAAATATGAACATCTACATTGTTCATGTCTAGGGAATAATTGGAAATGACATGTTTTAACCATCATTTATGTCCTCTTACACCTATTTTTTTATATGCTCATTTTTATATTATGAATTTTATTGTGTCACTTCAAAGTTGGATGTGATGCCTATACGTGTTCACACTTCTCTAATTTTATGGGAAGAATTTCAAAAATGTTATCTTCTTCCTTATTCTTAAACTAGCTTTCCATTAACTCAAGAAAAAAAAATATAAGGGTTACGAAACCACTATGGGAGTTGTACTATGTATTCCACATGCTAGAATCAGAACTCACATATTTATGTGTAGTGTGCATATAATCTAAATTAAGGCATTGTACCTCATCTTCTTAGATGTGAAGATGCAACTCCATGAAATTCACCTAAGACCACATTTGGTATAAGAGTGATTTTTTTGGGGATTATCAATGGATGACTCTATCACAAGTGTAGAAATATATATGGTAAGGGTTATATTAAACTTAAATTATGGACTATTATTTTTTGTATGACCCATGCTTGATACTTGATCTTCCTATCCCTCAAATGGATTGGGATAATTTTTATAAATAGGATGTTATATGACATAATATCCACTTGGGTAAAATATATAAAATATAAATAAGAAACAAGCAAGGCATATGGAGTATGAAAAATGAAAAGGGACCTATAAAATGATGAAATACAAAAATGACAAGTTCATTATTTCTGCCTAGGGTAGAATCGAGGGGACCACCGTTCCCATCCTAGGCAAGATAAAATGTGAAAAATTTAAGGAAAATCATATAAATATGTGAAATTAGGCTTGAAACTAAGAAAAAAAATATTTAAATAATTATTTGATGTTTTTAAAGGGATTAATAGCTAGATAATAAGTAGTATGGGGTAGAAGTATGTTGAGTATGATGTCAATATGTGAACTTGAGTTATATTTTGAGACTTAGTTTCTTTTGGGATTTTTTAGGTGTTTAGTAAGGTTATATAATTTATTTATATCCTAAAATATTTGTTTGGTCATTTTAGACACTTTCCAATGATTTCTTAAAAAATAGTTGGAACTGCCAGTTAACTTCAGTTCGCTGCCTGACTACTTGAATGAGTTCCCAGGATTTGAGGTGCCCTTTTAGGAGTTGGGGTGAAATTTTAGTGTTAGTTAAGTGAAATTAAAGTGTATTTAAGTAAATTCATACTTTTTAATAAATTTTTGATGCCATATTTGGCTATGTTTCATGATTTGGTGGCTTATTGAGTAAGGCCTTTTGTATGTTGACCTTGTCTTGAACGTAAGTCAACCTTGTTTGCTTTAGTCTTTTTTAAGTTATATTAGAGTCTAATTTTAGAAGTATAATTATAGATTACTTAATTTTCAAATAAATAAATTTATTTATTTTTAATTTATTTTTCCCTCTTGTCATGCAAGTTATCTTGTAATAGGCTTGTTTTAAGACTTATTAATACAGAATTGTGCACAAGTGTAGCACAATAATTCCATTTAAAAATTAGTGTTTCATATTTTTATATCTAAATTTTTATTTATTTATCCATAAATTGATATTGATAATCATTATTTTTTTAGTTTTAAATTTATTTAGTACATGTTTTGGTCGATAATCTCACTTATAGCACAACTAGTTTAACAACTAGTGATTATGGAACATATTAGTTGCTACATAGTTTCAATTTTAGATTAATAAATAGCTTATTTTCACTCCATAAATACATTAAAAAACCTTATTTTTGTGTCATATAAATATTTAATAAATAATAAAAATGTTTTTAGGCCATTATCAAAGGAAACAATGGCTTTAGTGAATTCTGATTTCATTAATATTCTTATTTTCAAAGGTGACAACTTCAAATATTACAGAGATCAGTTGAAAATAATTAATGTGTGGAAAAGAGTTTTGGATAATTTTAACCATGGGTACACACCACCTCAAGTTTAGAATACCTTGACACAAGATCATAAATAAAAACAATAATGAAGAAAAGAGTTATGCACAAGTTTTCTTCTATCTTTAGAGTGCCATAAACCCAAATATTTATCTAAGAATTTTAAGATCCAGGAATTCCCATGAGATATGGAATATTTTGGAAAATTCATATCAATGATCCATTAAGGTAAGAAAATAAAAACTCCAAACCCTTAAAATAAATTTTTATAATTTGATAATATTAGATTCAGAAAGAGTAGGATATTATTGTATAAGGGTAAGTAATTTAAATCATATAATGAAGGTTTATGGACAAATTATACAAGATAGTGTTATAGTAAGAATTTTTTTGAGAAATTTAAGTCAAATATAGGGCTAAATATTGTGATCATTCTTTAAGAGTGTGAATAAATGAACACTATAAGTGTTAAGAGTTAGTGGGTTCTCTCTTGTCACATGAGGATAAGATGAGAATATATGTAGGAGATATGGAACATTGTCTATAACGTGCACTTAAAACCAAGGCAAGGGTTTAAAAAACTAAAGATAAACATAAAAATAAAAATCAAGGAAGTTTAAAAAAATCAAATTCAAAGGAAAAATCTGAATCTAAATTCATAAGTAAGATTCATAGATACTTTACTTTTCATTACTATAAAAACCCAAGACACATGATTATACATTTTAGGATACTAGCAACTAAGATTCAAGATAATCAAAAAAATGAAGAGAAGGATTCTCATGCTAAAAAAAGTGAGTTTCAAGAGCACTAATAATATTATCTCACATGTGTTTTGAGAATAGATAATTGAAATATTTTTTTTCTCTTGATTCAGGTTACTTAAATCATATGACAAGTCAAAAAGATGATTTCAACAAGTTAGAATATCTCTTCAAAATCTAAGTGTAATTAGGAGATGGAAATTTCATCCAAGTTTTTTTTATTGAAGAGCACCTATACATTAATTTAAAAATATATGGTACAATGATAATCATACAAAAAAATTAGGTGGAAAAGTCAAACCCCATGGGCATAATCACACTAAGGTTAAAGACACCTTAGGACAAGTCAAAAAAGTGGTAAAAAATGAACACACTCACCAAAAAAATATATCACATCAACAATTTGACAATAAATAATAGAGATCAACATACATATAATAATAAAAATAATAATTAAGTAGCCTCAACAAATATGGACATCAGGGGAGGCAGTGGACATAGCAAGTCCTAAGGCTTACCACCCCATCCTCCTAGAGTAGGAGGATCCTTATATATAGGTAAAGGATCCAAACTAGTGTTTTTTTGAGCCTCTAATGTCTCATCTTGATTTATTTTAGGCAAAATTTCTAGAGCCAAGTGTACAAAATTACCTTAAAAGGTGGACCTCAACCTCTGATGTCACCATCATGGGATAGGGGAGGATATCCCTATCCCCTACCATCACCTCCATATCTGGATGAGACACTTAGGCCAAATCGATTAGGAGAAGATAAGTGAGGTGGTGACTGATGAGGAGAATGCCTCCTATGTCTTTTTCTAGACTACTACTGATGTGCCCCACACCCTCATCCTCAAGGAGGTGAAGGATGTCATGGGGGCTCAAGAGGTTCACAATTGATCATGCATGGGGCATTTCCCTAGTGATTGAGAAAACGTCATAGGTGGTTGAGTTCTAGATGGACCTTGTATTTCTGGATTTGAATCTAAAGAGTAACATTAGATAGAACATTAAGTTTGTTAGTAACATAAAAACTATGTTCCAAAACTTCATTATTAAAGCAAGCATAATTTCTATCTTTTTAGATTTGAAATAATATATCAGCTCAAAATATTTTCCAAAATTAGTTATATTTTGTAGGCAATAGAGTTGAGTCCTCTAAGAGATCCATATTCCACATGAATAACTCAGGTCAAAAGGGATAAAAAAGGGAATGTATCCAGTGCCATGTAGATTTGGCATGAGAGAAAAACCAAAAAAGTTCTTAAAAGTCTTTGATTTCTAACAAGTCAAGAAGATGTGGTTAGGCATACCTAGATGCTTGAGTTGGTCTCTTGCAGATAGGTCCTGATAAACAAGACACCATAATAAATAAGATTTTTGGGGCTCAATAGTAGTAGACCACATAGTGCTTAAGCATTGGGCCCAAAACCCATGTCTGGAATGGAGATTCTATCTAAAGTTGAGCACATCATCTAAAATATTTTGTATGGGTAGTAAATGATACCCCAACTAAGGAAAATATCAAGTGAAGTGGGATGGTCATAGGCTAGTGCCAATCCTTCCACCAAGGAATAAGGGAAGTGAATCCTATTTTATGTAAATACTCATTAGGTATGGAGCCTTGAATTTATGCAATAGCTTATGCATCTAAATTATTTAAATGAAATTTATTCTGAACTTATTGCCAAGTAAGCCAAGATATATTTTCCTTACAAAAGGTATCATTGATAACTTTCCACAACTTTCATAAAGAGATTTAACCCTTTAACCTAAGGGACTAAATCATAGGGAACATTATGAAAATTCAAGCAAAGTGGCCACCAAATGGATTAGGATTTTAATGGAGAGGCCATTCTTGAAACCCTCACTTACCTAGTTAAGGTGAGGCTTAAGATTTTCCCAAGCTTTTCATATACTTTGAATCATAAAGGTACCCTTGATTTTAATAAGCATTGGGGTTATGAGAAAAGAGTGAAGTCCCAAGACTTTCCATTCCTTTATACCACATGTGAGTCCCTGAGAGATACAATGGCATAGAAGAATCTTCTAGGCTTCATCTCAAGTAAGACCTCTGATAATCTATTTAGCACCAAGAGCAAGGCCTTGAATTTTAATATCTAGGAGACCCAGTCCCCAAGCTTCCTTGGGATAGGATCATATGTTCCAAGAAACTCTATGGAATCCCTTATGACCCTCATAATTATCCCATAAAAAATATCTTAGAAGTTTTTCTAATTTTTTATAAGTAGCATTGGAAGGGTCCCAACAAGAGGAATAATACACATGAGTAGCTTCCAAGACTTAAGAGCAAATTTGAAATTTTAAAGAAATAAAAATAGGCTCAATAATCTAAAAAGAGGTTTTTTTTCAACTCTTTACACCATATAGAACCTTAGTTTAGAGGGAGAGGTCAAAATGGTAAAAGGAATGCCAAAAAACTTAAACTACACCCCTTGTAGAATCCAATGCCATTGATATTCCACTAGCCAAGGATGTTTGGGGCCCAAAGATAGTCTATAACACTGATGCTTACTCCATTGTATAGATGATCCTAAATCAAAAAAAAAATGGATACATTCCATGGCTTTCCTGACAGACTCTTCTTCCTCTTGAAGAGTGAGAAAAGAATCATCCACAAAGTGACCATTTAAAATCTCTCTCTCAGACCAAGGGAGGGAGATACCTTTCACCAATACCTTGATATCATAATTAGTTAGGAGGTAGCTAAATCCTTATATTTCAAGCACATATAAAGAAGGGGCTAGAGGACATCCTTATCAGATAGAATGATGAATTACAAACTGAGAGGATTAGGTGTCATTAATAGTGATATAAGCCCCAACATCTTAAGAGAGCATGTTAATAGTCTAAACAAATTTGGATCCAAAACCAAGTGTCTACAACATGGATGAATGAATGGCCACTCAATATGGTCATAATCTTTCTTATAATAATTATTGACAAACAAAGCCTTTTGATTATAAAGTCAATCCCATTCTATACCTTCCTAGAAAACAATGACAATATCCAAAATGAACCTATTTTCACTTATATTTTCACTCTTTGAGGAGATGTCTTAGCTCTCCTCATCCAAGTGGCATAATTGAAACACCTCTAGGCTATAGGTGAACCAAAGAATGAGGTGAATCTCTAGATAGGGCTATCTTCCTTGATGTGCCACTTGTAGAACACTACTAAACCTATGTTTATGAGGGAAAAGGGAGAGATAAAACTAAAAGTAAACTATCCTAAAGGAGGTGATATAACAAAATAGTTCATGACTATCAAGCAACTGCATGTTACACATGAGAACAAGGGACTAACCAAACATACACTTCTCCAATCTACATCTTCTCACATCAATATTTCATTATGGGTTTATGGATGAATGTTTAGGCTAGGAGGACTAGAAAATAGGTCTAGAATGACACTATTGAATAGGATAACTCACTCAACCTTGACACTTCCTAGAAAACTTCACATGACCTATAATAAGGAGCTTTCTAATTGCAAATAGGTGAGAGAATGAGACAACATACTAAGGAAAAAAGAGTCATCACTAAGCATGATCAATCATCTAAGTAAAACACACTATAAATAGTCATGTAAGAGGTATAAATTAGTAGTATTCATTTATCCATGGTATGCAAATGAGTAGGGATTTGCCATACTTAGGTGGAGCATAGTTTATAAAGGCCAAAATGGCTAGTTCTTATAGAACTTGAGAGAGAGAGAAGAAGAGAGAAGTCCAAAGGTCATAAGGACACTTTTAAAGCTAATAAAATGAGTTATTTTGTATGAGATGAGGAAATGGACCATGCAAGTTCAAAATAGACAAGTACATATTCAAGGCATGAAACTCTTGGAAAGTGGCATAAAATTCCTTTTATTGGCTCAAAAAATTACCTTCATGATTTAGCCCTATTTGAACATCCAAAAAATTATTAGGGATAGGTCTGATGATTGGAATAAGAGGGAATGGTTTCATACATTCCTCTCCATGCATTAGTTATAGTCCTAGTCATCTATAATCTTCCCAAAATGAGCTATCATCATCTATAGTCAAAATAACTATTCTTTCATATACCCTACACACTTGGCCTTCAAAAATGCATCATTTTTCCATGAAAATTTGTAAAATGGAGTGGATGACACTTATCAAGACCCTCCATTGCCTTATAGGTATAAGTTACACTATAAAAAGACATCAACTTGAAGCTTTCACACTTCTCACCATCTTGTTCACTATGCTAGTTTTGAATGGCTAAGATGAGAGCTCCTACTGAGGTGATTAGTATTTTTTATAAGGAATTAAATTTACATGGTAATTATCTTAAGTCCTAATTTTCCCTTCCATGTGATTTGCATCTCTTGAAACCTTGTAGAACCTACAAAATACATAAAATAGTCAAAAAGAGTAACTGTGTACCCTATCTGTACAAATTTTGTACAAATCATCCTAATGGTAGGGATATTGAGTAAGCCTTCTACAACATCCAATCCTTTTTATATATAAAATATGCCATTTTGGTATCTTTCCATCTCCATTTCCTCAAATTGGTCACTAACAAGGGTTTAGGAGGGTTTTAAGCCAGTTCTACTCTTAAGCTTCATTCATGAAGCTCTGATGTTGGAACTACCAAAAAAATCCACAAGATCAAATTTAAACACCTCCATCAACCTACATAAACTCCTTTGTCTCCATGTAAGGTTCTAAGGGAGATATGAGCATTCAAATTTACCTTATTGAGCTATTTCCTTTCATCTACACATGCCTAATGTTACCTTTGGGGAAAAAATGGCTTCCTTGTGGTTTCTCATAAACTCTAAAAGATTTAAAACCTATATTATGATCCCAAAAAAATGTCTTGTCTCATTTTAATCCACTCCTAAATCTAGAATTGAAGTTGACCCCACATTTGGATTCTAGGCCTAACCATGCCTAAATAGGCATGCCTATAACTTTGAGGGTCTAGACCTCCAAGATGGGATTATTCATTATTTTTGATGTTTCTAATTATTAAATATATTTTTTTAAACTTACCAAGTCACCATAAAACCTTCCAAGTACTCCTTCTCATCTCTTCTTCTCATTCACCAACTAGGCCAAGTGGGAGCTTGTTTGGTTGAGTTGTGTGCAAGAGAGTTTTGACCATTTTGAGAGGTCAGAACTTGTATGATTATTTACCATCACCCATTAACCTTTAATAAACTTAAAAATAATTTATTTTATGTCTGTAAATCCTCATATTATGTCCTTTACTCATTTTGGCATCATTTGCTTGTCTTGCCAAAGTCTAATTTTCTTGATTGGCTGACCTCTAAGATAAAATAGTGAAGTCTATCCATCCTCTCCAAGGAAAAATTAAGGTTTTATAAGTTTTAATAAGTCATAATTAATATTTATACCAAATTAATAATTTTTATTCATCCATTTAGGAACTTAACCATCTCAATCTCTCCAAAAAACCTCTAAAACATGACTATTTTTTGCATTTTTCACGTCCACCTAAGAATGACCTCTCCAAGATAAATATAATGTTATTAGGTTTATTAAAAAAATTATTAACCTTAAATTAATGATAAATAATCTTTATATTCACCTAAAACCACTCTTATCTTTAATATTTCTTACCCATTGAGCAACATGAGTCTCCTAGTGCAATTATACGAACTATTATTTTTGGGCTAGTAGGAAGAGTAGATGGTGAACTTGAAAGAAGTCATATAATGTGTCAAAAAAAATTATTAACCTATCATGAAACATTTTAAATTTTTATTCATACCTTTATCTTTCTTATCATACTCATCTCTTTACCTTCATTAAGACTAGGCACTCAGTTGTAGGTGTACACATGATCTTAAGGAGTCTATAAAAGCTTAGTTCACATTGTTTAGAGCTTATGGAGATCATCATGGATATAATTAAGGTTATAAAAGTATTTTTTCATCATTAAAACTCTCCATATACCTTTTAAATACACCTTGAGCTCACAAACTAAGTTCTTTCTCTTAACTATGATACCCTACCTCATTAATTCATGTAGGTGCATATTTACCTAATTAAGCTTTGGTCATGGTGTGTAAATGAAATCCTTAAAATATTAAGGTTAAATATAATTTACTCATACATATTTTCACTTTTTATGGCTTAAAACACCACCTAGGCACCAATGTTATCTGACTGTCTGCCTACTCAATTGTAGGTGCACATTTTCAGTGGAAGGGACACCTGTAGGTGTGTTTGGGGAACCAAAACACAAAATATCATCCCTTTAAATTACCCTTATGTCATGAAATATCTCTTAAAAAATTTAATACTTATTTAATCATGAAACATGGTTTTAATTCCAACCTTGAAGTGGAAGGTTTCTTTGGAGCTTCAAACTGTAGATGCCATTGCCTGAAAATAGTGCATGAAAGTGTACTTTTAGACTTCCCAAAAACCAATTTTAATTGATCACCTACCCTCCAAAATTTGTATAAGGCTTTGAATATTTATGTTATATAATTAAAATTCATTTTTATTCCTCAAATCCTTTAGTTCCCCTATTAAAAAATATCAATGAAGCATCAAGGAACTTTGTTTTCATGTTTTAGGGATAAGGGGCCTGAACATTGTCATTTGAATCTTTGAGCATGGTTTTCAATTTCCATTTACCATTACACATCTCAAATAGTTATAAAATTATGTACATAACATTTTTTTAATTTAACAATAGTTTCAACTCATGATCCAACACTCCTCATGACAACTCTGACTCTCTGTTAAGCCACCTATAGGTTGATGTTGTCATGTAAAGACAATAAAGTGAGTTTTAGGCAATGTGAATTGCCTTGACCATAAATAGATTTTTATTCATATCATAACACCTAAAAATTCATCTTCAAATTATTATGTATATGAAACAAGTACCAATAACTCCCTTTCAATATGAATTCATCCATGAGGTCACCTATAAGTGCAATTTCGTGGTAGACTAAGTATGCAGGCGATTATGTTGATTGGGATAGTCCCTCTTCTACCAAGTGGAATACTTTTAGTCGATCATATATACTATGGGAATGTGTTAAATATTTTAATACCATACTTATGGATCCATGGATGTGTTAAAGGCCTTAACCCAACTCACTAAGTTGGCTGTGCATGATAGTCATGAAACCAACTAACTACATGGTGCTTTGTGACTGCAACTCATAGAATGTTGCTTTAGAAGGGATATTGAGAGGAGAAATGAATAAATATAATATTTATAAAATTTAAATTAAGCTATCACAAACCTCTAAAACCATTATTAAAACATGAAGATCTTGTAAATGATGGAAAATTGCCTGTTAGCTTTAAAGAGACCAATCTATAAACCTGAGATGGTTTGCTCATCAAAACACCTTGAAACATGAAACCAAGAATTAAATGCATATGATAAGAGATCCAACATCCTTTGGTTAATATCACCAACTAGTTTGTATGGACTTGACCAAAATGGATTAAAACCTATAGGGTGTAGAAAATAATGAGCAAAAAAAAATAGTCAGCTTGTAAAGTATGGTTCATAAAGCATGGTTGAACAATCTTAGAAAACTTTTTACATAAATTAATATCTATAATTTTAATACCACATCCTAAATTTATTTTACCTAAAACCTCTTTAACTATCTATATCAAGCATAAATCTACTGATCACTTCTATATGTCTAAAAAGGCTAAAAAGGAATAGAATGGTTTTAGCTCAAAATTGGCACTTTTAGAGATTTTAAAACATGTAATTAAACTTGATGAAGATTAAGATACATTCCATGAAATTCTCCCATGTGTCACCTTCCCTCATGGGTTGTACAAGTGCTAAACTCCCTCTTTTTTAGTTGGTTTCTTTAATTTTAGTTAGATAACCTACAAGATTTATATGGGATTGACACCTTGATAGGGAATATGAATTATTTGAAGTTTTAAAGGAAAATAGAACACTTGGACACCTTGAAAACTATTCCACTTGCATTTATGACCCCTAAAATGACTTTAAAAGACATAAGGATTAATATAACTAAGACCAAGGCTAATATAGCATTAAATGACATCAAACAACCTATAATATACCCCATGACAACATATAGATCCCTAAAACATATAAAAAGTCAATTTGTTACCTACAGGGGTTCCAATTTGACCTACAGGGTCAAGTTTGGTGAACAAAACCAATTATGGAAGAAGCCAGTTTGCTCACTCCTAACAATTAAAGGGAGAATGTGTTTCACCCTAAGGGATAAAGACTCAATAATAATATTATAAGAGACATTAAGCAAAGTAATAGACCTCCATTTGGTGATACCTTGGGAATAAACTTGATGTTACCCTAGTTTATAAGGGCTCTCAAAGGGTTAATAGAACAACTTCAAAATAAACTTAGTGAATATCAGGACCAATATTATCCCAAAGGGTTTGGTTTAACTCACACATGAAACCATCAATTCCTAGGGATTTTTCAACCACCATGTGATTAACAACCTCATGGAGGTCACTAAGAGATAAGGGTCTATCAGAAGAAATTCTTTGAGAATTAGGAACTTTGTAGGTTACAACCTAGAGGCATTGAAGGAGAGCCACCTCACATTCTAGAGAAGAGTCTTGTGTTGATAAAACACCATGATAGTGATGTACAAAAGCTTATAGAATGTCAAAAATTCTGGTAAGTTGAATTTTTCCTTCTTGGACATCTTTAATTCTATCAAAAACTCTTCTAGAGTAGAGGAGGGAAAAAAAGTCCGTAGAAACTTTATCTCTAATGTTCAACCAATGCATACAATCTCTCAGTTGAGCTCCCCTCACCTTGAAAACCTCCTTAATTTGGAGTTTATGTCTCTAGTGTGCCACTTGATTTTGGAGGTGAATAGTGAAAGGTGATTGTTCCAAATCTTATGAAGCCCTAATATATTCATGATTTGTAACATTATGTAAACACCATTTGAAAGAGGCCACTTGATTTTTTTAGATCCAAATAAATGTGGAAGTATGAGAAAAAAACATCAAACCACCATTGAATCCATCTAATATCTCCCTCTAACTGAGGGACAAAGTTATAAATTCTGATAATATGACCCACCATTTTTTCATGCTTGAGGTGAGTAGTAT
Source organism: Torreya grandis (assembly GCA_037957365.1). Lineage (NCBI taxonomy): Eukaryota > Viridiplantae > Streptophyta > Pinopsida > Cupressales > Taxaceae > Torreya > Torreya grandis. The sequence goes on from JARHVA010001127.1 coordinate 2,026,389, forward strand.
TGAGATAGAGTTGCATGGAGGTGAGCTTAAATTGAGGTGTGGTCCACTCAACATTAAATCAAATATGGTAATGATCTGATAAAAAGGTATTATGGATGAATGGAATTGGTTTATCTTAGATTGAGGAAACATAGAAAAGATCTTGCTCAACCAAAAAAGCTCTATCGAGGTGCTAAAGCACCCTATCTTCTCCTTATTGAAAGTTGTACCAAGTGAATCAAGGAGAGTCTAAGTTTTTTCTCTAGTGATGGTTGGGATCAAACACCCTAAGTTTGTTGCACATATAAAACTAGGATTCATGCTCATCAATGCACCACTACATTAGAAGGTGTTTGTATTTATCCTCAGTTGATTCCACCATATTAAATTCACCATAGAGGATTAAATATTCATCCAGGAGTGAATCAGCTAGCCACCTCTACAAGGCAACCCATTTCAAAACTTTATTAGAGGCATAAAAATTGACTAGCCCAATGATGTGGTTATTAAAATAAAAAAGGGTACACACCACCTAGTGGGTGGGGTCTGAACCCCTAGAAATAATATTTTGATCTATCTCTAGATCTAGAAAATTGATGACCCTACCACACCTAGCTTCATGCCTAGTAACCTGACATATATATCTAAGTCACATGTTGCATTCTATAGTAAGAAGCTAGAAATCTTGACCTCTTACACACATAGAATTTTCATGCTACTGAAAATCTAACAATTATTCTTGACCACATACTTATATGGTAGATCAGTAAGACTTGAAAATTATAAGAGTACATAATCATTGGGTAGTATCGAGGTGCATGTCATTCTCCTCTATGAGATATTCTAGCATAATAAACTGAATAAACATGAGTTTATTGGGCACGAAATCATTGATTCTAAATAGTTGTCACTTATGTGCCATATATTCTTCCTCTTAAAGAGATGGAGAGGGGTTGTAATAATGCCAAAATACTATTTTGTGGTCCAAGGTGATAAAATCCATTCTTCCTCTATACTACTCACCCAAGGATAGGTTTGTGATGGTGGCACTAAAGTTGGCATCTCAATTAGAGAGGTCACTACTTGTGGGGTACGTACAAGAGGATGAGAATCTTTATTAGGCAAAGACATTTTGCCAAAATAAGTTGAAACATGATTATTCACAATATGTTTGTATGAATAATTTTATGGCCTATTGCCACCTTTGGAAGAGTTTTTATTTTTTGTTGGTGATAGTATTCCACCATCATTATTTTCATTCTATAGTTTGGCTTTAGATCCATCCTTTTCCTATGGAGTAGGGGGTTTATGCACCATCAAAGGGCATTCCCAAAATGTATGTTTCAAGGACTAGCACCTAAAGTAAGTATTTATGATATTGATATATAAAACATGCTGATAAAAATGTTTAGAGCCAATTTATATATCGATAAAATCTTTCAAATATTGGGATAGATCCACTTCAACACAAACCCTATTTTGGGGATGAACCATAAATAACTTGGTTTTTTCATGGAATATCAAATTCCCTATGGGTTTTATTATGTGGTTAATTAAACCCCATAAGGAGAGAGTCAAGCCAAGAAATTCAACCCAAATAGGGATTTTAAGTTTTACTTGCTCTAAGACTTGAAAGTCTCGAGTCTAGTGAGAAAAAACAACCAAAGTGTTGTGAATAAACCAAGGCCCATGATTGACAATGGAATTTCAGTGATGTAGGTTAGAAAATAAAAACAAAAAAAATCCTTTTTTAAGGTTTTGGACTCCTTCAAGTTTTACAACATATCCTTACTAATGGTTGTGAACCCATTGCTTTAGAAGGATCTCAAGGGGGATTCAACCAAAAAAGTAATAAATCAAAGTAAAATTTTCAAATAAATGATATAATTTGTCAAATTTAGGAACATAAAAAAAAATTAGGTAATGGAGAGTTATAATCATCATCATTACCTTGTGGAAGACCTTTGGGATGAATTTCCTCACCTACTTTGGGTTTATGGTTGCACTCACTTACTCCAACTTTTTTTGCATCCACAGATGTAGAGAGGGAGGCAAAAGTCATTTAATAAATGGTACCCCATATCACCCAAAGGGTAAATCACCAATAAAAATCAGCAATAAATGTGAAAAAAATCAATATCCTACCTATATTTGTGGTTATCATCAGTATGATAGAGTCCTAAAGGCTCATCAATGGCTACAAAAACCTAATTCCACTTCATATTGGAAACCATTTTTTCCATCACTTATTTCATATAATTTTAAATAAATTTAAGTATTAAAATCACCACAAATAAAGGTAAATGTGATATATATGATCTAATATTATCTATCATAATTTCACTAGATATGGTGATGAAATTAAGACATACAAGTTTATAATCCTAATAGTAAATCCATAATTATTTATAAATATTATATATTTTTTTTGAAAATGAGGTGTATGATGATTATAATCATGTAGATAAATAATTAAAAATTTAAAGTCTTACATTGGTTTTTAGTTCAACATGAAACAATACTAGCTCTTTGCAAGAGACTAGTCATCCATCTACATCAACACTAAACAAGAACAAGAATTTATTTAATACTCATCTATAAAATTATATTTTTGATAGTAATTATGAGATGATAAAAAATTTAAAACATTATAAATATAACTTATTTTATGATGCTTATGATGAAAATATTATGTTTACAATGTCTTGTGTGACTAGTGAACTGAGAAGTTATGTAAAAGCTAGTCAAAAGAAAGAATTGGTTGATGTTATGAAATTAGGGATGGATTAAATTGAGATGAATGATAATTTATATTTATATCAGCATAATTTTAATAAATATATCATTGGAACAAAAAAAAATTGCTAGACCAAGGTTAAAAGTGATGGCATAATTTACAAACTAAAATCTAGACTAATTGTAAAAGGATTTATATAAACATATGGGGTTGACTATGATGAAACCTATGCTTTTGTGGCATGTCAAGATAATATAATGATAATTTTTTATATAAATTCTCATAAATTATGTAAAATACATCAAATTTATGTTAGAGTGCATTCCTAAATGGAGTGATTGAAGAATAAGTATATGTGGGGCAGCCACAAGATCTTGAGGTAAAGGCTAAATAATTTTGGGTATATAAGTTAAATAAGAATTTTTATGGGATAAATAAATATCCAATATCTTGGTATTCAATAAATTTTAATTTATTATTATATAAAGTATTATTTATTAATTAAAAATAAGCTAACTCTTTACATACAAAGATCTAGTTCTAATGTTTTATATGTTTGTCTCTATGTAGATGACTTGATCTTTACAAGTTGCTCTATGGAGATGTTTAATAGATTCAAGAAAGATATGAAATTATAATTTGATATGATTTATATTAGACTAATTAAATAATTTATTAGCATTTAATTCCATCAAAATAAATAGGAAGTATTCATTTGTCAAGCTAAATAATCCCAATACATGCTAAAGAAGTACAATATTCAAGATTTAGTGCCCAAAGACACTCCAATTATAAGTGGAAAAAATATTATAAGGGGGTTTAATTCCTTAATTTGATGAAAATATTTTTGGAATCGTGGTGGGAGGTTTTATGTATCTAATTATGATAAGACCTGATATCAATTATGGGGTTTCACTAATTTTTAGATTAATAGGTAAACCATCACTCAAGAATTTTTAAGTAGTGAAGATAATTTTAAAATATGTAAGAGGTACTTATAATCATGGTATTAATTTCATAAAATCAAGGGATTTATGTCTCATTGGATACACATATTCATATTAAGGAGGATCTCTTGATGATAGGAAGTCAACTTCAAGTTATTGCTTCACATTGGGAAGTGGTTTAGTATCTTGGTCTTCAAAGAAACAAGCTATAGTTACATTCTCCTCTACTGAAGCCAAATATACAACCCTTACATAAGATTGTACACAAGTATTATAGATAATAATAATCTTGGCTGACTTCATAGGCTCAAATTGAGCCAACACAATTTTTTTTTTATAAAAAATAATATGGTTGAGAAGACTTAAGGAAATGATAGGCATTTCATCTCTCTACATCAGAGGGCGAATGTTGAGTATGATGCCAATATGATAAATTGACTTATATTATTATACATAGTTTATTTTAGGGGGTTTTTTTTAGGAAGACTATTTAATTTATTTATGTCCTACATTATTTGTCTTGTCATTTTGAACACTTTCCAATGATTTCCTAAAAAATAGGTAGAACGACTCGTTAACTCTAGTTCATTGTCTAAGTACTCAAATGAGTTCCACAGAGGTGGGGTGTAAATTGAGTGTTATTTAAGTTAAATTAAAATGTATTTAATTCAAATCCTATTTTAAATATAATTTGGTATGCCATAGATGGGTAGGTTACATGATTTGGTGGCTTATTTATCAAGGCTTCTTACATGTTGAGCTTGTCTTGAATGTAGGTCAACCTATTTACTTTAGTCTTCTTTAAGTTATCTTAGAGTATAATTTTATAAGTATAATTATATATTAATTAGTTTTAAATTAAATTTATTTACTTAATTTGTATTTTATTCATTTCTGTAAATAACTTGTCATGCAAGTTATCTTGTAATAGGCTTCTTTTAAGCCTTATTTATTAATAAAGAATTGTACACAAGTGTATCAAAATAATTCATATTGTAAATTCATATTGTAAATTCATATTTCATATTTTTATCTTTTATTTTTTATATAGGTATTCAAAAATTAATACAATAAATCATATGTTTTTAGTTTTTTAAGTTATAAAGTACACATTTTGGTCAATAATCTCACTTACAACACAACTAGTTTAACAACTAGTAATTCTAGGACATATTGGTTGATACATAGATTCAATTTAATATTAATAAAGAGATGATTTGAAATCCATAAATACATAAAAAAACATTCAAATTAATATAGGTAAAAAACTATACATAAGTGCAGTAACCATGATAAAATAGTGAAAAGGCACTATAGAAAAGGATCTTGTACCAAAATTATATGTCTATATAATGATCCTAATTTTATGTGCATGAATTCATGTGTCTGTCAAAGTATAAATATAAATAATTGAATCATGTATCTTTAATTGCCTATGGAAGGATGGATGGATTGGATAATTCTTGAAATAGACTCCATCCATACCGATTTACTGACATACCTAAAAATAATTTCTATTTACTACAAGTATTCAATGTCTTAAGATTGAATAAAATTTAAATTTAAGTCAAAATAAACATAGGAATGAGTACACGTGATATGTATAGAATAAAATGCTTTTGTATCTAGAAAACTATGCCTACTATTATCTTCATTCTAATTTTATTTTTATAGGTGATAAAAATAGACACCACTTCCATAGGAATTTTATGAACTCAATCCTTTTCTTGATCAAGAAACTAGATAAATATTATTCAAGTAGAGAGACTAGTTTTTTGCTTGGTAGTCTTTGCTCAATAGTGTCTAAAACATTATCTAAGTATGTTATGGTATATGCCACCCTTTTGAGGTGATGGATTGAAAAACTTGTGCCTGAAATCACTCATCATAAAATAATATAGTTAAAAACACCATGAGTAATAATATTATATATAGCCAATACCATTTTGAAAATCCCTAAAACACATGTAAAGCTCCATATTAAGATATATAGGAACCTAGTATTTATAAAGTGTCATATTGCATGATAAATATAACATGATGCAAATCTTAAATAAAAATTATATAAATACCCTTATGGTGTAACAATATAGGGACAAATAATGTGCCCTAATGTATAAAATGTGCCCTTAGTATGGATAGATATAGTAATAATAAATACAACCACATTGTGTGCCCCCAATTGATGCATGGAAAGTACAATTCAATATAGGAAAAAAACAAGTATAACACAATATATTTTCATTATATATAACATGGAATAAATCATTGTATAATAATATGCATGATAATTATCATGGAAAAAATAATAATACATTACAATCGATCGCACCTAGGTTAGTACTATACAAGTTAGTGACCACACAAAAATTAGTAATATAACATGAAAGGATGAGACTAATAAGATAAGAAAACTTGAAAATATTATCTAAAAGGACCCAAAAATATACAAAAACACTTCCACACATATACATACACTTGCACACATAATACATCACTCACACATAATACACAATGTAACCAATCAATGCAAATATCCGTAAAGAAAACAAGATCTATGTATCAGTATGATATCTCATAATCTATGTAGAGTAACTCAATATGATAAATGGAATTATAGGAAATATATATCCATGCAAATCCATTATATATAGTTACCCCAAGGTACAGCATGCCACCAATGTATAATAACCCCAGTATGTGAGAAAAAGAATAGTTGTGTAGCATATGGAAGTCTAATATCATATGTTAGATATCTATTTTCAAATCACATGATTAAATAAATACCATAAGAGGCATGTGTGTAAATAATGGATATGAAAACCTATAACATATGTATATATGTGACTAATGATAATTATTTTTTGTTATTTTTATATTTTACAATAGTTTTGACTTTTTATAAGGTTTTAGAAGAAGATAAATGTTGAAGAAAAGAAAACACATGGGCACACACTAGAATAAGGGAGAAAGGATCACACAATAAAAGTGGAAATTGAAGGGCACCAAAAATAGGAACAATATGAGGAGGATTCAAAGAAACCTTCAAATTCCATTAAAATTAAGTGTATGATAGGATAAGAGATTTGAGTATATAATGTCATCATTGGAAAGTTGGTGAAGTACTTATAATGGGATAAAAAACCGATTGGGATAAGGCCACTACAACATAACAAGAAACATAAACCAAGTGGATAAAATAATGTCCATGGAAATAGGAGGCAAGTTCCAAGGTGTAAATTCTATAAGATATAAGAATACAACTAGAGTCTAGAGAAGAAACCATATGGAATAGATGACATATGGAAGAAATAATCTATTTAAAATAAGAATAATGTAGTGCAATAAAGATGTATCGATGAATATCAAGATGTGATCTAGTAGTGCTAACCAATAATCTAGTCTATATTTTCAAATCCCTTATTATATGAGTCATATTTTAGTTAAGGTATGAAAAACATAGTCACAAGATGTGAAAAAAATGTCATCATCCCCTATAAAAATATGTGTATAATGGGCTTGAGGAGTTTTTGTATACTGTATAGGAATATATCATTGAAAAAAATATATAATAGGTTAAAAATAATTCAAAATATGTAGATGACTAGGTGTCATATGTATCATAGTTGAAACTATAGGAATCAAATTTATTGGATCTCTGACACTATTGATGACATAATATAAAATATATTGGGTACCATATTGGGTGGTGATGTTGGCATGTTATTGTCATTGATGTCAAATGGGTACATCATGCAAGGGCATAATGGTCATTGATGTCAAAGATGTATCATGTTAAGATTATACTATCAAGGTTTATGTCAAATATGACTAAGGATAGATGGTATTATGTTATATGTCAAGGCACATAAGAGTGTTACATTGATGAGAATTGTCATGAGTGATGTCAGCATGGAAGGTATAGTTAATGGAAGATGTTTAACAAGATGAATTTGAAGTAAAGAGAGAATTTTAAGGTAACTAATGTCTTCTAATTTCATTAAGGCATTGGTCAAGGTGTTAAAGGTGTTTAGGTTCATGAAAAAGAGATGTCAATTCATATGATGCTTGGTCATATAGTTTTAGGTCTGTATGAGGCTGTGGAAGATTGTTGTCATCAAAAAGAGAATGGTGAAATGATATGAGTGAGGTGTAATGTATTATATTTTCTTGATTTATTTTTTATTAGTTCATTTCATTGAATTAATAGGTCAATGCATCAAGTGCTTAAGTATCCTAAGCTTAGTCATGGCATGAAGAGACCTTGTGAGAAGGTTTGAGCATGGTGGCTTATTGAGATGAGAACATAAAGGCATGAGTGGTTGTCTAAAGTTATTTTAGCATGTATGTGAGGAATTGGAACACTCATAAGATTTTAATGATGAGCCTATATGGGTTTTAGTCTAGGTCTACATCTAGACCTCTCTTAAACCCTACCTGGCCTAATGATGTATCATGATCTGTTATCAAGGCATGTGAAGAATGAATGTAAATATTTAAGAATGAGAGAGGTTGTATGGAATTATAGTGATATTTTTATCATGAAATTCAGGTATTTAGTGAATTTAAAGAAGCATTAAGGTCAATTTTAAGTCCTAATGTGGTTTACAGATCAAGGTCTAGAGAGCAAAGAGAGAGAGTATGGCCTAATGAAGGGTCATGATCAGATTTTGAGGAAAGTGTGAGTATTTTATAATTTAAAAATGTTATTAATTTTTTTTTAGGCATGTTCATGAAGTTTTATGTTTTTTTTTGAAGGACAAGGCATGAAAATTTGTTTAGAGGTCTCTCGAGTGCTCAAAATGACGGGTTCTCAACCTGAGAAGGATTTTCTTATGCTCGTTAACTCATAAAACCTTTTTATGTGAACCTAATAAATTAATTTTATATGGGTAAGGTTCCTATATAAAAATTATAGGCATTAGTTTTTGTATTGAGGGGTTATGCTTTATGAAAGATAATTAAGAGTGGAAACTATTTTAAACCCTCTTGAACCCTAATAAAGAATCAATGTTGAATATGTTTCTCAAAAGTGATTATTATGGATTGTATTTATAAGGTAAGATATTTTATACTTTATTTTACTCTCCCAAGTACCTCTAGGTGGTATTGGTTAGAAAGAGAGATAAAATGATGAGTTACAAGTTTATTTTTGAATAAGTTACTATAGAAGTCAAAATTTGCATTGGACATAGTAAGTAAATGGATGGAGGAAGAAGGTAGAGACTCATAATACATGTAAATTAAGTTTTATGTATAGGTTCCACCCTTCAAGTGTGATAAACTAGTCATCCAAGTTAGCCAGTTGCTAACAAGCTTAATGGTGTAAATAGTGAAAAACCTAGGCAGCAATGAGAAGATGAATTGGAATGTGTTTTCATAATATAATTATGAAATTAAGTGAATATATATGATTTTTAGGAATTATAAATAATTTTAATGTTTTTAATAAGTTTTTGAGGTCAGTAAATATGGTGAAAAAGTTGCTCACAAATTGCCCTATCTAGTTTAGATAAAACAGTGAGCTATAAGGTCATGAGATTGGTCTACAAGACCAATATTTGTCATTTTACTATATGATATTTCTATATATTAATGGTATAATTATATCATAGGATAATTTATATTAATCACAATTCATTTAAAATTTCTATACATGTGTTGGATGTTTAAGTCACCATGACTGTGTTTTGAGGTAATCTGGCAGTTCTGAGTGAGTGAGTTGCAGAAGTGTTCTTAAAGCCTTATATTTTGAGTGGAAGTGTATAATGAATTTTATGATGAACCTGAGGTCATTTATACTATTTTTATATACTTATTTTATAATATTTGAGTGTCTTAATTATGTTTTATATTCATTCTTACAAGACAGTCTTTTGAGGCACACATGCCTAATAGGGCAATTTGTCCTAAAGAAGGTTTCAAGGTATGAATGAAGGATGAAGATCTAAAAAAGAATTTATGAGGTAATAATATTTACTTTAATAATTTTTTTAATGGTTTAAAATTTTTGGATAAATCCATCTCAGCCCAAGAGAATCAATTTTTGGCATTAAGAGATAGACTTAATGCAATTAGGTCTCCATGAGACCTAAAAATGAAATGAGGCTTAATTGAGTCATGATAGACCAAAAGGGACTAAAATATAATTTTATTCATGTCCAAAATATGTCCTAAGACCTATTTTATGGATTACCTACGATGTTAAGGGTTTTTGGCTGACTAAGTGGTATATGAACAAGGAATGGTATATATACAATGAAGATTTAGGCCTATTTGAGTAAGTGAAGAAAAAGTGAATCAAAAATAAGATTGAAGAAAATAAGGAGGTATTTTATACCATAATAGGGTTGTATATAAAATTTCATTAATATCTGATAGGAGTTGTGTATGAAAATCAAGGTCATATGACCTAATCAGTGTTGAAGAGACCTAGTTGAGCAAAGAAGCCTAGAAGGTAGTTTTAGATGGTTAAAGAATCTGAAGAGATAAATAAGGTGATCATCATCTATTATGTGATAAACAATGTGTTTTAAAGGTGATAAAATAAATTAGGTGGCTAAATTTTTGTTGATTCATCTAGGGGGTTGGTATCTCCTTACAAGTGGGTGCTTGGCTAGTTGGGGTTGGTGATCCATATGGAGTTGGTGCTTCACTAAATTTGGTTTTTTTCTTATAATACTGTAGTCCATTTTCATAGATCAATTATCTTCTTCCTCTTGAGGGTTTTCAACATATTTTATGTGTTCTTATGTTTCATGCTTATGTGGATAGTTGTTTATGCTGGCTAGATCTATATGTTTATTTTAATGTTCATGATTGCTAAAGTGTAATTGACTAAAATATTTTTAAGATTGATTCATCCCCCCCCACTCTTAGTCATTGTGCTTCCAATAGGTGATAGTATATATTCATGGATCAAATGAGGGTAAATTATTTTCTCCTTTCAAGATGCACTAGATGGTCACACATGTGATCTTTGAAGTAGAATAATTATCTCATAGATTATGGTGAAAATTGTATGTAATTTATTATGAAAAAACTTGATACAATTATTTAGTGTAAAATTTATAGATTTAATTTTATTAAAATAAGGGCATCTAATAAATAAACTATATGATCATGTAATCGATAATACATTGATAAAAATAGAATGGTTCAAGGACCAATTATAACTAGAAGAGTAATACAACCTAAGGGTGTCCATGTATGACTGTCATATCTATGACATATCATAGTTATACAAAATAAATATTTCTTAGTGTACCCTCGACTATATTATAATGAAATTTTTTTTAGATCCATTGTCAATCATTATGTTGTGTGTGATAGAATTATATAATTAACATAATTATGTATGTATATAGGATCATTGTTTGATACATTATTAGGTATCTTGTGCTCATGAAATGTAATAAAAGGTTCTTGCCTTTGAGATCTTGAAACCATGCAAATATGTTTTTCAATCTCATGCTCAAATATAATAGTAGAATGATGTATAGATATTTCCATATGCACATTATTTTTATTTAGATCATTTTGGTTTAGCATTGGATTGATAAAGATTAGAAAGTGTTGATTGGGTATTAAAATAAATTCATTTAATGTAGAATTTTTATGACCAATAATAATGGTGTTTTTATCTAATAAATATTGAATATTATGTCACAATTTAAAACATTGTTTAGTAGTATATCTTAAAGCTTGATGATAGTCATAAATTTGATTTGGATCATAACCTATATTAAATATTGAGTTGTGTCTAATTTAAATGATTCTATGAAATTAAACACATAACATTAAATAAATTTACTTAATATATAGTGAGATGCATCTATTAGTTTTGTAAAATTTTACATTTGTTTAGGAGAAGCAAAGGTAAGCCTATCATTTGGTTGTGGAATCACATTAATAATCTTAGCATCATTATTAACTTGGAAATTGGTGCATCATCAGTATTAGGTTTGAATGTCTTTCCCCTAATATTTATATGTGATAGATGTTTGAACTCAACGTTGTGTAGTGCATGATAAAGATCATGAAATGAATCATACATGTTAAACATGAATTTGTATTCGATAAGGTTGAGAAAAATATTTGAGAATATAATTTTAAGATCAACACCATGGAGCTAATGTGATATTTTGGTAAGCATGGTTTATAATTTAAGCACATAGTCAATAATGTTCTTATTGGGTCCTCATTTGATTTGAGACATTTGAGAAAAAGTGACATTATGATAAATGCTTATTAAAAAAATAACTAATAAGAGATGTAGAAAATCATGAAATCTATGTACACATCCTAAAGGTAAGGAATATAAAAATTCTAGGGCATATCTAGTGATAACCCTAAGAAATAACTTATTCATAAGTAATTGATCATATTGAGAGTTAATACAAGACACATAGAAAGATTTGATATGTTGAGATGGATCACCAATACTGATAAATGTTTTAAACTTAGGAACCTAGGATGAGGGAGGCAAAGTGTGAATAATAACTTCTTGAGCCTAAGATTTGTGTAATATATCATAAGATTAAACTATATACACCTATAGTTTCCAAACACTAAAAGTTTCTTTTGTAGGTCTCATCGACACATATTTATCCCTAAGTGCATGTCTTAATGTGTGTACAAACATTAGTGTTAGTTCAAATCATGATAATTTATGAGATATGTTTGCCACATTATTTCTTGTTATACTTATTTTCACTCATTATCTTTTTATCTAGTCATTTTGGCTTCCTCTAGTGCTATTTTCTCTACTTTCCACCTCTTTTGCCTAGTTTCAAATTTTCTTACAACTAACTTGATTAGCATCAAATTATTTATACTTTATCCCCTATTTTAAAAATGCATCACCCAAGGCCAATGAATTTACTATTCTTTCATGTGTCCCTTTCCAAATATATAAGGCCTATTTGATATACTTGTTTTTATTTTTATACAAAATCGACATGTCCAGCATAATATTAATTTTTATACTATATCACTCTAGATCAATTCCATTGAAATGTTTTTAGGCCACTCTTAGTATTTGAACACACACACACACAAGGATTCCATATATAATTTTTAAAATAAAAATACACCATTTTTCTCTATTTATGCATGAAAACATACTTTTTGTATAATAATAAGAATTGGAGTATATGAGTTTATTCTTATGGAGGTATAGTATTTATCAAGGTATTTTAAGTTTAATAGAAGGAAGATAAACTAGAGATATATATCATAGTCTATGGATTCCCCAGTTAAGGATTATTAGGTCTTTATCCTTACCATTTTAGTCTTCACCTAAAACATATCTTATAAAGTGCCACTTTAACTAAGTGGGAGACTGATGAACCAAAAACCCAACCCAAAGTAAGTATCTATATCTATACAATTTTATTTAATTTCATTTATATAAATATAATAGTGTATTATATTGATATATTCACTTTCATGCTTATCTTATCATAGGTTATCTATGCATTCCAGTATATACCTATTTAGATTCCTCTTGGTTACAATCCTTTGTTTAGATACATATTGGTTATTGACTAATAAAATTTATCTCTCTTTAGTTTACCTTGTTTACATATTATTGATGTGTATTTTACACACACCAAAGATCATAGTGGTTTTCACCCTCTCATTTTGGGATTGTTTGGGATGATCCAAGGTATGAATTATAGTTTATGGATCTCCTATGTAGCCTACTAGGAATAATTATAAGAACACATAAATTCTACCACTAGGGAGATTAGTTCTGCCTACAAACTCTATAATATATAAAGATCTTTTCCAATTTTTTTAAGGTGAATATTAAAAATGTCCTTTAACCCTAAGTGCAAATCAAATAAATGAAACACAAAAGGGATAAGGGTAATTAAAAAAAAATTGTTTCTCAGGCCTTTTGGGGATAAAACTTATTTCATAGGCTATTTAAGGACTTGACACAAGCTTACCTTTGAGTAGGTAGTTTTGTTTGTGTTCAAAGTAAGCTATATAAGGTAGGTAGTGTAAGGGGATTTGGTGATGAGCATGATCCCTAAAACATTATATCACAAGATGAGTAACCAAAAATATTTTTAATAAACAAATATACATATGAAAAATTAAATAAACACAATAAATTGTAGACATTAGTAGGTTGGGAATTAACTCAGCCTAACTAAGTACATATAGAGAAATCAAGATTCATACCATAGCCTATGAAAAATGTGAATCATCCACCATAATAATATTGAGAATCATGAAAGGAATATTATAAAAATAAATTAAATATTGAACACTCTTTCTAATTTTAGAAGATCGCTCAAATTTTCAATTAAGTGTCTAATAATAATATAGTATTATAAAGATGTTCTTATAGAATAATGAGATGACACCCACCATCCAAGATAATGATATCCCACTCATATCCATTATGGCCAAGTTTATTATAACTATAATCATATGTAGAATAAGGCAAGAATAAGGTTGTGTGAAGAACATTAAAACACAATATTCCCATCTAGTGAGACCATCCAAATACATGATGATTCATACTTAGTTAATACTGATTGTGAAGCCACCACCGAACTATTTTTGGCATTCTTGAACTATTAAGGCTTGAGAAACAAACTTCTCTTCTTAATCCAACATATAAATTTTTACAGGGGGCTCATGGAATAATACATCTTCATGTGTCAAGAGCTCTGCATGGTTTTTATGAGTGGCCTATAGGCTACTCTTAACTATTCCTACATTCTTGATGCTCACAGTAGCTTGGGTGGATAAGTCAAAAATTTAATGTTATCCTTATTTTTAGTCCTTAGAAAATTTTCAATTTAAGGTTGTCTTAAAACTCTTTAAATGCACCCAAATGCTTATTTATAAATAATGGTGCCATCTATGTTAAACAATATAGTTATGCTAACCTCTTTATATTAGGCTAGTATCTTATATATGCTCTCTTCTAGGGGAATTATATTATTCTTAGCATCTCTCAACAATTCATACAAAAATGTATTCATATTCATAAAAAATGTTTGATACAAGCTGAGATCCAAAAATGGCATGATAATTAACTAAGGGAACATTCCATTTTTTATCAAAACTATAATTTTATTCAACTTATTATCCATTTTAATAATATGATCCAAATATTTTTGTGATTTTTGATAAATAATAGTAAACTTAGTTAATGGCTCAACTAATTCCTCTAATTATGAAATAATTTAGAAAGGGTTTCCTTCACCTTGTTCACTAGGTCTGCAAGTAAGTTGGATCTCACCTAGGACTCCATAGTTTTGATTTGATCCCTCAAGTCCTCTATCATGTTTTATTCCATGTCTTGGGTGTCCCTCATAATTGATACATGGTACTCAATAATGTGCTCCTATTTAGTCTTTCTCATCTTCCAATTTGTAGAGAATAGGTCTTCCTCTATTTTTCAGAATATAGTGTTGTCATGTTGGATGAACCTCAAGGTCATCAGACTCTTTAGTTTCTTGATGCCCTTATCAAATTTAATATAATTATTTGGGTCACCCTACTAGATCATTTTAGGCCTATATATTTTCTCATCTTTCAAGGCATCTATCTAATTTCATCTACTAGTTGGTCCAAAGGTCCTTGAAGTAGTGGCAGAGAAAGTTATAGCTTGTGAGGTAGATGGGGGAGCCATGGGTGCATTAGGATTTTAGATTGAAGTTGAAGGTGAGGGTGGAGAAATGGGAGAGAAAGTTTGAATAGGTATGGTAATGGGAGATAAAAATTGGGTCATGTAATCCTAAATTTGATCTTGTGTCATATGGATGATAGGCCCAAAAACACTCAGGAGACTAGTCATTACCCACAAGGAAGAGATGGGAATGGTGAAAGAGAATATAAGGGGACATGGAAAATATGAAATTAGGGCCTAGGAGGTAGTTTCAAGTGGTGTGGATCTAAGTTGATGAGGAGGAAGTGGAGTATCTTAGATGTTTTATGTTGATACTGGAGGAAAAAAGGACCAAATGTAGAAGATGTAGTTGTAATTTTGTTGGGTTGAGTAGGCATAAGAAAAATTCATGTAATAATTGAAGTAGGTATAGACATGGAGATAATTGCTTGATAGTGACACTTAGGGCTTAGGGGTTATGAGTAGAAAATGTAATTTCACCATGACTAGTATAAACTTATGTGAAGCCTAAGGTTGGTGGATGTATAATTCAAAATAAAATACATGTACTAGAAGACTATAGGGGGTCCATTATGGAAAGAAAGGGTGATTGAATGGGACAGTGGTGTAATAGGAATCTACCATATAAGACATTATGTTTAAGTTTCCTCCATTAATAACCCTTATTAAATATTGAGCTAGATTAAAATTTATAATTCTACCTAATGCATAGATATATTTATCATCTATGATCAAATTGAGAAGAGGCACCTAATAACTTATTGACATGTACTATGTCAATGGCATAAAATAGCCTATTGAGTAATAACATCCCAAATTTGACTCATTACCTAAATATATTTATAGTATAAGATTCTATATCCTCCTTATTTACCTAATGTTATATAGCTTCAACCCAATCCTTTAGGGTCTCCCTAACATCATGTGTTTTCAACCATTTTACAATAGTGCCTCTGATATAGGGGATATCATGGTCTAAAGGTGATAATATCTCTTGAAGGTGATGCCTAATATTAGATATATTCTATAATTTTTATTATAATTTTGAATAAAATCATTACTACATGTATACTTCATAAAATAATTGTATAATAGATCTCCATAGAAAAATAACTTAAGTTTGGTAGCTACATTGTGAACTCCCAACTATTGGATAGCTAAATGGTCATATAAGAAGTTGATCTCATCCTAGGTGGGATATATATTGTTTGGGATCTTGGTGGTGTTATTTTAATTATCTAAATTTATATTGATGTAATTTGGTCTATCCAAGTGTTAAAATTAGATGAATTATATGGTCATGTGAAGGGTTCTTGGTTTGTTTATCGATTACAATGAGTGTGAAAACCATATGCTCTTGTTTGCTAACATTGATATTCAGACTAACCAAGGTCATCCCATGTTGAGTGTAAGGCCCTAGGTGTAAAAATTTATGGGCATACATATAGGACATATGGATTATATTGATTATATAAGGTCTCCTACATCATAGTATTTTACCATCATTTTAGCAGTTTCAAGATGCTACATGGTTATCTGATAAGCTTAAGGGTCTTGTATCATACCATTCTTTGAGTAGTAAAGGAATCTAGGATTTTAAGGGATGCCACA
The DNA here is from genome assembly GCA_037957365.1 of Torreya grandis. NCBI lineage: Eukaryota > Viridiplantae > Streptophyta > Pinopsida > Cupressales > Taxaceae > Torreya > Torreya grandis. Next base: position 2,043,319 of record JARHVA010001127.1, read on the forward strand.
TGGCCAAATTTGATTATATGATGCCTCCCATGTCATATAATTTTCCTCACCAACTTGATTCTAAGCATTGTGGGAATGTGGGTGTGTAGGGTAGAAATGTGACACATTTGGATTAGTTAAAATATCTCATGTGTTATTATCTTCATTGAGCTCATAGTAGGATCAAAGGACCTATAGGGTTTTCATAAAAGGTTAAGTTACTTAAATCATTCTATACACATTTAAAAACATGTACCTATAAAGGCCACATTGTGAGAGTGTATAATAGCGTGCGAGTCTAGAAGTGCATTCGTGCAAGAATTTGGGAGTATAGGATTTTGCCACATCAATGTAAGATTTCACAAAATAAACATTAGTGCCTTAAATAAGTTAAGTATAAAAATTTAATAACATAAAATGGAGAAAATTCAAATCATAAACTAAACCAAGGAAAAAGGGTCAAAAAAAAGATCAATACTAAGGGGGAAGAAACTAGAAGCAGCAAAATAGATCAGCAAAAAAGAGTTGAACATCATTCTAAGGTGAAACTAGATGTTGGTTCCTCAGACAAAATTGGAAGAAGATCCACTAAGAAAATTAGAGATTTAGAAAGTATGCAGAATATTGTTGATGGTAGGCAGGCAACTATTCTAGATTTCACCCCTAAAAATAGATACAAAGATTATTATTTGGAAAATTAGGGGGCAAAATAGCACTCATAAATTGGATATTGATGTCATCCTTGTAAAATCCGATTTTGATGCTGCTCTTCAGTAGGTTTTAGGACTTCTTGTCTTGGTGGTTGTTAATGCTTTATCTTTTTTTATTCTGTTAAAGGGTTTCGGGGTCCCTTCAAAACCTGCTTTTACCATAATCTAAAAACATAAAATGGATTGGACTTAACATCAAAATAAGCTCAAAAAAATCTTAGAATAATATGCTAGTTAGAAAGGAGAGATTTTAAAGTCATTCTACAAATACCTAAGGGATAAATGCCATTAAGTGCTAAACTTTATAATCAAGTTAGACATTATAAACAACACATAAATTTTAGCATTCAAAATGTAATTATTCATGAATTACAAAGGGATCTAAGGGTCCTAATTTATTATATATAAAAGGGACATGTTGATCACAACACATCTTTTATCTAGGTTTCCTTTGTTTTTTAATTCCTTGCATAAGTTCCCTAACTATATCCTTGATCACCCTTTTACAAACATTTATTATTTTCATCCTCTACCTGGATCTATGGTGTAACCAATTGTATATATGTTGGACCTGGTATGGTCTTCTCCATTTTACTATATTAGAGGATATTTATATTTTTGATTGTATATTTACATCATAAATTCTAGTGACCCTAAAGTGAATCTTACCCCACTACTATGTTGGGTTATATACATGTTTTTATTTCTCCTAGAATCATAGATTTCCCAATTTGATAAGAGGGAAAATATCAAATCCTTCTAGATATCAGGACTAGTCCTATTATAGGACAAACCACATGAGAAGAAGGGCAACATTTCAAACTTGACGCACTCTAGAATGGCCTATACCATATTTCTAGGTCATTGGGGCAGAATGATTTTTTATTGAAAGAGCTTGAAAGGAATGACCTCCCATTACTTGTGAATGAATATTTATTGAAGCATTACTTCTTAATTTTTCCCTCCAACACAAACTTAAGATAGCACCTAGGAATAAGTTTGGTAATGTAAATATTATTTTAGAATTAGTTAGTTTGCTTTCATTGTGTGTTTTCCTCTATTCTATTTTTATTTTATTTTTGATCCTATTTTATGTTTGTTTTTCTTGTATTTATTTACCTTAGATTTTATTTTGTTTTCCTTAGGTTTACCCTTGCTCATAATACAACGGTCTATCCCCACTCTAAAAATGAAGCCTTGTTCCCATAATAATATGAAAAAGGTAGCTAGTTCTAAAAAGATGAAGCTAAATCCAAGCATTGATCCCACACCATCAAACTTGATCACTTCAAAAATACCAATGTATTGAAAATATGGTCTTAGAGTGATCCACCATTATCAAATAATGTGATAAACAAAAGAATTACTCTTGAGACACTGAAAGGATTGGGAACCATTTATTCATAAATGAGCAAGTGAACTAAGAAAATATCAATTTTAAAAAAGGTCATCACAACACTTAAAAGGAACATATCAATCAAGGTAGAATCATTCAGAAATTAAAGGATCCTATTAATGTAAAGATATCATTGAACCATTCCTCCACCTTGGCTAAATTAGTCCCCAACCCTCCTGGATTAAACTATAGAAACATCAAAATAAAAGGAATTTTGGGTCGCATGAAAATGCAAGTTTCTTTCTAATAAAAGGTGATTTCCATAATATCCATCATAGGCTTTCTACCCTAGCCATAAATGGACCAAGGCCTAGAGTGGGACCAAATGCATCTCTATTGAGGATATAGACACCTAGATAGTAATAGATAAATGAATGGACCTTATTTTCCTTAGCCATATTCTATAAATAATTTTCTTTCAAAGAAGCTCTGAGTACTTAAGGCATGCCCAAGTTTTCCCATTGGATCTAAAGTAAAAACAAAATAGAATAAATCACTCTTTGCACAAAATGACCCTTCAAAGAAGTAAGAGCCTAGTACATTATTTCTTGAAAAAAAATTGAGAATTTTTATCTTAAAGTTTATCTTAAGGATTTTTAGTTTCTTACCTCATGATTCAATAATGAAGGCCCATAGTTTGGATCCTAAACACTAGTACTATTTTCCCCATAAAGTTTCCATTTATTGTGAGTAACACATCCCTTTTTGTGGAAGAAAAGGGGACCTCTATTTGGGAAAAACAAATATTTAATCACGTCCCAATTGATCATTGTTTATACAAAACCCTAATGTCTACTAAAATCATAATCAAAAGTATATCCCAAAACTTAATCAATTTATACCTGACACATACAATAAGTTCTCACAGCTCTACAAATTTAAATAATAGCTTAGCACAATGAACCTTCAAATGATTTCCATAGTCATTCTTTGGGCTAACTATGTTTTTATATATAAATTTATTTACATAGGATTTTTATAGAGCAACAGTCTTGGAGTCTGAGTTGGCACTCTCTCAAAATCCTTTTGATTGATAGGTAAACATTTATTTTCTTACATGACACTTTCAATGAATTAGTGCATTTATATATTTATCAGGTCTTGGAACTAATGAGGAGGTGCCACATGTCTTCTATCAGTCCCATAGTGTTAGAGATGTCAGAGACCCAAGAAGTCTCACGTGTTAGAAGTATCAGACTTGTTAGGTCTCAAAACCAATGAGGAGGTGTCACATGTCTTTTATTAGTCCCATAATCTTAGAGATGTTAAAGTCCTAAAAATTCCTACACATTAGAATTTTTAGACTTGTCATGTCTCAAAACCAATGTAGAGGCATTATATGTATTCTATTAGTCCTATAATGTTAGATTTGTCAGAGCCCAAGAAGTATTGTGCATCATAATTATTAGACTTTCCAGGTCCCAAAACTAAGAAGAGGCACCACATGTCTTCTATCAGTCCCATAGCATTAGACCTATTAGAGCATAAGGAAGTCTTGCACATCAGAATTATCAAACTTACCAGGTCATAGAATTGATTATGAGGTGCCACGTGTCTTTTATTAGTCCCACATCATCATAGTTATCAAATCCCTAGGAAGTCTTATGTGTTATAATTGTCACACTTATTAAGTTTTCAAACCTATTAAGATGTTCCATGTATATTTTATTCACTCAAATGGTAGGTATTATAATGATCTAGGAATGTTAGACAAGAGTATAGGCAGAAACTCATGATCTAATGAAGAGATTACATGTGTAAAATAAAATTCCAAGTGGCCAATCGAGTTCCTAAGCTATCAAGATGCAAGGTTCTTTATTGCATCCAAGTGATGTGGTACTTATCTATCCCACCAACTATAGATCAACACATAGATAGCCCTAGATCCATTCATAATTATATGAGGTCTATATGGGTGCATGCTCCCCACACTCTTTGTATAAGGGTTGATCATGATACGATGGGTTGAGGAATCCCATTACCATTAACTAAATCTAAATTGGGTTTATTTTAAAAATCTTGAATTAGTTCTAAATTGGGAAATGGCTAACCTAGACTAGTGCCATCAACTAAAAGCTTAATTAACATGATGTCAGCTCACCAAAACCCTTATTATAGGATTTAATTTATATATCTATAATGTATTGACATATTGAATTTACCATTACCAATTATCTATGCACCCAAATATTTTTGAGCCTTTTGCATCAAATTTATCCAAAACCCAAAAATATACCTTAAGTTAAAAGAGTTTTTTGTATCAGGGTCACATAGTTCATATATGGAAGCCTCATAATTAAACCTTAGACTAGATCTAGTGTAAATAGACCCAACTTTATTGTAAGGCATAACCCAATTCAAGCACTTCAATGAACTATTAAAGGTGATCAAGGATATTCAGAATCCAAGCTTAGATGACAAGGCCAATGATGATGAGATCAAGTATGTATATGAACTTGTCACCATCAGAGTATCTAGGATCCATTAGGATGTGTCCAAACCAAATGTATTCTTATTTGATGATGTATTCCATAACCTATTTCTCTCTTCTAAGTGCAATCAATATGTCATGAGGTTACCCAATGTTAGATTCATAATTACAAATATCTATAAACCTACATTCACGTATTACTATAAGCTATTAGATTACACCATGAGATTTGATAAGAAATTATTGGATGCTTGGGCTTAGACCTATAAAATTTATGATGTCCTTAAGGACTGGTTAGAGGATTTAGATCACTAGGTAGATAAGGAAAACCTTTATTCATATATAGTCAAAACCTTATGAGAGGGCGTGTGAAAATTTATGATTTTGCTCAATACCTTATATGGGATAAGTGACATTTATTCATGTCAAAACATGTTGGGTTATCATTCTCAGTATCATGTTTAAGTATGAGTAGGTCCCAAAATGTGGCAACCTTATCACATTTAACCTCACAAGGTAGGTAAACAGGGCTTGTGCAAGTAGTAATTTCTTCATGATGTCATACATAGTCGACACCATATATGCCACCTTATATTTTAGGTGCTCAATGTTCCATAAATGGGTGTCACTAGGATCTATGATGCATGTGTTATTATACAAGCTCTAAATCCACCACTTTTGGAATAACATTTGGGCCATCTACAAATAATTCTACCAGTCATCTATCAAGTGATTAATGAGAGGCTCATGTCAAGGCTCTCAAATGAGATATAGGTTAAACTATATCCCATTTTTTTAATGGTACTACTAAGAATACAACATAATCAAGGTGGTTTGAATTCATGGTACCCCTCTCTTACTAACTTATACTATCCCAAACTACCTCATAGAGTATGAGATCACCTACTAACTATACCATGGTATGGTTGGGCACTATTTGGGTATAAAAAAAAATCCATATCTACCATTCCATATGGTATAGTGTTCCATGAGTATAGGATAATACTGGTGATATAATATATGACATATCAAAAGGACTTACATAATTAAACTTAGTGGATAATAGGAAGTGGGATCCTATAGGTGAATTCTAATATCATGTGGCAAGAAGTCATTCAAAGCTTAATATCATGTATCACAATGAGGCACACTTCAATAATGAGTTTAAAATCAACCCAAAATATGATGTAGAGGTGGTCATGAATATTGAGGGTACTCATTTCTTGAAGTGTAAAGTGTCAACTTAACTAGCTCTAGAGGAGAGACTAGACCCTCCATAACAAGGCACTGCATAGCTAACTATCAAGGTCATGATGATTACAAGAGGATCTCTAGGTGAATATATATGGGGTCCCATTATCTACCACTTCACCAACATCAAAATATTTTGTACCTATAATACCACCCAAAGCAATCCACCTCAATGTATCTATGCCTTGCATTTTGATAATAGTCTTAAGTTTAGACAGCCTAGAGATCAATATCCCCTATTATAGGACCATTTATCCGAATCACTACTACCCTGACACAACCCTTAATATCTCTTTGAGTTTTCTTATCCAAGTAAGGCTTACTATGTCCATGCATTCTATTTTCCTAATGATCCCAAGGGCCCAATTCCCTTGTGTTCCTTTAGTGTAAACGTCACTTGGCATCCCCAATGTCCAAGTTAATATGGTCTAGAATACACCCCAATTATATCTATTATCCAACACACTAGCATGTTTTTTACCCTTCATGACTCTCTTCCCAACCCTATAGGTTAATTCAACCCCTAAAAGTGATCATATGCTTAGTGATCCTTCATTGTTATTAGCCTTGATAAGCATAATTACCACTATAATAATGGTCCCTCTAAGTATACCTACCTTATTAGTGTCTTATGTGACTTCTAGTGCTCATGTCTTTGAAAATCCTTTTGTTATTAACATATCCTCTATCTTGGTAGTAGCTATATATCTCCCACAAGCTTCATCTAGGTCCACTTCTATTCATCCTACATCAGCATCTATAGTGCCAATAGACCGAAGCAAAAGATGAAATAAGATAGAAGGTAGTTGTTCCTAGGTATTATATGCCCCCTCTAGTAGTGTCTACAAATCCCTCTTGGAATACTCAATCCATCACCTTTGGCCCCCAAGGAATCATCTATAACTAGCCAATTTCCTCATTCATCATAAAAGATCTGGGGTGTTATTGGCCCTCAAGTATATTTGATTATTAAATAATGGTGGTCACATTTGTTCCCTTAGGATTCCTCATTTATGGTTCCTCCTTTTGATCCCATGTCCCTCTCTCCATCTCACATCTCATTCCTTATTCCCCCTCCACTCTTAACACCTTTAGCCTTCCCTGCACCATCTAATTCAACTATATCCACCCCTCTTGTTCCACCTTCCACTACCCTAGGAATCATAACAAGGGCTGACTAGGCCGATTGAGTCCTCAAGCACACACAAACTATAAATGGTTTATCATGGAGACCTAGACATCCATTAATAATTTGATAGATCATTTAGGAGTATAGAAAGGGTCATAACTTAGAACTTTACTCAAGATGATGACCTAGTCATATGGAGGACCAAGAAGGACCTATTCTTGCTCACCAAGGTGAGAAATGTAAGTGGAGAGGAAAAGATTATAGAAGATCTAGTCTTGGTGTTTTTCAAAACTAATGATCTTAAAGAGAATCTCATGGAATACATGAAAGAATAAGTGATATTGATGGAGTTCTAGGTAAAGATCAATTTCACTAAAAGTTTAATTATAAAAGTGGAAGTATCTCTCACATAGTTATTTACCATCCTCAGAGAAGTGATCATATCCTTCTCCAAAAGCAAAGATACCCTCTAAAGGATGAATACATACCAATAGAGTATTTTCTAGGTGGATAATAAGTGCAAGAAGTTGGCTACTATCATCAATAAGGGGATGTTCTTGGAATTGAAATTGATGCCCCTCATGGAATTGAACCTATATTAGACCTCTATAGGGATGATGAGAATATACTTTGAGGAATAGATGAGCTTCACCCAAGAAATTATTGAACCCCTATAGAAAATTAAGGGTTAAATTCTTACTTCAACGAAGTCATAATCTTAGTGATCTTCCACCTAGATGTCACTTTTCTAGGAAAGGATGAGTTTGGGGTACACTTGGAACATTTCAATGAGTTCATGAATAATAAGGTGACCAAATCTAACAAGACCATAGCTAAAACTATCCAGGTCTAAGAGGTGGAAGTCTCTTTTGAGGTCCCACTCAAAGCCCATGATAAAATGTCAACTTAGGTAGAGATCATCTTCTGAGAGCCACCTGCCAACTTACATAATGTTGACCATAAGGTCTAACTTATTAATCAATCATTGGAATCTTATTAGGGGATTCTAGTTGGAAAGTAGCCCACCTCCAACCTCATCTTGAGTCTCTCCTAGTGAGCCCTGAGAATTTTGTTCTATTTATTTTTGGATTGGGATTTTTTGGGTATAATTATGTTATAACCATTTCTCAACAACAACCCTAAAATGAGAGGACACAAGTCTCCTAATTATTCCATGAACTCACTCATTTCATCTAACTTAACAGGTGTATTTAGGAGAATGATATCGTAGACCAAATAATATTTGTCACTAAAAGGAGGGCCCCTCTTTCTTGCTAACTAAAAAATCTTAGAGATATTAGCCAACCTGAGAGTAACATAGAGCCTAATGTGAGAATCACTAAATATTGAGTAGATCATAGATGATTGATAATATTCCCCTTGAAAATACATAGGATAACTAGAACTATTAGATAAAATTAACACCTTTGATCACCCCGACTAGATCATCCTCTTTGTTTTACCCTAACATAACTCCACCTATAGATAAACCTATTACATGGTTAGTAGGGTTTTCTATTTACATTCTTGGAGATGTCCATGAACTACAAAGAAATATAGAGAGATACCTTGCATGGTTTGTGCTACATGTAGGGTTTAGTATTGAAGAATATGTGAGATGGTATAAGAATTCTCTCAGGCTATTGAATGTAAAACATGAGGATGTTACCTGTAGACTTTTCCCATTCACATTAATGGACACTACCTATGATTGGTTCCAAAGATAACCTAAAATCTCCATCATAAGCTGGGGAAAACATAATACATTCCTAGCATAGTTTGGCCAAGTCATTGACTCAAGTGTGTTATACTAATAGTTCACATGCATTAATAGAGAACCAAATGAGCCCATCAAATATTTCAATGTTAGGTTTCAAAATATGTATAGTTAAGTCACTGTGTTATACCAACTAGATTCCTAACTAGCCATCAAAATATGTAAAAACTTGTTAAACCCTTGGATAACTATGTTCATGTGTAGAGACCTATTAGTGGTAGATTTTTCCCAAGCTTATACCAACAAAATAAAAGTAGACAGGTGGCTCAACCCTCAAGGTTTGTTGGTACCTTCCATCCCAAATAAGCTTCCAAGCTTGCCTAATTTGAATCCCCTCTTTACCACTATATAGAAGCCATAGCCCATGTCAGTGATAAACCAACTTCCCTTGAGGCATGCTACTCTTAAGCATCACTTGGTCTTCCTTAACCCTATCAATAATGAAATGGTGCCTCAAAATCATAATCAAGCACTATTAATCACTGTGATTAATGTCCAAAATTTCCCCCCTAAATTTACTAAGAATGAATTGGGTGTTATGCAACACATGGTATAGAACCTCAACAATGACTTCTTGGGCCCCCAAAGATAATTTGGAAACCCTAGTGGTGAGAATTTGAATAAGAAATTTACATACCAAAGGTACAATCATTCCCACATCTATTTGATTATCCAACTAGATCCCTTTTCCAATAATCTTTCTAAGATCACTATTTATGAGTTGGCCTTACCAAATTGGTGTCATGTGCATAACACAACCCAACATGGGGAATTATAATGAATTTAATTTTATAGTGCCTTTCACATCTTCCAAATGGAAATGGAAGAATATGAGGTGGTCTTGAACCACCCCAATGATATTAATTAGGTTGAGGCCTCGATAATTCAAGGTATCTAAGTATCTTTATGGTGTTATAAACCTTGGATTTACCTAATTAATAAGATAATTAACTAAAGGAGGAAATTATTAAGATCCATGATTTCCAACAATTCGAAAGGAGTAATTATGCTCTTATGAATTAGACATAGAAGCAACCCATTATCACATCCATTTTTCCTAAAAATGGTGCAATCCCTCCTGATCTTAGGGAGAGAAATGATCCTCCACCTTCTAAGGCTACTAATCCTAATCCCCTAAAGAGATCCAACCCACTTCTATAAAAACTAGGTATAACATAGTAGAGGACATGAATAAGATCAAGGCAAACATCACTTTACATGAACTTGCTCATATCATCTACCAAAGAGATCTCCTCATCTAAAGTCCTTAATAGACAAACTAGTTCACACCAAGCCCAAGCCTACACACACTAATGTGCTCATACATAATAATAAGGTTGAGGTACTACCTTTTTGCCTTATTATTAGGTTGTTTGGGAAGAACCTTCATAACTATTTAGTCAACTAAGGAGGTTTTATAAATGTCATACCTACTATGAGTTATTAAAAATTAGGGTTAACATATATAAAGTTGGATAAGATAGTGGTTTAGTTGGATAAATATGAGGTTAATGTGGTAGGCAAGAAATTGAATGTACATATGTAGTTGTAATCTGAGCCCAAAGTCTAATAGTTTATAAACATCCAAGTGGTGGAAATCTTAGAAACTTATGGTATGTTACTTAGTAAGGATTAGTCCAAGACTTTTAATAGGCAAATGGATATTGAATTTTCACATATGTGGCTATCTTGGAGAGGTAAAACAAATCAAATCCATGTAGATAGAGAATGAGAACATAGAATGAAACACATGATAACTGAGTATAACACAGTCATTGAAAAGGCAAACCTATTTTCCTCTAACATAGGCATATGCACTCTATCCATATAACATGATGATAACCAAGCTGACAAGGGCCCAAAATTTCTAGGTTTATGGTCCCTATACTTTTATGAGGCATGTTCTAAGAAAGGTTATCTATTAGGTATCTGATTCATTGACCCATGATGGAAGTGACATTTAGTTGTTTATAGGTTTTGGTTCCCTTGCATTAATAACTTGGTATAATATGAATCCTCAATATTAGGGCTAAAACTTGGTTTAAAACATAAGTTCAAAGAACTGAAGGTGTTTTGGGACTTTGAGCTTGTAAGAAGCCAAGTTAGAATCAAGTTCCAATGTAAGTTATCCTATTTAAGGAAGTAAAAACATAGTGTGTGGGATTTAATAGATATGTTTAATGTTTTCAAAATAATCCCCATAACTAGAGAAGAAAATTAGGTGGTTTATTTGTTATAATTTTTTGTGACAAACCTAACACTCCTATATGACTCAATATTATAACACTTTTTAGTAGAGCTAATCCCATGTCCCTCAGTCCCAAATAATGTGAAGAATTTTTAGGTCTTTCAGGATGACCTCCACATTTCATAATTTTTAATAAATTTGGAGTATTTGAGACCCAAATTATACATTAGGTAGAGAGAGGCAATCCCAAAGAGGAGGACTATGACCAAGATGGCACTGTGAACTTAAAATAAGATTGAGTCCTAAAAGGAATGGTCTCCCTTGAAAGGATATTTGACCTTAATATTCCTACACACAAACCTGAGAGACCTATACACCTAGATTATAGGTCTAGGATTATTAATTTGGGGTCCCTATATCAGCCCTAAAATGTCAATATTTTCCTAGATTGCACCCCTATTGAGATTGAATAACTCAAAAGGTTACTATTATAGTACAAATATTTTATTTCCTGGGCCTATGGGGACATTTTAAGTAGTTTTTCATTTTCTTTTAAATTGAAATGAGACTTACTAAAAACTCAAAATAAAATAGGGTTTATGTGGATACCTATGGATTGGAAGATGTCGCACATCACTTGAATCCAGTGAGAGTGAGAACTCCTTTTTGGCTAGGAAGGCTAATTTACACACATGTGAATACTTAACAAAAATAGATTAATAAAAGAGATGGGTGGACTTCTTGATCAAAGATCAATTCCATAAAGTGGTACACTTAGATGGATGTAAGTCCACTGTTTATGCAATTAAGTGAAATAAAAACATAAGAAATTATAATAGATAAATGATGTGATAATAATTATAATTCATATTTTCTTCCTTGATTAATTTAGCAATGTAAATAAAATATTCTTCCCAATAAGTAGAACCAAAATCTACATCATCTTAAATAATAGTTAATGATTCTTCATAGGATTTATAAGAGGGTGCATAGACAATGGCACAGACGGATAGCTCAAATGCTATATCACTCTAATCCTCAAATAAAGGCTAAGAGACTATATGGAGATCAATGATGTTGGTCACATCATGAATTAAACTAGGTAGAGTCATCTAAAAGGAGAAGGCCATATTCAAATAATAATAATTAGTAAAAGGAATTTAAATAGAAACTTATGATAAGGTATCAGTTCCTGTATATTAAACATAATAAATCGATGCCAATCCTGATAAGATTGCTATTGATTGGTAGAATCAATGTCGATTTAGAATGAATTGGCATTGATTCTATATGAATGAGTTTAATAAATCAAATATGGAAATGAGGTAGATTTACAAATAGGAATGGATAAATAGATAACAAAGGATGCTAATAATATTTTAATGATTAAATAGATAGATAAACAAATAATGATTGAAAGATAAAGATAAAAATAAAATATTGTACTTACCTTTAATCAACTTGTGAGTAGAATGGACTTCTTTCACAGGCGTAGGTAGCAGTTTGGGTTACATAGAGGATATGGTTGAATGCAATGAGAAATATAGTAGAGTGTCAATACAATAGTCATCAAAGTCTCCATGAATTCAAATAGCATTTTGAGGCTCTCAATTTTATGGTTTGTTCCTAAATGCAAAGGCAAACTGCATATTTATGGATTGATGCCAATCCAAAGAATCAACACCGATCATGGGAGAATCATCACCAATTTGCCCAAAATTGAGCCTTTGTTAAAACTATGGATTAGAATAGCTTGAAGATAGGTGGAGTTGTTTGTAATGAATCCATAAGTGGGTGAATTGGTTATATGGGTAAATTCCTAGGTCATAATTAGTTTTAGGAGGTTGAGAATGGTAAAAGGGTAAAAGTAAAGGCTATTTACCGTGATAGTAAATAAAAAATAATTTAAACCTTAGGATAGGGTTTATTTAGGGGATTTAAATAAATAGGATGGATGACACCTAATTAATCATCCCTATGGGTATGAGATTATAGTGTCTACATTTTCCCCTTTTTATTGAGCAATGTGGAAGACGTGCCATGAGATAAAAACTATGAAGGATCCAATACCCTAGGTTTATGTGAGGAGGGATCCCACCTCAAACTAGGAGTTAATGGAGGATAAGGAGTGGGTGATAGGTTTAAAAATTGGATGGGATGGATAGATAATAGATAAACTCTAAGAAACATGGATGCATAACATGAAGCATATGTTTTTGCACTAGCAAGATGGAATATAATACAAGCAGAGATACCCCAAGGTAAATCCTATAACCAAATGTCATAACTAAAAATAAGTGGGCTTAACAAAGTCTAAAGAAGATAATAAGTGATAGGTTTGGCTAACCAAAGCAATTGATGTGCAAAATACTGTGTCCATTACCTATAAATAACTATTCTCAAGGGAGAATGTACTCTCAAGAACTATAAAGGAGAGGTACCCAAAAGATTACATGCCTTACACAGGCTTTGAGACCATTAGGGGGTAAAAATCCACAAACCTAAAATGGTATAGGTTGAATAATATGGTAAACATGGCAAGGAACTAGGAATGTCTAAGGAGTAAGGCTAGATGTAAATGAAAGTACAAGTAGTGTAAAAATGGGCCAATCAACACTGATCTATAATGAATCAATAATGATCCAGTCAAAAGGAATTGATCCAAAATAGATTAGTGTCAATATGAAGGTGGGTATATAAGCAAGTCTGACATATAAAAAGGCTCATTTGTAATCTAAGAGACCCCAAATGATGCTTAAGAATTTAAATGATGAGAGTGCTCCGAGGTGAGATGGTAGCTAGCGATAGTGGTTTATGATGATGATGACACTCCTAGGATGAGGTAGGTCATTTATTTTCTTAATTTTTTGAAATTTTTTAAGGTTTTTAGGATTTTTAGGGTCTAGGGCTAGGGTAGATTATGGAGGAACGGTGATATAGAATTGATACCAATTCCCTAGTGAATCAATGATGATTCATAGTGAATTGATGTTGTTCCATAAAAATAGCACCAATCTAGGAGAATGACACCAATCCATATGAAATCAACACTGATTCATACCAACTAGGAAGGGCTTAAGAAACTAGCTAAGCTTTAGGCTAAGTTAGAGGTTTTTAGGAAATTTTTAGGCATATAGGGGATATCGATGACAGGCGCAGGGGCTATTACAACTATGAGATTGAGTTCCAAAATTATTAGAAGATATACGAGTGTAGTTGAGTGATGATGATTGGGCCCACCTAGAGGCTATAGGCTTTAGAGGAGTGCATCATTACCAATGTATCCATTGAGACATAGGATTATTGGTGGTACTGATAGAGCAATGGGATGTCACTACTGGGAATTTTTGGATACCAACCAATGAGATGACCATCATCAAGGAGGATATTTATATAATCTTACAACTTTTAATGTAGGGAGCATTGATAGTACCTATGGATGAGTAGGGCCACAAAACAACATTGAGAGGCCTATATGGAGATGATGTAGATGGGATTAGATTTTTTATTGGGGGTTTCACTTTTAGGCCATTATATAGGGATAACATAGTAGGGAGAGGCATGTTGATGATGATTATGATGGTGATCTCCTACTATGCACTCCTAGACTTAAGGAGAGGGAGATTTGCATGGGGCTTAACTGGAGTGATTATGGACATGTTAGATCACCACACCATTTTTATATGGGTGTCCACTTTACTGGTGAAGATATATAGGGATCTCTATGAATTGAGGACCCAAAGATGTTATGTTCTAGATGTTAAATTCATATTATAGTGTTGGGCTTATAATCACATTTGAATAGTGTGACCCATAAGTACCCCATGGATACGGTGGTATGAGATCGACTACAACATGGCCTTCCTATAGTTGAAGGTTTATCTAGAATGTAGCTTCATAGATGGCATTATGAGAGATTTGGATTACTATAAAGGAGTTTTGGAAGGGTTGAGGGTGATAGATATCATTTAAAGGCCTTATTTATGATTTCTTAACTGGCCTAGGATGGAGGCAAAGTTAATAGGGATATGGAGGGAGTGTTGGGTTATTAAGAGGAGGAGATATTAGTGGGAGTGTCTCCATTTTGACCAAGTGAAATGAAAATTTGGTTTATTATAGGACATCCCATGGGCCTTACATGTATACAAGAAGGATGAGATGGAATGAGAGTTCTCGAGACCAGTGATAGGAGATGTCCTAGTAGAGGAGGACCATATACCAATAGGGGATGACATAGAGGATGTGAGGGGTAGTCCTAAATATAAAACTTCTAGGGTAGATTAGTGGGTGTCATAACAAGATAAGGCATTTTAGCCATGCCAGGGGAGAGAGGATGAGGAGATGGAAGAACTAGATGAGGAGGATGGTTTTAAGGAGATGGGGGAGGAGATAGGGGATGAGATGGGAGATGTAGTGGTTAGAGGAGGAGGAGATATATGTTTCTAAGTTGATTTAAAAAAGGGCCATACTATGGGAATGGTGTGCATATTTAGATGGATAGTTGATTATAGCATAGGGGTTGTTGAGGGTAGCATGGGAGGAGCAAGATACAGTGTGGACTCAGTTGGCTATTTTATAGGTAGGGTTTGATTCTTTACATCTGAGTCATGACATGGTGGTATACTATTTTGATAGGTACAAGGCTGAGTTAAAGACTCAAAGGAGGAGGGAGGAGGAGAGGGAGTCCTTAATGTAGGTGCTTGGGGATATGGCAGGGCCTAGTATGAGGCTAGTAAGGATAGTGAGTATGGACTGATACAGGGAGGTAGAGGTAGAACTAAGATAATATGAGTAGATTATTCTAGAGTATATTTTAGATACTTCCCACTATGTGACCTATATGGCTAGACATTTCAGGTCCTCCAAGTGCATGCACACAAACTCCATAAACATGGGGAGTGTTATGTAGATGAGAGATATGGATGGAGATAGGGGTGGAGATATGGGTGGATATTTATTGAGTATTCACTTGAGCATATTGGATTTTACATAGTATCTCTACATGTGTGTGTGTGTGTGTGTGTGTGTGTGTGTGTGTGTGTGTGTGTGTGTGTGTGTGTGTGTGTGTGTGTGTGTTCATTTGTACTAGCCAAAGAGCCATCGACATGTATATAGACACCTTGTGTATATTGATTTTTGATGTATACATATGTCATGGATTATGGATACATAGATGATTATGTTTTATATATGGATCATTATGTTTATGGATTGATTTAGCTATTTATAGATTATGGATTTATGGTTTATAATTAGATTATGGGTTAATTTTATGGATTAGATTAGATTTTTATGATTATGAATTTTTATGCGATGTAATTAGATAAGTTGAATTATGAAATGTTATATGGATCTTGCTTATATTATAGATTGTTCATAGATTATGGATTATGGATGAGATGGATTAATGTTAAAAATATGAATATGATTATACTTATGTGATTATGAGGTAATTAGATTATGCATTATGGATTATATATGGATTTAGTTATGGATTCATAAATGGTGATTTTATTTATTTGATTGTGGATTTATATATTTTACACAATGTGTTTATGGATTATGGATTATGGATTATGGATCATGATTAATGATTATGGATTATGATTTAAATGGTTTATGGATTAATGGATTAATGGACTGTGGATTATGGATTATATTATGCTATGGATTTGGATTTGGACATTTGTTTAATATAGATGGAATTTTGGTAATTAATTTTATTTCCAAAAGGCTTAGTGCTTGATAGTGGCTCGTACTATGACCCAAGGAAAACCATTTAAAAGTGATGCATATGCATCCTTAACTCAATGCTAATAAAAGTTATAATAAATTTAGTCAACCAAGTTTAGGATCTGAATGATTTGCTTTTAGGATGTGATAACAACAGGTTCTAAAAATAAGATGTTTCCATATTACATACCCAAAGTTAAGGGTTAACCTAGAATCCTAGTGTGCCAATCCCTGTAGACTAAACAATGTGGGAAGTCTATGAAATTAAATAAATTTGATCGATGCAGGAAGCTTTATAAGGATATTTTATGCATGATAGTTTTCCTTCAAGGGTGTGGTCTATATATTAAGATATGCTTTTTAAAACAATTGTCCTTCAAGGGATCAGTTTGTGTTTTTGATATTTATATAGTTTTACAGATTTTGTGGATTCAATATAGTTTTCCTTCAAGGGAATAGTCTACTCATTTTTCTTTGATTTTTAGATTCTTTGATTTTTATTTTTATCCCAATGCAATTTTGATTTTATGGATTGGCCTTAAGTATCCTAGGATAATTTCCCAAAGCTTTGATATACTAGATAAAACATATTTATTCTTTGAAATGAATGAAGTGATGGGAAGGGATTTTAGGGGATAATGATTTGGAGATCCTTCTCATAATAAGAAAATATTATCTAATTATAGCATGTTATGAATAGATTTGGGGTATTCATATTTAAGGTTAATAATAGGCAAAGTTACTCAATAACCACATATCTCTAGATACCATTATTTGGTATAAGAGTAATAAGGATATGAAACCTAAAAAATAAACTAGGCTAACCAAAGTGATTAAGATGGATTAGCAATAAAAAGGACACATATGCAAGTCATTAAGAGGTTCTCACTCTGATTTTCCATCAAGAGATGCTATATGATATGCCCCATATCTGTATTTATGGATGTGATATAAGGTTTGAACCAAATTAGAGCAAATTTCCCGCTTTTGATTTTCCATATTAATTACATGTTGATTTTATTTTAAGACAAGATCACCAATATTAAATTCACATTGTTTTAAATGTTTATTATAGGCACATTTAATTCATTCCTGATATATATGTAGATGGTCAAGGGAAGCTGAGTGATGCTCATCTAAGAGTTTGAGCTGGGCTATTCTTTCCTAATAGAAGTCATCCTCAGAAATGATATCTTTTAGAGAGATGGGAAGGGATGGAATATAAACTTTGAGAGCAAGTACAACTTTAGTACCATAAACTAGGGAAAAAGGGGTAGTGCCTGTAGGGATTTAAATACTAGTTTGATAAGCCCATAATCATAAGGAACATGTAAGTGCCAGTTCTTGCCTACTTCATTGACTAGTTTGGTTAGGATTTTGACTAGAGTCATGTTGGACACCTCAACCTAACCATAAGCATGGGGATTGTATGGCAAAGAAAAACTGAGCTTAACTCTAAAATAATCACAAATCTATTGAACCTTTTTATTCTTAAAATATTTTTCATTATCTGGGATGATCTTATTGGGGACGCCAAAGTGAAAAATGATATGTTAAGTAATGAATTCAATAATTTTATCTTCCTTGGTGGATATAAGGGGGATAGATTCCACCCACTTAGCAAAATACTCAGTGGTGGTAATGATAAATCCATGATGTTGGGATGATTTATGATTTATTTGACCTATAAGATCAAGCCTCCACTAAGAGAAGGACCAGAAGTCCTAAGTGACCTACAAGGCTTAGCTAGGGATATGGGATAAGTTAGCATGTTGCTGATACTTGATGCACTTGTTAATGTACTTGCAATAATCTTGATTTAAAATGGGTCAATAATAGTCCAATCAAAGGATTCTTTTAGTGATAGCATGATCATTAAAGTGTCTACCACATGATTCATCATGAGCTTCTTGGATAATGAGCGTAGCTTCATGATTTTGGATACATTGAAGAAGAATACCATCAAAACCTCACTTATAAAGAACACCCCTAGTATGAAAAAATGGGTGACATGATTCATAAAGTCTCACTTAGAATTTCTAGACATGTATGAAGGAGTAATCCCCCTAGATAAATAATCAAATATCTGGGAATACCAAAGATTTAATGGATTTTATTCCACATTATGAATGGATAGGAGCTCAATTTTGGTAAAACAGGGTTGATTAATCCTATGAATAAGGATAAACAACTTTGAATCCTGAGATGAGGATGGGATAAAAGAGGCTAGGGAGGCCATAGTATCTACAAATTTGTTAGTTGATCGAGGGGTGGCATGGATTGTAAAATGCTCAAAGGTGGTTAACCATAAGCTTAGAATCATCATAGATATTGATCATTTTAATATCCAAGCATAAGGTGGTTTGGAAACCTATGATTAAAGCCTCATACTCTACCATATTATTAATTTAGTCAAAATCAAGTTTAAAGGAAAGAGGGATACGTGTCCCTCTAGGAGGAATTATGATAATTCTGTATTGCCCACCATGTTCACATTTGGATCCATGAAAGAAAATATTCATTTGATATTATGGATTGATTTGAGACTTGGAATCTATAAACTCATCTATAAATTTATAGTTAATAGGTTGATTATCAGGAAGGGGTGCCTTAGCAAGATGATCAATAATAATTTGACCTTTAACTAACTTTCAATGGATAAACTCTAGATCAAATTCTATAAAAACCATAAGCCATTTGTCCACTCATTAATTTTGATATGGTTTTAAGTGCATGAATTTTAGGGGATCAATTTTTGTAACAACGTAATTTTTATGATTAAGGAGATAGTGTCATAGTTTAGTAGCAATAAAAACAAGATCTAGGCACAACCATTTAGTATGAGAACAATGTGTCTCATATTCAACAAGCATACAACTAATGTAGTTCACTAACTACACTTTGTGTTTCTCATCATGATGGGCCAACATATCTCCAAGGGCATGGTCAGTAGCAAAGATATATAAGAAGAATGGTTGTCCTTATTTCAAAGGGGTGAGGACTGGTGGCAAGAGAAGGTAACTCTTAAGAGATTTGAAATCTCTTTACAACAAAAATCCCACTTAAAGAGGATATCCTTTCTTAAAAGTTGATGGAAAGGTTGATAATGATCAGATAATTGGGAGATAAAATGATGAATAGATTGCAATTTACCTTACAAACTATGAAGCTGCTTTAGATTGGATGGAGGTGGAATTTTTAAGATGGCCTTTATTTTAGTGGGGTCGACTTATATCCCATGGATGGAGATAATAAAGCCTAGGATTTTACCTATCAATACTCCAAAAATGCATTTTTGGGAATTTACATGGATGTGAAATTGGATTAGGTGGTTGAAAATAACCTTTAAAATGGAAAGGTGATCTTTTCATAATTTGGATTTACCAAGGACGTCATCTACATAATCCTCCACAATCTTGTCTATAATATCATGAAAAATATAGGTCATGGCTCTCTCTGATAAGTGGAACCTATGTTTTTTTAGGACAAAAGGTATTATATGATAATAGAAAGTCCCCCAAGGAGTAATAATGAGGTCTTATGTTGGTTTTTTGGTGTGCTAAGGATCTGATTATATACAAAAAAAACATCCATTAATGACAACATTTCATGGCCAATAGTCAAATCGAATAACTAATCAATATTAGGGAAAGGGAATTTATCCTTTGGACAATCGAGATTGAGGTCTCAAAATTCAGTACAAAGGTCAAGTCCCCTTGTAGGCTTTGTTATAGGGACAATGTTAGATACCCACTAAGGGTAATAAATGGATAAAATTAATGGATAGGAGGTGTTGTAGCTCTTATTTGACTAAGAGTACAAAGTAAGGATGAATTTTGTGGATCTTTTTCTTAATAAGTTTAGCATCAAGAAATATAATGATATTATGGATGATGATGGCAGGATCAATACCAGGCATATCACTATAAAACCAAGCGAATGCCTCACTGTGATCAGCTAGAAACATAGTGAATTATTGATATTCATGAGTATCTAAGGATTTACTAAGCTTAATGACACATGGAGTCTCTAGGGAACCTATGTTAATGTTAATAGTGGCCTCATTCAAAAGACTAGAGGTTTTTGATGCGATGGCTTTACGTAGATGGGAGTTCTTAGTGCCTAAATGAGTTAAGATGGATTCATCATCCTGACACTAAAGAACATGGATGGTGGGGGAATCCTTCCCTGTCAGATTAGGGTAGGATAGAGGAATAGTACAAAACTCACCTTCACAATAGTAGATTAGAGGTTCTATAGAAATGGCATTGACTAAAAAAAAGTTAGGTGGAATGAATACGATGTTGTAAGTCAAAGAAGGGATATCAGATGGTGAGGATGGTGTATCCTCTTCAAGGATAGTGGGAAGAGTAAAATTCAAGGAGCATTTGGGATTTTTGATGAAGCCCAGGCCATGTTTCTCATGGGTTTTTCTAAACTCCCCCAATACAACCTCATGTGGGCCCTATTTGTAATGTCCCATACTAAAACCTTTCTAGGTGCATCATTGTAGGTATGTTTTTATAAAACAAGGTTTATCAAAAAATGAAAATTTGGATGTAAATGGTTTAGCCCAATTTTTTTCAAAAGGGCCTATGAAATTTTGGTCAATTCCTCCATAAATTAGATGAGTAAAAAGTAATGGTGGACTAAAGGGAATAGTTTCCCCTAGATTTGGACAATAAAAAAGTTGTTTGTCAAGGTGTTCATATTCTTATAGTATAGGGAGGGTATTAAGTGTTAGTAATTGGTAAACTCTAATTGAAGGTTGTTGGAAGGCAGAATTGATGGTTTTCTTACCTATTCTTGATGCAGGGATGGTTGTCCTACTGGATGATTCATTAGATGGAGATGGGGTAGCACTTTGTAATGGAATTAGGATCTCATTAGGTTGAAAGGTAAGGTTGAAGGTTTTTAAGGGATGGGGGTTAGTTGAGACATTATTGATTTTTCCCTCATGTTCAAATTTAATGCATCGATGTAATGTTGAAGGAATGCAGTACATAACACGTATCTATGAACATCCTAAGAGAATATTTTATTGGAATTACCCTTCAATAATGTAGAATAATTCAGGGAAAACCCAAGCACCTACCTGAATGTGAAGTATTACCATTCCTAATGTAGGGGCAATGGTATCATTAAAGGCTCATAGAATGATAGGTGATTGGGATACCACTATCCTAGGAAACTGTAGTTGTTTAAAAGCATGGGATGATATAATGTTTATACTAGCATTGTTATCTATCATGACTCTTTTAATCTAAGTTTGGTCTATTTGGGTAGTGATAAAAAAGGTAGGATCCTAGTCATCTAACTGTAAAGGTGGTATCTCTGAATCATGAAATGTTATAGATAAGGTTTCTAAAGTGATGTAATGAAGGATGATAAGGGTGGGTTCATTGTATTTTTTTATCCTATAAGGCTTATATCATGGCTTCACGATGTTGTGGAGAGTTTTGGACAAGTTTATTGAAGGACATCTTGATTGGTAGTTGGTGTAGTTGTTTTAGGACCAATATTTGTATGAGCTCTGAAGCATTATATTTTGTGCCTTTCCTAAAATGGAGACCTTAGGTTTGGAGGTAGGTGTTGTTGGATTATTTGTAGAATGAGTCGGCGCTTTAATGATAGTTACTTTAGCTTTCTCATGATTGTGGGTCTTATGACCCTGTGCTTGGGATCATGTGTCTATATGAACTGCATCTATCTAGAATAGATGGGGGTTTGTGCTTTTAGAGTCATCCTCATGTAGGGGAGAGAGCGACATTGAACTCAATCATTGGTTCTATCTTATTTTATACCTTACTCTAACATGTTATTTTCTATGGTGGATGGAACTATAGGGGGATGGGCATGATCTGGTTGTTTTATTAAGAGATCATCTTCATCTAATAGATTTTAGACTATAACCTTTAACATGTTATAGATTTCTATGTCATGTCCTGCTATTTGATGTTATGCACATGACCTATTCTTTCTATACCATGATGGTTTTTTAATATGAGGGTTGGTAGGCTTTATAGTTGGTAGTGTGATTACGGAGGTATGGATAAGTTGACCAAGGATCTTAGAATAGGATCCCTTTAATGGGTCTTGACTCAAATTTTCCATCCTTTGGGGCACTAGTGGAAGAGAGATACGTGGCATCAAGCCTTGGCTTCTTGAGCTAGTTGTTTAGATAGTCTTTACTGCAAGTACTTTATGTTGATGGTAAGTTTTTAGTCCTAAAATAAATGGGTAATAAGGGTTTAATGGATTATGGATTGGCATGACCATAGTGGGGATATTTTATTGTGATGGTACTTGTCTTTTAATGGTGGATTCTATAATAGTAGATTTCAATTTAGCTGAGGGATGGGGCTCTAGTATAGATGTTCTAGTCTTAATAGGAATAAATTGTGCATTTCCTTTTTATATCTATTTAGGGGTTGTGAGGATGTCCTCTTTAGGTAATTCAATCCTAATATAAGGATGTTTCAGATATTTTCCCCTTGGGGCTCCTAGATTTTTATTTCTGGTATCTACAGTTTTCCCCTTGTTCTCTCTATTATTTAGTGTCTCCCTAAACATGGGGGGAATTGATCAAGAGATAGTTTGAGGTACCACAATAGTTTCTTTGGAGAGTAATAGACTAGTGGGTATGGGTATATTGGATACCAATATCGAAGTAGTGGAGGAATGGTATTTTTTGAAATGTCAACACAAACCTTTTCTTCAATAAGTTTTTCCTCTTTCAATTCTTGAGTGTTTTTAGATATGGATTCTTCTAATGGGTCCCAAATAATGAGATTCATCATATTAGAGGAAGTTTTTGCAACATATTCTCTAGGTTTGGATGGTTAAAAAGTGTCTCCTATGAGGAGATCACGGATTGGGGAATCAACAACTAATTTAGGTAAAAGTTGGTTGTAAATGGTGTTAATTACATGAGTCTCATGTTTTGATGTGGATCCTAATTTGGCTTGTATGGAGTTTGATGTAGAGTCATGATTTGGGAAAGGTTGCCTGAATATATCTATGGATTATTGTATAGGGGTATTAGGATTGTCTAATTGTAATCCCCCTAATCTATAATATTTTGTACTAAGCATTTGAAATAATGACATCGTGGCCTATCACATGGTGAAAATTATGAAAGTAATTTTCCTTAAACCAACTAGGTTTAGGATGAGACTCATCGAGAGGTCTAGCGAGAGGGAGTTTGATGAGAGAAGCTTTTAGGAGTTTATCTAAAATAGATGCATAGGATTCTCCTAGAGGCATATATTATCTCAAGGGAAATCATGTTAATGACTTCTAGGATGTGCCTATGAAGTAGAGGGATTTAATTGGTTTCTGGATTGAGGTGGAGTTGACTTTATAACTATGACATTGGCAGCCCCTTTAGTTTTATTATTGTTGTTACTCATAGTACCTTTGAAGGGTTCAGATTTAAAGGTCTTGTTTCATAGTTTGACTTTCCCTTCTTTAAGGGATCTAATTTTAAGCTTGCAGGTCATTAAAAAGGCCTCATCAAAAGTTTTAAAAGATTGTACCCATAGTGTTGATGTGATGTGTTTGGCACAATCTCTCATAAACAACTCAATTAACTTGGGTTATGGTAGAGAGAAAGTGAGTTGGTTGTTCAAACTTCTCCATCTAGCTATAGTTAGCAACCAACTCATCATCAGATTAAATGATGTAAAGGTCCATAATGGTAACTTTTCTTTCTATATTGATGGAAAAGTGTTTTAGGAATATTTGAGTTGGCTACCTAAATGAGAAGAGGTAATGTTAGGGGATTGAGATATACCAATCTAGGGCAGGTCCAACTAGTGACATAGGGAATGTCCTAAAAAGGAGGGCATCATCATGTGTTATGAGGTAAAAAATGTGTCTAAACACTAGCAGATTCTATTGTGTGTCCTCCTTATTCTAGAATTTGGTAAAATTAGGGAGTTCCCATTATGGAAGATAAGGTTCGATAGGAACTATCAAGTTGATGGGATGATTACAAATCTATTCATAGGTGAGCATGTTCTTCTTCTTAGAGGCAAAAGCTTTCAAGTTAGTCAACATGTTCATAAGGATGCTCATGATATCGAGTTAGACATTTTGTTGAGGGATTCCTCCCAAAGTATTGTTTTAGGAGTTGGTATGTAGGTAATGTCATGGAAAAATCTTGAGATAAGGGATAACCTACCGACATTGTCATGATAGGTTGAGAAGCCACCATGTACTATGGAACTTTTAAAGGGATATACATAGATCGAATATCCTATGTAGGTGATAAAAAATAGGTGGTCAAGGGTACATACTATTAAGGTGGTTGACTCATAGGATCCTGTTATAAGGGTTACATTTGGGTACTTAAGGGCATACTAGTTTGAATCGATAGAAGTGTTGCTAGGACCAATATGACTAGGTTCTAGAGTGATGTAGTAATTAGTTGGGTAGTTGTAGGCTGAGTGGTAACATTTTGAGTTTTATTAGTGGTTAGAGATGGAGAACTAAATGTCACTAGAGGTGGGTTTCCTAAGGGTTATGTCATAGTGGTATTAGAACTAGTAGAAGGGGGATTATTATGGGAAGTCACCGTGGCAGTAGCAAATCCTTCACTCTCCTCAAAGGGCATGCCATATAGATGTTGAGATAATTATAAATGGGGAGATATTGGGATACATATGGATCTAGAGGTGAGATAATGGCTAATAAATATGGGATTGCTATCTAGTATGGTGGCAAACTCAGGATCACCCTGGGTGTAGTACTGAGGAATGCCTTCCCTTGTAAACTCAAGAGAATTAGGGGGAATAGGATAATTCTCCATAGATGAAGACATAAATGGGGTTTTAGTTTTTTTTTACAACTGCTATCATGTCAAAACCATGTAGCGATAAAAAAAACAAAAATTAGAAAGCATGAAAAAAAAAATTCTGATTATCTCATTTTAAGTGAGGATGAAAATATGCACACACTAAAAGTCATTCCAAACAAAATTAATTTCCTAAATTTAAAGTGTGGGAAAAAAATAAAAATAAGGATACCAAGGGTCCTAAGAAATGGTGATCTAAGGATGGTCTCTAATTTTGTTTTGGCACTCAAGGATTTATGTATTGGTATCAATACATGGCATGGTATTGGGGCCTACCCCCTCACTTCACACACTATAGCATAAGGGTGTTAGGTTCTTATCTAGAATATACTAATAGACCAGAGTTTATACTCAACCAGAGAATTGAGTTGGTCCTCCCTTAGTGGTGAAATCTAAGTGGGATCATCAAGAAGAAGGTTGTCACAAGGTGATGAAATCCTCATCATTTCCCTTATGTTAGGGGTTTTGATGATTTTATTATGAATGCAATTTGGTTTGTGTGTGATGAAAGTGATGGTTATGATAAATTTATCATCTAAATTATTCTATGTGAGTAAACTAAATAGGAAATATGGATGCAGATTATTTAACCTTTAAAAAGGAAAAATGCAATTTTGATTTTCTTTAGATGAATTGAACAAAAAAAAGAGAGGAAAAGAGATAAACAAATTCAAAAAATGAATTTTAACAAAAAGAGTGAGACATGAGGGATCCCATCGGGTGTGCCCAATGTTTAAGTAGTTTTTCATTTTCTTTTAAATTGAAATGTGACTTACTAAAAACTCAAAATAAAATATGGTTTATATGGATACTTATGGATTAGAAGACATTGTGCACT
Source organism: Torreya grandis (assembly GCA_037957365.1). Classification (NCBI taxonomy): domain Eukaryota; kingdom Viridiplantae; phylum Streptophyta; class Pinopsida; order Cupressales; family Taxaceae; genus Torreya; species Torreya grandis. The sequence continues at coordinate 2,069,608 of JARHVA010001127.1, forward strand.
TCTTGAATCTAGTGATAGTGAGAACTCCTTATTGGCTAGTAAGGCTAACCTACACACATGTGAATACTTGACAAAATTAGATTAATAAAAGAGATGGGTGAACTGCATAATCAAAGATCAAAGATTAGTTCTAGGAAGCAGTACACTTCCTTAGATGGATGTCAATCCATTGTTTATGTAATTAACTGAAATAAAATCATAAAAAACTACAATAGATAAATGATACAATAATAATGCTAATTTAGATTTTATTCCTTGATTAATTCAATAATGTAAATAAAATATTCTTCCCAATAAGTAAAATTAAAATCTACATCATCTTGAATAATAGCTGATGATTATTCATAAGATTCATGAGAGGGTGCATAGATGATGGCACAAAGGGCTAGCTCAAAGGTTATATCACTCTAATCCATAAATAAAGACTGAGGGACTATAGGGAGATCAATGATGTTAGTCACATCATAAACTAAACTAGGTCGAGTCATCTATAAGGAGAATTCCATGTTCAAACAATAGTAATCAATAAAGGGATTATAAATAGAAGCGTATGATAAGTTATAGGGTCTTGTGTATTAAACACATCATATCGATGTTGATTATAATAGGAATGGTGTTAATTGATAGAATCAGTGCCAATTCAAAATGAATGAATAAATGTCAATTCTCTATGGCTAAGTTTAATAAATCAAAGATAGAAATGAGGCAAACTTGATAGCAGGAATGGATAAATAGATAACAAAGGATGCTAATAATATTTTACTAATTAAATGGATAAATAAATGAATAATTATTGAAAGATGAATATAAAAATAAAATATAGTACTTACCTTTGATTGACTTATGATCAGAATGGAATTCTTTTAGACACAGGTAGTAGCTTGGGTTGCACAGAAGATGTGGTTGAATGCAATGAGAAATCTAATATAGTTTTGGTACAAATGTCATCAAAGTCTCTATTAATTCAAACAACATCTCAAGGCTCTCAATTTTCTAGTCTGATACCAAATGCAAAGGTAGCATACATATTTATGGATCGATGTTGATCTAGAGAATTAATATCCATTATGGGAGAATCATCACTGATTTATCCAAAATGGAGCCTTTGTTAAAAATGTGGATGAGAATAGCTAGGGGATGGGTGGATTTGTTTGTAATGACTCCATACAAGGGTGAATTGGTTATATGGGTATATTTCTAGGTTATTGGTTTTAGGAGGTTGGGAATGGTAAAAGGGTAAAAGTAAAGGATATTTTCTAGGCTAGTAAATAGAAACTAATCTAAACTTTAGGATAGGTTTTATTTAGGGGATTTAAATAAATAGGACTTATGACACCTAATTAATCATCCCTAGGGGTATGAAATTATAGTATTTATGGGGACCTTAAATTCTTTGATCTGAGTGTGATCACGCATATTATCCCACTCAAGTAAAACCAAAAACCTTTTATACAAATACAACAACCTATAAACCTGATCTTAGAGCCACTTATCCATAAAGAGGTTCATAAGCTACTCTAAGATGGGATTACATTCTTAGTCCATCACTCGATGTCAGTATCCAACTTGATGCTTGTTCATAAAAAGAATAGGTAAATTAGATTGTATGTGGATTTTAGATATCTAAATTGAGCTTATGATAAAGATAATTATCCTTTTATCTCCCTTGATGAGGTAATTTAGATGATGAGTGAATCTCAGATGCTGTCTTTATTAGATGGATTCTCATGATATAATCAAGTTATGATAAGTCTAAAAGACTGATCCAAAACCATGTTCACAACCAAGTGGAGCACCTTCACTTATAATAAGATTTCATTTGACCTCACCAATCCAAGAGCCAACCTTCAGAGAGCCATGGACTTCAATTTCAAAGGTTTGATTTGAAAATGCATAATTATTTATAAGTATGACTATTTTTTCAAAATGCAAGTCTGTTCATATCCACCATCTCTATAAAAATATTCTTAAGGTGTAAAAGGTATGGTATCTTCATTAATCTAAAGCATATTGTATTTAGTATCATGTAAATTAATCTCATCGATCATGCCATCACCAAGTAAGGTATTTATATTGATCTTTAGCATGCTGATGTAATTTCTAGTATTCCCATTCCTAATAGTAATAAGGAATTAAAGTCATTCTTTAGTAAAATCAACTTTTTTTTGTAAATTCATATCCAATTTCACTGATATTTTTAAGCCTCTAAAGGTAATGTTGAGATAGGAATAAAAAGTGGAGTGGACCCTTACAACCAGGAAATAGCTCTAAGAAATCAAAGAGGCCATCATGTAGGCACTAGTTTTAATCAACTGGGTTACATGAAAGACTTCTACCTTAATGTTTTTTCTTTAGAGCATACTATAGTTTTGGTACTCACCCAAAATATAGATGAGGATGAACACTTGATAGCCTTCACGAGAACCAACCTTAAGGAGGTTGAACTCAAGTAATCCACCTTGGAAAAGCATGCTTATTCCCTAGTCAAATCTATGAATAATTTGTGCACTACATTCTCAAAAATAAGGTTCACGCTAATGTCTCAGACCTATCTATAAAACTAATGCTTAAACAAAATGAATTAAGAAAGTGCAAAGTTGATCAATGGTGAAGCTGAAAAAGCATTACCCTAAAATAAAAAATGTTAAGCTAGTTTGAGGTTAGGGTCTCACTCAATTAATCACTAAAATTTACCCAAGAATCATTGTGGTGTAATTAGATAGGGGAAAATGGTCCATCAAGACTAGTATAACCCAATAATACGCTATCTCCTTTATGGGAATCCTCCTCTAGGACTAAATCAAATGCAAAATGGATCCCATAGGCTCAAGGAAACAAAATAAATTTTGAATAAAGGAGTGATTTACTAAAATAAATATGAACTCATATATCTTAGATGTCTATCAAAAGAGGAAGAAAAAGAATTCATGGCTAGCTTCCATGAAAAACTAGGCAACGACCATCCTTCAAGGATATCAATTGCTCACAAAATTCTTCATGCTAGTTATTATTAGACCTATATCTTCAAGGATGCCCATGATCATAATTACACATGTTAGGAATATCATAACTTCACCCATAGGGAGGTTCACATAATAATTCCCCTTTAGCCTATGATATAAGAACATCATTTCATTTAATGGGAACATGAGTTCATAGGAGTCATCAACCAAAATTTATTAGTAGACCAAAAGTTCATACTTATAGTTACTAAATATTTCATAAGGTGGATAGAGGAACTAGAGACTAAGAATAGCATGATTAATTAGGTCATTTCCTTAAGGAAAACATAACCACAATGTTTGACACTTAAACTTCCTTAGTTTGTGGCAACGATCCAAGCTCACTAAATGGGTTTATGAGAATGACATTATCTTCAGATTCTCCTTGAACTACTACCCATAAGGGAATGGTTTGGTGTTGGGGATCAACCAACAATATATTACACTTGTGAAAGCAATAAATGTGGAAATAAATCAGATAGACAAGTAATTAGAATGAGATAATAGCAAAAACAAGAGATACAAGAAACCACCCTGAAAACTTGTATTAACAAACTCTTTACAAAAGGAATACAATTGAAGAAACTTCTTTCTTCCACACCTCTCCTAGATGTATAGATCACTCACTAGATATCTATTCCTCATGAGCTCTCTCTCTCAAGAACAATCAACTCCAACAAGCCTGGATTGATTCAATTCTGTACTGTTCTTCAACATACCAATTCTTCTACAATAATACACAATAACTCCTTAAGCTAGGAAGATCTAATTCTACATATAGAATTAGGAGACTTGAGCATGCACTTCCAACAAACAGTTAAGCCACTTGAACAACGGCTCTAAAAATAACATTGCTAATAATAGAGACGCGAGCTTAAGACTACAACTCAAACTCATCATGCAAACACTCACTTCTATCCTCAGAAATAGCTTTCTAGACGCACAGGTAACCGACGTCGGTTCCTGCTGCTTGCCTGTGACCGCTGCCGACTGACCTACCACCGATGTCGGTGTCTCTCCGACTGCATCTAACCGACATCAGTCGCTCCTGACCGACGCCGGTGTCTGTGTAGACCCAAACCTGTTAAAGTGTGCTCCTTGGTGAAGCTTTTAGCTCCACACCCTAACAATCTCCCACTTGGAGATAAACAGCTGCACCAGTACCTGTACAGCAACATCTTCCAGCTCCTCCATCTTCAATTCAATCAAGAAGACCAACAGAAGTTGAATGAAGATTCAACTTCTCCTTTATAACCAGCTTGGTTAACATATCATCAGGATTCCTATCTGTATGGATCTTCTCCAGCTTCAACTCACCATCTTCCAATACCTGTCATATGAAGTGATACCTTAGCTGTATGTGATTTGTTCTTGAATGAAAGGCTGAATTCTTAGCCAAATGGATTGCACTCTGACTGTCACTATACAATCTGCAACTCTCATGCTCCCTACCAAGCTCATCCATGAACCGTGTCATCCATATCATCTCTTTGCTAGCCTCTGTGGCTGCAATATACTCTGCTTCTGTAGTTGACAAGGCAACAACCTTCTGCAACTTAGATATCCAGCTAACCGCCGTTCCACCTACAGTGAAAACATAACCTGTAGTGCTCCTCCTGCCATCCAAATCACCTACCATATTTGAGTCTACATAACCATGTAGAGAAGTGTCTGAACCTCCATAGCACAAGTGCCTACTACTGGTTCCTCTCAGATATCTAAGGATCCACTGAACTACTTTCCAATGTTCCTTACCTGGATTGGCCATATACTTACTTACCACTCCCACTACTTGGGCAATATCCGGTCTAGTACACACCATTGCATACATCAAACTCCCTACTACGGAAGAATATGGAACCTTACTCATGTACTCTACCTCATCATATGAATTAGGACATTGTTCTTTACTCAACTTAAAATGTCCAGCCAAAGGTGTGCTTACCGGTTTAGCATCCTGCATATTGAACCATTTCAACACCTTGTCCACATAATCTTCTTGAGACAATATCAACCTGTGATTTTTCCTGTCTCTCTTAATGCTCATGCTAAAGATTTTCTTTGCTGCGCCCAAATCCTTCATAGCAAATGTTTGAGCTAATTTTACTTTAAGCTCAGAGATATCCTGCATGTGAGATCCTGCAACTAGCATATCATCTACATACAAAAATAGAATAATATATCTACCGTTATCAAATCTCTTGAAATACACGCAATGGTCAGATTGACACCTACTGTAGCCATGCTCAGTCATAAACCTGTCAAATTTTAGGTACCATTGCCTAGGAGCTTGATTGAGGCCATACAAGCTTTTCTTCAATCTGCACACAAACTTCTCCTTACCTTTGACCTCAAATCCTTCTGGTTGTTCCATATAGATTTCCTCATCCAAATCTCCATGAAGAAACGTTGTCTTAACATCTAGCTGCTCAAGATGCAAATCCTCAAAAGCAACCAAAGACAATACAACCCTTATAGAAGTCATTTTAACAACAGGAGAAAAAATCTCACCAAAGTCAATACCTGGCTTTTGTACAAATCCTTTTACCACCAATCTGGCCTTATATCTCATTTGTCCATTCTCACCTTCTTTCAACTTGTAGGTCCATCTATTCTTGAGTGTTCTCTTACCTGCTGTAAATTCAACCAAATCCCATGTTTGGTTCTCTCTTAAGGACTCCATCTCCTCAACCATGCCACGCTCCCACTGACTCTTGGACTCCACCTGTATTGCTTCTTCAAAACTCTCTAGTTCTCCACCATCAGTTAGCAATAAATAAAATAAAGAAGGAGAATATCTAATTGGAGGCTTACTCACCCTTTCTGACCTCCTGATGGGTGTCTGAGACTCATCCACAACACGCTGTCCACCCAAATTCTCTGACAGTGATCAACCTCGATCACCTCCAGACCTGTTACTAGCTGACGCTAGTTCTGTCTGACCGACCTCGGTGTCTGTCCTGCCGACATCGGTCTCCTTACGGCCGACATCGGTTTCTGTACTGTCGATGCCGGTTCCTAACCTGCCGATGTCGGTCTCTGTGTTTTCCTGCAAGTGATTATTTCTATTTCCCATGAGCTCATATTGGACTTTCACCTCGTCCAATTCACCATTGCTCTACTCAGATTGATTCAACTTCCTTAGCTGATCACAATACATCACTCTTTCATTGAAAACAACATCACGGCTCCTAATTACCTTGTTAGTTTCTAGATTCCACAATCTGTAACCAAAATCATCTGAGCCATAGCCAATAAACGTGCACCTCATAGACTTAGCATCAAGCTTCTTTCTATTTTCTTTATCTATGTGCACAAAGGCTTCACAACCAAAAAGTTTGAGATATGAGAGATCAACCTTTTTACCTATCCATGCCTCTTTTGGAATACCACCATCCAGAGTTGTAGAGGGTCCTCTGTTAATCAGGTATACTGTAGTGTCAACAGCTTGTGCCCAAAACTGTAAGGGCAAACCAGCATGCAATCTCATACATCTTGCATGCTCCATTATTGTCCTGTTCATCCTTTAGCAATTCCATTCTCCTGAGGTGTCCTTGGAACCGTCCTTTGCCTACGGATTCCATGCATATAACAATAATCTCTGAACTTATAACTGCAGAACTCACCGCCATTATCTGATCTCATGCACTTTAATCTTTTACCTGTTTCATTCTCAACCATAGCTTTCCAAATCTTAAAAGTCTCAAATACATCAGATTTTCTTCTAATACAATAGATCCATACCTTCCTTGTAGCATCGTCTATGAAAGATACATAGTACTGTGATCCTCCAATGGAAGCAACCTGAGCCAGTCCCCACACGTCTGTGTGAACAAGCTATAACTTATGCCTCTTCCTAGTAGACCCAGTCTTGAGAAAACTAACCCTTTTCTATTTTCCAAATACACAGTGCTCACAAAACTCTAGATCTATGCCTTTTAAATCTAAAAGCATACCTTTGGACTTAAGAATTGACATCCCCTTCTCACTCATGTGGCCAAGCCTTGAGTGCCACAGTTTAGCATCCACATCTGAAGTAGATAATACAGAAGGAGATTTGTTAGTAACACAATTACACAAATAGATAGTACCTTCTCTCTTACCTCTGGCCATAACAAGTGCACCCTTGGTCACCTTCCAAGATTCTGCTGTGAGAGTTACTGTACAACCCTCATCCCCTAACTTTCCTACAGAAATCAAATTTCTTTTCAAGCTAGGAACATGCATCACATCTCTCAACACCCATGTGTTGCTATTCTGCATCTTCAGCTACACTTTACCTTTGCCAATTATTTTACAGGGCTCATCATCCCCTAGATACACTATTCCAAAATCTCCATGGATATAGTCACTAAAATATTCCCTGTTAGGGGTAGCATGAAAAGATGCACCAAAATCTAATACCCAAGATTCTATATTATTATGTAGAGAGAAAATTAAAGCATCTTGTACAATACCTACAACCTTGGCTTCTTCCTTTCCTTCGTGTTGATTGTCCTCCTTAGGCTTTGACCAGTAATCTCTACTTATGTGCCCCATCTTTCCACAATTCCAACATTGTGGCCTTCTACCATTTCTGGATTTAGATCTGCCTTTCCCCTTAGACTTGGATCTTGATCTGCCTTTCTTGCTCTTCTCTTTTTGCCTTCCCCTGCTCTCAAAACTTAAAGCGTTCCCAGATGTCTCTTCTGTGCTTTTCCTGCATATTTCTTCATTCAAGATAACACTAACAACATCCTCTACTTTCAAAATATTTGATGCAGATGCAGTATTACTTACTGCCATTACTAAGCCATGCCAGCTTTCAGGCAAAGAACATAATATTAAAAGAGCTTTTATTTCATCATCAAACACTATATTGACTGAACTCAATTCATTCACAATTCCATTGAAATCATTCAGATGAGTAGAAACAGATCCACCTTCATTCATATGCAAATTAAATAACTACTTCATAAGATATACCTTATTAGAAGTTGAGGGTTTTTCATACAAATTTGCTAACATAGTCATCAACTCTACCATAGACTTTGCCTGTGATAAGTTAGATAGCACAGTGGATGCTAGACTCAGTCTTATAGACCCCAGAGCCTTTCTGTCAAGAACTTCCCATTCTTCATCCTCCATGTCTTTGGGCTTCTTTGCAACCCCACCTAACGGTAAGTAGAGATCTTTCTGATACAGATAATCCTCTATCTGCATTCTCCAATGTTAGTAATTTTTGCCATTAAACTTTTCCATTCTCAATTTACTTTCATCTGCCATTGCTTCTCCCACTCAAACAGAAATCCCTGCAGAAACCCCTGTGAGAACCTGTAATCAATATGCACTACACAGATCTGAACCACCTGTTAGTGAACCTGGGCTCTGATACCACTTGTTGGGGATCAACCAACAATAGATTACACTTGTGAAAGCAATAAACGTGGAAATAAATCAGATAGACAAGTAATTAGAATGAGATAATAGCAAGAACAAGAGATACAAGAAACCACCCTAAAAACTTGTATTAACAAACTCTTTACAAAAGGAATACAATTGAAGAAACTTCTTTCTTCCACACCTCTCCTAGATGTATAGATCACTCACTAGATATCTATTCCTCATGAGCTCTCTCTCTCAAGAACAATCAACTCCAACAAGCCTGGATTGATTCAATTCTATACTGTTCTTCAACATACCAATTCTTCTACAATAATACACAATAACTCCTTAAGCTAGGAAGATCTAATTCTTCATATAGAATTAGGAGACTTGAGCATGCACTTCCAACAAATAGTTAAGCCACTTGAACAAGGGCTCTAAAAATAACATTGCTAATAATAGAGACGCGAGCTTAAGACTACAACTCAAACTCATCATGCAAACACTCGCTTCTATCCTCAAAAATAGTTTTCTGGACGCACAGGTAACCGACGTCAGTTCCTATTTCTTGCCTTTGACCGCCACCGGCTGACCTACCACCGACGTCGGTGTCTCTCCGACCGCATCTGACCGATGTCGATCGCTCCTAACCGATGCCGGTGTCTGTGTAGACCCGAACCTGTTAAAGTGTGCTCCTTGGTGAAGCTTTTAGCTCCACACCCTAACATTTGGTTGAGTAAAATAATAATAATCTAATTGATCCAATATATAAGTCTACATAAAGGAGGCATATATATTGGCATTTATTATTGAGGTATGCTCTTTGGGCTGACTATACTAGGTATAAGCAATCTCTCAAGATCTCACCTTTTTTACTGGTATATGGATTAAAGCTCATCTACCTGATAAACCTCAAAACTAATACATACAAATTCATGAAATAATACATGGAAGACATTGGGAAGACCAAATCAAGGTTTTTGGATGTTAACTAATTAGAGGGTAGATGATAAGAAGATTTGAAAAACTTTAGTAAACATCAAAGCATTGTCAAGAGATGGTTTGATAAGATGGAAAAGTTTAAATCCTTCTAGATATCAGACCTATTATTATGGGACAAAGCACATGAGAATGGGTATCATTCCAAACATGACCCAATCTATATTGACACATACCATATCTATGATTTGTTGGGGAATAATGCTTATCGATTGAAAGACCTTGAAAGGAATGACCTCCCATTACATGTGAATGGATAGTTATTTAAGCATTACTTTTCATCTATCCCTCTAACATAATCTCATAATATCTCCTAGGTAAAATCCTAATAATGTAAAGATTAATTTAGAATTAGTTTTATTTCATTGTTTTTACCTCTATTTTGTTTTGATTTTAGTTTTTATTCCTATTTTCTATTTTTTTTGCTTGCATTTATTTGTTTTGAGTTTTACCTTAATTTTACCGTGTTCTCATTTTCTCATCTTGAAATAGTCTATCCCCACTCTATAAATGAGGCCGCATTCCCATAATAACCTAAATAAGGAAGTCAATTTTAAAAAAGATGAAGCTAAAGCCAAGCATTGGTCCCCTTACCATCAAACTTGATCACTTCAAAACTGATAGTGCACTAAAAATACAATTTCATAGTTGGGTGACCCCTATTGTTTAACAATGTGATAAACAAATGAATCCCTCTTAAGACACTAAAAGGATTAGGAACCATAATTCATAACTGACAAGTCAATTAAGAAAATATCTATTTTAATAAAGGTCATCACAACACTTAAAAAGAACATATCAATCAAGGCAGAATCATTGAGTAAGTAAAGGATCCTATTGAATCAAATATATAATTGAGCCATTCCTCTACCTTGGATATATTGGTATCCAACCCTCTTGGACCAAACTAAAGAAACATCAAATAAAATGAAGTCTAGGTCTCATGAAAATGCAAGTTTCTTCCTAATAAAAAGTGATTTGGGCAATCTCCATCATTGAATTTATGGCCTAGTTGGTAATGAAACAAGGCCCAGAGTGGGACCAAAGGCATATCTATTATGGATATAAATTCTTTTATGGAATAAAATCAATGCTTGAGCCATCCTTTACTTATTCAAATTACTCAAATAATTATCTTTCAAAGGAGATCTGAGTACCTCATGCATGCCTAAGTTTGCCTAGTGGATTCAAAGTAACAACAAAAAAGAATGAATCACTCTTTGAAAAAATGATACTTTGAAGAATTTAGAGACCAACATGTTATTTTCTTAAGTATAATTGAGCATTCCTTTTGTCTTGAATTTTCTCTGAAGGATTTTCAATTGCTTATCTCACAATTCAATAATGGAATCCCACAATCTGGATCCTAAACATTGGTAGTGTTTTCCTTGCGTATTCATCATTTTTTTGTGAAAAATAAATCCCTTTTCACAAAATAAAATGGTACACCTATGTTTTCAAAATTTTAAAAATTTTGGAGATTCAATTGAGTCTTGATTAATCATTATTTACACAAGACCTCAATGTCTACTCAAATTCTGATCAGAAAGATCTCCCACAACTTTGCCATTTACCACTTATCACATCTAGAAACTCTTCATATATTTTCATATTTAACTAATATCTTATCATAATACACCTTCAAAATATTTCCATACTTTGTCATTTTTTGTGTTAGTTATGTTTTTCTACATTATTTTCCTTGTATAGGATTTTCACAGAGTAATAGTCCTAGAGTCCAAGATGGCACTCTCTTGGAAGCCTTTTAACTAAACGTTAAGCATTTATTTGATTACATGAATCTTTCAATGACTTAGTGTGTTTCTATACTTGTCAATTTCTAGAACCAACTAGGATGTGCCATGTGTCTTTTGCTAGTCCCACAATGTCAGAGTTGTTATATCTTTGAGAAGTCCTAAACATTGGAATTTTTAAACTTGTTAGGTCCTAAACCCAATGATGAGGAACCACATGTCTTCTATCAATCCCAAAAAAAACTTGAGTAGTCCCATGCATCAAAATTATCATACTTGCCAGGTCTTATAACCAATGATTAGGTATCATGTGTCTTCTATCAGACCTAGAGTGTCAGATTTGTTAGATCCCCAAGAAGTATCACACATTAGGATTATTAGACATGTTATCTCCCAAAACCAATGAGGAGTAACCATAGGTTTTGTTTTAGTCCCATGGTGTCAAACTTGTCATAACCTTAGGAAGGATGGCACATTAAAATTGTTGGACTTGTCATGTCTTAGAACCAATGAGGAGGTACCACATGTTTTTAGTTAATCCCATGGTGTTGCAATTGTTAGAACACCTAGAAGTCCCACATGTTAGAATTTTTAGACTTTTAAAGTCTCAGAACCAATGAAGAGGTGATACATGTATTTTATACACTCAAAAGGAAGAAGCTCCTCGATTGATCCAAGAAGGTCAGACAAGAGTATAGGACAAGACTCTATATCTAATGAAGAGATGCCACATGTAAAAGAGACTTCCAAGTGGCCAATCAAGTACCTGAGATGTCAAGACATAGGGCTCATTATTGTGTCTAGGTAACATGATACTTATTGATCCCACCAACTATAGATCAACACATGGATAACCATAGGGCCATTCATAATGCCATGAGATCTAAATGGGCATGTGTTCCCCACACTCCTCATATTTATTAAATTCAACCAAATGTTTGATCATGATTTAATGGATTGAGGAGTCCCATCACCATCAACTAAATATAAATGGGTGATCATTTTTAAAATCTTAAATTAATGTCAAATTAGGAAATAACTAACTTGAAATCATGCCATCAACTTAGAGCTCAACTTGCATGATATGACCTTGCCAAAAATATTATTGCAAAATTTAATTCACATCTCTATAAGTTCTTGATAGGTCAAATTTACCATTATTAATTGTCTACATAGCCAAATATTTTTAGTAATTCACATCAAATTCACCCTATAACCTAAAAATTTACCCTATTCTAAAAATAGTTATTTATATTAGGCTCGTGTAGTTCAATGATTGAAACTTTATCATCAAACCCAAGACTAGAACTGGAGTATAAAGATAGCTTTATTACAAGGCATAATCTAATTTAAGACTACAATGAAGTGTTCAAGTTGATCAAGGATATTTAGAATCCAAGCTTGAATGATGAGGCCAATGATGATGAGATCAGTTATGTAAATGAGATCATCACCATTAGATCATATAGGCTTCATATGGCTACATCCAAACCAAAATTCTTACCATATACCAACCTATTTCTCTCTTATAAGAGTAATTAGGAAGTCATGAGGTCACCCAATTATGGATTTAGAATTATAAACATCTTGAAACCTAAATTCAAGAAGTACTTTAAACTCCTTGATTACACTATGAGATATGAAAAATAATTCATAGATGCTTGGGTAGAGACCCATGACATTTATGGTCTCTTTAAGGACTAGGAAAAGGATCCAAATCATTGGGTCAACAAAGATAACCCCAATTCATATACATTCAAAACCTTCAAAAAGGGTGTGCACACAAGTATGATCTTACTCAATAACTTGTATGGGCCAAGTGACATTATACACTTCAACACCTGATGGGTTCCCATTCTCTATGTCATCTTAAAGGGAGAGGAGGTTTTGTATTTGGGTAGTCTTATCATGTTTAACCTCACTAAGTAGGTAAACAGGGCTCATATATGTGATAATTTATACATGATGTCATACATAGTTGACACCACCTTGGATCTACATTCTAAATATTCCCTTAATAGGTGCCAATAGGATTCATGTTAAATGTGATATTATACAATATTTACATCTACCACTTCTAAAATAACATCTCACACATCTACAAATACTTCTACCTAGTCATATATCATGTGATCAATGAGAGGTACATGTCGAGGCTCTTAGACAAGATCCATGCTATGTTACAACCCATTGGTACTTACTAGTACTATAGGGAATCCACCTTAATCAATGTGGTAATTATTCATGGTGCCCCTCTCTTACTACCTTATGTCATATTAAACTACCACAAAGAGTATGAGATCACCTACCAACTACACCATGGTGTGGCTGGGCACTACCTGGGTAGAAACCAAAATCCATATCCACCATTTTCTATGTTCATAGGGTACCACAATTATAAGAATTTTCCAATGTTATAATCCATGGCTGAGTATAGGGACTCATATAAATTAAACATGGTAAATAATAGGTAGTGGGATCCTATAGGAAAATACTGAGCTCATGTGGAAAGAAACCAATCAAAGTTAAATATCATGTATCACCATGAGTTACACTTTGATGATTACACATATGCGGCTGTAAATATTAAGGATTGTCACTAATTTAATTCTCAGGCACCTACTCAACTAGCGCTAGAGGAGAGATGATCCCATATATAGCAAGGGCATGCATATCTAATTGTTAGGGTCATAACAATCGTAAAGGGGATCTCCAAGTAAGTTCTATGGGAGGTCCTAATATATTCCACTCCATATAGATCAAATTTTGTGATTATTATGCCATCACCCTAGGTAAAACAACCTCAAGTTACATGTTCCCTACATTTCTACAATAGTTTTGAATCTATCCCATCTAGTGAGTAATCTCCCACTATTCCAGGACTAGCCATCCCAATTTATAATGCCCTGACATAAATCTTAGTAACTCCCTTAGGTTTTCCTATCCCACAAAGTAAATATAGTTCCATGCCCCCTACCCCAATGATCTCAAGGGCCTGATTCATTTCTTTTCCTTTAGTGGTAACCTCTCCTAGCATCCCTAGTGACCAAGTTACCCCAATCCATCTTGCACCCAAATTGTGGATGTCATCGACCCCAATTTCATGGTTTATGCCTTCCATGACTCTCTACCTAAACTCATAGGTTAGTTTGAACCTCAATAGAGCTTAGATGCCTAGTGTTCCTTCATTTTTGGTATCTCTAATAAAAACAATTACCACTCTAGCAGTAGTCCCTATTAGTATGCCTACCTTCTTTGTGGCTCATCTGATTTCTAGTGATTCAATATTTGTAAATCCTTTTATTCTTAATATAGCCTTAGGTTAAATAATATCTATTAATCTCCCATAGTCTTCATCTAAGGCCACTTTTATTCCTTCTTCCTCAACATATCTAACACAAACAAACTGAAACAAGAGACCAAAGAAGAATCAAAAGGTGGTTCTTCCTAGGTAGTATGTGCCCTCTCCAATAGTATATTTAGTTCCCTTTTGTACTCCCTTATCCATCACCCTAGGCCCCTTAGGAATCAAAGTTAACTATCCAATTTCCTTATTCATCATAAATATACAAATCATGGGTGTTATTGGCCCTAAATTATCATATGACTCTTGAACAACGGCAATCACTTTTTTACCTTGGGATTCCTCATTTTTGGTTCTTATTTTCACTCCCATGTCCCCCTCTCCATCTCACATGCCATTCCCTATGTCCCCTCCACTCTTATGACCTTCAGCCTTCCCTCCACCATCCACTTCAGTTGCATCCACCATGTGAAATAGGATTACAAAATAGGTTAGTTTCTTTTTTAGTATCAAAACATAAACAAATTCACAAAAATAACATATTAGGACTATTACCTCAGTTGGGAAATGTCAATGAGAGTAAAAAAACCAAAAAGAAGCATAACAAGATGATTATACCTTCTTAAAGTGACTTCTCTTTAAGTATGGTCCATAAGTGTGTTTGTGTCCAGACATAGATCTCAAAATCTTTGAAAATGTGGTTGAGTAAGTTCTTCCAACATCTCCTCATGCACCATTTGGATTTTAATGTGAATGAAAATGATAGAAATGGTTGAAGATTTAACATAAATTTTGAATTATATCTTTGCACTAGAAAACTTGTAAAAAGAGTGTCATGGCCTTAGATCTTATAGGTTTCTCAAATAAGTTATGGACTTTGGATCAAGAATGAGATGAATGGTCACAAAAGAGTTCAATTTTAGAGAAAAATATAATTAATATTTTGAGAAAGTGGGAACATTAATAAGGCATGGATTTCTAAATTTAGATATTTGTTTGCATTCATTTCTTATTGCTTGATAGCTTTTCTAATGACATCATCATTCCTAATATTTTTCATGATGATGTCATGATCCACTTGGCCACTTATCTTGAGAGTTGAGGAATAAATCCAATTAATGAATTTAGAAAATAGGAAATCCCAAAAACTATGGAATTTATTATTAGAATAAGATTAAGCTAATTAAATGAATTTAATTAACTTAACAAAAAATGAAGTGACTTTAAAAGTCAAATAACTATTCAACATAATTACTCCCAAAGTATATTTTTCACAATCACAATATGACTCGAGATGAAGTGAAGATGATGGTTGCATATAATGCATTGCCCTAATTAGGTATGCCCCAATACATTTCAGTATATGGACCTCAATTACATGGAAGAATTTGGGTGTTTAAGTGATTCATGTGTTATTTATATAAGTCATTTTAATTACAATTTTAACACTGGAGTGGTGAGGTTTGAGTGTCTACATTTTACCCCTGTTTGAGAATGCATTGCAAGTCACAAATGAAGCAATAACATTTCAAAAAATGAAAAAGTTGTTAAAATGATTTGATAATGATTGAATAATGATGTGTTCATGTTTTATTTAATATTTTTTAATTTATTGAAAATGAGTTCACAATGATTCCCCAAATAATTTTTGTGATGCCCATGATACCCCATTAAGGGAGTTTTCAAAAAATAAGATTTATGGATAGGACCTTGAAAACAATAAAATGCATAAGAAAAAAAAATAAATTAATCCATATGAGCCAATGCTTACATGTGTTGATTTCTAATGATAAATAGAATTGAATTGAATTGACCCTAAGGTGGGGGGATGTGAGAAGGCTACATCCTAAAATAAGCATCACAATTTGACATACCCCTAATAAGGTGAAAACTATGGGCTGAGGGAATGATCTATCCCAAAACAAGTTGCGCATTTGAATTTTCCCAAAGATGGCAAAAGCTTCAAAGTTTGGAATTAGAATAAATACATATTGATTGATGAATGACTTACCTTAATAGGGTATATTTGATCATTGATCATTTATAGGAATATTACCTCGGTTACATGTGCCAAAACTCAAAAATGTAAAATAGGATTATTCATAAGTTATTTTATTTGTTAGTATCAAAACATTGAAAAAATTATAAAGCTAACATGTTATGCCTCTTACCTCAATTGGGTAAGGTCAATAAAAGGAATAAACTAACAAGAAGCATAACAAGATGATTATACCTTCTCCAAGTGACTTCTTTTCATGGACGGTCCATAAGCATGTTTGTGCCCAGATATGGAGCTCAATATATTTGAAAATGTGGTTGGAAAATTGCCTCCAACATCTATTCATGCACCATTTGGATTAGAATGTGAATAAAAATACATAAATGGTTAAATCTTTAACATAAATTTTGCATTATATATTTGCAATAGAAATCTTGTAAAAATAATGGCATGGCCTTGAATTTTATAGGTTTCTCAAATCAATCATGGCCCTTGGATCAAGAATGAGATGAGTGGTCACAAATGAGTTCAATTTTGGAGTAAAATGCAATTAATATTTTATAAAATGGGAAAATTACTAAGGCATGACTTTCCAAATTCATATATTCACTTTCATTTATTTCATAGTGGTTGATAACTTCCCTAATGATATCATCATTCTTGACATTTGTTGTGATGTCATGATCTACTTGGGCACTTATCATGAGAGTTGAGGAAACACTTCAAGCATTAAACATAATTTGAACACATCATTCTTCAAGCATTACTTTATTAATTACATATGCCAAAATGTGAAATGGGATTATAAAATAAACTATTAGTTTATTTTTTAATATTAAAACATTAAAAAAATCACAAAACTAACATATTAGGTCTATTACCTCGATTGGACAAGGTCAATCAAAGGAAGAAACTAATAAGATGCATAAAAAGATGATTATACCTTCTTAAAGTGACTTTTCTTCATGGACGGTCCACAAACCATTTTGTGCCCATATATGAAGCTCAAGATCTTTGGAAATGTGATTGGGCAAGTTTCTCCAACATCTCTTCATGCACCACTTGGATTTGAATGTGAATGAAAATGATATAAATGGTTGAAGCTTTAGCATAAAGTTTGCATTATATATTTGCATTAGAAACCTTGTAAAAAGAGTGTCACAACCTTGGCTCTTATAGGTTTCCCAAATCAATTATGGCCTTTAGATCAATAATGAGATTAGTGATCACAAATGAGTTCAATTTTGAAGGGAAATACAATTAATATTTTTGAAATTAGGAGCATTAATAAGGTATGTCTTTCCAAATTCATATATTTACTTGCATTAATTTTTTAGCACTTGAAAATTTTCTTGATGACATCATCATTCCTAATATTTGTCATGATGTCATGATGTTGTCATGATCCACTTGGCCACTTATCATGAGAGTTGAAGAATAAATCCACTTAATGAATTTAGAAAATAATAAATCCCAAAAGCTATGGAATTTCTTATTAGAAGAAGATTAGGCTAATTAAATGAGTTTAATTAACTTAATGAAAAGTGAAGTGACTTTGAAAACCAAATAACAATTCAACATAATTAATCCCAACCCATCTCTCGTATAATCACAATTTGACTCTAGATATTTCCCTAATTAGGGATTCCCCAATGTGTTTCAGAATATGGACACCAATTGCATGGAATAATTTCGATGCTTCAGTGATTCATGTGTTATTTATAGAAGTCATTATAATTGAATTTTCTAAATGAGAGTGGTGAGATTTGAGTGTCTGCATTTTGCCCATGTTTGAGAAGGTGTTGTGAGATACAAGCGAAGCAACAAATTTTAAAATAATGAAAAAGTCATTAAAATTATTTGATAATGCTTCAAGAATGATATGTTCACATTTTTTTTTAATATTGTTCAATTTACTAAAAATGGGTTCATAATGATGCCCCAAACAATGTTTGGGATGCCCATGATGCCCCCTCGAGGGAGTGTTTGAAAAATAAGATTGATGTGCAGGACTTTGAAAATAATAAAATGGATAAAAATAAAAGTAAAATTAACCCATGGATGACATTAAACCATATGAACCAATGCTTACACAAATTGATTTCCATTGATGAATATAATAGAATTGAATTAACCCCAAGATGGGGGGAAATGGGAAGGTTGCATCCCAAAATAAGTGGCACATTTTGACATAACCCAAATAGGGAAAAAGCTATGGGCTTATGGAATGATCTATCCTTGAACAAGTTACACACTTTGATTTTCCTAAATAAGGAAAAAAAATTAGAGCTTGGAATTAAAAGAAAGACTAATTAACGAATGATTTTCCTTTCCAGGGTGAATTTGATTGTTGATCATTGATCGATCTAAATTGTTTACCCTAGTAGGGTGGATTTTTATTTTGACATATTGATGGAGTAATTAATTGATTATCAAAGCATATCTCAAGGACTTAACTTGATACATAGATTAATATGAGATGGATGATGCAAACATGGGTGCAATGGTATAAGGAATTTTCAAAGAATGAAGAAACCATAAAAACTATGCTCACAATAATTATCAAAGGCAATGAAAGAGACGATTATAAAAACACAATAATGATTGGATAATGAGGTGATAATGGTGGTCAAGCTGACCTCAAAAATTAAATGTAATTGATTTCTTCCTACATAGTCTAAAAAGACCTCATGCCAATGCATTTCTCCCAAGATGGCAGAATATGGATGAGTAAAATTATCATGACAAGATTGAAAATAATGATGGACCAATATTTATGACTCTATTGTTGTTTTATGATCCTAAATATTCTCACCCTGATAATTTTATTAATCTTGCAAAATTTAACCTATAATCACATTCCCTAGCCAATTAATTAATATTCTAATTCCTATATAAAATTACCTGCATTCTATAAACCTTACTACACCCTTAAAACCATTTAATCACCCTCATTAACCCACTAAATATTCCTAATTAGCTACTAACCTTTTCATTAACCCACTCGCTAATTTAAAAAGACCTTTTATTTAACTGCACATCTACCACCCTACTAAACTAGCCATTCCTACACCCCTACTCCCTAATGGAGATTCTAGAATTGGAGAATTCTAGAATCTTCTCTAATTTAACCTTGCTCCTCTATAATCCTCTATTTTAGAGGTTTCTAAGGAATTAAAAATTTCTTGGAAATTCCCTAGCCATTGATCTCAATATCTCAAGATTAAATGTGAGCCATTGATTTTCCCTCCCATGGCTTTTATAAACAAGCCATACCTCCATGACCAACTAACTTGAAACTTGAGATCCATAAGCATTAATTATACTTAAATCAATCATTTAATCAATCTCATATCCTTATCAAATCCATTAACAAGCCAAGGAATCCATTGAATCCATTATCAAGCTCAATCAAGTAATCCAATAATCCACTCATTTTATACCCAAATCAGTTTTGAAATCTTGGAGAGGAGATTTAAGCTACAAAATAATCCAAAATACACTCAAACATTTGGTGGCCATGATAGGACTTACTCCATACATTTAACCTATTGTGCTTGTTATAAGTGATTTAGTGACTTACAGGTGTACTTAGATGAGAAACAAAGGTTGGAATCAACAAAATCATCATGTACAAGTGAGTCATGGTAATGCACTAGTATTCATGATATTGCATTTACGGTATTGTGCTAACCATTAATGGTCTCGATTTTGATAGGTTGTTACTTTTGTGTAATATTGCTACTTTGAACTTAGCGGCATTGCTCTGATAATAGCGACATTGCATTTATAATCATGATTTTGTAGGATTTCTAGGTTAACATAGATAGTTGGTTTTTTACTCTTTCTAAGCTTTTGTGGAGTCACATTTACCTACTTTGTGTTGCTATAGAGAGGTTTCATATCTTCTATATGCAAGAAATAGGTCTAGTCAAGAATTTAACTGTTGATTGTTGAATCATGATATCGCTACTCTAAGAATTGCATCATTGACCTGTAAATCAAAATATCACCATTGCAAGTTAAGATATTACTATCCATTTCAAATTACATAAATTTCATTCACTAACCAATATTATCTATTTAATTCTCTATTTTTTAGGAAGATTGGTGATTATATAACCCCTTTTGAATAACTCTCTATTTTGTAGGAAGATTAGTGATTATATAACCCCTTTTGAAAGGTTATTTAACTATTTTAAGTTTTGGATCATTTTGGGCTAACAACATTTTGTTAAGATTTTATATAAAAACTTATTATGTGTTGTCGATAGGGAAACCATAAATAAGGAGTCATCTTCAATTAGAATATCACCCCCTTAACCATTTTTCTATCTACTGTAATATGGTTATTTGTGTAGTGGTAGTTTTGATTAGTAATCTGTGATATTGCTTTGTTAATAGCGATATTGTGATTTAGTAAATTTTTGGGGTTATTTGATTACTATTTAACATTTTTAGGTGAAAAGATAAATTAAGGAAAAAACTAATATATATACCTCTTTGTTCTATAGATTTGTGTGTGGATTTGTTTATTTTGCTAAATAATCTCATCTAGGTACCCTTTTGCTAAATTTTTTGATACATAATCAAAAAATTTAAACTACTCTAGTTATCTATAGGAATTTATATCTCTTAAAACATCTGGGATAATATATCTAGGCATCTGCATTAATCAAAAAATTTAAAGTTTTATACTCTATTTTAATATCATTAAATTCATGGTAGCAATATCACTCTGACAATCATGATTTTGCTTTAATTTTCATGTTTTTATAGGAACCTTTTCATTGACTATCATGATTAGTTGTCTGCTACAATATCACCATTTGCAATCAATAATTTTACTTGATAGTTATGATATCATAGTCTCTAATTGCGATTTTGCTTTGAACTGACTATGTAATCATGGTTTTGTAGGGGAGTAGTGATTGTGTCTTGAATCAGACTACTAACCATTTTCATGTAGGACCTCATAAAATAAAATCATCCATTTTATTTTCCTAACCCTTGTGTTTGTAGGAGGGGTGTGTAAACCTTGTAATTTATTCTTGTTTCTTGTATATATCATGTGATTTTGTGACTTGATTATTCTTTTTTGTGTTTATTCACATAGGTAATTAATCAGGAAAATTAATTATGCTTGCTTGTTTGTTAACCCATTGATTTTAGGATAGCATGTGACATGGAATTCATCCCCATGCACAAGCTTAGTCACTAAAGCTTGGTGTCATAGATTTCATCACTATACATTTGACTAAACTCCATGTTTTCATAGAGTATAAATATTAGGGACAGTTGTTGCTAGGCCAAGCAGTTGACCCCATACAAGTCATCTATGAAGGGGAAGAGTTAATTCTATGAACCCAACATTAGACAACACCCTATATGGATTTAGGTCCCATCATACCAGGCATATATCAGGGATTCCCTTAGAAACCTTTGTGTAAACCTAGATTAGGATCCATCGACTATAATAGGCATTTCACTATCAAAGTCAAGATCAACTCCTAAGAAGTTGTTAAGTGTAGACGGGATTGAGAGGGTTTGGTTAATTTTGTAACGAGTCACTGGCTTATAGCCTTACCCATGAAGTCATTATATGGTGTGAACATTAGGTTACACACCCAATCAATTGACTAAATTATGATTTTATGGTTGAGTGTGTCATGATTAAAACTCGTATTATTTGTGAACCGAGTCAGCCAATCCCATTTTTGTTCTAAAACACCTAGACACCCATAGGAAACTTCCATTCTAAAACCACACC
Source organism: Torreya grandis (assembly GCA_037957365.1). NCBI lineage: Eukaryota > Viridiplantae > Streptophyta > Pinopsida > Cupressales > Taxaceae > Torreya > Torreya grandis. The sequence goes on from JARHVA010001127.1 coordinate 2,091,800, forward strand.
AAACTCTATTACATATCTCTCATTCACACCTTTAGATACAAAATTAGTCTTTAAATTGAATCTTAATGGTCACCCATCCCTCCAATCTTCATTATCATCCTTTGACTAGATATTATCAACATACATAACCTTGACAAGTTTTTAGTCTAGCACCCATCACTTCCTTATCATTGCCTCTTTATACCTATCACCCATACAAATCATCATTTTACTAGTTTGAAAGGTAATTTATCATGCAAATATCCTTAGTCTCCTTGCTAGATTGAACCCTTGTAAGGTTTTAGCTCTTGAGAATCCTTGGTCACTTTAGTCTTCACATCCCTCTAAATTTAAAATCACCACATTTTCAAATCAGCTTATTTGACCACTATTAGCTTTGATTTCTAGATGAAATTAGTATTTAAATCCACATCCTCTTCCATCACCCTACATTAAAAACACACCTAATCACTTTCCTTATATCACCCTCATCATCTGTCCTGTTAATGTGAACCCATGCACAAATTCTTAGAATGGGACAAGGATCCAACTAAGAGAATGACTTTTTTGGAAACTTAGATGACCAAAACTAATATTGTGATGATACTCATAGTGATATGCACACTCCCAAAAGAGAATATGACCGATTCACAAATGACTTTTTCTATAGTGATGAAGTTAGAGCATAATTTGACAAGTATATATATGAAAATTGTGACCAAGTTTTGGGTAAAGTCAATGGAATGGTGGGAACACTACCCCTTAATTTTGATTGAAACCTTTTTCAACACTAATTCTACCCATCCACTTGGCCTAATACTCCCTGTTAGCATAACCATACTAATCAAGCACATGAAGAAGAGGACCTTGTGGACCACGAACAATAAATTGAAGACCAAGAAAAATAAATTCCTCTCCAAAATAAATGTATCAAGAATAATAGGATATAAACCACCCTAGATTATTTATTGGATCAACTCACACACCAAATTAATTCCTTAGCCTTCCCAATTTTGCACACAAAATCAATGACTATCATCCCCAAGACAAAATGTCCATAACTTTAATAGACCACACACAAGTCTTGCCCAAACTTCTAATCCCCTTGGGGTTTCATCATTTGTACAAGAATGGAAAATGATGAAATAAACTCTCCAAAAAACTGACCCTCACATGCAAGTGATGAAATATAAATATGAGGATTTTTTCTCTTCTCTCTTAGATATGAACATTCTACAAATTCCTTTCCTACCTCACTTTGAGGTACCAAAATTTGAAAAATATAGAGGGAAAGGTGATCCCCATGATCATGTTCAAGAATTTTATTTTTCATGATATGAGGTTACATATAATGACACCTATCCTTTAAGACTTTTCCCAAAGACCCTCACAGGACTAGCATTAGAATGGTTCATGCATTTGCCAAAGGGCTCCATATCTAGTTTTAGAGAATTGACTGAATAATTTGTGAGACATTTATTGTCCAACATAGAACATGATGTTTCCATCATATACCTCTATAATATTAAGCAAATGAATGGGGAAAGTTTAGCCTCCTTGTTACAATGTTGAAGAAGCTTATAAATCAACTTTTGATGTACAATTCTGGAAAAGGAATTGGCCAAAATATTCATCAATGTGCCAAATCCTTTGATGAGATTATATAAAAGGGGATAAAAATTGAGAAAACACTCATTGAAAAGGGAAAAATCAATTTATACACCTAAAATAAACAAAATCAACATCAAGATAATTTCTTTTCATATAAATCAAAAATCTTAAATAAAAATAAAAATGTTGTGGGAGATGGAGTAACAAACTCAAAATAGCATGTTCAAGTAGTGTAAAAGAGGACTCCCATGGATCATCAAAATGTCTCCTCCATCATAGTTCCATGAGGTAAACTAAAACATTAAATAGTAAAAATACCTCTTACCATCCTTAGAGTGCCTATAGAAGTGGTCCTTCATAAATTGATCATTGCTAACATGATTACTCTCCCTAAGATTTGACCTTTGGATGATAGTAAACCTCGACCTGATTGGTATCATGAGGATGAATTCTACCAATATTATAGAGTTAAAGGTCATGATATATAAAAATTTCTGTAATTAAAACACTATATTCAAGATCTCACTGAAAAATGAGATATTGAAATAAAAGGGGAGATTACTCCTAACCAGTCAAAAAATCAGCAACTTGGTACTTATCAGGATCCTTTACCCAAGCATGGTTAGAGACAAGGGAAATCACCTAGAGACCAGGGTTAGGCATTCACTTCCAATCATACATAAGCCTTATGGTATAATCAAACAACTTAAGAAGATCCCTGCTCAAATCTTGTTTATGGATCTTCTCAAAACATCATTTGTGCATCAAGAGATCCTCAATCAAGTCTTTAATGATTTAAAAGTTCCATGATATATTAACACAAGTTAATTCCAAGCATTAGTGGGTCATTTTTTCCCTTCATAGTAAATAGCATTCAGTGCCCAGGATATGCCTCCCATTAGCTTGCACCATAATTACCCATTGTTTATATAAATCTCCATCTCCGATCACTGCATTCCTCAGGTACTCATAGATGAAGGGTCTATATTGAATTTGTTTAATCTATATTTCCTAAATAAATTTTATTATTTTGAATCATATTTGGCGGCTACTCTAATCATGATTAAAGCATATGATGATAATGAAAGTCCATTTATAGGCACCATTTATCTTCTCATTAATGTGGGACCCATTTTACAATAGACCCTAATTCACATTATGGATGTTGATTTGCCATATAATCTCATTATAGGTCATCCATGGATCCAAAAAATGCAATCAGCCCCATCCACTTTCCACCAATTTTTAAGATTACCTCACTTTGGCATGGAAGTCACAAGTCCTAGGGAAATTGAACATTTTTATAGCTGTGAAATGGGTCAATCTCAACCTCCATGCTATTGTCCTAACACCCATAGTTATACTCTAACTCCCATAGCTACTAAATATGTCCACCCTGATGATCTAGTGTTTGCTTCTAATTCATTACTAGATGTCACTTGCCTTAAAATCACATCCATAGGTTGTGGGGAATATGAATATAAAACATTTTATGTAGGATATTTACCTCTTTCCCCATGTAATTATGGGTCCCCATCTATGAGGAAGGACAATCCTATCATCTATCAATTTTGACCCATGGGATTTTCTATTATGGAACTATTATTAGAAGAATACATTGATTATCTTGATGAGTCATGGATTATTATAGAAAATGAGGCCCTTACATTTCATAGATATAAACACCCCCAAATTCATAAAAAATTACAAAATATGCATTATCAAGGAAGAGGACTAGGGAGACATGAGCAAGGTAGGCTTGAGCCTCTAGTGGTTCAAGAAAATCTACAATATCTTGGTCTAGGGTACAAACTTCTTGACACTAACTTAAACAATATCATTATGGATACCACTTCGGTCCCTGATGAGTCTTTTTCTAATGAAGAAGTTGAGATGGGATCTGTTTATGTGTTTTATGAAGAGCTTCCTACCATTAACCTTTTCTATGATACCATTATTACCACCATCGATACATCCCTCCATTACTCTTCACTAATATACTGGGATCAATAACATGAGACATCCTTTGATGAATTCCAAAATAATGAGGCCACCCTTGAATATCTAGGATCACAAGATTTTATGCCTTCTAATGATCATAAGAAGGGTTTTTTTATTAATCTCAATCAATAAATCTGTTTTGGGGAACAAAAAACATCCCTTAATCATATTTAAGAAGAGTAATATGAAGAAGAGGAGCCCCCTCAAAATCTAGAAGATTTTTTACCTATGTCAGATAAATTAGAATTTTATACAAAATAGACACAGATTTTCTACCTATGTCAGATAAATTAGAATTTTATACAAAATAGACACAGAGCTCTCAAAAGATTTTGTTTCATATATCCAAGATTTGCCATTACCTCCAACCTATCTTCAAGATTAGTTACCCTATCTCATTGAGGAGGTGATTGAAGTCAACATTGGAATTAAATAACATCCTAAAATACTTAAACTGGGGGCAACTCTTATACTTGAGGAATGCCAAATCATTATTGATCTACTCAAGGATTTTATAGATATCTTTGCATGGTGTTATTCAGACATGCCAGGACTTGATCCCTCCTTGGTTGTGCATTATTTAGTTTCTCATCCTAATGCTAAACTAATCAAGCAAACATTACGTAAAATGTACCCTAAAGTGGCTTTACTAGTCAAGGAGGAATTATAGATATTATTGAAAGCAAGATGCATCCAACCTATTGATTATTCTGATTGGATATCCAATATTGTTCTTATGGCCAAGCCACAAGGTGGGATTCAGATTTATACTAACTTTCAAGACATTAATAAGGCATGTCTTAAAGACAACTTCCCCCTACCAAATATAGATATGAACATGGATTCTACTATAAGGTAGGAAATATCATCCCTCATGGATAGATTTTTGGGCTATAACCAAATCAAAATCGTGCTCGAGGATCAACATAAGACTACCTTTATTACTCTATGGGGAACCTTTTATTATTAAGTAATGCCCTTTAGTCTCAAGAATGTAGGCACTACATATCAAAGGGCAATGATTATTATCTTCTATGATATGATACATGATATTTTTGAGGATTATGTTGATTATATTTTTGGGGAAGTCAAGGATCAGATATGAGCATCATGTGGTTCTAAGAAGGATCTTTGAGTGGTTGTGTGAATATAAAGTCAAATTGAATTTAAATAAATGTGTGTTTGGCATTACCTCAAGTAAACCATTGGGATTTATAGTGTATAGGAGAGGCATAGAAGTAGATCCAACAAAATTTAAATCCGTTATGGGAATGCCTCCTCCTCATAATCTGAAGCAACTCAATCTTCTTTGGGGCAAGTTACAGGCCATTCAGTGGTTCATTTCTTAACTAGCAGATAAATTCTAGCCCTTCACCAATATTTTGTAGAAGGGGATCTAATTTAATTAGGACTCTAAATGTTAGCATGACTTTGATAATCTCAAACAACATCTGGAAAGTCTTCCTGTGTTATCACCACCAAGCATAAGGTCTTTATTCCTATATATATCTGCAACACCTTGTGTAATAGGTGCCCTTATTGCACAACATAACGAAGGAAAGGAGTGGGCTATTTATTATCTCAGTTGTACTTTTAAATCATATGAGTTTAATTATACTCTCATTGAAAAATCATGTTTATCCATTGTCTTTGCTTCACAAAAGCTTTGTCACTATATACTCAACAACCAAGTTTAGCATATAGTTAAAGTTGATCCTCTTAAATATATCCTATCAATATCAGCTCTCACAGGTAGAATGGCCAAATGGATAATGTTACACAATGAATTTGGCATAGAATGTGTACACCAAAAGGCCATCAAAGGATAGGCAATTATAGATCAACTCATAGAGGCACCTCTTGTAGATGTTAATTCTATTGTCATAGGCTTCCCAGATGAATCCCTAATGAATACCACATAATCTAATGGATGGAAACTATATTTAAATGGTTCTTTCACCACACATGGATCAGAAGTCGATATCTTTTTGGTAACTTCACAAGGAAAAATTATCCCTAAAGCTTTATGTCTTGCTTTTTCATGCACCAATAACATTTTTTAGTATGAGGCTTTAATTTTTGGCCTCCAACTAGCCATCCAATGGAACATTCATCACCTCTAATTATTCATTGATTCATAGCTAATAATCAAGCAAGTAAATGAAGAGTTCCAAATAAAAGACAAAAAAATTCCCCCTATAAGCAGTTAGTGGATCAGTTAAAGAAAAAATTTCAATTCATTACATTTGAGCAAGTACCATGTGGAAGTAATAATGAAATTGACTCCATTGCTACTATTAGGTCTTTAATAAACCTTCCTAAAGACATCCTTGAAGGTAATTTTCTAATTTAACATTTGATCTTACCAACCCACCAATCTATGGCTCATCTCCAAATTTGTGTTATACCTAATCCCAGTCTCCCCCGATATCATAATATATATAGCTATCTCCATGAAAATATACTTCTATCAAACTTAAATCACCATCACTATAAGGCCTTCATCCACCGCACATCTCATTACACTATCCTAGGTAGCATGCTCTATCAGAGAGGCTATGATGGGACCTTGTTGTAAATGTCTGACCTCAGAAGAGGCTATTCTTGAGATCAAGGAGTTTCATGATGTTATTTGTGGTAGCCATGTCAATGGAATGGCCCTAGCTAAGAAATTGGTCAGGACTAGATACTATTGGCCTATCATGGAACATGATGCCTACCAATATGTGTAGAAGTGTATATCCTACCAAAAAACATGGTAATATTATCCATTCCCCCACACAAGAGTTGTAACCTATTATGAGTCTTTCTCCATTTTATATATGGGGAATAGATTTAATTGGAAAGATAAATCCCACATCATTTGATGGACACAAGTTTATTATCATAGCTATGGAGTATTTTACCAAATAGGTTGAAGCGATGTCACTTACACCATAGGTCTCCATATTTAAAAATTTATCTTTAATCAAATTATTTGCCATTTTGACATTCTAGCAAGCATCCTATCAGATAATAACAAATATTTTAAAAATCAAGAAGTTGAGGCCTTGTGCAAGTGTACCACATCAAACATCACTTTTCCACACCCTATTACCCCCAAGGGAATGGATACACTGAAGATAATACTAAGATTCTTATCAATATTCTCAATAAAATAGTCAATGATGTAGGAAAAAACTGACACTTACAATTATATCCTACACTTTGGTTTTATAGAACTAGTGTTTGAATACCCACTGGAGCTACTCCATATTCTTTGGTTTATAAAATAGAATCCATCTTGCCTATAAAATTAGAAATCCCCTCTTTATTAATCTCATTTTGGGGCATCATTACTGATCAAAATTTCAAACAAGAATGACTACAAGAGCTATAACTTCTAGATGAAAAGCATCAGATGGCCTTAAATCACCTTCAAGCATATTAGAATAGGTTAAAAGGTTAATATCATATAAATATATAGTCCTAAGAATTTGAGGTTGGTGATTTAGTCCTTAAGAAAAATCAAAAGAATACCAATGTAGATAGGGATAAAAAGGGAAAATTTGAAGCCAACGATTTTGGGCCCTATATAATTATTACTAAATTTGGATTAGGAGCCTATAGGTTAGCTACACTGTATGGTGAAGATCTCGATGAGCCAATGAATATCATGCATTTAAAGTGATTTTATACTTGACATGCTCTAGTTACCTTCATCTATGAGTCCCCCAATATGGGGGCATATCCATTTCCATTCCCCTTCATTCTACCATTCCAAACCTAACCTTGTTCTTCAAAGTGGGAATCTATTATAGGATTATGTAGAATCAAGAGACGTATATGTTAAATAGGGGTAAATCATTGCTTTTTGTGTGGAGGAAACATTTTTTTAGGAGTATTTTGGAGTCTCTGTATCCATTTTTAATATACCCTCCATCCCATCACACCTTTATATATACCCCCATCACATCCTCTTTGATGATTATGTCTCCTAATGGCCTTGGCCTCTATCCATTCAAATATATCTATCATTATCCCTAAGCCATGGTCCATAAGCTCCCACTAATTTCATCATTCTATAAGGGTCACAACATAAGTCTTGCTTCAAGATCCAACATACACTATGCAACTGAATCTTGATCGATTATCCTAGGCCCTATAAACAGTTGTTTTTGGTTCGATTGGATCCTTGTCTCCAACAACTCTTGGGCATAATATACCCCATTTACATATCTATTATCATCATTAGGTCCATTTTACATCATCATTTCATTAAAAATATTTAATAGCATCACATTATATGTCCATTTTGTTTATCTTTATCTTTAGTCTATGTTTGTTTTGTTTTATCTTTGGCATATGTGTGTGTCTGAATGTATGTTGTTGCTTGTTAGATTATTAAATCTTGTATATATTAGTTATATTGTCTTTTTTTCTTCATTTTTCTTGGTGTATTTTTTCATTTTATCTAATGAGAATGAGGATGGTCTAAGTGAATTCCCAAGCTCATCTTGGGCAAGTCACTAAAAATAGAGTTCCCCATGCATCATGTTTTAATGTGCCTTTGACCTCTATCATGCCACTAGCATACATTATTCACTAATGTAATATTAAAATGGATTGCCTAAATCACTAATGGCTTCAAAAATTTCCACCCATCCCATTTCCCCCAATTCTATCACTATTTAGTCTAACCATTATTTTCTAACCTAATCATCCTAACATCCCATCCCTACCCACCCCCATGGTGCATGAGGATTATTACACAACCATAATTTGTGACACATGAAATTTAATCTGGATTATCTTTCATTATCACATGGATTAACATTTTTCATAAACCATACTTATTTCATTTTTCCCATTTCAAATAAACACATCTCATTAACATTACATAACACCACATACATATAAATAATAATCAACATCATAGGATCCCTTTAATCCATAAAAACATCCATCTAACATTAAACTACATAACATCATCACACAAATAATCATCTATCTACCATATCATCATCATCTATACAATGCATACATATCTAACATCCATACCTAGCTAATCATTCACATCACATCATAAACATGTCATACAATCATATAACACAAATACAATCATCCATAGTCATCACATATATCTCATCATCACAACATCAATAGAAACATAATCATGTATAATCACAACATCATGAAGCACAACACATCACATCAAAATCTCATCATATATAACAGTCCCAAATGTCTACATGGAGTTTGAATCAAAAAAATATAGATATAATATATGGTCTTTATGGGCATAAATGTGCTACAATATATAAAAATCCAATGCAACATCTCACAAAGTCTTGACTAAGCTCTTGGTGGTCCTCTAGGCCACTGATGTACTGACTGTGATGAGTTGGCTATGAATTTAGGGGCATGCTACCTAGGTGGCACTTTTACCTCATCTAGGTCTCTATAGTACTAGGCCTTGCATGTCAACCTCATAATGTTTGGCATTACATCACCCATCCCACCTGCTAACATGGCCTCATCTACCTCCTCCTTGGCCTTCTCATCCACTTGAAACTCCCCTATCAAATCTCTAATCTAAGTCTACATCTGATGGATCTAAGCTTATAAATTAGTAATATGTGTATCCTAACTCTAGATCTATCTCTTTAACATAACTATTTAAGCTTGTAATGAGGTAACCTATCCCTATAATTTTATGATCTTCCCCTGTGGTTGGCCTAACTACCTATCCCTCTATGCCATATGCCCTTGTACATAGGCTTAAATTTGATCTCTCTCTATCATGATACCTATTATATTAGAGATACATGCATGTACCTCCATCTTGATATGCCCTAATAAGGATATCTCATCCTCTATCAAAGGAGGTTGGGATGGTCCTACCCCATCACCACTCCCACTAGCTCTAACATATGTCTCACTAACCCTAACCTATGTGTTACTCCCACTAGCCTAAGTCCCACTCCCTCTAGCTTGAGCCATAGTAGCTTCCTAATCCCCATCTAGCCCTCCCTAATCCCTTCCATCTACATCCATTGCATTTAGACCTCTTTGTCCATCTTTTGCATCCTGAACTAGGACCTATCCTCTCCTCTACCTTCAGAGTCTCTCATGTGCCTAAAAATATCTCTTAACCACCCCCTATGCACCCCAGCTCAGTGTCTAAGCAATCTCGCTAGTATCCTCTAAGCCCACCATACATTATAAGTAGCTTTCACACTTGGGTCTTACATGGGTGTCTAAAAATCCCATGGAATAGGAGAAAGGATATTGTAATCTACACATGGTATAGCTCTATCCATTAATCTCCCCATTGTGGCCTCTCTCACTCACTACATGAAAATATATGCTCTTCACTAGGAACATCTTAGGGTATCCCAAACTATCTCTAAACTTTATTTGGTCAATAATGCTCTATGACAAAATCCCTCCAACTGGTAAGATAACACTCCATCTGCATGTACTATGTCACCTATGCCTCATCCTCTTATCCAAACTATAGTCCCTTATAAGGCATCCAAATAATGTGCTCAAGATGAAATCCATCCAAGGCCTATCTGTAAAACCTCATCTCCCTTGCATGGCCTCTCTAAACACCTAATAAAATGTACCAACTAAACACGATAGGCTCATGAGGCTATCTCATTGCCCAAGTACCTAATGGCCATTGGATCATTATGTGCCTCATATCCAAATCTATATCAAAAGTGAAGTACCTAGGATTGTAGCACCTTTGTAGGCCCCCAAGTGCAACTCCCAATACAAATGAGCCAACACCACTATCCCCCAAGTAAATACCCTAAAATCTTGTACCATGTCTAAAATTACATCCATGAGCCCTAAGTGGAACCACTATCTACTTTTGTCTAGCAATAGTATGCTAGTAATAAGAGACATCACCACTAGTGTCAATCTATTAATGGTCCCCTCTCATAGACATCTATCAATATCTACCCATGCATCCCACACACCAATCCATAACCTCCCTGCTAATCTTTTTATTATCATGCTTAGTGTGTGAGATCACCAATAAATCATGTGCCCTATCATTGATAACCATAAGATCTGATATATGTCCTCTAAGGTCACCATCATCTCTCCTATCACAAAATGGAAGGTACTCATATCTGAGTTCCAACACTTTACCAAAATAGTAATCAGTGCATGGTCAATCCTAACCATTAGTATGGTCACTATGTAATACAATCCTACCAACTCCAATAACCCATACTCCATTGGGGTCAATAGTTGCATCTCATGTAGTACCAGGGTTTGTCATAGTTGAGATGCCATCATGCCCAAGTCCTTTTGTACCAATCACATAGCCTATCACTATACCTATTAAATCATGCATACCTTTTTATCCTATCCTTCCTGATCACTTAACTAACTTAACCACTTTTTGATTGTTCCACAAACTCCCAATCTTATTTATCCTCACCCTACACCTCATGCCCTAAAACTTGTAACCCATTCTCATCACCTAATCTACACCTACATCTTAGCATCCCCTAACTACTCTTAACTAACTATCCCCATAATTAATCCATTCTCTCATCATAGTGACATCTAAAACCTAACCCACATCCATCTTCCATCTCTTATCAATCATTTAACCCACTTACTACCCCTACCTTAAGTACCTATGCTAACCCAGCTAACCTCCAATCAACTTGATCTCTTATCCTAACTCACCCTCATCTTAAATAATCCTAACACATCACTAATCCTAATTAACCATGTCCCCATTCTAACCCCCTCCCAAATTCCCTAAGCCCATAATTTACTTATCTTTCCATCTATCTCACATCCTCCCATTATCTTCTTCCATATACTCTCTAATTACCCTTCCTTATCCTCTAAGCCCCTTAACCTTTTCATTTACCCACCATGATATCACTACTCATGATTCATGATATTGGTAATATCATCACTCACCTCTCATGGCTTTGCATAATCATGATTGTAACCTCATAGTTATGTAAAACTATGGTTTACTTTTGATGGTATCATAATATCATGATCCATAACTTGTAGTATTGCAATACCACAATTCCTTAGTTTTGATATTACAATACCACAAATCACAATGGCATTATCACTACTCATAGATTCAATAATGCTATTGAGAGCATTGCCCTCAGTCATGATATTACACCCATGATGTTTCTACCCTAAAAACTCATAAATAAATGCAAAAACTAACAAAATTCATAGGCTAGGGGCTATTTGCATACCGATGGTCCAACATCATTAGGCCTCTGGAACTCTCAAACCCTCTCACCGTGGTGTAAAGCTCATGGGACACAATCCATGTTTTTATCTCTAGAGCACTATTTCACCAAGGTAAAAGTTAAAATAAACCTTTTTCACCCCTTTTATCCTATTTGATCCCCTTTTTACCCCCTCATCACCCCTTTGACCCCTAATACACCCATTATCTCATCCTATCAGCCCCTTTTCACTCCCAAATTATGTATATCTCACATATTATCCCATTTAATCACTAACTATCATCCCTAATTCATCTAAGGCATGGCCTTCCATCCCCCCATCATTTAGCCTAATCTTGAGTCAAAACTACATCAGCCTAAGGTCTTCTAAGACTATATAAGTAGCACATGGCTCCACATTTGTACCTAGGGATAGCTCAACCATTATTTACCCCAATCCCACTCCTATACCAGATTAATCACTAGATAATATTACATCACTTTCAGCTATAAATCTCAAATAAAGTGGCTTATTATCACTAATCAACTCATTTAATCTCTATTATAGGATTTCAAGCCCTCCCTAGTATGTGTCCTTATTATGAGAATTATCACCAGCTTATAGCCTATCTCTGTTATTTACTTCTTGGATAATATCTCCATTTAGGGGCTTTAGTCTTATCAATTAGTCTCCTTTCTAGACATTAATCATTTGTCTAGCACCCATCTCTCGAGCCTAAGCCACTTTACCCCCTCATCTCTATATTTGGATCATCTCAATTGTATCTACATCAATCTTAGTGGCATACCAACCCTATCTCATCATCCTGGTCTTATCCCACCCCTCAGAATTTTGTTTGAGTGACCATCTGGGTTGGTTTTCCTCACATGCTCCCTCGAGGGGGTATCATTCCTACTAAAATTATTCCCATTCATGACCATAGTTTTTATTTGAAAGACCATTACTCCTTATACCTTTTCCACTAATAATGCCCTTTCAAATAAGGGCAAAATATATGCACCTAAATCTACTCAATCTAATAATTCTATTAATCCTACTAATTTAGACTATAATCACATTCCCTAGCCAATTAATTAATATTCTAATTTATATATATAATTCCATACATCCCATAGACCTTACTACACCCTTACAACTAATTAATCACCCTCATTAAATCACTGAGCTTACTTAGCTACTAACCTATTCGTTAGCCCATGTGCCAATTTAAAAATAACTTGTATTTGCCTACCCATATACCACCCTACTAAACTAGCCATTCATACACCCCTACTCCCTAATGGAGACTCTATAATTGGATAATTCTAGAATGTCCTCTAATTTAACCCTTCTCCTCTATAATCCTCTATTCTAGAGGTTTTCAAGAAATTAAAAATTCCTTGGAAATTCCCTAACCATTGATCTTAATAGCTCAAAAATTAAATGTGAGACATTGATTTTCCCTACCATGTATTATATACATAAGCCATACCTTGATGACCAACTAACTTGAAACATGAGAGCCATAAGTAGCCATTATAATTTCAACTATAATTCACGCAATCCCATAGCCTTTTCAAAACCATTAACAAGCCAAGGAAGCTATTGAATCCATTATCAAACTCGATCAAGCAATCCAACAATCCACTCATTTTACATCCAAATCAATTTGGCAATCTTGAAGAGGAGCTATAAGATACAAAAGTATGGTAAGTGATTCTATTGTAAGTATATGATTGTCTCTTTATCCTCTCCCTTGAATTTGTTTGCATTTTGGGTTTTTATTGCTAACAATAGTAATATAGGAAAGAATCCAAAATACACTCAAATAGTTACATGCTTATTCAAATATGCATGTCCTTAATCAATATATAAATAGCTATTTTTACTTCAATTGTTGTCTTGTGATGTGTTTTTATAAAAATTAAATGCCATCTTGACCATGCATTAGATAGATAAATTATGCTTGAAGAGATTATTTTGGTGTAACATTGTTATATAAGACTTGAACACCTAATTTTTAATGTACCACATGAAAATATGCATCATGATATAAAACACCATGATGAATTGGCCATAATGTGCATACAGACTAACTCTCGATCCAATAGATAAATGGAAACAACACACCAATGATGAAAATCATGATGATAATGTTGATGTATGTCAATGTATAGACTCAAGTACAAGTGCATGAAAAGGAGCACCATGATGATGAACTCATTAGTAAAATGCAATGAGCCAAGGCAACAATAATAAAATAAAATAAATAATTAAATGAATAAGAAGATAAACACATAAACATGAAAATAAAAATCAACAAAAAACATCTCATCATTAACCAAGTCAAGATTCATGTGTGAAGGCTCAAAGATAATTATATAGAATGGTGCCCCCAAACAAGGATACATGCAAGGGAAGGATGTAACCTAAGATGGCTTAAATTATTGGAACCCATAATGAGTCTACCCTAGTAGGTTACATTTGGGAAGGACACATCTCAATGGTTGCTAACATGAGTGGCTCAATGAGCAATAAAGGATAATGACTAGATTTAGGACAAGACAAATGTTTTTGAATTTTTTAGCTTTATATCTCTCATAGAAATTTTAATCCTTTTTCTAATGTTTTGATTTTATGGATTTATATATCTCATGGATATTGTAAGCATCATTTCAATTTTTAAGTCTTTTTGGTATTTTCAATATTTTTAGGTTTTTAGAATCTCAACTCAATGGATGATTAAGATATGTAAAATTGACTTGAAAAATGATGACAGTGTGGCTTAAAATGATCACAAAATAATGAGAGCATGGAATAAGGGTAACCTATAAAATGACATGAGTGTGGATTAATATGCTAGAAAAATAGTGAGGGCATAGCTTAAGATGCTCATAAAATGGTGAGAGTGTGGAATAAGGGTGACTGATTCGACCTAAAAAACTGAGCATTGCCTACATAGTCCGAATGAACCTCAAACCATTGTAGTTCCTCATACAATGAAAGGTAAAAATGGATGACAATGAGGGAAGTGGTTAAGAATATCTAAGGATCATGTCACATAGGAATCAAATGTGTCCAGTCATCAAAGTGTCATGCAGGCAATAGGTCAAAAGGTTTCCTAAAATAGATCTCAATATACCTCCACTTTCATGACAAGTTTAATATGAGAAGACTAATGATCATAATAAGATGGCTTGGACTAAATAGGAGTGACTGGCCAAAATGGTGATAAAGGTAATGGATTTTAATGGCCAAGATGGCTTGAACAAAATGGCCTATAATGTATATAGTGTTGCTCTCAAGTGTTAAGGTACTTGCAGACAAAAAATCATTTATACATGATGGCAAAAACCTAGTTTTCATCATGGTACTTACCCAAGGTGCCACAAGCATGGTTTTCATTATTGGATGAATTATCTCTCTCTCTCTCTCTCTCTCTCTCTCTCTCTCTCTCTCTCTCTCTCTCTCTCTCTCTCTCTCTCTCTCTCTCTCTCTCTTTTATTTTTTTATATTTTTAATTGTTTTTTTAGCATCTTAACTCAATGGAGGATTATGAGATGCACAATGTTGACCCTTTTTTGTCTAACCAATACCTACTCTGAATAGTTACTTTATCAAGAATCTACTGCTGATTTGGATTACACTGGTGTTGTTGTGATCTTCGTTGATCATTGATTATGCTTCCTCCAAACCTCTAAACAAGGTGTATTTATAGCCTCTTTCAAAAAGAGTGCTACTAGGAAGTGTATGTATGGGATAAATGGCTCGATTTGGTGATGTAATATAGAATTTGAGTGAATGATATGATCACAATGTAATGCAAAATGATTGAAGGACAAATTCATATTGGGATTTTCAGTTACATACATTATTGCTTATTTCAAATTTGAATAGATTTTGGCTATGGAAAGGCTGATATTGACTTTAATAATGTCTTCATCAAGCAATGAGAAACTAATTGGCTCAAGTATTATTGCCTCAAAGAGGTTGTCACCAACAAATTCTTCTTAATCATTCTAATTTGTATTGTTCAATAGTGCCTTGAATAAGATTTCACTAAGGGATGTTGATAATTCATTTTTATTGTCCCTTAGCACCTTAAGAAAGGTTTCACTAAAGGATGTTTATTTTTTATCATCTAACACCTCAAAAGAGGTTTCACTAGAAGATGATGAGTTTAGACTTTGATTGTCCCTTAGCACCTCAAACAAAGTTTCACTAGGAGATTATCATTCTACTGAAATGTTGTTTTGGTTCCCCAAAAAGTCTTCCACTAATATGTCACAATGGAAAAAGTTTAATAATGTGTGATTATGTTGGTCCCAATTGACATTCATGGTAGGTGGTATGGTAATATAATGGATAAATTGGTTAATGGTGAAGGGTTGTGTATTGGTAATGGAAGTATATAAGGCAACACATACCTTATAGAGGCTACTAGGAGAACGTATGTCAATGCTGAAGTAAACATCCTTAATAATCATAAAAGGATCATAAATGATTTTAATCTAATATACAAGGAGTGTGTATATGATATTGTAATATCTAATAATGTATGTTTATTTTAAATTTGATGCAAACTCAAGTGGATTTGGTAGAAGTATATAACCAATGTCATAATACCCACTAATATATTTTGATTCTGAAGTTGATTTTGACTTAAGGGTATTTGAATTCGATGTTGAGACTGATGTTGATGATCTGGGTTATGATGCTAAATATGATATTGGTCCTAGAATGGAACCTAATTATGATGTTTCTCTAAGATAGAACGTGACTCTGATTTGGATGTTGATGTTGATAACAATGTTGGCCCCAAAGGGTAACTTGTTTTTTATGTAAATTTGTCGACAAAAATAGCATGTTGAATTTCATTATCCACAAGTAACTTATTCATATTTCTCTTGGAAATGAAGGCTTTAGGATGAAGGAATTTTATAAAATGGGGAATGTTTGGCAATGGACAAATAATGGGATATTGCTCAATAATAATGGGATCTTCAAATATAGGCTCATCAAAGATGGGTCCTTTTGTAAATAGAGATCCTTAATCAAATAAAGGTGAACTAAAAATGGTTTGGGTTTGGTTAAGGATGGGTGATTCATCAAAAATATCAATATTGGTTGTTTATATTGACCTTAATTTGGAAGTGGACGTAATTGATTGTGTTTGGGAAGGGGGTCGTGACATATTCCAATCAATTATTTATCAAACTTGGACATACTTGGATCTTCAATAGATATCAGACCTTGGAGGAGAAATGACTGGATTTGTTGTGGCTATAAGACAGGATTAGATATTGGACAAGTACTTAGGGAATTGTCAAATAAAGTAGCAACTAGAGAGGTCTTTAAGGTAACCATGAGCTAATTAGTGAACAGGTGACCATATTATTGTACTTGAGAAGAAATTACATGGTTATGTTAGGGTGGGTATACAATTTTTCTCTTCAACATAGGTCTTTCCTCTTTTTAAACAAAGGTATACAATTAGTCCATAGGAAAATTAGATGAGATATTGGCTCCCTCTTCTATGAGCTATAAAATGATGGCATTCTTGTATTGTTCGAATAGGGCTTTATCAAAATTGGTCTCGAATGCCATGGAATAAGATGGAATAAAATATGCTCCCAAGAAAGGATACATGCAAGAGAATTGGTCTTGAATGTAATTGGCCCAAAGAGGGTAGAATTAGATTGGTAGAATTTGCCCAAAAAGGGAAGATTTGGTCTAAATAGAGTTGGCCCAAAGGTGGAGGTCTTGGTCTTGGTATTGAAAATTGGCCCAAAGAGGGAAGTATTGGTATAGAGAAATATCCCAAATAGGGTGGAATTAGTATTCAATAGAATTAGCTCGAATAGGGTGGTCTTAGTTTAAACAAAATGGGCCCAAAGAGGGTAGTATTGGTTTAGATAAAATGGGCCCAAAGGCAACCTAATTGGCTTGGCTTGGCTTGGCTTGGCTTGGCTTGGCTTGGCTTGGCCCCCAAAAGGGTAGAATGACCTGATGTGATTAAAATGAAACAAAAGATGGATGACATTTATTCATCATTCCCAACTAATAGGTGCAGGAGATTGGATGGAAAGATAAGAAGTGGTTTGAATTGACATGTAATGGACTCATAATAATTGGATTTAATCAAAATATACTTGATTTGGCATTGTTCCAATTCAAGAGGCCCCTGAGGATGTTATAGATATTGAGGATCATATTCCCGTTTATATTATCACTTTACCATTATGGGATTGTACTACAATTTTTGAGGCAGCACCTTTTATATAGGATCTTTCACCCACTTGACATCATCATGAACATTTTACATGTACTAGAAATTTATGTTAGGCATTCTCTAGGGATCCATAGTCTTTTTCACAGGCTCATGGGAAATATGAGTGGAATGATGTGATGATAGATGAGTATTCCTCTTTGATGAAGAATTATACTTGGGATTTGGTCACTCTTCCTAAGGAAATAAAGTTGGTTAGGTGCAAGTGGATTTACCACACCAAGTATGCAACTGATGGATCCATTAATAAGTATAAAGCACATCTTATTATAAAGGTGTTCTCATAGTTTTAACGTATTGAGTACTTTAAGACTTTTTTGCCCATTGCCAAGATGGATTATGTACACCTTATACTTTCTCTAGATGCATCATATGGTTGGCCAGTGTATCAAATGGAACTTAAGAGTACCTTCTTGCATGGAGATTTATAGGATAAAATCTATATGGAGTAGCTTATTGGGTTAGTACCTTCTTCTCTTATTTTTTGACTTCAGAGGTCTATTTACAATCTCAAACAGGCCCCTCAGGCTTGGTATGAGAAGCTGGATTCTTTTCTTCTCTCTACTAGCTTTGTTCATTGCCACTTTGATTCTATAGTGTAGTAGGGAGGATACTATTATGTTGGTCTTGTATTTTGATGATCTTCTTCTCATAGGTATCACCTTCTTAGATTCAAGCTATTTAGTAGGTACTTTCATCATAATTAGATATGACAGATCTTGGTCTTTTACATTTCTTCCTTGGTTTATAGATTTCACAGTCAGATACATGGATTCATTTGATTCAACAAAAGTACACCCTTTATCTTATTCAACATTTTGGCATGGTTGATTTCAAGCCAAGTCCTTCTTCTTTCCAATCTAGAGTGACTCTTACTACCACTTGTACTACTCCTCTTTATGAACCTACATTATATAGGTAGATGATTGGGATTCTTATGTATTTGACCCATACTCACCCCAACATTTCATCTGTAGTTGGGATTGTATCTAGGTTTGCACATGCCCCTCATGATAGTCATTGGCAAGATCCAAAGAGTGTTTCATGATATTTGTGAGGTAGTACTCATTTTGGATTACACTACACTAGGGGTTTTACTTAGTTGGTTGGGTACACTGACTCAGATTGGGTAGGTTCTCTTGATGACAATAATTCTACTTTTGGTTACATATTTTATCTTAGTTCTTCACCTATTACTTGGTTGTGAAAGAAGTAGTAGGCTATTAAACTTTCATATATAAAGACTGAGTACAGGGTAGCAGTTACAATGAGTCAACAGGTTCTTTGGCTTCATCAGTTATTGATAGAGTTTGGATTCATGCAGGATTCACCTACTATACTTTGGTGTGATGACCAAAGTGTAATTCACATATCTTGCAACCTAGTTGAGCACTAATAGACCAATCATATTGAGTTACATATGCACTTCATTCATAAACACATTTAGGATGGAGTTTTTATCTTGGAGTACATTTCAACTCATCATTAGGTTACAAACATATTCATGAACCCTTTTGCATCACCTCATTTCCTTGAATTATGTGGCATGCTTGGGGTTTCAGAAATTGTCCTTCAAGGTTGTTTATGAGGAAATATTCCTTCTTTGTCATGGATATATATTATACATGATTACCTTATTAGGCCTAGTTGTTAGGACTCATACTATGGATATGCCACTATTTCTTTTTTGGCTATTATTAGCCCCTGGCTTCACTTGAGGGGGGTGTTAGAGTATGTGTTTCTCATTATTGTTAGGTTATTATCTAGGTCTTTCATCTTTTCCTAGTTTGTCTTATTTGAGGATTTATCCCACATTTCTTAGTTAGGATATTTTCTATTTTTATCTTCCCTATTTATTCAATGGATTTCTAGTGTACTAAGCATCTCTTTTCTGAATATCATTTAAGTTATCTTGTTTTAAATCTCATTTATTTGCAGCTTCATGTGATCTTTTTTATTGATTAACTCTTTAGATCTTGGATTATTAGAATATTTTTTCCATTATTATCATAATTGTGCTAATAATTATCATGATAGGAACTATTATCTTATGGGATGATAAATTACTAAAGTATTTTGTCAAACAATTTATATGTTTCTTATGGTTTCCATTCAAAAATCATATGGTTTAATATATGAGAATTAATTTAAAGTGGCTCTATATTAAATTAAAGAAGGATAAATATCTTATTAGTCCTGAAGGGTGACTAAATAAATCAATTTCTTTTAACTTTTGATTAAACTTTGTTTTCTAGATCAATCACAAATCATTACTTTTTCTGCTTTAAAAAATTTAGAGTTTTTCAATAGTTAAATTGTCAATTTGTTAATAAAAAATATGTAAAAATGACATTTATATGTACTTTGATTAGCTAAAATTGTGGACATGTTATTTATATAACCAAATTTTTCACCCTATGATAAGGTTGTTCAAGCCTCTCCAAATTAGGTGAACCATGGGATTACCCCTAGACCTATGGGTTGTCTATCGCAGGGGTAAACCTCTAGATTGAAGGGCTAGCTCCCTTGATAAAACACTTGGGATCACTTTAAATATTTAATTGTTTTTAAAATGTGGAAAAATAACTGAAATAAACCTAACTATAGTGGTGATGCACCAAAATTTATTGACCACTACCACACATTGCACAATGCACTAAGACCTAGAAGACAACATGAACATACACACATCCTAGACTGAAACTATTGCATGAATGTTTTGTAAAAATGTAATACATTTAAAGGATGATAGGGAAGACTAATTCTACTTCAAAACCCATAAGATACCCTTGATGACACCAACTATAACATGTAATAGAGAAACAACCACATGAGGCAAGATAAACAAGACACAAACAATGTGACATACATCTACACTTGATGAGATAAAATATTTAGATATTTATAATTAAATATATTCATATAATGAGGTAAAATATTAGTTTTTTTATTGATAAAATTAAGAAAAAATGGGCAAGGTTTTTCCATACCCAGGTGGAGGATACAAACTTAGCCAAAAGTGGCTCAATATATAGAGAATGTGAGAGAGAAGAGAGAGTGGTGTGGTATAAGATGAGTGACAAGTGTCCATGATAGTTAAAACTATAAAATGAGTTATTATATAGTCAAAAATACCTCCAAGGCCATGTGCCTCACAACTCAATTATCTTCAACCTTCCAAGTGGCGTGCGGGTTACAAACTTGCTTGATACCTTGACTAGCTCCTTAGAAACTACCCTTATTTGCATGAAAGGAGTGATAAATATACATTAAAACAATTAAATCACCTTTAAATTATCTAAAAACACTCATTAAACATATTCCATGCCTTAAAAAACACTTTTGACCTGTCATTCCATTAGTTACATGCATAGGTGTTTTGTAACTCTCCATTTCCCATGCCTAGATTGATCCAAGTGGCCTAAAACTCAAGTGCATCTTATTCAACCCATATAAACTAGATGAATGGTCTTAAAATATGTTATAAAGTATGAAAAAAACTATTATAGTTGTTGTACCAACTCCCAAGAACTCATTTTTCTCCTTAAGCCTTCAATAGCCTTCGTTTTCTTATAATATTTTTTCTTGTAAATCTCTTTACATGGGATTTGTACATATGATATTGAAAAAAAAGGGAATATTATAGGACCCTCTCTAGCATTACATATCCATACCAAATTTTATCTTCATATTCTGAGTGGAAGCCCATTTGTTTGCTTTTTTCTTTTGCTAATTAGGCTTAATTAGGCGTCTAGGCCTAGAAAGTGGATTTTGGCTCTAAACTCCCCATGCACATGTGAAACCTATGGGAAGTTTGTGATTCACTTTACCCATTCCAAGAAAAATATCCATGTCAAGTTTTGGCTTATGTAACATTGTGCTTATATCCAAACCATGAAATGGCCAAAAATAAACCCTTCACAACCCTGTTTGGTCTGCCTTGTAAACTGGAGTTTGTTTGATCAACTACAGAACCTCATGTATAAGTTTTTGGATTTAAATAGATATGACAAGTCAAAAATGACCTCATCAAATGATTTATAATATTTAACCTTCTTAGAACACCTAAAAAACACCAAAAACATACAAAATAAGGTATTTGTACCAATCCATATAAGTGACATCAGCATCAAAGTTCATGTGAGTAACCTTTGTATTCATTGTCTCAAGGTACATAATTTGTAGGTGAATATTAGGAACAATTAGCTTGGTCTCAAACTCAATTTTGACCTTAATATGCCTTGGATATTCTTGTATGTCTATGACCCTTCTCATATTGAACCATCACCTTATTTTTATGGCATAGACAACCTTCTTGATACATTGACACCATGAATCTCCATTGAAGTTGCAGACCTACAGGTTGCATAGGGAATGTCTACAATCTTGAATTCTTTAAGCTTTGGAAATTACAACATGACCATTATGACTGTAAGACCATTTTTTCCTTTGCATCAACACATCAAACATGAAGACATAGTTTTTAAACTCCTTGAAACACATACTCAAACTACTCAAAACAACTGAATTACAATGCACATAGAAAACATAGTCTCAATACGAGATATGTGACCATTTGAAACTTGTACGAATCACATGAATAATTTAAATACTCCTAAAAATTTTAGAAGAGAGTAGGGGTCAATGGAAAATAATAAAATGCATTTGACCACCTAAAGAACTTTTGAAACATAGAAAACATAAAGAAAATGATAGTCACTTGCAGACAATACACAAAAGAGAAAATGATTTTCAAATGACCATTCACATGTGCCACCAAGATGAGTGAATATATGTGAGGCATCTACAAACAACTAAGAACACACTCCAATTGATTTCTAGTATCCATGAATTCATAATTTGTTTTGGAGTTGCTCTAAACTCAATTTATGGGGTTTTGAGTTCTCAAAAATTAGTTTGGGCTCTTAGAGATTGTTCATAAATATAATTACCAATGACACAAATTATAATCCCATAGGGTTCTCAAAATTTAGCTAAATTTTTATCCCCCAACTCTGCCTGTATGGCTCGTACTATCTACTTGCAATTGGACTTCACTAATTTGTGAATGGGATGATGAGAGAGAAGGAAAACTTTGAAAATATGGAAATGGAAAATTCTTATAAATATTTTTACTGACATTTATAATTACAAAGGATGATCTATATCTATTTCACTTGAGAGTTACTACCAAAAGTTCATACAACTTCTTCTAACTCCTTAATATGGCATTGAAATCAAGAATCTAACTTTGTTATGATTCCTATGATGAGTTTAATAGTTATATAAATTCTCCAATATATTTTTAAGGTGTATTTTACATATTTTTAAGTTAAATAACTTTTATATATACCAATATTAGCCAAAAATGACATTTTCATGTATTTTTACCATCTTCGAGCTAGCAAATGAACTTTAGGCATTCCAAACTTTATGAAACATTGTTATAAGATGTTTAAGACATAAAATGACATGAATAAACCCATAATAAAATAAGAGACATTTTTCAAGGCACCACAAATGACCCTTTTTGACTTAGGAGACCCAAATAGACCACAACACATAAAAGAAACTTACCTTAATCTTTCCAAAGTTACCTTAATAAATGCTAATAAGATATTTTGGACTCAACTAGGACCTCCTATATCACCTAAGGTTCAATAATTTGCCTATAGGGGTCCTATTTTGACCTGAAGAGGTCAAAATTGGATAACAAATTGGTGACTTATAGGGGTAACATGCCTGCTATGTTAACTAGACTAGTAGCCGTGTCCTTCCATTGGACTATGGAGTCAATTACACTATGAGAAAACAAGATCAAACCTTGAAACTTGAACAACAAGACAAATTTTTACCTCAATAACACACAAAATGAATACACACACACAAAATAAATGAAAGGAAGACACACACATGTGCTAACTAACCACTTAGGGAACACAACAAAATAGAAAATAACTAGCTATACATAGCTAACTTGAAGAATAATTCTTCCTCGTAGATCAATGTGAAATCTTGTACCATATCTTGTTTCATGAAGTGACAAATGGCATGAAGTAAGCTTTTCTTGTTGGGCCTATTCCTTTTTACCATCATCTTCTTCATATTTTTCAATCTTCTTGGCCTAACCTCCAATACAACAATAATAGCTATAAACATATCATCTATGAAGGTGAATTATTCTTGTGACTCAACAATTTCAATCTTCTCATGAGACTCCTCAACTAAAACCTTATCCATTAATGTTTCATCCAAGCATGGTTATTTAAATTTCATGGTATTTTGAATGAGATTAAGCTTCCCATCAATTTATATAAGTTCATCAAGCTTTTCAAAGAGCTTAGCACACTCAACCCAATCCTCATCATTCTCCTCAATAAAGACATCTTGAACAATCTCTTTGTGAACATGATCTTCAACCTTGCAAAGACCTTTAAGATCTTGGATGATCCCAATATGCTACTTCCAATCATCTTTATCTTCCTTCTCTTCAAGAACAACAACTTCTTCAACTTCATATTATTCCTCATTATGTACTTGATCAAATTCATCTTGCTTGCTTGAAGAGTCTTTAGCCTCAAGGATGGTTGCAACTTATTCAAGTTTGGTACTTTGGAAGTTATCATATTTTCCTTCAAGAGGAAATGCATCCAAAAAAATGTATTCAACTTGAATAACAGGAGGTGTAAGCTTTTGAAGTCCTTCAAATTCTTCACAAATCTCATTAGACTTCAACCACAAATCATCTTGGTCCATGGAGTCAACACCAGCTTTGTCTTCTATTAGTTTTTTTTAAAAAACCTCTTGATGATGCTCATGAGTCTCAACCAACTTAGCTAATGTGATGTCTCTTTCAAGCACCTTCTCTTTCATGCCTTGATCAAACTCTTCATTGTTAACTGCAACATGATCTTGATCATCTTTTTTTCACTTAGAAAGATGGATTTATGCTTTTCTTCACCAAGGGGAGTTCCTATAATGAACTCTTTATCATAGGCACTTAAGTCATCTTCTTGATCAAATGCAACATTGTCTTGATATTCTTCACTTATCTACCATAGAATGGGTTCTCCTTCAATAAGGGATGAGTTTGGAGGGTGGTGAACAAGTTCATGGGTTGGAGATAGAGTATGAGGTGTGGTGGATGGCTCATGAATGGGCTTGGGGATGGAAAGAATACTCTTACAATTTGGGGGCTTGGAAATGGGAGATTCTTGAAGGAAATATTGAAGTGAAATCATGTATAACTGGGATATAGACATTTCATTTTCTTTAACAAACACCTTACCTTTATCATATCCTTCTTGAGGCTCTTTAACAGCTACAACTTTATCTTCCACATTCTCAACTAGAATATCATTCTTATTTCGAATACACTCTTGGATAGACCTCCAAGATGTACAAGTTATAGGTTCTTATGGAGAGGAAAATGGGGCTTGATTAGTCACAAAGTTTTCTTTGTCTTCCATATCTTGATCTTGGTTGTCTTCAAGTCATTTTATCTTCAACTCCAACTCTTTGATTTGCCTATCTATATCCTCTTGAAATAGATTTTCTTGAAAGTGATTAGTGGCCTCATGAGGATAAGTATCATAATAAGGTTGATAAAGAGTACAAGAGATCTCTTGAGGAGGGGTGGGAGAGAGTTACATATGTTCAAATTTTTCTTTCCCTTAAACTCCCCAATCTATACTTATTTCACCTTGTCCACTCCAAGACTTTACTACTTGATTCTAGCTTGAAATTTTGGAAGACTCCTTGGGAGTTCCTTGAGGAAGAGAAGTGGGATGTTGGCTTGAATCAATAGGTTGTTCTACAACAATCTCTTTTTATTTTTGAATACTTTCTTGGATTGAATTTCAAAAAGGGAAGGTTTGAAGAACACATAGAAGACTTGGAACACTTGGAAAGGTCTTTTGGGGAAAAATGGGTGGCATGTATGAGAGCTAAGATGGAGTGTAAGAAGACACATAAGACTGATGGAATTGGACCTGCTATCCTTTATGAACTTTCAACATATCATCTATGCTTTGAATAAGACCACTTACATCCAAAATTTCACTTGAGAAGCTTTGCCAATTTGCTCTCTCAATAAGTGTCCATTCTCCTTTCAATAGATAAAATGAGTCTCTCATGTCATGAATGAGATGGCTAGGAATATCTTGATCATGTTGAATTGTGGAGCTAAAAGCTTCACTAATGAGCTAATGTGGAGGTTGTTGGGCTTACACATTAACCGACATCGATTAGGGATCGACCGACATCGGTTAGAGGTTGATCGACATCGGTTAGGGGTCAGTCGGCATCGGTCATCTTCAGACCGACATCGACTTCTGTGCATTTCCAGGTGTTTCTAGAATTGCTATTTTTAAGAGAATAGTTAGTTTGCATGTAAAGACTAAAATTAGTCTTGAGTTTGTTTTTCTAATTATTTTTTGCTTTTAATTCTACTTAAGAGACCCATGGGGCAGTATTGTATTTGGGGAACAATTCAGTAATTGAGTTTATTGTAATTGATTGAGAGAGAGAGAGAACTCTTGAGAGAGAATTATTGTACATCTGTGAGGTGTGAGGAGAGAGAAATTTCTTCATTATATTTCCTTCTGGAAGAGTTTAATACACATTGGGTGTTTCTTGTATCTCCTATTATTTGTTGTTTCTGATTTCTAGTTACTTATTACTTCTGGTTTTAATTTTGTGTTTAGTTGCTTATACAAAAGTAATCAATTATACTCTAAGATCCTGACAACTGGTATTAGAGCTCTAAACACTAACAACTGGTATCAAAGCTCTAAACACTAACAACTTGTATCAGAGCTCTAAACACTAACAACTGGTATCAGAGCGTGTTAGTGTTTGTTAATTATAGAATTCACTAACAGGGGTTTCTGATTGAGTGGGAGCAAAGCAATAGCAGAAGAAAGTAAACTAAGAATGGAGAAATTCAATGGCAAGAATTATCAATTATGGAGGATGCATATTGAAGATTATCTATATCAAAAAGATCTATATTTACCGTTGGGTGGAGTTTCAAGGAAGCCCACAGATATGGAAGATGAAGAATGGAATGTTCTTGATAGAAAGGCTCTTGGATCTATAAGGTTGAGCCTGGAAGCTTCTGTGTTTTCCAACTTATCACAGGCAAAGACAACAGTAGAGTTAATAGATACTTTGGAAAATTTATATGAAAATCCCTCAGCTTCGAATAAGGTATATCTTATGAAGCAATTATTTAATTTGTAAATGCAGGAAGGTGGATCTGTATCTAGTCATCTTAATGATTTCCATAGAATAGTAAATCAGTTAAATTCAGTCAAAATAGTTTTTTATGATGAAATTAAGGCTCTCTTAATCTTATGCTCTTTACCTGAAAGTTGGCATAGTTTGGTAATGGCAGTTAGTAATACTGCATCTGCTTCAAATATCTTGAAATTTGATGATGTTGTTAGTGTAATCTTGAATGAAGAAATTCGTAAGAAAAGCACAGGAGAAACATCAGGTAATGCTTTAAGTGTTGAAAGCAGGGGAAGGCAAAGAGAGAAGGGCAAGCAAGGGAAATCAAAGTCAAAGATGGGAAGTAGATCCAAATCCAGAAATGGAAGAATAACCTGTTGGAATTGTGGAAAGAAAGGGCATGCAAAGAAAGATTGTTGGTTGAAGGATAATAAAGAAAATCAGCATGAAGGTAATAAAAAAGTAAAAGTTTCAAGTATTGTTGCACAAGATGCTCTTACATTTTTTTTGGATAATAAATTAGAATCATGGGTTTTAGATTTTGGTGCCTCTTTTCATGCAACCCCAAATAGAGAATTTTTCAATGATTATTTCCATGGAGATTTTGGAAAAGTTTATTTAGGGGATGATGAGCCTTGTAAAATTGTTGGCAAAAGAAAAGTGCAGCTGAAATTGCAGAATGGTAACACATGGGTGTTGAAGGATGTCATGCATGTACCCATCCTGAAGAGGAATCTAATTCTGCAAGAAATTTGGGTGATGAGGGTTGCACAGTAACTCTCATAGCTAAATCTTAGAAAGTTTCCAAGGGTTCACTTGTATTAGCAAAAGGTAAGAGAGTAGGTACACTTTATCTATCTACTTGTATTACTTATTATTCTCCTTCTGTTTTATCTACTTCAGATGTAGATGCAAAGTTGTGGCACTGTAGGCTTGGTCACATGAGTGAGAAGGGAATGAATGTTCTTAAGTCAAAAAGTGAGCTTTCAGATTTGAAAAGCATAGATCTAGATTTTTGTGAGCATTGTATTTTTGGGAAATAGAAGAAAGTGAGGTTTCTCAAAACTGGGTCAACAAAGAAGAAGCACAAGTTGGAGCTTATTCACACAGACGTGTGGGGCCTAGCTCAAATAGCTTCCATTGGAGGATCATAGTATTGTGTTTCTTTCATTGATGATGCTACAAGAAAGGTATGGGTTTATTGCATAAAGAGGAAATTTGATGTTTTTGACACATTTAAGAAATGAAAAGCTTTAGTTGAGAATGAAACATGTTTGACATTGAAGTGCCTTAGATCTGACAATGGTGGTGAGTACTGTAGCAATAAATTTAATAGTTACTATTTTATGAGTGGAATACGCAGGGAAAAGATGGTTTCAAGGACACCTCAGCAAAATAGAGTTGCTGAAAGGATGAATAAAATAATAATAGAGCATGCACGGAGTATGAGGTTGCATGCTGATTTGCCCTTACAGTTTTGGGTAGAAGCTGTAGATACTGTGATTTACCTGATTAACAGAGGACCTTCTACTGCACTAGATGGTGGAATTCTAAAAGAGGCTTGGATAGGTAAAAAGGTAGATCTTTTATTTCTCAGAGTTTTTAGTTCTGAAGCTTTTATGCACATTGATAAAAAAAATAGAAAGAAGCTGGATGCTAAATCTATGCGGTGCACTTTCATTGGTTATAGTTTTAGAGATTTCAAATTTTGGTTGTGAAATTTAGAAACTAATAAAATTATTAGAAGCCGTGATATAGTTTTCAATGAGAAGGTGATGTACAGTGATCATCTCAAGAGCCTGAATAATTTTGAGTAGGGCAATCTTGATTTGGAAGAGGGCAATCATCACTCACAAAAAAACACAGAGACCAATGTCGATCAAGTGAAAACCGACATCGATCAGGTGAAAATCGACGTCGGTCATGTGAAAATTGGCGTTAGTCAGATGAAACTGATGTCGGTTGGATGCAGATCGACATTGATTAGAGATGATCGGGATCCGTCATTGTCAAAAGAAAATTTAGGTAGAAAGCAAGCTGTAAATGAGTCTCAAACGCTCATAAGGAAGTCTTAAAGGGTAAGTAAACCTCTAATTCATTATTCCCCTTCTTTATACTACTTGTTGCTCACTGATGGTGGAGAACCAGAAAGTTTTGATGAGGCAATGCAAGGAGAATCTAGGAAATAGTGAGAGAATAGCATGAATGAAGAAATTGATTCCTTGAAAGAGAACCATACGTGGAATTTGGTTGAGTTGCCAGCCGAAAAGAAATCACTAAAAAAAAATGGGTATACAGGTTAAAGGAAGGAGAGAATGGACAAATGAGACATAAGTCCAGGTTGGTAGTAAAGGGATTTGCACAGAAACTAGGTATTGATTTTGGTAAAAAAATTTATCCTGTAGTAAAGATGACTTCTATTCGGACTGTATTGTCTTTAGTTGCTATTGAAGATTTGCATCTTGAGCAGCTTGATGTTAAGATAGCATTTCTTCATGAAGATTTAGATGAAGAGATATATATATAGATCAGCCAGAAGGTTTTGAGGTCAAAG
Organism: Torreya grandis; assembly: GCA_037957365.1. Taxonomy (NCBI): domain Eukaryota; kingdom Viridiplantae; phylum Streptophyta; class Pinopsida; order Cupressales; family Taxaceae; genus Torreya; species Torreya grandis. The sequence continues at coordinate 2,121,682 of JARHVA010001127.1, forward strand.
GTAAGGAGAAACTTGTGTGCAGGTTGAAGAAAAGTTTATATCGTCTTAAGCAAGCTCCAAGACAATGGTATTTGAGGCTTGACAGGTTTATGACAAAGCATGGCTTTAATAAATATTAATCTGACCATTGTGTTTATTTTAATAGATTGGATAATGGTATTTATATTATTCTATTACTGTATGTAGATGATATGCTTCTTGCAGGTTCAAACATGCAGGAAATTACTGAGCTTAAGGTAAAATTAGCTCACACATTTGCCATGAAGGATTTAGGAGCAGCAAAAAAAATTCTTGGCATGAGTATTAAGAGAGACAAGAAAAATCACAATTTGATTTTGTCTCAAGAGGATTATGTGAATAAGGTGTTGGAGAGGTTTAATATGCAAGATGCAAAATCGGTAAGCACACCTATGGCTAGACACTTCAAGTTGAGCAAAGAACAGTGTCCTAAATCACATGATGAGGTTGAGTACCTAAGTAGAGTTCCATATACTTCAGCAGTTGGGAGCTTGATGTATGCAATGGTATGTACTAGACTAGATATTGCCCAAGCAGTGGGAGTTGTCAGCAAGTTTATGGCCAATCCAAGAAAGGAACACTGGAAAGCAGTTCAGTGGATTTTTAGATATCTGAGAGGGACCAGCAGTAGGCATTTATGCTATGGAGGGTCAAACACTTCTCTACATGGGTATGTAGATTCAGATATGGCAGGTGACTTAGATGGTGGGAGAAACAAGCCAAAGATGTTTAGAGGATGTTGTTGTACAGGTACAAGTGCCACTATTTATTTCTAAGTGGGAGATTGTTGAGTTGTGGAGCTAAAAGCTTCACTAATGAGCTAATGTGGAGGTTGTTGGGCTTACACAGTAACTGACATCAATCAGAACCAACTAACATTAGTTAGGGGTCGATTGAAATTGATTAGGGGTCGATCAACATCGATTAAGGGTCGGCTGGCATCAATTATCTTCAGATCGACACCGACTTCTATGTATTTCCAGGCGTTTCCAAAATTGCAATTTTTAGGAGAGTAATTAGTTTTCATGTAAAGATTAAAATTAGTCTTGAGTCTATTTTTCTAATTATTGTTTGCTTTCAATTCTATTTAAGAGACCTATGGGGCAATATTGTATTTAGAGAACAATTCAGTAATTGAGTTGATTGTAAGTGATTGAGAGAGAGAGAGAGAGAGAACTCTTGAGGGAGAAATATTGTACATCTGTGAGGTGTGAAGAGAGAGATATTTTTTTATTGTATTTCCTTCTAGAAGATTTTAATACACATTAGGTGTTTTTTGTATCTCCTGTTATTTTTTGTTTCTACTTTTTAGTTACTTATTACTTCTGGTTCCAATTCTGTGTTTAGTTGCTTATACAAAAGTAATCAATTGTACTCTAAGATCCTAACAATTGGTATCAGAGCTCTAAACACTAACAACTAGTATCAGAGCTCTAAACACTAACAACTGGTATCAAAGCTCTAAAAACTAACAACTGGTATCAGAGCGTGTTAGTGTTTGTTGATTATAGAATTCACTCACAGGGGTTTCTGATTGAGTGGGAGCAAAGCAATGGCAGAAGAAAGTAAACTAAGAATGAATAAATTCAATGGCAAGAATTATCAATTATGGAGGATACAGATTGAAGATTATTTGTATCAAAAAGATCTATATTTACTGTTGGGTGGGGTTTTAAGGAAGCCCACAGATATGGAAGATGAAGAATGGAATGTTCTTGATAGAAAGGCTCTTGGATCTATAAGGTTGAACCTGGCAGCTTCTGTGTTTTTCAACTTATCACAGGCAAAGACAACGGTAGAATTAATGGATACCTTGGAAAATTTATATGAAAACCCCTCAGCTTCGAACAAGGTATATCTTATGAAGCAATTATTTAATTTGAAAATGCAGGAAGGTGGATCTGTATCTAGTCATTTTAATGATTTCCATACAATAGTAAATCAGTTAAATTCAATCAAAATAATTTTTGATGATGAAATTAAGGCTCTCTTAATCTTATACTCTTTACCTGAAAGTTGGCATAGTTTGGTAATGGTAGTTAGTAATACTGCATCTGCTTCAAATATCTTGAAATTTGATGATGTTGTTAGTGTAATCTTGAATGAAGAAATTCACAAGAAAAGCACAAGAGAAACATCAAGTGATGCTTTAAGTGTTGAAAGTAAGGAAAGGTAAAGAGAGAAGGGCAAGCAAGAGAAATCGAGGTCAAAGATGGGAAGTAGATCCAAATCCAGAAATAGAAGAATAACCTACTAGAATTGTGGAAAGAAAGGGCATGCAAAGAAAGATTATTGGTTGAAGGATAACAAAAAAAATCAGCATGAAGGTAAAAAAGAAGCAAAAGATGCAGGTATTATTGCACAAGATGCTCTTACATTTTCTTTGGATAATAAAGTAGAATCATGGGTTTTAGATTCTGGTGCCTCTTTTCATGCAACCCCAAATAGAGAATTTTTCAATGATTATGTCCATGGAGATTTTAAAAAGTTTATTTAGGGGATGATGAGCTTTGTAAAATTATTGGCAAAGGAAAAATGCAGCTGAAATTGCAGAATGGCAACACATGGGTGTTGAAGGATGTCATGCATGTACCCATCCTGAAGAGGAATCTGATTTCTGCAAGAAAGTTAGGTGATGAGAGTTGCACAGCAACTCTCATAGCTGAATCTTGGAAAGTTTTAAAGGGTGCACTTGTATTAGCAAAAGGTAAGAGAGTAGGTACACTTTATCTATCTACTTGTATTACTAATTATTCTCCTTCTGTTTTATCTACTTTAGATGTAGATGCAAAGTTGTGGCACTGTAGACTTGGTCACATGAGTGAGAAGGGAATGAATGTTTTTAAGTCAAAAAGTAAGCTTTCAGATTTGAAAAGCATAGATTTAGATTTCTGTGAGCATTGTATTTTTGGGAAATAGAAGAAAGTGAGGTTTCTCAAAATTAGGTCAACAAAGAAGAAGCACAAGTTAGAGCTTGTTCACACAGACGTGTGGAGACCAGCTCAGGTAGCTTCTATTGGAGGATCACAATATTATGTTTCTATCATTGATAATGCTACAAAAAAGGTATGGGTTTATTGCATAAAGAGAAAATATGATGTTTTTGACACATTTAAGAAATAGAAAGCTTTGGTTGAGAATGAAATAGGTTTAAGATTGAAGTGCCTTAGATCTGACAATGGTAGTGAGTACTGCAGCAAAAAATTCAACAGTTACTGTTCTATGAGTGGAATACATAGAGAAAGGATGATTCCAAGGACACTTCAGCAAAATGGAGTTGTTGAAAGGATGAATAGAACAATAATGGAGGCATGCACAGATTATGAGGTTGCATGTTGGTTTGGCCTTACAATTTTGGGCAGAAGCTATAGATATTGTAGTTTACCTGATTAACAGAGGACCTTCTACTGCACTGGATGGTGGAATTTCATAAGAGGCTTGGACAGGTAAAAAAGTAGATCTTTCATTTCTCAGAGTTTTTGGTTTTAAAGCATTTGTGCACATTGATAAAAAAAATAGAAAGAAGCTGGATGCTAAATCTATGCGGTGCACTTTCATTGGTTATGGTTTTGGAGATTTTGAATTCTAGTTATGGAATTTAGAAACTAACAAAATTATTAAAAGCCATGATGTAGTTTTTAATGAGAAGGTGATGTACAGTGATCGACTCAAGAGGCTAAATAATTCTGAGTGGGGAAATCTTGATTTAGAAGAGGTTATGATCCAAAATGAGCTTGCAGATAAAAATCACCACTCACAGAAAAACACAGAGACCGACGTCGGTCAGGTGAAAACTGACATCGATCAGGTGGAAACCGATGTCAGTCATGTGGAAATCGACATCGATCAGATGGAATCGACGTTGGTCAGGTGCAGACCGACATCGATCAGAGATGACTGAGATCAGTCACTGTCAGAAGAAAATTTGGGTGGACAACAAACAGTAAATGAGTCTCAAACACCCATAAGGAGGTCTAAAAGGGTAAGTAAACCTCTGATTCGTTATTCTCTTTTTTTATACTACTTGTTGCTCACTGATGGTGGAGAACCAGAAAGTTTTGATGAGGCAATGCAGGTAGAATCTAAGAAACAGTGGGAGCATGACATGAATGAGGAAATTGATTCCTTGAAAGAGAACCATACGTGGGATTTGGTTGAATTGCCAGTCAGAAAGAAAGTACTGAAAAAAAAATGAGTATATAGGTTAAAGGAAAGAGAGAATAGATAAATGAGACATAAGGCCAGGTTGATAGTAAAGGGATTTGCACAGAAACTAGGTATTGATTTTGGTGAAATTTTTTATCTTGTAGTAAAGATGACTTCTATTCGGACTATATTGTCTTTAGTTGCTATTGAGAATTTGCATCTTGAGTAGCTTGATGTTAAGATAGCATTTTTTCATGGAGATTTGGATGAAGAGATATATATGAATTAGCCAAAAGGTTTTGAGGTCAAAGGTAAAGAGAAACTTGTGTGCAGGTTAAAGAAAAGCTTATATGGTCTTAAGCAAGCTCCAAGACAATGGTATTTGATGTTTGACAGGGTTATGACAGAGCATGGCTTTAGTAAATGTCAATCTAACCATTGTGTTTATTTTAACAGATTAGATAATGATAGTTATATTATCTTGTTACTGTATGTAGATGATATGCTTGTTAGAGATTCACACATGCAAGAAATTACTGAGCTTAAGGTAAAATTAGCTCACACATTTGCTATAAAAGATTTAGGAGCAGCAAAGAAAATCCTTGGCATGAGTATTAAGAGAGACAAGAAAAATCACAGTTTGATTTTGTCTCAAGAGGATTATGTGAATAAGGTGTTGGAGAGGTTCAATATGCAGGATGTAAAACCGGTAAGCACAACTATAGCTGGACACTTCAAGTTAAGCAAAGAACCGTATCTTAAATCACATGATGAGGTTGAGTACATGAGTAGAGTTCCATATGCTTCAGTAGTTGGGAGCTTGATGTATGCAATGGTATGTACTAGACCAAATATTGCCCAAGCAGTGAGAGTTGTCAGCAAGTTTATGGCCAATCTAGGAAATGAACATTGGAAAGCAGTTCAGTGGATTCTTAGATATCTGAGAGGGACCGGCAGTAGGCATTTATGCTATGGAGGGTCAAACACTTCTCTACATGGGAATGTAGATTTGGATATGGCAGGTGACTTGGATGGTGGGAGAAACAAGCTAGAGATGTTTAGAGGATGTTGATGTATAGGTAAAGGTGCATTTGTTTATCTCCAAGTGGGAGATTATTGAGTTGTGGAGCTAAAAGCTTCACTAATGAGCTAATGTGGAGGTTGCTAGGCTTACACAATAATCGACATCAGTCAGAACCAACTGACATCGGTTAGGGGTCGACCGGCATCGGTTAGGGGTCGACCGACATCGGTTAGGGGTCGGCTGGCATCGGTCATCTTCAGACTGACACCGACTTTTGTGCATTTTTAGGCATTTTAAGAATTGCTATTTTTAGGAGAACAGTTAGTTTGCATGTAAAGACTAAAATTAGTTTTGAATCTATTTTTTTAATTACTGTTTGCTTTCAATTCTATTTAAGAGACCCATGGGGCAGTATTGTATTTGGGAAACAATTTAGTAATTGAGTTGATTGTAATTGATTGAGAGAAAGAGAGAGAAATCTTGAGGGAGAATTACTGTACATCTGCGAGCTGTGAGGAGAGAGAGATTTATTCATTTTTTTTCATTTTGAAAGAGTTTAATACACATTGGGTGTTTCTTGTATCTCTTATTATTTGTTATTTTTGATTTCTAGTTACTTATTACTTCTCATTTCAATTCAGTGTTTAGTTGCTTATATAAAAGTAATCAATTGTACTCTAAACAATAACAACTGGTATCAAAGCTCTAAACACTAACAACTGGTATCAGAGCGTGTTAGTATTTGTTGATTACAGAATTCACTCACAAGGGTGTTTGATTGAGTGGGAGAAAATCAATGGCAGAAATAAATAAACTAAGAATAGAGAAATTCAATGGAAAGAATTATCAATTATGGAGGATGCAGATTGAAGATTATCTGTATCAGAAAGATCTGTATTTACCATTGGGTGGGGTTTCAAGGAAGCCCACAGATATGGAAGATGAAGAATGGAATGTTCTTGATAGAAAGGCTCTTGGATCTATAAGTTTGAGCCTGGCAGCTTCTGTGTTTTCCAACTTATCACAGGCAAAGACAACAGTAGAGTTAATGGATACTTTGCAAATTTATATGAAAAACCCTCAGCTTCGAATAAGGTATATCTTCTAAAGCAATTATTTAATTTGCAAATGCAAGAAGTTGGATCTGTATCTAGTCATCTTAATGATTTCCATACAATAGTAAATCAGTTAAATTCACTCAAAATAGTTTTTGATGATGAAATCAAGGCTCTCTTAATCTTATGCTCTTTACCTGAAAGTTGGCATAGTTTGGTAATGGCAGCTAGTAATACTGCCTCTGCTTCAAATATCTTGAAATTTGATGATGTTGTTAGTGTAATCTTGAATGAAAAAATTCATAGGAAAAACACAAGGGAAACATCAGGTAATGCTTTAAGTGTTGAAAGCAGGGGAAGGCAAAGAGAGAAGGGAAAGCAAGAGAAATCAAGGTCAAAGATGGGAAGTAGATCCAAATCCAGAAATGGAAGAATAACCTGCTAGAATTGTGGAAAGAAAGGGCATACAAAGAAAGATTGTTGGTTGAAGGATAATAAAGAAAATCAGCATGAAGGTAATAAAGAAGCAAAAGTTACAGGTATTGTTGCACAGAATGCTTTACATTTTCTTTGGATAATAAAGTAGAAACATGGGTTTTAGATTCTGGTGCCTCTTTTCATGCAACCCCAAATAGAGAATTTTTTAATGATTATGTCCATGGATATTTTAGAAAAGTTTATTTAGGGGATGATGAGCCTTGTAAAATTGTTGGCAAAGGAAAAGTGCAGCTGAAATTGCAGAATGAAAACACATGGGTGTTGAAAGATGTCATGCATGTACCCATCCTGAAGAGGAATCTGATTTCTACAAGAAAGTTGGGTGATGAGGGTTGCACAATAACTCTCACAGCTGAATCTTGGAAAGTTTCCAAGGGTGCACTTGTATTAGCAAAAGGTAAGAGAGTAGGTACACTTTATCTATCTACTTGTATTACTGATTATTCTCTTTCTATTTTATCTACTTCAGATGTAGATGCAAAGTTGTGGCACTGTAGGCTTGGTCACATGAGTGAGAAGGGAATGAATGTTCTTAATTCAAAAGGTAAGCTTTTAGATTTGAAAAGCATAGATTTAGATTTCTGTGAGCATTGTATTTTTGGGAAATAGAAGAAAGTGGGGTTTCTAAAAATTGGGTCAACAAAAAAGAAGCACAAGTTAGAGCTTATTCACACAGATGTGTGGGGACTAGCTCAGGTAGATTCTATTGGAGGATCACAGTATTATGTTTCTTTCATTGATGATGCTACAAGAATGGTATGGGTTTATTGCATAAAGAGGAAATCTAATGTTTTTGACACATTTAATAAATAGAAAGCTTTGGTTGAGAATGAAACAGGTTTGAGATTGAAGTGCCTTAGATCTGACAATAGTGGTGAGTACTGCAGCAATAAATTCAATAGTTACTATTCTATGAGTGGAATACGCAAAAAAAGGATGGTTCAAAGGACACCTCAGCAAAATGGAGTTGCTGAAAGGATGAATAGAACAATAATGGAGCATGCACAGAGTATGAGGTTGCATGCTGGTTTGCCATTACAGTTTTAGGCAGAGGACCTTCTACTACACTAAATGGTGGAATTCTAGAAGCAGCTTAGACAGGTAAAAAGGTAGATCTTTCATTTCTCAGAGTTTTTAGTTCTCAAGCTTTTGTTCACATTGATAAATAAAATAGAAAGAAGCTAGATGCTAAATCTATGCGGTGCACTTTCATTGGTTATGGTTTTGGAGATTTTGGATTCTGGTTGTAGAATTTAGAAACTAAAAAAATTATTAAAAGCCATGATGTAGTTTTCAATGAGAAGGTGATGTACAGTGATTAGCTCAAGAGGCTGAATAATTTTGAGCAGGGCAATCTTCATTTGGAAGAGTTTATGATCCAAAATGAGCTCACAGGTAAAAATCATCACTCACAAAAAAACACAGAGACCGACGTCGATCAGGTGAAAATTGACGTTTGTCAAGTGGAAACCGACGTCGGTCATGTGGAAATCGACGTCGGTCAGATAGAACTAATGTCGATCGGGTGCAGACCGCCATCGATTAGAGATGACCGGGATCGGTCACTGTCAGAAGAAAATTTAGGCAGACAGCAAGTTGTAAATGAGTCTCAAACACCCATAAGGAGGTCTGAAAGGGTAAGTAAACCTCCAATTCATTATTCCCCTTCTTTATACTACTTGTCACTCACTGATGGTGGAGAACCAAAAAGTTTTGATGAGGCAATGTAGGTAGAATCTAAGAAATAGTGGGAGCATAGCATGAATGAGGAAATTGATTCCTTGGAAGAGAACCATACGTGGGATTTGGTTGAGTTGCTAGAAAGAAAGAAAGAACTAAAAAATAAATGGGTATACAGGTTAAAGGAAGGAGAGAATGGACAAATGAGACATAAGGCCAGGTTGGTAGTAAAGGGATTTGCACAGAAACCAGGTATTGATTTTGGTGAAATTTTTTCTCCTGTAGTAAAAATGACTTCTATTCGGACTATATTGTCTTTATTTGCTATTGAGGATTTGCATCTTGAGCAGATTGATGTTAAGACATCATTTCTTCATGGAGATTTGGATGAAGAGATATATATGGATCAGCCGAAATATTTTGAGGTCAAAGGTAAGGAGAAACTTGTGTGCAGGTTGAAGAAAAGCTTATATGGTCTTAAGCAAGCTCCAAGACAATGGTATTTAAGGTTTTACAAGTTTATGATAGAGCATGGCTTTAGTAAATGTCAATCTAACCATTGTGTTTATTTTAACAGATTAGATAATGATAGTTATATTATCTTGTTATTGTATGTAGATGATATGCTTGTTACAGATTCACACATGCAAGAAATTACTGAGCTTAAGGTAAAATTAGCTCACACATTTGCTATAAAAGATTTAGGAGCAGCAAAGAAAATCCTTGGCATGAGTATTAAGAGAGACAGGAAAAATCATAGTTTGATTTTGTCTCAAGAAGATTATGTGAATAAGGTGTTGGAGAGGTTCAATATGCAGGATGCAAAACCGGTAAGCACACCTATGGTTGGACACTTCAAGTTGAGAAAAGAATAGTGTCTTAAATTACATGATGAGGTTGAGTACATGAGTAGAGTTTCATATGCTTCAATAGTTGGGAGCTTGATGTATGCAATGGTATGTACTAGACCAGATATTGCCCAAGCAGTGGGAGTTATCAGCAAGTTTATGGCCAATCCAGGAAAAGAACACTGGAAAGCAGTTCAGTGGATTCTCATATATCTGAGAGGGACCAGCAGTAGGAATTTATGATATGGAGGGTCAAACACTTCTCTACATGGGTATGTAGATTCGGATATGGCAGGTGACTTGGATGGTGGGAGAAACAAGCCAAAGATGTTTAGAGGATGTTGTTGTACAGGTACAAGTGCAGCAGTTTATCTCCAAGTGAGAGATTATTGAGTTGTGGAGCTAAAAGCTTCACTAATGAGCTAATGTAGAGGTTGCTAGGCTTACACAATAATTGACATCGGTCAGAACCAACCGACATCGGTTAGGGGTCGATCGGCATCAGTTAGGGGTCGATCGATATCGGTTAGGGGTCGATCGACATCGGTTAGGGGTCGATCGGCATCGGTCATCTTCAGACCGACACCGACTTTTGTGCATTTCCAGGCATTTCTAGAATTTCTATGTTTAGGAGAATAATTATTTTGCATGTAAAGACTAAAATTAGTCTTGAGTCTATTTTTCTAATTATTGTTTGCTTTCAATTTTATTTAAGAGACCCATGGGGCAGCGTTGTATTTGGGGAACAATTCAGTAATTGAGTTGATTGTAATTGATTGAGAGAGAGAGAGAACTCTTGAGAGAGAATTACTGTACATCTGCGAGGTGTGAGGAGAGAGAGATTTCTTCATTGTATTTCTTTCTGGAAGAGTTTAATACACATTGGGTGTTTCTTGTATCTCCTATTATTTGTTGTTTTTGATTTCTAGTTACTTATTACTTCTGGTTTCAATTTCGTGTTTAGTTGCTTATACAAAAGTAATCAATTGTACTCTAAGATCTTGACAGATCATGTTCTCTTTAAGTATGAATGTCTAACATGTATTTCTCACAGCCTAAGAGAGTTTTCTTCAAACTTGAAATGGATTGGTTTGAGGGAAAACTAGAGACATCTTGAGCTTGAGAAGGCTTCTCATATGCAACATCGTGGTCATGTATAGGAGAAATAGGTTGAGCATAGGACTGATAAGAATCATAAGGATGGTAACAAGCTTGATAAGGATATTAAAACACATAGATGGGAACATAACTAGGTTGATAAATAAGGCTATATGGCCGGTATGAGTCATGATAAGGCTGATAGGGAAGTGCATAGTAGAAGCTTTCATCATACCCAACAATGCCAAATTCATTAGTAAAATGAAACGCAAGATATTTAGCAATCTACTTTCATAATAAGGACTTGGACTGCTTATAACTAACTAATTGCATTCAGAGTTTACATTGGTGTTTGTTGAATGCTTCTAAAAGCATATAAGTAAATTAATACACAAAAAAATCTTCCACTCTTTTAGACCTTAAATCCCACTGGGCATGCCAGAATTATTATAACCAAAATTTTTACCCTAGGAGAAGGTTGTTCAGACCTCTCCAAATTTGGTGAAACATGGGATTACCTCTAGACCTGTGGGTTATCTATAGTAGGGTTAAACCTCTAGATTGAAAGGCTAGCTCCCTTGATGAATCACTTAGACTCACTTTAATTGTTTTCTTGATTTTAAAAGAGGAACAAATAACTTAAATAAACCTAACTACAGTGGTGATGCACCAAACTTTGTTGGCCACTACCACACATTGCACAATACACTAAGACCTACAAGACAACATGAACATGCACACGTCCTAGACTAAAACTATTACATCAATGTTTTATAGAAGGGTAAGGCATTGTAAGGCTGAGAGGGAAGACTAATTCCACTTCAAAACCCACAAGAGACCCTTGATGACACCAACTACAACCTGTAATAGAGAAATAACCACATGAGGCAAGATAAATAGGACATAAATAAGGTGGCATACATCTACACTTGATGAGATCAACCATTTATAGACTTATCACTAAATGTATTCATAGAATGAGGTAAAACACCAATTATTATATTTATCAAAGGAATAATAAATGGGTAGGGCTTATCCATACCTAGGTGGAAGATACAAACTTAACCAAAAGTGGCTCAATATATAGAAAATATGAGAGAGAAGATAGATAGGTGTGGTAGAAGATGAGTGACAAGTGTCCATGAGAGTTACAACCAAAAAAAGAGTTATGATATAGTCAAATAGACCTCCAATTCCATGTGTCTCACTCCTAAAGTAGCTTCAACATTCCAAGTGACTGGGGGTTACAAACTTGCTAGACACCTTGACTAGCTCCTTCAAAATTACCCTTCTTTGCATGAAAGGAGTGACAAATGGACATTCCAACCATGAATTCATCTTTAAATGATATAAAAACACTCATTAAATATATTATAGGCCTTAATAAACTCTTTTGACCTACCATTCCATCAGTTACATTCATAGGTGTCTTGTAACTCTCCATTTCCCATGCCTAATTTGGTTAAAGTGGCCTAAAACTCAAGTGAGTCTTCTTCAAATCATCCAAACCAAATAAATGGTCTTAAAATATGTTATCAAGTCTAAAAATAATAATTTTGGTTCTTGGAACAACTCCCATGAACTTGTTTTACTCCTTAAGCCATCAATAGCCTTAATTTCCTTGTAGCCTTTTTTCTTGTAAATATGTTTATATGGGAGATTTAAGGATGATATTGACAAAATAAGGGCATATTATAAGACCATATATAGCATTATAGCTTCATAAAAAAAATCATCTTCATATTCTGAGTGGAATCCCATTTTTTCTACCTTTCTCTTCTGCCAATTAGACCTAATTAGGCCTCTAGGCCTAGAACGTGGATTTTGGCTCTAAACTCCTCATGCCTTTGTGAAATCTTTGGTAAGTATGTGATTCACTTTACCCATGCCAAGACCAACCTCCATGTCAATTTTGGGATTATGAAACATTTTAATTATATCCAAACCATGAAATAGCCAAAAATAAGCCCTTCACAACCCTATTTGGACTGCCTTGCAAAATGGAGCTTGTTTGATCACCTATAGAATATCCTATGCAAGGTTTTGGATTTGAATAGCTAGGATAAGTCCCAAATGACCTCAGACCATGATTTTAAAGCTTTACCCTTATCATAACACTTGTAAAACACCAAAAATATGCAAAAATAGGGTATTTGTACCAATCCATATAAGTGACATCAACATCAAAGTTTATATGAGTAACCTTTATATTCATTGTCTCAAGACACATAGTATGTAGGTGCATATTAGGAGAAGTTAATTTGGTCTTCAACTTAGTTTTGACCTTCAGATTCCTTGGAGATCCTTATATGTCTATGACCCTTCTCATACTGAACCATCACCTTATTTTTATGGCATAGACAACCTTCTTGATACATTGACACCATGAATCTCCATTGAAGTTACAGGCCTACAGGTTGCACAAGGATTGTTTTCAATATTGAATTCTTGAAGCTTTGGAAAGTATAACATGACCATTAGGACTACAAGACCATTATTTCCCTTGTATCAACACATCAAACATGAAAACATAATTTCAAACTCCTTGAAACACATACTCAAACCACTCTAAATAAATAAATTGCTATGCACATAGAAAACACAGTCTCAAGAGGAGATATGTGACCATTTGAAACCAATATGTATTACATGACTAAGAAAAAAACTCTTGAAGAGTTTATAAGATATTAAGGGGCAATGGAGAAATAATAAAATGCATTTGACCACCTGAAGAACTTATGGAACACAAAAAACATAGAAAAAATGACAGTCACTTGCAGTTAATGCACAAAAGAGAAAATGATTTCCAAAGGACCATTTACATGTGCTACCAAGATGGGTGAAGGTATGTGAGGAATCTACATACATCTAAGTACACATTCCAACTAATTTCAAGTAGTCATGAATTCATAGTTTGTTATGGAGTTGCTCTAAACTTAACCTGTGGGGTTTTAAGTTCTCAAAAAGTAGTTTGGGGCTCTTAGCAATTGTTAATAAATCTAATATCACCAATCCAACTACCAATAACATAAATTTTAATCCCATAGGATTCCTAAACTTTGGAAAACATTTCAGCCCCTAACTCTACCTGTACGACATGTACCATCTACTTCAAGTTGGCCTTTACTAGCTTGTGGAGGGCATGATGAGAGAGAGTAGGAAAAATATTCAACTATGGAACTTTAAACTTATTCCAAAGCTTTTTCTTGACCTTTAGAATTCCAAAGGACATTCTAGTTCTGCTTGCAAGTGACTACCAAAAAAATTTGTACAACTTCTTCTTACTCCTCAATATGGCATTAAAATCAAGAATATGACTTTGTTCTAATTCTTATCACAGGTGTAGCAGTTATATAATTGATATAATCTCTTTTTAAGGTGTATGATATGTATTTTGAAGTTAGGTAACATTGATATATACCAATTTTAGCCAAAAATGATATTTTCATGCATTTTTACCACCTTAGAGCTAACAAATGAAACTTAGGCATTCCAAAACTTCATGAAATTTTTTAATAAGATGCTTAAGACATAAAATGACATAAATAAAACCCTAATCACCTATTACACATTTTTCAAGGCAGCACAAATGACTTGTTTGACCCTTTTTTATTTGGGAGACCTAAATAGACCAAAACACATAAACAAGACTTATATTAATCTTTACAAACTTACCTTAATAAATTTTAATAAGGTATATTGGACTCAACTAGGACATCCTAAATCACCTAAGGTTCAATAATTTGCCTATAAAGGTCCTATTTTGACTTGGAGGGTTAAAAAATGGATAACAACTATCAAGGGGCAAACTGTTGATGTCATGCAGAATACCTGTTAGGTTTGCTAGTAGGGAGAATAAATTCACTATCAGGGTGAAAGGTGTAGGGCACAAGGCTCAAGAAATTTGGTGATTCAATTCATGTCTCCATCGCTTTAATTCAGAGAAGCTCAAGCTCAAAATCCTTTGAATTATGAATGTCCATGACAACGTGCCTAAGATCCTTAGGATCTTATTCAATGAAAATTTTATGTTGAGCATATAGTGGATAGGGAAGTTCCCCTAGAGATACTACTGCGTAGGCATAGAGATATCACTGGATCTCAACATCTCACCCTTTATCAAACCCACCAACGATCCTTCCTATTTTCATAAATTAGAAGCACATATGCATCTCTTAGATGGCTACCATAGAGCCAGTCCCACCTATTGTCTTACCCTCACCTCTAGTCGGTTCCTGACCCTCATTAACAAGGCCTGTGATTTCTTCAAAGACCAATATTTGGTCCCCCCCTTTTATAGGTAGGATGTCAATAAATGACTCATTAAGAACTCTGAGGATCACCAAGTGCAACCTAATATAATCAAAATTATACACAAGTTACCTTCAGATAATTTTCATGAGATCACAGTAAATGGCTTTCATCACCAATCTTCCATAAACCGGTAATTTTTTAATATAGATTAAATATATATGCATATTAAGATTTTAAATATATGATTTTTACGTTACTAATCTATAGGTGGTCAAAAGTAGTAGTGAAAGTTGTTATACATAGGCTTTTAAATAAATATTTTGGTGGCTTATCCTCATCCTATAAATAATTACAACAAAACTTTGCTCTTATATTGATTTCTAAAGGTAATGCTTTAATATTATTCTTCTTCATCAGTGGCTCCCACACGTTTCATATTTAACTTTATTCACGGGAAAGTTTAGCTAATTGATGCATCCTAGCCCTTCCAATGAGTTCTAACCCAATACATAACATTTATGGGTGATTAAAATTTTGAAAAAATAAGGGCTACAATTATGTTGACTGATATTAAGAATTGTAGGTCAACAGAACAAGGGGTTGGTTGTTAGCCATAGTAATACTCAATCTTTGAATTTTATTGTAATTTTTTTTTATGCTTTTATTTTGCAACATGTACAATATTGTGTTGACTATATTAAGAAGTATATAATAAAACGTATAAAAGCCCTCCAATGTTAGATAATTGTACATATATAGCAAAATGTATAAAATCCCTTCAATGTTAGATAATTTTTGCAATTGAATAAATATGTGGAAGTTAAGAGACTATTAGAAACTAAGTTATAGGTCAACAGAACAAGGAGATCATCATTGCTTCTTTGAATTTTATTGTGAAAGCTATATTTTATGATTGCATTATGCAACATGTATAATCACCCCCCATTAGTCATTTACAACTGTTAGTTGTAGCACAAATTATAGATTTTGTGAAGGTAAGTTAATATAGTTCAATGCAATCTAATATATGTGTGACATACATTACTAGTAGTTCTCAATTTATTTCTCTAAATTTCAACTTGTGAAAACTCAAAAGTGTCATTATTGATTCTATTAACATATTATGTATTGGTGGTCATTTTTAAATTAAATTATTGTAAGATTAAATTCACTACCATTTTGTGTGGTGCAGGTTGTGCACATTTTTAAATTAAATTGTAGGCAAATTAAATTCACTACCCTTTTGTGTGGTGCAAGTTGTGCATGTAGCTACTACTTTTTTTAGATAATTGTTTAATTATTTATCTATTTTTTAAATTTATATGATTAAGTACTTGATGGAACTTATATATAAAAATTAAGAGTTATAATGTCTCTTGCTATAGTGCCTCTCACAACTATTCAATGGTTGGAGCAATTCTTTTGCAGGTAATGGTAAAATTTGTGTGTATTTCTCTAATATATCTGAGATTTTGGTGCATCTTAAGTGAGTTCAACTTATATTTCTACTTATAATTATTTACAAGTATCCTTGCATTACTCTTTTTCGCTAACTTATTTTGGTTAAATTAGCTCTATGGAATTGAAATGTAACTTTTTTTTGTTTGGCAGACTTTCACACCCTTTTTACTTACGTACATTAAGAGATTAAAATATTGAGCTCATTAGACAGATTAGATAAACAAACCAATTGGCAAACGAACAATAAAAGAAAATGTGCTAAATACTTGGACTTTGCCCACATATACTGGACAAACCAAAGTTTGACCATCGCATTATTTAAAAGTAGTTTTTCCCCACATATACTATATAAACTAGAATAAATGACAAGTTTGACCATCACATTATTTAAAGTAGATTTTGATCCATCAAGAGCCACCCGAGACAAGCCTTTATAGGCTCTAAGCAAGAGACCTAGATCACAAAGAATTTATTCTTCCATTTTTTAGAAAAGAAGCCCAACATAAAAAACACATCTATGTTGGGTGCATAATGTCGACAGTTGTTTCCCATCAACCATGGTTAGGTGAAATTAACAATGTAAAAATGACATTGCGTTCTGTCCTCCAAGCCACGCATGCATTTTGGTTGTGTTGAGTTGCCTACTGTTGACAGGGAATTAACATTGCAAAAATGATTATGTATTCTATCCTCCAAACCAAGCACGCATTTTGGCATTGCCAATTTATTGACAACTATGATCCACTTACATTCCACAAGTACGAATATAGGTAGTGTTACAACAAATATTGTCACTACGAAATAATTTATCATAATAGCTCAACAATATCATAACTATTTTTAAGTAACTTTACTCAGTAAAAATATTCACTCTATGATCAATACTTAAAACAAATTTCAAAACTATTCTAAGCTCCCAAAAAAACTTGGTGCATACACCCTTATTATTATGCCAAGGATTTGAAAATTGAGGTTCATACCTTTTTTTTAAGAAGAAAGATGAAAAAGTCTTTTAAAATAATATATTCTTGATTAAGCTTTGAATTAGGTTGAGATATAAATAGAAAATAATCCCTACAATTTATGTAGTTACCAATACACTTGACTAACCCACCAACATCTCATTGACATTACTTTATAACTCTTAATATCTAATCATAAAATTCAAAACTAAAAAAACATAAATTGAAAACATCGTCATTAAAAATAAAAGACGAATCATAAATACATGCATATAATACTAAACTTTGATTTAAGTTGAGATATAAATAAAAAAGAGTCCTTAAAATTTATATATCTACCAATACACTTAACTAATCGACTAACATTTCATTGACATTACTTTATAAATCTTAATATCTAATTATAAAATTCAAACTTTAAAAAAAAAAAAACATAAATTAAAAGCAGCATCAATACATATAAAAGACATGGCATAAACAAATGCATAGGGTACTACACTCACTTCACTTCAAAGTACTAAATATTCACTAGCAAAAGATAATGCTCATTTTTACATATGAATATATGAAATTTAAGGTGACGTAATGCATGTTTCAAGTAAACATTTCATCCTTAGCCACCCCTAATCCATTAATTGGTTGACACGAGAGACCACTAAACCATATCCAAAAGTTGCAAGCTAAAAAGACAAATATGTGGCGTTGGAGAATAATGTATTAAACTAGTAAAAGTTATGTTTTAAGAATTGGGTGGATTGACCTTCTCCTTAGATGACGAGTGTTTAGGTGAGGGATTGTGATTGTCAAAACATCACATCATCATATAGTTAGGCTACTGCACTTCCTTTGGTTGGTTTAGTGGACGTTGCTATTATTGAAGAATTTCATTCTAGTGTTGAAAATACCTGTAATAGGAATTGAAATGTATGGAAAATCACTTAAATAAACCCAACAATCTTAACATTTAGTGGCTAGTAAATAAGGTTGTTTGGTTGTGCATATCTAGTCATATTTGGGTGTATCAGATAGGTATTCATATTCAAAATAAATTTATAAAAAGATAATGTATTTTATTTTTTTATTTTTATAAAAGCGTGTTGTGGATTTGTATTTGTATATTTTGATAATTTTATTAATAAGTGATGAGAATATTGGATTTCAAATATTAATTTATTTTTCAAATAATTTATTAAGAAAAGTGTAATAAATTGGTTGATTGTTTGAATCAAATATTTTAAAATAAGAGAAGTTCAAATTCTATCTTATATCATTTAAAAGATATTTTAAAAAAATTAAAAAGAAAAAAAAATTAATTATTTCATATTAATTATGATGTTCAAACTTATGAATATATTATTAGGGTTGTAGTTCAATTGGTATGAATGATGTTAAAGTAAAAATATGAAGAAATATCAAAAAGGGGTGAGAATGAGTTTAGTCTCATATGAATTTGGTGAAATTTCGTATAAAAAAGTTCTTTAGAAACTTCAAAAAGTTCCATACAAACATAGTGGAATAGAAACACTTTAATATTGATTGCGAGTGCCAGTACAAAAAATAGTTTAAAAGGTATAGAGAACTCCATGCAAACTTGGTGGAATAGACAACCTTTAATATTTAGTACAAGTAATTGATACAAAACAAAAAAGTAATGATGATGACATTTACCATACTTAAATTAAAAGTGTGTAAGATTCAAGGGATGGAATTAAAAATTATGCCTATGAGGAGGGTGGCAATCCATCGGAACTTCTAAAAAGTAAAATTAATTCTGAATAATTCTCTATCCCATTAAGATGCCTATGAATTGTTTATCTAAGGCAACTACTCGTGTTAGTCAGAAAGTTGTAGAGTAGGTTTAAGAGCTAGCCACATTGGCTCAAGGCAATTGATCCTCGGAGAGCCCTGTTGCTATCATCAAGTGCCCTACTGGTAATACCATGGTCCTTGGTTCACAAATATGTACATAGTGGTTGATCCTCACATGTCAAAAGCACAACAATCCAAAACAAAAGAGGAAAGTTGGGTTAAGTGAGTCACACGTTTCTCTAAAGAATAATATTTATTATTCTATTTTTTTATCTTATTTCTTATTTAACATTAAGTCTTTATTTATGAGAAAAAAATTATTTGAGACATGTTTTTATGCTACCCACCTTTACCTCATAGATAGCTGGAATGTTTCGTAGATTCTTGACGTGGAACTACCTACTTGGTCGGCACTTCCCAAGGATGATCCTCTACCTCTGCCCCTGAGACAACAGTGTATACATGAAATTTTGTTTTATAATTATTTGTAGTTGTTTGGACCATATTTTAACCAACTAATTTTATTGTTTTGGAATTGAGTTTATCCTTCGATAAAAAAATTGAACTGTGATTTATTCAACTATTTTACTTTATAACTTTATGTAATTATTTTTTTTCATAAATATAATGTGAAGCATTCCAATAATAAATTGCCCATCTTTTTAATGGAACATAAACATAGAATATATAATATGCTTTTTTTTTTTTAAAAAAATCCATGCTCAAAAAACAAAAATTGTTCAAATATATTGAACACTCTGAACAAGGGTGTGGGAAGGTTAAAAAAGAAGACAAAGTGAGGAGACCCACGGTCAACGAGAGTGATATTTTAGGACCGTGGGCAGTTACCATTCAAAAAGCTATTGGTCAGAAGGTTAGTGCAAATGGAATGCTCTACACACTCCAAACCCAATAAATACCCCCGCCTGCACGCATACAATTCAAACCAAATCATTCGCTTTTCGATTTTTTCTTTAGTTAATTGGTTTTGTGGAGGTGCAGGGATCGAATCGCATGGCGAGGTGGGTTGCAGTGGTGGTCCTTGGAGGCTCAGCGGCTTGGGGTATTCTAACGGTGGTCGCATGCGTGCTAGCGGTGGTGACCGTGGTGGCGGCCCTCTGCGCTACGCACAAAACCCGCAAAGAAGATAAAACCGGCAACAGAACCAGCAGAAGCAGCAGCGGCAGCAGTGAATCTATAGATTCGCCGGCGTGGAAGTTAAGCAATTTCAAGCTCCCGCCTAAGTCGCCGGGCAGGGCCATCATCGATACTCTCAGCAGCAAAAGGTTGTCGCTCGGTAGAAAATGGGGGCGGAGCGAGGAAGAGGAGCTAAAGGCATATGACCGTGCGGCTACTGAAGAGGGGAATTTTCTGTGGCAGAGAAGTATCCTCATGGGAGAACGCTGCCAGCCTCCGGATTTCTCAGGGGTGATAATATACGACGATAAGGGTAACCTTTTGCCTGAGTTTCCCCCAAAAACTCCCAAACATAACCTTTTTCATCATCCTCTGCAGGTAAATCAGATCTTTAACGTATAAATTTGTAGGACAAATTGGTTTTAGCTATTTTACTGTAGACGCCATAATTATCATTTATTTTGTTGTCAGGCTGACGCACAGCGTAAACGGAGTTTCACCGGTGTGTAAATATCGTGTATTCCTGCGGCTTTTTCTGCAATTTGATGGCGGGGTTTTGTTGCAGAAGAAAATAACAGCTGAAAAACGGGACATGTCAAAAGCGGGTCTGCTGGATGTCGATTTGCCGCCGAAATTTCTTATCGAAAATCATATCAATTGACGTTTTATCTGAATTTGGCCGTCGACAAAATTTTAATCATTGTTTTGTTCTGATTGGTAGAAAAAGATTTAATTGTATTTTAGGCAAATACAAGAAAAAGAAATGGAATAGTTAAAGGAGAAAGAGAATATTCACAAAGTTATATATTATGTTTTTATTTAATCAATCAAAATATTTGAAATATGTATTATTGTAATAATTCTAAAATTTGAGTTAAGTTTGAAATGTAAGTATTAAAATATTTAGTATATGTTATTAAAGTATATTTTTGTATTTTTAATATTGTTATAAATATTTTGGATATTAATATTATTATAATGATACGATTTATATTATTATTGTATAATAAAATAAAGATATGCACATGTTATATATAGAAATGATGATGATATAAAAATATATTATTTTTTTCTAAATTTTTTATTTTAAATAAATGTAAAATTGTATTTACAAATATAACTTTAAATATATTATTTTGAAAATATTGATCTTAATAAAAAATAATTTTCATCTAATACTTTCTATATATATGGGGCCAGGGCCCTATCTAATTTCTGAACATTAAAACATATATTTTATTGCAGACAGCTTTAACACACAAAAATGTTAATTATGAGGAAACAAAAGACAAGCCAAAAAAAAAACATTTAATAAAAAATTGACATTTATAAGAGTTTTTCAATAATTATTTATGCCATATAACATAGGTTATAACATACATGGCATCTGGGTTCAAACAAGTAATAATTTATAAATACAAAGGGATTTTAGAGAACGCAATTTTCATTCATAAAGGGGGGAAATATTATTAAAGAGTTCATGGCATTTATCAAATTATAAATTATTTGTTTGATCCTTTATTTTGGGGTTATAACTTTACATTTTTTAAAGCCTTTTTATTGTTTTTGGTATCACTAAACATCATTTCAACCGACCAAAATTTTAAAATAATTTTTTTGTGAAGTCTAAAATAAAATGATTATATTATGAAAGTAAGGGTCAAAACCAAAGAAAATATTATATAATTGATCCAAAGTTCATAGTAGTGTACACTAGCTTGTTGTGGCCATGACCTCTCAGTTCTTTAAGCAATGAAATGAATCCAGCTTGCACTTTGACTCATATTATGAAGTTCATGAAGGTAGCCTACCTTTCTATTCACTTATTGAAGTGTACATGCAATGTGGAGGCAAGAAAACGTTGCACCAGAAATGCAGCATATAAAATGGACTACCTTTAAAATATTATTTAGCTGAATAAAATGATTAACATACAACTAAACCAGTACCAACGTTCCCTGGCCATCAAATACAATCTCACAAGTTACTGATAAGTATTATATCTTTTTAGATTGGTTCTCAACGGATTGTTTTTTCATGATTTCTTGATACTTGCATTAAATCTATGATTATATTAATTGGTGAAATTGTATTCCTATTTTTTAATTGGGTGTTGTTTAAAAATCAGAAATATTATTAAATGGGTTGTAGTCCAACGAATGAGGATGATGGTGTAAAAGGTGTTACTCAGCCATCCATCAAGATATAAATTCTAGAGGATATAAAAAAGGGATGAGGCTTGAATCATATCTCGAGTGAATTTGATCGAATGGATACCCTTCAATTCTTGATATTAAATCTAAGAAGCATTTTGTATACCTAATCCATGTAAAAATAAATTTTCAATAAAAAATCAAAAATACTCTAATAAAAGAAATTGAAATAAACCTTCCAATGAATCCATCCAAACAATTTGACAGTTTGTGATGCAAAGGATTTAAAAGGCACATTGAGAAACTAAGTGCCAGCTAATAGCAGTCATGAATGGCTCTCAATGCATAGGATGGGGCCTGTCAATTGAGAGAGCCTGGGAAAGCCTTGAAGTTGGTGTAATGTGTTGATGTAAAATTTTGTTACTGGTAAATCATATGTTGATGGACTTCAAAACAATTGGAACACTTTTTATTGGAATAGCATTGCCTCCCACCAGTTCTTGCCCAAAAAAATATTTGTTTAAAGGAACTCAAACTTTGCTTCAATCTACTCCTGTATAAACTTTTAACACTTTGTTGGCTCCTCCTCCATATATCACAGGGCGTGGTTCATAAATACACGACATAATTTAAAATTTCTACATATTGAACGTCTGAATTAATTTAGGAGTGACAGAAGTTTCAAGGAAAGAAGCTTGTATTACAAACACACTGGTTATGAGATTTTGAAAGGATCAACTTTGAATCAGTTACAAACAATTGTGCTTCTAAAACTATCACTGCAAAGTCCACAATCTCAGCGAGCGGTCATTCTTTTGTATATTTCTTAGTGCTTAATCATGTTACTAAATCATTATTTTGTAAATACAGTAAGAAGAAAAGACGTCATTATTTTTATTTTATGGAGGGTTCTGGCCATCTAATTGGCATTGGCAGTGGTGACTGTTCCTTTTGCAAGAATCTGAGTGCCTCACAACTCCATGCCACCATCTTCAGAATCAATTGTTTGAAAGGAAGGCTTTAGTAATGCAACTTTTATGGATAACTGATGTCAGTTGAAGCAGTCTGAGCCTTGCAAAAGAAGTTACCAGGATATTTATGAGTAATTTAAAGAATCACAACAATTAATCTATTAGAGATTTAATATTTTAAGATTTATTAAGATTTTTTTTGAAATACGTATTGATATTGACAGCTACCCTAATGGGTAAACCGTAAAAGTTGGTATAGTAATTTAATGATGATTTGTTCACGTTGATTTTCAACTTACTTTGATTTTCAATCTGCATACTGTACTGGGCCCTAGGCCCTCTGTCCCTCAATTCCTCATTAATCAATGTGATGTGGGTTACATACCCTAGGCCCTACTTTGGAAACAATGCCCCTTTTTGAGGTACAACTAAACACTTCGCAGGACACAAGACTGTTACACTTGATTTGACAATTCTGTGGCTATTTTTATTCCAAAGAACTGCTTTGTCTATAGAGTGTATGGTCAATTTTATTAAAATAGACACATTAAATATGTTGTGTAGTCTTTATCTACTACGAGTTAAGGGGAATTCATTTGATGGCATATTTCAGGGTTATAAAAGTCACCATGAATAGCGTTTTTATTTATAAATGTTCTATTTTAAAGTATTTTTTAATTTTTTTTTCAAAACTTTTTGGTTTGCGAAGGAAAGTATGAAAACAAGAGAGAGTTTTCCACTGCGCAAAGTGTGTAATCATAGTTATCATAAAATTGATGGCAAATAAAATGCGGTTTTCAATTTCTTTAAAGTAATGCAAAGACTTTTCATAGTAAAACTATTAATCTGATTGCTCATATAATATTTTTCAAGCTTTAATTTTATAAATATACTATTTAAACTTGGTGAAACGAATATGCCCTAGTCACACTATAATAAAGTTTGTTGATTGCAACACAGTTGTACGAAGAGCATCAGAGACAAAATGCCTTACTCCCACAAATATTTTTTAAGAAGGACAAGGCCGAGAGAACCCAAATTCTAAAAGTAGAAGACATTAGTGAGAATATTAGCATTAGCTAGTAAAAATTCAAAGAGATCTTCAAAAATCTACAGCCCTAGGAAATGGAAGAGGAGAGCACACTAGAAGATGCCTTAATAGAAATGACCAAGAAGGTCAATACTATAAATGAAGACATTGAAGGGACTCAAAAGCTACCTCTTGAGTTTTGAGTTTGGTTGTGTGCACCTCCACCATCACGGAAGAAGCCAAGGCTACGCTTGTATGTTGGACAACTTTTGAGGTAGGGATGAGCAAAGAGGTGTGGGAATTTATTGTTGATGTCCGAACAATTGGCAGGTTGTTCGACAACAACCGAGTTAGTGTGGGGTGATGTTGACCCTATATTTTAGTAGGTTTTAACCACATGCACAATCTAGCATGGTGCATATGACAAACAATAGAGTGAGGAAAATAAGATCACATAAATCCAAGAATGATTATAGATTTCACGAAAAGAAACAACAAAATTTATGACCTATAGTTTGCCTTAGACAGGCAAATGAGAAATGATGGTAAACAATGAGGTAGTTTACCTTGAGCGAAGCATTGCATTAACCACTAAAGGATGGAAGAAGAGCTACCTCATGGCACGTAGAGTCCCTGAAGTGTTATAAAAGGCATACACCTAGGAAGGAAAAGAGAGTTGGTAACCTAGTGGGAAAACGTTGTTGGATTGTTAACAGATAGCCCCTGGTTAATGTAACAACCCCACTATGTTTGAATTAAAAAAACGTGATATTTTTTTTAAAAAAATTAACATATTCTTTAATTAGAATTCACCATGAGAATCTAATTAGTAATCCACATATAACACTCAAAGTATATTAACTATAAATAAGCATGTGACATCTAACAGTCATTCATCACTAACAATATATGAAACACATCATAACCAAATATAAAAAGTAATTACAAATACCCAGCCATGGCTGGTACAATGATTCAGCCACTGCTGTCAAAGTAGAAATAAGTAAATAATTACATCTCATCAGTTTAATATCTTAATAAGAATAAATATAATACAATGTATAAGATATAAAATACAAAGCTCAATGGAACATGAGTTCCCAAACTCCAGTATCTTTGGCAATCTTAAATCTCGTCTCCAAATAAGTACTGTTATGGAGAAGGAAACATTATCTAAGTGATTTTCCATACCAACCATCAAACATCAATATTATGCACAATTCCCCATTAGGGAATGGCCCTCCCTTCATGAATGAGTAGATAACAATAGTGCAGAAATCTAAAGAGACAATCTAGTACCCATGTATTGTATGATTTCTAAAAATAAACATGTGGTGTATCATAAAGAAACTCATTCTAATAAGATATCACACAAATATACAAATCATACATATAAAATGACAATGCCTCACTAACATATCTGACTTAAGTTTTCAAATAGTTATTGATCTCTAGGATCAATGAATTTCATACACACTACTTGATCAGATTACCTTCATCTGACATCATGATGCTAATAAATTAGTGAAATATATATGTATGTATGTATATATATATATATATATATATATATATATATATATATATATATATATACGTATTTCACTAGCTTACTAGCATCATGATGTCAGATGAAGGTAATCTGATCAAGTAGTGTATATGAAATTCATTGATCCTTATGTATGTATATATGTGTGTGTGTATATATATAACCAACAAATTCATAAAAGATTATTTCTTATCAATAATCATAAAACATGCTAAACATAAAAATACTTAAAACACATGCATTTAATCCATCAAATATATGAATGAATCTAGACATAACAGTTACAGTTTATACCACCTAGGTATAATATACATTAGACTATAATTTTTAAACATAATACACTCTATGACATCCCATAATATCATAGTTCATTATACATGAGCACAACTACTCAATTACAAATAACCAATCTTACAATTCAAGAATCAAATGTCTCATAATCTTAAATAATAGGCAAACAAGTATAGATTATACCAATCGGGTATATCCTATGTTTAAATTGCATAATCTAATTTCTATAGTAGATTTAATATATATAGTATAAGTAGTAATAACACAATCCACCATTTTTATGTACACACTACTTACTTACAAGTAGTTAGTCATAATATTTGCATATAACATAATCTTTCACATAAACAACTCATTCCATATCTAGGAGATTATTTTCATAGTTTCTGGTTTCTAGAAAATGCTATGTCTTATTTTAACCATCCATTGCTATAGGTATATTTCTTATATACTAGTTCTTGTTCATCATAATATGCACTATATGTAAATACTCAAATTATATGTTAATATTATATCGATGTTCATTTATATTTCTTAATCAATAACTCCTTATGATTTCAACAATCTTTAAAAAAATTCTGTTCATGAAGTATATTGATGATCTCTATAAAATAAGAGATTATACAATGTAATTCTCCTTCATAGTTTTTATCCCTAACTAAATAGAATTGTGTCCTGATATAGTCAAGCATATATAACTCTGTATATAAGGTCTTAAAACTAACTAGTCTTTCGTATTAGGGTTCACATATAAGTATTCAACAATACTAAATTTCTCTTGTATGATACACAAACATTTCATCAAGTACATAGATATGTGAATCACCCAAAACCATGACAATATACTAGTCAAAATCTATGCTATAGGCTTGCATCCCAATGCATATATATACTATGTATGTATAAGCGCCCATGTATTCTCGTATAGACATATTTTGTATATTTACACACCTTGCATAACATATACTAAGTGATACATATGTTTTAATACACAAATACTGTTCTATCATTTCTATTCATAAATCAACAATCAGGGTCTATCACCAAATTTTACCATTTTTAGAACCCTTATTACTATTCAATTATCATAATTCCATTTGACAAACAAGGAATATGTTGGAAATATTGTTATTGATGTCAAAAGTCTAACATTATTGATGACAAAAGCCCCAGAGCATTTAATGTCTAAAGGTGTTTTTAATGTTCATATCTAGGAGATTATTTTCATAGTTTCTGGTTTCTAGGAAATGCTATGTCTTATTTTAACCATCCATTGCTATAGGTATATTTTTTATAAACTAGTTTTTGTTCATCATAATATGCACTATATGTAAGTACTCAAATGATATGTAAATACTATATCGATGTTCATTTATATTTCTTAATCAAGAACTCTCTATGATTTCAACAATCCTTAAAACTATATTGTTCACAAAGTATATTGACGATCTCTATAAAATAATGAATTATACAATGTAATTCTCCTTCATAGTTTTTATCCCTAACTAAATAGAATTTTGCCCTAATATAGTCAAGCATATATGACTTTGTGTATAAGGTCTTAAAACTACTTAGTCTTTTGTATTAGGGTTCACATATAAGTATTCAAAAATATCTAAATTGCTCTTATATGATACACAAACGTTTCATCAAGTACATAGATATATGAATCACATAAAACTGTGATAATATACTAGTCAAAATCTATGCTATAAGCTCACATCCCAATGCATATATATATAAGGACCCTTGTATTCTCATATAGAAATATTTTGTATATTTACACACCTTGCATAACATATACTAAGTAATACATATGTTTTAATACACAAATATTGTTTTATCATTTCTATTCATAAATTAACAATCAGGGTCTATCATCAGATTTTACCATTTTAAGAACCCTTATTACTATTCAATTATCATAATTCCATTTGACAAATAGGGGATATGTTGGAAATATTGTCATTGATGTCAAAAGTCTAACATTATTGGTGACAAAGGCCCCATAGCATTTAATGTCTAAAGGTGTTTGTAATGTTCATATCTTGGCTAAAGTGTGTTAATATTATTTATATATTAATAGATATATTCTTGGTTGCATAAAGACAAAAGAGGGTCCATGAGGAAGTCAAAGAGTCACCACTAAAGACAAAATAGGTAAATGACGCATTTTCCCATGAAGGGTCACCTTGAGAAATTTGAAGAGTCCTCAAATAAAGACAAAAGAGGAAAATGATGCATTTTTTCATGAAGGATCACCATATGACTTTTCATATGGAAGAATTTGAAGGGTCATGCAAATTTGGCACCATTTTCCATGAGGATTGAAGGGTCACAAAGGGTGAATGCCAAAGTTCATTTGAAAATCTATAAAAGGAGGTTTGGGAAGCCATTTGATATAGGCATGGATGTGAATGGTTTTATTTAGCTGAGAAGAGCAGAGGAGAGAAGAGAAAAGAGAAGAGATAGTAGTGTGCTATCATTTGTTGAGAAAGAAACATTGAGAGATAATTGTGTTTTATACACAAGAGGGGTTGGTGCTCCTGTGGGTTGGTGCTCCTACAAGTTGGTGCTTGTGAACTTTGTAATTTGAGTTGGTTTTCATTCATATACTTGAGATTGTTCTTCGTAGTTTTTCCCACATTGGATTTTCATGTAAAAATCTGGTGTCCCTATCTCTTTTGTGTGGTGCATGTTATTGTTTCAGTTTTATTGCATATCCTAAATCTATGGTTAAGTGGAGTTTGATTAAGTAAAAGTTTTATAAGATATATGATATACTGATTCACCCCCTCTCAGTATATCCCATGTTTAACAGGATACATTTCATGATAGCAAGCACCTTTGAGATCAAGATGTAAAGGCAACTCAAGTTAATCAAATAGCATTAACTCAACCCATCAATCAAAATTCACCAGTAAGCATGGGCTACAATAATAACCTTAGGGCTATGTATTTTCAGGTTAATCTCAAACTCAACTATTACCCTATTAGGATTAATGAGTATATATATTGTCTTAGCTAACAAAATTGATAGATAATCTCACATCACATAGATCCACTAATGTAGTCATGACATAGAGTCTTCAGTATAAATCTTCACTATACAATCTCAAGCACAGAATCTCAAGTTATCTAGAATCGCCCAAGAGTATATGAGTCCAATTTTCAAAGCTTTCCCAAACTACACATATGTTAAATGTACATATTACAATTAGTGACCATATAAGCCCAAATTATAAATGTTAAATCCAATAAGTCCACATGAGACGTCCTAACTCAATTCAAAGGATTCACCACTATTATGATATTTGATGATATTATAATATTCGTTGATATATTAGATTCTATACATACTTATTAAAATAAGGCTAGTGAAATATTACAAATTCATACTAACAGATCCAAGAGTGTAATGATAGACATTAAATAATTCAAGATGGACACACCCCATTAACAACAGAAAGTCTGGATTCTTCATTTCAGATAATGCTATCCATCTACAGCAAAATATGTCACCCATAATAATGAGGTGATTTAGTATCCCTTCTATAAAAACTCACTACAAACTATAATTGATTTGATCCTACTTATAAGTTCCTCCGCTTGTGGCTATATAATGTAGGGTATGTAAGTTATTATAATATAGTTCTTATAATAGATAATTGGATAATCATCAAATGTATTTATAAAATGTGGGTTATGTAGGAACTCAATATGATATTCAAATCAATTAGTTATTGTATATAGCTAAATACAAAACACATTTAACTGACAAACATGCATACATTTAACTTGAGTTTGCTCAGGTTAAAATAGTTGATTAGTCATCTTGTTTATATTTTGCATGTCTTTAACTCAATAAATAAATCAATTTATTATTATATATACTGTTGGGTGAATATTTTATCGTCAAGCAACCGATGGCAAAATAGGTATATCAACCACAATACAAGAAGATTTATATGGCAAAAAGTGTGGGTTTACCACATCTTAATGAGATAAATCTCTCCTCTCATCAAGGGGAGGTTCCCTATAAATTATATATATATACATATATATATATATATATATATATATATATATATAAAAGCAAAAAGTAACACTTGGGGTAGGATAACACCATCCATCTCTCTTTTTTTAGAGATGATGTTCACAAAGCAAAAGAGAAATCCTGGTTGATGACTGAAAGCATTCCTCTTCCTTCAGAAATGATGTTCAACAAATATCAAAAAATATTCTCGGGTAGTAACTAGGTCTAAGAAAAACCCACGAAAGCACAAAGTCTTTCGTTGCTTCCCTCACTAATTCGAATCGTACATAACATATAAAGTGAAGTGCAACTCAAAGTCTTCACCTAAAACTACAACAGATAATAAGATCACAAAGGATAAAAGCAGTTCAAAGTCTTTTCGATATCATTTAGAATGTCTTCAGATAATTTCCAAACACACTTTGCTTATTTAATAAAATAGATGAGAGATTATTAGGAAAGAGAACATAAGAATGATCTCCTAAGTAACATAAATTATTTCAACACAAAGTCTGAAAATAACCTGCTTCTCATTCATTCAAGAAAATATGATTTACAAGTTGAGATCAAAGTCTCAGAAAACATCTCAATTTTAGCAGAGTTTTTGCTCTCAATTATCAAAAAGATAGATATTACAAAAGAGGCTCCCTTTATATATAGGAAAAGCTTTCAAAATTGAGAAAAGACTTAATTATTAAAACCTAGTCAAAGATGAGTCTCTGTTGACTTTGAGACTTTTGTGGATTTATACATGTATTTACATATGACAAAAGTACATGTGCAAATGTCCCAAGTCAATTACAAAGTACATGAGGGAAATGGAGAAGAAGAAATGGAAGAACAATTCAACTTTTGTCACCATCCTTATTTAGATGAGCATCGTACATGGCGATAGCTGCCTATATCTCGATACTGTCTGGCACAATAGTATTTTTGAAGATCACCTTAGCTCTGACTGTGGCGTCTCTCACTGCTGTGATTAATTTCGCATGACTAGTTAACCTGGTTCTCAGATTATCTAGAGTTAACTGATTATCTAAAATATTATCCACAGAAGCCATTGAGAACGCTTTCTCCTTGAATTCCCTTCAGATCATACCTTTGAACTCTCGAATCATTTCCTTTGCTAAAATGAATTGGTTGTCTCGAGAGGTGAGTCTACAAGGCAACTCCTCCAATTTGTTCAACAAACTGGTGTAGCTTTCTTCACATGCATCCTTGGAAAATTTGAGGTCGCTGATCAGTTCCTTAAGTACTCATATCCTATATATTAGTGATTCTTTAATTTCAATATAAGAATCTCTATCGGCAATGACGCTGATTGATACTAGGGTACATATTTTTAGCTCTTTCATCTCTGTCTATTTGCTAAGATATTTATCTGTGCTTTCAATATCTTGAGAAATAATATTGATAAGGTCTTCTAACTCTGTTCTCACTTTTTTTATTTTACCTATCTTCTCAAACACCTCTGTAAACAAGGAAATCCCCTATGCATGCATATTATCTAGGTAATCTTCAAGTACTTTTCCATTTAGATAAGTCTTTTCTGCTTTTTGGATTACAGGATCATCTACAGAGAAAGCCTCTGGAGTTACCGCTTCTGGAGCAAAAGTGAATCCCCTGATCATTGTGGTCAATTGTTCCACACTTGCTTTGTAATGATCTTTCATTTCTCTTTCTCTATCAAATTTCTGGACCATAATATCCATCACGAATTGCAAATCACTCTTGGCACCCTTGTGAGTTATTTTCCCTAACTCAACTCAAAAAATGGAGTAGCTGCTCATATCAAAATTTTCAAGAGTCACATCTTGTCGGGGTTTGGTTATCTCTAGAAATTTGTGCCCCTTATCTCTAATCATTTTTGAAAGGATTTTTGGCTTCTTGGGGGTCTTAGCTTTCATCGGTACTATTTTATCGAAGTCAAAGTCATCTAGAGAGATGGCTTGCTTTTTCCTTTTGGGTGTGAAAGTTGACAACCAAGGTGGGCGAGCAGAAGCACTTACATTAGCAACAGTCCTTGTAGTTGGTGTCACTGGTATAACACCTGCACTACTAGTGGGAACAATGGACAATGGGCATAATGGGCGTAGTATCAGTTAAAATCACACTTGTTGCTAAATGGTCAAAAGTAGAACTATCTCCGATGTTGAAAGAAGGAGATGACAAACTGGGGATGGATCCTGATGAATGGAGAACATCTTTAGAAGCACCTTGAGGGTTGCCAAAAATAACTCTAGAAGGGGAGGCAGATCTAGAAGAGAGAATACTGATGGGAGAAATAGGTGAAGGAGTTGCAACAGGTGAGTGCGGTGGAGAAAAAGAAATTCTTGTGTCTAGCTGTGCACCTTCTTACAGAGATTGAGCTTCCGTTCCCTGTTGACCTGTAGGTTTGTCATCAATTTTCATCTATTCTACCACTTATTCTTGGGTGCTTTGTTTCTCAACCCCCATATCTATTGACTCTGGCTCTTTCTCGGCAACCTTTGATTTCTTTGATACAAAAATGATCCTATGCTCATGGGGCCTGGAAGGAGAAGGAACATCGCTTTTATTCTTTGTTCTATTTTCCACTCTCCTCCTTGTCTCTTCTTAAAATTCAGCCTTTGATCTCATGATGAATTCTTTTAAAGTGATCCCCTTATTTGCTAATCAATCATTGGTGTTAGCCAATACTGATTCAAATCTCATCCTCAAAGAGGTCAACTCTTTTTGAGACCATTAGATAGGAGGAAGAGGAAAGTTAGTGACTTATTCAGCAAGATATCTGCTATTGACTAGATCTCTGTCATCTACTAGATTTAGAGGAATATCAACGAGCCCCAGATACTCTATTTATTCAAGAGAGAGTCTGTTGTTGTCCATATTCCTGATATCTTCCACTATCCTTAAATCTATCCAGACGTCTTCGATCATGGGTTCATAGAACTGAGTCTTCCTTCTGATCATGTCTTTGACACCTCTATAGTCAAAATTGGGCCTTCTTTTGAAATGCTTCATGGCGACAAGTTGCATTTCAGTCTCCATTGCCCTTGCTTTTGTAGCTGTCAATACTGAGTATCTACCAATTCTAATTGGGAACCTGAAACTGAGTTTCTTAAGTTCCATTTGCTTATTGTGTACAACAATAATTTGTCTACACAACTCCATCAAGATAAATTTATCTGAAGGAAATCCAGGGAGCATATTGGGATAGCCTTGGAAAAAGCCAAACTATAGATAGAAAAATGTAGGGAACTGTAAGAACATACAACTGAAGTCATTCACAATAGTCCAAGCTTCATCTGACACTCTTTTTTATTCTAATTGAGAGTCAAAGAAACACAAAAATACCATGAAGAAAGCATCATTTACCCTCTTAAAATGATGGATTGAACCCTTTAATGTCAACTGAGGGTAATATTGATATATAGGGGTGGTTTTCTTGTCTCCCATTGATGTCAAACCTAGAAAGGTTCTCATTGAAGCTGTAATGTATACTAGGTATGAAGTCATATAGAACTTCGAGGTAGTAGACACCTTTATCAATTGCTCATGTAGAGCATTGTTGATCTGTTCACCCCAGAAAATGACTTGTTTCTCTTAAAGGATTATCTTGATGAAAATATACATCCATTCATGAAATTGAGAAGAAGATGGTAAACCTCGTACTCTGCTGAGAAGAGTAATCAAGTTGTAAACTTCTTCGATAAAGTCGCTCCTCAAAAAGTTCTGTGGCCATCTAGACAAGTTGGCTCTGGGAGTTTTAATCCATCTATTGTTGATCACCTTCTTCGCCTTCTCAGGATCTTTATCATATTCCTTTTGTGCTTCAATGAAGTCGATCTTCAACACTTTAGTAACAGGAGGGCACATGAAAACTTTGTCGATGAACTCAGGGTCCAGTCGAATTATTACGTTACCACTAACATCTAACACAGCTCTAGTATCTTTGTTGTAGAATTGGGTGCACTGGAGGATGAATTTTGTGTGATGTGCTGCCACAAGAAAAGATGAGACTAGATAGATATTGCTCTCAACTATCCTCTTCATTTTGGAGCTCAAATTTTTTGCCTTGGTTCTCTCTATGAACTCAACCATATCTACGTGCCCAATTTCTGTATCCCTAATGTCATCGACATTAGAAGTGACCGAGGTGATTGAAAAAACACCTTGATACTGGTAATTCATCATCTTCTACTTCTTTGGAGAAACTTCAATCATGGAGATGAGCCTTTGTTGAAAGTATGTTGATGAAGAAGGATCTTGAGGAGAAACTGTGATAAGAGTCATGATTGCACAATTAAGAGAAATATTGGTAATCTGAGAAAATTGCATGTTAGGTGATCATGACTAGGGAAATACGCTTGAAAGGGTTGAGGCATGAGTAGGTCAAAAAGTGGAAGGGAAGTGGGCTTGGAAGAAAAAATGATAAAAAGGAAAATTCCCAGAGTTAGGTTTTAAATGAAGAAAAGCATGCAGGGGCGGCAAAAATTGCTGCCCTTGCATGATGAGGATTGGCTTTGTGCATCAACGAATAAAAATTGTTGCCAATGCATGTCAGGGTAGAAAGAAGGATGCATCGGGGGCAAATTTCACCACCCATGCATTTTGAGATAAAGTCAAGTTGTGCATAGGCAGCAAAAATCACAGCCTGTGCACATGGATGGTCGGGCAGATGTGTATCGATGGCAAAAATCACCGCCTATGCATATGGATGGTCAGGTAGATGTGTATCAGTGGCAAATTTTTCCACTGATACACATTTGATAGGTTTTGTGTAAGGGTTTGTAAAGGTGGTGAATTTCACTACTTTTACACATGGTCAGACGACTACATGTGAGGGTGGCGAAATTCACCACCTTTACATAGGTTGGAATGGCCATCAGGAAGGGAAGAACTATGTTAGGGTGGCAATTTTTGCTGCCCTCACATAGGGAAGGATGCAAAGCAGAGATTTGTAAGGGCAGTGAATTTTGTCGCTTTTACACATGTTGAACAGCCAACGGGTGAAGAAAGAGGAGGGTCGAGGCGTGGTTAGGTCAGCGAGGAAAAAAATGAAGGGGAAGAAGAAAAGGAGAAAAACTAGACCTAGGAGGAAAAAGAAGGAAAAATGACATAAAAATAGAAGGAAAATAAAAACAAAAACAAATACCAAAACCCTACCTGATAAAAATGTAAAACGACACTCGAATTTGATAAAAACGTGCTTTCTCTTGCTTGCTAGATCACTCAGGCGCACTGGAGGATGAGAAGTAAAGAAGAATGGATTAAAATGAGGAAGAAAAGGGATTAAAAGGGGTGAAAATTTCCCCCAACCACTCGGCGTGCATGGCCATAAATGCTGCACATGAAAACTGAGACCATGCAGGGGTGGCAAAAATCACCATCTTTGCATGTGATGTTGAAAAGGGATGCAGGGGCAGCGAAAATCAACGCTCTTGCATCGAACGCAATAAAAAATACAAGGGTGGCAAATTTTGCTGCCCTTACATGATGGATGTAAGGGTGGCAAAAAATGTCACCTTTGCATGGAAAACATAAAACAACATGCAGTGGCAATGAAAATTCCCTGTATGTTAAGTCAAGAAAACAACTAACTCTGAGAAACGGGGAAAATTTTGTCATTTGGCTGCATCAAGATTGTAATGATTTTCACATTTTTGGGAAAATGCAACAAAGGAATGTCACAAACTTTGAATGATGCCAGTTGAGAAAACACGAGAACAAGAAAAACTTGCCTCAAAAGATGAACTTAGAGTGAAAAACATGAAACAGACAAGTTTTGTAGGGGTTGTTCCAAAAATGAGAGTAACTGATTTTGGGAACAACATATACTAATTTAATTTCCTCGTTATACATATGTGATTTAATATCCCTCAGTATCCTTCTCATTACTAGCTAGATTTGTTATAGGCTAAGATGATGGCTAGTTACTGATTTTCTTCAAATTATCTAAGTATGATTTCAAAGCCTTCTGAAGGTTTCCATACTTCTTTCCTACAAATTTTTTCATAATGAATTCAAAATACCGTGTCACAAATCCACCTACAGCTCCAACTATTGGAATATTCTATTCAGTTGCATCCTTCAAGTATTGCTTTTGGATTAACACCCCTCAATTTTGAATGCAATAATGCACTGTCTCACCTGTTGGATGAGTGTGATGCAGGTTGAGTATGCTCACGCAGTGGAAGAGGAGAAGAATATGTTATGTTATGCTATGATTTATAAAGAACTAATTGCAAAGTTGGCCTATAGATCTAAATATGTCAGTATCTCCTCCTAAGCTATCACCAAATCTCCTTCGTGTCTTTCATATGTTGGGTTAGCTAGTAAAGACTATCATTATATACCTATGATTAACATGGTGATATTTATAAATAATGATCTGATTAATTATGTACTATTTAATTATAATTAGTGGGGATTAACCAGTATAAAAACTAAGATAAAACTATGAAGTATCATTGTTTAATCACTATCACATTTTTCTATGTTATAAACAACAATCTGATTAATCAATACCATGTTATTATTATGTGATCAATAATGATCGTATCAATCACATAATTATAATGATTATTTGATTCATAACTTTAGACAACAAAATTCACAAAAAAATTAATAGCATCTCCTACTTGGTTATGGCGCCCCATGGAATAGCATGAATGAAATAAACTCTTTTTATGTATCCTTCTTTTCTCCTCCTTAGTGTTGCCTTCCTCTTCTTACTTTTATTTTCCTCTGCTATGCCTCACTTTCCTCTGCCAAGATGTCTTCTAATTTCCTTTTTTGAAAAGCTTTCTCCTTTTCTCTTTTAGCATGATTTTTGTTTTTGTTTTATTCTATTATTTTATTTGTTTTATTCTCTTTATTTTAAAATAGCCTTTTTTTCTATTTTTATGTTTTTCTAATATAAAATTCAATTACTTTCCATAATCTTTATTTTATTTTCTTTATGAGGTCCTTTTTTATATTTATTTTTATAATTACTTAATAATAATAATAGATAATTAATAGTAATTATAGGGACCTACTTAGCAATAGGCTAACAAAAAGTCAATAACATTATTTCATCCAAAAATGGTATATAACACATTACTTATCCAAATTTGAATTATAACAACGTATTTGTTGTTATCTCTATCTTGTATAGATTATCCATGTCTTTTGTTTTCTAGACTTATTATGGTGGTTAAGCCAAATAATGATATTCTCAAATATTATAAAGATAACTGGTTAATCATTTCAAAGACATGGGGGTTAGTCTATATATGAATATTAAATCGAACTAATACACACATATATAATTATTTAAATGCAAATAACATTAAGAATGCACTAATGTTATGTTTAACTCAATCAATGCATAAACCATTTTCTAAATGCAACATCATCAAAAACACATTAACGCTAACCATTTAATTATGCATAAATATGTATTAACTAATGTGGTGTGTGCAAGGTTCTATCCATTTTCTCTGTCATCTCCTAACAACTTTTTTTACGTCACCCTCTCCGATTATGTTCTCCTTTCATCAGGATCTGAAGGATGAATCTCCCCTACATCCAACTCATAAAAAATAGGTATTTAGTCCATTATATCATGAAATATATATATCATAAAATACAACTAAAATAATAACTCATCATGATCAAAATATAAGAATATACACTACAACTAACTCATAGTAATGTAATTATGAAATCAAAGCAACATACCACTATCTTATAATAGCATATGACTTAAAACTTAGTAATAAACAAATCAAATTATCAACTATAAAAAATCCATAGATAATCAAATAACTTTACTTAGCGAGGAATCAAGATGTAACATCCTTCCCCCTAAAGCTAGTCATCATCCCAGATGACTCTTATTCAAACATAAGTTATCGATTTAAAACATTTTTAGCAAAAAATTAGCATAGTATAAAGTATCAAATCAAATAAATAAATATGAAAATCACTTGTAGAACTCATAATAGTTCTCCTAAGTAGCACTATTCTCAAAGTATTGGTCCCACAAGACCCTGCACTGTGACATCTCCCTATTATGCAAACAAAATTTATGAGTGTCACTTACTTTGAATGGTTCTATCCTGACCACCCCAGGGTCTAGAAATAGTAAGGCAAACCTATATGTTATAGAACTACCTACTTATAATACCTTGTAGGGTCCCACATATCTTGATAAAGGTTTCACTGATTTTTTGAATTTAGGCTTCAACCAAAATCACATGAGATCATTATAAAAGCCAAAAAAAATAGCCAAGGAGTGTTTCAAAAATCCTTCCAGTCCCTCTGCACATCTCTCTATCTTAGAGAGTGTTTTTTTCTCACTTTGGAGAAAAGTGTTTATAGAACCTGGCAAGAGCAATGTGTATAAGTCAGTACTATTACTATTCCATGTAGCTCATCATAAGTATAACATGTCAATATTGTTTCTACTCCATGTAGCTTTTAAAAAGTATAATGATGAATAAGAACTAGAAATACTACATTTCTAGTGTATACAAAATTAAAGAATAAACATTCCATAGTATACATGTGTATGGCCATATGTCTGAATTTGACAAGTCCCATTTGCCAAATCTTAGATTCGACAAGCTCCCCTCAGCGGATCCAACCCCAGTAACTACCAAGTCAATGTGAGACTAAATAATATCCACTCATATTTCTTAATACTCACATTATTAATTCACCACTCATCTCTTAGGTCTCCAAGACCCAATGATCTCCAAAATGTGCACATGGCTCAATGAATCACAAATATATACTAACATTTCATAATTGTATTAAGTTGCTATTAGCCAAACATAATTAATATCACATTTTATAGCTTAACCTATTCTATTATGATCATAGCTAAGAGGAAATAATGTTAAAAATTTCATAACAAACAAAGACCAAGGATCACACCATCCTTAAAACATTATAAAGACAACAAGTGAGACAATGCCTCCTTACTTACGCCGTTAGTTACACAACAAGTAATAAGTTTATCTCAACCCCTTAGACTAACAGGATGTTCTACCCATCTTAGTCCATACTCGCTCTCAACAAAAGATACATAAATAACTCATTAAAACAATATGATTTTTGAAAGATGAAAATAATATTAGTCTAATCAAGGGTATGTCAATCATAATGATCGTAATCAACTTATAAATCTTAATCTAGAACTAATATAAATTCAAGGTTTGCCACTCCTCGTGGTCAATATCTACAAGTTTGGATCAAGTAGCATTGGAAAGTATGACTCTAAAAAGTCACAAGTAGTGAACTAACATCTTAACAACAAATATCTTAAATACCCTCTCATGGTATGAAGAAAACACCACAACCCAAGTTACCAAATTCACTACACACTTACCAAACCTGTAAGTGTAGTATCATAACCTATTTCCATAATCAAAAGGAAAATATTAATCACATAGATGCATTAATCTATTCTATTACTATAACTTTTCTATTAACAAAAGTAGAAGACACTATCCCATGAACTCTGGGGAATATTGTCAAAATGACATTCAAGAAATAAGTTTCCAATTAAGGGAACACGTAATCAACATCATAAAAATATGAATCCTTTTAGTGGGCTTATAATGATGTCAAAGGAGGGTGAGAGAGTAACAACTCACCTATATGATAGATATGAGAGACGACACTACTTCCCAATCTACATAAACATATAGGGTACCAACTCATGAGCCAACTCCTAGCACATTAGAGTCCTCAACAAAGATAACTACACTTCAATACAAGGAGAATTTCCATCGCACTAGGTGGTGCCAATATAAAAATGGTCTTATAAAAGTTTCCACTCCTATGATTAATGCATATAAGACATAAAAATAATGCACATATACTTAAGTGAAAAGCATCCCATGTTTTTTGAACACTCACAACACAAAACACAAATGGCAAAGGTGACTTGATTAATACTAAGAATGTAATCATTCTTGAGATGTTTGATCTAAGTGATCAAAAATACGTTAAAATATATTGTTTATGACTCATTAACTATGTTATGCATTCACCTACCTAAACATTGTATACAACCATCACCATCAAGATACTCGATAAATCATCCCTTTAACAACTCTAAGAGGGTATTAATGATCCTAATGGTACACACTCAATGTACTACACACTTTTCATCCATATATGTAAACATAATTCTCAAAATCTTGGATGTCTATTAGCTATAATAACCACCAAGTTATACAGGAGGATTACTGGCCATTGACATTTAAATAATCCCCATCAGATACTCTAGCTTTCACCATTCTCATTTTTGTTTAATAGAAGGATACAAAAATGCTAGTGGACTCATTAGGTCTTAGAGTTTGAGCCATATCTTTGATATCACATGTAACAACCCCACTAGATTTGACTTAGAAAAATGTGATAATTTTTTTTAAATTAATAAGATATTCTTTAATTAGAACTCAATATGAGAATCTAATTAGTGATACAAATATAATGCTCTAAGTATATTAACTAAAAATAAGCACGTGACGTCTAACAGTCATCGATCACTAACAATATATGAAACACATCATAACCAAGTATGAAAAGTAATTACAAATACCTAGCCACAATTGGTACAATGATTCAACCACTGCTACCAGATTAAAAATAAGTAAATAATTACATCTCATCAGTTTAATGTATCAATAATAATAAATATAATATATGTACAAGATACAAGATATAAAGCTCCGTAGAGCATGAGTTATTGAACTCTAGTAGCTCTGGCAATCTCAAATGTCATCTCCAAATAAGTACTATTGTGGGGAGGAAGAGCATCATCTAAGTGTTTTTTTACATGCATCACAGACCACTGATCCCCCACATAATTACCTATCAGGAAATGGCCCTCCCTTCACAAATGAGTAGATAGTGATGGTTTAGTAATCTAGAGAGACAATCTAGTACTCGTGTGATGTATTATATTTAAAAATAAACATGCAGTGTTGTTGTTCCCAAAACTAGTCACTTATTTTTGTGGACAACCTGTTGACCATTTTGGTCTTGTAAGCCAAAAATGGTCTCCTTTTTTCTCAAAACTGTTCTAAGCAGTCAAGTTATTCAATTACACAGGCCTTTTTGACTAAGGAAATCACAGGTTCAAAAGGTGGATTTTCGCAAGAAGAAAGTATAAAACCCTTGAAGGCATTTCTTAAAATTGATAAGGATGGTTCAACGCAAAGGTTCAATAATATATGGTTCAATTGTGGGGTTCAATGATTTGAAATGAACGCCGCTAAACGATTGAACCGTTGAACCATTGAATCATTGAACTCCACTTCAAAATGGTTCAAAGGTTCAAAATGGTTCAAAGGTTCAAAACAGTTCAAAAAGGTTCGAGCAGAAGGTCCAAATAGTTAGTTCAATGATACATTGAATTGAATTCATAAGAAGACTGAGCGAACATGACTCTTTGCAAAATATAAGATATTGAGCCACCGAACCATTGAACCATTGAACCGGTGAACTCTAAAAAGATGGTTCAAGGTTCAAAATGGTTCAAGCGACTGGTGATGTCCCTGTGGATGTCAAATTTAGGATAATGGAATAATCATTGATTTTTAAATAACATAGACCCGAGGACAAACTCAATGATCTGCTAAGAAAGGAGCCAACGAAGCCAGCAGAAGGTGAGAAGATAGCCCTGAGAGCTCAGATCACAAAGAAGAGATAAAATATAGCAAGGAAAGAGGGAATCAAATAGAGAATCCAGAAGCGTTAGTGGAAGAGTTATTATAGTGGGTGGAATAGTCCACCAGGTGGATATCAGAGAGCGCAAGCATTCAATGGTGCAGCTTATTTTTATTCGTTTGAGTAAAGACAAGTGGACATTCATGTAAGTATCATAAAGAGGAGTGGCCTTGCCTTTCAGAGGATCAGGCAACCCATGCTTTGGAGAATACATTTGATATGAGTTAAATGCCAAAGTCAGGACTGGTAACCTGCTTTAGCATGGCCCCTGCACAAAACTTCCTCTTTCTAATGCATTCAATGCAGCATAGGCCATTTTGTGAAAACAAGCACCAAAGTATTTCTTTGGATGATATATATTGTAATCTCTCATTTTGAATGAGGGAGATCTCTCAGTTATTAGAAGCAAAACTTTACCCAAATTGAAAGGCATTTTTAAGACTTTGAGCTTAGATTGTTAACCATATTTTATCAGGTGAATGAGAAAGTAAGTGACCTTTCAAACTTTGTGTTGAAATAACTTGTGTTATGTAAGAAATTGTTCTTATGTCTTTTCCTAAATACAGTCTTATCTATTTGATTAAATAAGCAGAGCAAGTGAAAATAATCTGGAAGATGTCCTAAAGCCAATTGTGGAGACTTTGTGCTACCATAATTGTCTTTAGCTTGTTTGTTTTGCTTTTCAGCACAAAAGATATTGGAAAGGCTTTGAACTACTTTTATCCTTTGTGATCATATACTCTATTGTAGTTTTCAGTGGAGATTTTGGGCTGCACTTCATTCTACTGTGATATTAGTCCTAAATCAGTAAGAGAAGCAACAAAAGACTGTGCTTTCGTGGGTTTCTTGTGGATCTAGTTATTATCTAGGAAGTTTTCCTATTGTTTTATGAACATCATTTCTAAAAAAAGAGAAATAGATTCAATTATTACACAGGAGTTTTCCTTTACTTTGTGAACATCATTTCTAAAAAAAGAGAAATGGATGGTGTGATTCTACCTCGCAGTTAGTATTTAGTATAGGTTTAGTTTATAATAGTTTATAGGGAGCCTCCCCTTGCTAAGAGGAGAGATTTATCTCATTATGTTGTGGCTAATATAACAATTTTGTCTTTAGTTAGTTGACGACAAAATATTCACCCAACAACTTTTTGGCGACTCTGCTGGGAAGAACACACAATTTGAAGCCTCAAGCTTCAAATCAAAGTATTTCCATTTATTTTCCATTCTATACTCTGGCAGATCCACCGTATATGTGAAGCTAGAGAGCTCAAGGTATTGTTGATCTTGTATTCAAGTCTGTGTAGTAAAATCATTTTGATCTTTTTCTTCCATGAGCTCACCTCCAATAAACCAGGATTTTTCTTCCTACCAACATTAGGTCTCCAATACCAGGTAAAGCTTCTCTTTCCTCTGCTAGCAGAGCTTTATCTATACATACTCCACAAAGGTTTGTTATCCCTCCTTTCAATCATCATATCATGGCAGCCCAAGGCCCTTGGGGTAATACCTTTGGCCCCCTAAATCTAACCCCACCTTTACATGAACTACATCGTAGTTCAAGAAAGAATTTTTCCAAGTTCTATGGTGATGGGAAAGTTCATCTTGATGAGCATATTGTAGTTTTTTGCATAGCCTGTGGTGTGATAGGCATTAAATATGAAGATATAGTGATAAGACTATTCATAGAAACATTGAAAGGCACTGCTACAGATTGGTTTTATCATCTTCAATCTCAAACTATAACTGACTAGAACACTCTCAAGGCCAAGTTTGAGGCTATGTTCAAACCCACAGAAGATGTACATGCCTTGTTGGCACCAACTTAAGAAAATGAACAAGGAGCCTCATGAGCCTATGCGAGACTTCATTTCTAAAT
The DNA here is from genome assembly GCA_037957365.1 of Torreya grandis. Lineage (NCBI taxonomy): Eukaryota > Viridiplantae > Streptophyta > Pinopsida > Cupressales > Taxaceae > Torreya > Torreya grandis. Next base: position 2,165,292 of record JARHVA010001127.1, read on the forward strand.
TTGATAAGCCGAGGAACATGATTCTTATAATTTCTCAACCAACATTAGAAAATCTCAAGTGCTTCTTCATCAATTCTCAACTTCTCGAACTGAGTTTTTTATTGAGGTGGGCTGGCCATATAGATCTTTTTGTAGCTCAGATTTTGGCTACCGAGGTCGAAGAGGATCTTATCCTTGCCGATAAGATAAGAAGAGAGCCTAATAGAAATAAATTTTCTTCACCTACTGAAAATTTTTCTACAAGCACCACTGATCCTATAGTGTAAAAGTTAGCAAATGAGTTGTTAGCTCTAAAAAGGCAAATGGTCCAAGGAATGTCTGCTCCTTTTTATCGGGATATACCAAGGAAGACATTCCATAACCATTCATATCAAAGCAATGCTTTCAGGAATCAAGGGCAACCTAATCACCTTCCTCCCGCATAGGGGAAGCTTGCCATTGAAGCAGCACCAACTAACTCAGCAGTTGGTTATCATGAAGCTAAACATGATCTCTCTTTCCAACCTGAGTTGGACCAAAAAGATGACGCTAATCTCTTTGCAGAAGGAGAAGAAAAATTAGCTAACGACTCCAACATTGGTTTTTTGAATTAACAAGATGAAGATAGAAGAAAGGGAGAAGTGTTTGATGGATCATACACTATTTTTACTAGGTCCCAGAACCAATCAACTCAACAAGATAATAAGGGAAAAGCAGGAGAATAACTTTAGCCAGTAATTTCAATTGCTAAATAGGGGACTTCACTGCCTTTCCAATCAAAGGACCCAGTGATCAATAAGAAAGTAAGTACCTCAAACAACCCTGTACCTTTTGCTTCCATTTCTCATACCAGTCCCACACCCAATAAAACCTAGAATGATAGACTTTCTTTCTCTATTTCTAGTTCATTTCAATTATTTGACATAATTGATCATATCAGGAAGACCAAGATCTAAATGTCTGAGTTTGAATACTTACAAGCCAACCCTGAGGAGTTGGATAGGTTGACTGAATGCATCAAAAGTAAAACTATCCTTACAGGACAATATTTTTAAAAAGTGACTCATGATCCCCCAAAGAACAAAGCCACCCAAAATAATCTTGTCATTACTCCTCATGTTGCCCCTAGAAAATAGAACCTTTCTATGTTTCCCTTTTGATTAACAGTCATAAGTTGAGCAACTGCATAATAGACTCTAGAGCCTTTGACAATGTTATGCCTGCCAAGGTAGCAAACTCTCTCAGTCTTACCTTAATAAAACTTTTGGGAGATGTTTCTCCATGGAAAATAAGTAAGTGCCACTTTTGAGTCAAATCAATGATGCCCAATTTGCATTTACAACTTTTCTAGATAAGAGGATTAAGATGACAGTCTTAGTGGCCGATGTTCTAGCTTCTTATGGCATTTTGCTCAAACGTAATTTTTATAAATATGTAGGTGGAGAGTTGAATATGGTTTTGTCTGAAGCAAGCATAATTGTTAAGGACATCATGTAAAAGTTTCTTCATGAGAAGGAGTCAAAATATATTGTCACCCAAACGTCAGAGCATGAAGCTCAAATTTTATTTGAATCCTCAGGAATGGGTAATTACTTTCTATCCATTGAAGATGTTTCTATTTCATCAAAGGAAAATTCATTAGGTGATAATTCAAAGAATTTAGACAGAAAATCAGAAGAATTGGTTGAGCAAAGTTTAGGTGAAAAAGAATCTTCCCTCCCTAGCGAAGAGAAATCTTTAAGAAGATCATATTCTAATGATGTCTGGATTCTAGAATTTGATGGCAGCTGCTCTTCTAGTAGTTTTGGAGCCAAAATTATTTTGATATCTCCACAAGGAGATATTTTCCCCTTTTCATATAAGTCGCAGTTCAACAATACCAACAACACCGCTGAGTATGAATCTTTATTGCTCATATTGAAAGCTACTCATGCTAAAGGTGTTAAGATTCTTCATGCCCAAGGAGATATTGAATTGGTGGTTTTTCAGGTAAGAAATTTGTATCAAACCAAAAATGAAAGATTGCGACATTATCATAATTTTGTATAGGATTGTATTGAAAGTTTTGATGCTTTCAGTATTTCTACGATGCCCAAAGAGTTTAATGATCGTGCAGATTCATTGGCTGTCTCTGCAACCTTCATGGTTCCTCACAAAGATTTTAAAGGGAATAAGTACACTATTGAGTTGGTCTTTCAACCAAGTATATCTGATAATGCCAACCATTGATAGGTGTTTAATGGGGACCATAAAATCATGTGCTTGATTGGACTAGAAAAGCAATAAACCATGGTAGTGGACCATGTTGTTGCACATCAAAATCAGGTAAAGAAACTCTTCGACAAGAGAGCAAGGATTCATGGTTTTTAGATTGGAGATCAAGTCTTGTTGTGGGGCAAGAGGAAAGAAACAAGAGGAATGCATAGAAAATTTGATTCCTGGTGGAGAGGTCCATATGCCAATCATTGATTTTGAGGTAAAAATAGTTTTTTGCTGATATATCAAGATGAAACACTATTTTCACTACCTCACAGTGGGCAACATCTGAACCACTTCAATCCTTGAAGTATTAGATAAGTTCATTTGTACATTTGTATAGTCTTTGTTTGTTTTGTGTTGTTCATTTAATTTTTTGGCATCTTTCTCTTTTTAGGTGGCTTGACTCCATGACCCAATGGCATGGATGAAGGCACTTAGAGTCTAAATTCTACTCCCTTTGATCATTTAAAAATACAATCAATGAAAGTTCTCCAAATAGAGCCAGCTGTTGTTTCCAAAACTAGTCACTTGTTTTTGTTGACAACCTGTTGACTATTTTGGTCTTGCAAGTCAAAAATGGTCTCCTTTTTTCTCAAAAATGTTCTGAGTAGCCAAGTTATTCAATTGCACAAGCCTTTTCAAATAAGGAAATCATAAGTTCAAAAGGTGTATTTTTGCAAGAAGAAATTATAAAACACTTGAAGGCATTTCCTAAAATTGAAAAGGATGGTTCAACACCGAGGTTCAGTGATATATGGTTCAACGACGGGATTCAATGATTTGAAATGAATGTCACTGAACCATTGAACCGTTGAACCATTGAACTCTGCTTCAAAACGGTTCAAAGGTTCAAAATGGTTCAAAGGTTCAAAAAGGTTCAAGCGGAAGGTTCCAATAGAAGGTTCAAATAGTTGGTTCAATGATACATTGAATTGAATTCATAAGAATACTGAGTGAATGCGACTCTTTGCAAAACATAAAATATTGAGCCACCGAACCGTTGAACCATTGAATCGATGAACTCTAAAAAGATGGTTCAAGGTTTAAAATGGTTCAAGCAACTGGTGACATCCCCATAAATATTAAATTTAGGATAATGGAATAACCATTGATTTTTAAATAACATAGACCGAAGGATAAACTCAGTGATCCATTGAGAAAGGAGCTGAAGAAGCCAATAGAAGGTGAGAAGATAGCCCCGAGAGCTTGGATCACCAGGAAGAGACAAAATATATCAAGGAAAGAGGGAAGCAAATAGAGAATCCAAAAGCGTGGATGGAAGAGTTATTCCAATGGGTAGAACAGTCCACCAGATGGATATCAGAGAGCGCAAGCATTCAATGATGTGGCCTATTTTTCTTTGTTTGAGTAAAGACTAGTGGAGAGTAGTGTAAGTATCATAAAGAGGAGCGGCCTTACCTTTTAGAGGATTAGGCAACCCATGCTTTAGAGAAGACATTTGATATGAGTTAAACACCAAAGTCAAGATTGGTAACCTGTTCCAGCATGGCCCCTGCACAGAACTTACTCTTTCCAATGCATTCAATGTAGCATGGGCCATTTTGTGAAAACAAGCACCAAAGTCTTTCTTTGGATGATATATATTTCAATCTCTCATTTTGAATGAGATAGATCTCTCAGTGATTAGAAGCAAAACATTGCCCAAATTGAAAGGCATTTTTGAGACTTTTTGCTCAGACTGTTAATCATATTTTATCAGGTGAATGAGAAAGCAAGTGACCTTTCAAACTTTGTGTTGAAATAACTTGTGCTATGTAGAAAAAAATTCTTATGTCTTTTTCCTAAATACAGTCTTATCTATTTGATCAAATAAGTAGAGCAAGTGAAAATAATCTGGAAGATGTCCTGAAGCTGATTGTGGAGACTTTGTGCTACCATAATTGTCTTTAGCTTGTGTGTTTTGCGTTTCAACATAAAAGATATTAGAAAGGCTTTGAACTACTTTTATCCTTTGTGATCATATGCTCTATTGTAGTTTTCAGTGGAGACTTTGGGCTGCACTTCATTCTACTGTGATATTAGTCCTAAATCAGTAAGAGAAGCAACAAAATACTTTGTGCTTTCGTGGGTTTCTTGTGGATCCAGTTATTACCTAGGAAGTTTTCCTATTGTTTTATGAACATCGTTTCTGAAAAAAGAGAAATGAATTTAGTTATTACACAAGATTTGTCCTTTACTTTATGAACATCATTTCTAAAAAAAGAGAAATGGATGGTGTGATTCTACCCCCTAGTTAGTATTTAGTATAGGTTTAGTTTATAATAGTTTGTAGGGAGCCTCCCCTTGCTGAGAGGAGATATTTATCTCATTATGTTGTGGTTGATATAATAATTTTATATTTAGTTTGTTAAGGACAAAATATTCACCCAAAAAGTGTATCATAAATAAATTCATTTTAACAAGATATCATACAAACATGTAAATCATACACATGAAATGACAATGTCTTACTAACATTACCTAGTCTATATTTTAAAATAGTTATTGATATCTAGGATCAATAAATTTTATACACACCACTTGATTGGATTACCTTCATCTAGCATCATGATACTAGTAAGATAATGAAGTCCATCTCACTACTTAATTAGTAACAAAAATGTGAGATTTGGTTAACACATATATATAACCAACAAATTCATACATATTACTTCTTACCAACAATTACAAAACATGTTAAACATAGCAATACCCAAAACACATACATTTAGTTTGTCAAACATATGAATGAATTTAGACATAACAACTATAGTTTGTACCATAGTTTGTACCACCTAGGTATAACATACATTAGACTGTAGTTTTTAAACATAATACACTCTATGACATCCCATTATATCATAGTTCATTATACATGAGCACAATCACTCAATTATAAATAACTAATCTTACAATTCAAGAATCAAATATCTCATAATCCTAAATAATAGGAAAACAAGTATAGATTATACCAACTGGGTATATCCTATGTTTAAACTACATAATCTAATTTTTATAGTAGATTTAATATATATAGTACAAGTAGTAATAACATAGTCCACCCTTTTTATGTACACACTACTTATTTACAAGAAATTAGTCATAATATTTGTAGATAACTATTTATAACATAATCTTTCACATAAACAACTCATTCCATATCTAAGAGACTGTTTTCATAGTTTTTGATTTCTAAAAAACTCTATGTTTTATTTTAACCATCTATTGCTATAAGTATATTTCCTATATATGAGTTCTTGTTCATCATAATATGCACCATATGTAAGCACTCAAATGATATGTAAATACTGTAATGATGTTCATTTATATTTCTTAATCGAGAACTCCTAGTGATTTAAATAATCTTTAAAACTTTTCTATTCATGAAGTATATTAATGATCTCTATAAAATATAGGATTATACAATGTAATTCTCCTTCGTAGTTTTCAAAATCTAACTAAATATAATTTTATCCTTATATAGTCAAGCGTATATAATTTCATACACAAGTTCTCAAAACTACATAATATTTCGTATCATCGTTTGCATATAAGTATTCAGTAATATCCAAATTACTCTTATATGATACACAAATATTTCATCAAGAACATAGATATATGAATCACCAAAAACTATGACAATATACTAGTCTAAATCTATGCTATAAGATCACATCCCAATGTATATATATTATGTATGTATAAGGGCACCTATATTCTCGTATAGACATATTTTATATATTTGCATGCCTTGCATAATATATATTAAGTAATACATATATTTTAATACACAATTTCTATTCTACCATTTCTATTCATAAATCAACAATCAAGGTCTATCACTAGATTTTACCATTTTCCAAACCCTTGTTACTATTTGATTATCATAATTCCATTTGACAAACAGGGGAAACATTTCATGATAGCAAGAACCTATGAACAGATCAAGATGTAAAGGCAACTCAAGTTAATCAAAAATCATTAACTCAACCCATCAATCAAAATGCACCAATAAGCATGGGCTACAGTAATAACCTCAGGGATATGGCTATTTGGGTTAATCTCAAACTCAACCATTACCTTACTAGGATTAATGAGTATATATATTGTTTTAGCTAACAAAATGGATAGATAATATCATGTCACATAGATCCACTAATGTATTCATGACATAGAGCCTTTAGTCTAAATCTTTATTATACAATCACAAGCACAAAATCTCAAGTTATCTAGAATCTCCCAAGAGTAAATGAGTCCAATTTTCACAACTTTCCAAAACTACACAAATGTTAAACATACATATCACAATTAACAATCATATAAGCCCATGTTATAGATGTTAAATCCAACAAGTCCACATGAGACGTCCTAACTTAATTCAAAGGATTCACCACTATTATAATATTTACTAATATTATAATATTCATTGATATATTAGATTCCATATTTACTTATTGAAATAAGGCTAGTGTAATATTACAAATCCATACTAACATACCCAAGAGTGCAATAATATATGCTAAATGATTCAATATGGACACATCCCATTAATAGTAGAAAGTGTGGATTCTTCATTTCAGATAATGCTATCCATTTCCAAAAAAATACACTACCCATAATAATGAGGTTATTTAGTATCCCTTCTATAAAAACTCACTACAAACTATAATCTATTTGATCCTACTTATAAGTTCTTCCACTTATGGCTATAAAATGTAGGGTATGTAGGATATTATAATATAGTTCGTATAATAGATAATCAGATAATCATCAAATGCAGTTATAAAATGTGGATTATGTAGGAACTCAATATGATATTCAAATCAATTGGTTATTGTATATATATAAATAAATAATGCATTTAACTGACAAACATGCATAAATTTAATTAGAGTTTGCTCAGGTTAGAATAGATGATTAATCAATTCATTTATATTTTTCATGCCTTTAACTCAATAAACAAATCAATTGATTATTGTATATACTTCTTTAATATCTTGGTTCTACATATTCAATTTAATATCCCTCAGTGTCCTTCTCATTACTAGCTAGATTTGTTGTAGGCTAAGATGATACTAGTTACTTATTTCCTTTGAATTATCTAATTATGATTTTAGATCCTTTTGAAGGTTTCCATACTTATTTCCCATAGATTCTTTCAACATGCATTCAAAAGGCCATGTCACGAAGCCACCTGCAACTCCATCCATTAGAGGATTATATTCAACTGCGTCCTTCAAGTATTGATTTTGAATTAACACCCCTCAATTTTGAATGCAATAATGTATTTTCTCACCTATAGGATGAGTGTGATGTAGGCTGAGTATGATGACATGGTGAAGGAGGAGAATAATATGTTATGATATGGTTCACAAATAACTAATGGTGAAGTTGGCCTATAGATCTAAATATGGAAGTATCTCCTCCTAAACTATCACCAAATCTCTTTCATGTCATTCATATGTTGGGTTAGATAATAAATACTATCATTATATACCTTTGATTAACATGATGATATTTATAAACAATCATATTGATTAATTATGCAATGTTTAATTATAATTAGTGGGGAATAACTAGTATAAAAACCATGAAAGATCATTGTTTAATCACTATCACATTTTTCTAAGTTATAAACAACGATCTGATTAATCAATACCATGTTATTATCATCTCATCAATAATTATCATATTACATGGGTGTTATGAAAGACCATATTAATCACATAATTATAATGATCATTTGATTCATAACTTTAGACAATGAAATTCACACAAATTTAATAGCATATCCGACCTAGTTATGGTGTCCCCTAGGATAGCACAAATGGAAATAAAATCTTTTCCTGTATCCTTCTTTTCTCCTCCTTAGTGTTGCCTTCCTCTTCTTAATTTTCTTTTCCTTTGTTGCACCTCACTTTCCTCTACCAGAATGTCTTCTAATTTCCTTTTTTTAAAAGCTTTCTCCTTTTCTCTTTTAGCATGATTTTTGTTTTTGTTTTATTTCATTATTCTATTTTTATGTTTTTTTAATATAAAATTCAATACATTTCCATAATCTTTATTTTCTTTTCTTTATGAGGCTCTTTTTTTATATTCATTTTTCATAATAATAATAATAATAATAATAACCTACTTATCAATAGGCTAACAAAAGGTTGATAACATTCTTTTATCCAAAAATGGTATATAACACATTAATTATCCAAATCTAAATTATAAAAATGTATTCATTGCTATCTCTATGTTGTATAAATTATCCATGTCTTTTGTTATCTCTACATTGTATAGATTATCCATGTATTTTTTTATCTAGACTTATCAAGGCAGTTAAGTCAAATAATGATATTCCTAGATATCATAAAGATAATTTGTTAATCATTTCAGATACATGGAGGTTAGTCCACATACGAATATTAAACTGAACTAACACACACACATATAATTATCTAAATGCATATAACATTCTAATGTTATGTTCAACTCAATCAATGCATAAACCATTTTAAAAATTCAACAATAAAAAAAAATCACTAAAGATAACCATTTAATTATGCATATACATGTATTAAATAATGTTGTGTGTGTAGGGTTATATATATTTTCTCTTTCATCTCCCAATAACTCTATCTACATCACCCTCTCCGATGATGCTCTCCCTCCATCAGGTTCTGAGGGATGAATCTCTCCTGCATCCAACTCATAACAAATAGGTAGTCAGTCCATTACATCATGACATATATACATCATAAAATACAACTAAAATAATAACTCATCATGATCAAAATGTAAGAATATATACTACAGCTAACTCATAGTAATATAATCATGAATCCAAAGTAGCATACCACTGTCCCATAACAACATATGACTTGCATTGTAGTTAGTAATAACCACTCAAATTATCAACTATAGAAAATCCATAGATAATTAGGTTTACTTAGCGAGGAATTGGGATGTAACAGTTAAGGTCAAAATGTTATTGAATTAGAGAGAGGTTGTTTTAGCGTACTAGTGCATTGGTGTACCATGTAATTTTGAACTAGAGTCATGGATACAATATTTATTGATGTTGTTAATATTGTTATCACTGGTTATGGTAATGAAACATTGATAATATGTATAGAATATTATTGCTATTACATTTGTTGATGTCTTTCCTGTGAAATGATGAATACTTGGGTAGAATAATGTTTTTATGCTATTGTTCATATATCTGTTTGCTTGTTTCCATGTGTTGTTAGGATAATATAGAGTATTCCCAAGTAATCATGGGTATGCACATGAGAAATCCCTATCTTTACCATTACCAACTAACCCTAACATTATCTTGTCTCTCTCTCTACATCTTGGGTGAGCTTGCAAGGATAACTTAGGTGATATATTTGTGCAATTAGATAGTTGGAGAATGTGCATGTGGTGCAGGACTATCACAAGTGACTAGATTCTATGCCAACAATAATATTTTAGGGTAGGCAATTGTTTTTTATTATTTATCATCAAAATTTAGTTGTTTCAATTTTACTTTATTTTTTAAATTATTTATTACTATTGTTTGAAAAAAATAATGATGTTTTTATTAAAAAATAAAATCAAAAATATATTAAAAAGGGTGTTTGCGCTAAGCCCTCACTAACCCAAACCCCCTTCCATGCCCACCATAGTTATTGTGTGCCCTACATGGCTGTCAACTAGTGGCCTATGGCCTATGGTTGTGACCAAGGCCAAGGCTAAGCCCTATAACCAAGTTCGAGCGTTGCAGCCCCATAGCTTGTGGCTATAACTAGGATTGAGGCCTTTGGGCCCTTTTTTTAAGTTCCTTTTTTCTTTTATTTATTTTTGTTATTTTAATTTTATAATTTTAATACACACACACACACACACACACACACACACACACACACACACACACACACACACACACACACACACACACACACACACACACACACACACACACACACACACACACACACACAAAAGTAAACTTATACGCTAAAAAAATTAACCAAAAAAATATCATTTTGCCTTAGTTTTTTCAAACATTTTTTTTAAGTATGAATACTTGACATTGTTGGTGGTCCAAATTGGATAACAATTTTTTACTAATACATTATAATTAGAGACTATTAAATATTCAAGTACCTTCATCAACTTTTGGGCACTAAGTCTTTTTCTTGTGTCAAAGGCTAATAGATGGGGTCCAGTCTAATAGGTGGTCAAACCATTCCATTAAATATTTTTTTAATAATCTGGTGCTCTCTGTCATATCAACATGCCCACTTGACATTTTTTTCATTCATATATTTATGTTTAAATTTTTCTAGACCCCCCCCTTCATTGTGAGTTTTTTCAAACACATTTGTGCCTCTTCACTCATATCTTGAGCATCATTTAGAGTGAGGAGACAATTCTTATTGCATTTTGAATTTAGTTTCAACCTCTTCCATGTAATATATTTAGTTATTTTCTACTCCTCAAACCCTAAATTTTTAAACTCTACACATGGCTTCTTTGTAATCAAACATCATCCAACTTTCCAAACACTTTCATTTGCACTCAAGACACCTTTTGAGGTGCCTTTTTTTAAAAGTGAGTATTTTTCCACCTAAAATTCAAAATTTTAGTTACATTTGAATCATATTGTTTAGAAACAAAAAAAATGTTTCCCATTTTCAACTCAATTGTAATTCCGTGATTTTTTTTGTAAACTACATCATTATAAGCAGTTTGGGGCCATTGTTTTTTAATTTCACTTCCTATAAAGTGCCTTTTGGGGGGGAAGTACTTGTCTTCTTTGTACACTTAAGGTTTGTGTCAAAGTAATTTTTACATTCTATATTTTTCATGTGCACAACACTAAGCACACTTATAACTCTTATTTCTTGTGGTTATGTATATTATTATGGTATTTTTAGTTGCACACCATGGTTGATAATACACCTATTCTCATTCCTTTTAACTTCTACGCATGGAAATAAAAATGATTAAGATACTTAGAAGAAAAATTTTGTATAGACACATAAGTAGAGTCTACCTAGGTCATTGTTGGATTAGTTTTCTATCTAGGCTTAACTTTTTATAGGCGCACGTTGTAGTGTTTAAAACCCAACATGCTAGTGTGCTAGCATTTCACACAAGAATTAGAGTTATTGTGTACTCACCCAAAACACGCAATGAGGAACCAATTCCTATTGGTTATCATGTGAAGGAGTACTTAATATATATCAACATTCGAACATACACACTAATAAATGATTAACCAAAAAAAAAAAATACACAGTGCTTGTGGGCCTAAATTTAGTTACATGAACAAACACAATTAAGATGACCATCACCATTATTTATAAAATCCACATTGTATCATTCAAGTAAAGAAGATTCTATTCATCATATTCATAATAGGTTCACAAGTTACATAACAAAAGCATGGTGCAACTCAATTATACAACTCAACTATAAACTATAGTACAATAACAATATCATAATGGTATCCTTGATTAAATAAATGGAATAACAATCAAAATCAATCATTAACATACATAAATAATTAACAATATTACAAATATATAATAGGGGTTATTTATACTTGGTTTCCCCTGACCAAGTAGTTACAATATTAATGACACTCTCAGTGGCTAGTCAATGATCCTTAATGGACTGAGAGTCGTGGCAACTAACTACATTATTTCCCTAAAGACCCAGGCCTTTGTGCCCCTATATCCCTATTCAATGTTGGATCTTCATCACCAAGTGTCTATATTTTCATGGGCCAATGCTAGATTAATGAGTGGATTAATTTGTTTCATCCTTGAGAATATATTTTTAATTGTCTCCCACTTCCCGTGCACTCCCCAAGTCTTCCACTAGTGTTCCAAGCCCTTCGTTCTTGTATTATCCATTTACTATGCATATCATCTAACTAGGTCTTCACATGCTATGGAATTTTGTGCCATAGTATTCTACACCTATGACTCTTTTGTGTCATGTTTCTTTTGTACCACACTTCTTCCATGTCATGCGTCTTTACCAAAATACTTACCTAAAATTTGGGGTCTAACATCACCCCACACTACAACATCAATCCATCCTAGACTAATCACCAGTTTTAGATTCTAATAAAAATTTAGGGCCAACATGTTTGATATTATTATTGACACCTTTCCAATGTGATAAGGTGTTGAGTAGCTTCATCATTATTTATTCAATGGTTGATTTCAGCTTCTTGGTCTCCTCGGGTTGGTCAGGACACTCACATACTTTATTGACCAAAAATTTAAGGTATGTGGAAGCATCCTTATTAACACCCTCAAGCATGATGACCTCCATGTCTTACTCTTTGAAAGTGGTCCCAATGTTGAGGCCAGTTAGTCTTACGTCTACTTTAGAACCATCCCTCTCTTCACCAAGTAGATCTTCAATCTCCATCTGCATCTCCTCAAGGGTGGTCTCTTCCTATCATGCCAAGGAGGGTGTCTTCTTAGATTTATTATCTTCTTATTCAAATTTTACTCTCTCTAAGGTCCCTTCCAATAGCTCTCCCATCTCCTCCTTGTCACCATCCTTAAGCTCCTTTGGCTCCCATTCCAAGGGATCTATTTTTGTAGTTGGTTTTGAACCTTCTAGTCAACTATCTAGTGGATCCCTCTTTGGTAGAGCCTAAGTAGTCTTTTGCCTTTTCAAAGGTTATGGATGAGATCCTGTGCTAGCATCATGCCTAGGGTGATTCTGCTTCCTTTTTAATGGTGGTACTGAAGGGAGTTTCTCTCTCTCATACTCTACACTCCCCAAATATTTTTTCTTAGGCTTTAGCTTATAGAATAAAGTATGAATGGAATCTCCAACCACTATTTGATACACCTTTATGTAGGTTATGTATAAATCAACCCTTTATCTATAATATTTATTTATGGGGTATTCATACATCTAGAAAAGAGTGTGATTCCTTGAATCAATCTGTTCAGCTTCAAGTGTCACAAGCTATATGTTGTAAATCTAGTTGACAATGTTCATGAAATATCACACCATGAAAGCATAAGGTAACGTTAGCTAGGATAAAAATTCTCTAGATGGGGCCATCCTGATATGTGTGAGGGGGTAGTGTTACTTTATATTAAACTTGGAATGGTTTCCAAACTATGTAGGCAAGTACTTTGGAATGCACCACTCATTCCTAAAGGCTTCCATCATATCATACCATAATTTAATCTTTATATTATAGGATGAAGTGATCAGACTAAGGTAGGTGAATGTCTTATACTGCTCTATATGGGACTTATGCTTGGGAGGGTATGCCCATTTCAATTTTCTAGAGTTATAGTTAGGTACATCAATTTCATTGAATACAATTAATAACATAAATGTGCCCCAAGGAAACCTATGGTTGAGTATCCAGTGAGATTTTTTTGCATTCTCAATGATTTTATTGGCAAAGTATAGTGTCTAGTTATAATTCAACCCCTCGATGACTTGGTGTACAACATACAAGTTGGCCATGTCCGCCTCCTTCCATTTAGCTCCTCCTCTAACCTTTGTCATTATGATATGCACAACCACTCAGAGGGTGAGGTCCTAAAGAATTTTAATGTGCATAGCATGGCCTATATGGCCTTTTTATAGTACTCAACATCATAGCCATCTTCTCTATCTCATTCATGTCCTTTATATCATATTCAAGGTTCGTGCCTAAGCATTATAACCCTAATACTTTGCTAATAATTTTAGATGTGATTTTCATTTAGCACCCAGTGAAGTAGATTTAGTCGTCATCCACCCATGAGATTAAACACTTTACCTCTTCTATTTACTTTCCAAACTAGGGAAGGTTAAAGAGTTAGAAGAGGCCAATAATATCTCTAGCATTGAAAATATTTAAATCATAGACTATATCACTATTGGTATTATGGTGCTCAACTCTATAATCATACTACAACTCAACCTCATTCTTAGGCTATCGATGGTTGTAGTCAAAGACAATACATGTCAGCACGTTGGATACCCAATTTTTAGCATGTAGTACCATCTCAGGGGACTAGATTTCCTCAAGTATTAAAGGTGGTGGTAAAGGCATGACAACATTATTCTTAGCTTGACATGCCATATATTTCCATTCATTTCATGTACACACACCTTGTTCTTTAGGTGCTTCTTCTCTAATTAACATCGTCTCCCCACCAATGCTCAATCCTTCTTCTTCTTCTTATAAAATTAAAGGTAGTGGTTCACTTCATTGGGCCTTTTTATTAGGCCACATCACCCTTCTTAGAACTTGAAGGTTGAATCACGGTCTTCCAATGCTCTCAAATGAATATGTGTTTGATTTTGTAAGTACTTCAACTTCCCTGCGTTGATGCCCATTAATGGTGGACGTCAATGTATGTAACCTGCAACTCAAGAAATATTACTCATCCTTACAATTCACCTAGATTTAGCTATTTATCTCAACTAAAACACACTTCAAGATCTAAAAACAGTTAGAATTCATCACTCTACACTTGACTAGATTTGTTGAATTCATTTTACAAGATCTCAAGTTCATTCCTTCAGCTCTATGAGTTATCAATCGCAACAATAGTAAAAACTAAAATGAACCATTTAGCTTTTTATAGGTTCAAGGTGGTAACTTGCATTTACTACCCCCATCTTCGACCATCACTTCATGTAGTAAATGTGACCAATGGTATTTACATGATGTGATGTTGGTACACTTTCCATTACCACTATATCCTTGTATTAATTACATGTCCCTTCCCATACTTTTTTTGAAGTACATGATAGCTGTATATAAATTTGAATATTCATACCAAAGGCAAGAATAATTCTTTACCTTAGCTAGCTTATGGTTACGTGCCACATCCTACATCCCCTTTTATCCTTATCCACTTTCACTTACATGCCTTTGATTCTGTGTGTATCCCTATAGACCATATCCTAACACTTCACATATGTAACAACCCTACCCCAAAATAATAGTGCTTCGTGGTCATCCATGAGAACATAAGTATGAAATTAAAAATGTTGACTATACTAACACTAAAAGGGCATGTAAATAATGTAATGATTTTTCAAAAACAAATAAATCCTAAACTAAACAAATAACATATACCTTATTGGTATAAACAAAAAATCTTATTCATAGAAGTATGATCACAACTGATTACCATTATAATGATCGAGAATAAATTGGCCATCTAAATGCCTCAATCGATAAGTGTCAGTGGGATAGATACTGTGAATAATGAAAGGCCCATCCCTATAACAACCCCACTGGGTTTTACTATAATAAGGTACATTTGTTTTTAAAACAATTACATAAATTCAATTAATAAATTTCATCATGATGAAACCTACAAAAAGTGATATTTAACTACATACATTAGTTATAGCTAACCATAAAAAATGTCTATAGTTAATCTATTTAGCTAATGATCACAATATCAATATCAATATGAAGATTGTTTTTATTTCATAAAAGTATCGTTACAAATTCAACCATAGTTGATACAATATTACAATCAACTACTAAAATGGTACATATGAATAAAAAGCATAGTTTTAGCATAATAAATGTATTAATAATAATATACAATAATACAAATTTCCACAGAGTATACAAGTCTCAAACAACTCGTAATATCTATAAGTAATCTCAAGTGTAGTCACTAGTGTAATAAGGTTGAAGAGAGGGAGAGCATCATCCAAGTACTTTTTCACACTAAACATGGACCATCAATCTCTTACACAATCTCCCAATTAGGGAATGACCCTTCCTTCAAGGACGGGTAGATAATGATGATGCGGGAATATAGAGTGACAACTAGAACTTGTATGTTATAAAATAACTATTACATATTGTATATCATAAAGAAACTCATTCTAACATGATATCATATAAAACATGTAAACTAAATCAAATAGATGAAATGATAATGTTTAACCATTTATAAATACTACTTTGGTCAAATATTTCAAATAGTTATTGATCTCAAAGATCAATCAATTTCATACATACCACTCAATTGAATTACACCTATCTACGCATTAGTTACACTAATTAAGCAAGTGGAATATGTCTTGCTTATTTATGAACATTAACATGAGATTTGGTTTATATATTTTAAAAATAAAAATTACCATATTTCTAATGAATTTTCCCTACTAACAGATATAATATGTGCTAAGCAAGGAAATCCCAAATACATTCATTTAATCTATCAAATGAAATGTAATAAATCCAAACATCTAATTTATACTTTTGACAATAAATCATAAACATTCACGGATTTCAAAATAGTCATTCATAAAATCAAACCATATAAATAAAACTATAAATCATGACATTAAGTTACTAAAATATTAATTTGTATCCCAACATTATGTTATTCATCCATATAACATAAATTTCCAACTTATTTATTTCCCAATATCAAAATACATCAATGAGCTTATTTAATTACAAATAACATCAATATGATTTGCATTCC
Source organism: Torreya grandis (assembly GCA_037957365.1). NCBI lineage: Eukaryota > Viridiplantae > Streptophyta > Pinopsida > Cupressales > Taxaceae > Torreya > Torreya grandis. The sequence goes on from JARHVA010001127.1 coordinate 2,182,013, forward strand.
ATCTCATATACCGCAAAATCAAATGTTCCTTTCAACTATTTTAAACACATTTAAATTTAGCCTAGATAACAAATGCACTCAATTTTCCTGGTTATACAACATATTCATTGACTATTCGAATATGCATACGAGTATGAGATATACCTAATTTTGCATAGTATCGGTTTACTATTAAGTAGAGATTTAACCTTAATTACTATTATTGAGTTCTTTTATTATAAAACTAACTGATAATGCCTATAAACATATGGTATACTCATTTAGGACTATATTCTACCAAAAATTTTGAGTATCTCATACATTTTAATATGTAAGGTTCATCATGCGACTATAAGAAATTATCTTCAATATCCATACAAAGAATAACTAGCATTTCTACAGCTGAGTTCTTTTAAATTTAATCCAACTGAGAATGCATATATATTTATATGTAAAATCTGTGTAAGAATTAATAATAATCTATCAAAAATTCTTGCTTATCACATATGTAATCATATGCATACTCTAGTATAAAAATCCCTGCATTCCGTAACTCAACAACCTTCAACTAATATTAAAAACCATTCTCGATCAAGTTAAACACAACCAACTAAAATAAACTCTAATAATACTTAAGTGAATAACCATATTTTAAAATGTGACTAAATGCATTCAATTTATTTTTTAAAGGTCTCAAGAATTCATAATTCTATTTCTACCTGAGACCTCATAATTTTATACCCAGTCAAACCTTATTCTTTACCATGCCCTATAAAACCTTATTCTTTACCATGCCCTAGCTTAGGTTTTATAAATTTGACTGAATTTGGGGTAAGCCTGAGATGAACATTGTTTATATATATCAACAGGTCATTTATCAAAAGACCTGTAGGTGTATGCATATAACCGTGTATAATTATATAATTGTTTTGTTATTCCTTTATACAGACTTCAAAATATAATTAAATTAGTTGTTCCATTATTTTTCCCTTGATAAATTTATAAAATCTTCATGCCTTAACTTGAGTTACAGTTCCAAAATCATACTTTTATTTCTACATAAGAACTACCCAACAATATGTTATGAACATGAATGTTTCAAAGTAATAGTTTTAAAAATTGGGTTTAACCTTCCATTTCTAGACTTACCCAAATTGGGGTTTTAAATACTAAATCATCTCATAGTTTAGTTTAACAACCACTCAGTTCATATGTAACTAAAGGTTAAAATGATTCGATATCATTATTAAATGACTAAGTTTAAACTAAACCGGATTACAAATTAAAATTTGAATTACCAAATTTCTTTACTCATAAGATTTACCCTAGGTACTCCAGTAGGATTTTAAACCTTCATAGACTCATTTAAAATAGTTTTCACAATTGTATAACTAGGCTTATTGAGTCATATATCTGGTTCAGTAGATGGTTGAGCCATCTATTATAATAGATATATAACCCCTTAGTTTGTTATAAATTTTAATATTGAAAAATGAAACAACCCCAAAGAAACTACCAGATTTGATTTAATCCATACAACATAAAATTTGAATTTGAACAATAAAACCAACTTGGTAATTGAAATCAAACTCTACCCAATATGTATTTTTCCTCAATCCTACTCAAAATCTCTTCTTATTTTTTTGTATGTCATCTATCGTATTCCACTCATGCTTTTGGATGGTGGAGCTTGATCTTATTTTAATGCCCAGTGCCTAACAGGGGGTGTGGGGGGGCAACCCACCCCTCCACTAGGGTTGTCATGGGGGTCCAAGTGGCCAGTGACCATACTTCAAAAACCCCCTGGGGTGGGTTTGGAGGCAAAGCCCCCAAAGAAAATTTTTGTAAAAAATGCATTGTAAAATATTGCAATTTCATAGTAAATCTGGACCATTCACTATTAGGTCACAGATCTAATGGTAGAAATTATGTTTATCTATTTTTTTCATAATATGTCACCATTCTTTGATATGAGGGCATTGTAATCACAATGGTATATTGTGTGTGAGTGAAGAGGATGTTATAGTGGTTATATTGTAGGTTTTGTCCTTCATTTATTAGACTAAATAATAAGAAAGACTTACTATTTTTATGTGGACGTAGCCCATATTGAGTGAACCACATTAAATCTGTCTCTATTATGTTATATTTTTTATATTTGATTTCCATATTTAATTTATTAATATTGCTCTATGTTCTATATTCCTAACAACTGGTATTAGAGTCAAACACTTATTTGACATATAAACTCGTAAGAAAAGAGGTTTCTTGATTTGAATGAGAAAAATAGCAAAAGAAAGAAAGTTTAAGGTCAAGAAGTTCAACAACCAAAACTACTAGCTATGGAAGATGCAAATGGTGAACTATCTATATCAGAAGGATCTTTTCCTATTATTGGGTGGAATAATAAAGAAGTTGACGACTATGAAGGATAAAGATTGGGAAGTTCTTGATAGAAAGGCACTATAAAAAATACAGTTATGTCTGGTAGCATCAATGGCCTTTAATATTTAAAAATAAAAGGCAACATAAAATGTGATAAAGACATTAGATAAAGTATATGAAAAAACCTCAGCTTTCAATAAGGTATTTTTTATGAAGCATTTATTTAATATGAAAATGTCATAAGGTGGATCTATTGTTGATTATATAAATAAATTTAACATGGTCAAAAATTAGTTAAGATATACAGGAGTAAATTTTGATGAGGTTAGGGCTCTTTTGATTATGTGCTTATTACCAAAAATTGGAATGACGTAGTCATAGCTGTGAGTAATTTTGTCTCTAGTTCAAACACTTTAAAGTTTGATGATGTTATTGGTGTTATTCTTAATGAGGAAATGCAATGGAAAATCATAGGTGAGATATCAAATCATGCTTTGACTATGGAGAATAGAGGAAGATAAAAGGATAGAGAAAAGAGCCCATAAAATTGTGGTAAGTCTAAGAAAGATATATCTAAATCTAGAGGAATGTTGATGTGCTGAATTTGTGGGAAGAAAGGACACCTAAAAAAAGATTGTTGGTTTCAAAAAGGAAAACAAAGAGATGAACAACAAGATAAAAATCAGGAAGCAAATGTAGTAGGTGATGTGTTATAAGATTATTTAATCTTTTATTTAGATAATATTAATGATTCTTGGGTGTTAGATTCAGGGGCTTCATTTTATGCTACATCCCATAAGAAATATTTTCAAGACGATGTTTAAGGTGATTTTGGATAGGTTTATTTGGGTGATGTTGAACTTTGTAAAATTATAACAAAAGGTAAGATACAGATAAAATTATAGAATAGAAACAAATGGTTGATGAAAGAGGTGAGGCATGTTCCTGAGTTGAGAAGAAATCTAATTTTAGCAAGGCAGTTAGGAAGTGAGGGCTGCACAGTTACATTTGCAAAAAATTCATGGAAGGTTACTAAAGGATCACTAGTAATAGCAAAAGAAGAGAAGATAGGTATATTATATTTATTTAATAGTAATGTGTACTCTTATATTAGTTTAGCTTATATAGAAGCAGATACACAATTATGGCATCACAGACTTGGGCACATGAGTGATAAGGGGATGCAAGTTCTCCACTCAAAGAATTTATTTCTAGATTTGAAGAATGTGGATTTGGATTTTTGTGAGAACTGTGTGTATGGAAAACATAAGAGATTTAGATTTATCAGAGTTGAGAGGAAAAAGAATGATGAAAATTTAAAGTTTGTGCATACAAATATATGGGGACCAACTCAGGGATCATCTCTTGGTGGCTATTCTTATTATATTACTTTTATTGATGATGCAACTAGAAAAACTCAGGTTTATTGCATACAAAAAAATTAATGTTTTTTATACATTTAAGAAATGAAAAAATATGCTTGAGAATGCGATAGAAAATAAGTTGAAGTGTGTCAGATTAGATAATAGAGGTTAATACTATAGCAAAGAATTTGATAATTATTGTTCATCTTATGGGATTCATAAAGAGACGATGATTCCAATAACACTACAATAAAATGATGTGTCAAAAAGGATGAACATGACAATCATGGAGTTTGAAAGGAGCATGAGATTATATACAGGGTTGCCCTTATAGTTTTGGGTAGATGCTATAGATAATGTTGTTTATTTAATAAATAGAGGGCCTTCAATTTGTTTAGATGGTGGCATTCTAGAAGAAACATGAACAGGTAAAAAGGTAGATTATTCTTTTTTAAAGACTTTTAGTTGTGAATCATTTATCCATATTGATAAATAAAATAGAACCAAGCTTCAAGAAAAATCCAAAAAAATATATTTTTATTGGATATAGAGTTAATGATTTTGGTTACCGTTTATGGGATTTTGAAAATCGTAAAATCATTAGGAGTAGAGATGTGATATTTAACAAGAAAGTCATGTACAAAGATTAGTTGCAGGAGAAGAAAAAAGAAAAGCCAAATACTAAATATGTAATACTTGATGAAATAACTGAAAATGAAATCCTAAAAGTGTCAAAAAATTAGAATGTGTAAAAAATACAAAAATAAGTACCTCAAACTCATGAAAGTGTAGTTAGAAGATTTACTAGAGTAAGTAGACTTCTTAAACAATACTCTCCTTCAATTTATTATTTATTATTGACTGGTAGTGGTGAGCCAAAAATCTATGAAGAAGAAATGTAGGTAGAAACCATAAAGAAGTGGGAGAAAGGCATGAAAAAAGAGATGGACTCCTTGGTACATAACCAAACTTGGGATTTAGTTCAGTTGCCTGCAGGTAAAAGAGCAATGTAGAATAAATGATTTTATAGGTTGAAAAAATAAGATGGAGGCAAAAAGAGGTACAAGGCCAGATTTATTGTAAAGAGGATTGCACAAAATAAAAGTATAAATTTTGATAAAATATATTTTCTAGTAGTTAAAATGACTTTTATAAGAACTATTTTAAGTTTGGTAGCACTAGAAGATTTGCACCTTGAATAGTTAGATGTGAAGACAACGTTCCTTCATGGTGACTTAGAGAAGGAAATATATATGGAGTAGCCACAGAGGTACGAAGTCAAAGGTAAGTAAAAAATAGTGTACAAATTAAAGAAGAGTTTATATGGCCTAAAACAAGCTCCAAGATAGTGGTATTTAAAATTTGACATATTTATGATAGATCAAGGTTATAGTAGATGTCATTCTGACTACTGTGTTTACTTTAAAAGATTAGATAGTGAAAACTATATTATCTTGTTATTATATGTAGATGACATGCTTATTATAGGGTCTAACATGCATAATATAAATGAGCTTAAAAGAAAACTAGCAGATTTATCTGCAATAAAAGATTTGGATACTGAAAAATAAATCTTTGGTATGAGAATAAAAAGAGACAAAAAAATAAAAAATTGACATTGTCTCAAGAAGAATATATCAAGGTGTTAATCAGGTTCAATATGCAAGATGCAAAATCAGTAAGTACAGATTTGGGAGGGAACTTCAAATTAAGTAAAGAATAATGTCCTAAAACATAGGAATAAATCAATTACATATTCAAATTGTCATATGCTTTAGCAGTTGAAAGTTTAATGTATGTTATGGTGTGAACTAGACCAGACATTACTCATGCAGTGGGAGTTATCAGCAAGTTTATGAATAATCCAGGAAAAGAGCACTAGGATGCAGTCAAGTGGATTCTCAGAGACTTGAGAGGGACCACCGATAGATAATTATGCTATGAAGGGTCAGATGTTACCTTATAAAGATATGTTGATGTAAACATGGCTAAATATTTAGATGATAGGAGGAACACCATAGGGTACGTATTCATTGTTTTTGATTAATTAAGGCAAAAAACCAGGGGCCAAACCCTATACAGTCAAAAAAGATTGGAAGGCTGGCAAACAAAAGATGCCAGCACCGAACCAATGGCACAGCCGAGAAACAAAGTTAGACGTAAAACAAAACATTGGAAAGACTAGAGTCAGAAAGGATGAAACTACATAACTATAGAATTAACAAGATCCTTAAGATCCTCATTGTCTGCATTGTCAGCATTCCCTGGATTACCCACCGCTTCCATGATCCGCAATGGCCTTCTCCACATGGACCGCCTTCGAAAGCTATCTTCGTCATCAATGTGTATCATTCATTCTCCGTCATCTCCTTCTGAATGATCTCTCTAATGTTTGGGGGTATATGAGCCCCTTGTCGCCATACCCTCCATCCTGAGAATTACTGACCAAGGTTGGCACAAGCATCAGTGACCCTGTTACCTTCTTTGTAGGTGTGGGTAATCTCAACTTCGAAAAACTTTTGTAAAAGAAACTGGATGTCCGTAATGATGTCTTTTAGATGGATACCAACGTTAGATGCTTTATTAATGGCATCTATGATCAACTTAGAATCTCCTTGAATATTCAAATTTCTAATTCCTAGGGATATAGCTAACTTTAATCCCCAAAGTAAGGCCATAGCTTCAGCATAGTTATTGCTCTGGCAACCCATGCCACTAGCATAGATAGCAGACATCCCTCCTTTTTCATTTCGTATTATTCCTTCTCCACTTGCTTTACCACTCAACTTGGATGCCCCATCAAAATTGAGTTTCATCCAATTGGGTTTAGGTGGCATCCATTTAGTATGAAGTCTCTGAAGAATTTTGGAATTATCATGCCCAGGGATAAGGTTTAAAACCTTCCATTTGGCAGCAATTTGACTTTCATATTCAAATAGGGGTTTCTCCGCAACACTAATATGAGCTGTTGTAACACTTTCCAAGATAGTCCTAGCAAAGGAGTTAAACACCTGAGCAACATTTCTAGCAGTGTCCCTGAAAATTTTGTGATTTCACTCTTTCCATAATGTCCAACTCAAGCATGGTAAAGCTTGCTTCCATAGTTCCTTAATCTAGGGATGTGTGAAGGTTGAGTTCCAACTAAGAATTACTTCTTTAAAGTCAGAATTGCAAACCCATTCAATGCCAAAGTTGTTAAGTATTTTGCCCCATAAATCTCAGGTAAACTCACAGTGTATGAATAGGTGTGAAACTGATTCCTCTCTAGAACCACATAGAAAACATTTGTTGACCAAAGTAAACCCCCTCTTTTGAAGGTTGTCCTAAGTAAGGATTTTTTATGCGCAGCATCCCACCAAAACAAGTTAATCTTTGGAATGAGTTTATGATTCCAAACCTTTTTCCATACCTCCTTATTCTGAGCTTCAGGTGTAAGCAGATGATAGGTAGATTTGATAGAGAACGATCCATTCTTATTCGGCCACCAGTATTGTTCATCCTCTTGAGGGAAGAGCGGGATTCTGATCTCTTGAACACATTGCTAGATCTCTCAAATTCTTGGGATAAGCTCAGGCCTGTGCACACAACAATCCAAAAGGTTTTTCCAGCTCCTTATCTCATTGTTATTTTCCATATAATCACTAACCCTATCACCAAAGAATTGAGTAGTCAGGCCTATAATTTCTCCATAGTTTCCTTGGGAGATGAGACGCTTGTCCCTTAACCAATTATCCTCCTAGAATTTAATCTGTCGGCCATTTCCAAGCTTCCACCTAATTCCATGTTTGAGAAGACTTCTACTTTTTAGCATTTTATTTTATATCACAGACCCCTGGGGTAATCCTGTATGTTGAAAAAAGTTGGAATCATCAATGCTATGCATGTATTTGGCATACATTATTTCCCCCCACTCACTGTTGTTGTGAATCAGATTCCAACTAACTTTTGAGAGGAGGGCTTTATTCATTTTCCTAATGGATCTTATATTAAGTCCACCATGAGATTTTGGGAGACACACTTTTTCCCATCTGACTAAAGACATTCTCTGTTTGTCTTCCACTCCCATCCATAAAAATTTCCTTTGGATATGTTCCATCTTTTTAGCAAAATACGCAAGAATTTTAAAAAGAGACATGAAGTGAGTAGGAATACCTTGTAAGGATGTCCGAAGAAGTTGCAGCTTACCTGCACTACTGAGTAGTTTCCCCTTCCACCCAAGAAGTTTCATCTATGTATGTTCCACAATACCATTCCAAAAACCTAAAGATACCTCTTTGATCGAAAGTGGGAGACCTAGGTAGGTAGCTGGTAGGCCAGTCTCAACACAATCTAAGATATCAATGATTATATGTCTAAGTTCATTGGGAGTGTTGAAGAAGCACACATTGCTTTTCTAGAAATTTATTCTTTGTCCCGAGTCTCTGGCATAATCATTAAGTATATTCTTCCATTGAAGCTAATCACCAATGAGATACCAAATAAGATGGTATCATCCACAAAATGCTGTATAACCATAGGATGAAGGGAAGAGGTAGATTCGATGCCTACTAGCTTTTTCGAAACTATATCAGCTTGTATGTATCTTCCCAGTGCCTCATCCATAATGATGAATAGGTACGAGGAGAGAGGGTCTCCCTGATGAATTCCTCTCGAGGAGGAGAAAAACCCTCTAGGAACACCATTAACCAGCACTGAGAATTTAGCATAAGAGACCGCATTCCATAATAAGCAAGACAATTTATCATTAAACCCAAATTTTCTAATCACTTAGAATAGAAAAGTCCATGAGACTCTATCATAAGCTTTGGATATATCAAGCTTGAGGGCCATCCCAGGGATTCTGCTCTTATCCATGGAGTGGATAGTCTCATGTGTGGTGATCACAGCATCAATAATCAGTCTGCCCGAGATGAAACCTTTTTGAGCAGGAGAAATAATTTTGTCAAGCAAGGGTTGAATTCTCAAAACTAGTAGTTTAGTGCATATATTATACACAGTGTTGCATAAGCTAATGGGTCTGAAATCAGCAAGGTGTAAAGGTTGAGATTTTTTAGGAACAAGTACAATGAAGGTATTATTGACTTGTTTCAAAAGTTTTCCAGATCTAAAAAAATCATGAACTGCAGCCATGAGGTCCACTCCAACAATCTCCCAATATTTTTGAAAGAATATAGGAGGAAAGCCATCAGGACTCGGGGATTTAAAAGTGCCCATGAAGAATAAAATAGCATGTACTTCTTCATCGGATACAGTCTTTAACATTTTCAGATTGTCTTCTTCTGTTATCAAATAGGGGATTTTATCAATGAATTGACTCATAGATCTATCAATTCTATCATTATTGTTTTCTTTCATAAGTAGATTCTGAAAGAACACCATGGCTTGCTCCCCTATTTTGTTATCCTCAGTAATAATGTCTCCATTATCCAGGACAAGCTTAGTTATTGAGTTGGCTTTTCTATGTTTCATAGTTGAGAGATGAAAAAAAGTAGTGTTCCTATCACCCTCTTTGAGCCATTGAACACGGGATTTTTGTTTCCAGAAAACCTCTTCCCTTTCCATCAGATTCTTCCATTCTGAAGACAGACTGTTCTCTTCTTCTCAGGTTCCCTCAGAGTCATCCCCTTGATCAATTAGTTGCTGGATAGCCTTGAGTTTTTCCATTATATATTTTTTTGCTGGAAAATCTGCCCAAAACTGTATCTGTTCCAGCCATAAACTTCTTGTTTAATGTGCTAGAGTTTCTTAACTATTCTAAACATGGGAGTACCTTGAATGGGAATATTCCACCATTGAGCCACCAATTGTCTAAAACCTTTGTGTTTAATCCACATAGCTTCAAAACGGAATGGAGGAGGTCTGTGATGTCCATGATCTCTTCAATTGAGGATAATCGGGCAGTGGTCGGACATGGTTCTGGGTAGAGCCTGTGCCTACATATTTTGATAATCATTCTAGTTACTTGATATTATAAATCTATCTAATTTAACTTGAATCATTTGATCTCCTCTTCTTCTATTGGTCCAAGTAAAATTTTGGTTCTGCAGCTCTATGTCCAATAATCCCCAATCATTGATGAATTCAGCAAAGTCGAACATGCTGTCCGAGTAATCAATAATTCCACCCTATTTTTCAAAAGGGTATAAAGGTGTGTTAAAATATCTGGTTAACATCCATTTAGAATTTTAAGGATTATTCCTGTAGCTACTCAAAATCTATCCATAATTTCTGTCTCAAAGCTCTGTTATTCGGTGCATAAACATTTACCAACGTCCAGTTCAAAGAATTCATGGAAAAATTGGTAATCAAAAAGTGCTTATGATGGGCCATAAGAGGTCCTTGGATTTTATCACTATTCCACATAGTGACAATCCCTCTTAAAGCCCCTTCAGCAGGACTAATACAAAAAGCCGCCTTAGGCCATATATAGTCAGCAATTTTCACAAAATTCTCCTCTTTCATCTTGACTTTTTAGAGTAATAAAATATCTAGTTTATTATCTAAAATGCAATTTTTAACCTCAAAATTCTTTGAGGGACTATTAAAGCCCCTCAAATTCCATGATAATATCTCATTTAGAGAGTTTGGAGGGTTGGGACTCCAGTGTTTTCTGTTTTCCATTGGCAATCTCCCTAGCAATCTCTCTTTGTCTTGTTTCCCTTAGGGTTGGCCTCCCTTGTTTGGGCTCAGTACCAACATCTGCATATTTTTTACCTTTTTAGATCTTTTTCTTTGGGGTAACCCATTCTTCCTGTTCATTGCTACCATCTTGTCCTACTACCACTGTTGCCAAATAGTTTCCTACCTAGCCTCCATCTTCCAGATCACGAAAAAGGTCTGTATTTGACTATAGATCTGTTACTCATTGAGTGTGACTTTTAGGTGTTACTTCTTCCTATCCAATCCTTGAAACTGTGTCATCTTCATTGACTTCCTTTAGCAAAAGGTTCCCTCCTACCCCTTCCTTAAACATATTAGTCTATTTTTCTAAAGTGTAGACTGTGTTAAATGTGGCATTGTGATTGTCATCAAATACTATATTCTCCTTTGGGACCTCTTTTCCCTCACTACTGATGATATCCTCCTTTCTCTTCTCCTCCTCTCCTTCTTCTGTAGCCTTCTGACCATCATCTAATCCTATTTTTTTTTTGAGACAACTTCACCTTCACTGCTAGGGGTAGCCTCCTTTCCCTTCCCCTCCTCTCCTTTTCCTGTATTGTCAGAATTTTCCACATTATTCTCTATTTTCTGCTTGTTGTTCGCTTGCTCCTCCTCTACATTCTGGGAATCCTCTTTCATCCCCCTTTGCTTCACTTTGCATTGTGTCATTAGATGTCCCTTCCTCTTACATATTTGATAGAAAGTGGTAGCATTCTCATAAGTAATTGGTTGAGTCCAGGTTCCACATTTAGAGTTAAGCTCAATGGATGTAGGGAGAGTCTTATTTATTTCAATATTAACACAGAGTCTAGCAAACACACATCTAGACTTAGTTATGGTTATATGATCTGAGGTGACATATTGACCAATAGAATTGCCAATGGCTGTGAAGATTTTTTCATCCCAAAATTTCAAAGGAAATCCTGGTAATCTTACCCAAGCAGGTGATGTCTTATTGAGGTCCGAGTTAGGATCAAATCTTGGTTTCCATGGACATAAGGCTAGAGAATGTGGTCCAAATAGCCAGGGACCTCCAGCAAGGGTAGCAATCATGTCCTCCCTGTTCGTAAATCTAAAAAAGAATAGACCTCTAGCCATGGTTGTGATTGAAACACTACCTTTGACTTTCCACCTAGATAGAATCCATCTTCTAAGCATTTTGATATTAATATAGAAATAAAAAAACTTACCAACCAGCGTAAGGTCTATGGATGCCACTGTTTCTTCCACTAGATCGTCTGGGATGCTCAATGCCTTGCCCTCTGAGAGAACATGGAGGCTCAACATGCCTTTCGATGGACACATCTTTCCACCTATGAGGGCCTTCTTCCATCCATTGGATGGACTATCCCCTAATAGATTTTTGGACAAATCCCCAGAGGTACTGCTACCTGCAGTGACCTCCATTGGATCTGTGGTCCTGCCTATCGCACTCAGAGGGCCCAACCAGGCGAGAAAAAACCCGTTTCAAATATTTTCCACATGCTTCACTCCTCCACTCCCATTATTTTGTGCCAAAATCCTATAGGGTATGTATTCATTGTTAGTGACACAGTAGTTAGTTAGATTTCAAAATTGTAGAAGATAGTTGATTTGCCAACTACAAAGGCAAAATATGTTACAACTACAGAAGCAAGCAAGGAGATGATATGGATGCAACGATTCATGGAAGAGTTGAGGTAGAAGTAGGAAGATTGTAGGTTAGCAAAGAACTTAGCATTCCAAATAAGAACTAAACATATACAACTTAGGTATAACTTCATTCATTCAATTTTAGAGGATGGTCAACTGAAGTTGGAAAAGATCCATACAAGTTAGAATCTTATATATATGCTAATAAAGGTAGTCACTAAAGAGAAGTTGGAGACTTGTTCAACTTCAATGTGTCTTCAAGAATAACAAGGAAGATGAGAAACATGCCAGAGTCAAAGTTCAAGTAAAAGTCTAAGCAAGAGTTGTAATGGTGGAGTTGCAATAATCAGTCTCCAAGTGAGAGATTGTTAACTGGTGGAGCCTAATCTTATTTTAATGCCAAATTCTTGACAAGGGGTGTGGGGGGTAATGCCCCCCACTAGAGTCACCATGGGGGTCTAGGGGGCAGTGATCATACATGGAGCCCCCTTGATGGGGGTTTAGGGGCAGCACCTCCGAAGCAAAATTTTATAAAAAATATATTATAAAATATTTTAATTTCATAGTAAATCTAGATTGTTCACTATTAGGTCACAAATATAACGGTATAAATTATGTTTGTGCATTTTTTCTTAATATATAATCATCCTTTGATATGAAGGTATTGTAATCATGATAATATGCTATATGTGAGTGAAGAGGATATTGTAGTGGTTGTATTATAAGTTTCTCCCTTCATTTATTGGACTGAATAATAAGGAGGACTAACTATTTCTGTGTGGGTGTAACCTATATAAGGTGAACCATGTTAATTCTAGGTTTTTATTGTGTTATATTTTCTGTAATTTATTTCCATCTTTAATTCATTAATATTCCTCTATGTTATATATTCCTAACACATGCATCTCTTCTCCCACCTTTATCCATATGCATGTTACTTCCATGCCAATCAAACTCTCAATCTCTCTAACAAATTCCATGACTAAGTCGATGCATGTAAAACAACTAACAGTCATTCATATTTTTCTTATGCAAATCCACAGTGAAGTTTATGTTTTGGCATAAGCTTGATTAACACATGCCAATGCTAACATAAACCCTAAACTCTCAAACCTTTCAAGAATATAATAATACATTTATGCATTATGCCTTTCAACATTGACTTTATAAAAGTCATTCAAACATCATAATTTCAATAACAATAATGACCTTCCAATGACCATCCAATCATCATGATTATTAACAATAACAAAGATTTAAGTATTATAACCTTGTCTTACTACAAGATCCTACTAAATTATAATAATCATGGAATTAGTATAATATTAGTGTTCCATTCAACTTTGAATACTCTTTGCTAACTAGTCTCAAAGTAAACAAATTCCCTTTTACCTTTGTAGTTATGCATTGATAAGCAAAACACTATTATAAAAATATTCACTCATATCCAAATACAACAAGTCATAATAAATACATGCACATATTGAATTGCTCATTATAGAAAAATCACACATGATATAAATTAAGTATGACAATCATAAGTGCAACACACAACCATATCAACATGAGCATCAAGCAGCACTCAAGATTACATTTGAAAGCATATTAGCAGTCATTGAAAGCAAACAGATATCAAAACATATTATTTTAGTTGTGATGTGTGCAGGTTCATAGTTTACATTTTGCCATCCCCCAATGCCTCCATCTATACCACCTTCTCTGATAATGCCCTCCCTCCGTCACAGTTTGAAGGATGAATTTATCCTGCATCCACATCATAAAAATAGAGGTAGTTACCCTGAAACAATATAAACTATATAATATACTTCTATATTTAACTAAACAAACATGATCATTAAGTACATAATATAAAAGTACAATTAACTTCACAGTTAACAAAAATATAAATAAGCTAAATATAATTGTTCATAAATTAGTATATATAATCCAGCTTAACTAAAATAGTAATTAGTCAAAAAATAACTATAAAATCTACTAATCAATAGTTATTAGGTCTAGAGAGGAATTAGGATGTGACATCCTTCCCCCCTAAAACTAGTCATCACCCTGATGACACATATTTAGATATAAGTTCTAAAATTACATATTACTTAGCAAAAAATAAATAATATCTGTTAATATATTAAGTAAAAAAATGTAGAAATAGCTTATAAAACTCATTATAATCCTCTCAAGTGTTTCTATCTTTAAAATATTAATCTCATTGGACCTTGTACTATGACACTACTTTATTTCACAAACTATGTTTATGAGTGTCAATTATTCTAATTGGTTCTATTGTGAGCATTCCAGGATCCAGAACCTAGAAAGTATTCCAATCCAACACATGTGAAGGCTCAACAACATACTTTTTAAGATAGAACACATGGAAAATATTATGAAAAAGAGCTAGAGATAATGTAAATGTAAGCCTATACATAACAAGATTGATCACTTCTATAACCTCAAAGGATCTCACATATCTTGGTGAAAGCTTCACTGATTTTCTAAACTTAATAGATATTTTTTGAGGTTTAACCCGCAGAAATACTTTATCACCAATAAAAAATTATCTTGTTGTTCTCTTTAGATGAACATAAATTGTTTGTCTATCATTGGCCTTGGCTAATATCTACCTAATTATTCCAACTTAGCCTTCCAATTTCATAAGCATTTCAGGTCCAAATACTACTGTGTCTTCCAACCTATCCTAATTGATTGGTGTTCTACACCTCCTTCTATGTCATACCTCAAATAAAGTCATTTTAAATATTTATTGGTATGAGTTATTTTAATCAAAATCTACCAATGGAAGGTAATCCTACCACTTGTATTATTGATCCATACAATACATTCGAAGGATATATTTTAAAACTTGGTTAGCTCTCTATGTTTGTCAATCAGTTTCTAGGTGACATGCATTGTTAAAATTCAACTACATATGTAGAGTTGAATTCAAAGTTAACTAGAATCTAAAATTTATTCTCAGATCTTGATCATAAATTATCTTTTCCATAAGTCCATGCAATCAGTACATCTCTTTCATAAATCTCTTTGCAAGCATAGATGCATCATTTGTCAAATTATCTGGTATAAAGTGAGTTACTTTGGTTAATTTGTCAACTACCATCAAGATCATTTCATGTCGATTCTATGATAACGATAACCCTTAGAAAAAGTCCATGATAATCACCTACCACTTCCATTTTGATATATCATGAAGATATAACAATCTTATCGAATGTATACGTTCAATTTTCACACACTAACATTCTAAACAATGAGACAAAATTTAATACATCTTTCTTGATCCCTTTCCAGAAGTAGAGTGGTCTTAGCTCATTTGTGAGCTTAGTTACACCAAGATGTCCTAAATATGGAGCATTGGACAATTGTTTTAACACCATGCTCCTCAAATTATCTCTACTAGGCACATACATCCTACTGTTATACCTCAAAATGCCATCACTATCCAACTTGAATCTTTTAAACTTGAGATTTTGTGCATTATCTAACAATTATTTTTTGACCTAATCATAGAATTCATCCCCTAGGGATAATTTAATTACCTTATTATAGAAATTACTCATGATAGTATCCAAGGATGATATGAACCTTCTATGAATTAGAGCATTTGCAACTCTATTTTCTTTGCCCTTGATATAGTTAATATCAAAATCATAATCAGATAATAATTCTAACCAACATATATGATGTGCATTCAGGTTCGATTGGGTATAGATGTATTTGAGTCTCAATTTGTCAATCTTTCTCTCAAATGGTTTTCTAAATAGATAATGCCTCCAAACTTGCAAGGCATGCACTAAAGCAACAAGTTCTCGATCATGAGGGGCATAATCACCTCATAAGGATTTAATTTTTTAAACACGTATACTACAAGTAAAACATCATGCATAATAACTCTTGAAAGTCCATCTCCAAATATATCTATGATCACTAAGAACTAACCATTAGGATCAGGAACTTTTAGCATAAGTGCTGAAGGAAGCCTCCTTTACAGTTCCTAAAAAGCTTTTTCACACTTGTTTGACCAAAAAAATTTTTGACTCTTCCACTAAAGAGAGGTAAGTGGATTAGCTATCTTTGATAAATTTGGAACCATTTTTTTATAATAACTAACTAAACCCATAAAACTTCTCACCTCATGCACATTTTTAACACTGGCCATTTCATTATAGATTTTATCTTTGCTAGATCCATTGAAATTCTATCTACAGAGATAATATGTCTCAAATAGTGTAATTTCTTCTAAAAAATGCATACTTGGACAACTTGTCATACAATTCATGCTTTTACAACCACTGAAAAACTAATTCTAAATGTTGAAGATGTTCTTCCTCATCCTTAAAATATATTATGTCATCTAGAAAAACTAACACAAAGCAGTCCATATAATCCTTAAATATATTGTTTATGAGATTTATAAATGTTTTCAGAGCATTTGTTAACCTGAAATGTAACACTGTGAACTCATAGTGCCCATATTGAGTTTTGACTGTTGTTTTTAGAATTACTCATCTCAGATTCTCAGTTGATGATACTATGCTTTAAGATCAATCTTAGAGAAGACTATTTCTGAAAGGATTTTAATCCAAGAAATAACATTAATGACAAGCATGAAAGTGAGAGAAAACAAGAATGAATTAAAAAAATAAGTTATCTTTCAAAATCAAATCATAGTGACAAGAGATTTAAATTGAAAAACTGAATGTATCTATTAAAAAACTTATGTGATTTTATTAGAAGGCTTGCAACAAATATCTTCATAACTACAAGATTGACAAAAGTACAAAACAAAAATATAAAGAGTTAAATGATTATTAATGAAGAAGAGAGGAGAGGAAGATCTCTTTTATAGAGATAGAGGAGGGAAATAAGAGTTACATAGAACCCCATTATGACCTTACAAGCCCTCTAAGTGTGTGCCACTTATGTCATAATCCTTTACAAAGAGAAGAGAGGTGTGTGTCAAGTGGATAAAGAAGTTACTCATGCAAGTAACTCCCAAATATTAATAGAGAACTAAGGAGAGAGTGTCACCTTAAAGAATCAGAGTTTATGTAAATTTTTAGTTCATGTAAATATAAATTCTTCACACATGGAAAAAAAATTAGGATAAAATAAATTATGCTAAATAAAAGGTAATCTTAACACTCTCCCTTAAAACTTATTTAGGAGTTTACAAATAAACAAGAAGGGAGGAAAAACACTGACTCTCTCCCTTGATGAGAACTTCCTTCAATCCTAACTTGTTACAAAACAAAACAAATTTAACTTTACATAGTGACTTAGTGAAGATATCAACCATTTGTTCTTCAATAGGATAGAAAGAGATAAAAATCTAATTGTCTTCAAGAAGTTTAAACTGAAAGTGATGTTGAATCTCAATGTGCTTGGACCTTACATGAAAAACCATATTTTTTGCTAAGGTATTTGCATTTTGATTATCACCAAAAATTAAAGTAGCTGAATGTTGTCAGTGGCCCAAATTTGTAAAAAACCTTCTAAGCCAAGTAGATTCCTTTACAGCATGATTACAAGCTTTATATTCAGCTTCTGTGAAAGATAGAGCTATAGTTGTTTGTTTTTTACTATTCCATGAAACAGTGCTAGAACCCAAAGAGAAGCAATAACCACTGGTGGATCTACGATCATTAGAATCACCACAGCAATTAAAATATAAATAACTTGTCAAAAAAATTATTATTCAAAGTATACTCAATGTCATAGATTAGAGTGCCTTTAATATAATTAATAATTTTCTTAATAACTTTAAAATGAGTAGTTTGAAGTTTAGACATAAAATGAGAAACCAATCCAATAAAAAAACAATATCAACATGAGTATGAGTAAGATAATTTAAACTATCAACTAATTATCTATATAAAGTTGGATCAATATTTTATGTTTTCATGTCATTAAATAATTTAATGCCAAGTTCACAAGGAGTAGCAATTGGTTTGCAATCTAATATTTAAAATCTAGATAATAAATCATATGCATATTTAGATTGAAAAATAGAGAGCTATTTTTTTCTTGCCAAATTTGAATGCTTAAAAAGTAATGTAAGATACCCAAATCAGTCATTTCAAAGGTATTTTTCAAAGCATGTTTAGTGTAAGAAATCATTGAACTATTACTACTCATTATGATTAAGTCATCAACATACAAAACAATGATAACTATGACATTTGAAGTATTGTTGACAAAAAAATTAGGATAATTAAAACTATGAATAAAGCCTTGAGCTATAAAGAATTGATAAATTTTAGAGTACCATTATCTAGAAAATTGTTTTAAATCATAAATAGCATTGTTTAACTTCTAGACAAGATGTTCATTACCTTTATAAATAAAATCAAGAGGTTAAGACATGTGAATTTTTTTATGCAAATCACCATTTAAGAAAGCACTCTTAACATCTATTTGATAAATAGACCAATGAATGTAAGAAACTAAAGATAAAACAAGTTTAATAGTGGACATTTTAGCAATAGAAGCAATGGTTTCATTATTGTCAATTGTTTCAATTTTAGAAAAATCTCTAGCAATTAATCTAGCTTTATATTTTTCAATTTGATTGTCAAAATTGAACTTAGTTTTAAACAACTATTTACAACTTACCAAATGATATCTTTTAGGGAGAGGAACTATGTCTCAAATGTTATTAGAAATCAAATAGTTATATTCATCATGCATAATTTTTTCTTAATAAGGGTGAACTTGAGCTTGATTTAAAGTTTGATGATCATTTTGTGCATAAGTTTAGACATCAAAACATAATTGTAAAATTGTTGCTTAGTTCTACGAGTATCATTAAGATCAACATTAATTTTTGAATCGTTTATAATAGTCTTAGCCCATTTAGGCATTGATTTAGGTGAAACAAGACTAGAAGAAAGAGAAGGAATTGGAGGAACATCATTATGATCATTAGATTCAAAAAGAAAAAACAAAAAAAATATCAAAAGAATCAAAATTGAAAGCACAATCAAGCACATCATTTTCAACAATATTAACATCCCTTTTAATCTTGATTTTGTTAATTTGAGGATCATAAATCTTATAAACTTTAGATAATTCATCATAACCAACAAATATAAAAGTATCTATTTTAGAATCTAACTTCTTACGCTTTTCAATTAGAATATGAATAAATGCAGATCTAGTTTTAGACTTTTGTTTTGATTGAAGATCTGTGCCATATACTACATGCACCAAATGTTTGAAAGTAAAAATATATTGCATATGTGATTTTCATAAATTGTAATTAGTGGATGTGAGTTTAAATTGAAGTAATAATTGAGTTATTATGTCACAAAAATTCACTTAATATTCGGAAAATGAATAAGTAAAAAATCACTTTAAAAAAAAAAAAAAACGTAAGAGGGGCAAGAAACCAAAAGATGACTTACCAAAATACAAAAGGAATAACTAGCCAAAAAAAACAAATGAGAGCAAAAAAAATATCTAAATTGTGAAAAAAAAAAGTATATTATTTGCCTAAAAAATCTAATTTGATTTAAAGTTTAATAACTCTTTTTTTTTTTGAAAAAAAAATTAAACAATTAAATTATTTTGAAAAAAAACTTTGATAATATTTATTTTAAAAACCTTTACATAAGTGAATACAAAGACAAATTAAAAAAAATATTGAAAATATTTTTTTAGGTTGAAATTGTTTTTTTTAAACCTTTATGGTAAAAGAAATAAGATCATACCAATAATAAAATATGAAATTTATAAGTAAAAGGTAAAGAACTTTTTTTTAAAGGATTGTATTATTTTCTTTTATAAGAAATGAAAATTATTTTAAAGAACAACGATTCAAAGAAAGCGCTGATTCAATTAATTAAGGAAAAAGGCTTTTTCGTTTGTAAAAAAAGGGGCAACTTTTTAAAAAAAAGATGATGCGGTAAAAAAAGATCAGAAATTGATTTTTTTTTAATTTGAAAAAACTAATGATTAAAAAAATTATTATTATCTTGTGCAGCGAAGTGCAACACTTTTTCAAAGAAAAAAAAAATTTCTATACAGCTAAGTGAAATGTTGTTGTACACAAAAAAGAGCACCTGGGAAAGAAAAAGATGCCCCTGGGAGAGAAAGTGTCGTATCACTGAGAGTTAGTCTAGCAGTGGAAAAAATTGCAATAATCGTCTTAGTGCTACGCTCCAATGACAAAACATGACATTTCAAACAAGTTAGTAAGAGGATCCATTAGTTGAAAGCATCGACTTCTGTAGAATTCTTTAAAAAAAATGCTCAGAACTTTTGTGAAAAAGATAAATTGAGTTAAAGATCTAGAAATAAATTATATGTGTGAATTAAATCAAGCAGTCATAAGTTTATTGTGTGTTGATTGAGTTTTTTAATATGATCAAATACAAACATATGATTGTAAGAAGACTCAAAAACTCAAGAATAATAAAAGAACAGAAATAGAGCAATGTCATGAGATATTTTTGCTTGCTCTTCTTTTTCTCTGTAAAAAAAACAAACAAATATCTCTCTTGATAGGTTAGAATAAAATCAATCAGAATTTGAAACAAAGATGTGAGTATTTTTTTTATAAGATATTAAAGAGAATGAACACAACTTTCTTTCCTATCACTCTCCCTCTGCAAATAAAAAATACAGAGTTAAAAGAAAGCATAAAAATAAATATATGAAACACAAATATATAAAAATTTGTTAATGCTTAAAAAATAATTAATTTTTTTTATAAGAAAATATATTTGATTTTTTTTTTGGTTAAAAATAATGTCGTTATAAAAGTCCTCCAAGAAAAACTTAGGAGCCACTCTTAAAAAAATAAGGAGAAAAAAATAGATTTAAAAAAAAAAAATTGAGCAGCGATTAGAACCTTTGAAAAAAAAATTGAATTCTTCTTAAAAAAATTTACACGCTCTAATAAAATGTTATTAAAATGATCATAGCTCTAATACCATAAAAAGATTTTAATCCAAGAAATATTATTAATGATAAGAAATATCATTAATGATAAGTATGAAAGTGAAAGAAAACAATAATGCATTAAGAGACTAAGTTACCTCTCAAAAACAAACCATAGTGACGAGATTTAAATTGAGAAATCAAATGTATCAAATGAAATCCCACGTAATCTTATTAGAAGGCTTGCAATAAATATCTTCATAAGTACAAGATTGATAAAAACACAAAAGAAGAATATAGAGAGCTAAATGATTTTTAGTGAGGAAGAAAGGAGAGGGAGGACTCTTTTATAGAGCTAGAAGAGGGAAATAGGAGTTACATAGAACCCTATTATAATCTTACAATCCCTCCAAGTGTTTACCACTTATGTCCTAATCTATTACAAATAGAAGGGGGGTATGTGCCAAGTGGAGAAAGGAGTTACTCATGCAAGTAACTCTCAAATTCTAAGATAAAACTAAGGAGAGAATGACACCTCAAGGAATCTAAATTTATGTGAATTTTTAATTCACATAAATATAAATTCTTCACATATGAAAAAAACTTAAGATAAAATTAATTATCTTAAATAAAAAGTAATCATAATAATTAACCTCACATTTGATCAAAGAGATCATCAATGCAAGATAATGAATATCTATTCTTGATTGTCACCTTATTCAACATCTTGTAATCAATATACAAGCGAAGAGTACCATCCTTCTTTTTGATGAACACCACTAGTGCAGTTCATGACGACATACTTGGTTGAATAAAATATTTTAATAATAAATATTAAACTTCAGCCTTTAAATAAACCAATTTGGTAGTTATCATCTTGTATGGTGCCTGAGATTATGGTTTAGATCCAAATATGATGTCAATTGAGAAATCAAACTCACGTTTGGCTGGTAGCCAGGGCAATTCCTCTAGAAACATATTATGATAGTTTCTAAGAAAGAGATGACCTCTATGGATGGTTCTTAAGATTCCTCTATCTCATGTATTTTAATAATAAATGCTTCATATCATTTCCTCTGATCCTTCTTAAATTGAATTTCAAAAATTTGTCTAAGCTTCAACTCTTTTTTCTCATCCTGAAATTGTGTTTGATTTTTAAAATCATCTAGACACTACCTTCTTCAAATAGCAATCAATCTAAACTTTGTGCTCTATAATCTAATTAACTTCTAGGATCACATCATATGACTCTAATGATGCAGCATACAAATCCATTATAGTAGTGAACTTACATACCCTGATCTCAATTTCTACTAGATACTTGTAAACTTTGATCTTTGACTTATACCCATACTGTACTGACCATGTATTTGCCATAACTCCAATTTTTCTAGAAAAATTATTAATCAATCTAGAAACAAAAAAATATTTTGTAACCCCAGTGTCAATCAAAATAAAAATTGGATGATCAAACAAAATACCTGATAGTTTAATAGGAGAAGCTTGAAATTTAGTTTGATAATTATCAATAACTACATGAATTTACTACTAAAATTTTTCTTATTGTGAAGCAGAGACCTTGTTTTTTTCTATCTAATTTACCCTAAGTACACTCTCGCGCATAAAGGTCACCTCCATAAATGAAGAAACCTATAGGTGGTCTTCTTCTAGCTGACTGTTAGTTCTCCTTGAAACCTCCCTTAAAAACATTCACATGTTTCTTGTTTCTTGGGCTATTGTTGAACTTAGCATTCTGGTTCTTGAACTAACTCTTGGAGTCTCCATTATTATTCAAGTTTCTTTTTTTAAAGTCATTTGAGGACCTCTAATTTTTTTATTAAACTTATCTATGACTTGAGAAAGAGATTTTAGCTTTTGTATTTGTTTGAGTGCCTTATCAAAGGCCTAATCTATGGTAGATGGCCTATGCACATCCACCTCACAACCAATTTGAAGTTTTAATCTTATAAAGAACTTCTTGATTTGAAACCTCTCATCCGCTTGATATTGAGGTACACATTTTAGGAGCTTGGTAAATTTCTTTCAGTATTCATTCACATAAAGGTTTTTTTACTTAAAATTCTAAAAATCCATCATCTTCTAATCAAAATATAGTTGAAAAAGCCATCATGACCTAAACAAAATCATAAAATATTTCCAAGTGGTGGTATTAGAATCAAGGTTCATCATGAGCTTCTTATTTTTTCATCAAGTTATTTCTTCTCTAACAAGCTAATATGCTCCCCAAATTGTTTTGATGACTTTAAAGTAAATTTAAATCTTGAAATATTTTTCCATCTCTAACAACCATGCTTTAGATCTATCTCTTAAAATGGTTCCATCAAACTTGAGTAGATATTTTAGGAGCTTTTTCATAATTACATCTTATGATACTTCTTCATGCCTCTACTCTTGAGGATTTTTCTGTTCAAAAGGATTCTCTTTAGGTTCATCCTGAGCATTCTCCTCAACATTCCCATGCACCTCCTGTTCTAGATCCATAATTTGATCCATAATTTTGTGTATGGCTGCAAGGATTTGATTCAACTTTGCAGCTTGTTATGCGACGAACTGATTTAGATCCACTGGAGGGTTGTGTTTAAAGTAATATCACTTTTAGGTCTAACACACACCATTCTTCTTCATACTTAATAAGAGAATGTTTGCATTAGTGGACTCATTAAGTTTTAGAGTTTGAGCCTCAGCTCTGATACCATAATGTAATAACCCCACTGGATTTTATTAAAATATGATAATTTTTTTTAAACAATTACATAAATTCAACTAACAAGTTTCATCATGATGAAACATATAAAGAGTGATACTTAACTAAATACATTAGTTTCAGCTAACCATAAAAAAGGCCTATAGCTAATCTATTTAGCTAATAATCATAATATCAATATCAAAATAGGTACAATACTAAATATAAAAATGAAGATTGCTTTTATTTCATAAAAGCATTATTAAAATATAGCCACAGTTGATACAATATCATAGCCAATTGTTATAATGTTACATATGACTAAAAAGTACAATTTCATCATAATAAATATTTCAATAATAATATATAATTATACAAAACTCCACAGAATATGTGAGTCTCAATGAATTTGTAATATCTATAAGTAATCTTAAGTGTAATCACTAGTGTAGTACTGTTAAGGGGAGGGAAAAAATAATCTGAGTATTTTTTCACATCAAACATAGACCATCGATCCTCCGCATAATCTCCCAACTAGAGAATGGCCCTCCCTTCACGGATGGATAAATAATGATGGTGCAGGAATCCAAAGTGACAATTAGAACTCATATATTATAAGATAATTAATACATGATGTATATCATAAAGAAATTCAATATAACACGCTATCAAACAAAATATGTAAAATAAATTAAACAGATAAAATGACAATGTTTAACCATAAAAATTACTTTGGTCAAAGACTTCATATACTTATTAATCTCAAATATCAGTCAATTTTATACACACCACTCAATCGGATTACACCTATTTGTATATTAGTGACACTAATTAAGAAAGTGAAATATGTCTTACTTATTTATGGTCATTAATATGATATTCAATTTATATATTTTAAATATAAAAATCATCAAATTTCTAATGAGTTTTTCTTACTAGAAAATATAATATGTGCTAAGCAAGGAAATTTCCAAATACATTCATTTAATCCATCGAATGAAATGTAGTAAATATATACATCTAATTTATACTTTTCATAATAAAATTAGATACATACACAGATTTCAAAATAATCATCTATAAAATCAAACCATCCAGGTAAAACTATAAATCATGACATTAAGTTACTAAAATATTAATTTATATCACAACATTATGTTATTAATCCATACAACATAAATTTCCAACTTATTTCTTTATTTCCCAATATCAAAATGCATCAATGATCTTATTTAAATATAAATAATATCAATATGATTTGTATTCCATATCATATACAACAAAATCAGATTTACCTTTCAACTATTTTAAACACAGTTAAATTTAACCTAGATAACAAATACACCCAATTTTCCTGGTTATACAACATATTCATTAACTATTTGAATATGCATACGAGTATGAGATATACCTAATTTTGCATAGTATTGGTTTTATATATATATATATATATATATATATATATAAACAACCATATTATTTCTTTTTCTAAAACTCAGTAGAGATTTAACCTTAGTTACTACTGTTGATTTCTTTTGTTATAAAACCAACTAATAATGCATATAAACGTATGGTATACTCATTTAGGACTATATTTTGTCTAAAATTCTAAGTATCACATACATATTAATATGCCATATTCAACATGTCGTATAATAAATTATCTTCAATATCCGTACAAAGTAACTAGCATTTCTACCACTGAGTTCATTTAAATTTAATCCAACTGAGATTGCATATATATTTATATGTAAAACCCATGTAATAATTAATAATAATCTATCAAAGATTCATGATTATCACATATGTAATCATATGCATACTCCAATATATAAATGTTTGTGTTCCATAACCCAACAACCCCCAACTAAAATTTAAAATTGGTCTCGATTAAGTTAGACATAGCCAACTTAAAAAAACTCTATAATAATACTTAAGTGAATACCCGGATTTCCAAATGTGACTGAATGTGTTCAATTTATTTTCTAATTGTCTCAAGAATTCATAATTCTATTTTTAACCCGAGACTTTATACTTTTCTACCTAGTAAAACCTTATTCTTTGTCATGCCCTAGTTCAAGTTTTATAAATTTGACCAGAATTGGGGTAAGACTAAGATGAACATTGTATGTATATGTATATGTGTGTATATATATATATATATATATAGAATTCATAATTCTATTTTTAACCCGAGACTTCATACTTTTCTACCTAGTAAAACCTTATTCTTTGTCATGCCCTAGTTCAAGTTTTATAAATTTGACCAGAATTGGGGTAAGACTAAGATGAACATTGTATGTATATGTATATGTATATGTATATGTGTGTGTATATATATATATATATATATATATATATATATATATATATATATATATATATATATATATATATAAAGGTCAGCTATCAATAAGGGTATGTATATAATCACATATAATTCTATAAATTTTTTTTGTTATTCTTTTATATAGACTTTGAAAATATAATTAAATTAGTTGTTCCATTATTTTTCCCTTGATAACTCTATAAATTCTTTGTGCCCTAGCTTGATTTACAATTCCAAAATAATACTTTAATTTCTACATAAGAACTACCCAACAATATGTTATGAATAGGAATGTTTCAATATAATAGTTTTAAAAACTAGGTTTGACCTTCCATTTTCAGCCGTACCCAAATTGCGATTTTAAATACTAAATCATCTCTCGATTTAACTTAACAACCACTCAGTTCATATATACCTAAAGGTTAAAATGATTCAATACCATTATTAAAGGACCGAGTTTAAACTAAATTAGATTACCAATTAAAATTCAAACTACCAAATTCCTTTGCTCATAAGATTTGCTGTAGGTATTCCATCAGGATTTTAAACCTTCATAGACTCATTTAAAATAGTTTTCACAACTGTATAACTAGAGTTATTGAGTTATATATCTAGTTTTGTGGATGGCCGAGCCATCTATAGTACTAGATATATAACCCCTTAGTTCTTTTATAAATTTCAATAATAAAAAATGAAACAACCCCAAAGAAATTACCAAATTTGATTTAATCCATATAAAATCAAATATGAATTTGAAAAACAAAACCAACTTGGTGATTGAATCAAACTCTGCCTAATACATATTTTTCCTCAATCTTGTTCATAATCTTTTCTTCTCTTTTTTACTGTCCTCTGTCATATCCCCCCATGCATCTCTTCTCCCACATTTATCCATATGCATGCTACCTCCATGCCAATCAAACATCCAATCTCTCCATTAAATTTCATGACTAAGTCAATGCATGTAAAACAACTAACAAAAAAAATAACAATCATCCATATTTTCCTCATGTCAATCCATAGTGAAGTGTATGTTTTGGAATAATCATGATTAACACATGTCAATGCTAACACAATCCATAAACTCTCAAACCTTCCAAGAATATAATAATCCATTTATGAATTATGCCTTTTAACATCGACTTTATAAAAGGCATTCAAACATTATAATTTCAATAACAATAATGACCTTCCAATGACCATTCAAACGTCATGATTATTAACAATAACAAAGATTTAAGTATTAGAATATTGTCTTAATACAATATTATACTAAATTATAATAATCATTTACTCAACATAATATTAGTGTTCCATTCAAATTTAAATAATCTTTGCTAACTAGTCTCAAAGCAAACAAATTCCCTTTTACCTCTATAGTTATGCATTGATAAGCAAAACACTATTATAAAAACATTCACTTATATCCAAAGACAACAAGTCATAATAAAGACACGCATGTATTAAATTACTTGTTATAGCAACATCACACACGAGATAAGCTAAGTATGATAATCATAAGTACAAGACACAACCAAATCTACATGAACATCAAGCAACAATCAAGATAACATCTGAAAGCATACTAGTAATCATTCAAAGCAAAATTGAAGTTTACAAAGCATACTAGGGTAAAAATATAGTATTTTTTAGGTTTTTTTACCTTTTAGATTTCTTGTTAACATTTTTAGGACTCCTAAGTTCATCAAAATTGAAGTTTACAAACCACTCACTTTGAATTCAAGCCAAAGTGTTATGATTGAGGCATCATAGGTCACATTGATGACCTACGCACATCAAATGCCCACTTTGTGTTAATTTCACTTGCTCATAATCCCTCCCTCTTACTTAATCACTTCCTCCTCATCCATCATCACCCTTCATCACTTTATCCTCATTCCTCATTTTCCCTAATCATTCCCTCATTGATCCTCACCATCCCTCATCATCTCTAATCACTCCCTCACTATCCCTATTCACTCTATCCTCATCCTTAATCACTCCCTCATTTAATCTCACCATCCCTCATCATATTTAATCACTCCCTCATCATACCTAATCACTCCCTAATTGCCCTTCACCATCACTCATCATCCTTAATCACTCCATCCTCATACCTCATCATCTCTAATCACTCCCTTATTGACCCTCACCATCATTCATCATCCATAATCACTCCCTCATCATCCCTATTCACTCCCTCAATGACCCTAAATGTCCCTCATCATCTCTAATGACTCCCTCATTGTCCCTCATCATCTATACTCACTCCCTCCTCATCCCTCATGGTGCATACACAATGAGGGGGAAACCATTTAAGTCTTGACATTAACTCTCACATTATAGGGGTTTAATAACATAAATAGACACACAAGAATTTCATCAAACAGTTGAGGTTCACATAATATAGATCAAAATACTTACATTAATATAATGGAACTTAGATTAAATAAATGTCACTATTAGGATTATTACATACACAACATAAAATAAAATAATATAAAAAACATCTATAGTTCATACACCAACCTTTGCCTTTGTAATGACAGTCTAACAGACCTCCTAAACGAAGACAATCAAAATATCATGCAATTATAATCCTCTACTTTTTTTTTCCAATCGACACCTCCAACAAAATGTTTCTTTTAGTTATAAGGATGAGAATGGGCATCCAATTAAGCTATCCTCCCATCCCTTTGTCTTCTTCCAATGCTTCAAGATCATCACATGCATTTTGCCAAACCACATGACACATAGGAAAGACCAAACCTGTTACTCTTCAAATCCTATTTGACAAAGAGCATAATAAAATACAATGAATACATTTTTCACTAGAATAAAAAATTAGGATTTTAAGTATTATACACAACACAAACATGTTGGGTTCAATCTAGACACTAAGATCCAATTTGATTAAGCATGAGACCCAATCGATTCTAGACAATGCATAACACTACATCAAAACATTTTCATTGATCATGACTCCATCAGGCTTTACATAACTAATTTACCATTATGTAAATACTTATATGTATAAAAAATGTTTATGAGTTTCAAAATTTTGAACAACATAGTTAAATATTATGTTAATTCCTCACAACCTAGTCATGGCTTACTTTATTGCATACCAATGTCTGAAAAAATGTATCATGTTCAAGGATTAGTATGGAATTAAGTTTTGATCAATCATTGCTTGAAGACTTGTCTTCAAACATAGACTTATGCAAGTGTCCAGTCCTGAATAACACAATCACTTGTTACTTAAGTCATCGAGAGACTCAATCGAAGGAATAAATACAATCACCAAAGGAGATAAAACAAAGAGATTCTAAGACTTATGTAGGCTTCACCACTTTGGTTACCCCTATCAAGTAACACAAAAGGCATCTATAGACCCATGTGAGTTTCCTTTACTAAATAGCAATGTGGATTATGAAAAAGACACAAGTCCACAAAGAAAAGTCAAAGTTCCAATTTGGGAAACATGACTTGAATAACATAGGAAGTGAAAAAAATGTTTCATTAAGACTAGATCATTCAATGTAATCCAAATAAAAAAGGCACAAGTCACAACATCTCACCAAAGAGCAAACCAACTAGCATAAAATGTGGATTTTTGTGAACAAAACTCTAAGACAAACAAAATTTTGCATGAATGAATGTTAAAATACAAATTTGTACGCACAATGGATAACATGGACATTGAGGAATAAACCTCCCCCAACGAAGCATACCAAAATCAATAAAAAGAAGTAAATAACAAAAATAATAATTCAATCTATTTTTTGTGATGTAAGATTATTCAAGACTATGAATTCTCCTGCATAACCTCTTCATCCTTAACCATTCCCTCCAATACCATGATGGTGGGTGCGATAGCTTCCCACTTGTTCTCAATGAGCTTATGTTCCAATTTCAAATTTTACTCTCTCAAATAAGGTCTAAAGAAACTTATCTTTCACTCATCCTCTTTCACAAAAATAAGGAACTCAAAGATATCATCTAATTCTTTGGTAGGATTCAAAGATATATATGTTGATCCACACTTATAGATAGATAGATATGTGGTTACCAATATGGTAGAGTGTGTTCCAATCTAGTAGCCAATAGAGTGTGTTTCCCAACCCAACTCAAACTATACCCAACCTAATCTATACTCAACTTGATATATAAAGGGAATTAAAGGTATATGCCTTAATGCAATGTATCAAGGAGGGACTACTTAGAGTTTGGGCATGGCCCAATCGACTTAAATGCTAAATTGGGTTCTTATTGTATTTTGAATAATCCCT
This sequence comes from Torreya grandis, assembly GCA_037957365.1. Lineage (NCBI taxonomy): Eukaryota > Viridiplantae > Streptophyta > Pinopsida > Cupressales > Taxaceae > Torreya > Torreya grandis. The sequence continues at coordinate 2,212,271 of JARHVA010001127.1, forward strand.
AGTCCCTAATATAGTATATCAAAGGATAACACAGAAATAGGGGCCCTACCATAGATATATAGGGGGCTTCATTCTGAAGGCCCTACCTCAATATCAAACTTTCACTAATTATTAAGGCAATGGAATCTTTCTCTACTTACTTCATATATACCAAGGAGTAGGGAAAGGGAATATTTCCTTTTTGATATCTAACTTTGTTTCACCTAATAACATATCAAGGGAAGATTTACTTATTGATGGATATTAAGGGAGTAAGGCATAATTATTAAGGTAAGTTTCCCTCCCTGGTATTTATTTTTGCTTTGCTTCTAGATTAAATCATGGCTATCAAGGGAAGCTTACTTTTTTATAGATAGCTTTGTTCTTACCCTAGCTACTTAGATATGCCCTACCCAATAAGGGAAGGGAATCTTCCATCATGATATATTGATTTGTTCTTGTCATACCTACTTTTCCTTTCTATAATATATTCTTAGATATCAAGGGAAGCTTGCTTCTTGATCTATAGCTTGTATATATTCTTTCCCTACCTAGATAGTTATTCCTTACCTACTTAGCTTCTAATGTTGGCAAGGGAAAATTACTTCACAATAGATAGAATAAGAAATGAATTTTTGGATCATGTTTCATAGTTAAATATATATATCCTCATAGTTGATCAATCCAAATTGATCATAGACAATCTATCTCTCTTAAACCCAATTGAACATATCTATCTGTATCTATCTCGATTGATCTGTAGGCTCAGTCAATGATATATAGCCTCATATCTAGTCAGTTCAATATTTATCAATCCAAATTACTAGGATACCCATCCCCATCCCCATATACATAAAGGAAAAGAAATTAAATGAAAGGAAAGGGGAGGGAGAGGACCCTATCAAGAATACCTGGTCAAATCCAAGGGACTGTCTATATGCTTAATCAATCCTAGATACTCATAGCCAATCTTATCTCCAATGAGTGATTGGTATTCTAATTGAGAATAGTTAGTTAAATCTAAGGGACTATCTAAATGCTCAATCCAATATAAATAAAGGGCCCAATTTATCTTGTCAATCCCTCTCTATCAGTAGGTTCCCATTCTATATAAAGGGAGACATCCCAATTGATCATAGAGTAGGCTCCCCATCTAGATATAGAGCCCAATCTATAATATATGAGTTATATAGTTATATATATGACATTTATTTCTATCAATTTATTCATTTTTATTGAAACAAAACCAAAAATAGCAAACTACCTTGTGAAGACCTTTCACCTGAATTGATTTGTTCCCTCTCGATCATAAATATTGATAGTCATGAAACAATTGGCATGGATATGGGATATGTCCTACTCATGCTAATCAAAATAAAACATAGCACAATGTGTTTAAGTCCATGGATTGATAACACACCTAATTTATGAGATAGTCATCTTGGTTAATCAAGGATGATGAAGCAATGATTAGGGATGATGAGAGATGGTGAAGGTCAATAAGGGAGTGATTAGGTACAATGAGGGAGTGATTAGAGATGATGAGGGTCAATGAGGGAGTGATTAGGGATGAGGATGAAGTGATTAGGGATGATGAGGGATTATGAAGTAGTTATTAGGGATGATGAGGGATGGTGAGGGTCAATGAGGAAGTAATTAGGGATGATGAGGGCGAAATAATATATTATGAGGGATGTTGAGGGTTAATGAGGGATGGTGAGGGTTAATGAGGGAGTGATTATAGATTATGGGGGATGGGGGGAATAATTAATGATAATGAGGGATGATGAATGATTGATTAGGGATGATGAGGGATGGCGAGGGTCAATAAGGAAATGATTAGGGGTGATGAGGGAGTGATTAAAGATGATGAGGGATGATTAGGTTTTATCAGAGAATGATTAGGGATTATGAGGGACTTAGGAGTGATTAGGGATTATGAGAGAGTGATTAATAATGATGAGGGAATGATAAGGGATGATGAAGGATGGTGAGGGTCGATAAAGGAGTGATTAGGGACAATGAGTGATGAAGATTGAGTGATTAGGGATTATTAGGGATGAGGAGGGAGTGATTAGGTATGATGGAGTTATTATGAATGATGAGGGATGGTGAGGGTAAATGAGGGAGTGATTAGGGATAATGAGAGAATGATTAGAGATGGTGAGGGTCAATGTGCGAGTGATTATGGACAATGAATAAAAAGGAGAGAGTGATTAGGGATGATGAAGGATGAAGAGGATGTGATTAGGGATGAGAGAGGGACAATGAGTAAGTGAAATTAACACAAAGTGGTTGTTTGATGTTGTAGGTCGTCAATGTGACCTATGTTACCCCAATCATACCACTTTGGCTTAAGTTCAAAGTGAGTGGTTTGTAAAATTTAATTTTGACAAACTTAAGACTCCTATAAATGTTAGTAAGTAATTCAGAAGGCACAAAAACCTAAATAATAACTATATGTTTACCAAAAATAGACATCAATTATAAAAGTTATACCATGAAAACCCTAAGTTCAATATTGAGACCCTAAAAAAGCCTATCTACTGAATAGATTAAATTTTAAAAAACTATGTTTTACATCATAAGGTGTACAACTATGAGATCAACTCTATCAGATGCAGAGTAACCCTAATTTATTATATTTATCAAAATAAATATAAATTTTAAGTAAACCTATAATTAACATTTATTTTAGTAAATGGCCCCTTCCCATCACCCACCTTATAATGCATCCCCCTCTTGCATTTTGCCACTCACAGCTTCACATCACCATAATGTGTACACATTATTGGAATTAGTGGTAATAACATGTACCCATTATTACCACTAATAATGCATATGCACTTTTATTTTTTTGAATTTCAAACTCACAGATTTTTTCAATTGAATTTTTACACACAATAATGTGTATGCATTTTATAGCATAAACATGTTATGTTGAGTTTAAATTCAAAATCCAAGCCTTTTGGCTCAGAAATGGCTTGGATCCCTAAGCCCAAGGCTTGGACCTATCAATCTACAATCGAGACTGAGAGTTTTGATAGAAAACAATAAAATTCAACTTCCATATCCAAATACACTATGGATTTTAACAATAAAATTAAAAAAAATATTACCATGACAATGATTACGCTCTCTTCGTTCCAAATATATGATTTTTATAAATTTTAGACTATTTTAAGGGTTTAAACTATGATGATTTCTAGATTTACCTTTTTTAGGTCACTGCATGCCAAAAATATACATGCCTATTCATATTTATGTATTTTTGTTTTCATTGATCCAAGTGAAAAATAAATTATATGGTCACAAACTAGGCATAATTCTACACACATTCAAAAAAGATTTTTTTTTTTAAGGGAGTGAGGGGGGAATGGGGTGCACAGTTGGTTATCCATTTTTATATCAGTTTTCAAGATCTATTTACTTGTAAAATTATAATAAAAAAAATTATAAAATATATATATATATATATATATATATATGTCACAAATTGGAATATCTTATCTAGATATTCACCAAAGGATTTCAAACAACATTAAATGATGCTAAAAAAATGATGGGCTACATGACCATCTATCTACTCTATTTTCTTAAAAAAATAGGAGTTCCTATTCAAAATTTAGATGTTTAACCTAGTTGTACTTAACCATTTTTTTTTAAAAATAGTGTTTTGGAAACTAGACTTAAAATGATACAATTCATTTTCTTATACCATCTTCAAATTTTGACTGTATCTATCTCAAATTATCTATAGAATCTTAGATTTCTATAATTTTATGAAAATCATGTCCACGAGAAGGCCCCTTTTCGTCCCTAAACTTTGTGCACTTACCCATTTATATGTGCATACAAATATAAATACGATGTAGAGTAGCATTGCTTGAAGTTAAAAAATAATTTTACTATGTGTTCTCACCAATATCTGTCTCTGAATCAAGTGTTGGTGGGGATATAGTGGATCTTAGGATGAAATCGCAACATCAATCAAATGTTGTTCTAATCCATGCAAGGTACCCATATCATTTCTCATCATCTATAAAACTGAAAAATGAAAGAGGTCAATTAGGAATCAAATAAAACTAAACCTAAGTTAAGATAATTGAAATTAATATTATTCCTTTTGTACATAAAGAGAAAGTGAAAGAGGGATAGAAAGAGAGAAAATATATTCCTTCTATAAAATAACTATGTATACAAAATATTTAAATAATATATAGCAACTTCATGTAATTTGTAACTTTCCAAAATTGAGTGTAGGGTACTTCAATGCTAATTGTAGCCTCAACAATAGAATCTAAGCAAGCTGAGGTACCAATATATCAGTGATCATCTAAACAAGAAACAAATGAAATTTCATTCAAATATTAGTCAATTAAGTAAATATATCCTAAAATATAAACTTAGTATTATTTTACATGCATAAACAAACTATAATTAAAATGATATATGGTGAAGCAAATACGCCTTACATAACTGGTTGTGTGCTAATAAGAGGTGGTGAAGAAACTATAGATGGCATATAGTCTAGCATGATAGTGTCATGAGGTGTTTAAGAAACTATAGATGATGTATACTCTGGCATACTATTGTCTCGAGGTCCTAAAGAAATTACAAATGGAATATACTCAGGTGTGTTAGTGTCTTGAGGCGTTGAAGAAACTGTAGATGAAATATATTGCTATGTACTAGTGTTTAAAGATGTTGAAGCAACTATAAATTTCATAGACTATTAGGTACTAGTGTTTTTTATAAATATAGGTCTAGTCTCCACTTGTGTAAGGTGTGTATGTTTAACCTAAATAGGAGGTCCAATACACTTCCTCTCACATGATGTGTAATGATGTATAATAACTATACGATGATTTTTAGCTATGCCACTACTAGTAGATGGGACACTAACACCAATAGTAGGAGGGATACTACTAAATGTGCCACCACATGTAGCCTATGCATAACTCCTTGGTGTCTACTTCCCATGGTCAATCATAACCTCTATGAGACTAGTAACTACATTAATGGTGTCCATATGTGTACTACAAGATATGCCACTACTATTGGGAGGGACACTACTAAATGTGCCACCTCCTATAACCTATGTAGAGCTACTCAATATACGTATCCCATGGTCAATCATAACCTGTGTGAGACTCTTAACTAAATCAAGGGTGTCCATATATGTACTAAAATTTAATATTTTAGGGATATAAGTTATCCTTTTATTTCTCTGAACTTGGTTATAGAAGTTTTGGTCTCGCCTAACACTAGTTATATCAAATGAGGACCCACCTCCCCTACCTTGGGAGGCCTTCATGTTGAAATAATTTGGGATTTTTTATAGCATAAACTCACAATAAATTTTTATAAAAAAATTAAATGGAACCTCATTATTATTGCATAAAGGATCATCAAACACCATCCATCGCCTATCCCAAAAGTTATTTTTTATCTCCACCTGAACACACCAATCAATGCTAATGTGTTTGTAACTCATTGGTGGTGTTTGGTTGGTTCCAAGCTTAATAAATGAAACACACACACACACACACACACACACACACACACACACACACACACACACACACACACACACACACACACACACACACACACATATGATAATTTATCATAATAATATTTTTTCAATGCCTCTCTTTGATGTAACATTACATCAAGTTGTGAAGTGACATTTTCCACTTCATTAAAAATAGCCCCCAATGTACTAGCAAGTGAATTGTGTGCACTATGACTCAAAGAGTGATACTAACTATTGATAATAATTTTAAATTATTATCATTTTTCATTATATTTTTCATAAAAACCAACTTCATATTTTACAAAGTCAAATTATTGAGGGTTTTGATCAGAGTTTTCCTCAAAATTTTCTTCAAGTAATGGGTCCATCAAATTTTGTATCTAGATTTATAAAAATAAAAGTTTTATTTAGGAAATGTGAGAGACTTCAATGCAAATATAATATCAATACCCTAAACATAAATACATATAAATATAAACCCCTAAATCTAAAATTAATAATCAACATACCTAAGACTATGATCAAAATGTGGAATGAAGTTGGCAAGATGTAAGGCTAAAGCACACACATCCTCTTCTTGATGTTCCACAATGTGAGAGCTCCAAATGAGAGAACATATATTTTGGGATTGGGGAAAATTGGGTAAAAAACTATGTTTTCTAAAGGGTGTATGCCTTTTTAGAGCCACAAAGAGTGTACGCCCTTTGTAAGATAAAGGGTGTATACCATTTGGCCCACAAAAGGCATACACCCTTTCACTTTCACATAATGCCAATCAATTTTGGGCATAGATATTTTGGAAAAAAGGGCATTCACCCTCTTGAAAATGTTGTATGCCCTTTGCAAAAAAAAAATTATCTTCCCAAGTTTGTCACTTTTTTTGTCCCCCAACTTTGTGCATCTACCCCTTTCAAAAACCATAAAATTATTATCAACATAGGGAAAAAAAATATTATCTCATATAATCCTATAAAATTCTTAATGCTTCTTACCTCAATCTCAATATATATAAAGATAAGAGTAGGCCATACACTTCTTATCTCGATATTGAGCTATATAGAGTAGGCCATAAACTTCTTATCTCACATAAACTTATTACTTGAGATAAGAAGTTTATGGAATATCGACATCACCACATTAGATAATAAATATAAATTTCTTATCTACAAATATTTATTCTTTTCTAATCAAGAAAGATCCATTAATTGAGGAGTATTTATTTTTTATCAATAAAAATAAGTTGACCCCATTCTACCATTGGCTTGACTATGGTATGAAGCATATCATGATGAGAGGAGGCCAAGGGATACTATAGATATATATCAGGTTTATCCACCTTAGCTTAGTGTTAGGACACACTTAAGGATGAACATTACCTTGATACTCCCCTCAATGACATATAAGCTTAGAAGTTTACTAACAACTAAAGCTAAGCAAGCATTTTTGGTATGGTCATCAATCGCTAATTATATATATATATATATATATATATATATATATATATATATATATATATATAAGGCTGTAGACACCAAAATTGTGTGGACTCCCCTTCGTCCCTTACACACTTATTAATTTAAAATAAACTATTTATTTTAAATTAATGACATCACCTCGACACATCACTTAAACACCTCACCTTGGACACCTCACCTTGGACACATCGCCCTAAGACCATTTCCTACCCTATGAGTCACCCTATGACTAAGTCCTTCATATCAGAACTACCTAAGACCCATTCCAACCTCCTAACCAACACTCGTGCATAATAACCCATCTTTTGACCGTTATCCAATGACAAATGCACATGGTAGATGGAGAAATAGGCAAAGGGCTAAAAATAGCCCGTTTACCCATTCTTTGGCTGTCGACGTCGGTCAACTGTCAGCCGACGCTGGTGGGATAGTCGACGTCGATTACTTAAACCGAGTTCTAACATTGAGCTTAGGCCCGAATCCAAAATCTCTCTCTCCTGAATGGAATCTGGCTCTTTTCTTGAATCTCAAATTCTTCCTCCCAGACTCTAAGACATCGACATACACACTCTGAGACCAAACATCAAACTTTGACTAACGCTCTCCTGGATACAGAAAATCTGCACAAGTGACTCCATATTGGATTAGAACATTGCACGAGGGCTTCGACATCAACCACAATAGGAATATGTGTTCTAACACCCTTGGTTCTTCTAACAGAGCTAAGTATTCTTCTGTTTCATTTCAGTAATTTAGAATACATTAGTAATTAGTTTCTATTTACTATTTCTAAATACTATCAACTAGACCCGACTTCCTCCAGAGAAAGGCTGAAAAGCCTTCCTCTTATTCCCACCTCCTTTTACATACCTACCCTCTACCTTTGCCTCTTCTCAGACCCTATTCACTGTCTTGCAACCCTGCACAGACCCTTAAACTCCTAGACTCCTCTATCAACCATAGACATAACCTAAAACCCATCCAAGGCCCACTGCCCCTACCGACATTGATAAAATAACCGTCGTCAACATATTGACCAATCGACACCGGTAGGACTACCGACGTCGATGACTGTGATAGACTGATTGTAGAGAATAGGTATGCGTTATCTTTATTTCTCTTTCTTAGTCTTTCACCATTTCATTTTTTTCCACCACTCTTTTTATCAAAAAGTGGACTGTCATCCCTTAAGGAAGTCTTTACGCTTCCAGGACTGAGCGTGTTGCTTGGTAGTCCACCTTATCTTTATCTAACATTCTCTTTGTTTGAGTCTTATTCTTATCTACAGGTGTCTTCCTCCACAGCCAAAGAGGAGCTCCTACAACGTCTGGATACGGTGCACAACTTAATCTGGGTAACGTACAAACCCCTAACCATTAACCTTAGTTTCTTCTTTCTTCTGAATGTAAATAGCAAAAATATAGAGAAACATTCTGGCACGCCTGGTGGGACCCTATCCCATACTTAGGGCAACCTACTCCTATTTTTGTCTTGCAGTTCATCAAGAACAACCAACAAGACAAAAAGGGGCAAATGTAGACACCAAAATTGTGTCGACTCCCCTTGGTCCCTTACACACTTATTAATTTAAAATAAACTATTTATTTTAAATTAATGACATCACCTCGACACATGACTTAGACACCTCACCTTGGACACATCGCCCTAAGACCATTTCCTACCCTATGAGTCACCCTATGACTAAGTCCTTCATATCATAACTACCTAAGACCCATTCCAACCTCCTAACCAACACTCATGCCTAGTAACCCTATCTTTTGATCGTTCTCCAATGGCAAATGCACATGGCAGATGGAGAAACAGGCAAAGGGCTAAAAATAGCCCTTTTACCCATTCTCTGGCCACCGATGTCGGTTAACTATCAGTCGACGCCGGTGGGATAGCTGACGTTGATTACTTAAATCAAGTTCTAACATTGAGCTTAGGTCCGAATCCAAAATCTCTCTCTCCCGAATGGAATCTGGCTCTCTTCCCGAATCTCAAATTCTTCCTCCCAGACTCTGAGACATCGACGTGCACACTCTGAGACCAAACATCAGACTTCAACTAACACTCTCCTGGCTACAAAAACTTTGCACAAGTGACTCCAGATTGGATTAGAACATTGCACGAGGGCTTTGACATCAGCCACAACAGGAATACGTGTTCTAATACCCTTGGTTCTTCTAACATAGCTAAGTATTCTTCTATTTTATTTCAATAATTTAGAATACATTAGTAATTAGTTTCTATTTACTATTTCTAAATACTATCAACCAGACCTGACTTCCTCCAGAGAAAGACTAAAAAGCCTTCCTCTTATTCCCACCTCCTTTTACATACATACCCTCTACCTTTGCCTCTTCTCAAACCCTATTCACTGTCTTGCAACCCTGCACAGACCCTTAAACTCCTAGACTCCTCTATCAACCACAGACATAACTTGAAACCCGTCCAAGACCCACTACCCCTACTGACATCGGTAAAATAATCGACATCAACATATTGACCAACCAACACTGGCAGGACTATCGACGTCGGTGACTATGAAAGACTGATTGTAGAGAACAAGTACGCATTATCTTTATTTCTCTTTCTTAGTCTTTCATAATTTCATTTTTTTACAACACTCTTTTTATCAAAAAGTGGACTGTCATCCCTTAAGGAAGTCTTTACGCTTTCGAGACCGAGCATGTTGCTTGGCAATCCACCTTATCTTTATCTAACATTCTCTTTGTTTGAGTCTTATTCTTATCTACAGGTGTCTTCCTCCACAACCAAAGAGGAGCTCCTACAACGTCTGGATACAGCGTGCAACTTAATCTGGGTAACGTACAAACCCCTGACCATTAACCTTAATTTCTTCTTTCTTCTGAATGTAAATAGAAAAAACGTAGAGAAACATTCTTATCCCATACTCTTAGAATACCTTATACCATACTTGGGGCAACCTACTCCTATTTTTGTTTTACAGTTCATTAAGAACAACCAACAAGACAAACAAGGGCAAATGTAGACATCAAAATAAGCATGGCAACCTAGAGAAACATTCTAAGCGTAGAGAAATAAGTGTGGCAACCTACTCTTATTTTTATCTTGCAGTTCATCAAGAACAACCAACAAGACAAAAAGGGGCAAATGTAGACACTGAAATTGTGTCGACTCCCCTTGGTCCCTTACACACTTATTAATTTAAAATAAACTATTAATTTTTAAATTAATGACATCACCTCAACACCTCACCTTGGACACCTTGCCCTAAGACCATTTCCTACCCTATGACTAAGTCCTCTAAATCTTAACACCTAAGACCTATTCTCACTCCATTCCAACCATCTAACCAACACTCGTGCATAATAATCCCATCTTTTGACCGTTCTCCAATGGTAAATGCACTTGGCGGATGGAGAACGGGCAAAGGGCTAAAAATAGCCCCTTTTACACATTCTCTAGCCATCGACGCCGGTTAACATTCAGCCGACATCAGCAGGATTGCCAACGTCAGTTTCTCAAATCGAGTTCAAACCTTAAGCCTGAATCTAATCTCTCTCTCTCTCCCTCCCCTGGACTCTTAGAGATCAGGACGCGCACACTCTGAGACCTAATATTAGACTTCGACTAACGCTCACCTGGCTATAGAAACTCTGCACAAGTGACTCCGATTAGATTAAAACATTGCACGAGGGCTTTGACACTAGCCACAACAGGAAGATGCATTCTAACACCCTTGGTTCTTCTAACATAGCTAAGTATTCTTTTGTTTCATTTTAGTAATTTAGAATACATTAGTAATTAGTTTCTATTTACTATTTCTAAATACTATCAATTAGACCCGACTTCCTACTTAGAAAGGTTGAAAAGCCTGCCTTGTATTCTTATCCTCTTTTTACACCTATCCCCGACCTTTGCCCACTCTCAGACCCTATCCACTGTCTTGCAACCCTGCACAGACCCTTAAACTCCCAAACTCTTCTATCGACCACAGACATTACCTGAAACCTGTCCAAGGACCACTGCCCCTACTGACATCGATAACATAACTAACGTCGACATATTTACCAACTGACGTCGATAGGACTGTCGATGTCGGCGACTATGATAGACTGACTGCAGAGAACAGGTACGCATATCTTTATTTCTCTTTCTTAGTCTTTCATCATTTCTCTTTATACAACACTCTTTTTTCATAAATAGTGGACTATCATCCCTCACAAAACTTTACGCTTTCAACATCGAGCGTATTGCTTGGCAGTCCACCATATCTTTATCTAACATTCTCTTTATTTAATTCCTATTATTATCTATAGGTGTCTTCCTCCACAGCCAAAGAGGAGCTCCTACAACGTCTGGCTATGGTGCACAACTTAATCTGGGTGACGTACAAACCCCTGACCATTAACCTTAGTTTCTTCTTTCTTCTGAATGTAAATAGCAAAAATATAGAGAAACATTCTGGCACACCCGGTGGGACATGAACCCACAATCACCTGATTAGAAGTCAGACTAGCAACCTACTCTTATTTTTATTTATCTAACGTAGAGAATCATTTCTGATTCAAGCAATGTTCTTTCATATGAACAAATATGCAACGAACCCATTCACCCTTCAGTGCCTATTAGACCATACCCTAACCAGTGGGAACTCCCTAAATTTACTCACTTTCAGAGTAAAGAGGACCCACAACAACATTTATGAGCGTTTAGACATGCTTGCTACCTTATAGCACACGACGATGCGTTATTACTCCGCACATTTCTCATGTCACTTTCTAGTGCCGCCCTTGACTGGTATAGCTCCATTACCACTCATTCTCTCTTTACCTTCACTCAACTCACCCAATTATTCCTTGACCACTTTTCAATAAACATCACTAAAAAGGTCTCCATCACAGACCTATATTCTATTAAACAATTCGACGATGAATCAATAGCTGACTTCGTTGCCCATTGGAGAGGTTTGATCAACCAACTCTCCTTTTCATTACCTCAACCTGAGCTCATTGAGCTCTTTTCAAGAGCATGTTCTAAGCACATCTCATCTACTTTGTGGGTTCAAATATTTTGCACATTTGACGAAGCTTTCACCATGGCCTGAAAGCTTCAACTCCGCGCTGTCGAAGAAGATAAAGTCAAACTGTGTAGTAAAAATATCAACACAAAATCCAATGACCTGTCTTCCAAATCTTCTTCTTCCCATTCCAAGACCAAGGGATCAGCAAACACTGTGGTTGTTAGATCATCATCTTCTACCACAACTAACCACTCTGAGCCTTCCACATCACAAAGCATCACAAAATAATTCCAACAACGATATATACAGCGTCAATACACTCCAATAGGAGAATCATACGCTTCCGTGTTGGATAAACTAGTGAAGTAGGCAGTCCTCAATCTCCCTCAAATCCGACCACCCCAATTTGACCCCTCAAAAGCCATCCTTGCATGGTATAGGGAAAATGACTTTTATAACTATCATCGTGTCAAAGGTCATGACACAGACAACTGCAAAACCTTCAAAAAACATCATTCAGGACATGTTAGACAAGGGGGATCTTGTTTTGGATAACCCAAATGCGTCGGTTAACCAAAACATAGACATCTTTAGGCAACCATTACCTAACCATCCCCCAAGTCAAAATAATGTTCAAAACATGGCTGATGACCCCCAAGAGCACAATATACGCACGTTCGACATGGTTTCTCCTTTCATTCCTGACCAACCTCTCCCACAGTCTGAAGAGGTTAGTCAACTTATTTCTACTCCATAGGTAAAAAGATCCCATTTTACCCATATCACCCCCACAACATCAAACACCTGCTCTACCTATTCTTTTACCTCATGAGGAACCCGTATTACCTGTTCCTCTTTCCCCCACCTTTCCTCTTCTTCTACCATTGGAAGAAGTTACCATTCATACCTTACGCCCTCATGTAGAAGGGGCCATAATCCCTCTACTTCACCCTTTAGAGGAGCCTTCCTCTCCTATTTGTCCTCCGTCGATGGAGGATAGTCCTCCATCCATCCCCCTTTCACACGTAGGAGAGTCTACTTTGACCTCTCCCATATTAGAGGATGCTTTGATGACACCAACGCCGGTGGCCTCACCCCCATCCTTCTTATTACCAATATAGGATCATACTTTCCACACTCCTAGACCACAAGTGGAAGGCACGATCATCGCTGTTCTCTATCCTCTCGAAGAGCCACATTCTGCAATCCCTTCTCCACCAAGAGAAGAACTTGTCACTTCACCCACTTTCTCTCACCTTTGGCCTAAGATCACTGTGTCCAACATGTTTTTGCTCTCACAATTGCCCGATTCCCCCAAAAGACTGATTGCAAAACCTCGTGTGACGTCGCCTAAACCCTTCTCTCGATTGGCAAAAAACTTAGGATTTCTCCATTCGAGGAACTTAAAACATGAGGCGCTATGGGAGCAACTTAAGACTCCTTATCTTACACATCCCACTTCGACTGCCAACCCTTTTGCGAAAAACCACCCCAAAGTCTCTGACAAGGATCAGGTTTCTACTTCCAAATTGTCAAAATCTCAACCTTCCACACTTAAACCCAAACCCTCATAGGCATCTACCATGCCAAAACAGGTTAAATCTCTCGACGTTCACCCTATATCAAACCTCACTCACCCACAAGTGAAGGTAGACTGAAACCTTGCCCCACATAATAGTGGTCTTCCCACTGTATTAAAGAAGGCTGCTAACCACGTCGAAGAACTCCTCCCCCACCTTCACCATTACCCTCTATTTTGGGTCCACACCCTTCTACCTTAATAGGAGTGCTCCCTACTCCAACACCTAACAAAAATAAACTGCCTCCATTACTCCCTTTATCTGGTAAAAACATACCTCCTCCAAAAAATCCAACACCTCTCACCACGAAAGTGCCATCTACACGTGTGGTCACACCACCAAACAAAAAGATGGTACAAAAAACTCTTCTTACAACTCCTAAATAGAAGTTGTCAACCCCTACTACAACAAAATGCGCAAACCCATTAGTGAGTTCCTATGCTTTGTTGTTATGCCAATTGTTACAGTCTTCTAGCATCACTCTCCCACCTCTTAAACCATTCCAACCTCTCAAACCAAAACCATCTTGGTTCGACGACACTCAAATCTGTGCATATCATCGCACACTTGGGCATGACACTGAGCGTGGCTACACTCTTAAGGCTATCATTCGCCAACACTTGAAAAGGGACACCCTTTTTATTAAGGATCCTCTTGACCACCCTTTCAACAAACCACCGACACCATCACATGTCTCTCAAACATCCTCACCTACATCGAGATCCTATCGTGAGATTATGGTCCCTCTACCACCTTCTCCCCCTTTATTCAAAATCAACACCATCAATGTGGCCACCAGGTCACAAACTAGGATAGATAAAGGAAAAGAGAAGGTTTCTATCCCTTGGACATATCCATTCGTTAAGCCTTCTCAACCACCAAAACCTAAGACTTCAATCTTGGGCACATCCCAACCAACATGTTCTGAGCCAATTCATGACTCCATGGTGAAAGAACTTCACCAAACCCCTGTGAAGATGTCTTTATATGACCTCATACAAAGCTCTCCACAACATTGCCAAACTTTAATCAAATCTTTACAGGAAGTGAAGGTCCAATCTGAAGACCCCCAACCACTGGATGCTTTTGTCAAATCATTACCCATCATTGCTTCCATCACTTTCAGTCATTCTAAGATTCCAAACTCCAACCTGGAAGATCAGGATCTCACCCTCTTAAATTAAGCCGATCAAGTTAAAGCTTCACAAGATACATCCTCGCATTGCACAACTTGTCAAAGAGGAGCTTCATCGTCTTCTCTTCATCTCATTTATCCAACTCATTGATTATCTGCAATGGGTGTCAAACATTGTCCCTATCACAAAAGCAACTGGGGGAATTTGACTTTATATTGACTATCAAGATCTCAACCAAGCATCGACCAAACATCAACCAACTTCTTAATTATCTTTAACACGTGACCAATATGGAAAGAAGCCAACGAGGCGAGTTTGCTCCTAATTGGCTTAGACCTTACATAATAATGCATAAGTATGGATCAGGGACTTATCATCTATCGGCCAGAACCCAAGCCCCTTAATGCCTTATATCTATGACCATTCTATTGTTAATCAAGTAATCATTCACTTGATGTTTAACTTGAGCTCGTCCCTTGAGCAACCCCCACCATCCTCATCCATATTCCTTTCAACCCTTTTTTTTTCTACAAACATTAGTCAACCCTTTTGTAAAGCATGAATGCTTTGTCCTAATAAAAGGGAAACCTCTAAACCTCTATAGTCTAGTCCATGACTAAAAGTCTAGCAACAAAAAAACATAAAATTGGGATGCATATTCAAAGGTC
Organism: Torreya grandis; assembly: GCA_037957365.1. Classification (NCBI taxonomy): domain Eukaryota; kingdom Viridiplantae; phylum Streptophyta; class Pinopsida; order Cupressales; family Taxaceae; genus Torreya; species Torreya grandis. The sequence goes on from JARHVA010001127.1 coordinate 2,227,659, forward strand.
TTAACATATAAATGTAGACTGCTCCCTCGAAGGATAACTGCATCATTGTTGTAATTGATAGACTGCTCCCTTGAAGGACAGCTATTCATAGACATTTAACCATACAAAATCGAATATAGACCACTCCCTCGAAGGATGGCTATGCCCAAATTTTGCTACATAAATAGCACCCTCTAAGAAGCTTCTCACATCGATCAGCTTCATCATGACCACAAAACAAAACAACATCCCCAAGTAGACTTCCCGCATTGATCAGTCCAAAAAAAAATTGACTGACAAACTATTAAGTCATGGACTTGTCTATAGTCATTCTCAGGGTCAACTATAAAAGGGGCAAAGTTATCCCTACTAAAAAGGGTTATGCTATCCTGACATATCACATAATCACACCTATTACCCCAACATACTCAAGGGATTTTGAGCTCACTTAACGTCAAGTGATTTGACTACTTCTCTAACATAAACTAATGGTCAACGATGTAATGCATGAACAGGGCTTTTGTTTGCAAAAACCTTATCTCTGCTTTCATTATAGTCCTTGTCAATGAAAGAGCAACGCGCCTTTCACTTCTTATACACCTTCGTCACATACAACCAAACCAAACCAAACCCAAAACCAACCAAACCAAACCAATCCAAAACATTTTCAACCACTAACATAACCTCATGATTTATTTAATGCAAATACCGATTTGTGTTATATGAATTATCATAGCCCATTCACATTCGTTTCTATGGAAAACAATACACATGGAAACTAACAACCAAACACAATTTATGTCAAGCACATACCATCAACAATATGGAAGCCTGCTAAAGCATAAATAAACTCATTTCATTTTTGGCATACACCATCACAAATATGGAAAATTGCTAGGGATGAAAAACCACATAACCAATGTTACAGAATACACCATCACATAACATGGAAAACGCTGTAACATCATCATACTCATTTCATTTTTAGCATACACCATCACAAATATAGAAAATTGCTAGGGATGAAAAACCACATAACCAATGTTACATAATACACCATCACATAATATGGAAAAGGCTGTAACATCATCATACACTCGTCATATCAAGCATGTACCATCATACATATGGGAAATGCTAATAACCCTAACCTGACCAAACCAATCAACAACCTCTTTGACTTTCCTCCCTTTTTGGGAGAACTACATTAGCTTGAGGCCCTTAAAATAGGGGCTATGTAGGCAACACTCAATTGACACCAGGTCTTTTGAGGTTAGCTCGGCCATTTGTTCATTCATCTACTTGATGGACCAACCATTTAACCTTTGACCATGACCAAACAACCTAGTCCAAAGTCATGACCACACAACTAGCCCTGACATTGTAGAAGTCACCTTAGACTTCTCATGGGGCACATTGGAGATCACATATATCTCCCTGACCACAACAAATAACTTTTGAGATCACTTATATCTCAACTTGACCTAAAAAATGACCTTGGAGATCGTGACTATCTCCTCAGACCATGACCACTTTTGAGACAACTCTACTTTGGTTGTTTTGATTGCATATATGCTACCTCACGAATAGTTAGCAAATTATACGCACCCCATATTATGACCCTCACATGAATTATCAGATCATGACCAAGTTGATCCCCAATATGTGTGACATTTTCATGTTTTCTAGGAGCACTTCCTAGCCAGGATACTTGGAACACGACGACCATTGGAGATATCACTTTGATCGATCTAACCCAATCAGCTACGACCAAAAAGCTGGGGCCTGATTAGTTTGATTTTAGTCCTCCTTGACCATTAGAGCTACAACTTTGATCGTTTAACCCAATCAACTACGACTAAAAAGTTGGGGATTGGTTATTTTGATTTTAGTGCTCCTCGACCTTACCTGCGACAATTTGACCTACCTATCATGTGAAGTGGTATATGTGCAATCTCAACTATTGCAGCGTTCACACTCTAACTTCACCATACTCATCCACTATCTATCAAATCGACAACTGATTTTGGATTTCCCTCTCTCGATTCCCGCTTTGAGGGGGAATACCTTATCCCATACTTGGGGCAACCTACTCCTATTTTTGTCTTGCAGTTCGTCAAGAACAACCAACAAGACAAAAAGGAGCAAATGTAGACACCAAAATTATGTCGAATCCCCTTGGTCCCTTACACACTTATTAATTTAAAATAAACTATTTATTTTAAATTAATGACATCACCTCGACACATCACTTAGACACCTCACCTTGGACACATCGCCCTAAGACCATTTCCTACCCTATGAGTCACCCTATGACTAAGTCCTTCATATCATAACTACCTAAGACCCATTCCAACCTCCTAACCAACACTCGTGCCTAATAACCTTGTCTTTTGACCGTTCTCCAATGACAAATGCACATGGCGGATGGAGAAACAGGCAAAGGGCTAAAAATAGCCCTTTTATCCATTCTCTGGCCACCAACGTCAGTCAACTGTCGATCGACGCCGATGGGATAGCTGACATCAGTTACTTAAACTGAGTTCTAACATTGAGCTTAGGCCCGAATCCAAAATCTCTCTCTCCTGAATGGAATCTGGCTCTCTTCCCGAATCTCAAATTCTTCCTCCCAGACTTTGAGACATCGACGTGTACACTATGAGACCAAACATCAGACTTTGACTAACATTCTCCTGGCTACAGAAACTCTACACAAGTGACTCTAGATTGGATTAGAACATTGCACGAGGGCTTCGACATCAGCCACAATAGGAATACGCATTCTAACACCCTTGGTTCTTCTAACAGAGCTAAGTATTCTTCTGTTTCATTTCAATAATTTAGAATACATTAGTAATTAGTTTCTATTTACTATTTCCAAATACTATCAACCAGACCCGACTTCCTTTGGAGAAAGGCTGAAAATCCTTCCTCTTATTCCCACCTCCTTTTGCATACCTACCCTCTACCTTTGCCTCTTCTCAGACTTATTCACTGTCTTGCAACCCTGCACAGACCCTTAAACTCCCAGACTCCTCTGTCAACCACAGACATAACTTGAAACCCGTCCAAGGCCCACTGCCCCTACCGACATCGATAAAATAACTGACGTCGGCATATTGACCAACTGACACCGGCAGGACTATCGACGTCGACGACTATGACAGATTGATTGCAGAGAACAGGTACGCATTATCTTTATTTCTCTTTCTTAGTCTTTCACCATTTCATTTTTTTTCAACACTCTTTTTATCAAAAAGTGGATGTCATCCCTTAAGGAAGTCTTTACGCTTTCGAGACTGAGCGTGTTGCTTGGCAGTCCACCTTATCTTTATCTAACATTCTCTTTGTTTGAGTCTTATTCTTATCTACTGGTGTCTTCCTCCACAGCCAAAGAGGAGCTCCTACAATGTCTGGATACAGTGCACAACTTAATCCGGGTAACGTACAAACCCCTGACCATTAACCTTAGTTTCTTCTTTCTTTTGAATGTAAATAGCAAAAACGTAGAGAAACAAAGGCAATGGGTTAAATCCCCAGTCTAACACTAACAATCAAGATTAACAAGGACTCAAAAAATGGCCCCAGATATATATGTAAATAGGTCACATGAACATGAATGCCCTTATTTAAGACATATATATGTACCCCATAGAACTATAGGGATCAAAGAATATACTCCATACTAGCTCAATGAATGATTGATATGAATCAACATACTCACTCAATGAATGATTACTAGTTGATTATGTTGATGTGTGTGTGTGTGTGTGTGTGTGTGTGTGTGTGTGTGTGTGTGTGTGTGTGTGTGTGTGTGTGTGTGTGTGTGTGTGTGTGACTTGACTCATCCCCATTTATGTCTATTGAAATGATAATAGGCACTTGGGGCACTTGGACCAAATAAGGGGTAATCAATAGATAGATATGGGGTTGATCTCATGAATTTAGTCAATTGAGTCAAATTTGGTCCACAACAATAGTCAGTTGGTCCACCCTATTGTAATACAATGTGATAGATAACATATTCACCACATCGCGCCAACCACATCATGTCAACCCCTATATATAGATATAGGCATGACATATTTTAGTCATTTCCCTCTCTTAATAAATCTAGACGAGGCCAATCCCCCTATATGGATATGGTCATTCATAACACATCATCTAGATTCTAGTCTCTATATGTATACATGATATGACTAATGATTGATATCATGACATGAATAGATGGATGATGGATGATTTTCTCATATCATATCATACATATTGAAAGGGACTGTTGGAAGGATAATACCCCCTCCCCAAATAGATTATATGCCACTATAAATAGTTCATGGGGTGGAGGAGGCCACCTTTATATAGAGAGGAACTATAGGGTCTCCCTCGATGGCCTGTCCATACTAGAAATAGAAAATCAAGAAGAGAACACTAGTTCCTTCTCTAGTCATTGTACCTACTTTTTTTTATGAGGAAGGGGGCATGTTACACCCTTAGCCTTTGTCATGCATTAGGATATGAGTGTGGTTGACCTATGTTGTGTATAACATTTAACTTAATCATTTGATAATATCTAAGTTGTATATTTTTAGGAGTAGTTGGCCTATTTAGATTATGGTGATCCCATAGCCTAATTATGGTATATATAGGATGTAATGTTAGGATATTAGTCATCATTTATTTCAAAATTTTGTAAGGAATGTGTAGGTTTCTCCTTGAAATGGCTCAACCCTATATTATAATATTTTTCTCTTATATTTTGTGCATTTGTTACTCTTATAATGTTATGTTAAGATATTATAATGAAACTTATTATATTGTTATCTATTGATGTGACTCTACTTTAATGATTTATTAATTTCATTACATGGGGCTTATGTGTATGTTCATGTAGGAACCTAAGGAGAGAAGTTGGGAAAGTTCCAAGAGGACACTAAATTATTTTTATGTTGTTACCCATATTGGCATCATCTACTCTAGAGGTAATGATACATGCATAGTGGGATATATAAGTGTGAATTAGGATGGAGATCTTGATGTGAGGAAGTCTTATACTTGTAAAAATTTGGTTCATCTTAGATCTAGTCTTATTACATTATCTACCACTAAGGCAAAATACAAAGGATCATTGATTGCAACACATAAAACTATATGGATTCATATGTTTCTTATGAGCTGAGAAACTACTAAAGTATTTTGTCAAACAATTTATATGTTTCTTATGGTTTGCATTCCAAAACTATATAGTTTAATATATGAAAATTAATTTGAAGCAACTCTATATTAAATTTAAGTATAAAAATTTGATTATTATTATGCCAAAAATTTGAAAATTGAGATTCATGATTTTTTTTAAAGAAAAAAAATGAAAAACTCTTTTAAAATAATATATTATTGATTAATAAAGAATAGTCCCTACAATTTATATAATTACTAATACATTTAACTAACTCACCAATATTTCATCAATATTATTTTATAATTCTTAATATTTAATTAAAAAATTTAAATTTAAAAAAATACATAAATTAAAAACATCATCGTTACAAATGAAAAAAAAATCATAAATACATATATGATACTAGACTTTCACTTCAAAATACTAAACTTTGATTTCAGTTAGAACATAAAGAAAGAACACTCCTTAAAATTTATATGATTACTAATATACTTAATTAACTCACTAATATTTCATTGACATTACTTTATAACTCTTAATATTTAATTATAAAATTTAAAACTTAAAAAAACGTGAATTAAAAACAACATCATTACATATAAAAGACAGGGCATAAACAAGACAAAATATAAGCAAATGCATGGTGCTAAAAAGTGTGTAAAAAAGCTAATCCTCATTCTTTTAGATATGATTTAAGGTGACGTAATGCATGTTCCAACCAATTCACACCACTATAAGTTGATCAACTAAACATTTCATCCTTAGCCAGCCCTAATCCATTGGTTGGTTGACACTAGAAACCACTATGGACAATAATTTATTAAATGACCACTATTAGGTGAGGAGTTATGATTGTCAAAACATCACATCTTGTAGTTATGCTACTCCACTTCCTCTGGTTGGTTTAGTGGACGTTGTTATTGTTAGAAGAATTTCTTTTTAGTGTTGAAAGTGAAATGTATGGAAAATCACTTAAACCCTAATCTTAACATTTAGTGGCCACTAAATAAGGTTGTTTGGTTGTGCATATCTAGTCATATTTGGGTGTATCCACATTCAAATTCATGTTCAAAATATATTTATTAAAGGCATAATGTCTTTTATTTTATAAGTATTATGTATTTATATTTACGTATTAATTTATTTTTTAAATAATTTATTAAAAAAGTATAATAAATTTGATTGATATTTAAAATCAAAAGTATGTAAGATTCAAAAGATGCAATTAAAAATCAAACTTATCAATGGAGAAATATTATTTATTTTTGTAGTTTTTTCTACAATTTGATGGTGGGGTTTTGACGGTTGATTTGCTGATGAAATTTCTTATCATTTTTGTTTACTTTGATTCAGTTTTAATAGATAATCGAAAATCATAACAACTAATGTTTTATCTAAATTTGACTCTCGATAAAATTTTAATCGTTGTTTTGTTCTATTTGGTAAAAAAAGATTTAATTGTATTTTAGGCAAATATAAGAAAAAGGGAATAATTAAAAAGGAATATTCATAAAGTTATATATTATGTTTTTATTTAATCAATAATTTTTTTTGAAATATAATATTGTAATAATTGTGAAGTTTTGTTTTAAATTAAGATATAAATATTGAGATATTTAATAGATATTATTTAAGTATATTTTTTTAAATTTAATATTATTATAAATATTTTTCATTTAATGATTATAAATGTTAATAAAAAGATTAATATTTCATATATTAATATTATAATAATGATAGAATTTATATGATTATTATATAATAAAATAAGGACTTTTGGTACTAAGTCTCTATACATACAAATGATGGTGATATAAGAATATATTGTTTTTCAAAAAAAAAAATTGAATAAATGTAAAATTATCCTTCCAACTATAACTGTGAATATATTATTTTGAAAATATTAATCTTAATAAGAAATAATCTTCATCTAATAAGACAAAACTTAAATGTAGATTAATCCTTAATTCTAAACATGTTAATCATGGTCAAGCATGGGACAAACCAAAGAACAATTAATAGAAAATTGACATAAATTATAAGAGTTATTCAATAATTTTTGATGCCATAAGATGACATAACTTATAACATGTGTGAGATCTAGTTCCACACAGGGAATAATTTATAAATACAAAAGAATTTTAGAAAAAAAAAAATTATTCATAAAAGAAAGAAATATCACTAAAGAATTCATTGTATTTATCAAATTAAAAATCATTTGCTTAATCCTTTGTTTTGAGATTATAAGTTAGCATTTTTAGCCCCTTCATTATCTTTGGTATTACCATGTTAACATCATTTCAACGGGTCAAAAATTTAAAATAAAAAAAACTATATAAAATCTAAAATAAAATAATTATATCATCAAAATAGAGGTGAAACCCAAATTAAATCTTAAAACCAAATAAAATATTATATAATTGATCCAAAGTTCAGAGTTGTGTACACTAACTTCCTGTGGCCATGACCTCTTAGTTCTTATAGCAATGAAATGAATCAAGCTTGCACTTTGACCCATATTATGATGATCACGAAGGTAGCCTACCTTTCTATTCACTTATTGAAGTGTACATCCAATGTGGAGACAAGAAAATGTTGCACCAGAAATGCAGCATATAAAATGGACTACCTTTAAAATATTACTTAGCTGAATAAAATGATTAACATACAACTAAATCAGTACCAACGTTCCCTGGCCATCAAATACAATCTCACAAGTTACTGATAAGTACTCGATCTTTTTAGATTGGTTTTCTTCGAATAGTTTTTCCATGGTTATAATTTTTTTATATTTGCATCAAATTTATGATTATATTAATTAGTAAAATTGTGTTTCTATTTTTAATTGAGTGTTGTTTGAAAATTAGAAATATTACAAAGTGGATTGTAATTTAAAATTAAGGATGATGTTGTAAAAAGTGTTGCCTAGTCATCTATCAAAATATAAATTCTAGAAGATACAAAAAAAGAATGAGATCTAAATCGTATCTTGAATGAATTTGACGGAATGAATACCCCTTAATTCTTGATACTAAACCGAAAAAGCATTCTATATACTTAATCCATGTAAAAATAAGTTTTCAATTAAAAAATAAAAAATACTCTAATAAAAGAATTTAAAATAAACCTTCCAATTAATCCAACTAAACAATTTGGCAGTTTATGATGCAAAGGATTTAAAAGGCACATTGAGAAACTAAGTGTCAGCTAATAGCAGTCATGAATGGCTCTCAATGCATGGGATGGGGCCTGTCAATTGAGAGAGCCTTGGAAAGCCTTGAAGTTGGTGTAATGTGTTGATGTAAAATTCTGTTACTGCTAAATCATATGTTGGTGGATTTCAAAACAATTGGAATAGCATTCCCTTCCACCTCTTCTTGCCTAAAAATTATCCGTTTAAAGGAGCTTAAACTTTGCTTTAATCTACTCTCCTGTATAAACTTAACACTTTGGTGGCTCCTCCTCCATATATCCTAGGACATGATTCTTATATACACAACATAATTTTAAATTTCTACATATTGAACGTCTGAATTAATTTAGGAGTGACAGAAGTTTCAAGGAAAGAAGCTTGCATTACAAACAGACTAGCTATGAGTTTTTGAAAGGATCAACTTTGAATCAGCTACAAACAATTGTGCTTCTAGAACTATCACTGCAAAGTCTAAAATCTCAGCTAGCATTCATTCTTTTGTATATTTCTTAGTGCTTAATCATGTTACTAAATCATTATTTTGTAAATACAGTAAGAAGAAAAGATCTCACTATTTTTATTTTATGGAGAGTTGTCACCATTTAAATGGCATTGGCAGTGGTGACTGTCCCTATTTCAAGAATTTGAGTGCCTCACAACTCCATACCACCATCCTCAGAATCCATTGTTTGAAAGGAAGGCTTTAGTAATGCAACTTCCATAGACAAGAGGTTGTCAGTTGATGCAGTCTAAGCCCTTGCAAAAGAAGTTACCAGTACATTAATCACAAAGCAATTCAGAAAATCCTATCTACCAATTGACTCGAGAATTAATATTTTAAAATTTATAAAGATTTTTCAAGATACACATTGTTATTGATAACAACAATGGTAGACAAGCCACGAAAGTTAGTGTATGAATTTAATGATAATTTATGCTCCATCTATTTTCCTGCTTGCCTTGATTTCCAATCTGCATACTGTACTGCACCAAATAGAATTAATACGTTCATTAATATTAGGCCCTCTCAACCTCAATTCCTCATTAATCAATGTGATGTGGGTTACATACCCTAGGCCCTACTTTGGAAACAATGCCCCTCTTTTGAGGTACAACTAAACACTTCGCAGGCCACAAGATTGTTCCACTTGATTAGACAATTCTGGGCTATTTTATTCCAACTAACTGCTTTGTCTATAAAAGGTATTGTCAATTTTAATAAAATAGTCACATTAAATATGCTGTGCAGTGTTTATCTACTAGTCGGAGAATTCATTTGATGACATGTTTCAGGATTATAAAAGTCACCATGAATAGCGTTTCTATTTATCAATGTTCCATGTTTCAGGATTATAAAAGTCACCATGAATAGCGTTTCTATTTATCAATGTTCCATTTCTTTATGAATGTTCCATTTCTAGTATTTTTCGGGTTTACCATAGAAAGTGAGAAAACAGGGGATAATTTTCTACCAATCACAGTCTGCAATCATAATTGTCATAAAATTCATGGCAAATTAATTGGGGTTTCCAATTTCTTTAAAGTAATGCAAAGACTTTTCACAGTAAAACTGTTAATCCGAAAGCCCATACAATCTTTTTCATTCTTTAATTTATTATATATATATATATATATCATTCAATTTTGTTGAAATAAGTATGTCCTTGTCGTATCATAATAAGGTTTAGTGATCACAATAAGGTTGTACAAAGACCATCAGAAATAAGATGTCTTAGTTGCACAAGTATTTTTTAAGAAGGATAAGGCCAAGAGAACCCAACTTCTAAAAGAAGTAGAAGACATCAACCAGAATATTAGCACTAGCTAGCAAAAACTCGAAGAGAGCTTAAAAAATCTACAACACTAGGAAATGGAAGAGGAAAGTGCACTAGAAGATGCCTTAATAGAAATGACCGGGAGGGTCAATACTATAAACAAAGATGTTGAAGAGACTCAGAAGCCACCACTTGAGTTTTGGGATTCGTTGTGCACACCTCGACCATCATAGAAGAAGCCAAGGTTGTGCTTGCATGTTGGACAACTTTTGAGGTAGGGATGATCAAAGAGGCATGGGAATTTCTTGTTGATGTCCGAACCATTGGTAGGTTGTCTGACAACAACCAAACGAGTTAGTTTGGGGTGAAGTTGACCCTAGATTTTAGTAGGTTCGGGTCACTGCACAATCTAGAATGGTGCATATGACAAACAACAGAGTGAGGCAAATAAGATCATGTAAATCCAAGAACAACTATAGATTTCACAAGAAAAAAATGACAAAAGTTATGACCTATAGCTTGCCTTCGACAAACAAATGAGAAGCGATGGCTAACAATGAGGTAGTTTACCTTGAGCAGAGCATAGCATTAACCACTAAGGGATGGAAGATGAGTTACCTCATGATACGTAGAGTCCCTGAAGTGTTATAAAAGGCATACCCCTGGGAAGGAAAAGAGAGTTGGTGAACCAGTGGGAAAACGTTGTTGGATTGTTAATAGATAGTCCTTGGTTAAGGTAGAAATGTTATTGAATTAGAGACAGGTTGTTTTAACATACTCTAATGCATTGGTGAACCATGTAATTATGAACTAGAGTCATGAATACAATATTTACTGATGTTGTTAATATTTTTATTACTGGTTATTACCATGGAACACTGATAATATGTATAGACTATTGTCGTTATTACATTTGTTGATGTCTTGCCTTTGAAAGGATGAATACTTGGGTAGAGTAATGTTTCTATGTTATTGTTCATATATATGTTTGCTTGTTGCCATGCGTTCATAGGATAGTATAGAGTATGCCCAAGTACTGCATGTGTAGGTATGCGTATGAGATAATCCCATTACCAACTAAACCTGACCCATCCTCATTTCTCTCTCGACATCTTAGGTGATCTTGCAAGGATAACTTGGGTGATATGTTTGTGCAGTTAGATAGTGTTGGGGAATGCAAATGAGGACTATCACATGTGACTAGATTATATGCCAACAATAATAGTATTTTTGGGTAGGGAATTATTTTTTATTATTTAGCATTAAAATTTTGTTGTTTCAATTTTACTATATTTTTAAATTATTTATTACTATTATTTTAAAAACATAATAATATTTTTATTGAAAAATAAAAACAAAAATTAATAAAAAATGGTGTTTGCACTAACCCTTAGCTGACCCAATCCCCTTCCCTACCCTCCACAGTCATTGTGTGGTATGTGTGGCCATAAGCTAGCGGCTTATGGCCTACGGTCGTGACCAAGGCCAAGGCCAAGGCCAAGCCTTACAACTAAGGTCAATCCTTGCAGCCACACAGATTGCAACTACAACTATGATTGAGGCCTTTGGTCCATTTTTTTAAAGTTTCTTTTTTATTTTTTCTTATATTTTATTTATTTATTTATTTTATTTTAATTTTATAATTTTTTTAATTTAAAAAATATATATACATAAAAGTAAACACACACACACCATTTTGCCATAGTTTTTTCAAACATTTTTTTTAAAATATGAATACTTGACATTGTTGGTGGTCCAAGTTGGATAACATTTTTTTACTAATTCATTACAATTGAAGACAATTAAATATTCAAGTCCCTTTGTCAACTTTTGGGCACTAAGGCTTTTTCATGTGTCAAATGTTGATAGATGGGGTCCAGTTTAATAGGTGGTCAAACCCTTCTATAATATTTTTTTTAATAATCTGGTGCTCTCGTCATATCAACATGCCCACTTGACCTTTTTATCGTTCATATGGTCATGTTCAAATTTTTCTAGACCCCTTCCATTGTGAGTTTTTTCAGACACATTTGTGCCACTTCACTCATATATTGAGCATCATTTGGAGTGAGGAGACAATTATTATTGCATTTTGAATCTAGTTTTAGCCTCTTCAATGAAATATACTTAGTTCTTTGCTACTCCACAAAACCTAACTTTTTTATTCTCCACATGGCTTCTTTGTATTCGAACATCGTCCAAATTTCCAAGCACTTTTATTTGCACTTAGGACACCTTTTGAGTTTTTTTTTTTTTTTTTAATTTTATTTTTTAAGTGAGTATTTTTCCACCTAAAATTCATAATTTTAATTACTTTTGAGATATATTGTATAGAAACAAAAAAATTTGTTTCCCATTTTCAACCCAATTATAATCGAATGATTTTTTTGTAAACTACATTATTATATGCAGTTGGGGGCAATGCATTTTAATTTCACTTCTTGTACTCACCTAAAAGTGGTATTTGAGTGCTAAGAGTGCTACTTGATACTATCTATTGCTAGCTTAGCCCTAGACCTATCATAGAGCCTATATCACACTTTTCTAGCCTTTATACGGGCCACAGGGATTCCTTTTCAGCTCAAATGCAGTCCCAAACCCTCATTTATTGATCCTAACCCTTCATGTTCAATGTTCTACAGCTGGACATTATCGCCACATTAAGGATATGAGATCCATATGGTGCTAGTGTCCCCAAAATGGTGCTTATGTCCTTTACCCTAAATCTCATGAATGAATATATTTTCAAAAGTAAAACCCTCCTAAGATCAGCCTAAACATCTTTTATTATTTGCACAAGCAACAAAACACTATTAATACATGACTTTTAGCCCTCTATCCACTAGATGAAAATTAGATGCAAAACACCTATTCAAATACGAAACAAGTTGAGCAAAATCAAGGTTATTAATCCTTATTTTGCCTTAATTCTGCATACTACCATCTACAATAGCTCTAAGCTAAGATTTTTCAGGTTTCTAATCTCAAGCACACTCAAGGCACTCAAGGCCACTATCATACTAACATCACTTGCACCAACACTTAGGTGGGGAGAACTACATCGGGCTTGATCCCTCCTGAGAGTATTTGTATGTAGGCAACTCTCTTCACATCGAGGTGTTGAGGATGTCTAGCCTATCCTACTAATGAATATACTTTTTATCTCACATTCTATTTATAAGGAGGATTAGGGTTTGCATCATAAATTAGTTGTTATAGACACAATATAGAGTTTCAGACTTCATGCACATAGGAATAGAACCCAAAAACATAGACACAAGTCCACCTATAAGTTCAACATAGTCTTGCACAGAGGACACTAACACCAATATCAGGACACTAGAACCACATGGTGCCTCTGTCTAAATGTGGCACTAATGTCCAGGAGGGGTTCTAACACAAGGATCCAGTTGATGACACTCAAACCTACTTCTATCTCAGTTTCCAACACTCAGATCATTTGTATCAGGGGTTTTCTAGATAAGTCTTTATTTGCACATATTTATTACTATTTTAGAAAGTTAAAGCTAGTCAAATATGTAACAAGTTATTGGATATCTTATGCATTTTATTTCCTTGATTTAGACAACTCAACCCTTTAATCAAACATAATATTTAAATAAGCTAAACCCTAAAAGGTTAAAATATTTGATGAACCTAACTTACTTCAAACATTGCTCAAACCCTAAACTTAGATGTTATTAGGGTTTGTATCCTTCTTTTTCCTATTTTCATTAGCTACGTTAATTTTTTTAGATTTTATATATTCTATTTTAGTAGCTTTATTTGAAATTGTTTACTATATGCCATCTAAAAAATATATCTCTCTTCCATTAATAAGAAGTGTTAGGCTAGGTGGTAACCCTATAGAGCATATTCAAATTCATACTATTCGAGCTTATAACATGGGTAAGGGACCTATAGTAACTCTTATTTCTGATCCTTCACACCCTGATTATGTGGATTTCAATGATAATGCATCAGAAGATTAAAAATATAATCAAGAACAAGATGATACACAAATTATAAATTAGAATAGTCTCCCTCCACTTAACTACGATAACATAATTATCTATAAATATGAGGTCCTACAAAGCTTCAGAGTTAGAATTCAATAACATCCCCTTGATCATTCACAAATCTTACAAGCCATATTATAAATTGAGAACAAATCAAATAATGGTCAATCTTCAACTCCCCCAGCTAATAACATTATTACAATACAGTGGGGCCAACTCAACTTGTACAACCTATAATTGTAATTCAACGACCTTCAATGGTAGCTACACCTCTTGTGGCTAGTTCTTCTACTCTAGATGTGTAATCCCTTATGCACGAGGTTCATACTCTGTAGGCTAAGGTGTTACATCATGAGACGGGAGACACTAGACCATCACATGCCTTGTATTCTAATGTTCTCTTACACACACCTTTGGCACATCACATAGTGGTAACTCCCTTGCCATCTAGATTCATGTCTCCTAAGCTTATATTATATGATGGCAAGGATGACCCAAAACACCATCTCCGAGATTTTCATGCAGCATGTTTGGACTACATGTCCAACTATTGAATTCTCATGAATTTTTTTCCATACAGTTTAAAGGATTATGCCTTACAATGGTTTTATGACTTACCAAATCCATATATCACAAAATTTAATCCTTTAGTAGACATGTTTTAAGCATACTTATTCATCAATATCAGTGACAAGATCTCATACGCTCAAGTTACATAAGTAAAACAAAAGTCAAATGAACCTATCACATCATATGTCTTACAATACAAGATTATATTAGCTAAATTGACTAGCCCCATGGCAAACAAAGAGCTTCAGGGCATCTTCAAACATAGCCTTTTACCAACAATACACAAAGTTATCTTGTTTAATAAGTTTCCTATATTCACATATTTGTGCCACATAGTAAAGGAAAGAGAGATCAAGCTTCTATCAATGGGTAAACTAAAATATAATGATGGATTAGAGTCAACTGCTAAGAGTAAAAATAAGCCTCCATACAATTTAAAGGCCACCAAGAAAAAGAGTGTTAAAAAATATACCATTAATGCGCTTTAGATCCATCTCCTCACTTGGTTTTATCAGCTCCTCAACATTGAATCTTTACCAACCTTTCAAAATCACCAGCACGGGTTTTACAATGGCTCTTGGAATGTAATGTCATACCTCTCCCTCTCATTAAATAGGTTAATACAACATGGCCTCTTCTAAATAACTATGATTCCAAAGCATTATGTGAGTATCATAAGGCACCAGGCCATACAACAAATAAATGCATAAGCCTAAAACATAAGATAGAAGATTTGAATGAGGCTAACATTATTGATGTGGGAACACCTAAAGAGGCACCAAAAGTACAAAAAATGGAAGCTAAGGAATTAAATAAATTATCATATCCATTTCTAAAGGACACGGCAAATGAGGCAGGGAGCACTTAAGGGGTTCACTACTCATATTAGGAACATTCACCACCAGCTTCATATCATACTATTACATAGGAAGCACACCAATTGCATAATATCTTTGGTATGTACCATATCATAGTTCTATCTAGACCACTCATCACCTTCTTAGAGAGGGAGATTGTTGATAATGATAAAGATTTACATGCATTATTTATACAAGCATACATAGATCATCATCCTATCCAGAGTGTTATGGTTGACAACAGGTCAAGCATTAGCATGTGTACTATGATAATTTTACAACATTTGGGGTACTCATAGGAGGATATATTCCCCATAGACAAAGTTATTAATGGTTTCATTGGTCATGTTTAGAGTGCCATCAGGGAGATTGTGCTTCCATCACAGGTTGGACCAACACATATAACCACTCGATTATTGGTAGTACCTAGTGTAGGTGTGTTTGATATGTTATTTGGTAGGCCATGGATACAGTAGCTATAGGTCATCCTTGTGCACAGATGCCTAAAATACATGCATGAAAATTAGGTATTCAAAGTTGAGAGTCTTCCACATGAGTATCCTCTACCTATCCCACAGGTAGTTACAAATAATCACCAATTACAGTTCTAACACAATTACTAGATATAACAAAGTTATCATCTAAAACTAAGAGCACAATTCCTATTGATACACCATAGATTTAAGTAGAACCACCAGTGTAGATGGGGTCTACTCCTACAATATTGACACGTATACATACTCTCCCACAGAGACCATTATTAGAGAGACCCCTACATCAGAGATATGTCACAATTCTAGAGGGCCTTCCTCCACTCATTTTTTGTCAAGATTAGTATTATTAGGTTCTTGGGGATCTCAACATAGGGCACCTATGTCACCTAAAGCTTCTTCTATTAGATGGGTTCCTAAGACCTATATAGTTCATAAGACACCACAATTAGTGCCACAGATTCATAGCACCATTATATAGGCAGATACAAATGTAGACACAAATTACTCTTTACAACAGATTATGGAATCACATTTTCCCTTTCACACAACATGCACGATCACAGTTCTCTTATTTGACATAGGTCACAGTGATAGTGAGTCTCTCATGAGACTCATCGGTTAGTATGGTTTCTCATTTATTGTACATACTTTCCCTCTTTATTTTCTCCTTGTACATAGTTCCTTTCATATTCATTTTACATAGCTTATTTGCAAAAAATACAAAAGTAATATAACATGTAAAAAAACATAAAAACATTCAAATAATTACTCAGAAAACATAAAATTTAAAGATTGTATGCATTATTATGTTTACATTTCTTATATTTTCCAGACACTACATATGCTAACTATCTTAGTATAGCCAATTTTATCAGACATACATAATTCACTTATTATTGACGAGTGCTTTCAAATTGTATACAGGACTCAAGTCCACTAAAATGATCCAGACTTGTTATTATCTACCCACTATGGTCATATACACTGATTCATGGTTATTCATTTGACACATTCACCCACTTGGGGGCATCTTATACATAGTTTTGAATCACCAGGTTCTATCCTTGCATACTCTACATTCCAATTTTAGCATTGTTATATCTTGATATTGATCATGTTACTCTTACTCATATTTTTTGCTGACTATTACTATTTCAGACTCAACACATCTACATACTTGCTCTTACACAAATTTGTATTACATATTCATGCATACTTTCATTTCTAGATTTCCTAGTTTAGACTTGATTATATTTCTATGCTTCTTCTATTCGAGGGCATTTGAATATGCCATTATTTTTTGACTCTATACCACTTCTATTCATAGTATGTATGCCTTGGACAAGTGCGCATGTCACTTGTGTGTGATTTCTTGATTGTGTATGTGGACATTTGAGCATGCCCTTCTATGTGGATTTAAGCCAACTTGCTTGTTACTTGCTTATGTGGACATTTGAACATGTCCTTATATGTCTTCTTTTCTAAGATTTAGTGACGTGCCCATGTCCCTTGTATGGTGGCCCCTTGGCCTATTTTACATGTTTTATGTATTTTGTATGTTTGATTTTGTGTATGCATCATGGCCATGACACTTTTTTTCCTTTTACACACACCAATTTTTGATGTCATGAGGGACCTCATGCATCTACCCTTCCTACTTGGGTGCCACAATAGACATCATGCCCCATCCCACTAGGGAATTACTCAATTTTACTCAATTTTTTCGCTACATACATTATTACATCTTCTTGACACCATTTTACAATGTTAAACATGACATACATCTTACATTACATATGCTCAGATCATCTTACATTCTAATGTTATTTTTTCACATAATATTGGATTATTGCATAGTTATCATATATGCTCCAACTATCACACATTTTGTAGAGATTTTTATTTTGAGGACAACTCTCATATAGATTCAATAATTACCCTCAAAAGAGGGGGCATTCATAGGGTTTTTTCATAAAGATCAGACTCCTATATTACACTCATAGAACATTTTTCAGCATAGAGGCTCAGTTACAAAAAATTAGACAGGTAAACACAAAGGACAAATAGTGACTTAGAAAGCAGTATAGTGACACCGAATTCAGACCAGGCATACATTACCACCCAAATGGGAACACTAGCACCACTTGGTGTTATTATCCAATATGTGGCACTATTGTCCAGTAGCCTTAGTTTTACAATAACTCAAATTGGCCAGAACAATACAATAGTTACAATATTGGTTTACATAGATTTAGTTATAGGTTTATTAGTTATACTCATTTTTTTCTCATATTCATATCAATTTTCTCAATATCAGTTACTTAGATTGGGGACATCATGTGTGGCATGATCATTCCCATATTCAGTGCAAATATCCATATACATTTATTACAACTTAATCTAGAATCAATATATTCATATACCAGATTGGGGATATGTGCATGACACATTATTTCCATATGCTTAGTTATGCACCAATTGATTAGATGGAATGACAAATTCCATGTCATTATCTACATTATATACACTTTACATCACATTCCAAGTTATCACTAGTTTCATGCCTTACTCCATTTGCAATGGTTGGCAATATTGAGTGGCCCAGATCTACCTAACGCACATGAGTGGCCGCAGAGTTGACATACATAGTTAGGTATACTCAGTTAGACATTTGTAGTACTTTACATAGTCTAGTTTTAGATGGATCTACTACACATAGGTGGGCAATAATGGAGTCATAGCCTACTTGAGTTCTTGAGACACCAACATGAGAGGATTGGAAACAATATCAGTCCAATCCAAGCTATTCATAGGTCATGATCCACTAAGAAAGGGTGGAAAATGATGGATTCAAAACCATATTGAGTTCTTGAGCTACCCACATATGAGAATTGAGCAAGTTATCATCTCAGTCCAAGATATTCACTGATTGATCACTATGTACATACACACACATGTTATCACCAAGTTTATGCATTGGTTTGCATATCCAACGAGGTGTATTCATTATTTTCCTCTTTCCCATATCTTTACTCATTTTTACTCAGTTACTTCTTTATTCCACATAGTCTTTTACTTTTTATATCTCCTAAGTTATGATTTATTTAAGCACATTTAATTTGCAGGTCATGTAGTAGATCATGCTTCCCATACACAAAATCAACTTCACATACTCAAACTTAGATTTACGGGCTTCACTTCCTAGGTAAGTCTAGGTATGCTTCTTTTTTCTTTTTACTAGTCATTTCACTTTGTTGCATTTCTAGCATAAAGTGGGGGGCAAATGTAATCACTTAAAAGTGGTATTTGAGCACTAAGAGTGCTACTTGAGACTACTTATTCCTAGTTTAGCCATATACTTATCCTAAAACCTATTATTACACTTTTCTAGCCTTTGTGTGGGTCATAGGCATCCCTAGTCAGCTCAAATGATGTCCCAAACCCTCATTTTCTGATCTTGCCCCTTCATGTTTAGTGTTCTATCAGTTGAAAATTATCACCACATTAAGGACACTAGAGCCACGTGGTGTTACTGTCCCAAAAATTACATATATGTCCTATACCCTAACTCTTATAAATGAATATATTTTAAAAATTAAAACCCTCATAAGGTTAGCCTAAACATCTTTTATTATCCATACAAGCAACAAAACACTATAAATACATGACTTATATCCCTCTATCCACTATATGAAAATTAGATGTAAAATACCTATTCAAACATGAAACAAGTTGAGAAAAATCAAGGTTATTAATCCCTATTTTTCTTACATCTACATACTACCATCTACAATAGCCATAAGCTTATATTTTCTAAATTTCCAATCTCAGACACACTCAAGGCACTCAAGGCCACTATCATACAAGCATTCTTGTACTTGCACCAACACCTAGGTGAGGAGAACTACATCGATCTTGATCCCTCTTCAGAGTATTGGTATGTAGTTAACTCTCTTCATAATGGGGTGTTGAGGATGTCCAACCTATCCTACTAATGAACAAACTTTTTAGCTCATACTCTACTTGCAAGGAGGATTAGGGTTTGCATCATAAATCAATTATTATAGACACAATACAAAGTTTTAGACTTTGTGTGCGCAAGAATAGAACCCAAAAATATAGACATAGGTGTACCCAAAATTCCATGAAAGTCCTACATAGAGTATAATAACGCTAATATAAGGACACTAGAGCCACATGGTGCCTCTATCCAAATGTGTTGTTACTGTCCATGAGGGATTCTGATACATGGATCCCATTGATGATACTCAGACCTAATTCCATCTCAGTTTCCAACACTCATATCATCTGTATCAAGTGTTTTATAGATAATTCTTTATTTTCCCATATTTATTACTATTTTTAGAAAGTCAAAGCTAGTCAAATTTGTAACAAATCAGTGGTTATTTTGTGCATATTATTTCCCTAATCTAGACAACTCATCCATTTAATCAAACATAGGATTTACATAAGCTAAACCCTAAAAGGTTAAAACATTTTTTATAAAGTGCCTTTTGGGGGGAGATACTTGTCTTCTTAGCAAACTTAAGGTTTGTGTCAAAGCACAACACCAAACACACTTGTGACTCTTATTTCTCATGTTTTTGTCTATTATTGTGGAATTTTTAGTTGCACACTATGGTTGATAATGCACCTATGATCACTCCTTTTAACTTCTATGTGTGGAGATATATTGTTATTAACATACTAAGAAGCAATAATTTGTGTATGCACATAAGTAGAGTCTACCTAGGTCATTGACAAGACCAAATGTTTTAATTAAATTAACAAGGCCTTTGCTCCCACATGTTTGTTTGTATTGCATGAATTACTATTTCAAATTGAGTCTTTCACTTTTGTTATTGTTGCATGGATAAAGCTAAAATACTTATTGTAAGCAAGGAATACATATAGGGGAGGTTAGTATTGTGTTAGCCCAATAAAACAAAATCAAAATAAAACACTAAAATCTTAACACCTCTATCCTAGACACTAGGGAGAGCATAGGTAACAAACATACAAATGAAAGCACAGCTAGAATACAAAAGAAATCACTTTTTTACCTTCTTTGGAGCTCAAAATGGCTTTTTGAAGTGGCTTGCTTGGTTTGTGAATCAAGAAATCTTCATCAATGGAGATTTGTTGGCTTCACCTTTCCTTAGCACCTTGGCTTGGTTGCTTGGCTTATGAATTTGGCAAGGTAACATTACTTGAAAGGTTTCTTTGCATCTATTTGAGCATTATAGTATTACACCAAGAAAGTTTAGAAACAAATATGTATGGCCTTATATTTATAGCCTCAAAAGTTAACTCTCACCCAAGGTGAGTTAAGGTTGAGTTTAAACATGGAATGAGTTAAAACTAACCCTAGGTGAATTGAGGCTAACTCTAATTAGGTTAAAAGCTGTCATGTAATTATGGTTTTCAATTACTAGGCATGGATCTCAAATTAGATATTTTGAGATATTTTGGAAGAGCTTGAAAACTCACAAAGGCAATTATGAAAAGGCTTAATATTTTAATTCTTAGAATTTCCATTTTTAGATATTCATTAATTATAAATAGATAATTCAACTAAGCATTTAATATTGTTTAAATAGTTGATTCAATTTGATTAGCATTTTATATCTTTTAAGATTTGATTAAATGCCCCACTTAATGGGTCTATAGGCCAAACTACTAGTTGTTATGTTGCAAGGTGATTAAAGATGAATTCATGAGAGTTTATGGTTGTGTATGAGCTATTACCCTAAAGAGGGATGCATGTACATGATTTTAAACATTAATGATTGATGTGCAAAAAAAATTAGGATGTTCAATGATTACTAGGCTTGATTTTCACTATTTGGTAGAAGTCAGTCTGAAGTCTGATCGAAAGCTAGCTTGGGCCAGAATTGGGTGTCTGCAATTTGCCCCTATTTGGGAAGGCATTTCAAGCTATAGGCATAGTAACATTTTCTCAAAAAAAAAAAACATTAAGAACCTTGAAAGAAGATAATGATTGAAAAATAAGCTCCAAACAACGTTTGGGAAGGCTATAATGATGCCCCCTCAGGAGAGTGGTTGACACATATTATTGATGGATGGTCCCTCAAAAAGAAGCAAGAAGAAGGAAATGAACCCACGGGTTGTCAGGAATCTAGAACAACAAACATGCTCTAACTCCACTATTAGGATCTAGGAAGCACCATTGATTACCATGTACAAGCAACTTAATATGTGGAATTAAACCAAAAGTAACAAGTAACTAGAATTCAAAAATAACACATAATATGAGAGACAATACCCAATTGTATTAATACTCTTCCAGAAGGAAATACAACAAAGAAGATGCCACCTTCTTCTTTACACACCTCTAAGGCTCCCACACCTCTAGGGCATAAACAGTAAATCTCTTCAAGAGCTCACTCTCTCTCTTACGGTCCCAACACACAACTCAAACACATAGTTGGTGTTCACCTCCAACCAGTCAGTATCACTACTGCCAGTACACAAGTGCTCCATGCACTCCACAAGTGCTCCACACACTCCAAGTACACAACGTACTTCAAGTAGATCTCTCCTGATCTTGCTACCTGTTGTGTTGTTGTCACCTTTGATCTTGCTACCCTGTAGACCTCCTTTGACCTCGCACACACACACACACACACACCTATAAATCAATGATCTTACTTACCATGTAGGTCTCTCTACACTCTGAAGAACCCTTGTCCTTGCCTCACCAAGTCCTTATGATTCTCCAAACCAGTACCTTGGTGGATCTTCACCCTGATCTTGCACACCTGCAGACCAACCTGATCATACACACTCGGCACCCCTGTAGAACTAGGAGGAGCTACCCTTGCTCTCTTCACTCTCAGAAGGAGCTAACCAAGCTCAACTCAAACTAGAACAAGTTACAATATAGCCCATGAGTCTATTATATAGATCTCATGCAAATAATAATTAGACATCTAATTACAATAATTAGATCCGTAGCTCAAGACTAAAATTAGCCTTTCAACATGCAAACAACTGGTTCATTAACAAACTGTTCATGCAACCGACAGTTTTGGAACCGCACAGGCAATCGACATCAGTCCCTATTTGGCTAAAGATGACCGACGTCGGTCGATCCCTAACCGATGTCGGTTTACTCTACACTAGATATGACTGACATCAGTTGATCAGACTGACGCTGGTTGCTCTGCAACTCAGCAACCTCTCAACAACCTCCTCCATGTCTGCATCAGTGAAGCTTTTAGCTCCACAACCTAACAATCTCGCACTTGGAGATAAATAGTTGCACTGTACCTGTACCTGTACACCATCTAATCTGTTTCTTGGCTTGTATCCCTCTTCAAGATCAATCCTAAATACCACCCACCACACAACCTGTGGTGCACCTCCTGTCATCCAAGAAACCTGCCACATCCAAACCTACAAACCCATGTAGTGAAGTCCTGACCCTGCATACCCTGTATACCTGCTGCTGGTCCCTCTCAAATACCTGAGAACCCACTTCCCCGAATTGGCTCCTAACTCTCTGACAGTTCCCATTACTGGGGAAAAAATTAGGTTTATACCAGACCTCATGTGATTTCAAACACTGAACTGTCCAGCCCTTAGTGTGCTCCAGTTCTGCATCCTGCGTATTAAACCTTGCCAACACCTGATTCACATCAGCTCCCACTGGAGACAAAATCAACCTGTGATCTTCCATGTCTCTTATGCCAAAGAATTTCACTGCTCCCAAATCCTTCATGGCAAACCACTGAACTAACCTTACCTTTAGCTCAGCAAAACCTTGTATGTCTGAACCTGCAACAAGCTCATCCTCCACATACAGTAACAGGATAATGTCGCGACCATCATCCACCTGGTAAGACAAACACAATGGTTACAATGACATTGACTAAAGCCATGCTTTATCATCCAACTGTCAAACCCTGTACCACTGTCCTGTAGCTTCCTCAAGACCATATGACCTAGCCTTCCATCTCACGTGTCCATTCTCTCTATTCTTTAACCAAGGAATCCATTCATCTCTCAGTGCTTTTATACCAGCTGGCAACCCTACCAAATCTCTCATTTGGTTCTGCATCTTGTTCATGCCATGCTCCCACTGTTTCCTGGATCCTTCCTGCTCTACAGTGAGCAACTAGTAAAAAGAAGAGGAACAACGAATTTGAGGCTTACTTACCCTTTTAGTCTTCCACATGGGCATTTGAGACTCCTTGACAGCTTGCTATCCACCCAAAATCTGTTCCAATGACCGACCTCGGTCACCACATAGTCTGCATCCGACTAACATTAGTTCCATTCGACTGTCCAGGTCACCAACACCGATTATCCTACCAACGTCGATCTCCACCTACCTAACACCACCGACTTTGCCTATCTACACATGATCGACGTCGATGCTTGTCTGTTCGACACTGGTTTTCCCTGACCAATGCCGGTACCTGTGTTTGCTTGTGAGTGATGACTTTTAACCTGCAAGCTCTCTTTAGATCAAAACCCTGTCCAAACTACCCTGCTCAGAGTTATCCAGTCCCATCCACTGATCTCTATCCGTCATCTCCTCCAAGAACACTAAGGCTTTCTAGTTCTTAAGTCTGTCAAACACATCTGACTTCCTCTTAAGAACATGCATCTCCTTCTTGCTCATGTGACCAAGCCTACAAAGCCACATCCTCACAACAGAAGAAGAATCAGTAATATAAGCAAGTAGATAAAGAGTACCTACTTTCTTACCACCTGCTAATTAAAGTGCATCCACTATGAGAGTTTTTATGCATCTCTCATCACCCAACTTCCCTGAAAAAATTAGCCGCATCTTCAAGACTGGGACCTGCATGACCTTCTTCAACACCCATGTGTTGGCCGCCTGCAATTTCAGCAACACTTCCCCTTTGCCAATAATTTGACAAGGCTCACCAACCCCTCTATTTGGGGCTGCATGAAAAGAGGCAACAGAATCTATAAACCAAGATTCTACTTTATCCAAGGAACATCCCAGAGCATCCTGTGCAACAACACCTGCAACATCTACTTCTTCAGTTCCTTCATGCTGATTTTTTACCAACCAACAATATTTCTTTACCTGCTCTTTCTTTCCATAACACCGTAATTGACCATTCATGCTTTTCAATTCCTCCATTCTTAGCTTATTTTCTTATGCCATTGCCATACTCCCACTCAATCAGAAACCCCTGAGAGTGACCTGTAATCAAACACGAACCTGCTTCCTGCAACCTTAGCTCTGATACCACTTTGTCAAGAATCTAGAATGACAAATATGCTCTGAATCCACTGTTAGGATCTAGGAAGCACCATTGATTACCATGTACAAGCAACTTAATATGCGGAATTAAACCAGAAATAACAAGTAACTAGAATTCAAAAATAACACATAATATGAGAGACAATACCCAATTGTATTAATACTCTTCCAGAAGGAAATACAACAAAGAAGATGCCACCTTCTTCCTTACACACCTCTAGGGCTCCCACACCTCTAGAGCATAAACATTAAATCTCTTCAAGAGCTCACTCTCTCTCTCTCTTACGGTCCCAACACACAACTCAAACACAGAGTTGGTGTTCACCTCCAACCAGTCAGTATCACTACTGCCATTACCACCAGTCAGTATCACTATTGCCAGTATACAAGTGCTCCACACACTCCAACTACACAACATACTTCAAGTAGATCTCTTCTGATCTTGATACCTATTGTGTTGTTGTCACCTTTGATCTTGCTACCCCGCAGACCTCCTTTGACCTCGCACACACACACACACACACCTGCAAATCAATGATCGTACTTACCATGTAGATCTCTCTACACCCTGAAGAACCCTTGTCTTTGCCTCACCAAGTCCTTATGATTCTCCAAACCAGTACCCCGATGGATCTTCACCCTGATCTTGCACACCTGCAGACCAACTTGATCATACACACTCGGCACCCCTGTGGAACTAGGAGGAGCTACGCTTGCTCTCTTCACTCTCAGAAGGAGATAACCAAGCTCAACTCAAACTAGAACAAGTTACAATACAGCTCATGAGTCTATTATATAGATCTCATGCAAAAAATAATTAGACATCCAATTACAATAATTAGATCCACAGCTCAAGACTAAAATTAGCCTTTCAACATGCAAACAACCGATTCGTTAACAAACTGTTCGTGCAACTGACAGTTCCAAAACCACACAGGCGATCGACGTCAGTCCCTATCTGGCTAGAGATGACCGATGTCGGTTTGCTCTACACTAGATATGACCGACGTTGGTTGATTAGACCGATGCCGGTTGCTCTGCAACTCAACAACCTCTCAACAACCTCCTCCATGTCTGCATCAGTGAAGCTTTTAGCTCCACAACCTAACACGGGTGAGATTAATCCAATTGAGATAATTCTTGAACACATTAATTTAAAAAATTATTGATTTTACCAAAGGCAATTATAATCAGTAACAAAGGTTGAGACACTAATTTTCCCAAAGGTAGTTATAATCAGTGGCACAGGCACATTCCCCAGTAAGGTAGATGAGTCAAAATAATGATTTGCCCATATCTGGTTATAAACATTAAGATGACCTGGATTGAATAATGTTTTTTGGTTGTGCCCCAGTAGGGAAAAGTGGCAAACATAACTCAAGGATATAACATGTTGCATAGATTAAAAATGAGTAGGCATAAATGTAGATGCAATGGTTTAATGACTGAAGAAGCCACAAACAACCAAGAACACAAAGATGCACAAAGTGATGAAAGAAATGATTGGAAGAATAATGGTGGCCAAGCTGACCCGAGATATGTCATGTATCTAAGCGCTACCCACATAGTTTAAATTAGACCTCATGCCAATGTAATTCACCCAAGAGTGAAAGAAAATGGAATGTTGAATAAAATAGAAGAATAAGAATTGATTAATGTGAATGATTTGATTGTACCTACCAATGTGAATATTCTCATCCTTATTAGCATTAATATAACCAAAGTGGTGAACAAGTTAATTTGATGGAGGGTGGGAAGATTTACCAAGTTGAACCAGGAAAATTTTATGTAACACCATTACTATTAAGATTTCCTAAGCTGATTTTTGTTGTAGCACATGATAGTATGCATCATGATATAAAACACCATGATGACCTAGCCACAACGTGCATAAAGACTTACTCATGATCCAATAAACTTTTGAAAACAACGCACCAATGATAAAAACCATTATGACAATGTTGATGTATGAATATGGATAGACTCTAGAATAATGTGCAAAGAATCACCCAATGGATGCATATAGACTGAGTCAAGGCACAACAAAGAAAGAAAATAAATAGGCAAATAAAAAAACAAACAACTAAGCAAAGAAACACATAGAAAGATTGAAATTAAAATCAATAGAAAGCATCATGTCATCAACCAAGTTAATATCTATGTGTGAAGGCTCAATGGAAGGATAAACAAGTGATGCCCCTAAGCAAAGATATTGCAAAGAGAAGGTCACACACCTAAAGGTATTGGAATGGATTAGAACCAACAATGGATTTACCATAGTAGGATGGATTGAGGATGACTGACAAGGTTTAAATATGACATATGTTTTTGGATTTTGAGGCTTTATATATCTCTAAGAGATGGTAAGATGATTTTCTAATTTTTAGGATTTTTAAATGTTTTTAGAATTTTTGGGGTATATTAATTTATTACAGATTGAAAAGATACTACTCACAAAATGGTGAAAGTGTTGGCTTAGGTTGCTCTTAAAACAACGAGAGTATTGTCTGAGGTTGCTTACAAAAAGGTGAGAGCATTCAAACTTAACAATGCTCACAAAATGGTAAGAACATGGAAAAAAAGGGACCAAAATGACCTTAATGTAAATCAATCACTACCTACATAGTCCTAATAAGACCTCAAGACACTGTAGCTCCACCTTAAAGTGGAGGATTTGACTAAGAAGAAACAAGTTTGCAAACTAGGCAATTGGCACAATACGATAATAAGAATGACAAGGTTATACTTCAATGAATGGTAAAGGTATTGTTCCTAATTTTCCCATAAGTATTTATAATTAGGAAATAATGACATAGGTCAATGATACTAATTTTATCAAAGGCAGTTATAATCAGTAGCATGAAGTGTGACACTAATTTTCCCAAACGTAGTTATAATCAAGAACTCTCACAGTGAAATGAAATAAGAAATGAAGGATGCAACTACCAAACCAATGTCATACTAGTCCAAGATACTACCTCTATTTAGAATAATAAATCAACTACTAACACTTGATCTGAATCCCCTCGTTGAAAGAGCCCAAAGAACCAATAGAACAAAACCCAGGTCAAAGGGTTGGGGAGGGAGGGTAAAAATAAATTTGGTCAATAGGGAAGGTATGGTAGAATGGTATACAATGTGGCATTGTTCAAAGATGATGATGTTATGATAATTGGATATAATGGTAATAGGGCTGCCCCAAGTGACAAGGTAAGGTAAATGGTAGGGTATGAAATAACAAGGGGAATGACAAATAGAAAAGGCAAGGTAAATAGTTAGGACAAGTGAAATGTTTATGTTTTTCCTGTTGATGTGGAGATGCATGTCCTAATCAACATATGATACAAATAGAATAGTTAATCATGTCTAAATTGCTAGCCCACACCTCTTCTAAAAAAAACTACTTTATCAAAAACTTGTTGTGGATTTTGACTCCAAGAATGTTGTTGTGATCTTCGTTAGTCATTGATTGTGTTTCCTCTAAACTTTGAGACAAAAGATATTTTTAGCCTTTATAAAGGAAAGTGCATCCAAGAATTAAAAATAAGGATAAATATTGGTTGATAGGTCTAATTTGGAAATGTAAAGGTGGAAGATAATGGAATGTATAATGGTTAGACAAAAAATGAACATTGGAATTTTCAAGCACACACAATGTTGTTGATTCTAGATTCGACATAATTTTGGTTGTGACAGGGCTGAAGGCTTCTGAATATGCTCTCAATAGGACCACCATATTTTTTTATTATTTGAGTTTGAGAGTAGCTAGCATTTAATTATGTTTTATATTGTAATTTGTATTTATGTTTTCTTTAATAACGTCTTCATCATGCAATGAATAAATGTTATGCTCAGCTATTGGTGTCTTGATGAGTTTTTCACCAATGAAGTTTTCTTGATTGTCCCATAGAATGTCTGAGAAGGTTTCACTAAGGAACATTGAATTTTGATTTTGATTGTCTTATAGTGCCTCAAACAAGGTTTCACTAGAAGATGCTAAGTTTAGACTCTGATTTCCCCCTAGCACCTCTAAAAAGGTTTCACTTGGAGATTGTTCTTCTTCTCCATGAATGTGTTCTCGATCCCCCTGATGTTTTGTAATTGATATGTCATCATGGATGCAATTTAATAAGGTATAATTATGTCAGTCCCAATAGACACTTATTTGAGGTGGAACACCAATATAATGGCTAGGTTGGTTGGTGTTACTGGCATGTGGAATGGTAATAGAATGTAAAGTGGTAGCATAATCCTTGTAGAATATACTAGGATAAGTTATGTTGAAGTTGAATTAATCATCCTCAAAAAATGTGGAAGGATTATTTATACATTCAAATTAATCTACAAGGTATGTGTAACCAATATAGTAACAGCCATGAACATATTTTGATTTTGAAGCTGAGTCTGACATAAGGGACTCTGAATTCGATGTTGAGACTAATGTTGAGTTTGCTTCTGATGCTAAATCTTATATCATTTCAAAAAAGGAACCTAACTTCAATGTTGATTCTTCATCTTGTGTGGATGCTATTATAATGATGTCTTATTGAATATTTGGTATTGGACAAGTAATGGCCTATGATGGTTGTTGACGCAGGAAATTGCACCCTTGGCAGGAGGCCTAGCTCCTGGCTTCTCCTCACAACATGGAAACTCCTCTCTTGCCTGTGGTACCAGTGAAGCTGGAGGGGAGAGTCTCTAGATAAGGGCTAGCTCCCTTTGATTCATCGTGTTTGTTCCAGTAAGTGCTAACACATACGTATATATAGATATATAAAAACGGGGGGAAAGGGAGGAAGATACAGGAAAACAAACTACTCTAAAGAGGTGATTTACCAAAATAAGGTCGACCTTCACACATCCACTCTTGAAATCAGACAAATGCATACATACACTTCACATTTGGCAGAAGGACCAGGCTGCTAGAAATTGGCAGGGAGGATTTCATGAAGACACAAGAAACAAAAATCACTGAGGCACTGTGAAATGCACACTGTAAGTAACTTCCTCTATTCTGGTCTTCCAAATGTCAGCTCTTCTCCTTTTAGCTATAGAAATGGCACCTTGTAGACCATAGGTACATTGGTGTTGGACATGTGAGAGCATCAAGAGACAATGACTGAACACAAACAACACTCAGCACATACTCTGAAACATCTATCCAAATGGAGGTAAAAAATGCTTTTATTTGATTCACATGGAAATTTCGCCAAGGCTACGACTTAGCAAAATGTGGAAGATGATTTACAAATGACAAGTTCGCAATATATATGAGAAACTAGGAAGTCCATTTGGCACTCCCTCTTTACAAGTGGCAATCATGTCCCTTCATTGGGAAGAACAAATCACTCAAAACATTAATGAGTTATCTGCTTTGTCTGCTTGAAATCTGCTTTTCTCTTTTAGGTGACTTACACGGTTTGTCTACTCATTAATGTGAAACAGAGGAACCGATTGCACTCCTAGCTGCTTGCATCCCAAATGATCAATTCACTGGCACTATTTCACCTGCCAGAGTCACTTCTCAAATTGGCACCACTTGGACTGACTGCTTACTCATTCCTTACTTGTCGCTTTGTCTTTTCTCAGTTTTGTCTTATCTAGCTCATTCAGCCCCTGGGGCAGAAATCTTGGTGGGTCGCTGCACTCTGAGCTCCTTTTCCATGGCTAGCACTTCCTTTGCTTTTGAAGACAAATGGCCATTTTTCTTTGTGAAAGTTGACATTCGTATGGTTGTCATGTTTTGGAAACCAATAGATATTCTATTCTTTTAAACTTGACATCCTCCAGGATGTCACCGTCCCTGTCACAACACTATCGGGTCCCTTACTAGTACCCACTTATTTTCCTTCCCTGCGGGCACCCTTTTGCTTTTGAAAGTACCCTTTGTTTTATGT
Source organism: Torreya grandis (assembly GCA_037957365.1). Taxonomy (NCBI): domain Eukaryota; kingdom Viridiplantae; phylum Streptophyta; class Pinopsida; order Cupressales; family Taxaceae; genus Torreya; species Torreya grandis. The sequence goes on from JARHVA010001127.1 coordinate 2,258,884, forward strand.
GAACGTCTCTCGGGTTCTCGTGGGCTTTATGTTCATAGACAATTTCCTTAGGTCTACCTTTGGCTTGCTTTGTTTTCCATAGACTTTTGTCCACATACATTTTCCCGTGAACAAAAAGTTCGTGGAAATTTTGTCTGCTTTTTTGACTTTGAGCTTTGAATGTGCCTGAATTCGGGGGTCTTAACAATTTTGAATGAATTAAACTTTGAACTTTGAATAAAACTGAACTTACCTGGTCCCTGTCTTTTGAAATGCCTTCCCTCCGCTAGGGCACTTTGATTTGAGGACTCCCCTTCGGCTAAGGGCATACCTTTGAACCAAACCGTTGATCTAAAATGGTTCAACGGTTCAAAGGTTCAACCAAGCGTGCCAATGAACCAAGGCCAATGAGCTTCCATTGAACCAAACCCGTTGAACTTGAACTTGAACCAAGTATGTTGAACCTAGCCCATTGAACCAAAAAATTGGTTCAACGGTTCAACGATACGAAGGTTCAACACTATTGAAATGAGATGCTTGAACCGAATGATCAACCCTTTGAACCAAAAGCCGTCGAAACACTTGAACCAGGCCATAAACCAAACATGTTGAACTTCTTCATTGAACTGTGCCCTTGAACTAAGCCCGTTGAACCAAAAATGGTTCAATGGTTCAGTGGTTCAACCATTGAACACCGACGAGCCTCTTTGCCAATTGAACTGTCACATTGAACCATGTTTGTTGAACCAAGCCGTTGAACCAAAAAGTGATGGTCTTGAAGATTGAACTGAAGCTTGAACCATGGCTGAATGAAAACTATGTTGAACTTGTGCAATTTGAAGATGACTGGCATTAAAAAATAGGGGAGGAAGGTGACTGAAATTTTGCCTGTGGGCAAAAATTGGTCAACATATTGGTGACTCATAGGGGAAGCATGCCTGCTATGCTTAGAACCCAGTTGCCTTGCAGTCCATTGGGCGCAGAGTCAGATGTAGCTATGACAAAGTTAGCAATAGCCCCAAATATCCGAGAATCAAACATGAAGCCTTTACCCCCACACGCAAAGGGAAAACACAGAAGGCTAAAAAACACTACCTGTGCAAACTACACTTAGGGAAAGCAGGAAAACAAATTAAAAACAAACTACTATATACAGCTAACCAGGTATTCTCGCCTCCCCCTTGGATTGAAAGGAAATTTTCTTAAGTCCCCTTCCTGGCAAGAAGACTTATGGTGCCAGGCAAGTAGCTGAATGAAAAGGAGATTTGGTGATCTGCTCCTCTTGCCTGCCACCTGATTTGGCTTGTACCCGAGTGGAGATTCAAACATGCTTCCAATGTATACATACTCTATTTGTTCTTGGAAGCTTGCCTCCTATTGGTTCTTCAGGCTGGTATATCCCATCAAGAAATCAATTGATGTCGGCTCATCACCATACGCCCCTTAATACGCACCCTTGACTGACTTGCTCTCTCCTGCCTTATGCTCAGGTTCCATGGTATGATCATCTTCATTGATGAATTTAAATGAGATATCTTCAGATTCACCAACCTCTCGAAGGGGTAAATCTAAAAAACTACAGCCTCTTTGCATGCTTGTTAGAACCCCATTGCTGCCTTCTCTGCTCTTATCCAGCTCATAGCCTCCTTGAAGAACAGTGTAGCCTGCCTCGATGACTTCAAACAAATCATTCAAAGCATGGATAAGAGATTGTCCATGCTCCTCCATGTTAGCTAAGGTGATCTCCTCCTCATCCATACTCATGAAGTCTTCCTGATCAGTCATGAATTGAGCACACTCTTCTTCGCTTGCTTCTTTCAAGACAGGTTCCTCCTCTAGAAGGGGTGAAGTGGAACACTAATGGACGAACTCATGTGGAAGAGGAGGCAGTCCCTAAACTAGAATCGAATGATTCTCCTCTTTCCATTTGGTCAACACTTCACCTATATTAGGCATGGCCTGATAGTTCTCTTGGGGATGTGTAAGTGGGGTGTGTTCAGACATAGAATGTGTTGTTGGGTCTGAATTGTCCATCACACACTGGCTAAGGAATCTCTCTTTAGATTCCAATTCTGCAATCCACCTATTTATATTCTCTTGGAAGAGCCTTTCCTGGAAGTCACAATCATCATCGGGATCAGGAGCAGTGTTAAGGTGTGGAGCCTAAAAGCTTCACATATGAGCGCATTACCAAAGTTGTAGGTTTACACAGTCACCGGCGTCGGTCAGGAGCGACCGACGTTGGTCCAGTGCAGTTGAAGAGACGCCAGCGTCGGCAGATGATCGGCTGACGTCGGTCATAGGCAAGCAGGCAGGAACCGGCGTCGATTACCTGTGCGTCCAGAATGCTATTTTCGAGGACAGAAGCAAGTGTTTGCATGATGAGTTTAAGTCTTAGTCTTAAGTTCGCGTTTCTATTATTAGTAAGATTGTTTTTAGAGCCCTTGTTCAAGAGGCTTAACTGTTGGTTGTAAGTGCATGCTCAAGTTTCCTAATTCTATATGTAGAATTAGATCTTCTTAGCTTAGTGTGATTATTATAGTAGTTCATTGTATGTGAATGTTGAAGAACAGTACAGAGTTGTATTAATCCAGGTTGTTGGAGTTGATTGTACTTGAGAGAGAGAGCTCTTAAGGGATAGAGATCTAGAGAGAGATCTTGTGCATCTGCGAGAGGTGTGGAAGAAAGAAGTTTCTTCAATTGTATTCCTTTTGTAAAGAGTTTAATACAAGTTTTCAGGTTGGTTTCTTGTATCTCTCATTTTTTGCTATTATTTGGTTCTAGTTACTTATCTATCTGATTTAATTCCGCAGTTTATTGCTTTCATAAGTGTAATCATATTATTGGTTGATCCCCAACAAGTGGTATCAGAGCCTTGGTTGTAGGTTTAGAGTTTGATATCCAATAATTGGTATCAAAGCTCAGGTTCACTAACAGGTGGTTCAGATCTGTGTAGTGTGTATTGATTACAGGTTGCTCATAGGAGTTTCTGTAGGGATTTCTGTTTGAGTGGGAGAAGCAATGGTAGATGAAAGTAAACTGAGAATGGAGAAGTTCAATGGCAACAACTATCAACATTGGAGAATGCAGATAGAGGACTATCTGTATCAGAAGGATCTATACTTACCGTTAGGTGGGATTGCAAAGAAGCCCACAGACATGGAGGATGAAGAATGGGAAGTTCTTGACACAAAGGCTCTGGGGTCTATAAGACTGAGTCTAGCATCTACTGCGATATCTAATTTATCACAGGCAAAAACAATGGTAGAGTTGATGACTACTCTAGAAAATTTGTACGAAAAAACCTCAGCTTCTAATAAGGTATATCTTATGAAGCAACTATTTAATTTGCATATGCAGGAAGGTGGATCTGTATCTAATCACCTGAATGATTTCCATGGTATTGTAAATCAATTAAGTTCAGTCAAAATTGTATTTGATGATGAAATAAAAGCTCTTTTAATATTATGTTCTTTGCCTGAAAGATGGCATAGCTTAGTAATGGCAGTTAGCAATACTGCATCTGCATCAAATATTTTAAAAGTAGAGGATGTTGTTAGTGTTATCTTGAATGAGTAAATTCACAGGAAAAGCACAGAAGAGACATCTGGGAACGCTTTAAGTTTTGAGAGTAGGGGAAGGCAAAAAGAGAAGAGCAAGAAAGGGATATCAAGATCCAAGTCTAAGGGGAAAGGTAGATCCAAATCCAGAAATGGCAGAAGGCCACAATGCTAGAATTGTGGAAATATAGGGCACATAAGCAGAGATTGCTGGTCAAAGCCTAAGGAGGACAATCAACATGAAGGAAAAGAAGAAGCAAAGGTTGCAGGTATTGCATAAGATGCTTTAATATTCTCTTTGCATAATAATATAGAATCTTGGGTGTTAGATTCTGGTGCATCTTTTCATGCTACCCCTAATAGGGAATATTTCTGTGACTATATCCATGGAGATTTTGGAATAGTGTATCTAGGGGATGATGAGCCTTGTAAGATTATTGGCAAAGGTAAAGTGCAGCTGAAAATGCAGAATGGCAACACATGGGTGTTGAGAGAAGTTATGCATGTTCCTAGCTTGAAGAGAAATTTGATTTTTGTAGGAAAGTTAGGGGATGAGGGTTGTACAGTAACTCTCACAGTAGAATCTTGGAAGGTGACCAAGGGTGCACTTGTTATGGCCAGAGGTAAGAGAGTAGGTACTCTCTATTTGTGTAATTGTGTTACTAACAATTCTCCTTCTGTATTATCTACTTCAGATGTGGATGCAAAATTGTGGCACTCAAGGCTTGGCCACATGAGTGAGAAGAGGATGTCAATTCTTAAGTCTAAAGGTAAGCTTTCAGATTTGAAAAGCATGGATCTAGAATTTTGTGAGCACTGTGTATTTGGAAAATAGAAAAGGGTTAGTTTTCTCTGGACTGGGTCTACAAAGAAGAAGCATAAGTTGCAGCTTGTTCACACAAACGTGTGGGGACCGGCTCAGGTAGCTTCTATTGGAGGATCACAGTACTATGTTTCGTTCATAGATGATGCTACAAGAAAGGTATGGATCTACTGTATTAAGAAGAAATCTTATGTATTTGAGACTTTTAAGATTTGGAAAGCTATGGTTGAGAATGAAACAGGCAAAATATTAAAGTGCCTGAGATCTGACAATGGTGGAGAGTTCTGCAGTTATAAGTTCAACTGGTATTGTTACATGCATGGAATTCGTAGGCAAAGGATGGTTCCAAGGACACCTCAGCAGAATGGAATTGCTGAAAGGATGAACAGAACAATCATGGAGTGTGCAAGATGTATGAGATTGCATGCTGGTTTGCCTTTAGAGTTTTGGGCAGAAGTTGTTGACACTGCAGTGTACCTGATTAACAGAGGACCCTCTACAGCTCTGGATGGTGGAATTCCAGAAGAGGCTTGGACAGGTAAAAAGGTAGATCTCTCTTTTCTCAAATTTTTTGGTTGTGAAGCCTTTGTGCACGTAGATAAGGAAAATAGAAAGAAGCTGGATGCTAAGTCTATGAAGTGCACATTTATTGGCTATGGCTCAGATGATTTTGGTTTCAGATTTTGGAATCTAGGAACTAACAAGATAATTAGGAGTCGTGACATTGTTTTCAATGAAAAAGTGATGTATAGTGATCAGCTGAAGAAGCTAAGTCAATCTGGGCAGAGCAATAGTGAATTGGATGAGGTGACGGTCACAAATGAGCTCGTGGAAAAAAGAAATAATCACTTGCAAGAAAACACAGAGATCGACGTCGACAGGATAGGAACCGGCGTCGGTAGAACAGAAACCGATGTCGGTCATACAGAGACCGATGTCGGTAGGACAGGCACCAGCGTTGGTCAGGCATAACCGACGTCGGCCAGTAACAGGTCTGGAGGTGACTGAGGTCGGTCACTATCAGAGAATTTGGGTGGACAGCGTGTCGTGAACGAGTCTCAGACACCCATCAGGAGGTCAGAAAGGGTAAGTAAGCCTCCAATTAGATATTCTCCTTCATTATTCTATTTATTGCTAACTGATGGTGGAGAACCAGAGAGTTTTGAAGAAGCAATACAGGTGGAGTCCAAGAGTCAGTGGGAGCTTGGCATGGTTGAGGAGATGGAGTCCTTAAGAGAGAACCAAACATGGGATTTGGTTGAATTGTCAGCTGGTAAGAGGACACTGAAGAACAGATGGACCTACAAGTTGAAAGAAGGTGAGAATGGACAGATGAGATATAAGGCTAGATTGGTAGTGAAAGGATTTGCACAAAAGCCAGGTATTGATTTTGGTGAGATTTTTTCTCCTGTTGTCAAAATGACTTCTATACGAATTGTACTATCTTTGGTTGCTGTTGAGGATTTGCATCTTGAGCAGCTAGATGTTAAGACAGCGTTTCTTCATGGAGATTTGGATGAGGAAATTTATATGGAACAGTCGGAAGGATTTGAGGTCAAAGGTAAGGAGAAGTTAGTGTGCAGATTGAAGAAAAGCTTGTATGGCCTCAAGCAAGCTCCTAGACAGTGGTATTTGAAATTTGACAAGTTTATGACTGAGCATGGCTATAGTAGGTGTCAATCTGACCATTGTGTGTATTTTAAGAGATTGGATAATGGTAGATATATTATTCTATTATTGTATGTAGATGATATGCTGGTTGCAGTATCACACATGTAGGATATCTCTGAGCTTAAGATGAAATTAGCTCAAACATTTGCTATGAAGGATTTGGGAGTAGCTAAGAAAATCCTGGCATGAGCATTAAGAGAGGCAGGAAAAATCACAGCTTGATATTGTCTCAAGAGGATTATGTGGACAAGGTGTTGAAATGGTTTAATATGCAGGATGCTAAACTGGTAAGCACACCTTTGGCTGGACATTTTAAGTTATGTAAAGAACAATGTCCTAATTCACATGATGAGGTAGAGTACATGAGTAAGGTTCCATATTCTTCCGCAGTAGGGAGTTTGATGTATGCAATGGTGTGTACTAGACCAGATATTGCCCAAGCAATGGGAGTTGTAAGTAAGTATATGGCCAATCCAGGTAAGGAACATTGGAAATCAGTTCAGTGGATCCTTAGATATCTGAGAGGAACCAGCAGCAGGCACTTGTGCTATGGAGGTTTAGATACTTCTCTACATGGTTATGTATATTCAAATATGGCAGGTGATTTGGATGGTAGGAGGAGCACTACAGGTTATGTTTTCACTGTAGGTGGAACATCGGTTAGCTAGATATCTAAGTTGCAGAAGCTTGTTGCCTTGTCAACTACAGAAGCAGAGTATATTGCAGCCACAGAAGCTAGCAAAGAGATGATATGGATGACATGGTTCATGGAAGAGCTTGGAAGGGAGCATGGGAGTTGCAGATTGTATAGTGACAGTCAGAGTGCAATCCATTTGGCTAAGAATTCAGCCTTTTATTCAAGAACAAAGCACATACAGCTAAGGTACCATTTCATACGACATGTATTGAAAGATGGTGATTTGAATCTGGAGAAGATCCATACAGATAGGAGTCCTGCTGATATGTTAACCAAGCCAGTTACAAAGGAGAAGTTGAATCTTCATTCAAATTCTGTTGGTCTTCATGATTGAGTTGAAGATGGAGGAGCTAGAAGATGTTGTTATACAGGTACTGGTACAGCTGTTTATCTCCAAGTGGGAGATTGTTAATGTGTGGAGCCTAAAAGCTTCACATATGAGTGCATTACCAAAGTTCCAGGTTTACACAGTCACCGGCGTCGGTCAGGAGCGATCGACATCGGCCTGGTGCAGTTGAAGAGACGCCAGCGTCGGTAGATGATCGGCCGACGTCGGTCACAGGCAAGCAGGCAGGAACCGGCGTCGGTTACCTGTGCGTCCAGAATGCTATTTTCGAGGACAAAAGCGAGTGTTTGCATGATGAGTTTAAGTCTTAGTCTTAAGTTCGCATTTCTATTATTAGTAAGATTGTTTTTAGAGCCCTTGTTCAAGAGGCTTAACTGTTGGTTGTAAGTGCATGCTCAAGTTTCCTAATTCTATATGTAGAATTAGATCTTCTTAGCTTAGTGTGATTATTATAGTAGTTCATTGTATGTGAATGTTGAAGAACAGTACAGAGTTGTATCAATCCAGGTTGTTGGAGTTGATTGTACTTGAGAGAGAGAGCTCTTAAGGGATAGAGATCTAGAGAGAGATCTTGTGCATCTGAGAGAGGTGTGGAAGAAAGAAGTTTCTTCAATTGTATTCCTTTTGTAAAGAGTTTAATACAAGTTTTCAGGGTGGTTTCTTGTATCTCTTGTTCTTTGCTATTATCTAGTTCTAGTTACTTATCTATCTGATTTAATTCCGTGGTTTATTGCTTTCATAAGTGTAATCATATTGTTGGTTGATCCCCAACAAGCAACCCCATCTTCTTCAAGGTTTTGCACAAAACCTTGCTCTTCTTCTTCTTTTCTTCCCCAAGATTCCACTGTTTGCTTCCAACTCATGATCTTGGGATTGGAATCTTGCTTCTGTGAATAGGGAGCAACTTTATCCTCTTCAAGGTCCTGAGTTGGTCCAAGATGTTCCTTCTTCCAGCTCAAAAATGGGATATCATGTTGAAAGACTTGAGGAGGTTGGGGAAGATTTGGGAGGGTCTGCTCATGTACATGAAGAACTGTCTGAGAAGAGGCATGCTGAAAAGCTAGGTGCACGGGATTAAGGGTGGGATCGATTGATGCATCAGATAAGTCAGAATGAGAAAGTGCCATTTGATAGAAAGGACTTGGCATACAAGAGGGAATTTTCTCTAGAATAGGAGGGGGAGACCTTGGGCCAAAATTTCTTGATTTTCGTTCCTCCATTTTACCAACATTTCATCAATATTGAAATTAGCTTGTGGATTGATGGAAGGGGTGTCTTTTGGCATCAGCTCCTCTACAAGGTCCGAAAACTCCATTTCTCTCTCTCCCAGCGGTCTCATCTTAGCCTCTAATTCCTCAATCCACTTAGCTATATCATCCTCATTTTTTACTTTTTGGAGCTCGTGGGAAACACCATAGAGATGGGGAGTGCATGAAGATTGCCATGATATGCAAGGAGCTTCTTGAGGAAGGGTGGGGGGAACTTGAAAAACACTAAACTCATCTTGTACCTCACACTCTTGGACATTGTCTTTTGCCCCCCTGTTTTTCCGTGACTCAACCACTTGATTCCAGCTCAAGAAATTTGGACTGGGCATCTCTTTTGGGGGTGATGGGGCCATAATGTGAGAGGGTAGCAAATATTTAGATTCCATTTCCCTTATTGCCAAAATGGATTGCTGCACTTGAAGGTTTGCCAATTCAATCTATCTATCAAGATTAGCCTTAAACACAAGATTTGCCATTTCAGAACTCTCCTCAACATGATTGGGGAAAGGACTTTGACAAGCTTAATTTGGCTTATGAGCAGGCACCGTATATGACTGATATGATGCTTGGGGTAGTGAGTATGCAGGTTGATAGACTTGGTAAGGCTGCCTCTCATGAACACTCAGTTTCTCCTCCAAAGATGCGATCAAACTACCCACATCTAGCATCTCACCTGTAAGCCTGTGCCAATTGGCTCTTTCAATAGGAGCCCATTCCTTTTTAACCTGAACCAATGCATTCCTCACTTGATGGACGATATGATCAGGAATTTCTTGGCCACATCCTCTTCTGGTGTCAAGATCTATTACATGTTTTTTGTATCCCAGCAGCGCTCGCTTGAAGGCAGAAACAGGTTGATTGGCAAAGAGACTGGGTTGAGTGGGAGAAGTGACGTAATGAGAAGATTGGGCATAAGGCTGATATAACTCATGAAAGGGCTGGGAATAGCCATATTGAAACTAATAAGGATCAACATAAGGCTGGTAAGGATTATATCCATGCTGGCCAAGGAAAATAGGGTCCATGGCTCTGAACAATGGGATTATACATACCATAATGTTATTTCTTGATGGTATGGCACCAAAAATGCTTAACCAATTGATTTAACTCGGAGCCACCATTGGTGTTTGATGTAGAAGCCTCCAAAGGTTGGTCGGTTGAAGAACACACCAAAAATTCTTCAACTCTTTGGACAAAACCTATCCTAGTTGGTCCCACTGGGCGTGCAAGAACTGTTGACACAAGAAATTGCACCCTTGGCAGGAGGCCTAGCTCCTGCCTTCTCCTCGCAACATGGAAACTCCCCTCTCACCCGTGGGACTGGTGAAGCTAGAGGGTAGAGTCTCTAGATAAGGGATAGCTCCCTTTGATTCATCGTGTTTGTTCCAGTAAGTGCTAACACATACGTATATATAGATATATAAAAATGGGGGGAAAGGGAGGAAGATACAGGAAAACAAACTACTCTAAAGAGGTGATGCACCAAAATAAGGTCGACCTTCACACATCCACTCTTGAAACCAGACAAATGCATACATACACTTCACACTTGGCAGAAGGACCAGGTTGCTAGAAATTGGCAGGGAGGCTTTCATGAAGACACAAGAAACAAAAATCACTGAGGCGCTATGAAATGCAAACTATAAGTAACTTCCTCTATTCTAGTCTTCCAAATGTCAGCTCTTCTCCTTTCAGCTACAAAAATGGCACCTTATAGACAATAGGTACATTGGTGTTGGACCTGTGAGAGCATCAAGAGACAATGACTGAACACAAACAACACTCAGCACATACTCTGAAACATCTATCCAAATGGAGGTAAAAACTACTTTTATTTGATTCAGGTGGAAATTTTGCCAGGGCTACGCCTTAGCAAAATGTGGAAGATGATTTACAAATGACAAGTTTGCAATATATATGAGAAACTAGGAAGTACATTTGGCACTCCCTCTTTACAAGTGGCAATCGCATCCCTTCATTGGGAAGAACAAGTCGCTCAAAACATTAATGAGCCGTCTATTTTGTCTGCTCAAAATTTGCTTTTCTCTTTTAGGTGACTTACACAATTTGTCTACTCATTAATGTGAAATAGAGGAACCGGTTGCACTGCTAGCTGCTTGCGTCCCAAATGATCAATTCACTAACACTATTTCACCTGCCAGAGTCACTTCTCAAATTGGCACCACTTGGACTGACTACTTACTCATTTCTTGCTTGTCACTTTGCCTTTTCTTAGTTTTGTCTTATCTAGCTCATTTGGCCCTTAGGGCGGAAATATTGGTGGGTCACTGCACTCTGAGCTCCTTTTCCATGGCTAGAGCTTCCTTTGCTTTTGAAGACACATGACCATTTCTCTTTGTAAAAGTTGACGTTCTTATGGCCATAATGTTTTGGAAACCAACATATATTCTATTCTTTTAAACTTGATGTCCTCTGGGACGTCACCATCCCTGTCACAACATTATTGGGTCCCTTACTGGCACTCGCTTATTTTCCTTCCCTGCGGGCACCCTTTTGTTTTTGAAAGTACCCTTTGTTTTATGTGAACGTCTCCCGGGTTCCCGCGGGCTTTATGTTTGCAGATAATTTCCCCAGGTAAATTTCCCTGGGTCTACCTTTGGCTTGCTTTGTTTTTCATGGACTTTTGTCTATGGACATTTTACCGTAGACAAAAAGTCTGTGGAAATTATGTCCGCTTTTTTGACTTTGAGCTTTGAATGTGCCCGAATTCGGGGGTCTTAACAATTTTGAATGAATTGAACTTTGAACTTTGAATAAAATCAAACTTACCCAGTCCCTGTCTTTTGAAACGCCTACCCTCCGCTAGGGCACTTTGATTTGAGGACTCCCCTTCGGCTAACCAAAATGGTTCAAAGGTTCAACCAAGCGCGCCGATGAACCAAGGCCGATGAGCTTCCATTGAATCAAACCCGTTGAACTTGAACTTAAACCAAGTATGTTGAACCTAGCCCGTTGAATGAAAAAAATTGGTTCAACGGTTCAACGATACAAAGGTTCAACGCTATTGAAATGAGATGCTTGAATCGAACGATGAACCCTTTGAACCAAAAGCCGCCGAAACACTTGAACCAAGCCATGAACCAAACATGTTGAACTTCTTCGTTAAACTGTGCCCTTGAACCAAGCCCGTTGAACCAAAAATGGTTCAACGGTTCAATGGTTCAACCATTGAACGCCGATGAGCCTCTTTGCCGATTGAACTGCCACATTGAACCATGTTCGTTGAACCAAGCCGTTGAACCAAAAAGTGATGGTCTTGAAGATTGAACTGAAGCTTGAACCATGGCCGAATGAAAACTGCGTTGAACTTGTGTAATATGAAGATGACTGGCATTAAATAGCAGGGGAGGAAGGTGACTGAAATTTTGCTTGTGGGCAAAAATTGGTCATCAATGGCACAGTGAGATCTTTAGAAATAGGCTTAGCTAAGAAGGAATTCATAGAGATTGGCTTGTTAGTGTGAAACTCCTCAATGAGGGGGAAAAGTTCAAGAGAAAACCCACAAAGATTGGCTTGTCAAAGTGATGCTTTTAAAAAATAGGACAATGGTCGAGATAATGATTTTCTCAAAGGCAGTTATTATCATTAAGAAGTGACTCAAAAAATACTTTTTCATTAGAGTGAGACTCCTCAAGAATAGGTTGACTTGTCACAAATGGGCGGTTCAACAAAAACATCATGAATTAGTTGGATGTTTAGGCCTTGGTTCACACCTGGTTACAAAATATTAGACTTGAACATATCTTGGTCTTTGAAAGATGGATCTTGGAGAGGTAATGATTTGCCATGTTGTGGCTCAAAGACTGGCATGGGTTTTATAAAGTGGGGGAAGGTTGGCAATGGATGAAGGATGATTGGTGGTTGGATAATGACCTCTTTATAAATAAGCTCATCTAAGATGGGCTTAACAAAGAGTAGTTGCTAGTCTAGGATGGTAATTATGACTTATCTAGTTGTATCTATGTAACATTATTGGGATAACAAGATACCATACTTGGAAGGGTCAGGAATGGTATTGTGAATCTTGGTTGTTGTCACAAACCAAAAGATGAGGGTCTAGAATAATAATGGTAGGGTGTTACAAAGCTTGGTTGATGTCACAATCCAAAGGATGAGGGCTTGAAATGGTAATCTTTGGGTGCTATAAAGTTTGGTTGCTATCACAATCTAAAGGATGTGGTCCTAGAATAGTGATCCTTGGATGTTGTGGAACTTGGTTGTTTGCACAGACTGAAGGAGGGTTAATGGTCTAGGTATGGGATCGAGTACTGTTATGATTGAAAGGGTGAACTTGGTTCGTTAATCAGTGCCAAAAAAAGGTGTCACCAAAGACTGTGCTTGAGGGTCATGTCTTTTTTCAATGTATGGAATGTTATAAGATAGATCAGGAGCTGTCTTATAAGCTACATCTTCATATGACTCTTGAACAAAAAGGTCATTGGTCATAAAATTCCCATAGCCAAGATTATACATGGTCCCGTTACTTGTGTAACAAGGCAAGTTTAGATCCATGGATAGGTTATGTGAAAAACAAAAGGTCTAAAGATAATGAACCACTGAGATCTAAAACGGGGGTATTTGGCTCTATAAAAGAGATACAAAGGGAAAACCAATTAAAATAGGCAAGGGAAGGACAAAATAAAAAGTGAAACTGGTCTAACAAAATGATACTAATTTGCCTAAAGGTGATTATAATCAACACCAACAATAACATAAAGATTCAAACTTGTTTATGGCTAGAGTATAAAAAACGTAGAATAATTTATGAACTAGGTTCAAGAGATAGCAATGATTTGCCCAAAGGCAGTTATAATCGTATTAAAGTAAGGATAGACTTGGAAACACAAAACAAGAACTGAAAATCAAACTAAAATAAGGCAATTGGCTTAAACGACACTCAGTAATTGGCTCACTTTAAGACTCAAAGTTTGAATCACAAAAATTTATTGGAACAAAGGGACTAGGATACTTGAAAATTTGGCACAACAACCTCAAATAAAGCATATGGCAAAAAACATGGATCAAAGGGATGCTCTAAAAAAGGTACAAAATAAACAAGTGCTAGGTCTAGGCAAGGGGTCTTTAGATCAAATATGAAACCAACCCAAGTAACACAACCTAAACACAAAAGGTGGGCAACCTAAGCCTAAGTTAGATAAAGCTTTGGTGTGAACCTGATATGTTTAAGATTTGTACTTTGAAAGGTTTAAATTCAGATTTAATGTAAAAAGACAAATGTTCTAAGGCAAAAGGCTAGACCGAAATGGGCAACATAACTGTGCATTTAAAATAAGAGATGTATAACAAGGTTTGAAAAATTAATTTCAAAACCAATAAGAGACGAGAGAAAATATGACAGTGTAATGATGTGATTTCAAACAAATGACATGGCAAAAGTTTTGGACTAGAATATCCAAGGCAAATGTTTGAAATGAAATGGGTAAAGTGACGATGCCCTATTTAAACAAGTGACACACACAACAAAAGTTTTGACAAATGATTAAGAAAAAAATGGTGTGTCAAATAGATGGCATAAAGCTCCTTCAAATAAAGGAGTGACGTGCAAACAAGACTCATTTTGGATGCAGTATGACAAACAAATAGTTTTGATATAAGACCATGCAAGTGAAGTGGACAAAATGATAAAAACATGTAAGTATAATGTCCTAAATCCTAAAAATGATAAGGTGGCATCGTAATATCAAATCCCATCTATATACTTTCTCTTGAGAGGTTTTTAATTTGTTAATCCAAAAACTAAAAGTACATGAAAATTGGGGTTTTTAGGGCCCCTCTTCTCTTAAGAGTTCATACAGCGGCATCGAACTTTGAGCACTCACCCTACATCAATAGTATGTTCATAACAAGTGGGGTTGTCTAAAATATTAATTTTCATTTGTTTCTAAATGGTCTCATATGTATGACAAACACTAGGGTAAATGACATCATTTACATATGTGTCAACCGGCATCTTATGAAAAGGTATAGCCCTTTTCACAACCACTACATCTGTCAATTGGTTAGTGTAGTGCGATGTCCCAGTTGATCATATGTTTTGAGTCTGAGTACCACTAATGGAGCTTGTTTAACTGCCCAAAAAAGTGTCCCAATGGTCACCCTCAATTTATAACCCCACCATGGAGTGGGGTTGAAACAATGTCAGGAGATGAATTCCCAGGTCAACTTTTCCCTATAGAACTCACAGGGAGGTGATGAAATCCCACCCACAAGGAAAAAATGCATGAAATAAAGAAAGTGAGGGTCATTTTGGGGTCACCCAAATCATATGGATTTTAGGGAGGGTCTTAGTGGCCTTCTTTCCACATTTTTGGACCAAAGAGATAAATGTAAAGAGTGAACATTTTTTATCACTCATGTTCCCTAAAGGGGACGGGGGGAGAGCATCCATGTGACACTCATTTTACTAAATAGACACTTAAATAAACAAGTATAAAAATGAAAATTCTTATGAATATCTAACTTAGGTGAGATTTATTTTTATAGCACCAAATGAAGTATGTGATAAAAGTTAAGACCCTTGGCATTGTGTTGAAAATTTTAAACAAAATGAGAACAACTCAAGCAAAAATATTTTTAAAACACCAAATTCAAATGTGAGTTTTGTAACTTAGAGTGTTTAAAATGTCTTATCTTGGCCTTTGGGTCCTGTAACAGATGTCAGGGGGTCCTTGTGCTTATAATTAAAACATAAGTGGGAAAATGACTTTTGAATTCTAACTCTTGGGTTTCCAAAACTTTACACATAGTGCAAAACCACAGAAACATAGAGTAATATCGCCACTTTTCCTACAAAACCACAAATATTAAGATAATATTGTTTATTTCCTACAAAATGGAGTATAATGCAAAATCACAACTCTTAACACAATATCATATAAATAAGGATAGAACCACAAAATATAAGATAATAACGCAACTTAACCCTATGACATAAAATAGTTAGCAATAGACCATGGTGGTTAAATATAATATCATGAAAGTTATAGCAATATCACAAAAGTTTTGGCGATATCACAACTACAAAGTCATGATATTGTTAATATCAAAATTCTTCCCTGTAAACACAAACAATTAATAAAACCATGGTGATTAAGTACAATATCATGAAATTTAGTGCAATACCAAATATATTATGAAAAAATCATGACTATAAAAGTAGTGATATTATGCAATATCATGATTCTAGAGAGCAAGAATGTGACTCCATAAAGCAACTTCATGATTTCCATAAAAACATCCTTGAGCCTTTCGATTTCCACTATTTTGATCAGTAAGTTTGGATTTTGACATGAAAATTGTTAGGAGGATGTCCTAAAATGCCTTGAGAATAAATTTTTGGGGTGTAGGTCCCACCGGTCATGCCATGATGTGAACAAGGAATACATAAAAGGGTGGTTAGTCTTGTGTTAGTCCAATAACACACTAAAATCCTAAGACCTTTAGCCTAGACACTAGGGAGAGCATAGATAACAAACATGCATATGAAATCACAATGAGAACACAAAATAAATCACTCTTTTACCTTCTTTGGAGCTCAAAATGGCATGTTGAAGTGGCTTGCTCGGTTTGTGCATCAATAAATCTTCATCAAAGGAGCTTTGTTGCCTTCACCTTTCCTTGGCACCTTGGCTTGGCTGCTTGGATTATGAATTTGGCATGGTAACTGATCCAAAACTCAGAAGTTTTGGCTGACGAATATTTCAATAGCACAAAAATAACACAATAACAATGGATTCTCTGAGAAGAGACGTCGTATTACTTAACAATCGCAATACAAAACATGTGATTATCTGTGTGAAGAGATGTCTGCCTTCCCCTTTCGGGTTACAATGCATTTATACATATGTTTAAAGATCACCACAGGAGATTACATGGCTCAAGGAATTAATGGGTGATGACTTAACGTCCCAACATTAAAACAATGCAACGCTCGAGGACATACGTCCCAGCATTAAAACAATGCAACGCTCGAGGATATAATCGATCGAGGACAAAACAAAATGAAAATAATACAAAAGTCGAGGAATTAACTGCCACCGAATGGTCACCTCAAATTGTTGCCCGGATCATTCCTCCCTCCTTGAAAAGCAATGGTCTCCATTGCGTCAAGATTTCCCGTTAGGTGGGGTAGTTGTGTCTTGATTTGATTCACTGTGAGCCACTCACTATGGTGGCTAAGTTGGCCTCTTCTGACCACTCAATATAGTGGAATAGAGCGTCCTCTTGTTGTCTTCATCCAAGTATCCACAATCTGATCCTCTTCTACTGGAGCAAGACTCTGTGGATCAAGCTCATTAATGTCTAGTTATTCTGCCACAACTGAAGTGTCCAATAGAGGTGGGTGATATGGTTTGAGGAGCTCTACATTGAATATTGGATGCAGACCAAGGTAGGCTAGTAGGTTCAACTCAAAAGCATTTTTTGAAACTTTTTTGGTGATGGTGTATGGAACATATCGCAGAAGCTGAATCTTTCTGTGTGGGCCTGCAAGTCATTCCTTCTGAAGCCGTAACCAAACCTTGTCACCCACAACAAAATGGTGTGTAATCCTATGTTTGTCATGGCGTAGCTTATACTTTTGATTCATCTTCTCCAAGTTGTCGTTAACTTGTTCCTGGATATGCTGCATGTGTTCAATAAACTTGGTCCATTTTGCTGCCTCAGAGCTTCCATGAGCTGTGTATTCCATGGTGGAGAATGGAACAACTATATCAATTGGTGTCATGGGTTGGAACCCAAAACATACTTAGAGGGACTGTGCTTGATCAAGCTATGCAGTGCCCAATTATATCTATGTTGGATGAAAGGAAGTCCCTCGTTCCATGTGCATGGATGTTTAGAGTGATACATCCGAATCATGTGAGCAATCAAGCGGTTTACCACCTTGATTTGACCATTAGTCTATGGATGGAAGGTGGTGGATTTCATTAGCTTAGTATCCATCATTTCCATAGAGTGGACCAAAATATGCTCAGGAACCTGCTATCTCGATCTGAGACAATGGACTTGGGGAGACCAAAATGGAGCCATACATGACTAAAATATAGTTGAGCAGTTTCCTCAGCAGACATATTTTTCTTACAAGCAAGCATAATAGCCATTTTTGAAAAATGATCAACTACCACAAAAATACAGTCCTTGCCATGTTTGGAAGTGGGCAAACCTGAGAGGAAATCCATTGAGATGGATTCCCAAGGCCTGGTTGGTTCTGGCAATGGCATGTAAAATCCTTGCTTCTTATTTGTTGGCTTGGTGATTGCACACAGGGTGTAAGATTTGAGATATATTTCCACATCTTTGCGCGTATGGGGCTAGTAGAAGTGTTTCTGAAGAATTGCCAATGTTTTTTTGATACCAAAGTGGCCAACTATCCTACTAAAGTGTGCTTCCCATATCATCTTTTGCTGCTCTGCAACAAGAACACAGATGTGCTCCATATGGCAGAGGACATTATTTTGCAAATAGAAGTCAGAAACATGTTCACCTTTTTGGAGCACTTGATATGTGTCAGCAAAGGTAGGATCTGCTTCATACAGAGCACCCCAAGTGGCAGTCTCATGTCTGCACAGGTCAAGCACTATTGTGAGTGTAGTAATTGGTGGGTGGCTTAGGCAATCTGTGGTTGTATTTGAGCTCCCCTTTTTGTGTTTGATTATCAGGTGGAATTGCTGAAGACACGTGGCCCACTTTTCGTGCCTCTCATTTCATAGTTTGCTTTGCATCTGGATGAATTCCAATGGTCTATGGTCAGTGTGGATGACTGTCTCTTTCCCCAAGATGTAGTGTTTTTAGTGTTTGCAGGATTGTACAATGGCGTAGAGCTCGTTATCATATGTTGGATATTTCCTAACTATATCAGTGAAAGTTTCACTATGGTATGCAATAGGATGGCCATGTTGCATGATGATAGCTCCCATGGCATATTCAGATGCATTTGTCATCAACTCAAATGGTTGACGCAAATTTGGCAAGGCAAGAACAGGGGCTGAGCAAAGTTTGTTCTTCAAATTCTCAAATGCCCTTTTCTTTATTTCACACCACTGAAATGTAGCTTTAGCTCTTCCTTTAGTCACTTGGGTTAGTGACCAAGCAACATGTGAAAATCCAAGAACAAACCTGCGGTAGAAATTTGCAAGGCCCAAAAAGCTACGAAGCTCTGTGAGGGTCCTTGGTGTGGGCCATTCTCGAATAACCCAAATCTTTTCTGGATCGACATGGACTCCTTCCTCATTCACAATGTACTTGAGGTACTGAATTGTTGCCATTTCGAATATGCATTTGTCAAGATTTGCATACAACTTGTGCTCCCGAAGAGTTTGAAGTACCTTACGGACATGTTACAAATGTTCTTCCCATGTTTTGCTATATATGAGAATGTCATCTAAGTAAACCACCATGAATGAGTTGGTGAAGGGTCGTAGGATGTCATACATCATCCTCATGAAGGTTTCAGGTGCGTTAGTTAGGCCAAAAGGCATAAACAACCATTCAAAGAGCCCCTCCTTAGATTTGAATGCATTTTCCAAACATCAATGGGATCGATGGGAATTTGGTGATAACCAAATTTGAGATCAATTTTGGTGAAGAACTTTGCACCACGGAGCTGGTCCAGCAGGTCATTGATTATGGGGAGAGGGTAGCGATTCCTCATGGAGATTTTATTCAGGGCTTGGTAGTCAATGCAAAGCCTCCATTTGCCATCTTTCTTCGGTGCCAAGACGATTGGCCTACCACAAGGTGAAGAGCTTGGCCTGATGTGACCCTTTTGATCAATTCTTGAATCTGTCTTTTTATCTCATCATTCTCCAGAACTGATCTCTGATACACAGGACTGTTAGGCAAAGGTGATCCTGGGATTAAATCGATAGAATGTTTTACCTGGCAATTGAGTGGAACTCCTGTGTGTGACTTGAATAAGTCACCATATTTGCCTGTGATTCATCTTATCTTCTCTTGTTGTTGTGTTGATTGTGTAGGTACGACCACAACATTAGCCTCCTTGGATCTCTGTGGTTTGACCATCATGAGAACAAATTGCTTTGTCTTCTCCACCAATCTCTTGCATTGTTTAGCACTGATCAGGGAAACAAATGTGGGAGGTGGTACCTCTGGTACCCTATAGCATCGTGTTCCAAGAGTGAGGGTGATCCTTCAGGTTTGGGATTCATAGATGCCATGCTCCTCATACATGAATGGTTGACAAAGGAGGACATCGCAAATGTCTAGATTGACCACGTCACACAAGACATCATCCTGGAATGGTTTTATAGCATATGAAAGAAGACACTGATGGGTGACATGAAGGTCTCTCCCTAGGCTTAACCACCCAATACTATATGGCTTTGGATGAGGCTTCATGGATAGACCTAGACTTTTCACAACTTTAGCTGAGATTAAATTATTTTGACTCCCACTATCAAGAATGAAATGCAGAGGCTTACCTTTTACCCATAATTTGGAGTGAAACAATCTTTCTTTGTCATCTAGTCTTTCCTCACAGGTTTGTGATGAAGCGACGATGGTGCCGGGCTCAGCATCTATAATTTCTTCTTCATCCTCTTCAACTATAGGTTGTGTATGAGGCAGAGTAGTAGATGTCGAGTATTGTGACTCAGAGAGCAGCGACTTGATGGCTCAACATTCTTCTTTGGAGTGAGTTCCAGTTCTGTGGTAATCACACCATTTTCCAGCCTTCCCCTTCTGGGATTTCTTATCCTGAAACTCCTTCTACTTCTAGTTTTGGCCTCGTGTTTGACCTTCCTTGTCGCTTTTCCCTTTTGAAGGTTGACTTTTTGTATTCTTCCTGTCATGCTTCTATTCAATCTTCACTACAAATTTATATGCCTCACCGAGGGTTTCCAAATTGAAGAGTTCTATTTCCCCCCAAATGTACCATTGTAGTCCACCACGATATTTGAGAGTTTTATGTTTCTCACTTTCTTCAATGCCCAGTCTTCTAGACAAAGAATGAAAAGCATCTGTGTAATCTTGCACAGATTGGTCCTTGCCTTGGTGGAGTTGTTGCCACTGTATGTACACATCATCATATGCACCGAGGGGATAATATTCTTCTTTTACTGCTTCCGTAAAATCATCCCAGGTGGGTTCCACCCTAAGGCCAATGATATCCAAATTGAACCTCTTTTTGTACACTTCCCACCAGTTTTTCACAGGCAATGATGATTTCAAAAGAGAAAAAGTGATCTTTTCTCCATCGGTGAACTTATTTATCGAGAAGTAGGATGACAGTTGGTCCAACCAATTTTCCACTGCATCAGCATTGATTTTGCCTTCAAATGTGGGAATATCAAAATTTACCTAAACCTTGAAGGGTGTTGGGGCACTGAAAGGAAGCTCCCTTGATGAGGAGCCCAGTTGTGTAGCCGCAGAGCCAGAATTTACCATCGGAAGTGTTTGAAGAATTTGAGCAAATTATTGGAGCATCTGCGCTTGTTGCTGCTGGAGGGCTTCATTCATAATTTCCTTGAAAGGATTGGATGTCTCAGTGTTGTCTGCCATTTGAGGTCATTTGGGGCACATAGGGGGAGCGTCTGGAAGCTTTGTCTCTTCCCACCCAAGTTTCCTGTATCTTGACCTCGTCCTCGGGAACATACACTCTCAAAACAAACCGCTCTGATACCACTGATCCAAAACTCAGAAGTTTTGGCCGACGAATATTTCAATAGCACAAAAATAACACAATAATAATGGATTCTCTGAGAAGAGACGTTGTATTACTTAACAACCACAATACAAAACATGGCTTATCTCTGCGAAGATATGTCTGCCTTCCCCTTTCAGGTTACAATGAATTTATACATATGTTTGAAGACCACCGTGGGAGATTACATGGCTCAAGGAATTAATGGGTGACGACTTAGCATCCCAGCATTAAAAAAATACAACACTCGAGGACATATGTCCCAGCATTAAAAAAATGCAACGCTCGAGGATATATAATGCAATGCTCAAGGATATAATCACTCGAGGACAAAACAAAATGAAAACAATACAAAAGTTGAGGAATTAACTGCCACCGAATGGTCACCTCAAATTGTTGCCTGGATCAATAACATTACTTGAAATGTTTCTTTGCATCTATTTGAGCATTACAACATTACACCAAGATAGCTTAGAGATCAATAGGTATGGCCTTGTATTTATAGCCTCAAAAGTTAACTCTCACCCAAGGTGAGTTAAGGTTGAGTTTAAACATGGAATGCGTTTAAACTAACCCTGGATGAGTTAAGGATAACTCTAGTTGGGTTTAAATTTTTTATATAATAATGGTTTTCAATTACTAGGCATGTCTCTCAAATTAGACATTTTAAGATATTTTAGAAGAGCTTGACAACTCATAAAGGCAATGATGAAAATGCTTGATATTTTTTATTTTTGAAATTTCTATTTTTAGATATTCATTAATTGTAAATGGATAATTCAACTAATAATTTAATCTTGTTTAATTATTTGATTCAATTTGATTATTATTTTAGCTCTTTCAAGATTTGATCAAGTGCCCCATGTAATGGGTCCATAAGCCAAATTACTAGTTATTATGTCACAAGGTGATCAAGGATGAATCTATGAGAGGTTATTGTTGCGTATGGGATAGTACCTAAATAGGGATGACTCAACATGAATATTAACATTAATGAATGATGTGTGGATGAAATTGGGATGTTCAGTGATTCTTAGGCTTAATTTGCACCATTTAGTAGAAGTTAGTCTGAAGTCCAGTCGAAAGCCAATTGTGGCTAGAATTGGGTGTCTACACTTATATGTAAAGATTGATATAAATAGGGGTCATCAACTTGAATAAGAGCTTATTTCTCTCAAACTATCTAAATTTGATAATGTTCAGGGTTATATTTCAAAAATTCACTCTTTGTAATTGCAACTTTGAGATTATAATATAAAAAATAACATGAATAATTTATCTTACAAGTTTTATCCAAATTAGATGAAAACAATTTATTTTTATCTATAAATTCTAATCCAGCCAATATTATTGGTGTGTTATTATAAATATGCCCACATCTGATGAGTTTTCTAAATGGCTGATTTGTGAGCAAGATAAGCTCATTCAGATGGGCATTATTTGTTAGGTTGTGGAGCTAAAAGCTTCAACTATGCAGATGAAAAGGAGGTTGCTGAAGTTTCAGAAGTATCGGCATCGACATTATAACCGACGTTGGTCATGATGAATGCAGAAGGCAATCGGCTCGGCAGGGAGTCGGCCGAAATCGGTCAGCACCAGTTAGACAGGGACTGACGTCAGTCACCTATGTGTTCCAGAACTGTTCATTACACGAACAATTAGTTAGTTGAAATGAGTGTTTGCATGTAAAGGCTATTTCGAGTCTTGAGCTACGTGTCTATTATTAGTAAACTAAGATTCTAAGTTATTGTTTAAGTTTGGGATCTATTTATAGACCCATTGGCATGTATTGTAAAGATGAGCTAAAAAGGAAGGCAAGGAAGATCCTTCCATTGTAAGATCATTGAGTTGTAGGTTGTTGCAAGCTCATAGGAGATCTACATGTGTAATTATGGTATGTTGAATTGCAGCTTGTAGGTTCATGGGAGATCTACTTGAAGTACTTTAGAGTGCTTGGTGTACTGGCAGGGTTATTACTGACTGGTTGGAGAGGTGAACACCAATTCTGTGTGTGAGTTGTGTGTTGGGACCGTTTTTGGTAGGAGAGTGAACTGTTGAAGAAGAATTAATGTACACTTGAGGTGTGGGAAGCCTCTGTAAGGTGGAAGAGTGTGGCGTCTCTTTATTATATTATTTTCTGTACGAGTATTAATACAAGATTGTATATTGTCTCTCATATTCTGTGCTATTTGTAAATTCTAGTTACTTGTACTTCTGGATAATTTCGCATATTTAATTGCTTGTATTTGGTAATCATATTGTGCTCTTTCTGAGGAGCAAGATCCTAACAAGTGGGATCAGAACAGGTGTGTTGTTCTTGGATTCCCCAACAACTGGTATCAGAGGTTTTGGTTGGGATACTAATAGGTTGGATTAGATCTAGTTAGTGTGTGTTGATTACAGGTTACTCACAGAGGTTTCTGTTTGAGTGGGAGTAGAGCAATGGCAGAAGAAAGTAAGCTAAGAATGGAGAAGTTTAATGGAAAGAACTATCAATTATGGAGGATGCAGATTGAAGATTATCTGTATCAAAAAGATTTGTACTTACCATTGGGTGGGGTTGATTGCAAGCCCTGGGATATGAAGGATGAAGAATGGGAGGTTCTTGATCGAAAGGCTCTGGGATCTATAAGGTTGAGTCTTGCATCGTCTGTGATTTCCAACTTATCACATGCGAAGACAACGATAGAGTTGATGGAATCTTTGGCAAATTTATATGAAAAACCCTCAGCTTCAAATAAGGTATTTCTTATGAAGCAATTATTTAATTTGCAAATGTTGGAAGGTGGATCTGTTCATATTCATCTTAGTGATTTCCATGGTTTGGTAAACCAGTTAAATTCAGTCAATATTGCTTTTGATGATGAAATTAAGGCTCTCTTAATCTTATGTTCATTACCTGAAAGTTGGGAGAGTTTGGTAATGGCAGTTAGCAATACTGCATCTGCTTCAAAAATCTTAAAATTGGATGATATTGTGAGTGTAATATTGAATGAAGAGATTCGCATGAAAAGCACAGGGGAATCATCAGGGAATGCTTTGAGTGTTAAAGGTAGAGGAAGGCAAAGAGAGAAGATAGAGCATGGGAGATCAAGGTCAAAGATAGGCAGGAGATCCAAGTCCAGGTATGACAGAATAACCTGCTAGAAATGTGGAAAGCAAGGGCACTTAAAGAGAGATTGCAGGTCAGTTGAAGATCAGCATGAAGGGCATGAAGAAAAAGCAGATGTTGCAGATTTCATTGCACAGGATGCTCTGGTATGTTCTTTGGATAAAGTAGAATCTTGGGTTTTAGATTCTGGTGCCTCTTTTTGTGCATCCCCAAATAGGGAATTTTTTCATGAGTATGTCCAGGGAGACTTTGGAGAAATTTGTTTAGGGGATGGTAAGCCTTGTCAGATGGTTGGCAAAGGGAAAGTGAAGCTGAAATTGCAGATAGGTAACACATGGGTGTTGAAGGAGGTCATGCATGTCCCAGTTCTGGAGCGGAATTTGATTTCTATAAGAAGTTTGGGTGATGAGGGTTGCACAGTAACTCTCACAGTGATCTCTTGGAAGGTTACCAAGGGTGCACGTGTTGTAGCAAGAGGTAAGAAAGTAGGTACGCTTTATCTATCTACTTGTATTATTGATTCTCTTTCTGGGTTATCTACTTTAGCTGTAGATTCAAAGATGTGTCTTAATAGGCTTGGTCACATGAATAAGAAGGAGATGCATGTTCTTGAGTCAAAGGGTATGCTTTCAGATTTGAAAGGCATGGATCGAGGTTTCTTTATGCAGAAGAAGAAGGTAACATTTCTTGAGGAATCTGATGTTTGTGACAAGAACATGAAAGCCTTGGTTTTCAAGGAGAAGGTGACGGACAAGTATCAGTCAAAGGGGCTGAAGAATTTTGAGCAGAGCAAGGGTGATTTGGACAGGGTTTTGATCCAAAAGGAGCTCACAGGTAAAAGTCAATTCTCACAAGAAAAACACAGAGACCGATGTCGGTTGGAAAACTAACGTCAACGTCCAGACAAGGACCGATGTCGGCTATGTGTAGCCCGACGTCGATGACTCAGGGATAGATAAACACATGCATCAGCCAGGGGGAACTGATGTCGGTGATGAGGCAGTCTTATGGAACTGACATCGGCCGGATGCAGACTGAGATGTGACCGGCATCGGTCACTGAGATAGATTTTGGGTGGACAACAAGCTGTCAAGGAGTCTCAAGCACCCATATGGAGGACTTAAAGGGTAAGTAAGCCTCAAATTCATCATTTCCCTTCTTTACACTACTTGTTGCTCACTGATGGTAAAGAACCAGGAAGTTGTTAAAGAAGCAGAGCAGGTAGATCCAGGAAACAGTGGGAGCTTGGCATGGATGAGGATGTGATTCCTTGGAGAAGAACCAAACGGGAGTTTTGGGTGGAGTTGCCAGCTGGAAGAAAGCACTGAGAGATGAATGGATGTTCAGGATGAAGAAGAGTGGAAATGGACACGTGAGACAGAAGGCCAGGGTATATGGTCTTGAATAAGTTGCAAGACAATGGAGGTTTGACCATTGTGTTTCTCTTTACCAGGTTGGATAATATAAGCTACATTATCCTATTACTGTATGATGTGCTTGTTGAAGGGTTACATATACAGGGAGTTACTGAACTAAAGGTAAAGTTAGTTCAGATGTGTGTCATGAGGAATCTGGGAGCAACAAGATTCTTTGGCATGAGTGTGTTCTAGGGACATGGAATGTCACAGGTTGACTTTGTTTTAGGATGATTGTGTGAGATCGGTTAGCACGCCGATGGTTGGACAGTTCACAAAACAATGTCTTGATTCACATAATGAGGTTAAGTGCATGGTATGTACTAGACCTAAGTTTTCCCAAGCAGTGGGAGTTGTCACAAGTTTGGAGCCAATCTGGGAAAGAAGCATTGGAGGGTAGTTCAGTGGATTCTTAGAGGGACCAGCAGCAGGTGCACATGCTATGCAGGGTCAAGTTATTTTCTACATGGGTTTGGAGATGTGGATGTGGCAGGTGATTTGGATGACAGGTGTTGCACCACAGGTTTTATGGTGGTTGGTCTTCAAGAGTGATTTTGAAGAGGGATACAAATCCAAGGGAACAAACTAGATGATGTATAGGTACATGTACAGTTGCAACTGTTTATCTCCAAGTGGGAGATTGTTAGGTTCTGGAGCTAAAAGCTTCAACTATGCAGATGAAAAGGAGGTTGCTGAAGTTCCAGAAGTACCAGTGTTGAAAGTATAACCGATGTCGGTCGCCTGTGTGCTCCAGAACTGTTCGTTGCATGAACAGTTAGTTAGTTAAAATGAGTGTTTGCATGTAAAGGCTATTTCAAGTCTTGAGCTACGTGTCTATTATTATTAAACTAAGAGTCTAAGTTATTGTTTAAGTCTGGGATCTATTTATAGACCCATTGGCATGTATTGTAAAGATGAGCTAAAAAGGAAGGCAAGGAAGATCCTTCCATTGTAAGATCATTGAGTTGCAGGTTGTTGCAAGCTCATAGGAGATCTACATGTGTAAGTATGGTCTATTGAATTGCAGGTTGCATGTTCATGGGAGATCTACTTGAAGTACTTTAGAGTGCTTGGTGTACTGGCAGGGTTATTACTGACTGGTTGGAGAGGTGAACACCAATTCTGTGTGTGAGTTGTGTGTTGGGACCATTTTTGGTAGGAGAGTGAATTGTTGAAGAAGAATTACTGTACACTTGAGGTGTGGGAAGCCTCTGCAAGGTGGAAGAGTGTGGCGTCTCTTTATTGTATTCTTTTCTGTACGAGTATCAATACAAGATTGTATATTGTCTCTCATATTCTGTGCTATTTGTGAATTCTAGTTACTTGTACTTCTAGATAATTCCGCATATTTAATTGCTTGTATTTGGTAATCATATTGTGCTCTTTCTGAGGAGCAAGATCCTAACAAGTGGGATCAGAACAGGTGTGTTGTTCTTGGATTCCCCAACATTATTTTTAAATCTACAAAATCACACGCACTTTTTGTAAAGCAAATAAAACTACTAAAACACCTCCAAAAGAATAGAATCAAAGTCCAAAAACATAAACACATGAGGATAATTATACTTATTCATCTAATGCTTCTAAGCAAAAGAATGCTTGTATGACAAAATGTAGCTTTTGTTGATTAAATGGACATCTTGAATAAAGATGTTTAAAGAAACTTGCATTTATTTTAATGAGGAAATGAAGAAACACAAACTCAAGGTTCCCTCTATTTCCTCCTCTTCTAACAAGGGCAAGACAAATTCCCTCACTATAATTATTTTTTCTACTCTATCTGAATTTGAATGGGTACTTGAGTTTGGAACCACTAACCACATGGCTCGATCTATAGATTTGTTTTCTTCAATTGATACTTGTTCTCAACAACAAATATTTTTGGGTGACTCTTCTTTTATGAATATTTATGGGCAAGGTATTATTGAGATAACTAATGCCACTTTGAAAAATGTCTCTTGTGTGCCTTCCCTCTCAATAAATATTATTTTTATTTATCAGACCACTCAGGCAAGTAATATAGTTGAGTTCACCCCTGATTCAATAATCATTCTTGAGATCAATGATCCTTCTCAGATCATTGCAATGGGAAAGGTAGATCATCATGAAAGTATTTTATTTTATTTCTCATTTTGTACCTTATTTTCCTTCCCATGTTTTACTTACTCATACATATAAATCAAATAAGTTACGGCATGAGCGGTTTGGCCAATAAGACTATCAATATTTTCAACAACATCATCAATACAACATGTCCATTGGTCTTCCTTCCATTACATTTTTTGATTGGGCATGTTATGTGCTTAATTTTATTAATTACTTCTTTAGGCATACTTGGATCTATTTTTTGACGCACAAAAGTCAAGATTTTTCCACTTTTGTTGACTTGAAGGCCTTTATTGAAAAATAATATAGAAATTTCATCAAGTGTTTGTGGATGAATAATGGTGGAGAATATGTGAATTATCGCTTTATCAAATTTTGTGTTATTCATGACATTCGGTTGAAACATACACTTCCTTATGTTTTGGAATAAAATGGCATTATTGAAAGAAAGAATCATAGAGTCAAGGAAAAGGCTACTTGTATGATTCAGTCAAGGGGTCTCTCTCCTTCATTTTGGGTTGAAGTTGTTAATTATGAAAATTATCTTCAGAACCATACTCTACACAAAGCAATCAAGGGCCTGACACTTGAATAATATTTGAGTAACAATAAACATTATGTTGAACACTTGAGAGTTTTGGATGCATAGCATGGGCACACATTCCTAAAGAAAAATACAAGTCATTTAAACCATAGAGAAAGCTTGGAATATTTTTGGGTTATACCAATGATGTCAAAGGTTATCAACTACATAAGTTGATCATTTGTTGTAATGTTGGATTTGATAAGCGTCTTCCACATGCCACATCAATTAATCCCACATCTTTTTATATTTTTATATGGATTATATTTATGGTAGTACTATTGAGGATAACACACCTAATGATGATGAGGCTCCTCCTCCACCACTTGGACCTTTTCCTACTCATCATTCTCTTCCCTAATGGACTTGAAATAAAAAAGAAGTAGTTGGTTCTCTTTGTGGTGATCTTATTTATACATGGCACACCTAAGCATGTTACAATAAAATTCTTCATGCTTACATTGTCACAACATTAGATACTCAATCCTTCATTGAGGCTGGTGGGAACTCAAAGTGGGACACAACCATAGAAGAAGAGTATGGTGTTCTTATGAAGAACAACAATTGGGATTACTTCCCTCTTCCAAAAGGAAGAAAGATGGTTCATTGTAGATGGATTAATAAAACCAAATAGCAAAAAATGGTAGTATCAACAAATATAAAATGTGACTTGTCATAAAATGATTTTCTAAAGTAGAAGGCTTGACTATTCTGAGACCTTTGTCTTAGATGTTAAAGTGAACTCCATCTACCTTGTTATTTTTATTTCCACATCTTAAATATGGACAATACATTGGATAGATGTAAAGAGTTTTTTTCTTCATGATGACATTCATGAGGAGATATACATGGGACAACCTCTTGGTTTTGACCAAAACTCCTCCCTTGTATATTGGTTAAGTAGGATCCATAAGTATGGTACATGAGAAGATGGACTCATTCCTTTTCTCATCAGATTTCTCATTTTGACTCCATTGTCTACATTCAATATCATCATGGTGATCTTCTCTTGATTGTTATTATGTAGATGATCTTATTCTGACAAGTATCTCATCTTTATTTCTTTAATATTAATAGTTTAAGAAGTAGGACTTGGTCAGTCAACACTACTTACTTGGTTTAGAGATAACTCACTCTGACATAGGGATTTTTATCTCATAGGCCAAGTATGCCATAGATATTTTGAAAATATTTCACATCTGATTGTAAACCTGCATCCACACCATTTTTATTTAGAGTCAAGCTTTCAACCAAGTGTTATACATCCTTGGTTGATGTTACCATCTATAAGAAGCTAGTTGGAAACCTTATTTACTTGACTCAAACTCACCTTGATATCTATTTTTCCATTGGCTTAGTTTCTTAATTCATGCAAAAACCTCATGAGCTTCATTAGAAAAAATGCTAAGAGGATTATCCACTATATTAGAGGCACCCATACACATGGAATTCACTATTCAATAGGTTATTCTACAGAGTTAGTAGGTTACATTAACTTTGATTAGGCAAGAAATATATATGAGTGTAAATCTACTTTAGGTTATGTCTTTCATCTTGGCTTTAACCCTATTGTTTGGTCAAGCAAGAAGCAACATGTTATATCCATTTATTCCACAGAGGGATGTGAGTATTGAGGAGTTGTCAATGTCGCTACATAGGCTATTTGGATCCATCAAAAATTGTTAGAGTTTGACATCAAACTTCATAAACTTACTATCATTTTGTGTGATAACCAAAGTACTATTTACATTTCTAGGAATCTTGTGTAACATCAATTCACCAAACACATTGAGGCATACATGCACTATATTTGATAATTGATTCATGAGCATATCATTGATATTCACATCTATCGTACTAAGTTGCAGGTGGCTAACATATTCACTAAACTCTTCAATGATTCCAAGTATATTTGTCTTTGAGCACTGCTAAGGGTGAAGGAATTTGTCTTTGGGGGGGTGAGA
Organism: Torreya grandis; assembly: GCA_037957365.1. Lineage (NCBI taxonomy): Eukaryota > Viridiplantae > Streptophyta > Pinopsida > Cupressales > Taxaceae > Torreya > Torreya grandis. The sequence goes on from JARHVA010001127.1 coordinate 2,289,111, forward strand.
GTCTAATTCCTCCTTTATTTTTGAGCATATTGTATATAAGTACCTCATTAAGCCTTGTTGTTGGGACCCACATTTGAGATTGAGCCTCAAATTTTTTGTAGCCTCCTTAACTTGTATTTAAGGGGGAGTATTGGGGTAAATTACTAATTACACCATTAGTACTTAATCTTACTTAGTTAATAAGAATATGTGTTAGGTTTTTCTATTTTCCTATTTAAAAATTAATGTATTTAGAAATTGAACTTATTCACAATTGCACACCCACATGTCTAAATATAGTAAAGTCCAAATCTAAATTGGAATTTAGGCCACCCACTAAAATAGACTTTAGGTCAGCTATGAAGTGGACTTTAGGCAAGCCATTGAAATGGACTTTTGGGTCTCCACTTTTAACCATTTGTATTAATACAACTACTAGCATTAATGTAACCACATGTATTTAGGAGGCTCTTTAGGCTTTATATAAAAAAGCCTCTCCTCACCTATTTTGGTAATGAGAAATGAGAATTGCTATGTAAAATTTTATGTGATTTAATATACATGAGAGTTTGGTTATTTTGTCAAAATTGCATTAGATAATATTACATGTGTAGTTCATTACAAAGCATGGAATTGGAGTTCAGAAGACTTGATAGAACTTGTGTGCTATCAAAATCTTCTCTTTTTTTTGATAGTGTGAAATTGATGAATAGGAGGCATATATGTGCATACAAGTCATTTATGGTGAAGGTAGGTTAAAAGTGATATTGTTAAGTATATAATACTAGATTTTAGTATTTACAAATTCACAACAATTAGTGTACTAATGTACAATATTTACATCATGTTTAAGTATTAGACATAACTTTATTTTTAATATTTTTTCAAACTTCTTATTTTGAAACATTTCCCTGATCCATTGTTTAGTGTTTTTTTAGATCAACATTTCATATCACTCATAAAGTGCCATGACCCAATAAGTGCAAATCATAGGAAAAAATAAACAACAGTAGTTAACTCATTAAATATTATAACTATTAGTTCAAAAATACTAAATGAACTAGCCATGATAATAACCCATTGATTAGTCAAACCATTAATCAAATGACATGCTAAATATTATAACTATTTTAATTTTTAAATTATTTAATAAATTAATTATTTAATCATGATATTGAGACTTAGATTTGGATTGAATTCATTGAATATATTTTAAATTCGGATTAAAAATAAAAATTATAAAATATAATATTAATTTATCAATAAAATTTATTCTGATACATATAAAAAAATAATAATATCAATATCAATAATATAAATAATTAATCAAAAATATCATTAATAAAATTAATTTAAAATATTTTTAACGTTTGCATATACATAATCCATAATACCTACTAATCATGACAATGCAAGTAAATAATACCAATACAAATAAAGCAAGAAAATATAAGATAACAAAAAAAAAAAATTTATTTACGTAAAGACTCAAGTTCATAAATTTTAAATTAATAGAATCAAAGGTATAAATATTATAATAATCATGCTAATAATAATCATGCTAATAATAATCATGATAAGAATTACTAGTTTGTGCAATAAGAAACTACATTTCACTATAGCATTTTGTCACATAATTTATATGTTTTTTTTTAAATTGCATTCCAAAATTACATGGTTGCAGTTTATTTGGTGAGGATGATGGTTGTTTATATCCATTCATGAGGATACAAATCTCTTTAGGTATTCAACATAGAGATTCAAGTGGTTAAGGTCAAGATCGTACCCTAAGTGATTTTGATAGCATAGATGCCCCTTACTCGTGGTTGCTTAATCAAAAGAGCTCACTAATTTAGATATATGCTTACTCATGTCATTGTAATTTGCTATATATTTATTTCTGAAATATAGACTGAGATACCAACATTCTATATAATTTAATGATTTAATATGAATGTTACCTGTTATGACATACGGAAAAAAATTATATGGTTTAATATGTGACAAAATATAGAGTTAATTAATTTTAAGGAGCTATATACTTAATAGGGATAAAGATCTTCTCTCAAGGATTTGATAATTGAGGTTAATTAGCAAAACGTAGATTTTTTTTAAAGGAGACAGATGTAAAATTCCTTAAAAATAATATGTGTTGATTCTATGAAATGTTTTATAATAAAAAAATAGATCGGTAAATATTTTTTTATTAGAGCTTTGAATTAAATTGGGATACAAATGGGGGCTCAATGCCCACAATCTAACATATGCAACAATATATTGTATTAAATATCTAACTAAATTTAAATCAAAATAGGATTCGATACAATTGATATACTTAATTAACCTACCAACATCTTATCTACATTATTTTATAACTCTAAATATTTAATTAGAAATATTTTTAAAAAATTCATATATAATCAAATGTATTAGAATATTAGATATTTGATTCAATGTAATAAATATACAATCGTGTGAGCTCTTTCATAAAACTTGATTATAACTCTTTGTGCAATAGCTTTGTGAGAGTTTGTGCTATTGCTGATCTTTCCAAACCCCTTTCATTTGGTTATGTTGATTTGTTTTTGACGGTCTTTGACTCAATTTCTCAACTACAAGTTCTCTCTGTTCAGATGCTTTTGATGTAATCTTCTTGGGCATCATGGAATTGGGTGTTCTTCTAAAATTCTATTGTCTTCATCTTCTTTTTCTCAGCTGGCATGGAAGAAGAAAGATGGATCCCCTGATCATGATTTCAACTACTACAATCAAGGTAAATTCTACCATCTTTCTGGGTCTTGTCCTCCTCCTTCTATGCTAAGGTTGGTATCTCCTTCCCTAGGTGGGTGGATCTTTCAAGGGAGGTGTTTATCCCTATTGTGCCTCCTAGCCCTTTTTTACAAGCAGTTGTTGTATTTCCTTTTCGCCCTGTTGTGATAAGGTCTAAAGCTCTTTTGGACCTTTTAGCGAAAAAAAAGGGGGAAGGTCGAATGCTAAAAGGTTGAGATCAGAGGTGAAGGAAATGGTGAGAGATGGTTCTCGGTGGATGATGGAAGGTCTCTTTTCTTAATGAACGAGAAGGTTGGTCTTGTCCCTTAGTTAATTTCACTCCTTGATTACTTTTTTATTGGTAGCCCAACACTTAATTACCCTTAAATGATTTGATTATTTTTGATAGATAATTTATCAAATATTTTTTATGATCGATAACTTTTTTCTACTAAATATTTATTAATTATTCTTCTCCTTATCAATTAATGATCATTTTATTATATAATCTTTTGTTAACTTTCTATTTTTCCCTTCTTGATTGATCACTATTAACTATTATTCTAAATTCTTGGCCCTGTCGAAACCCAAAATTTACCTTGTTAAAAAGTTGTAATAAATATACAATGCTCGTTTATAATAAACTTTCACTTCAAATTAATAAGTAATAGACAATGTTCATTCTTTTCCACATGAATATATTATTTAAGGTGACGCAATGCATGTTTTCAACTAATTGACACCACTAGTGTCATTTTTAGTTCTCCCTGTTAGAATTTGGTCAACTAAACATTTCATCCTTAGCCACCCCTAATCCATCGGTTGACACCAGAAACACTAAACTATCCAAAAGTAGCACGCTAAAAAGACAAATATGTGGCGTTGGAGAATAATTTATTAAACTAGTAAAAGTTATGTTTTAGAGTTTGGTGGATTGACCTCCTTCTTAGATGACCAATGTTTAGGTGAGGGATTGTGATTGTCAAAACATGACACCATATAGTGAGGCTACTCCACTTCTTTTGGTTGGTTTAGTGGACGTTGTTATTGTTGAAGAATTTCTTTTAGTGCTCAAAATTAAGATCTCTGGGTTTATATGTGTAATGGTTAATAAACAAAGTTGTTTGGGTGTGTATATCTGAATATATTTGGGTTGTATAGAAATGTATTTGCATTTAATTATATGTTTGAAATAAATTTATCAAAAATTAATGTATTTAATATATTAGAAATATTTTTTTAATTATATATATATTGAATGAAGTTTTTATATTTACATAAACAATTTTTTAAATAAATAATGAGAATTTTGAATTTCAAATACTAACTTATTTTTTGAATAAATTATTAAAAAAATTGCAATAAATTTAATTGATTGTTAATGTTGAGTATTCTAAAATAAAAGATGTTTAAATGTTATTTTATGTCATTTAAAAGGGTAAAAAATATTTTTTAAAATGAAAAGTTTTCAATTATTTTATATTAGTTATGATGTTGAAATTTATAAGTACATTGTAAAAGTTATAGTTCAATTGGTACAAATGATAATAAAGTGAAAAATGACAAAATATGAAAAAGGGTTAAGATTGGATTCCCTCTTATGTAATTTTGGTGGAATATTTATACAAAAAGTTCTTTCGAAGATTCAAAAAGTTCCGTGCAAATTTGGTGGAATACAAATCTTAATATTGATTATGAGTGGTTAGTACAAAAGGTTCTTTAAAAAATACAAAAAAATTCGATGCAAACTTGGTGGAATAGACATCCTTTAATATTAAGTTTGAGTAATTCGTATAAAAAATAATAGTAGTCAATGAGATGTGGGTGAGTTGATTAAGTGGTTTGGTTGTTTCAAACCTCACCCAAATTCAAATATCTGGAAAAGTATATGAGGCTCGTTATGACTATCGGTTGTATTCTCAGAGCCGTTAATGACTGTTGCATATTCTCGAAGTATACATGTGCTATTAATTGGGGCTTTGAGCCTCCGATTGTGTCCTAGACTAGTGACTATTTTGACATAGCATAATCCAGTGTCAAAAAGCCTTGATATTTGTCATCAAGAGCATTGTTGGTACTAGCCAAAATCTTTGATTTGTAAATATGTACATAATAGTTGATCCTCACATGTAAAAAGCGTAATAACTTTTAAAAAAAGAAGAAAATTGAACTAAACAAATCACCACACATTTCTCTAAAAATAATATTTCTTATTTTATTTTATTTATTTAAATTTGAACATTTATTTTCTATAATATTCTTACTTGAACTATGCTTTCATACCATCCAACTTCCTTCGTAAGGTTTAAAAAAAACTAAGGAGAACCACGGTCAACGAGAGTGATATTTTAGGACCGTGGGCAGTTACCATTCAAAAAGCCAATGGAATGCGCTACACACTCCAAACCCAATAAATACCCCCGCCTGCACGCATACAATTCAAACCAAATCGTTCGCTTTTGGATTTCTTCCTTTAGGTAATTAGTTTTGTGGAGGTGCAGGGATCGAATCGCATGGCGAGGTGGGTTGCAGTGGTGGTCCTTGGAGGCTCAGCGGCTTGTGGTATTCTAACGGTGGTCGCATGCGTGCTAGCGGTGGTGACCGTGGTGGCGGCCCTCTGCGCTACGCACAAAACCCACAAAGAAGATAAAACCGGCAACACATCCAGCAGAAGCAGCCGCGGCAGCGGTGAATCTATGGATTCGTCGGCGCGGAAGTTAAGCAATTTCAAACTCCCGCCTAAGTCTCCAGGCAGGGCCATCATCGATACTCTCAGCAGCAAAAGGTTGTCGCTCGGTAGAAAATGGGGGAGGAGCGAGGAAGAGGATCTAAAGGCGTATGACCTTGCGGCTACTGAAGAGGGGAATTTTCTGTGGCAGAGAAGTATCCTCATGGGAGAACGCTGCCAACCTCCGGATTTCTCAGGGGTGATAATATACGACGATAAGGGTAACCTTTTGCCTGAGTTTCCCCCAAAAACTCCCAAACATAACCTTTTTCATCATCCTCTGCAGGTAAATCAGATCTTTAACGTATAAATTTGTAGGACAAATTGGTTTTAGCTATTTTACTGTGGACGCCATAATTATCATTTATTTTTTTGTCAGGCTGACGCGCAGCGCAAACAGAGTTTCCCTGGTGTGTAAATATCGTGCATTCCTGCGGCTTTTCTGCAATTTGATGGTGGGGTTTTGTAGCAAAAGAAAATAACAGTAGAAAAACGGGACATGCCAAAAACGGGTCTGCCGGCTGTAGATTTGCCGCCGGAATTTCGTATCGTTTTTGCTTACTTGGTTCAGTTTTAATAGAGGGGGAGATAATCGACAAAATTTTAGTTATTGGGGAGTTATTGAAAAGTTAAAACGAAAACATGTAAATTATTTATTAAAATTTTAATTTTTTTTTGAAATGTAATAATAATAGGATTTGTACAAAATTTATATAAATATAATTGATGAATAAGTATGGAGATTTTAAAGCAAATGTAAATTTTCAACATGTATTAAGTTATATTAAAAAATGAGAAGTTTGAAATTTATTTTAAAAAAATGATAATAATATTAATGAGATTTTTTGTATATTTAATTGTCAATGTTGTATAATATATGTATGTATTTGAAATAGTTGTTTTTATAGTTTATCTTGTATTTGAGATGTTTGAGATTTTAAGATGATGCATTCCAAATCATAATATGACTAGTATATGTCTTTAAAATGTATGTTTGCATTAAATTTTGCTGATTGACAATTTTAAAATAAATTTATAATATCATAAAATATTATGATTATAAAATTTACTCAAAATAACATCATTATTTGTGTAATGTTGAGTGTAATACTTTCTCTGTTTATTACAAGTTGAATTTTTTATCATCTTTTATTTAAGAGATTCAATTGATTTTCTTGTCAACAAATTAAAACTATAACATATATATTAAGTATATTTTGGATTATTAATATATCTTAAATTTATTATAATAATAAAAATAACTTATCTTGTTTTATGTTTTGTCTTTTTTTTTTTTTGCAAGATTTAATTTGAAATGTACTTTTCTTACTATCTTATTGATTATTATGGTTATTATTGCATGTATATATACACACAATGTTATTTTAGAATATAGTAGCTTTTATATTTTTTGATATTAGTCTTTCTAATATGCTCAACAATATAAAAAGGTACTAGAAAAAATATACAATTAATATTATTAATTGTTTTCCAAGCTCTTAACCACTTAAAACTGGAGGAGAATTGTAACCTCTTGTGTTAATCAATATTTCCATATAAATATAGGGATGGTTCGCTTAATGTGATCGACAAGGTGTAAATTTAACATATCCATCGTCATTGAGAAGATAACTTCTCTAAAATAAAATAAAAATCAATCAACATATAAATTATAAAAATAAAAATAAAAAATAATATAAAAAATAACAAAATTTTTGAGTGCATGTTAGAAATGAAATTGTAAATACCATGATACAACCATTAAATTGAATTTTTAAGGTCAAACTCAACAAGACTTGTTTGATACGAAAGCCATTAAATTAAATAATGATGACAACTATTATGTCCCTTATCAATAAGGAGAATTTAAAAAAACATTAAATATTTAAAATTTTAAAATATAAAAATATAAAACAAATGAAAATTATATCAATCATTAATAAAGAAATTAAATATTCTTCAATAACATCTTAAAGAATATTTCATTATTTTTAGATATCAAATTTTAAATTATTAATATAAAATAAAAATAAAAAATCAAATAATTATTTTATTTGGATGAAAATTATGAACAAAAACAAATAAATATTATAAAAATTATAAGACAACAATAATTTATATAACATTTTAAACTTTACAAATTTTATCAATAAATAAAATCTTCTAAAATGAATAACCTAAAATGATTAATTATTTTCATTGTTCCTTGCCCTTTCCCTCTTCACAAACTAGAGAATAAAAACCCTAAGCATCCTTCTTAATGAGAAGTCAAGAAGTCAAGTACTTTATTTCCTCTCCCTTAAATATATCAATAAAACTTAAAACATAAAAATAATAATATATTTAATAAAGTTTTGGTATTATTTTTTCACCCAAGTTACAATTGGTTTTGGGGTACAAATCGAAGGTCCAGTCTTTCTAGGGAATTATTGAACCATTATAAATGGTTAACACTTGATTATATTTTAAACCATCAAGTAAATGGTCACATCCGACCTATAAACACATTATGAAATTTGAACTTGAGTGAAGCTAGGCATAACCAAACCACTTCACTAATCTTTTTACATTTCATTAGTTTAATAAAATTAATCTTATATAATTAATAATAATTAAATAAATGGTAACTTAAAAATATTATATACATTAAAAAAATATGAAAATAGAATAAGAAAATAAAAAGAAGCTCAAAATTGTAAATACAAATATTTTGTGTTAAATATAATGAAATTGTAAAATATTAATAACATTTTCTTAAAATTATTATCAAACATCAAATTTAATATTAAGAAAATCTATTTGTATAATTAAATTATAAATAACAATAGCCATAAAAAAATCTCTATAATATTTTAATTAAATTATTAATCTAAAAATCTCTAATATCTCTATAATATTTTAATTAAATTATTAAATTATTAATCTCTAAATCTCTAATCACGGGAATGGGAATGGGATACATTACACAAAGGTAAGTGTAGAAGGAAGCCCGGTCCCATCCCCACCTAAATTCAATAAATATTAATGTTACCAACCAAAACAAAATAAAAAAGTTACAACATTGGTGGGCTGTTTTATTTAATACTAAATGTATATATATATATATATATATATATATATATATATATATATATATATATATATATATATATATATATATATAATTTTAAAATATAGAGAAGTTATAAAAAAAAATTATATATTTTATATAGTAGAGAGTTTTTGGATTAAATTGTGTTTAAGTTTTTGATCGATGTTTTGATTCACATTCTATGAACTATTATTAGAGTGAAAGAATGAAAAATGTAAAACAACAGACCAAACATTTACTTTATAGATGCTCTTGGTCCGTTGTTTTACATTTTTCATTCTCTCATTTTTGATGATGGTTCATAGAGTGTGAACCAAAACATTGGTAAAAAATTTAAACACAGTTTAATCTAAAAACTCTCTAGTGTAATTCATACACTGTAAAAATATTATTTCTTTAATATATATTATATATTTAATTTAAATATTAATATATAATATTATTACTTTAATATATATTTGATTTAAATATTAATATATCTTATAATTGACTTATTTTGGTGAGTTACTTTTTTAATTAATAAATATAAAGATACTTTACAAGAAATAATTTTTTATTGATAAATATATGAATAAATTACAGATAAACAAAATATTTTATTTGATCAAATTGATGTTAGATTGTATTAAATAAAATATCATGCATTATATTAATTGTAATGTTTGGGAAAAAGGTTTTTATTAATGTGTAAAATTAATTTCCATAAATTTTGACAGCATTTTTTTTAAAAATTGAAATTATGATAACAAATTTTTAATTCATAAAAGTTTTAGAGTAGTCAATAAAGATGCATAACAATGAGACAATTTATAAATGTATATAAGAATAATTATATTAAATTAATATTATATAATATGTGAGATTTTTTTTTTTTTTAATGAAATATTTTTATATATTAATTAAATAAAAATATTTAAATAATTCAAAAAAAATAGTGGTGTAAAAGTACGCCACATTAGGTAAAGTTTATGAGTAATAGTAAGAGTTCAAAATATTAGGTAGAGTTTAGGAATGAGTCATAAATTCATAAAAAAGGTAACTATTATGTAGCAAGAGCAAGGTCAGAAGACAGAGTATCTATATCATCAGGGCCCTAGCTCAAGCTTAGCAAGTTATTGTCATTTGGGATAGGCTCCCAGCCAGTAGTTTGAGCAGTGTCTCTATCCTCATCTTTTGTTTGTGTCCGAGTGGGTGAAATGGCTAGAAAAATCTTGGGAAACTTATCCATCACATCTGATTGGCTTCCAGGTGGTGCCTCCCAAAAATTTGGACGTAGAAGAGGAGGAGGGGTGCCCCAGCCAGCCTACCCAGCAGGGGAAGGATGCGACGATTACCACTCTTATTTCTGCCCAGGAGGGGAAATGCACTGGTAAAGGGTGCCATTGTGAAAGCAAGGCCTAGAATGGCTATGACGATGCCCACCACGGGGTGGCCAAGGCACTATGTCATCTAGTCTTGGATCTCTGGATGAAGAAAGTGGAACCTGAGTCATTGCACAAGAAGCATCTCCCTAGTGGGAGACGAGGTCCTGAAGATGTCCAAGCTCCATAGCCACTTTATTGGCTTGGACTTGAATCTGCAAAAGAACATTAGAGATGATAGAGGACTTATGTAAAGTAGAAACATTACAATCAACATAAACATTATTAAACACAAAATTATTACTTTATTTCCAAAGCCAAAAGAGAATCTCCACTCTAAAAGTATGTCAAACTTGTGTGTATTTGAAGGGCATCACGAGTTTGTCTCCAAAGAAGATGCCCTGCCAAAAAAAGAACTTGAACTAGAAAGCCTTGAAAAGATCATGGATCCAAATCCAAAGTATTTTTAGATATATATAAAAGCAATAAATAAGTAAATATAATTTATTGATTTGAATTTCTCACTTTCTAATCTCTTTTTTTATTAACCTCTTTTATTATTATTAATAAAAATATATCATAATTTTATATTAAAATAATGATTCATAGAGAAAGTTTTTTTGAAATAACTTACACATATAAATAATCTTTAAAAAAAAATTGATTGAAATTGTTTGACATAAAAGCCTTTTATTATTAAAAATAAATATTTATTTGTAATATGTTGTTTCTTTGATATTATTTTTATTTATGGTAAATCATCCAATCATACACAACATAATTTGTACCTTTTACTTTTCTGTAAACATGTGACTTTTATATTTGATTGAAAAGCTTATTAATCTTAATTATGGATTAAATTTAATAATCGTATAACCGTATTTATGTTTTTAATTATATGATATAATAATATTTTTGGTAAATTATATTAAAAACAAATTAAATTTTGATTAAACCAAAAAAACTTTAAAATATTATAATAAATATATAAATTATATTTATTATTTCTTTTTTCTATTATAAACTACATTAATATTTAAAAAATAATATTAAATAAATAATCGTCATAAAAAATAATAAAAAGAAAAATCAATCAATCATATTTAAACCTAAATATTGATGTTATAGAATAATAAATCTCATCATATACATAATTTTTAAAATATTTTCATAATCATATATTTTTATTAATGTTTTCAAAATCATAATTCAAATATATTTCTATGTTTAGCTCAAACGTTGCTAACACATTACCACAAGCACAAAGTTAATTTGCACCATTTATGGAGTGGAGTGTGTTTGAATGGGAGACTCTTCTCCACCCATTTGATGTCACCACAGTATATACTCTTACTTTCAAAACCACTCATTTGGTGGTAATACACAAGAGTTGTGCTTTCATATTTAAATTTTATTTTTAAAAGGTCAATTATTATTTTCTTTCTTTGAAAGATAAGTATTCTCAACCATGGAAAGCGTAACATCAACCAGTTAAAAACAACTAACAGTATAAGACAATTATTAGTAAGAGTATTTTTTCTTCAACACTCAAACATTAGAGGGTAATGTTTTAATTTTGTGTTGCACATATTTCAAGACATACTAATAAGTTTCACACAAAATTATATTACTCTAGTTTACTTGATAAACAGGTACACAAATAGTGTTTTAATTTGATAATAAGGTTTATAGGTACACAAATAATTATTGAAGAAGTGTCTTGATTTAAATGTGAATAATAAAATTGAAAATGATTATTATATTATTATTTAATTGTTGGGTGAATATTTTGTCACCAGCTGACTGATGGTAAAATAGTTGCATCAACCACAGCATAAGGAGATTTATACAACAAAATGGATGTGGTGACCATAGTCAGATTGGACAAATCTCTCCTCTCAGTAAGGGGAGGTTCCCTATAAACTATGTTATATATATATAAGCTGGAAATAGACATTGGGGTGAAATCATACCATCTATCTCTCTTTTTTAGAGATGATGCACACAGAACAGAGGAAAATTCTAGTGTAATTACTGAAAGGCACTTCTCTTCTTTCAAAAGTGATATTCAGCCAACAACAGGATTCTTCCTAGGTAGTAACAGAAACCACAAGAAACCCATGAAAGCACAAAGTCTTTCATTGTTCCTCCCACTAATTAGGACAAAGGAACACAGTAGGATTAAGCGCAGCTCAAAGTCTACACCTAAAACTACAACAGAGTAAAGGATTACAAAGGATAAAGAGAGCTCAAAGTCTCTCTAGTATCCTTTACACAAAACACAGACTGAAGGCAATTATGGCAACACAAAGTCTCCCATAGTCAGCTTTAGGACATCTTCCAGCTTATTTCCACTTGTTTTGCTTGTTTAATTAAATGGACAAGATTGTATTTAGGAAACAGACATAAGAACAATTTCCTAGAGGACACAAGTTTATTCCAACACAAAGTCTGAAAGGTCGCTTGCTTTCTCATTCATTTAACAAAATATGATTAACAATCTAAGCTCAAAGTCTCAAGAATGCCTTTCAATTTGGCCAGAGCTTCACTTCTAATAACATAGAGATCTCCTTTATACAAAATGAGAGATTAAAATATATAGCATTTCAAGAAAGACTTGGGTGCTTGTTTTCATGAAAACGGCCCATGCTGAATTGAATGCATTAAATATCTATGAAAGAGCCATGCTTTAACAGGTCATCGACCTTGACTTTGGCATTCTGAATCATCTCAAATGTCTCCTCCTAAGCATGGGTTGTCTGGTCTTCTTTATGATGCTTACATGGCTATCCATTCACCTTTACTTAATGCAAAAAAATAGGCCACACCTTTGAATGTTTGCTCTTTCTGATGTCCACCTGGTGGACTGTTCCACCTACTGGAAATAACTCTCCTGCAAATATTTTTGGATTTCCTGTGGTTTTTCCCTCTTTCTTTGCCACGTTTTGTCTTTCCTTGGTGATCTAAGCTCTCGAGCTATCTTCTCGCTTTCTGCTGGCTCTTTCGGCTCTTTTCTGGGCTTGTCGTTGAGCTTGTTCTCAGGGCTTTTGAAAATCAATGATTATTCCATCACCCTAAAATTGATGTCTATGGGGACTTCATTGGTCACCTTGAACCTCTTTGAACCTTGAACCTTGAACTCTTTTGGTTCAAAGGTTCAATGTTTTGTGAAGGGTCGCGTTCGCTTTCTTTTTCTTCTTCGGTTGAACCATTTATTTGAACTCCTTTCTAGAATCTTTCGCTTCCTTCATTCGCTCGAAGCTTCCTTTAAAGTTTTGAACTCTTTGAACCCTTTAAACCTTTGAACCTTTAAACCATTTTGGTTCGAGGTTCAACGGTTCAATGGTTCATTCTGTTTCTTTGAATCTTTTGAAGCTTCAAACTTTTTGGATCCTTTTCTTTTCTAAGTCCATCGAACTCTTTGAACTTGTTGAACCTTTGAACCTTTAAAGTTCAAGGTTCAACAGTTCAAAGTTCAATCTTAACTCTTTGAAGCCTTCTTTTCTTTAAGTCCACTGAAGTCTTTGAACCTTCGAACTCATTGAGCCTTTCAACCTTGCAGAGGCGGGGTTCAATGGTTCAATGGTTCAAAGTGGTTCATTATAATTGTTTGAATCCCGCTGTTAAGTCTTTTGATCGAAACTTTGCGTTAAACCATCCTCAAAACACTAAGGAAAAGCCTTAAGTGTTTTGAACTTCCTTTGAAGAAAGCCTGCCTATTGAACCTGTGACTTCCTTAGCTGAAAAGGCTTGAATATTTGAAAAACTTAACTGCTCAATTTTTTTTGAAAGAAATAAAGAAACCATTTTGGCTTGTAGGACCAAAATGAACGACCTATTGTCTACAAAAACAAGTCAAAGATTTTGGGAACAACAACTAGCTCCAATAGAGGAACTTCCATCGATTGAAACTGAAGTAATCGAAGGGAGTAGAAATCAGAATCTCAGTGCCTTCATCTATGCCATAGGGCTACAGAGTCATGCTACCCAAAAAAAAAGGCACCAAAAATAAGTGGTGCCAAAAACAAATAAAAAACACAAAACAAAGAAAGACTATACAAATGTACATATGTACAACTAGACTTATCTAATACTTCAATGATTGAAGTGCTTCAGATGCTACCCATTGTGAGGTAGAGAAAATGGCATTTCATCTTGATATCTCAGCAAGAAACTATTTTCACCATTTAAACGATGAATGGAAAATGGGCCTCTCCATAAGGAATCAAATTTTCTATGTATTACTTTTGGTTCTCTCCTCTTGTCCCACAACAAGACTTGATTTTCAATCTAAAAATCATGGATTTTTGCTTTTTGATCGAAGAGTCTCTTCACCAAACATTGATGCGCAACAATTCAGTCCACCACCATAGTTTGTTGCTCATTAAGTTCAGTCAGGCACATGATTTTTTTGTCATTGGAACTTTCAAAAGTTGAATCTTCCACTGCCTTTGCTAACTTTAACGCTGATAATTCTAAGGTGATTGGTATCTCTGCATTGACACCATACAAAATTTGGAATGGGGACATACCAATTGCCCTCTTATGTATAATTATATCTTTCCATAAAGCATCAAGCAATGCTTTATGCCAGGTTCTCTGATTATCATCTAGCAACTTCTTGATAATGGTCACTAGGTTCTTATTGCTTGATTCTACTTGACCATTTTCTTGCAGATAATAGTCAAAAGAGTGGGAGAGAATAATCCCATAATAGTAGCAGAACTAGGTAATCTCCTAAGAAGAGAAACAAGCTGCATTGTCTGTTATAATCTTGGATGGGACCCCAAACTTAGAAATGATGTTTTCTTTGAGAAAATTACACACTACTTCTGAAGTAGCATGCTTGACTGGAATGGCTTCCACCCACTTGGTAAAGTAGTATGTGGTTGTGAGGACATAATCATGTCCATCACTTAAGGATAGATTTATAGTGCCAATGAAATCAATTCTCCATTGTTGAAATGACTCTTCTATCACCACAGGCTTGCGAGGTAACTCTTGACATAGCTTGCATCTACGCACCCAAGCATATGAATCTTGAAATAGAGTAGGCCAATGAGTTTACCAACAAACTGTTGACACAGCTCGCATCTACGCACCCAAGCATATGAATCTTGAAATAGAGGAGGCCAATAATACCTATTTCACAGAATCTTATGGGTAGTTACAGGTGCAAAAAAATGTCCTCCAGAAGCCAAATTGTGGAAGGACTCCAAAAGTTTGTTATACTGCACTTTATCCATGCAGTGAAGGAATACCCCATCAAGGTTCCTCTTGTACAGACCATTGTCCCTCAGAACAAAGTTGGTAGATTTCAACTTAATAGTCCTCTTTTCTTAACGAGACAGGTGAGCAGGACACTCACCATAGGTAAGGAAATGAGCAATATTTGAATACCACTCATTCGTAGTGGTGACAAAGAGAATTGTTGGTGTGTCTTCAACTTCTATTTCTTCATGCTCTGCTTCTTCTGGTATATTATCAAAAATTAATTGGCAGAGACCCCTTCCCTGCACAAGCTTTGTAGGTTTGATAACAAGATCAAACTCCTAGATTTTGGCAATCCAATTGCCCCTTTTAGTTCCAAACTCTTGCTGAGTCAGGATAGACTTGACTGTTGTATCAGAAACCAAAGTAATAGCGTGTGAGTTTAGGATGTAAAAATAGAAGTGCTTTACCACCTTTACCATAGCATATGCATGCTTCTCCATGTTTAAGTACTTCAACTCATGAGCTTTAAGAGGACAACTCATAAAGGAGATGGGAGATTCCACACCTTCTTTGCTTTGCTGAACCAAGATGGCTGAAAGTGTATGTTCATAAGCATAACTATACATCATGAAGTCTTTGGTGTAATCAAGACAAACCAAAATTGGGGCATGGGTGATAGCTTTCTTGATGTCTTGAAATACCGACTTGCCTTCTTCAGTCTAGCTAAAAGTGGCTTTGCCCTTCATCATATTGACAATGTGGCGAGTTTTCTCTGCGACTTCAAGAATGAACCTTCACATAAAATTCACCTTTCCAAAGAAAGAGTGGATTGTAGTCTTACTAGCAGGAAGAGCAAGCTCTTGGATGGATTTGACTCTTTTTGGGTCGATCTTTATGCCTTCTTGGGACACAATGTGACCAAAATTTTTACCTTCTGTAACCCCAAAAATTGACTTCTTAGGATTAAGAGAAATACCATTCTACCTACATCACTCCAGCACTTGTTGTAGATGATGCACATGATCAGGATGATGCTTAGAAAAGACTGTCAAATCATCAAGGTATACCACAATAAACTTACCCATTTTATTTTTGAAAGCAAGATCCATCGCTCTTTGGAAGGAAGCGCCAACATTGATCAAGCCAAAAGGCATTCTATGATATGCAAAGGTGCCCCAAGGTGTTGTGAAAGTGGTCTTATGCTAGTCTGCTTCACTAACTTCCACTTGATTATATCCCAAAAAACTATCTAGCATTGATAACATCTCAGTGCCAGTCACTATCTGCAGCAGCTGATCCATGATGGGTAGGGGATAGTTGTCCTTTAAAGTTGACTGATTCAGATTTTTGAAATCAACACACAAGTGAATTTCTCCGTTCTTCTTTCTCACAGGGACTATGTTCATAATCTAGGTGGAGTGATGGATTGGGAAAATAATCCTTGCATTCAACATTTTTTGTATCTCAGATATAATTGTGCCTGATATCCTGGGGTTGTACTGCCTTTGCTTCTGCTTGTAAGACAATGACCCAATCTTGAGAGAAATTTTGTGCTACATTTTTTCAGGTCTAAGAGATTTCAGATCATCATAAGAGTATGCCAAAACATTAATGTAATGGTGAAGCAGTGTAATGAATTTGAGTTTCTCATAAGGAGTGCAACAGTTCCCAATGTTGACCATTTTGGGATTGTCTTCTATACTCAAATTTATTTGATCAAAATCTTTGGAGAATTTAGAATCTATTTGCTATTCCTTGATAAACCTATCATGCTTGTCAAAAAATTTCTCAAGAGAAACTAATCCTTTGGGAATTTTATTCCCTTTGAGCTGAAGGAACTCTTCATCAGCTTTTGAGTTTGTTTCAGGTACTGATTCCCACAGTGGAGATTCACTGCCTTCAAATTGAAGCTTTTCAAAGATATCTATATGTTCTATAAAATCAATGATTTGGTTGTCACCATTGAATACCTACCAATGGTCAGCATTATCAGGTACATTTGGTCGAAATACCAACTCGATAGTGTACCTATCTTCTTTGAAATCTTGGTGAAGGACCAAGAGAGTTACAAAGACGGCCAATGTATTTGTACGACTGTTGAATTCTCTGGAAATGAAAGAAATATTGAAAGCATCAAATATTTTAATGTAGTCCCACACTAGATTGTGATAATGTCGTAATCTCTCATTCTTGGTTTGATACAAGTTCCTCACCTGACAAACCACCAGCTTAGCATCTCCTTTGGCATGAAGGATGTTAACACCTTTGTCTTGAGTAGCCTTTAATCCAATCAGCAACGATTCATACTCAATAATGTTATTGGTGTTGCTAAACTACAACTTATATGCATATGAAAAAATATTTCCTTGAGAAGATATCAAAATAAGTCTAGCTCCAGAACCGGTAGAAGAGTTGTTGCCATCGAATTCCAGAATCTAAATATCATAAGAATTTGATCTTCTTTTAGATTTTTATTCATCGGGAAGAGATATTTTTTCATGTATATTGTGCCCTACTAATTCTTCTGATGTATTATATGAATTTTTTATATTTTCACTTAGTAAGCTTTCATCTGCTGAAATAGGGGCATCCTTAGTAGACAAAAAGTAATTGTCCATGCCTGAAGACTGGAACAAAATTTGAGTTTTAGGGGCTGATGTTTGGGTGACAATGTGCTTCGATTCCTTCTCAAGAAGCAGTGTTTGCATGACACCCTTGATAGGAATCCTCGCCTTAGACAGGTTCATGCTCAATTCTCCACCAACTTCCTTGTAAAAAATTTGCCCAAGGAGAAAACCGTAGGAGGCTGGGACGTTGGCCACCAGGACTGTCACTTTGATTCTTTCTTTTGGGAAGGTTGCAAATGTAAATTGGCCATCTTTGATTTGTCCCAGTAAAATCACTTATTTATTTTCCATGGAGAAACATCTCCCAAAGGTCTTAGTCAGCGTGAGACCAAGAGAGTCCACCACCTTGGTGGGCATGACATTGTCAGATGCGCCATAATCAATTATGAAATTATTCAACAAGATTTGAGCTGCAGTAATATCTATTTGGCAAGCCTACCTCAATAGAAAACTCACTTCAGGAAGTTGAGAATTGATGAAGTATTTGAGATTCTCAAGTGTCGACTAAGCAATTGTGGGGATCCTATTTGTCAGCTTGTCGAATTTAGCAATGAAGTCTCTCATGGGTTCATGAGGCTTCTTCTTCATTTGTGTAAGCTGGGATAACATGGTGTGAGTATCTTTTGTAGGTTTGAACCTAGCCTCAAATTTGGCTTTGAGAGTGTTCTAGTTAGTTACTGTTTGTGCTTGCAAATGATAAAACCAATCTGCAATAGCATCTTGCAATGTGTCCACAAACAGTCTGACTGTAATGTCTTCATATTCAATGCCTATTACACCATAGGCTATGCAAAAGGCTACAATATGTTCATTAGGATGAACCTTCCCATCACCATATAACTTGGGGAAATTATTTTTTGAGCTATAGGGTAGCTCATGTAGAGGTGGGGTCAGATTCAGGGGACCAAATATATCACCCTAGGGGCATTGAGCTGCCATGATATGGCTATTGAAAGGAAGGATAATAAATCTTTGTGCAATATGTATGGATAAAACTTTGCTATCAAAGGAAAGAGCAGCTTTCCCTGGTATTGGGGAGTTGATGTTTGTAGGAGGAAAACTCCTAGTTCACTGAAGGTGAGTTTGTGGAGGGGAAAGATCAAATTTATTTTGCTACACAAGCTCAAATATAGGGTCAATAATACCTTGAGCTCTCTAGCTTCACATGTATGGTGGATCTGTCGGAGTGTAAAATGAAAATGGAAAAGAACTGGAACTACTTCAATTTGAAGCTTGAGGCTTCAAGCTACTTGTTCTTCCCCAGCAGAGTCACCAAAAACTGTTGGGTGAATATTTTGTCACCAGCTGACTGACGGTAATATAGGTGCATCAACCACAACATAAAGAGATTTATACAACAAAATGGATGTGGTGACCATAGCCATATTGAGACAAATCTCTCCTCTCAGGAAAGGGAGGTTCCCTATAAACTATGTTATATATATATATATATATATATATATATATATATATATATATATATATATATATAAGCTGAAAATAGACACAGGGGTGAAATCATACCATCCATATCTCTTTTTTCAGAGATGATGCTAACAGAACATATGAGAATTTTGGTATAATTAATAAAAGGCACTTCTCTTCTTTCAAAAGTGATATTCAGCCAATAACAAGATTCTTCCTAGGTAGTAACAAAAACTACAAGAAACCCATGAAAGCACAAAGTCTTTCGTTGTTCCTCCCACTGATTAGGAAAAAGTAACACAGTAGGATTAAGTGTAGCTCAAAGTCTGTACCTAAAATTACAACAAAGTAAAAGATTACAACGGATAAAGAGAGCTCAAAGTCTCTCTAGTATCCTTTACACAAAACACAGACTAAAGGCAATTATGGCAGCACAAAGTCTCCCATAGTCAGCTTCAGGACATCTTCCAGCTTATTTCCACTTGTTCTGCTTGTTTGATCAAATGGACAATACTGTATTTAGAAAACATACATAAGAACAATTTCCTAGATGACACAAGCTTATTCCAACAAAAAGTCTAAAAGGTCGCTTGCTTTTTCATTCATTTAAAAATTTATGATTAACAGTCTGAGCTCAAAGTCTCAAGAATGCCTTTCAATTTGGGCATAGATTCACTTCTAACAACATAGAGATCTCCTTTATACAAAACAAGAGATTACAATGTATAGTATTTCAAGAAAGACTTAGGCACTTGTTTTCATGAAAATGGCCCATGTTGAATTGAATGTATTGAATATCTATGAAAGGGCCATGCTGGAATAGGTCATCGGCCTTGAATTTGGCATTTTGAATCATCTCAAATGTCTCCTCTTAGGCATGGTTTGTCTGGTCTTCTTTATGACGCTTACACGGCTGTCCATTCGCCTTTACTTAATGCAAAAAAATAGGCCGCACCTTTGAATGTTTTCTCTTTCTGATGTCCACCTGGTGGACTATTCCACTTACTAAAAATAACTCTCCTATAGATATTTATGAATTTCCTATAGTTGTTCTCTCTTTCCTTGCCATGTTTTATATTTCCTTGGCGATCTGAGCTCTCAAGGTTGTCTTCTCGCTTTCTGCTGGCTCCTTCAGCTCCTTTCTGGGCTTGTCGCTGAGCTTGTTCTCAAGCCTTTTGAAAATCAACAATTATTTCATCACCCTAAAATTGATGTCCACAGGGACATCATTGGTCACCTTGAACCTCTTTGAACCTTGAACCTTGAACTCTTTTGGTTCAAAGGTTTAATGGTTCAAAGGTTCAATGTTTTGTGAAGGGCCGCATTCGCTTTCTTTTTCTTCTTCGGTTGAACTATTTGTTTGAACTCCTTTCTAGAATCTTCCACTTCCTTCATTTGCTCAAAGCTTCCTTTCAAATTTTTAACTCTTTGAACCCTTTGAACCTTTGAACCATTTTGGTTCAAGGTTCAACGGTTCAATGGTTCATTCTGTTTCTTTGAATCTTTTGAAGCTTCAAACTTTCTGGATCCTTTCCTTTTCTAATTCCGTTGAACTCTTTAAACTTGTTGAACCTTTGAACCTTTGAAGTTCAAGGTTCAATGGTTCAAAATTCAATCTTAACTCTTTAAAGCCTTCTTTTCTTTAAGTCCACCGAAGTCTTTGAGCCTTTGAACTCATTGAACCTTTGAACCTTGCGGAGGCGGGGTTCAAAATGGTTCATTCTAATTATTTGAAGCCCATCATTAAGTCTTTTGATCGAACCTTTACATTGAACCATCCTCAAAACACTAAGAAAAAGCCTTAAGTGTTTTGAACTTCCTTTGAAGAAAGACCGCCTGTTGAACTTGCTACCTCCTTAGTTGAAAAGGCTTGAATATTTGAAAAACTTAACTGCTCAGAACATTTTCAAAGAAAGAAAGAGACCATTTTGGCCTGCAAGACCAAAATGATCGGCCTGTTGTCCACAAAAACAAGTGACGGATTTTGGGAACAACATTAATAATGTGATTATGTCATTACAAAATTTATTTCTAGGTTTATGTAAGAACTTAAGAAGAGTAATTGGAAAGCTTTCATGAGGATATGGAGGTATTTTTATAGTAAGATTCATATGGGCATCATTTATTATAGACATAATGATACATGTGTAATGGGATATACAAATGTGAATTAGAATGGAGATTTTGATGAGAGGAAGTTTTATACTTCCCAAAAAAAACATCTCCTTAGATTTAACCTTATTTCTTGGTTTATCCATAAACAATATGAAATTTCCTTATCTACTATTAAAGCAAAATACAAAAGAGGATTGACTGCAACACATAAAATGATATAGAATCATGAGTTACTATATACTAAGTTTCGGTTTTTGTAGGGAAGTTCATCTATTGTATTTGATAATAATATAAGTGTTATTTAGATTTGTCACAATCTAGTGAATCATGCTAATATCAAGGAAAATTCTAGAGGTTAGTTATAGCCAAAAGGTTATAACTAGTTATTTTTCAATTTTGAAAATAGTTAATTTTATGAAAAATATACATAGGTCAAATAATCTCAATTTTATATAATTTTATAGTTTGGGACACATATTCACTTTATAGATTATAATCAATCTTATTT
This sequence comes from Torreya grandis, assembly GCA_037957365.1. Classification (NCBI taxonomy): domain Eukaryota; kingdom Viridiplantae; phylum Streptophyta; class Pinopsida; order Cupressales; family Taxaceae; genus Torreya; species Torreya grandis. Next base: position 2,310,928 of record JARHVA010001127.1, read on the forward strand.
TGGAACACAGATTCGCTAGAGTTTTATTCACCAGGGAATTATACGAGACATGTATAAGTTAGTCTGGGACATGTATAAGTTAGTCTAGAATTTTACATGTATAAGTTAGTCTTACCTTATTTTTTAATGAATTGATGCCAATATATTGAGGATCCCAAAGTAAAATTTAATGTTAGTTCAATACGTCATCTATGCGATTAATATAAGTCTCAAATACATATGTGACGGTTTCTCAATTTTTCTTATCATTGATGCAAGCTATTGGTGAAAGTGAAGTTTTGGTAGTCAAAAGATTGAGATGAGAGGTTGGAAATGAAGGTGTAGATAATTTCTAAGTTGGTTTCCTTGTGATTGTAAATGGAAGGTATGAATTTACGTTTCTTTTATTCTGAAGACTAAGAGAAGTTGTTTGCATACATAGTCCTTTGTCTTGAAATGAATAAATATAATGATAAGTTCCTTGAAAAACATATATATAAAGATATTTACTAATGGTTTCTCAATTTTTGTAGTCATTGATGCAAGCTATTAGCAGAAGCGAAGCTGGTAGTCAAAAGATTGGGACGAGAGGTTGGAAATGAAGGTGTAGATTATTTCTAAGTTGGTTTCTTTATGACTGCAACAACAAGGTATAAATTTGTGTTTCTTTTGTTCTAAAGCCTAAGATCATTTTTTTGCATGCATAGTCATGGGTATGTACACTGAGTTGGGAAATAATTCCATGGACATTTCCCATAACACGATTGCATTATTTGAATTATGGCATGGTGATTATCGAGCAATAATATGATCATGTTATTTTTTAAAAATAACACAATCATGTTAATAACATGATCACATTATTTTAAAATAGGGAACATGATTACATTAATAATGTGATCACGTTTCCTGTGTAAGAAAAAAACTAAACCGAATGTAAAATTTCCTCATTGTGTTCATGTTATATCTTTTCCCTCACTCTCCTCCACTCCATGATCGTGTTTTTCCCTCATGAGACCAATCCTTGCCACAATTCATCCTAAGAAGCCATTAATTGATGATGCCACCACGTAGAAGAGGTAAGTGATAAAATCTATTCATTGTTCATTAATTTAAGTATTTTTTTTTATTTTCATTGTTTAATTGGTAATTTATATGTTTTGAATAGCCGATCTTGCTAACCCTCTCGTTCCTTTGCTTAACCCTCCTAACACTCTTTTTTCTCAGCCTAACCCTCCAACACTTTCCACAAAATCCCCCAAGCAATCAGGAGAGTCTAGTTGACCATATTGTGGAAAATAAAATTGAAATTGAAGAATTAATTAAGAGAATGATGGATCCCACTTCCACCAACACTCGTTACACCTATCTAACTAATTCCTTAGAGACATTATTAGGTCAAATAAACTCTATAACGAGTCAAATTGACAGATGGGCTTCATATCAGGATAGTTGTAGGGCTTATTATGCTGAAAAATTATCAGCAGGTGAGATCAAGATTAAAGACATATCAAAATCATCCATTTATGCCTTATTAATTGACCCAGACATTAAAGCACCATTTTTAGTAACTAAAAAATGTTTTCCAATCCATCACTACCAACATAATTTAATCATAGCCAATTTTTGGGATAGATGGTGGATGGTGTTTAATTATCTATCATGTAACAACCATGAGGTCCCATTATATTTTTTGATTAAACTGTACTATGATTTTGTCCTCAATGAGATTTTAAACTATTTTTATTTTAGTGAGTTTTAGGGCTGAGGGAAAGGCTCTACACAAGATTGACTAGGTGCATGTTGTGCACATAATCGATCTGTAAGGATATATATATCCAAAATCCACTTGAACCCAAGATCCCCTCTATGGTTTATCAGGTTATGAATTTTGACACTCTACATGCACATAGTTCGATCATTAATATAATTGTTCAACATATGAGTAGGCTCTCACAGACTGATGCTAGAAATACACTACCTAGTGTGCATACCCAACCCCACCTTTGCAAATCTTATAGGGCTATATGCATTGACCTTATGATGATGATGGCACTGGTGGTTCAGAGGGATTAGATAATATAATTATGAGTGATGAGTTTTTGACACACATATTTGGTTTGTAGACATCAATGACTACACAAATATAGTTATATTTTATATAAATGTCACGTTAAATTTAAGTTATAATTGAAAATTTAATTTAGATAACAATTAATTTACATAGAAATTGAATAATATATATGACATTTTTTATGTTCTAGGAGGTGACAATGCCTTCATCATCACAATTGACATTTGTAGCATTTGATTTGACGTAGTCATTATTTACATTTTTGGATCCAGCTGCTGGCTCATCCATTACTGCATCTATCTTTGTTAGGATGACACATTTTACTTATAGAGAGGTAAAATTTTGAGTTAATCTTATGTCCTATGTACATTTAGTCTATGTATATTTGCCTATAATTTTAAGTTAAATTTATCTATCAAGGATCTCAAAATTCAAGTACAATGCTATTAAATACACTCTTGCATATATATCTTTGATACTTTATAGAAAAGTAAGTGAGACCTTGTTTACATTCAATTGATGGCTTAAGTAGACACTCCTTCATCACTGCAAGCTGAGACAGATATAGGCATTGTTGCTGCAATGTCAACTACACAGGGGCTGATAGAGGTATACATTAACTTGTAATTTTGAATTGTAAATATATATTTGTTTTAATAATTTTACTACATACTTGGGGAAAATATAACTTATGTGAATGTATTGTATATGTAGGGTTATCCCATCACATTTGATAGTTCTAGTCAGATGATTAGTAAGGAAACTTCTAATATTTATTCCCTATTTCATGTGCCTATTTGAATACCTGATCCTACTAATAACTCATTAGTGCATAAAAATTAGATTGAGTAAGCCCGTGAGCTTGCAATTAGTGCATATTTAAATGAATTTTTTATTCTAGTTTAAAATTAATTTATTAATAAGTGGTTGAATGTATTTTATGTTAATTTTTTAATAATACTTATATTTTAACATGTTCAACTACAAGTGAGCTATGAGTGTAGGATCTGTTGTTGGATCTTGGAGCAATCTAAGGTATTAGAGGCATCTCCATCTACCAACAGGGCATACTAGGGCGAGTCTTCTTCGAAGAAGGCAAAGAGAAGGAGGTTATTTCATGATTAGGATGTATTACATGAGATGTGCTTTTTTGTATGCCCATATGGTAATGTATGTATTTTTTGCATTGAATATGCATATATGACATTCACCTAACATTAGATACTATGTTGGTAGATGTTGTAATTTTTTGTATGCATATCATGGCAATCTATGTATTATTGATATTATACATGTGCATATATAATTTTTTTGGATTTTTCATCCGAATTATGTTAATATATCTAATTTAAATTTAGTTTTAATTTTAAATGTTATTTTACAATGTTATTTTATCTTCCAAACTATTATTTATTGAATCTCATATTTAATGTTGTATACAAATGAGGATTAAAATATTGTTCTTTTCAATGCTATAAATCTCTAATCTCCCATTTTTTTTAGATTAAAGTTTTTATTTGATTGTGTGTAGTGGAAACAACTAATGAAACTCTTATCTATTTTTCATTTGTCATCACCCATTTACAACTTTTCAAGTGATCATTAGCATGCAATTTGATTTCACTTAAGGCCCATAACCAATCATGTTCATACTTGTATAATGCAAAGATGAAATTCTGCCTGACCTTGACTATAATCTATTTAATCTGATAAAATGAAACCTTAATAAATTTAAATAGAATATTCACTCATGAGACAATGATCCATCTTTCGCCAAAACTCTTTATCATCCCCTAATACCACCTAATGCACAGTTTGCTCTTCTATGTTTAAGAAGGATATGAAAGTCCTATTCATATTCTCTAAGATCATGAAGAATTACAAACTCATTTATCCACTCGTGTTCCCAACTCAATTAAAAATTATAGCATGTTCTAACCCTTACCCAAGTTTATATAACTCAAATTAAACAAAAACTCATCTTACCTTATGCACAACTTTCTAAAAAATGATCTTCTACTGGTGTACAGAAAAATATTCCTTTGTACCTAAAATTTCAAACCTCTTGTCAACCCAATGATACTTCGAATAAGTTATAAGATCCATTCCATAGATTCTCATAGATTTTTAGACCTTATTTTTCAATCATTTTATTTTTACAGGTGTTTTACTCATAAAACCCTTACTTCAGATTTACTCAAAATTTTTGCAGGCTGAGAGCTAATTATTAATAGTTCATAGAGCTCATTTGGATTTTATATGATATAACACATGTATATTGGTATTAAAAAACCTATTCAAATATTCTAATACTCCAATTGAGTTCATATAATAGTTTCCATGTGTAAATAAGCCTCTAAAAATGATTGTAACAGTAAAAATACAAAATTATTGAGGGTTTCACGAATATAACTGAGACTTAAGATTGAAATCAATATGAAAGTATTAGAATCATATTATAAAAGGATAATAAAATGTAAAACATGTAATAAGACTCATACATATTTATTATGTGCAACAAGAAAATATTTACACAATTCTTCTCCATTGAGATAGACCTACAACATATGCTCTAACCTCTTCAAAAATGATATTTTTGTTATTTTAAGTTATTTGTTTGGTATTATATGGTTATTACTCATTAGGAGTGAGGTTTATCACATTTTTAGAGTCTAAACCAATCTTAGTAATTTAATAAAATTACTCAGATTCTCTCTTACTCATTCAAATTAAACTTACTAAACTAACCTAGTTTATAGGTCTTAATAATTACCTAAGACTATTGACAACATATATTTTACATGTATTTGGTGATGCTCATGCATCACCTTTACTATCCTCCAACCTATCTCTTTTGTCATTCAATCTTCACACTCTCTCACTATACATTCCCTAGGCTTGGCTATTCTTATGTGCCTTCCTCTTCTTTAATACTTTCAAGAACACTCCCTCTAGCTCTTAATCCACTTATCCAACTTTGATTTAACCCACTCAATATAATTTAAAATACCTCTACACTCCTTTAAAAGTTATTTTACTTTTTCCCTTTAAGGCATATTTGGCCTAATAGGCTTAATGCATGTTCTTGAGATAGGTTTATGACCCTTCAACACCTCACTCCTTCAACACCTCACTCTTGATGTACTTAAACTCCCCATTGAGGTATCTAGACCCAAGTCAACTCCCATTAATAGTTATAGTTATTATTATGCCTATAAATTAAGGGTGTTAGGCCTCCTAAAACTTGATCATTGAAAATATCACAAACCTATTCTAGCCTCCAAATTACCTTGAACACTTAAAATACACTTTTATGCAAAAGTCGGTGAGAAAAGGGAGAGAGAAATAGTTGCATGGGGGTGTGAGGTTTAGGAGATTAGGGGTAATTAGTATGAGTTAGTAGATTAAGTATGTTGGAATATTGTCATTGATGTTAAATGGAACTATTGCCGGAAGTGAATGGAATTGATTGCCAGAAGTGAATGGAAATGTCGACGGAAGTGAACAGAATTGTTGCCGAAAATGAACGGAATTGTTGACGGAAGTGAACGGAATTGTTTCTGGAAGTGAATGGAAATGTCGATAGAAGTGAATGAAATTGTTGACGGAAATGTCGATGGAAGTGAATGGAATTGTCGACAGAATTGTCAACCTTGGCTGACCTATTGGGAGGATTTGTGACCGTTCGAAAGGACCTTTTCACTTGAAGAGTCACGACCTTAATTTGTGGCTTTTCATGGGTTATATATAAATGCATAATGAATGACAAAAGAGTAGATTCGTAAGTGGAAGATATATAAAAGAAGAGCAGAATTTTTAAAGGCAAATTTTTGTGAGAGTATTAAAAAGAAAAAATTAGCAAATATAAGGAAGAGTATAGTAGCGAAAACACTCAAGTGTAGATCGAATCTAAAGGAGATAAAGCAAGTGTTTATCATCCATTGTTTTGACAACAAATTTGAGATAGAAGAGTGATATTTTTGAGAATGTTGGCGCCTTCATTTTGAAGAGATTGGTGTCTCTTGCTGAGTTGGTGCTCGGTAAAAGGGGTTGGTGCTCCTATAGGTTGGTGCCTACAAAATTATTTTTGGGGTTGGTGCTCCAGTAGGTTGGTGCCTACAAATATTTATATTAAGAGAATTTCTCTGTGGTTTTCTCCCGAAAGGGTTTCCACACAAATCTATGTCTATTTGCATTGTGTGGTTTTGCATTGTATTCTTTGATTGGTTTGAATATATTAATTGTGAAGTAATTTGAGGTTTTGGATTTAAGATTAATAGTCGAAAGTGAAAAAATATTTTATACTGATTCACCCCCCCTCTCAATATAAGCTTGTGCTTAACAATTGGTATCAAAACCAGTTCCTTCGATGTTAGCATAACTACTGAAAGGTAGATCTTGGAAAGCACATATGGTAGGATCTCAAGTGTTAGATGGTTTCTCCACTAACAAGGCTCCTTTGTTCGATGGAATGAATTACGCATTTTGGAGCATAAGAATGAAGACTTACTTGATGGATCTAGGTTTTGATATTTGGCAAGTAGTGGTAATAGGATACATAATGCTACAAATTGCACCAATGGATGCCACTGGAAAAAAGGCCAGTGAGAACAATGCGAAAGCTATGAATGCAATCTTATGCGGGCTTTCAAAAAATGAGTTTGTTAAGGTTATGCATTGTGAATCTGCAAAAGAGATTTGGGATAAACTCAACACTATTTATGAAGGTGATAATAAGGTTAGAAAAGAAAATCTCCAAACCCATCGGAGGCAGTTTGAAAGTTTAAAAATGAAGAATGATGAAAACATTGCCGGGTATCTTCTTCGTGTTGATGAGATTGTTAATGTCATTCGAGGACTCGGAGAGAAAATTGAAGAATTTGTGATCGTTCAGAAAGTCTTGAGATCCCTACCATTGAGATTTGATGTGAAGGTCTTCGCCATTGAAGAAATGAAGGATTTAGACAAGATGAAAATGGATGAGCTCCATGGAATTCTTATGGCCTACAAAATGAGAACTGAATCTGAGAGACAGTCGAAGAAGGAAGCATCATTCAAGGTCTTGATGAAAGAGAAGATCAAAGAGACAGAATCAAGTGAAAATTCAAGTAGTGAAGAAGATGAAAATGAAGCTCTATTCATTCGAAAGCTAAAGAAAGGATCGGGCAAATATAAAGGAAAGTTACCATTTAAATGCTTTAATTGTGGTAAAATTGGTCATTTTGCAGCCAAATGTCCAAATAAAGGAAATAGCGATGATGAGAGAAACAAATCAAAGTACAAAAAGGGATTCAAGCCAAGCAAAGACAGGCAAAGATTTGAGAAACAAAAGAAAAGCCTATACTCCAAGAGGTATAGCAGCTCATCTGAAGAAAACAAAGAAAGTGATGTTGAGAGTGATAATGAAGAGATTCTATTCATGGCTACAAAAGAAAATGCCACCACCAGCAAAGATAATTTGGAGGAAGACAAAGACATGGAAGAAGGTGAAGTGAACCTTGAAGAAGAACTTATTTGCGGGTTGGAAGAAATAAAATAATTTAAGAAGAATAAAAAACTAAAGTTACAACTCTGAAAATATGAAGAAGAGAATTGAGACTTCAAAGCAAAGACATCACAAGTCTTTGAGGAACCAAACAAGGTAATTGTTGATCTAAAAATCCAAATCAAAGAAGAAAAGAAAATTGAAGAAGATCTAACGGATCAGATAAAGAAGAAAGGAGAAGAATGTGAAAGGTATGAATCTAAAATAGATGTTTTAAAAAGGGATCTAGAAAAGGCGAATTATAAAATAGCAAGTGAATTGAAATCTGAGAAAAGCACTCATGTTTTGAATAAGATTATAGAGAGTCAAAGATCACCATCTAACAAGTTAGGCATTGGGTATGCGAAGGCAAAAGAGAAAGCTAAGAGCTATGTTGAAACTCTTAAGGAACTAGTGAAAAAGGAGACCAAGAAGGAAGAAGCCCAGGATACAAAAACTAGCTCTATTAACAAAGAAAGCAAAGGAGAACAAAACTTCAGAAGACCATTTGCTCCAAGATATGCAAATAAAACTAGGTTTGGTAATTATTTTGATGGATATTGTTATTATTACAATCATTTTGGTCATAAGAAATTAGATTGTATAAAGAGAGCCAAGGATATTGAAGTCAGGAGTAGAAACAAAGGAACCTATGGAGCTTCGAACAGAAACTACAATTCGTTTGCTCCCTTATCAAACTTTGATGAAGCTATAGTTTGTTACAAATGCAACAACTATGGACATATAACATGCTATTGTAGAAGTGTTTTTGATTCTATAAGACAAGATCAAAAGTTCAAAGCTCCAATGATAAAGAAAAGAGAACCATCAAAGACCTGGAAGAAGAAGCAAGAAGAATCCATGATTGTTCAAACAACATTCCATGCTAGAGATGAAGGACACGAATGGTTCATTGATAGTGGATGTTCGAGACACATGACTGGAGATAAAAGCAAATTCATCTCGTTAAAAAAGGTCAATGAAGGCATGGTGAAGTTCAGAGACAACACTATAGCTAGAATAACAGGAAAAGGTACACTTAGTCTCAATAATGGAAAAACCAAAACAGAAAATGTGTTATATGTGGAAGGGTTAAAGCATAATATTCTAAGTGTTTGCCAAATGTGTGATCAAGGACACACACTCAAGTTCTTTTCTAAAGGTTGTGAGATCAGAAAAAGAGACATACGATAACTAATTGCAGATGCTCATAGAACCACAAATAACCTATACATGCTTGGAGAAATGAGAGGAGAGAAATGTTGTCTGAGTCAAGTTGAAGAGAGTTGGCTATGGCATAGAAGGTTAGGGCACATAAATTTTGATAATCTTGTAAAAATCAGCAACAAATAGACTATGCGAGATACGCCCAAGATAACGAAACCTTCAAACACTCTATGCAAGCAATGCCAACACAGGAAGCAAACCAGAACAAGGTTCAAAACGAAGGAATATTCGACCACCAAACCACTAGAGTTGATTCATACAGATCTTTGTGGTCCTACCAGAACTGAAATCATGTAAGGTGAGAGCTACTTTATGTTGCTCATTGATGATTATACTAGAATGACATGGGTAGCCTTTCTAAAAGAAAAATCAGAAGCATTTGAAAAGTTTAAAGCTTTCAAGGCATTAGTAGAAAATGAAAAAGAGCTGAAAATAAAATGTCTAAGGTCAAATTGAGGAGGTGAGTATATTTCAAATGAATTCATTGAGTTTTGCGAAGATCATGGAATTAAGAGACAATACTTAGCTACAAGGACTCCACAAAAAAATGGAGTGGTGGAAAGGAAAAATTGAACCGTTCAAGAGATGGCTAGAACTATGTTGAATGAATCTAAGCTATCAGATAGATTCTAGAGAGAAGAAGTTAATACAACAGTATATATCTTGAATAGAGGGCAAATTAGAGTTAATAATGACAAAACTCCTTACGAATTGTGGAAAGTAAGACTAGCTTTAGTCAAACATTTCAAAGTGTTTGCAAGTAAATGTTTTATCAACAGAAACAAAGAAAACTTGGGAAAATTTGATTCAAGAGCTGACAAAGGAATTTTTCTTGGTTACTCCATCAAAAGCAAAGCCTATAGATGTTATAACAAAAGAATACAAACTATCGTAGAAAGTGCTAGTGTTAGAATAGATGAGATCATGAATCAAAAGGCAAAAGAACCTTCAGAAGAGCCTCTAGAAATACCCAATCTTGTAGAAGAAGAAGGGGAGGAAGAAAATGTAGAAAAATTGAGTGAATCTGAAAGGCAGTACACCAAAGCACCATCTTGCTTTGTTCAGAAGAATCATGCTGAAAGTCAGATCATTGGCAACATTGATGCTAGTGTACAAACCAGAAGAAGAATTGTAAGTATACCTGAGCATGTAAATTTATCTTTGTTATCCAAGGTAGAGCCTAAGAATTTTTTTGAAGCAAGTCATGATAAACATTGGGTAAACACAATGGAAGAAGAGTTAGATCAAATTGAGAAGAATGAGACTTGGGAACTTGTGCCCAGGCCAATGGATCAGAATGTAATTGGCACTAAGTGGGTTTTTCGAAACAAATTGAATGAAAATGGCCAAGTCACTCGAAAAAAAGTAAGGTTGGTATGTAAGGGGTATGATCAAGTAGAACGTGTAGATTTTGAAGAGACTTTTGCTTCTGTTTCTAGATTATAAGCAATTCAAATATTTATTGCATTTTCAGTATTCAAAAATTTCAAAGTTTATCAAATGGATGTTAAATCAGCATTTCTAAATGGCAATCCAGAAGAGGAAGTTTACATAGAATAGCCAGAAGCATTCCTCTTATCAGAAAACAAGGATTATGTGTGTAAGTTGAAGAAGGCTTTATACGGATTGAAACAAGCTCCTAGAGCATGGTATGCTAGGCTTGATAAATACCTACAAGACCAAGGATTCAAGAGAGGATATGATGATAGTAATCTTTACATCAAAACTGAAGGAGATCACTAGTCAATTGTTGTGGTGTATGTAGATGATATAATCTTTGGAGGAGACAATGAGGAAATGTCTAAGATATTTGTCGAAGATATGCAAAAGAAATTTGAGATGTCCATGTTAGGTGAGTTGTCATTTTTCCTTGGTTTACAAATCTCTCAATATAACAAAGGAATATTCATATCCCAAAGCAAGTATGTGAAGGAGATGTTGAAGAAATTCCATATGGAGGAGTGTGTGCCTGTTAGCACACCTATGGCTACAGGTACGAAGTTTAGCAAAGATGATGAATCTCTGAATACTGATCAAACTCTTTACAGATCAATGATTGGGAGTTTACTATATGTGATGGCATCTAGGCCAGATATCATGCAAGCAGTAGGTATGGTTGCACGATTTCAAACAGCTCTAAAAGAAACACATGTGCAAGCCATGAAACGCATATTTAGATATTTAAAGAGAACCTTGGATCATGGGTTGTGGTACCCAAGAGGTAAAGACTTCACATTGGTAGCATACATGGATTCAGATTGGGCAGGTTGTGTAGATGATAGAAAAAGTACAAGTGGAGGAGCATTATTTCTTGGAGATAGGCTAGTATCTTGGTTGAGTAAGAAGCAGAATTTTGTATCTCTATCCACAACAGAAGCAGAGTACATAGTGGCAGTGCTATGTTGTACACAAGTTCTATGGATGAAACAAACCTTGAAAGATATCAAAGTAGATTATAATCATCCAATCTCCATATTCTACGATAATACTAGTGCGATAAGTATTTCAAAGAATCCAGTTATGCATTCCAAAACTAAGCATATCCCTATATAGTATCATTACTTGAGAGAACAGGTGGCAGAACAACAAGTAAAATTGGAATATGTTTCTAAACCTGAATAGATGGCAGATATCTTCAGTAAGCCACTTCCAAAGGAAACATTTGAGTACCTACGATAGAATTTGGGAGTAATTTCTTTTGCTTCTTGCCACTGAAGGGAAGCATCAGCTGAGGGGGAGCTAAGTACTAGCTTTTGGATAGACACTTTGCCATTGATGTCAAAGGGGGATAAGTATAGAAAGAGGATGTCACAAAAAGGGGGAGCTACAAAAAAGAAGGATTTAGACAGAAGAGACAATGCAGCAAGGGGGAGCATTTTCAGTTTGTGGTTGCCATCAATGACAAAGGTGGAGATTGTTAGAATATTGTCATTGATGTCAAATGGAACTATTGCCAGAAGTGAACGAAATTGATTGCCAGAAGTGAATGGAAATGTCACCGAAAGTGAATGGAATTGTTGCCAAAAATGAGTGGAATTGTTGATGGAAGTGAATGGATATGTCGATGGAAGTGAACGGAATTGTTGTCGAAAGTGAATAGAAATGTCGACGGAAGTGAATGAAATTGTCGACGGAATTGTCAACCTTGGCCGACCTATTGGGAGGAGTTGTGACCGTTCGAAAGGACCTTTTTACTTGAAGAGTCACGACCTTATTTTGTGGCTTTCCATGGGTTATAAATAAGTGCATAACGAATGGCAAAAGAGTAGATTTGAAAGTGGAAGATATATAAAAGAAGAGCAAAATTTTTAAAGGCAAATTTTTTGGAGAATATTAAAAAGAAAAAATCAGCAAGTATAAGGAAGAGTATAGCAGCAAAAATACTCAAGTGTAGATCGAATCTAAAGGAGATAAAGCAAGTGTTCTATCATCCATTATTTTGACAACAAATTTCAGATAGAAGAGTGATTTTTTTTGAGAAGGTTGGTGCCTTCGTTTTGAAGAGATTGTTGTCTCTTGCTGAGTTGGTGCTCGGTAAAAGGGGTTGGTGCTCCTACAGGTTTGTGCCTATAAAATTGTTTTTGGGGTTGGTGCTCCAGTAGGTTGGTGCCTACGAATATTTATATTAAGAGAATTTCTCTGTGGTGTTCTCCCGAAAGGGTTTCCACACAAATCTGTGTACATTTGCATTGTGTGGTTTTGCATTGTATTCTTTGATTGCTTTGAATATATTAATTGCAAAGTAATTTGAGGTTTTGGATTTAAGATTAATAGTCGAAAGCGAAAAAATATCTTATATTGATTCACCCCCCCTCTCAGTATAAGCTTGTGCTTAAAAAAGTAGGAGGTTGAATAAATAGGGATAGCTGGATCAAGAGTATGGAAAACTGTGTGGAAGATTAAGTCACTACTGTTTAGGAGCACGAAAACACTGATAATAAATGATGTCAAAGTTTAAGGTGTGGTTGAAAAACTATCATTTTGATGCTTATTGACAAAAAAATAGCACTTCCAACACATCCCATGGGATAACATATAGAACCAAGTTATTGGCCTTCCATCAGGCACAAATGACAAACCATCACACATTCTGGCCTCAAGAACTCCCTTCCCAATACAAGAAAAATAATTTTTTCAAGCCTAAGTTCAAACATGCATAAAACAAACATGTAAGTCATTTATGTGAACCATTAGATCCCCACTCCACCTATTTAAACCCTCTAATCATACCCCATATCATTCAGGTGTAACCTTCAAGAGCAATTTGTTCGATAAGTTGCAGTGATAGGTCTTAAAAATCAACTTTTTTGACATTGAATAGGCAACTTCTTGAGCTCCAACTGCCATTTCTACCTTTAGGACCTCCACTTGAGAATATATCACTTAAATCATATATGAATAGAAAAATTACATTTCATCACACTGCCATGACATTCAAATCCACCCAAAAGTGCATTTTCACTACCATTCAGGAGTGTAGAAACACTGACAATAAATGTTGTCAAAGTTTAAGTTGTGGTTATAGAATTCTCATTCCAATGCTTCTTAACTAGAAAATGGCATTGACAAAATGTTCATGGGCAGAAGAAATTTTTTATGACTATATTCTTGGCCTATTTTAAGCTCGAGCAATAAACCCAACACCCATTCTAGCCTCAAGAATGCCCTTTCCAATATAATAAAAATGTAATTTTTAAACCTAAGTTCAACCACGCATAAAATGAAACCTATAAGTCATTTCCATGAACCATCAGATCCCTATCCTAACTTTTTAATCCCTATAATCTCACCTTGAAGCACTCAGGTGGAACCTTTGATAGTAATCCATTGGAGAATTTGATAGTAATCCAATGGAGAAGTTGTAGTGACAGGTCCTAAATGTAACTTTTTGGCATTGAATAGGCAACTTCTTGAGCTCCAATTGTCATTTCTTCCTATGGGACCTCCACTTGAGAATATATCATTTCATTCACATCTATGTAATCAAATTACATGTTATCACACCTCCACGACATTAAAATCCACCTTAAAGTGCATTTTTACTACTGTTCAGGAGTGCCAAAACACAACAATAAAAGTGATCAAAGTTTAAGTTGTGGTTACATAACTCTCATTCTGATGCTTCCTAACCAAAAATTGGAACTATCAACATGTCTAGGGGGAGAATAAATTCTATGAATAATTTCTTGGCCTCCTATCACACCTGAACGACAAACCCACCACCCATTCCAGCCTAAAAAAGTCCTTCCTAATACAAGAAAAATGCAGTTTTTTAGCTTATGTTTAAATACGCATAAAATAAAACCTCTAAGTAATTTATGCAAAACATCAAATCCTTACCCTACCTATTTAATCACTCTAATCCCACACTTGAGCACTCATGTGGAACCTTTGATATCAATCTATTGGACAAGTTGTAATGACGGGTCCTAAAATGTAACTTTTTGGCATTGAATATGCAACTTCTTGTGCTCCAACTACTATTTCTAACTCTGAGACCTCCAATTGAAAATATATCAATTAAATCTCATTTGGATAGGAAAATTACAAGTGATCACACCAGCACACTATTCAAATCCACCCGAAATGGCATTTTCACTTCCATTTAGGAGTATGGAAACATTGATAACAAATGTTGTCAAAGTTTAAGTTGTGGTTGCATAACTCTCATTCTGATACTTCATGACTCCAAATTGGCACTTAAAACATGCCCAAGGGGGTGGATAATGTATAGGAATAGGTTATTGAACTCTCATCATGCCTGAATGACAAACCTACCACCCATTCTGACCTCAAGAATGCTCTTCCCAATACAAGAAAAATATAATTTTTTATCCTAAGTTGAAATATGCATAAAATAAAACTTGTAAGTAATTTCTATGAACTATTATATCCTTTCTATTGGACAAGTTTTAGTGATGGGTCCTAAAATGCAACCTTTTAGCATTGAATAGACAACTTCTTGAGCTCCAACTGCCATTTCTGCCTCTGGGACCTCCACTTGAGAATATATCACTTTGATCATGTCTAGATATGAAAATTATATGTGATCACACTACTACAAAATTCAAATCCACCTATAAGTGCATTTTCACTACCATTTAGGTGCATGGAAACACTGACAACAAATGTTATCAAACTTTAAGTTGTGGTTGCATAATTCTCATTCTGATGTTTCTTGACTAAAAAATAGCACTGTCAATAGGTATAGGGTGTGGATAATGTCTAGGACCAGGTTCTTGACCTCCCATTAGGCCTAAATGACAAATCCACCACCCATTCTGGCCTCAATAATGCCCTTCCCAAGATAATAAAAATGTAGTTTTAAAGCCTAAGTTCAAACACACATAAAAAATAATTTATAAGTCATTTCCATGAACATTCATATCCCTCTGCTACCTTTTCAATCCTTATAATCTCACCACACAGCACTCGAGTGTAACCTTCAAGAGCAATCCATTGGACAAGTTGTAGTGATGCATCCTAAAATGCAACTTTTTGGCATTGACTAGGCAACTTCTTGAGTTCCAACTACCATTTATGACTCTAAGACCTCCACTTGAGAATATATCACTTTGATCATGTTTGGATAGAAAAATTACAAATGATCACAATACCACGATGCTCAAATCCACCTAGAAGTGCATTTTCACTACTATTTAGGAGTGCATAAACACTGACAATAAATGTTGTCAAAGTTTAAGTTATGGTTGTATAATTCTCATTATGATGCTTCTTGACCAAAAATTGACACTACCAACATGTTTTTGGGGGTGGATAACGTCCAAGACTATGTTCTTGGCCTCCAATCAGGACCAAATGATAATCCCACCACACATTCCAACCTCAAGAATGCCCTTCCCAATACAAAAAAATATAGTTTTTTATCTTGAGTTCAAACATGCATAAAATGAAACCACGCTATGGTCAAGAATCAAAAGAATCTTGATATATACACTATCCACCTTGGCTACACTAATGAGGTGGATTGGTGTAGTTAAGAATCAATAGGAGTTGGTTTGCCTCCAAGGAAATAAGTCTCCAATTTGAGGTTTTTTTATCAGATGTTGAGATGTAATAAGACTTCAAAAGATGCCTACACTTACTTTCTGTGCTTGAGGTGGAGGAATGGCCATAAGTAGGGATCCTACATTGCAAATCATGCAATATCATGAAGATGCTAGTGAATGCAATGAGAGAGTGTCAACTTGAGAGTTGACAATCAATTACATGTAGGTACAAAGGAATAAATGCTGAATGGGGAGATAATCAGACCTTGATCTCATAGGAAATAGGATTTTAATAATGTCAAACATGTTACCCCTATGCCTTGAGCAAGAAAATAGTCATTTAATGGAGTCAAAGATGCATTGAAGTTCTTTCAAACTACCCTATAATAATGGAACTACTTCATGGGAGTTGAAAATAAGTTAGATGAAGAATAAGTGAAGATTGAAGGCAAGACATGGTGAGTTAAGATCAAAATGGAATCAAGGAGACCACCATCCCTAAATATAAGTCAACTCATGAAGGCATTTGACCACATCAAACACTTCAAATAGTCATGATGTTCCTTTTATGCCTTCCTTCACTCAAGGCAACCTCATTTCAAGGACAAATGTTAATAGTAGGATTATTTTAGATTCAAGAATATGAAATTCTTTACTGACAGTGCCAACCACATGAAGGTGGAAGCTTATCTAGCACCACTAAAATATAAAAAATTGTTAATAAGTAATTAATAAATAAAATCATATGTAATACCTAGAAAATAAAAAACATTTGGTAAAATTGATTACATCTACATTTTAAAAGTCAACATACCTGTGTATTTTTTATCCAACAAACCACTATGATCTACTCTAAACTTGATAGTATCAAGAATAGCTTCATGGTTTGACTCCCAAACTTTCCATAGTTTCCTATTTAATAACCTCCCATGATATTTTTATAATTGATTGTTCATTCTATGAATCGAATTTGAATAGTGCAGTATCTTCCTGTGCATTTCAAACTCTTCATTGATTTGAATTTTTTATAGGATACCATTGAAACTAAGTTCTAGTGACTACCACTGACCCAATGGGATAGTTAATATTTTTTACATCTATAACTTAGGAAGTCAATTTTTTCTCTCTCTACACACCAACACAAGTAGTAATCCATGCCCTCTTCATTGTCCTCATCTACAATAATTACAAAAACATGCCCTGTATCATTAAAAACCATTTTTAGTGACACTATGTAGATATATAATGAGAATAAATTATACATAATGAAAAACATTCTACCTGGTTGCGCTAGATCATATACATAGTCAAAGTCATCAAATAATATCATATATATAAGTTGAAATGTTGTTGGAACATGATATGTGTTGAATGGAGTTAGAGGTTTGGAACTCTAATCATCCACCTACTTTTGTGACTCACACTCATTCCAAACATAGTCCATACATGTAGAATTAAAATATGCCAAGTGCCTCTTATGAATAGTCCAAGAACTTTTATTTGAGCTATGAAATGAGTGGAGTTCATTTAAACCTATTAGAGTTGTAGAATCTTCATACTTTGCCAAGTGTTCTTCCTTCATCAACCAGAAATGTCTATGAACAATAGAATTTAGTTAAGCACCATGACACGTATTATCATTACACCATTCAACCATGGTTCTTGTATCTATTAAATCATCACCCTCTTCAAATTTCAACTCCTCTTTTGCAATAGTTCTTTTTACACATTATCCAACATCGTCATGCTTCCCTTTTCCATGGCCAACCTCGGTGAAACTCCAAATGTGTTTTATACTAGTGGTAATGTGAATCATGTACAACCAATAAAACATCTATGAATTTTTAAATTGTGATGTGTAATTGTTTGACCAAATGTAATGTTGATTGAAAGTAATGATCCTTTGACTCAATTATTCATATAACTTATGAAAATAACCTTTCACATACTTTGAACAATGTGATCAGTCATCACTGATATAGAAATGGTACTCCATTAATATTTCCCATCATTGCTCTAAACTATCAGGTGCATGTATGAATGCTATATGCATGAATATGGAAAATTTTGATGAGTTGTAATACTATGATTGAACTTCTATTTGGTGTGTGAATGTGTAATTTTCATTAAATTCAACTATTAAAATAATCAAACCAAGTAGGAATGTATCCTTTCTTATCTTGAAATGTTCATCCAATCATCTAGCCTTGTGTATGTGCCTTGCATACTCATAAACAAATTTCTCCCTAAATTTGACCAAAAATTCAGAAACATATATCTTTTTTTGTAACATCACACCTTTTAGATTCTTTGCCATATTTTATTTGATAAGTCACTGATTTATATTTGCTTAAACCAATTAATTCCTATCGAATTGCACTTTTACTCTCCTCACGGATACAAAATTTTATTTTTGGCAATCCACCACAAATGTTGCAATTTCCATCTAAACATGATTTGTTATAAAATAATTATCCATCCATTCTTTTGTAAAAAATAGTTGGAATAAATTTCCTAGTTAATTTTGGTGGAAATTTAATGCCACACTCTTGCAAAATGTTTTTAGTATGCAAAGTATAATTAATATGATGAAAAACATCACAATGCATTGAAAATTGAACATGTTGCCTTCAACAACAAGTGGTGTGCGTGTGATTTATTTTTACAAAAAAATATTTGGCCATCTCAAAATATTTTTGATAAATAGAAATTTGAGGATGTTTTTCCAAAAACTTAGAGTACAATTGTGTTTGAGTCATATCCAAAAAATGTTTCAGATATGATTCATGGTTATGAGAACCAACTCTTCTTTTCACTACATCTTTTGCATTGGGTAAAACTCTTATATTGTCTTTCTAAAATTGAGCAAGTAATTCTTTGAGAGAATCAACTATAACTTTGTAATTTTTTGTAAGTCTACCAGAGAATGCTAAGATATATTTGGTATTAGATTCATGAATTATTTCATATATTTCAATTGCTTTCATCAATGTCTTTCTGTTTATATTGAGTGTTCGGCCTGTTTTTGAAAGCATTCATTTTTCTCTA
Source organism: Torreya grandis (assembly GCA_037957365.1). Classification (NCBI taxonomy): domain Eukaryota; kingdom Viridiplantae; phylum Streptophyta; class Pinopsida; order Cupressales; family Taxaceae; genus Torreya; species Torreya grandis. The sequence continues at coordinate 2,329,790 of JARHVA010001127.1, forward strand.
TTTGGCCACTTATTACACAAGTTGTAATTATATTCCAGGCAGCATTACAATCTTGGATGCGTGATTTTGGGCCTACAGTATGATATGCATCAGGTAGATTTTCAAAAATTTCACTATGACATTATAGGTCTAATCTTAATCAATTTTATCAACGAAACAAATAATTGACATCTTTGACAATCATAATCCAAATTATGAAAGAAACTATTTTAAATTTATTGTTCCGGTCTTCTTGAATAGAGATCAAAAATTTTATTATGCATGGGTTCTAAAATATTTTCATCGACTTCAATTAAATACTTGTCTTTTCTATGCACAATTATTGGAGGTGTTGTTAATGGTAGAATTTATTGAGAGGGTGTTTCAAAATCATTAATACTTTCATTGTTTAGAGGTGGGATGAAATTTTATTCATTATATGTTTCCATGAAAATTTATTGATAGTTAATTTCATCATTATTTATTTCCATCAAATTTTTTTCATTCATGGGGGGTGAAACATCATACATAGACTCATCATCAACAAAGTAAAAAACTCAAAATTTTGAATGTAAACTTCCAACATTTTCTAATTCATCATTTTCAATTTTATTATTATTCATTTCATTATGGTTTATTTCATCATTTTTCAATTCATTATGGTCAATTTCATCATTGTTTAATTCATTATTGTCAATTGGTTCATTATCTATGGCATTTGGTTCATTAGGATTAGGGTTTGTACCTTGTCTACCATGAAGTTTTTGAAATCATATTTTGTGTTTCTCTCTCAACTCTTATAATTCCTTCAATGTTTTATTCTTCAACATCTTCCTCTTCCTTGAACGTGATCTATCACCTATCAAAGACAATTGACAGATTTTCAAAGGTGGGGTCAAAAGTACATAGGTATCACATGTCCCACAGAAGGATGTAGAGAATGTTTTTGGGGATAAAATTCTCAATTTGTGTTAAAAATAGTTGTTAAAAAGTGAGTTTTGTCTATATTAATAATAATGTGATCACGTTATTCAATAATGTGATCATGTTATTCTTAATACTCAATTTGAGTTAAACATAGAATTTGAGAAGTCAATTTTATCTATATTGAGAATAACATGATCACATTCTTTATGGTTTATGGTTTATGGTTTATGGTTTAATGTATATATGGTTTAGGGTGTATATGGGGTCCACTGTATTTTTGGGCTCACTTAGCCCCCACATCATCACAAATTGCTCACCAATTTCAATTAATTGGGACAATGAGCAATGTGATTTAGGCCAAATCACTTATAATCTATATACCTAATTATTACTCTAAATGATGTCAATTAGTGTTAAACTGATTGGTTTAGGGTTTAAAATATAGGTTATATGGTTTATGTTTTAGGTCTTGGGGTTTAAGACCTATAAGGTTTACGATACACAAGGTCAATCACAAAGATAATTGAGAATAATTTTAATCACTTGGACCTATTTGTGACTATAGAATGTGTTTTTGGGTTGTCATTATACCCCGTGTCATAATGCAGATTGAGTGAATTAGTCAAATGGGACAATCATTCATGTGATTTAGGCCAAACTTAGCCCTATAAACTTAATTCTTAGTCTAAATAATGTTAGTTTGGGCTAAAATGATTGGTTTAGGGTTTAAAGAGTTTATATTTATGGTTTATAGTTTAAAAGATTAAGAAATTTATGGATTAGAGATTAGGGTATAGGTTTTAGGGTATATAAGGTAAAATCATGAAGGTAAATTGGCCAAATTTGAGCTCTCTAAACTTAGATATGTGAGTAAATAATGTGATTTTGGTCTCAATTAGCCCCCACATCATCATAATTTGAGCTAATTAAGTCAATTGTGGTAATGAGTGATGCAATTTTGACCAATTCAATCCATGTGAACCTAATTCTTACTATATAATAATGTTAATTAGGTCTAAATAAATTGGTTTAGGGTTTACAATTTAAATGGTTTGGGGTTTAGGGCTTATGGATTAGGGTTTAGGGTAAATGATACATGGTTTAGGGTTTAAGGTAAATGGTATAGGGTTTATGATATCGGATATAGGGTCCAATCACTAAGGTATTTGAAGAAACTTTGAGTTGCTTGTTCACCTATTTATGATAATTGCCTTCATGTTTGCATTTTTGATAAAATTAGGGTTAGTTAAGCCATACATGTTGCATATTATACAATCGATTGAACCATAGATTTTGTTTAGAGGCTCAATTTTTCTCAAATCACACCCCTAATTACACAAACTAACTAATTAGATCAATTCATGATAGAATCAAACTTGAGTTTGCCCCAAATCATATATTGCTCTTAAAGGGGTTCAAATTGGCCTCAAATGCCTCCTCATTTAAATAAATAAACTCTCTAATTAATTATACATTACATGACATTAGATTTAATTTAAATCTAAGTCACATCATATACGATTTAAAAGAGGTTCATGTGGTTCATTTTGACCGTAATTACCTACACAATTGAACTAATCAACATCTGCATTCATTAGCTGATGACTTCAAGTTTATTGAGATCAAAACCACATTATATACATGTAAAAATTTCATATAAATAAATAATGTTTCTTTACTTCAATCGAGATAATGAAATTGGACCTGATCAACCCCCAAAGATCACATTTTATAGTCATGCAATTATGTTGAAGGGGCTCAAAATAGCCCCAGTTTACTTCAGATGCATAGCTAGATTGGTACTCCAAAGGCTAAGTTTTATCCATAGATTTAAAAAATGCATTTTATGACATATCATGATACAATAAGTTATATCATAAAATGTATAATGAGTTACACCTTAAAACCAAGTAATTATAAGTAGTCAAGTCAACATATTAAAATCCCTGTGAAAAATTTGAAGTCTAATACGATACCATGACACCTTAATTTACTATCCAAGGTTATGGATATTTCTTGTATCACATGAAAGAACACCACTATTAAGGAGCTCAATAACATATAAGAACATTTATAAAATTTGAACTCAAGAGAAAACATGCATTTTTGGGTGTTATGAATATATACCATCCTTGCAATATTAATGCGATCACATTACTAAATAACACAATCACATTATTAATGTGTTTAATAATGTGATCATATTATTAACATGATTATGTTATTTTAATTTTAATTCAAAAACCAAGCCTTTTGGTTCGAGAATGGCTTGGATTCCTGAGCCAAAGGTTTGGACCTATCAATCTACAACTGAGTTTGAGAGTATTGATAAAAAATAACAAAATTAAACTTAAATCACTAAATACACCAAAAATTTCAATGGTAAAATTCAAAAACTTAATACCATCATGATGAACATGCTCTCCTCTTTCCAAAAATATGATTTTTATAATTTTTGGACTAATTTAAGGTTTTAAACTATGTTGATTTCTAACTATACCTTTTTTAGGCCACTACATGCCACAAACATACATGTCTATACATGTTCATATAATTTTATTTTTGTTAATCCAAGTGAAAAATAAGTTATATGGTCACAAACTAGGCCTAATTCTACACACATTAAAAAAAAAAACTAATTTTCATTTTTTTGAGGTAGTTAAGCATGCTGCATGGGCGGTTGTCCATTTTTTTATATCAATTTTTAAGATCTATTTACTTGAAAAATTCATTAAAAAAAGTATTCATTAAAAAAATATAGGTCACAAACTAGAACATATTATCTAAATGTTCACCAAAGGTTTTTAAATAATATTAAATGTTACTCAAAAAATGGTGCACCATACGAGTGTCTATCTGCTTTGTTTTCTTAAAAAATAGGAGTTTCTCTTCAAATTTTACATGTTTGACCTAGTTATACTTAACCATTTTAAAAAAAAAAATAGTGCTTTGGAAACTAGACTTGAAATTTTACATTTCATGTTGTTACACCATCTTCAAATTTGGAGTGTACATATCTCAAATTATCTACAAAAGTTTAGATTTATATAAATTTAGGAATATCATGTCCACGGATAGGCCACTTTTTGTCCCCCAACTTTGTGAACTTACCCTCTTCTATCTTGAAATGATTAAATATAATGATAAGTTATCTTTAAAATATTTATTTAAAGATATTTGCTGATGGTTTTTTTATTTTTCTAGTCATTGATTAAGCTATTAGTGGAAGTGAAGCTATGGTAGTCGAAATATTGGAATGAGAGACTGGAAATAAAGGTGCAGACAATTTCTAAGTTGGTTTATATGTGATTGCAATTGCAAGGTATGAATTTATGTTTCTTTTATTTGAAGACTAAGAGAAATTGTTTACATACAGTCATTTGTATTGAAATAAATAAATATAATGATAAGTTCCCTAAAAATCATTTCTTTAAAGATTTTTACTGACGATTTCTTAATTTTTCTAATCATTGATGCAAGCTATTGACAAAAGTGAAGCTTTGGTAGTCAAAAGATTGAGATGAGGTATAGATAATTTCTAAGCTGGTTTTCTTGTGATTGCAACTGCAAGGTATGAATTTGTGTTTCTTTTATTTTGAATACTAAAAGCAGTTGTTTGCATGCACAATTGTCTATCTTAAAATGAATAAATATAATGATAAGTTCCTTGAAAATTATTTCTTTAAAGATATTTTCTCAAAGCACTATGCATGTTGGTTTTCTTGGTAATTTTATGTATATCTGCAAATATTTTCTTAAAACAAAAAATCTGTGAAATGGGTATTTTAGGTTATTTAGAAATACGATTAAAATGATCATAAGGCTTTGTTGCATTTATTCATTTTTTTACACATTTCTAAAAAAAACATCTTGCATGCAATTATTTCTTAGATAAAATCAATTTCTTGTTTGTTTAAAATGAGTATTTCTCAGAGGAAATCAATTTCTTATTTATTTAAAATATGTGGTAAAAACCAACCAAATAATATAATAAACTAATTATAGCAAAAATTATGACAAAAAATCAGAATATAGAGTATAAATAATAAATTGACTATGGTGTTAGGATGTGGAGCCAAAAGCTTCACCAAGGAGCATACTTTAGCAGGTTCAGGTCTACACAGACACCGGCATCGGTCAGGAGAGACCGACGTCGATCAGGTGCAGTTGCAGAGACGCCGACGTCGGCAGTGGGTCAGCCGGTGGCGGTCACAGGCAAGCAACAGGAACCGACGTCGGTTACCTATGCATCCAGAAAGCTATTTCTGAGGACAGAAGTGAGTGTTTGCATGATGAGTTTGAGTTGTAGTCTTAAGCTCGCGTCTCTATTATTAGCAATATTATTTTTAGAGCCTTTGTTCAAGTGGCTTAACTATTTGTTAGAAGTGCATGCTCAAGTTTCCTAATTCTATATGTAGAATTAGATCTTCCTAGCTTATTGTATTATTGTAGAAGAATTGGTATGTTGAAGAACAGTACAGAATTGAATCAATCCAGGTTTGTTGGAGTTGATTGTTCTTGAGAGAGAGAACTCTTGAGGAATAGAGATCTAGTGAGAGATCTATACATCTAGGAGAGGTGTGGAAGAAAGAAGTTTCTTCAATTGTATTCCTTTTGTAAAGAGTTTGTTAATACAATTTTTCAGGGTGGTTTCTTGTATCTCTTGTTCTTGCTGTTTATCATTCTAATTACTTGTCTATCTGATTTAATTTCGCGTTTATTGCTTTCACAAGTGTAATCTATTGTTGGTTGATCCCCAACAAGTGGTATCAGAGCCGTGGTTGTAGGTTCAAGAGCTGATACCAACAAGTGGTATCAGAGCTCAGGTTCACTAACAAGTGGTTCAGATCTGTGTAGTGTGTATTGATTACAGGTTCTCACAGGGATTTCTATTTGAGTGGGAGAACCAATGGCAGATGAAAGTAAATTGAGAATGGAAAAGTTCAATGGAAAAAATTACCAACATTGGAGAATGCAAATAGAGGATTATCTGTATCAGAAAGATCTCTACTTACCGTTAGGTGGGGTTGCAAAGAAGCCCAAAGACATGGAGGATGAAGAATGGGATGTTCTTGACGGGAAGGCGCTGGGGTCTATAAGAATGAGTCTAGCATCCACTGTGATATCTAATTTATCACAGGCAAAGTCTACGGTAGAGTTGATGACTACGTTAGCAAATTTGTATGAAAAACCCTTAGCTTCTAATAAGGTATATCTTATGAAGTAGTTATTTAATTTGCATATGAATGAAGGTGGATCTGTTTCTACTCATCTGAATGATTTCAATGGAATTGTGAATCAATTAAGTTCAGTCAATATAGTGTTTGATGATGAAATAAAAGCTCTTTTAATATTATGTTCTTTGCCTGAAAGCTGGCATGGCTTAGTAATGGCAGTAAGTAATACTGCATCTGCATCAAATATTTTAAAAGTAGAGGATGTTGTTAGTGTTATCTTGAATGAGAAAATACGTAGAAAAAGCACAAAAGAGACATCTGGGAATGCTTTAAGTTTTGAGAGCAGGGGAAGGCAAAAAGAGAAGAGCAAGAAAGGCAGATCAAGATCCAAATCTAAGGGGAAAGCCAGATCTAAATCCAAAAATGGCAGAAGGCCACAATGCTGGAATTGTGGAATGATGGGGCACATAAGCAGAGATTGCTGGTCAAAGCCTAAGGAGGACAATCAGCACGAAGGAAAGGAAGAAGCCAAAGTTGCAGGTATTGCACAAGATGCTTTAATTTTCTCTCTGCATAATAATATAGAATCTTGGGTGTTAGATTTTGGTGCATCTTTTCATGCTACCCCTAACAGGGAATATTTTAGTGACTATATCCATGGAGACTTTGAAATAGTGTATCTAGGGGATGATGAGCCCTGTAAAATAATTGGCAAAGGTAAAGTGCAGCTGAAGATGCAGAATAACAACACATGGGTGTTGAGAGATGTCATGCATGTTCCTACCTTGAAGAGAAATTTGATTTCTGTAGGAAAGTTAGGGGATGAGGGTTGTACAGTAACTCTCACAGCAGAATCTTAGAAGGTGACCAAGGGTGCACTTGTTATGGCCAGAGGTAAGAGAGAAGGTACTCTCTATTTGTGTAATTGTGTTACTAACAAATCTCCTTCTGTATTATCTACTTCAGATGTGGATGCTAAATTGTGGCACTCAAGGCTTGGCCACATGAGTGAGAAGGGGATGTCAATTCTTAAGTCCAAAGGTATGCTTTCAGATTTAAAAGGCATAGATCTAGAGTTTTGTGAGCACTGTGTATTTGGAAAATAGAAAAGGGTTAGTTTTCTCAAGACTGGGTCTACTAAGAAGAGGCATAAGTTGCAGCTTGTTCACACAGACGTGTGGAGACCGGCTCAGGTTGCTTCCATTAGAGGATCACAGTACTATGTATCTTTCATAGATGATGCTACAAGGAAGGTATGGATCTATTGTATTAGGAGAAAATCTGATGTATTTGAGACTTTTAAGATTTGGAAAGCTATGGTTGAGAATGAAATAGGTAAAATATTGAAGTGCCTGAGATCTGACAATGGCGGTGAGTTCTGCAGTTATAAGTTCAGATATTATTGTTATATGCATGGAATCCGTAGGCAAAGGACGGTTCCAAGGACACCTCAGTAGAATGGAATCGCTGAAAGGATGAACAGGACAATAATGGAGTGAGCAAGATGTATGAGATTGCATGTCAATTTGCCCTTACAGTTTTGGGCACAAGCTGTTGACACTGCAGTATACTTGATTAACAGAGGACCCTCTACAGCTCTGGATGGTGGTATTCCAGAAGAGGCATGGATAGGTAAAAAGGTAGATGTCTCATATCTCAAAGTTTTTGGTTGTGAAGCCTTTGTGCACATAGATAAAGAAAATAGAAAGAAGCTTGATGCTAAGTCTATGAGATGCACGTTTATTGGCTATGGCTCAGATGATTTTGGTTACAGATTGTGGAATCTAGAAACTAACAAGGTAATTAGGAGCCGTGATGTTGTTTTCAACGAAAGAGTGATGTATTGTGATCAGCTAAGGAAGTTGAATCAATCTGAGCAGAGCAATGGTGAATTGGACGAGGTGAAGGTCCAATATGAGCTTGCGGGAAAAAGAAATAATCACTTGCAGGAAAACACAGAGACCGACGTCGGTAGGGTTGGAACCAGCATCGGCAGTACAAAAACCGGCGTTGGCCATACAGAGACCGACGTCGGCAGAATAGGCACTGATGTCGGTCAGACAGAACTGACGTTGGCCAGTAACAGGTCTGGAGGTGACCGAGGTCGATCACTGTCAGAGAATTTGGGTGGACAGCGTGTTGTAAACGAGTCTCAGACACCCATCAGGAGGTCAGAAAGGGTGAGTAAGCCTCCAATTAGATATTCTCCTTCATTATTTTATTTATTGCTAACTGATGGTGGAGAACCAGAGAGTTTTGAAGAAGCAATACAGGTGGAGTCCAAGAGTCAGTGGGAGCGTGGCATGGTTGAGGAGTTGGAGTCCTTAAGAGAGAACCAAACATGGGATTTGGTTGAATTTCCAGCAGGTAAGAAGACACTGAAGAACAGATGGACTTACAGGTTGAAAGAAGGTGAGAATGGATAGATGAGATATAAGGCCAGATTGGTGGTAAAAGGATTTGCACAAAAGCCAAGTATCGACTTTGGTGAGATTTTTTCTCCTGATGTTAAAATGACTTCTATAAGGGTTGTATTGTCTTTGGTTGCTTTTGAGGATTTGCATCTTGAGCAGCTAGATGTTAAGACAACGTTTCTTCATGGAGATTTGGATGAGGAAATATATATGGAACAGCCAGAAGGATTTGAGGTCATGGGTAAGGAGAAGTTTGTGTGCATATTGAAGAAAAGCTTGTATGGCCTCAAGCAAGCTCCTAGGCAATGGTACTTAAAATTTGACAGGTTTATGACTGAGCATGGCTACAGTAGGTGTCAATTTGACCATTGCGTGTATTTTAAGAGATTTGATAATGGTAGATATATTATTCTATTGTTGTATGTAGATGATATGCTGGTTTCAGGATCTCACATGCAGGATATCTCTGAGCTTAAAGTGAAATAAGCTCAAACGTTTGCTATGAAAGATTTGAGAACAGCAAAGAAAATCTTCGGCATGAGCATTAAGAGAGACAGGAAAAATCACAGGTTGATATTGTCTCAAGAAGATTATGTGGACAAGGTGTTGAAACGGTTCAATATGGAGGATGCTAAACTGATAAACACACCTTTGGCTGGACATTTTAAGTTGAGTAAAGAACAATGTCCTAATTCATATGATGAGGTAGAGTACATGAGTAAGGTTCCATATTCTTCCGCAGTAGGGAGTTTGATGTATGCAATGGTGTGTACTAGACCGGATATTGCCCAAGCAGTGGGAGTGGTAAGTAAGTATATGGCCAATCCAGGTAAGGAACATTGGAAAGCAGTTTAGTGGATCCTTAGATATCTGAGAGGAACCAGCAGTAGGCACTTGTGCTATGGAGGTTCAGATACTTCTCTACATGGTTATGTAGATTCAAATATGGCAGGTGATTTGGATGGCAGGAGGAGCACTACAGGTTATGTTTTTACTGTAGGTGGAACGGCGGTTAGCTAGATATCTAAGTTGCAGAAGGTTGTTGCCTTGTCAACTATAGAAGCAGAGTATATTGCAGCCACTGAAGCTAGCAAAGAGATGATATGGATGACACGGTTCATGGATGAGCTTGGTAGGGAGCATGAGAGTTGTAGATTGTATAGTGACAGTCAGAGTGCAATCCATTTGGCTAAGAATTTAGCCTTTCATTCAAGAACAAAGCACATACAACTAAGGTATCACTTCATACGACAGGTATTGGAAGATGGTGAGTTGAAGCTGGAGAAGATCCATACAGATAGGAATCCTGCTGATATGTTAACCAAGCCGGTTACAAAAGAGAAGTTGAATCTTCATTCAACTTCTGTTGGTCTTCATGATTGAGTTGAAGATGGAGGAGCTAGAAGATGTTGCTGTACAGGTACTGGTGCAGCTGTTTATCTCCAAGTGGGAGATTGTTAGGATGTGGAGCCAAAAGCTTCACCAAGGAGCATACTTTAGCAGGTTTGGGTCTACACAGACACCGGCGTCAGTCAGGAGAGACCGACGTCGGTCAGGTGCAGTTGCAGAGATGCCGACGTCGGCAGTGGGTCAGTCGGCAGCGGTCACAGGCAAGCAGCAGGAACCAACGTCGGTTATCTGTGCGTCCAGAAAGCTATTTTCGAGGACAGAAGCGAGTGTTTGCATGATGAGTTTGAGTTGTAGTCTTAAGCTCACGTCTCTATTATTAGCAATATTATTTTTAGAGCCCTTGTTCAAGTGGCTTAACTGTTTGTTAGAAGTGCATGCTCAAGTTTCCTAATTCTATATGTAGAATTAGATCTTCCTAGCTTATTGTATTATTGTAGAAGAATTGGTATGTTGAAGAACAGTACATAATTGAATCAATCCAGGTTTGTTGGAGTTGATTGTTCTTGAGAGAGAGAACTCTTGAGGAATAGAGATCTAGTGAGAGATCTATACATCTAGGAGAGGTGTGGAAGAAAGAAGTTTCTTTAATTGTATTCCTTTTTTAAAGAGTTTGTTAATACAAGTTTTCAGGGTGGTTTCTTGTATCTCTTGTTCTTGCTGTTTATCATTCTAGTTACTTGTCTATCTGATTTAATTCTGCGTTTATTACTTTCACAAGTGTAATCTATTGTTGGTTGATCCCCAACATATGGGATTTTTAAAACCCTCAAAACCCTCTTGTTGTGTTTCTTTAGGTTGTGGGATCCTTAAAACCCTCTTTTTTTTCCAAGTGTGTGGGAACCTTCAAACCTTTTTGTTATGTTGGTTATGGTTGTGGAAACCGTAAAACCCTCTAGTTGTGCTTGTTAAAGGTTGAGAGAGAATCCAAACCCTCTTATTGTACTTAATTTATTTGAGGGATTCTTATAACCCTCTTTATTGTGTATAGTTTCATTTGGTTGTGGGTTCATCGTGTAAAACCCTCTACCTAGATGTGGGTCTAGTTATCAAAACCTTCACTTGTCAAGTTCATAGATCTAGTTTCAAAAGCATTTATCTCATCAAATAAAAATAAATTGACTATAGGGCCATAAGGCAAGATAATTATGAAAAGCGAGGATTGCAAGTAAATATCTTTAAATAAATGTCTTTCAAAGAACTTATCATTATATTTATTTATTTCAAGATAGATGACTGCGCATGTAAATAACTACTCTCAATCTTCGGTTTGATTAAGAGAACGTGTCTATAATACTTTTAAACTTTATTGTAGAGATGTATATGTATTCGAGCATAAGTAAGTTGCTCGAATACATATTAATAGTTTTTTAATTTTTTTATTCATTAAAATAAATAAATGTAATGATAAGTTCATTGAAAAATATTTTTTTAAAGATATTTGCTCAAAACACTATGCATGTTGGTTTTTTTGGAAATTTCATGTGTATCTATAAATATTTTTCTTAAACTCAAAATCTATGAAACGGGTATTTTCGGATTAGTCAAAAATATGGTTGGAATGAGGATATTTTGTGTATTGTTTAAAATAAGTATCTTGTATATCATTATTTATTAAAGGAAATTAGTTTATTGTTTGTTTAAAAGAAGTATGTGGTAAAGGTCAACCAAATAATATAATAAATTGAGTACAACAAAAATTGTGACAAAAAATTAGAGTATATAGTATAAACAATAAACCGACTATGGGGCCATAAGGCAAGACAACTATGAAAAGCAAGGATGACATAACTAAAAAAAATTGAGTGCATATGGTAAGATCATGTGTAGTACTTAGTATAAATTGAGTGCAAGTCTCTATAAATCTCTCAAAAGACTAATCTAAGATTGACCATTAAATTATGATATTTGACATTGAATTATGAGTATGTTAGTTTTTTATTTTAGTTACTCTTAGTTATAATAATGATTATATTTTCTTTTTCATTGTTCTATTTTCATTGATAAAACACTTTTATAGAATTAGAAATCTTTTCTTTAAGAGCTTTCCTCTTCTATAGTCTTTATTTTGTTGGATAGATTAGATTATATTATTTAAAATATGATTCACATATACATATATATTTGATAATTGAAATATTTTATTAGTGCATAATTTATTATTATTCTCATAATTTATAAAAATCCCTATGCACATCTTAGAAATATTTTTTGCTTTTAGAATCACTGTTATTCTACAACCATAAAAATAAAGATCCAATGTGCATCAAAACAACTACTAAGAAATTGTAGCAAGTCCTTATAGATTTATATTGGTCTCTATTTCCATGTTTTAAATTTGTATAAATTTATAGATTGTATAAATTTAGATTCTATTTATGATATCATTTTCAAATAGATATTTTTGTAGTTTATTTTTAACTTTTTTTTAATAAATGTACTGGTATCATTATTATTTTTAGGTGTCAACTTTCTAACATAAGTGTAAGCCATAAGAAAAAATAAGCAATGATGGTTAATTCATTAGATATTATAACTATTAATTCAAAAATAATAAATGAACTAGCCATTATAATAATTAATTAGTTAATCAAACCCCTAAAAAAATGACATACTAAATAGATTATTAAATATTATAATTACTATTTCTAAATTATTCAATAAATTAGGTATTATGTTAATTTATTAGTTAATCATGATATTTATATCTAGACTTGGATTAAATCAGTACACATTGTAGACTCATTTGAGAGAAAAATGTAAATTTTAACATTCATTTATTAATAAATTTGATTTTAATATATTCTTAAGAAAGAAAATATCAATAATATATAGAATTAACAAAAAAAAATATTATTCTTAAATTAATTTAAGATGCTTTAACATTTACATATGCATATGCATAATGTGTAATAAATATTAATTATGACAGTGTATGTGAAATAGAGAGCTCTATATCTATATTTCTATTATAAGCCATATAGATATATAAAGCTTCAACGCCTCTATGTATATGTATATGGCCAGTCTAAAAACCCCTAAGCCCCATGTAATATATAATAATAAAAGACCTCATGCTTATATATCTATTTTGGGCCTTTTTTCTAGTGCCCATATTGAGAATCCAATCCTCTCTCCAACCCTCATGTCATCATATATATAGCCCAACCCCTTTATTTATATATAATTAGTTAGTTACCTTTTCACCTCTTTCTAGAAACTTCAACCCTATACCTGTTAGTATGGTTGGTATGCCCCCAAATATATAGTGGAGACTGTATATGTTCCCCTATATATAAATTGGGGTATGCTTCTTATATATGATATGGTAGTATAGTTGGTATCCCAAATAAATATAGTGGTGATTGGTTTTATGGTATGCCTTTTATGATTAGATGATCAAATTGAGCACTATAACTATATGATTGATATTCCCTTCATGACTAATATGGCTCCATATATATAAACTACATATGCCCCTCATATATATGTGTATGTACAAAGGGTCGAGAATATCAAATTCATAAATTTTGAATTAATACAATCAAAAGTATAAACATAATAATAATGATTTTAATAATAATCATGATGAGAACTACTTGGCACATTTCACTAAATCATTTTGTGAAAGTATTTATATGTTTATTGTGGTTTGCATTCTAAATTCATATGGTTTAATAGTTAACAAAATCTAAAGTTAATTAATTTGAAGAGGTTTTATACCAAACTTAAGAAGAATAAAAAATTTATATATTTTTTTTTGTCAAGGATTTGATAATTGAAGTTTATTAAAAATAAGTAGATTTATTTTTTTTTAAGAAAAAAGATAAACTCTCTTAAAATGATATATGTATTGATTACATGAAATATTTTTTAATTTTTTTTTATGTCAATATTTTTTTATTTGAGTTATAAATTAGGTTAGAATATAAATGAGAGTTCAATTTTTACAGTGCAACATATATGGCTATAACAAACATCAAATATTTAATAAAATTTAAATCTAGATAGAATTGGACAAGAACAATATACTTATCTAGCCCATCAACATCTATTTGACATTAATTTATAACTCTTAATGTTTAGTTAGAAAGTTCTTACAAAAAATATAAATTAAAAACATCAAATTACTACAAATGAAATATGGGCCATAAATAAATGTATTAGAATATTGAACATTCACTTCAAAGTCATAAATATATAATGCTCGTTTATAATAAACAATCACTTTAAAACAGTAAACTATCCAAAAGTTTCCATCTAAAAATATAAATATGTGATATTGTAGAAGAAATTTATTGAACTAATAAAAATTATATTTTAAGAGTTAGTTGGATTGACCTCCAACTTAGATGATGAGGGGTTTAATTGAGGAATTATGATTGTCGACACATCACATCATATAGTTATGCTAGTCCACTTCCTCTTCATGGCTTAGTGGGCATTGCTATTGTTAAAGTCCTTTTAGTGTTAAAAATATGTGTAATAAGAATTGACCCAAAGTTGTTTAGGTGTGTGTACCTAACCATATTTGAACTGTATTAACTATGTTCAAGAAAAATTATGAAAAATTAACATTTTAAGAATCAAGGTATTCCCTTAATTTCATACGTATTAGGTGTTGTGTAATTGCACCTACACACCTAAACAAACTTGCTACTAAGTAATGAGAATCTATGATTTCAAATACTAATATATTTTTGGGATACGTTATTAAGAAAAGTGCAATAAACTTGATTGTTAAAATTGAATATCATAAGATAAGAAAAGTTCAAACTCTATCTTAAAAGTCAAAAAATTATTTAGAAATAAAAAGTTTTAATATACTTTATATTAATTATGACATTTAAATATATAAATATATTATAAATATTGTAATTCAATTGATACAAATAATATTAAAGATAAATTTATTATAATTATTTTTCAAATATATATATATATATAATTGAATTTCAATATTATCAATTATATAAATTTAATAAAATATAAATTTTTAAAAAAATTAATTAATATAAAAAATTTAATTCTTTAGAAGGTACCCAAAAAAATTCCACACAAAATTGATGGAATACAAACCCTTTAATATTGATAAGCAGTAGTTGGTTCAAAAAGTTCCTTTAAAGGTACACAAAATCCATGCAAAACTTGATGCAATAGACACCCTTTAATAGTGAGTACCAAAAATTTGTACAAAATTTAACCAATAAAATTAAGGGCTCAGAAATTTGGTGGAAACTTAATAATGCCCTCCACACTCCAAACCCAATAAATACCCATTGCTCAGACTTAAAACAAAATCATTGGTTTTAAGGATTCTTCTTGTGGAGGTGCAGGGATCGAATCGCATGGCTTTGGGGGTGCTTGGAGGCTCAGCGGCTAGGGGTGTTCTAGCGGTGGTCGCATGCGTGCTAGCGGTGGTGACCGTGGTGGCGGCTCTCTGCGCTACGCACAAAACCCGCAAGGAAGATAAAACCGGTCACACGGCCAGCAGAAGCAGCAGCGGCGGCGGTGAATCTATGGACTCGCCGCGCACGGCCATCATCAATGCTCTCAGCAGCAAAAGGTTGTCGCTCGGTAGGAAATGGGGGCGGAGTGTAGAAGAGGAGCTAAAGGCATGTGACCGTGCGGCTACTGAAGAGGGGAATTTTCTGTGGCAGAGAAGTATCCTCATGGGAGAACGCTGCCAGCCTCCGGATTTCTCGGGCATGATAATATACGACGACAAGGGTAACCTTTTGCCTGAAATTCCCCCAAAGACTCCCAAACTTAAACCTTTTTTATCCTTCTCTGCAGGTAAATCAGATCTTTAACGTATATTTTTGTAGGACAAATTTTTTTAATACGTGTTTTACTGTGGACGCCATGATCGTACTGGTAATTGTCATTGTTTTTTCAGGCTGACGCGCAGCTTAAACGGAGTTTCACTGTTGTGTAAAAAACGTGTGTTCCTGCGCGTTTTCTGCAATTTGATGGTGGTGGGGTTTCGTAACAGAAGAAAATAACAGTAGCAAAACGGGATGCTGGCTGTCGATTTGCCTGCCGAAATTTGTTATCGTTTTGTTTGCTTGGCGCAGTTTTAATAAAGGGGGAGATAATCGAAAATCATATTAACTAATGTTTAATATGTATTTGGCCAATAACAAAATTTTAATCATTGCTTTGTAGTTATTAGTGCAAATAATTTTAATCGTGTTTAAGGCAAATAATTATTATGGAGAAGGTAAAATGTTCAATGGAGAAAGTAAAATGTTCGTTGCTTGTTTATGATGAAATGTTCAAGTAGTTAGTCATTCTCTTTGCTTTTCAATCTTTTCTGGTGGACTCATGGAATTTTGTTGTTCTTAGAGTTTTTGAAAAAAAAATTCTATAACATTATTATTAAACGTCTCTTTTTTATTGGAAATTTTTAAATTTATTTTAAAAATCTTTCTGCAATTTTATATGTATTACTCTTTTTGTTGGGGTCCTTAAAAAAAGAGTTTACAAGAAGTTGGAAAAATCATTTACGAACTTTTTTGTGGGCCAATTCAGAAGGTAATAAAGGCTTTCATCGAATATTCTAGGATATATGTTGTCAACCTAAGGATGTTGGAGGCCTTGGTTTGCTTGACATAGCTAAGTAAAATCTCGTTTTATGTGTAAAGTGAATTATTAGAGCTATTTAAAGACAAGAGCCTTAGAAAAATCTTCTCATGAATTGCATCTTTTTAGGAGCTCCTCATAGCGGAAAGTTCTAGAAGAACCTAGGATTTCAAACCCTATTGGTCACTCTAGCCACTGTTAAGATCAATGAGACATTTATTGTCAAAAGCATTTGGAGGGCATGGGAAACTATCAAGCCATGGTTGATTTGGAAAGGCAATGGGTTTAGATTTGGCATATATATCAACTCTCACTCTTTATGGTGGTCCCCTCTTATCACTATCAATGAGAAACCTTTGGCTGAAGCTCCCATGATTAAAGCTCTAAGACTTTATCATCGAGGCATTAAAATATTGAGGGATATTTTTGACAAGCATACTGGATCTTGGCTCAATTGGGAGGTCCTCTTGGATAGGTTTAATTTAAATAAAAAACACTTCGAATCTATCTTTGAAATTTAAATGGTTTTGCTAGATTATGCCTTGCAAAAAATTGGGCTCAATGAATCCCCTCTATGGTGGAAGGACTAGAACTAGTCCTATTCCACACCTCTGCTTTGGTGCAAACCCCGAACTTGGTTATCAGTGCTTTCCCCAACCATTTCTCCCTAGAAGGTGCTCAACATACGTTGGCATTTTAGCAAACACCCTTTATTTGGAATATGAGATTTATGACTGTCTAGGATGCTATTGTGGATCCCAAGAAAGCTATTTTCACTTGGTGCTTGATATACTAAGGTCTTCATATGGGACAAAGGCTACTACATGTGGGGATTTATCCTCTCAAATGCCTAGCTTGTGGTCAATATGAGTCCCTCAAACACATTTTTTGGTTATGTGAGGGTTCAAGATGCTTGGAATTGGATTTACTTTTTTTTCCAACCCTATGGGCCTAAACCTTTCTCTTGGAACATCATTCTTCTAAGAGATTATGTTGCCATGCATGGAAAGTTCAAGCAAATTTCACATATTTTCCACATTGAAATTATTTTTATGCTATGGAAAGATAGAAATGTTGCTAATTTTATTAAAGATACCCTAGCCAAAGATGTTACTATTTATAACCAAATGTTTGTGCTCTCTAATGTCATGCTTCGGATTCAAGTGCAAGACGACAAAGTGAAAATGAAGGTTCGACATCTACGCACTCTTATTGAGCATTAGGATTGTGCTCCATGCACTATCAATAGAGTTTTAGTGGAGGATCCACAACAGAATGAACATCACAGAGACCAAACTTGAAGAGGGTGTGATCGAGCAAGGAGTCACAACCACTACAAATCAAATAGTCTCTCTTCCTTCTCCCCCCTCCTCCTCCCAAATGAGGATTTTCATCCTTTGGTGGATTTGGAGGATAGTCATTGCTCACTAATCATGCTAGGTTTGTCCCTCTAGGTAGGGATGGGCAAGATAAGTTTCCTAGGTTGGATCTTACAATTTCTCCCTGCCATGAGCATAATAAAGAAGAATAAAACAAACAAGAGGATGGTTGGTCCATATGTGATACCTCTCCTCCTTGGAGAGATAAACTTGATAGTCTGAGCCTTTTCTACCTCCTCTATTTGTGGGTCTGGTGGTTTCGATTGTTTGATATGCTTTCTTTTTATGCTATGAACTGCTAATGTTAGCTTGATGTAATCATTTTATTGTTGTTTCTCAAAAATTTTGATGTGTGGTGACTTTGAGGTGTGCTTCCATACCACATGTCTTTTTTATTGTTTTTGTATTATGTTTAATTATTAATATGATGCAAGTGTTTATATATAGGAGTTATCGAAAAGTTAAAAGAAAAATAAAGGGAATAATTAAGGTGAAGAGATAATAACTCTTTTTAATTAATAGGTTGTTGGATATTTTCTCATCCCAATTATGGATCATGTAGTGTGATTTGAAATGTTGATCTAAAATTTTTTTTACATATTTTTAAAAATTTTCTTTAAGTTTGCGGACTATGGAAATACTGTATCTCTTAATATTCATAAAATTATATATCACATTATTAGTCCTTGTCAAGGTAAGAGACTATATAAATCACTTTTCAATTAACCCATATTTGTTCAACGAATCAAGTTTTTTAAATGCATATGATTTTAACAATTATAAAGTTATTCTAAAAGTTTTTCATATAAATATTAGAATATTGTCAGGGTCTTATTCGAGAATATTCTTACGTTGACATCATAACAATCAATAACTATGATAACCTCCTATGAAATATGAAAAAAAGTAAATAATAAATGCACAACTAATAACTAACTAGTTACGAAAAAGGTAAGGACATATAAACTAAACACTGCTTGACATTTTATTTATCATGTCACTACCTTGAAATATTTTTTTCCGTAGGCTAAACAAAAAGTCTTTTCATATTTTTTTACTGGCTAAATTTTCTCATCTCATTACTATGCAACAAATCTGCCAAATTAAATATTCTTAAGCCACAAGCTTCTTCTTAGATTAAATATTCTTGACTTGAAAAAAAATGAGAAGAAAAGATCGCATTTTTTTCAATGACAACATCGTTGTCTCGACTGTATTGAGCATTCCACTAAGCTTTGTTGTTACCTACACAAATCTTAGGCTTGTATGACGCAAACATTAAATTATAACTTCGTTTACCTCCATTTTTAGTTAAAATAGTTAAATTTTTATAACAATAAATTCACTTAATTGTATATTGATAATTTAATATTGCATAATATTTAAGCTCAAATGTTTTGTTGAATATAAATCAAACATATGTTTGGATGTTGTGCATTTTCAATTGAACATTTTTGACAATTGCAAATCTTATGTTTAAAAATTAGTTTAAAAAATATATATATATATATATGCATTAGTTTTTTGGTCAGTGTTATCTTCAAATTCTTATAATTAATTTTTTATTATTGATAAAAAATTCAAAACATATAATAAAAGTTAACCTTATCTCATAATTTTTATTAATTATAATAATTATTAATATAAATCAATAAAAATATACTTAATATAATAATTATTTATAAAAATATTAAACATACAAATAAAATCCATAAAAATAAAAATATAATTTATTTTTGATACACATATATTATCTTCTTTTGTGTTTATATTATAGACCCAAGTTTTATATCAACTAAACATAAACCCCTATTCATATGACCATAGCAAAAAGTACGATTTAATAAATGACTAGGATTATAGTCAAATATTTTTACATGTATTGGAGTCATATAATAATATCTAATCTTAATAGAATGTTAAAAAAATATAATACACATTATTTTATATTAAATAAATAAAAATAAATAACTTATTATTAAAATTAAAATTGAAAAAAAAGGACCTCTTTACTATGGAGGTACTCCCTCTATTATGATTCCGTGGCATTATAGGTAAATATCACTAAGATTATTAAGGGTTCATAGTCTTTTAAACGAGGTTTAATCTCCCCGACTTTTACAAATATTTTTAAAAATTTGATGGAATTCTTAAGTTGATAAAGTTTTAAAAATTATTTCCTATTTAAAAAATAAACTCTTTATTATCTGCTTTTGGCATCACCGTATGAGAATTTTTCACCTGCGACACCGATATTCCAGGAAACACTTCAAAATCCATTTCTTGATATTTTCCCTACCCTTTACAAATATATTTGAAATGCTGATAGAATTCTTTATGGCAAGGAGCACAATTTTATATATATATATATATATATGCGAAAATAATTTTTAGAATTATAATTTATTATTATTATTTTTGTTATGTTGGGGAAAATATTTTTTTAAATTATAATTTATTGTTATTACATGTGTTCTACAATGATACAATGATATATAGGGATAGTGTGTTCACTTTTAATTTTGACATTTATTTGTTGGATTTTTTAATTTACCGAAATTTTATTTTTATATAGATTAATAGTACAAAATGTCTTTTCGATTTAATGTTAAGGATTGAGAGGTATCCATTCCGCTGGGCATGATCTCTGCCTCATCCGTTTTTAATATCTCTTAAGATTTATACCTTGGCGAATGATTAAACACCTTTTACACTATTATCTTTATTGTTGGACTACAACTCAATATCTATACTAATTATTTTATTATATCGAATATTAAAAATGAACAAACTTACAAACATTATAACATCATTTTTTAGATTTATAAATATTATTTAAAAACTAAAAATTAGAACAATATATATACTTTAATGTTATAATGTTAGCTGATTTTTAATTTTTTAAGTGTTATTATTTATTATTGAGTCTTCATAGTTTGTATGGGAGCCCCATCACGATGTGTATTTGAGGTGAGTGAGTTTATTTATTAAATTGATATAGTTTAATGTATAGTTGAAAATTTTATTTTCGTGATAGAATTGTAATTGGGTTGATTTTATATTAAATTGAGATTGTAATTATCTTAATTTTATATTTGTATTTTAGTTTTATATTTGTAAGAATTATGAGACAGATAATTTGTAAGATATTATAAATTTTAAAAGTTTTATCAATGAGGTAATAAAGTAATTAGTACATGTTGTTGTTTTGTAAGGTAATGATAGTAAGATTTGTACAAATTTTAGTTTTTCATATAGTCATGGAGATTTTATGGCACATAAATTTTCAACATGTATTACATTATGTTAAAATGAGATGTTTGGAACAATGCAGGTGATTTATTCAAAATAATAATAATAGTGAATTCTTGTTACATTTATTTGTGAATGTTGTACAAGACATAAATGTATTTGAAAAGGTTGTTTTCTATAATTGTCTTGTATTTGAGATGTTCTATATCTCAAGATGATGCACCCTAAATCATAATAGCTAGTACATGCCTTTGAATTGAATTTTTACAATAAAGTTTGTTTGTTAACCATCTTAAAATAAAATTTTGATATCATTGAATATTATGATTATAAAGTATGCAAAAAAATGACTATTTATAACTACTTTCACTACTTGTAAACAAAGGAATAATGGGTGTAACATTAGATGGAATGGTCTGTGTATTGCAAGTTTATGGAATCTTTTATTCTATTTTATATGCACGATTCAATTGATTTTACTGTCAATGACTTAAAGCCACAACATACATATTGAAGTGAATTTTGAATTACTAACATATCTTAAATTTGTGACAATATAAAATAATAATAAAAAGAATTTAAACTTTCTGTTATGTTTTATCTTTTTTCTCTTGCAAGATTTAATTTGAAATATATTTTTCCTTCTATCTTATTATTCTGTTATAGTTACTATTACACATTGCATGCATATAAATGTGTATATATATTTAATATAAACAATTAGAATTTTTTATTTTGCAAGATTTAATTTGAAATGTATTTTTATTTATATCTTATTAACTTGTTATGGTTACTATGTGTTACACACATGGGGGCATACATACACATGTATATATACACACATGCACACACATGTATATATACAAACATGCACACACATATATGTGTGTGTATGCTTTTATTTTTGTTTTTTAAATGTGTATATATTTTCTTTTTTCTCCTACAATTTTTTTTTTGAAATATATTTTTATTTCTATCCTATTAACCATATATATTCTTTTTTTTCCTGCAAAATTTTTAATTTAAAAGAAGTTTATAATATATTAGCTTATCGATTTTTTAATATTAGTCTTTCTATTATTCTCAACAATATAAAAAACCATTAGTTTGTATCATCAAAAGAAATGTAAAACTAATACTACTAAATGTTTTCCAGGGTCTTAAGCCTTTTATAACTAGATGAAAATCATAGTCTTTCACGTCAATCAATAGTTATATATAAATATATGGATAGTTCACTTATTATGATTGACAAGGTGTAAATTTAACATATACATTATCATTATGCTTTCATGTGCGAGAATAACTTCTATAAAATAGTTAAAAATATATATATATATATATATATATATATATATATATATATATATATATATATATATATATATATATATATATATAATAAAAATTAAAACAAAATACATTATAAAAGGTAAAGGACTTAAAAAAAATGGAGTGTAGGTTAGAATCAAAACTATAAATACTACCATATAACAATTAAATTGAACTTTGAGATTTAAATTCAATGGGACTTGTTTGATATGAAAACCTTTAGATTAAATAATGATGTTGATTATTGTCTCTCTTATTAATGAGGAGTATTTAAAATAATATATAATGTTTAAATTTTGAAATTATACGAATGTAAAACAAATAAAAATTAGATCAAATTATTTATATAAAATAAAATATTCTTCAATAAAACCTTAAAGAATATTCTAATATTTTTAGATATCAAATTTTATAGTTAGTAAAATAATATGTTATTTCAAATTTTCTAATTAATTAAAACCAAAAAATTATTTAATTTAGATGAAAATTATAAACAAAACTAATAAAAATTATGAGATAAAAATAATTTATAAAACATTATAAACTCTAAAAACTTTCTTAATTAAAAAAATTCTTAAAAAATGAAAAAGCTTACAATGATTAATTAATTAAAAAAAATTTAAATAAATAATAACTTCAAAATATTATATATTTCAAAAAATTTAAAAAGAAAAAAGAAAATTAGAATGGAAAAAGCTCGATGGTGTAGATACAAAATTTTTGTGTTAAATATAGTGAAATTGTAAAAGATCAGTAATCCTTTCTTAAAAATATTATCAAATTTAATAATTAAAATAATATATTTAAATTAATTTAAAAAAACCTTTAAAATATCTCAATAATGTTTTGAGTTAAATTATTAAATTCGATCTTGTCTTATTTATTTCTATGTTCTTTAAATTACAATTGCAATTTTTTCTTTATTTTTGCTTCTACTAAACAAATATATTACTAGAAATTTTTTCTAAGTCTCTATTTTAAAAAAATATGAAAATCATTTCTAAAAAAATAATATGAATTTATTATTCAAATAAAAATAAAATATCATTGAAAAATAAACTTTTTTTTTAATATAAAAATTAATTGAAAAAATATATATTTTAAAATATGTTGAGCTTTTCTACACATCCTAAAAAGAAATATTAATTTTTTTTTAATTGATTATTAAAATAAAATCAAAATATTTATGAACGGCTGGATAAACTTGCCTTTTATAATCTTCTCTACTATCATCATTTAAACTATTTGGGGCTTCTTTTTATAATAGGTGTTGCTATGAAAGTTTGAAATCTTTTCCTCTCAAGTGAATCAAGGCTCTGACTGGCTATTGCACCGTATATGAAGGCTTGTTTTTCCTTCTCTGTTCTCTTCTTAGATTTATTTCTTTTACATATGGGAAGGATTTAATTTCACCCTCTCCTCTTTTAATCTATTTCTTCTCTTTCTTTCATAGTTTTTCTTTTACTCTTTCTTTCTTAGTTTTTCTTCTATTGGATGTTTTAGAATGAATTTGGTTCAGGTTAGGTGTTATGATTAGGAAACAATATTTCGTCAGGAGTCTGTGATTTCTTAGTTTTGGGTTTGATTTTCTTTTGGTCACCTTGCCATTGTAATTTTTTGGAGGCATGCTTCCTTTACAAATAGTTTATGTGGTGGATATTAAGAGTTGCTTGACCTTCTTTTTGATGGACATTTGGTAACTCTTCTACTTATGTTAAAGTGGTTGTTGGGTCTTTACCCTCTTTTCGTTAGCGTAGCTTCTAAATTTCTTATTAGTAAAGCTTTTTCAACTATTTTAAAGTTTATTTACGAAGTTTTCTTTGTTGGCCTATTTTTAAGTTTTGATGGATTGGTTGATATAGTTTTTAGTGTTGGTTTGTTTATGAGTTTTTTTTTAATTTTGTTCATGTTATATTTTAAGTTGCGCTATTTACGAGTTTTGTATTTCTTTTCCTTTCGCTCTTTTTCTTTCATATTTCGTATTTTTTTATATATGATTTTTCTTTCTTTGATAAAACTTTATATACAACCCCTCATTTAATCGATTTATAATAATAATAATAATAATAATAATAATAATAATAATAATAATAATAATAATAATAATAATAATAATTAATGAATTATTTTATTAATTTATTAATTAATTATCAAAGACTAATTGATAAATTTAAATTCAACTACTCATTTGTTTGAAGTATTTAATTGATGTTTTATTCACATGAACATACCATAAATTCATCTCACATATTGGATATTTCCTTTCAAATTAAATTAAAAGTTGCCACATGTACACCCACGTCAGATATGCCCTACTTTGCTAAAATTTTATTTCACTGTTCAGACATTGATGCACGTACACAGAGGCATTAGCCCTTTTTTGTGGATTTAGGAGTATGTATAAGCTCCACATTCTGACATGGGTGTTTTCCCTTACCTAGGGGTTAAATTTGACGATCACCCTTACCCGTCAAGAAAGTTTTTTGTGACGGTTTTTAAATTGATGTCACCGTGCACATAACGTTCTTTTTTCATATTTAACTTTCAAAATTTTCATATAAATACAAAAATAGATTTTTTCGTATAATAAAATGATATAACAATAGAGATATATATTGGTCATCTAAGGGTTGTTTTTAATTTTAATTGGAGGATTCATGCTGGCCTTGGAAATAATAAAAGTTTAAGAGTCTTATCACAACATACACAACAAAATAGATTGGCCTGCCTAATAGGCTAGATATGACATTGCCTTAACAAATTATTTTGTTGAAAGACAAACAAATTTGTAAATTTAGAGGTTTTTAAGCTACAATTTAACATAGATGTGTTGCATGACATATTTTGTATCATGAAAAGTGCAATGCAAAAGAGCATTAAAATATGAACTAGAATGAAAATAATGACATTTTTTTGTCACTTTCCACTTAAAATATATTAATATTGTTAATAAATTTTAATTGTAAATGGTCCAATATTTATAAAAGTTAATGTCAATAAAAATAACAATGTGATTATTGTTTTTTTGAAAAGAATTAAATTTTTTAATATTTTGTTTTGTCTTATATATAAAATTTGGTATGAAATACATTAAAAACCATGCTTATAGAGTCATGACTCATCATTATTAGTTATTTTTTATAAAATAAAATAAAATAATTATAACTTATGAATTTAATTTCATTACAAGTTTTTAAAAAAACACATTTTTAAAATTTAGATTTAAACTCTTAACTTTTCAATTTATACAAAATACTTAATTAAAACTTATTGACAGATTATAAATTACAATTAATCATTAATTTATAACAAATTTATTACTATGTATGAACAATTAAATTTGAGTTTAAATTTTAAAATTTATTGCTTTAAATTTATATTTCTTAAAAATCATTTCAATACAAAGGATAAAATAATTAAAGTTGAATTTAAACAAATAAAAAATGGCTTTTGAATTACAGAGTGAAATTGTAAACCTAGAAGACCGCACGTGAGCTTTGAGAATCATCAAAACACATCACTCAGTACATACATACAAATTGGTCTGCCCTGCTTCTCATTATCGTCATCATTCAAACATTTCGTGTTCTATTATTATTATTATTATTTTTTCCATTTTTTCTTATGTAATTTAAAAAAAAATTGATGTCTTATTTTGGGGTCATTGTCTCTGTTGGCTGCCATAGTTTTGTGGGTGGGAATGGCGTTCTCTTTTTTTAAAATATTTTTTTCTGTCAAATACAGAGGCCTCAAACTCTTCATGGGTTCTAACTTACGAGCAGCCACAGAAACAGCAAGAAAAAGACACAGCTGGACTGCTGTAATTCTCCAAATAAATTATTTGTACTTAATGATCAAAACTTGAAATGTTAATCCTCAAAACTGTGAATTGTTTACAGCTTAAAATAAAGTTATGCATAAAACAGTTCAAAGGAAAAGTTATTACTAAACTAAAAACAGTTACATTAGTGGGACAGCGTATGGATTATCTCAGCAATATCAGCACTAGGTTACTCTACACACGCCAGGCTATAATCTATGGTGATTAAACATATCAACGCCCTATCGCAAACTGCTGGCTAAATAGGAAATTTAGCAAAAAGAAAAGAAGGGGGAAAAAAACTGAACTGAACTGCAGTTGCTTAAATAAGTAATTAACTGTGAACTCCCCTGAGGTCCCAAAATGGGGGTATTAGCCTTGACGGCATGCGCGCTTATGCCCCTCATGACATGTAGACCAAACTTTAAACCCATCGCATGTATGCGATCCGCAACAACATTCAGCCCTCTGCCCTCTAACTATGACGGCCATCGTACAGGGTTTGGAATAGGCCGCCCCCATGTGTCTATCACATCGAATCGACGGGACCCCACCGATGCTCCAAGCTCTAGCTTCCTGTACCACAAAAAATCCAACACCGCATACTGCACATCTCGTTCGTGTTAGCTGTAGTTTCAACTTCTAAACACAACATCTGAAGCTCAAAAAAATAGTTTTTTCTTCTATTTTTTTGGGGGGTTTACCTCGTAGCCGAGTGAGAGCAGTTTATCGACCATAATCTGCGCGTTTGCCAGAAACGCGTATTCCCGATATGATCCATGAGAAGGAATCGTACGAATTCCATCCTCTTGGCGGCGTGCTAGCCCTGCGCTCCCCTGCATTAACCTCGCTGAGGGCACCACGGCTCTGATGTGACCACCAGCCGAAAGAAAACCACAACCAGTTTCTTAAAATGACAAGCAAAAATATATAAGGACGTGGAACTTACCAAAACAGAGAAATGCTTGGCGACGAGCGTAATAACCAGCAGCAACGCCAAGCTTTGAGCCATTTTGTTTGGAAGTGAAGACGAACTGGCCACTGTCGATGGAAAAACAGGTGAGAGATGAGACAGTAAACGCAGATTCCAACGATCAGGTGAACTTTCAACTAGCAAGTACCATGGGAATTTCAAGACTAATCAATGAATCATCAATACTGAGTGGCGACGGTGAGTTGAACTTTGAAGTTTGAACACGTTATGGGGATTGGGGATTCAGACTCGGACTCGGGACTCGGGCAGATAGGCCTACTCCTAGCCTCTTCATTAAAAATTAAAACAGGGGTTTTTTAAATGTGAACGTCAATATGACAGCCTTTTAAAAAAATTCCGTGTGTTATGGTTTACCAAAAAAACATTGGAAGTATTTTATGTTTAAAATATGTTTAAACGGCGGTAAATTTAACCCCACCTTCACCCCAAACGTCTGCAGGATTATAGACCTCAAAAAATAGTTTCCATCTTCAGTGCTTCACATAGCAGCAATGCGCGGAAACCCAAGAAAATTGCGGCACTCTTAACAAAAGGAGCTCGTCCTTCTGATTTGGCATTGGATGATCGAACCGCACTAGCTTTCAGATCCCAAGGCGGCTAACCAGGGCTATATATTATTATAAACCAACGGTCCAAGGCAAGGAATCCCCTACAGATCGCCTACGCATTGAGATACTGGAACGGGCAGAGATGGAGAATCCATTAGTGGCTACAGTGCCTCTTTCTCTTTCTTTTGCAGGCGAGGACATGCGGATATGATTGCTCTACCTTCAAAACAGAGGTGAGATATTAGTTTATCTATAATCCTCAAATTAATCAGTTTCGGGGAGTAATGAATTATTTACAGTTACTGGCAATAACATAGGATAAACATTTATAAATGGAGGTGTTTTATACCATGTGAATGCCTTTCTTTTAATTGACGAATGAGAAAAAATTATATTAGTAAGATACGATCAGTTTTAGAAGATTAGAATAATAAAAAAAAATTGAATACATATATAATATTATAGTAGTTGTTTAAAAAAAAATCAAATTACAGTAGTAAGATATAATCAATTTTAAAGGGTGAGAATACCTAAAAGAAATTGAATACACATAAAATTATATTAGTTGTGAATAATTTTTTTATTTTATTGTAAAGGTCTTCATCATTGTTCATAAGGTGTTTCAGTTGACTCTTACTATTTTTCATCTACATATCTAGGTCTTTATGATAAGAAATATTGAATGCATATCACGTTTTCATATAAAAGCACTGAAGCAAGAAATCAAAGTAAAGTCAGTGAATAACAACTATCCGAAGAGTAATATTGTTAAAGAAGCAAGAATTACATCTATTCTCCCAGATATACTTAATAGCGAGTTGTCTAAAAGTTTCATAACTCACATTAGAGGATATTTCCAATCCAAGAAGAGTTTTTTTCCAAGACAATTTGCTAGTAAATAGAGTTGGTAGATCACATTATTTCGTTGACTTGCATATCCAAAGAGCATGCATGATGGTTTCTTTCTTATTGCAGAATGCGCAGGCCAAATTAAATCCTTGTAAAAACCCAAGTCTATCCATGACAGGTAGCTTATAATGAATTACTCTCTAAGCAAGAAGTTGGGCATAAACTTAGTTTTAGATCTCCAAACATGATTGCATAGTTGAAATCAATTGTATTTTGTCATCTTCCAATTCCATTTAAAGTTCAATATTTTATTAATAGGAATAATAGGGAACAATTTAAGATATGATATTTTAAGAGGGAATCGATTAAGTCTAGCACCATTAGGCCACCTCCAATCCTTAAATAAATTACAAGGAGTCTCTGTAGACATATTAATAAGAAGATCATCTTGGACTAATGAAATAATGAAATTTATGATGGGCTTGTCCTTTTCAACAAGATTAAAAGAGTTTTTAATAGCTGGCCAAGGTAGCCATTCCATCGTTAAATAATTACAAAGGTCCTTAAAAGTACAAATAAGTTTGGTGAATGCTTTATATTTTATCTGATTAAGAAATGTCAATCCAAATTTATGTTTTTCAATAGAAAGTGGAAATTATGTACACAGAAATAATTATTTGTGGTGTGAGAAAGAAGTAAAAAGCTATAGAGAGTCGAAACACACACCAACAAACACAAACCTTTGAGTAAGAAGACTTGGACATCATTGTTGATGTCAAGTTGAAATATTTATTCCATTCAAAGGACAAGTAAGATTTGTGGAATTATTATCCATGAAATAATTCAAGTACATTTGTGACATAAATCTCATGACTTTAAAAATGTAGTTGGTTTGCTCCAATATTTAGTAAATTTGCGAAGTAGGATTTTATGACTATGGAGTATTTTATATTTTAAATAAAATAGGGTAGAGAGACGTGAAGAGAAGGGAAGTGGAAACACATGCAGGCCATGTAGGTGGAAATTTTGGAGGACCATCACGCAAGGGAGTATTGTAGGTGGCAAATGAAAGAGTAAGATGCATGCAATGTCAAGACAATGTACTTCTATGATGACTCATATTTACATGGGAATTGTGTTTTGTGATGATTTTAGTATGGATTTGTTTGGACGATGGCCTTTGAATTAAAAATTAGATATTATAATAATACATTTGGATATGAATATTTTATCATTAGTAGTTTGTAATATCAAAACTTCCTTTCATAAAGTGAATTTTAAGGTTGAATGCAACTTTTTCTTTTGTTGACAAAATGTGTGATAAGGGTTAAAATAGTAGTTGCCCTAAAGGTGCAAGTTATGCCAGAAGGGATGTATGTCTTTGTTTGGGTAAAGTGGGGGTTTTTAAAGTGAATGAGTGTAAATTGGCAGTTGCATCACACTCAAAACTCATGACTGTTGACCCCATCTCACATTTTATTCACAAAGTGTTAGGAAATAAAAAATTGATATATTTTGTGAAAGTAACAATAAAAAATAAGGTTGTTTGTTTCTTCATATGGTGTGGCAACGCATTATGTAGAAAGGAGATGTTTTTTTTTAACAATGAACTTAAGAAATGGAAAATTGGTGGGGAAGGGAATGCCCATACATAACATGCAAGTGGTGAAAGATATCAAGGTGAGTTTGGCAGTGATGATGGGGCAATGAAAAGGTATTTCAATGGGATACTCAAAGAAGCCCAAAAAAATATACGTACAAATTTCAATGACATGGCACGTCTGAAAATGCAATCTATAAATTCTACTAAACTATTTCAATTACCCAATACATGAATGAAACATGGGTCAGATATCCAGTGACTCATTTAAAAACACAAAGAATGCACCATGTGTCAATAAAGACAAGTCTAAAACTAAATTAACAAAAATTCTAACTTTTTTAACTATATAAAACTTAATTAGATGACTCTAAAACTAATTAGATAAAACATAGAAAAGGCTTCTTCAATGAAAGATGCCTCTTATATAATATAAATGACTGATGCATGATTCCATATCTAATCTGCATGCTATTGACATATACCTACTTTAAATAGCCCACTCCAATCACCTATATAATGCATCCACATTGTCGTCTAACACTTGGTTGTATTCGCCTAACTATTGGTTGCAGATGCTTGAGAGTAGATATTAGTTCTTGAGATAATTTAATGTACTCTAGGAGTGAATACCATTAGGGCATAAAGTTTAATATATTATATGGGTAAGTGCACCAACTTGGAGGACAAAACAGGGCCTCCCTATGGACATAATTTTTATGAAATTTTAGAAATGTGAACTTCTATAGATAGTTAGAGATGGCTACACTCAAAATTTAAAGATGGTATAAAAATATGAATTGTAAAATTTTGAGTCTAGTTTCCAAAAATCTATTTTTTTTGAAAAATGGTTAAACATAAATAGGTCAAACATCTAAAATTTGAAGAGGACCTCTTATTTTTTTAAGAAAAAATTGAATTGTACCATACTGTGTAGCCCATCCTTTTTTTAGCATCATTAAATATTGTTAGAAACCCTTTGGTGAATATTTAGATAAGATCTTCTAGTGTGTTACGATTTTTTTTTAAAATTTTTTTGATGAATTTTTTTAATTAATTTTGTAAATAAGTATATCATAAAAACTGACAAAAAAAGGATAGTTGGTCGTGCGGCCCACCCTAACTACCTCAAAAAAAAAATGTTTTTTTTTGAATATGTGTAGAATTAGGCCTAGTTTGTTACGATATAATTTATTTTTCACTTGGATTAATGAAAAAAAATAGATAAACTTGAATAGGCATGTATGGGTGAGGCATGTAGTGGCCTAAAAAAGGTGTTGTTAGAAATAAATATAGTTTGATCCCTTAAAATAGTCCAAAACTATAAAAATCATACATTTAGAAAGAGGACAACGTGATCGTTGTAACGGTAATAATTTTTCAAACTTTGATGTTGAAATCCATAGCATATTTGGTGATTAAAATTGAAATTTGTTAGTTTTTCCTAAAACTCTCGATCTCGATTGTAGATGCACATTCCCAAGCCTTTAGCTCAAAAATTAAAGTCATTTATAAGCCTAAAGGCTTGATTTTCAATTTAAATTCAAATAACACATACACATTATATAATGTGTACACATTTTATAATAGGTACACATTATATAGTGTACTATATAATGTGTACGCATTATATAACACATACATGTTGCTTTGTTATAAGTCCAAAACCAACTCCATGAGCATTTAGGAGTTACACATGAAGCCAATGTTGTCCATAAGCTTATATTTACTACTCTAAATGTTAAGTATAAGTTTACTTATACTTTAAATTTATTTTAGTAAATATAAGAAATTAGGGTCACTCAGCATCTGATAGATTTGGTCTCATAGTTGCACACCTTACGATGTGGAAAATAGTTTTTTAAAATCCAATTAGGTTAGTACTTAGGCATTTTCAGTTTCTAAGTATTAAACCTAGGGATTTTAGGACATAAATTTTGCAATTGATACCCATTTTTTATAAATATAGTCATTTTTAGGGTTTTTGTGCCTTACAACTTGATTCTTGGCATTTCTAGGAGTCTTAGGTTTGTCAAAATTGAAGTTTGCAAACCACTTACTTTGAAATTGATGACCTACACATGTCAAACAACCACATTGTGTTAATTTCACTTGTTCATCATCCTTCCCTCATCCTTACTCATGCCTCATCATCCCTAATCACTCTCTCATCATTCTTCATTATCCCTAATCACTCCCTCATTGACCCTCACTATCCCTAGTCATCTCTAATCACTCCTTTATCATCTATAATCACTCTTCCATTGACCCTCACTATCCCTCATCATCCCTAATCACTCCCTCCCCATCCTTCCTCATCCCTAATCACTCTTTCCTCACCCCTCATCATACCTAATCACTTCCTCATCCCTACTCACTCCATCCTTATACCTCCTCATCCCTAATCACTCCTTCATTGACCTTAGTTATCTCTCATCATCTCTAATCACTTGGCCTTATCATCCATAATTGCTCATCCATTGATTATCACCATCCCTCATCATCCCTAATCACTCACATCTCATCCCTCATAATACCTAATCAATCTTTATTCATCCCTCATCATCACTAATCACTCCTTCATTGACCCTCACCATCCCTCGCCATCCTTCATCACTCCATCATTGATCCTCACCATCCCTTACCATCCCTAAGCACTCCCTCATCATCTGGCATAATTATATACTCTAAATATATATTTTATTCTAATCATATGTTGTTTAATCCATTATAATTGAAATTAAATCTTTTCTAGGACTTGTATTGTCAATACCCATTTGTGATAGTCAATTTTATTACTGAAGGAATTGGATGATATTCTAAATTTATAATCAAGTAAAATAAGTATTAACACAAAATAGAGTCTAAATTTTAGTTCATCGAATTATCTTTGTTGTGCAACCAACTAAATGAAACTTTACTCGGTTTTGCCTTTGGTAGTTTGGTTCAAAAGATAAAAATTAAACACAAATCACTTGTATAATTTTCTAATTTTGAGAAGATTTGAATCAGATGCAAAGTTATTTAGTGTTTCCCATTCCTATATAACTTTAATCTTGGTTAGGTTCACACATGCACTCCTTGTGTGTGTAATGTGTCCCAAATATTTTATTTCTTTCATGAAAACTGAACATTTATTCATGTTATCACAAAAAATATGTTTCTGCAAAATGTGAAACACTAGTTCAACATGGTGTAGATGTTCACCCCATGTTTTCTAAATATTAAGATGTCATCAAGGTAGATTAAAAAAATGGCTTAGCTAAAGGGCATGAGGATGTCATTCAACATCTTGAAATGAATGAATTTGTTATATGAGTTAACCTAAAAGGCATAATCAACTAGTCAATCAATCCTTACTTTGTTTATAAGACTATATTGCAAATGTTTAAAGGTTTAACATGAATATGATGATACCCAAACTTAAGATCAATTTTGGAAAAGACTTTTACACCATGGATATGGCATAATAATTCCTTAATATATAAATGAGTATAATAATTCTTCACGTTAATCTTGTTAAGATTTTTTTAATTGATTCACAACTTTAGCACAAACACAATTGGGTTTCTGCAAGGCAATGATTTGGGCATGATGTGTCCATATCCATGATTTCATGGATATACCACTTGATCTATTAATTCTCTATAAATGATATGTTAAATAAAGAGGTTTGAGGTAGAGGTAGTTAAGGAATCAAATCAATAATATTGTTTAGTGTATAGTATGTAGGAACTTATTTAGGTGACTGAAAGATATCCTTGTATTCATCTAGTTTATGGTTCAATTATTTCATTTTTGTTATTGTTGGATAAACCACACTATGATATGGTGACATAAGTATGTCATTAAACATTTACATCTTACCATTAAGAGTATACTTCTTTCTATAATTGATAATATTCTTGCACTTCTTGACACTAATGACTGAAAGCTTATAAACTAACTATGATATATGGTATTTCAGATCCAGACAATTTATCACAAAATTTCAAGGATTTACTTTATAGACTTCATGTAAATGGTAAATATATGGTTGGCCACATGTAAAACATCACATACATATAATGGTGAGATGTCACAAAGGATTTCATCTTTAAAATTTTTGATTTTGTACACCAAGTGACACTACTAGGTGATCCATTTCTCAAGGCCTACACTCGACCATACACTAGCATATGGTTATGGATGATGTATAAATTTCAATTTGAATTTTTGAAAATAGGATTTAGGAGAAATTAAATTCTTCTGACTTCCATTAGAAATGATGAAGTGTATTGTCTCACCATTGATCTACATTTGTTAATGAAACAATATTTTTAATTCATATAATTTCTTGTTGGGGGAAAATAGAGATATTTTTAGTACCGACCATATCATTGGGTTCATAATCTATTATCTAATTAAATTTTTATAGTGATATATAACTTGTACCCACTTTTCAAGATGTGCAAGTAGAGAGCTCATAGTGTGACACTCTTCATTGGATTGAATATTGAATGTATAAATTAAGCACCACTTTCCAATCTTGTACTACTTGTTCTAATCATTTGAAAATTATTTTCCACTCTCTGGTATGATGACTCAATCAATATACATACAAATAGAAGGCCTTAAATATAATTATTCAAATCATAAAATGTCATATGAAAAGCAATTGATTGGTTTTAGGAAATTACATAGCTTGGTGATCCTCATGTATTTACTACCCATTTTTGGTGTTATGGTGGTTTTACTTGCTTCTCTTTTTATATAATATTTTCAATTGTGAATTACATCATTTCTAATAGGCCCATATTTTTTCATAGGTGTTAAATATTTGTGTTTCAAATTTGCCTCCACATCATTTTGATCACTATGTCTTATTTTTTATGCTAGCACTCAACTCTCCTCTTGTGTCTCCTAACATTGTTAAACTTGAATAAAATACCACCATCAAGGTATTGGATGGAGTGATTAAGGATGAGGAGGGATGAGAAGGAATTGAGTAGAGATGATGACGGAGTTAATAGGGATGATGAGGGATGGTGAGGTTCAATTAGGGAGTGATTAGGGAGGATGATGAAGTGATTAGGGATGATGAGTGATGGTGAGGATTAATGAGGGAGTGATTAGGGGAGATGAGGGATGAGGAGTGAGTGATTAGAGATGATAAGGTATGATGAATCAGTGATTAGTGATGATGAGGTGATGCAGTAACAACACTACCTAATATAAATAGTGATCTTGTTTACATGTTTAGAGTCTTTAGAAGGTGGTCAAGGTCATAATAAGTATGTAGGAGTATTTATATGTTTATAGTTTTGTGTCAATTTTGAATTAGAGTTGTATTAGACTTTCCCACCAAATATTTCATTTGAATTTTTGAACTTTCATAGAGACTTCAATCTTGTTTCAATAAGTTCAACGCTGAATTTGGTGTGGTTATAATTTAGCAAGGATTTTAGGATGTTACAACACATATACCTAAATTCATATTTGAGAAATATGTTAGTATCTAAGTTAGTTGAGGACACTCTCAACATACAAAAGAAGTTAGAATTCAGTTGATGGTTATTTGGTAATAAGAGTCTTGTCTGTGTCTTATTTTATATTCATAATAAAAATAAAGAGAGTTAGAGGAGTTAGGATTTGAAAGGATGATTTTAAAGAACCCCAAACAAGTGAATAAAGACAAGTTTTGATTATTTGTAGACAAGAAAACAAATAGACCCTGCATCTTCTTGAATATGTGCAAAGATAGTTGATAGTGTGCATGATCATGAAACATGATTAATAACAAGCTCTTTGTGATATTTATGTGAGTGGTAAGTTGAAAATACCTTTTATTTGATGGTGATTATAGAATTTTTCATTTGAGTTTCAAATCTTTTGAATGTTCAAATTGCAAACTGTATACCCTGTGCTTTTACAAACTGTGCCTTGAAATCTGAGTGAAGGTTAGAGTCTTGTGGAAGAGGAGATTCTATTTGGTGGGATTTTGGAATGAATGATTAATTATTAACTTGACATAATAATTCATTAATATTATTTAAACATTGTTTGTTGTTATTCTTCTAAGGACATTATATGTTAAACAACACAACCCTGTCTTTTATAACCAAAAGTTTTGAGTATACATCTGTGTGAGAAGGTATATGCTTGTATTGGAGTGAACATTAAAATGTATATATTGATGATTTGAATATTATATGATCATGAATTATTATAGTCTTTCAAGTAGATTTCATATATTTGGATGAGTAAAAAGAAAACTGACACAGTCCTACAGTCATCAAGAAACTTAACATAGTCAGAGTAGTATCTCATGGAAATTGGCAAATTGAGTGTTATAGATGGAAGACATTGATTTTTTAAAGTGTGTAAACATTGTGTAGAAGAGTTTCAATTGTAATGTTTGTTTATAACCCTATTTGGAATGAATTATAACAAATAACCTCTTCTTAAATTACTATAGACATGTAATTGAGTACATAATCTATTCAAATTTGGTTAAGTTAATCTACTATAGATTAAAAAGGGAAATATAAAACTTGTAAAATGTGAATAGGGTCAAATAATACCTAATCCAATAGTCAAAGTCATTAGAAACACATTTGGAAGATTAAAATCTCATTTTGACCCTTCTCGAGTCTATGAAACCAATCCAAACCCTGTATTAGGGTTTCTAATTTCAAAGTGGGTTTTTAAGAGTTGTAACTGTCAATAATTCATGAAATTTGGTGAAAAGTTTGAGTTCAACATGTAAAAAGATAATATATATTTTTTAAGTTGTGTAAGTATGGATAAGTACGGATGGGGGAGGACTGTGTGGTAGATAGGGTAGAAAGAAACCTAAAGACCTAATTTGAGAGTAGAAAGAGCCAAAAGAAGTTATCAAATAGTTAAACCAAAGCCTATAAATTTGTGAATAAATGGGATATATTATAGGGTATCCATAAATGAGGTTTATTTGATGATTTGAGTCCGTACAAGAATATTCTATGACAAAGTAAGAGGTAGTGTATAATATAAGGATTGTGATGAGAAGTTAAGTAGGGTTGAGAAGAAGTTAGAGAGAACTCAAAGGAGTGGAAGGAAGTTTGTCAGAGCCCTATTAAAGCCTAAAGAACTAGAGATAAGATTTTATCCAAGTTATTATTAAGCATACAAACTAGTAAGGGGGATAGTCTCAAAGTAAGAGAGATTGAATGCATTGTGTAAGGAGAATAGAATGAAGAGTTTAATGAGACCATCCAAAGAATGGTGGAGAATAAATGAAATGAATAAAATTCAGATGTGAATTTGAAATGTGTGTAGGGTCCAAAGATAGAGATCAAAGAAGAAAAGACAAAGTGAAATCTATGTGGATATTGGCAAAGAGCTTGGATAAGCAAAGTATGTAATAGGGCTCTGCATCATGAGGGACAGTGAGGGGAAATGAGGGAGTGATTATAAATAATGAGGAATGGTGAGGGTCATTAAGGGAGTGATTAGAGATGATGAGGGATGAATAAGGAGTGATTATGGATGATGAAGTGGTGATTAGGGATGGTAAAGGCCAATGAGGGAGTGATTAGGGATGATGAGAGATGGTGAGAGACAATGAGGGAGTGATTAGGGATGATGAGGGAGTGATTAAAGATGATGAGGGATGGTGAGGGTCAATGAGGGAGTGATGAGGGATGAGGAAGGACAAGGAGTGATTTATTAGGGATGATGAGGCATAGTGAGTGTCAATGAAAGAGTAATCAGGGATCATTAGGGAGTGATTAGAGATGACTAGGGATAGTGAGGGTCAATGAGGGAGTGATTAAGGACAATGAAGAATGATTAGAGAATGATTAGGGGTTATGAGGCATGAGTAGAAACTGATCAAGGATGAGGTAAGGATGATGAACAAGTGAAATTAATACAAAGTGGTTGTTTGATGTGTGTAAGTCATCAATGTGGCCTATGCTTCCACAATCACACCACTTTACATCAATTTCAAAGTGGGTGGTTTGCAAACTTCAATTTTGACAAACCTAAGACTTCTAGAAATGCCAAGAATCAATTTAGAAGGAACAAAAACCTTAAAAAATGACTATATGTTTACCAAAAATGGATATCAATTGCAAAAATTATGTCTTGAAATCCCTAGGTTTAATACTTAGACCCTGAAAATGCCTAACTACTGACCCGATTGGATTTTGAAAAACTATTTTCCACATTGTAAGGTGTGAAACTATGAGACCAACTCTATTAGATGTTAAGTGACCCTAATTTATTATATCTACTAAAATAAATTTAAAGTATAACAAATTACATGTAACATTTACAGTATTAATGAACATAGTTGGCTTCATGTACAACTCCCAAATGCTCATGGAGTTGGTTTTGGAATTATAACAAAGTAATGCATACACGTTACATAACATGTATGCATTGTATATTACACTATATAATGTGTATGTGTTATTTGAATTTACAATAACGTGTACGCATTATTGTTTTCTCAATAACACGTACACATTATGTATCTATAATTACCAAGACATAATTTCAATAACGTGATCACATTAATTAAATAATACGATCGCATTATTTAAAAACATGATTACGTTACCTAAAATGTCCATGAAATTGTCCCCCAACTCCGTGCACATACCCATATATAGTGTAAAATGGCCCTCGATTGGCTTTCTTGGTATTGAAAAAATACATTTATAAGAGGAAATTTATTTTAAAAGTAGGTAAGTTGACCCTCAAATTTAAATTCTGCCCTAAATTTTAGGCAATCTCATGCTGTCAACTACACCACAAATTGCCAAACACTAACTTCAAAAAATGAAATATTTATGACTTAACAAAGATTCGACATTAAAAAAAACCTTGGTGAGAATATTGATTTATTTCTTTCAAGCTAGAAGAATGAATTTCTTGAGAATTCACCTGAGCTATGAGTTCACAATGACTAGTCTAGAAGAGAAGGTGGATTCAATAAGGATTGTATCAAAGGAGGCAATTTAAATGGACAACATAATAGTCTATATAGAAGACACAATTGGGAGATGAACAAAGAAGGATATGTTTAAAGAGACTTTTATTTCACACATGAGTGTAAACTTGAAAATGTGCAATAAAAGATACAAGGTAGAGGCCTAAAACCATCTCCAGAGATGTAATTACTATAGAGGTAACAATTTATATGTGATTTGGGAGAATCTTGTTGGTAGTGAATCATGTTGTAAGTCATTTAGATTAGATTGTGTAGGTAATTTAAGGTTTGATATTTTGGGCTTTGGGTAGAATAAGGCCTCACAATAAAAAACATTAAATTTAGCTTGCTTAGATGCAACATTGTTTGCTACCTATGTAGATTTAAAATAATACATCTCACTCATGAGATTTTAATGTGGATAAATTTACATGTTTTATTGCATGAATATGGCCCTAGACTCTAGAGGATTAATAATGTGGTGATGGTCTTCACTATGAGAGTCTAGATGAAGATGCATCTACAGTTTATTTTGATTGACATCATAATTTCTCACTTAATGGCAATGATGCATTTGTATTGCTATAGAGAATAAGTGTATGACTATTGATAATAGGAGTGAAACCATCAATAGGTAGAAGATTAAATTTGTTCACTATATGAATGAGAAACACACCACCTAGCAGAGCAACACATATTTGTCAAATGTTTTGGGCTTTAGGTGGAATATGGCCTCACAATGAAAAATATTAAATTTAAATTATCTAAATACGATATTGTTTGTTACATACATAACTTTAAAATATTATGTCTCTCTCATGAGCTTTAACATTGTATAAAATCAAAGTATATAATATAAATAATTTACTATATACCTTCACTTTACAAAACCCTGATTTATGAAAATAAAAAATTACATCCCTTACAACATATAAATACAATTATGTTTATATATATAATAACATATAAAAATATTAATATATTATTTTATATTTAATATTAATAAATATTGTAAATAATAATATATAATATAGCCTTATTTAATAATATTATAATAATTTACTATATTTTTCTATGTATGTATTATCTTATTTAATATTTTATAAAAAAATTATAAAATAATAATTATTAATTTAAAAATATAAATATTATATTATGTTAATGTTGATATATTAATATATTTAATTATATAATATTTATATAATTAGTATTACTAATATTATATTATGGTATATAATATATATTATAAAGATAATAATATACATATATACATGTGTGTAATATTATATTATAATAATAATTAATATTTTAAATATGTTTAATGATATATTATATTACTAATAATTATAATTATATCATATTATATTATATATACAAAATATTAACATTTTTAAAATATAATATTTTAATAAATTATTATATAATATATCATTCTAATATAATTATAAATACATATTAAAATAATAATACACTTGTATAAATATATTATAATAATAAAATATATAATATATAGCTATATGTAATATATTAATATTATAATACCAAAAAATTGTATTATATATTTGATTACATATATTTTTAACAATATATTACTATTATATATTTATTAATAGTAATTTGCATATTGCATTAACATTTATTTTTTCTTTATAGTTATTTATGTATAATATACTATAATATATATATATATATATATATATATATATATCATAAATTCAATTTGTTGTCATCATGTCAATGGCATTATAGTGATGCTTCAATAAACACATTGTATGTGGAGCCTATCAAAATTAAATCAATGCTCATGATGCCCTCATCAACTTTTGAAAATATAAAATGACCAATCAAATATGTTGACACCTTGTAAGTTATAGACCCCTCTGCAATGGATGCATGTCATGTAAATCAACTAGCTACCTTGAGTCTAGGTCTAGTGTATGATATGGGCCTTCTGGAGTATGACATCAACTGAAATGTGTTGTCATTGGCCCTCACCATCACCACTCAACTCCCCTTAAATATTTCACCACTTGTATGTTTAGTA
Organism: Torreya grandis; assembly: GCA_037957365.1. Lineage (NCBI taxonomy): Eukaryota > Viridiplantae > Streptophyta > Pinopsida > Cupressales > Taxaceae > Torreya > Torreya grandis. Next base: position 2,371,056 of record JARHVA010001127.1, read on the forward strand.
TGGTCTCACCTTTCCCCACTACTTTGTTATTGTTCAATCTTACCATGAAACGAAATATCTCCTCCCTTCACAACATATTATCACGATGTACGAAGAAACAGACAAGGTTCTTATTTTCCATCATTACCTCTATGAAATATATAAAATTTTGTTGTTTGACCATTCATACATGAACAAGATGAGTTCAATGATCATATCAAATTATAATCTCTTAATTTACAAACCCCATTACAAAAACAAAATATTACATCCCTTTCAGCATAACTTGCACCTTTTGGGCAAATCCTAGTTAATATCTAGTACAAATTGATATTGAAGAGGAATGAGATGTAAATTACGTGCCTTTTGGTAGGAGACATTAATACAAATATCATTTTCAAATTAGAATATAAATTTTAAAAAAGTTACATCCTTTACTAAGCATTTGAAGATGTAAACATTTTTAAAATACCAACTCCAATAATAAAATGAGTCCCACAACTTCACTTTAGGACTCTTCATTGTAAGTTACACAAGACACAATATAAAACATTTGGGGATTTATAATATTATAATTGGTCCACTTACATTGTATTATATCCTATCCTATTCAAAATTTAAATATTTGGCTCCAACTTCAGACTCCACCTACCTCCTTAATACGTCTCACCTTCAAAAAATAATGAAAATATAAGCCTCACTAATCCCAGACCATTTAAAATTCAACATTAAAATTATGTTGTTGACATACAATGTGTTTATAAATGAAAAAAAACTAATGACAAATAAATTTCACCACCGTGTTGAGTTACACAAATGAATTTCAGTTAATAGAATGGAGGGATGAAATGGATGGAGAGACAAATTTGTTGTGTGCCTTCTCTGTTCATTTTTTTGCCATGCATTCACATCTGAGTAAATATTTAATGGTATGTGAATAGGTAGACACAACTGTTGTTCATATGTTTTCCATTCACTGTACTGTGTTATTCAATTTAAACTTAGGATGGAAAATGAATGGCTCATTAATGTGTCAGCCAGTGCCATTTTTCACATGGCTAGACAAGATTTTATCCATTACCATGGCAATTTAATGTCACCCAGTATCCCACAAATGTTTATGATTATTAATATTTTGGCATGGTTTTTATGATTTTTGTGCCTTCTATGTTCTTCTTTTATGTTGGGTTCCTTTTATGTTTATGGTTTTTATTACATGCTTTCTTTGTTTGTGTTTTCTTTTTGCCTGGCTTGATAGGATTTTATCCATTAATGTGACAATTTATTGCCACCTTGTGTGCCACTTACCACATTCTCTCCCTGCCTTTTCGCATACCTCATTCCCCAAAATGGATGGAACCTACCTCAAAATTCTTGACCATGCCATGTTATGTAGAAGAATTTTAGTCGGTAGAATGCAATGATGAAAGTGTTTACATAGCTATGTTCCCTATAATTGAACCCACAGTAGTTTTTTATTTGTTCTCTGTTCCCTATTATTGTTATTGTGCCTTCTCTATTCATGTTTTTTGTTGCATTCCTTCTTTGTTCATGTTTTTTACTGCATGCCTTCTATATTCCTTGAATTTTTTAGGTTTTCATCACTTGATGGGTTTTTTTGGCATACTTTCACATTTGATTAAACATTTATTGGTATGTTAATGAACTGACATACTTATTGTTCACATGTTTTCCATTTAGTCTGCTTTGTTATTTACATATGTGACACATTTATGTTGTGTTGAGTTTAGGATGGAAGACGTGTGGGTCATTATCATGGAAGCCACTACCATTTTACAGATGTCTAGATGAGTTTCTCTCCATTTTTGTGGCAAGTTAATGTTTCACTACATGCCATAAATGTACCTATTTTTTGGCATGCTTTATTTTTTCATTTTTTTTGCGTACCTTCACATTTGAGTAAACATTTATTGGTATGCTAATGGAGCAATGGAATGTTACACCAACAAACATATTTCCATAACTTTTCACATTCTTCCTCCCCCAAAACAGATGGAACCTGCCCTAAATTTATTGACCATGTTGCATTACAAACATGATTTTTAGTCAACATAATGGGGGGATGAAAGCATTCAGATAGATGTATTGCCTTACCCACAACTAATCCCACAATGTTGATGGAATTTTTGAAGGTTTTCATTCACTACCAAGACCATTTAAAATCACCCTACAATAGTGGATATTCTTTACAAACTCATTTATTTTAGGGTGACGTTGAATGCTCCTTGTAGTGAACAAGAAATTATTCTCATTCGTACATTTTATAAGCCCAAAAAATAATTACTATTTTATCATTGACTTATAACATTGACAATTAAAGCATAATTATAAATATATGTGGGTCATTAATATAAAATTAAAGGCCATGTTGAAGGATAGGTGTGTTGGAAACTCTAAATAGTTACTGGTATGTCGATGGAAGCCATGAATGTTTCCATTCACATACAAATAAATGTTATAGTCATTATATCAAAATTAAGAATTTTATTAACATACCAGTAAACATAGACTCAAATGTATCAAATAATATCCTTGTGTGAAATCATGTTGTTGTCCTTTTCATATGTTTTTTTAAAAAAATAATTTGCCCATTATATTGTCAATGTTGTTAGTTTTTCCATTCTATTAGCATACATGCTTGTGATATCATTTTGTTGTATTATTCATTCACATGTTCAAAATTAAATTTATTTTTTCCCATATCTTGTTTTGATATTATTTCCATTATTTTGTCAATTACTTATATAAATTGTTCATTGTTAGAGTTCACAATGAGGAACACAAAGAAGAAGACAACCACGTGGAATAATGAGGAAAGCATAAGTGAAATTTGTTGAAGTTGTTGATGAAGAGGGGCAACCCACTACAATTATAAAAGATAGTCAAGAAAAATGGTCGAGGGAGGGAGCACCAAATCTTAGCCTTAATCAAAAGGGGACATCAAAAAATCATAAAGAGATTTAAAATCAAAAGAAGGTGCAGTATAAGCTATAATGAAGGCAAATAAAATGAGCAAAATAAAGAGCATGATAGAAGGGATAGGGAATTCAGGAACAATATGGGAATTAAGGGCTCATATCATTTGTATAACCTTGTATGCAAGAATGAGGAACATAAGACTCAATATCCCTAAATTTGTTGATGAAGATGTTAATGAAGGAGAACAACCACTAGAAATGTTGAAGGTATTGTAGGTGTAATAACAAATGCAAATGCAAATTCAACAAATGTCTCAATATGCTACAAATACAACATTCAATTTCAACCAAGATGGTTTAAGTCTGTCTATGTAAGAAATCTAATTAGAATGGGTGAGGGAAGGAGCCTTAATAGATAGGGAACAACAAAAAATTGTAAATATAATCAAATGTATTTAGTTTGATATATAATGTATTGAACTGTATCAATAAATTTAATGAAAGTAAATCAATTTAGTTTCATTATGTAATGTAATTAATTTTATTTTTATATCTACCATCTAGCCTAAAAATGGATCATTAGCTTAATGAAAGTTTAAAAACATTCACCTGGAAACAAATGCCTCATCATTTTTCTCTACTCTTGACTTTGATATATGTCATAATTACCCACAAAAAACAAACATAAAAAACACATATAAATAATAGAAGCAATATAGAGTTGTGCATTGCAAATTTTTCAAAGTTTAGAAAAAACAATTTGTACAAGCCTTCTAAACTTCACAAACATATATTGTGTTAAGAAACACAATGGGAAAAAAATCAAAACTCCACAAACATAACAAGTGTCAAGAAACACAATGCATGTAAAATATTCCCAACTTGAGTATTCCATGAAACATTCACCCTCTACAATAATTCAATATCTGTAAAAAACAAGAATGCATGAATATAGTAATTGTCATTAGAATGGAAAAAAACCAACAACAATGATAATATAATGGGAAAACTATTGACAAAATGTGACAACAACATATAAAAGAATATACGAACAACATTTAAGGCAAATAATATTTGTAATTTTGAACATGATAATGACTAATGCAAGAACAATAATTCATAGTAACATATAATTAACTTTCATGGTTTACATCCACATAGCATTAAATGTTTAGTAATTTAATAACAACATACAAAATGCACAAAGACATGATTTCAAACATGGATTTTTTTTGATACATCTCAGTCTACATTTATTGGTATGTTAATGAAATTATTATTTTTGATAGAATGACTGTAAAATTTACTAGTATGTGAATGGAAACATTCATGGCCTCCATCCACATGCTAGTAACTATTTAGTGTTATCGACACACCTGTATTTCAACATGGCCCTTCATTTTATACTAATGACCCATATCTATTTTGATATGATCCTTACTTGTCAACATTATAAGCCAATGATATTATTTTAATTTTTTAGGGTTATGGAGTTTAAAGCCCTAGGTTGTTAAAGGTCTTAGTATAGTAAATCATGGTAGAAATATACAATAAATACAACCACTAATTTGTATTAAAATTGACTTAGTTTGAACTTTCTAAAAACAATAATAAATAATGTAAACAAGTACTTAGATAGAAATTGATTGAAATGGGAGATTTAAAGGCTACAAACTAGGACAGGAGTTGATTTAAGTGTTGAAAATAGGATCTAAGAGTTATAAACCTTCTTGAATAATAGCACCCTAATTGGACAGTAAGACCATGTGGCATTAGTATCCCTATTTTAGCACTAGTGTCCTCTATGCAGAACTATTTTGAGCTTCTAGGTGCACCTATGTCTGGGTTTGCCAAGCCTATTCCTATGTGCATGAGTTTTGGCTCCCTATAGGTGATCTATTTTGATTGATTTTATATGAAAACCCTAAACTTTCATGTTGCTAGGGTATCTAATTACACAAGTAGTAATGTGTGTTGTTACAGACGTAGGATGGACATCCTCAACACTCCATTGTTGCCTACATACCAATACTCCAAAGAGGGATCAAGCCCAATTTAGTTCTCCCCGCCTAATTCCTCATGCAAGTGTAAGTGAAGCTAGTATGAATTTTGGATTGAGTGCTTTGAGTGTGCTTGAGACTGGAAATCTAAGTAATTTGAGCTTAGGAATGTTGTTATGGTTGTGCACAACTTGTTATGAGTTTGTTTGTGTAATTTGCATCTAATTTCTATTTAGTGGATAAAGAGCTAATAGTCATGTTTATATATTTTTCTAGTGTTTTTGTGGGTTTTAAAAGATATCTAGGTCAACCTTAGGTGGTTGCTCATTTTAAAATATATCCATTGGAGACAAAAGGAGGGAAAATGACAATAACACCCAAACTAGGATACTATCACCATGGGGTGCTAATGTCCAAATTATGGCGCTAGTGTTTAGGTGCTAGATCCTAAGGCACTAGGGGCTAGGATGTTCAAGTGAGGGTCTAAGACTACTTTAGAGATGTGTGTTATCTATACAAAGGCTATATAAGTGTCTAAATAGGCCCTAATATAGGTCTAGTGCTAAGCTAGGGTTGTATGGTCTCAAATAACACTCTTAACACTCAAATGTAATTTTTAGATGATTACATTTGTGCCCATTTATTATAAAAATGTAGCAAAGTGAAATGAATAGGATACAATAAAAATAAGTGTACCTAGACTTACCTAAGAGGCAAATCCTATGAATCTGGATTCGAGTATGTGAATCATGCTCTATTACATATCTTGAAAATGAAACATGCATAGATCAGTCCTTGCTAAGAGATATAAAAAACAAAGATAATACTAAGTAAAGAGATAAAAGAGAGGAAAGGAATGAATATACATCACTGGGTATGTGAACTAATGCATAAACTTAGTGATAACCTATGTGTGTGTGTAGATAGTGATCAATTAATGAATAACTTGGATTGAGTTGATGGCTTTCTCAATCCCCATATGTGAGTGCTTCAAAAACTCAATCCAATTTTGACTCCATCATTTCCCACCACTGCTTGGTGGATCATGACCTGTGAATAGCTTAGATTAGACTAATGATGTGTCTAACCTTCTCATGTAGGTGGATCAATAAATCAAGTAGACTATGACTCCATCATTGCCTACCCATGTATAGTAGATGCATCTAAAATTGAAAACACATGATGTAACAAAAGATGTGTAACTATAATTAGAACTATATATGTCAACTCTGCAACCACTTGGGAACTCTAGAATGTAAAAAAACTTTGGGCCACTTGAGAATATTAGGTAGCTCTAGGCCACTCAGGAATGCCAACCACTGAAGATGGAGTAAGGCATGAATCTGGAGTGTAATTTGAAACATGGTGTCTAGTGTGTCCAATGTAGAAAATGACATAGAGTTTATCATTCCATATGATTAACTGGTGTATAAGTAATTATATGGAAATAATATGCCTTGCACATGCCCCCAAATTTGATATCTAAGTATGTGGATTCTGGATTGAGTTGTAATAATCTGTATCTGAGTATCTAAAACTAAAATGGGAATGATCATGATGCCCCCAATTTGAGTAAACTGGTATGATTCTGAGCTAAACTGTTCCAAAACTAGTAATATGTAACTAAACATGTGCAAACATGGATTGTACCTATTATACTTTTATGGCCAATCTATAATTTTTTGAAATTAAAGCTACTAGACATTAGCACCATATCTTGTATAGTAGCACCAAGTGGCACTAGTGTCCCAATTTGGGCACTAATGTCCAACTATTCTAATTTTTTGTTCAACTAAAATTGGTCTTTATGTCAATGTTTCCCATTATGTTTTCCTAAAATTGGTTTCTTTATTTTGTGTGCTAAAAACTATACTTTAAGTGCATTCAAATAGCTTGATATTTTTGACAAACCCCTGTGAATGCCCCCTCTTCTGAGGGGAGTTGTTGAACTTGTGAAAGAACTAACCTTAAAATAAAAAAGCTCTACAAAATGTGTGTTAGCTGGAGCATATATGATATATGCATAATAAACTAGTATAATTTTCATATGTAACCTAATCTAAGCATATGTAAGCCAATCCAAGCATAAGTTTGTAGTGTACAATGTATGTTAGATCTAACATTCAGAAGGCTGTCAAGATAGATATGACAATGTATATGAATATTTAATCTAATTAATAACTGAGTAGCTACCTAAGGGGATGGGACATGATGTCCATCATGGCACTAGAGTATAAAGGGGAGATGCATGAGGTCCCTCATGACATATAAAACTAGAATGTGTAATAAGTAGGAAACAAGTGTCATGGCCATGATGCATATAAGAAAACATACATATAACACACATGAGGCATGCAAAATAGGCCAAGGTGACACAATACAATGGACATGGGCACATGTCACTAAATCTAAACAATCAAGACATATAATGACATGTTCAAAAGTCCACATATGCAAAAAACAAGTAAGTTGGCTTAAAGCCACATGGAAAGACATGTTTAAATGTCCACATACACAATTAGGAAGGCAAACACAAGGACATGGGCACATGTCTAAAGCACACATATAATGAAAAGAAGTGGTGTAGAGCCATAGAGCAATGACATATTCAAATTCCCTTGAATAGAAGAATCATAGAGACATAATCAAGTCTAAACTAAGAAAGCTAGAAATTAAAGTATGTATGAACATGTGGTACAAATATGCATAATAGCTAAGATGTACATAGGTTGATTATAGAGTAGTAATAGTTGGTAATGAAATTGAGTAGGTGTAGGATGATCAATATTAAGATATAATAATGCTAAATTTTTAATGTAAATTTTAGAAAGATATAACCTGACAATCAAAACTATGTATAGGATGCCCCAAAATGGATGAATGTATCAAATGAAGAACCCATGTATCTATGTATATGTCCCAAGTGGGTAGATAGTATCAAATATAGATCTGTGTAGTAGACCTAGGTATTGTAAGTATCTATGAACACTTGACAAGAACAAGTGAAGCATGAATGTATGATAAAAATTGACTATACTAAGATAGCTAGCATATGTAGTGTCTGGTAAATATAAGAGATGTAAACATGGCAATGCATACAATCTATAAGTTATATTTTCTGAGTAAATATTTGAATGTTTTTGTATTTTGGCATATTATATTACTTATATATTTTTTGGATACAAGCTATGTACAAGTAAGATGAAAATGAAACTATATACAAAGAGAAAGAGTGAATGAGACTATGTACAAGAAGGGAGGAACATAGAGATTCATTATCAATGTGGTGTGTGTCAAATAAAGGACCAATAACCATGCATGTTGTATGTAAATTTAATTAAGGTCCCAAAACCTACTGTACTAAATGATCTATAGCTAGCACTACCTGTGAAGTGGTGCTAGGAATATGTGAAGTTGATTAGGGTGTTCTATGAATTGTAGGGATCTTAGGGACCCATTTGGTAGAAGATGTTGTAGCTAGCATGGGTGCCCTATGTTGAGAACCCTATAAACTTAATAATATTGATCTTATAAGGAAAGGGGTAGAGGGAGGCCATCTATAATCTATAACATATCTCTGATGTGTGAGTCTCTCTAATAAGGGTCTTCATGGGAGAGTTTGCATATGTGGTAACACTGTAAGAGTAAGCCTCACCTACAGTAGTGGCCCAACTAAAGTATGTGGTATACTGATGAAAACTATGCTTAAAACATTAATTGGTAATTGAGTCTAGTTGGTACTATAGTATGATACACCAATGATATTGTGTAAGGTGTGTTCATCTTTTGTAGTAGTGTGGTAGGATTTTGGTGGTGGATGTGCATGATATGTATAGTGAACACCTAAAGTGTCACCTGTCTCAATATTTATATATTTTGGAAATGGATCCTAAAATATTTTTAGTACCTTAGCTTCCTTTATTTGAACTTTAAGTGCCTTTTTGGGTGTTCTCACATCGATTATGTTGGCCTCTATCAAATCCTATATCTTATGTTTCAAGCTAATGCATATGTTTTTAGTATGGCCTGGTGCCCTGTGATATTTGTAGAATGAATTGGAATCATAGTTCTTTGGAAGAGGCCATGTTGATCAACCTCTCTGATGGGAGTGTAAGATATGACATTACATTCTAAGAGCTATTATAAAACATGTGTTGATAATTTTGGAAGGCTGGTAAAAACTCTCCATGGAGAACATGATAAAATCAAGTGAGGAGGTGACTCTGAAGTTTCATTAACTATGGCATTTGTATCACTCTTGTATTCAATGGTCATTACTTTGTATGAAGGATTACTAGAACTCTTAGTAGTTGATTTTGATCCACTATTATATTTTAATTTGCCCATAGAGAGAAACTTGGGTTCTCTTTCTTTTACTATGTCGCATAAATATATGAATGTTAAAAAATTATTGAACAAGATAGCTTCATGTAATGCTGGTAGTAAACTCTATTTGAATATGTCTTAGAAGTATCTATATGCCATGGAGCTTGTCATATTTTTTGACATATTGTTATATCACAAGACATAATATGCAATAGGCTCATTGGATTTTTGATTTAGTTTTACTACTTGAGCATATGAGATCTTATCACTGATGTTATTTGAAAAATGTGCTAAAAACATATCTTCCAATGGATTGAATGAGGAGATAGACTAATTTAGAAGATCATAGAACCACTGTAAGGCATAGTCATTTATACTATGTGCGAAAAACTTAGTAAGGATTTAATCATTGGACACATAGTCCAAACATGATGCATAAAAATCTCATACATATTGTCCTAGGTCACCCTTACCATCATACAAGGTAAGTTTAGGTGCCATGAGTCCGAATGGAAAAGGAGTTTCCACTATGTGATGTGACAAAGGTGTATGTAAAAGAACATGAGGATCCAAAGCATGTGATGGCCTAGTATCACCTTGCTCAATATATACACCTTAGCTTACAAAGAATGAATCTCATGCATAAAGGATTGTACATCTAGAGAGGAGGAACTAGCCATAGGAGGTGTTTCCATTGTTTAAGGTTGTCTAGTTAAAATAGGTTGTTATACAAGTTAAGTTGCCCCCAATGTAGGTGTAACAATATTTTTATTTGGGGGTGTAGAAGATTGACCATTATTTTATTTGTTCTTTATTTCCATTATGAACTGTAGAATATGTGCATGATCATGGGGTTGTACCCAAGGTTTGTCTTTAAATCTCTATAAAAACTCATCCTTATTGATAAAATGATTTTGATTATTAAGTGGGGGGATAGTGTTTCGATTCCCATCTTGTTTATCATCTTGATCTCAATTGTATTACTCATCTTGTACTTTATGATTTGGATATGAAAGAGTGCTAGGCAAAACTTTTATAGGTGTAGATGCATATGCATGATGAACACTAGCATATTTTGAAGACTTTGTAAATGTAATTTGATTTTCCAATAATGTGAACTTTTCACTTAATATCTAATTTTGATTCTGTAATTTTGTTATTAGCTTGGCCATATTGATAATTTGATTCTTTAGATTTTCACAAGTATAAACCTTAGTGACTTTTGATTGAATATGTAGGCACACACCCTCTAGGGGAGAGGTAGAGGTGTGGATAGGTTGAGTATGGGTATTAGTAATAATATTATAGGTTGTCTCATCTTGTGGAGGAGTGATAGCATGGAACTAATTAGAGGGAAAGTAGTTATCACCCTCATGGAGATGAGGAGAATGAGATTTTTTCCTGTGCATAGGATACGACATTGAAACTTGAAACATGGTTGTTAGGTTATTAAATTTATGTGTTAATTCCAATAAACTATATTGTAATTGATCCTCTATGTATGTAAGGATTTGTTTCTTAATTTAATTCCACATAAGAGAAAAATAACATGCTAGAGATAAAATGAAATATGCCATACTTTTTAATTGATATAAAACATCATGTACATATGTGTTTATCTCATCTTTGAATTCATTTCAAATTAAAGGAAACAAGCATGCAAAGGAAGCTAAAAAACTTTGTATTAAAATGTGATAAACATCATCTGTCATTATTATCGTGATTATATGAAATAAGAATTAAAAAATTCAAGGATTTAAAATCTGAGTGTGGGTCTTAGAAGGTTGGAAACATAAACCTCAGGGTTATCTAGGGTTAGGGTTTGTGCAATATTTGAAGTAAGTTGGGTTCACCAAATGTTTTAACTTTTTAAGGTTATGGAGTTTAAATCCCTAGGTTGTTAAAGGTTTGAGTATAGTAGATCAGGGTAGAAATATGTAATAAATATATCCACTAATTTGTAATATAATTGACTTAGTTTGACCTTTCTAAAAATAACAATAAATAGGTAAATAAGTACTTAGCTAAAAATTGACTGAAACAAGATATCTGGAGGTTGTAAACTATGACATGAGCTAATCTAAGTGTCGCAAACAAAATCCAAGTATCAAAACCCTTCTTATAAAATAGCACGCTAATTAGATATTAGCACCATGTGGCACTAGTGTCCCTATTTTGGCACTAGTATCCTTTGTGCAAAACTATTTTGAGTATCTAGGTATACCTATGTCTTGATCTGCCAAGCCTATTCCTATGAAAATGAGTTTTAGATCCCTGTAGGTAATTTATTTTGACTAATTTTAAATGCAAACCCTAAACCTCCATGTTACTAGGGCATTTGGTTGGCACATGTAGTAAAGTATGTTGTTAGTGGGGTAGGCTGGACATCCTCAACACCCTATTGTGATGAGAGTTTCCTACATACCAATACTCTTAAGAGGGATCAAGCCCAATGTACCTCTTCCCACCTAATTTTTGGTGAAAGTGCAAGTGAAGTTATTGTGAATGTTGGATTGAGTGCTTTGAGTGTGCTTGAGATTGAAAATCTAAGTAATCTAAGCTTAAGAATGTTGTACATGGCTATATGCAAAATTAGGGTAGAATAGAGATTGATAACCTTGATTATGCACAACTTGTTTTGAGTTTGTATGTGTAATTTGTATCTGATTTCCATCTAGTGGATAAAAAGCTAAAAATCATGTATATATATTGTTATAGTGCTTATGTAGGTCTTAAAAGAGGTCTAGGCTAACCCAATGTGGTTGCTCATTTGAAAAGATATTTATTAGAGACAAAAGGAGGGAAAATATCAATAACACCCAAACTAGGACACTAGCACCATGGGATGCTATTGTCAAAATTTTAATGTTAGTGTCCAGGTGGTAGAACGTGAGGCACTACTGGCCAAGATGTTAAAGTGAGGGTCTAGGACTGCTTTAGGGATGTTTAGGGACATATGTGGTCCACATGAAGGCTTGATAAGTGTCTAAATAGGCCCTAAAATAGGTCTAGGGCTAAGCTAGGGATGGGTGGTCTCAAGTAACACTCTTTGTACTCAGTTATTATTTTTAAATGATTACAGATACAAAAATAATTACATTCCCTAATATGTGAATGAGAGCCTTAATTTTGATATAATGATAATAACTTTTAATGTTGTGTGAATGAAAACCTTCAGGGGTTCCATCCACATACTAGTAAATGGTATGTCTTCCAAGCCATGTTATGTAGGGGATAGAAATGAATATGAAGCACATGAAAACTTGATTTGTATTAAGTGCACAAAAATATGAGCCACACTACGACATGAATTGAAAAAACATCCAGGCCTTCCATTAAAATAAAAACAAATTTGGAGTCAAATGGGAATGAAAATAGGCCAACAATGTGGGTTCAGCTGTGTGTAATGTTTCATCCCTCCAGCATGGAACTTCCTTTCATAATAATGACAAAAGCATCTTCCAACAGGGCCATATAATATATAAAACTAAATTGGTTGATATAAAAACAATAAAATTTACTTTTATGTGAATGAATACTTGACATTGAATAAAAATGACGTGTATAAAATGCATAATTTTAGTAACAGGAAAACAAAAAGGAAAATAAACATAATAGTGAGTTCAGTTACATGCAACATACCTGTGTGTAACATTTCATCACTCCATTAACATACCATTAAACATTTACTTAGAAGTGAAGGCACAAAAAAGAAAAGCTTTCAGGTAGGTTCCATGGATGTTTTGGGGAGGAGGCACATAGTATTGGAAAAGTTACCCAAAATTTTCATTCCCATATGACTCAAAATTGGCTATCAATTTGGGGAAAGAGGTATGCAAAAAGTTAGGGAGAGACGTTTACTGATGGCATAATAACAATAAAATCCAAACAAAAACAAAATAAAACACTTTTATGGGTTTAGTTGTAGGCAATATATCTGCATGAATGATTTCATCCCTCAAGCTTGCCATGGTAATGGAAAAAAGAACGTCTAGCCATGTGGAAAATAACATCAACTTCCAAATTAATGAGCCACATGTTTTCCATCAAGAGTTCAAATTGAATAAATAACATAACAAAGTGAATGGAAAGCATATGGACAAAAACTATGGAAGTCCATTCACATACTTGTAAATGTTTACTCATACGTGAATGCAGGAAAAAATAAAATAGGAATAAAGAAAGCATGAAAAAAACATCCATGGCTTCCATTAAAATAACAACAAATTTGGAGCAAGGTGTGAATGAAAACATGCAAATGATGTGGGTTCATAATTGGGTAACATTTTATCCCTCTAACAAACATCCTCTAATAAGGGCTATGAAGGCACAATAACAATAATATGCACATGAAAATAAAAATAACACAATAGTGGGTTCATTAACAGGCAACACACCATTGTGTAACATTTCATCACTCCATTAACATGCCAATAAATGTTTATTCAGATATGAAGGCACACTAAAAAAATTATTTATGTTGTCTCTTCTAACTCATGTCATGTAGGGAAATAGAAATGCAACATAGAAATGAAGCACACAATGAAATGAATTCAGACAACATCAAGGGCTTCCATTAAAATACCAACAAATTTGGAGCAAGATGTGAATGAAAACATGTGGACATGTGGGTTCAGAAATGGGTAATGTTTCATCCCTCCAACAAGCAACTTCCAACAAGGGCATTGAATACACAATAACAATAATAAGTACATAAAAATAAAAGAAAAACATAGTTGTGGGTTGATTAACAAACAACAAACCTCTGTGAAATGTTTTTACTGACTGAAAAAATCATGAACATAGAAGGCATAATAACCATATTTTTTATCCCTTTATTCTACCAATTGAAATTCCTATAAAAAATGTTTCATGGAAGAGAAATTTTAGGTAGGTTCCAAGTATTTTTGACGAAACATAAAAAAAATGAACAAAGAAAACATGTTAAGAAACCCAGGAATATATAAAGCACGCATTAGAAAAAAGGAACATATAAGGCACAATAACCATGACAACCATGCAAAAATATAAATAACCAGGAACATTTTTTTGTGTTGCATAGGGTGGCATCAAATTTCCATAGTTTTGGAGAAAATCCCATAAAGCCATGTTAAAAATGGTGGTGGCTTCCATAGTAATGAACCACACTCCTTCCATCCACGGCTCAACCCAATAGAAATTTTTTGCATATATAAAAACATAACATAGTGAATGGAAAATATATGAATAACAACTATGTCAATTCATTAACATACTAGTAAACTTTTACTTAGATGTTAAAGCATGCCTAAAAAACTAGTAAGTGATGAAGACCCAAAAAATTCAAGGAACATTGAAAGCATACAACAAAAAACATGAACAAATAAGGCACAATAACAATAAAACCAAAGTGAAAACAAAAAAAACACTGTTGTGGGTTTAGTTATAGGCAAATACCTATGAGAACGCTTTCATCCTTACATTTCGCCGACTGAAACTACTCTATGTAATACATCATGGTTGAGAATGTTCAGGGAGGTTACATCTATTTTGGGGGAGGAGGCACACAAAAAGAAAGGGAGAGAATGTGGTAAGTGGCATGTAGGGTGGCATTAACATGCTGTATTAGTAGAGAAAATCAAGCCGTTTGGAAAATGGCACTAGCTTTTACATTAATGAGTTGTATGTCAATGAACATGGCACATCATTTCATATTAATGACCATTACCTCTTCTAACATGGCACATCTTTTCATGTTAATGACCCATAAATATTTTGATATGTGGTTCATGTGTCAACATTATAAGCTAATAATAAAATAATAGGTTTGTTTAAAAATAAGTTTTGGCAATTTCAATCCCAACTAGTGGTCTTTTTGGTCCCATTAATCGGTCAAACCCCCATAATGTGGAGAAATTGATATGTTGTCAAAAAATTCATCATACAACTTCTTATAAAGTAATTTTTCTCTCATACCACCTTTTCAAACATAAAAAAGTTAAACTATCTAAATCCAAAATTTTAGAGCGTGAGGTGCCGTAATATAGAAGATATGGGACCCTAAAGTTAGGGATCCCAATTATTGGTCCTCTTCCCCTATATATATTTCTAAAATAAGGAGAAGTTCCAAATAATTATATTTATTTGTATATCCTCATAATTGGTTTAAATATATTTTTATTGAGATTATGTTAATTTTTGTATTGGTAAATATAGAGATAATTTATAAATAATTCTTTCTTATTGATAAATATATAAACAAGTGTCCTAATGCGACTTTAGTATCTACTATTCAAAAAAATAATATAAAAGATAGTATAATGAGTCTTTTTGTTACAATATTTTTGTCTAAATATATGATGTTTGAACTTTCACTGTGAACTAGGAATTTGACTAAGAAGAGGAGATTAGTATTGTGTTAGTGACAAAATAAACAAAGCAAATTGACAAACAACACACTAAACTAACACCTTCATGCCTAGTTACTAGGGTGAGCTTAATAAAAAAAACAAATGACAAACACAACTAAAAAGTAAGGAAAAATAAGAACTTTTCACCCTCTTTGGATGCTCCAAATGCTTTTATATTGGCTTGCTCAGCTTGTGCTCATGAAGTCTATTGCAATGGAGCTTGACTATCCTCCACCTCTTCTTGGCACCTTTGGCTTTGGCTTAGATTGGATTGGAATCAATTTGGCATGGTAACACTAATTTAAATAGCTTTTGGAATCATTTATGCGTTATAACTTTGCATTATCAAGACTTTAAAATTCATGTGGTAAGGCCTCCTATTTATAGATTTTTGCAAATGGGTAGAATCAACTTGAACCATCCATCTCAAGATTGAGATATGTGGCTAAGGATTAATGCAGTTATACAATTAAAACTGATAAATAGGCTCATCAATATTTGGGATAGAGGAGCAATTAAGAGGCATGGAGGGCTTTGATGAGGCATGGGAGGCATGAATCCTGATATTTATGGCATTTATGGCCTAGGGATGTCTTTTCCAAAAAATGAGGTCACCTGATGATGCAGATATTCAATATTCATTTCAAAAAATAAGTATTCAACAATTTTCCATGGAATTATTAATTAGGCTCTAATTTGGTTTAATTAGCTCTTAAGCATGATTAAGCACTTTGTGCACAAATTACTCAAATTGATCAGAATGCCTTGTTATTGGTCCAAAATTTGACTGGATTAGAATTGGAAGTCAATGGCAGATATGTTGGATCCATTATCTAATTTAGGATGTTACCAATAGAAAATAATAAAGGCACGTGTCTTGTGCAAGATATTTGATACGAAAGAGAAATCCAGAGCACCCAAGTGCAAAATTAGCATTTTGACTCAGAATGATTTGATCAAAGTTAGCTGGCCTATAAATTGTATTGCCCCATTTAATGATACTCTAGCCAAAATTGGCACTTGAACATGTCATTTTCACATCATTTAACATGTTTTAGTGTTTTTAGGCTAAATTGTGCACTTCAATGAAAATTGGTCAAAAACCTGATTGGAGGTTATTGGTATCCAGATTTAGGTGTCTATAGTTTGCCCCTATTTGGGAAGGTGTTGTAAGCTATAAGCACAACAATGTCTTCTCAAATAATGAAAGATGCTTTGTATGCCAAAAAGAAGATGACGGTTGAAGAACAAAGCTCCAAATGGTTTTGGGAAGCCTATGATGATGCCCCCTTGAAGGAGTGGTTGTCACATTTGTTAATGGGCGGTCCCTAAAAAATAAATAAGAAGGTAGAATTAACTCATGGTTGGGATTAATCCAAATAATAATTTTTTTTTCATGCATTGATGTAAAAAGGATGTTGATTTGCCCAAAGGTGGTTATAATCAGGAATAAAAGTTAAAAATAATGATTTGCCCATAGGTGGTTATAATCATTAATATGACCTAGATTGGATAAAGATGTTGGTGCCCCAGTTAGGACTAATTAGCAAGCATAACTTAAGAATATAACCTAGAATATTTATTAAAGATAAGCGGGCACAAAGTGATTAAAGAGATGAATAGAAGAATAAGATTGATCAATAGAAATGATTCAGTGGTACTTGTCAATGAGGAGATGCTCATCCTTACTAGAAATGATACAACTAGAATGGTCAATGGGTTGATTTGATCAAGGTGGGTAGGAGGATTTGTGAAGATGCCAAGGAGAAACTTCTGTGGCTCCATTGATTATAGACCTTCTTAAAGCTGATTTTTACTATAGCATGTGATGGTATGCTTCATGATAGAACACCATGAATATTATCTTTAAATATGCATAAAGACTGACTTCTAATCCAATAAACACTCAAAAATAATGCACCAATGATAAAAACCATGATGACAATGTTGACGTATGAATATGGATAGACTCAAGAATAATGTGTGCAAGGAATCACCCAATACAAACATATAGATCGAGTCAAGGCAACTGTGATGAAAGCAAACAAATAGGCAAGTGAAAAAACAAACAAATAAATGTAAAAATAAATAAACAACTTAAAATAAACAAATAAATAGAAAGCTTGAAAACAAAAGCAAAAAAAAACATCCTAATAATGACCATGCCCCAGTAAGGTAGATCGAGGGTAATTGACTAGGCTTAGATAGGACAAATGTTTTTGGATTTTTGAAATGTTTATGGATTTTGAGGTATCTTAACTCATTACATAATAACAAGATACCTACTCATAAAATAATGAGAGAGTTTAGAAAGGGGGAGATTGAGGTGACCTCAACATGAATTGAGCTTGACCTACACAGTCCCAAAATGACATCAAGTCACAATAATTCTATCCACACAAAAGGTGAGGAAATACCAACTAGGTCCCAACAAGTTCTCAAATCTGGCAAATGGCAAGTGAAATGAAAACAACAATGGCAAGGTGATGTTGTAATGCATGGTAAACAAGTGCTGCCCCTAGTTTGCCCATAAGTGGTTATAACTAAGATACAATAACATAGGTCAATGGTACTAATTTGCCCATAGGTGGTTATAATTAGTAGCAAGACTAGTGAGACACTGATTTACCCATAGGTGGTTATAATCAGTGTTACATAAACAAACTTGATAGAAGATGAAAGATATCTTGTTAGATAAATTGTCACACTACTTTCATAGACTATCATTATAAATATAGATTTGATTCATTGTTGAAACTTGATCAGAATCCTCTCACAAAAAGTGTGGGAAGAATCAAAGGAACCAAGATCAAAAATAGGATTGGGTAGGACGACTAAAAATAGGCTTTGGTCTAGATAGGAATGGAATGATAAGATGCCATGGTCTTGGATAATGATAGGCTAGTAGATTGGATAAGATGGTAAGAGGGTTGCCCCCAAGTGATGGGGTGAATAAAAGGATATGTGACAATGGAAAAAGGATATGTAGAAATGGTCAATGATATTGTATGGTACATGTTTTTGGCCTGGGTGTGGTTTTTGATTCTGTTGTTCCTACTGAAGTGGAGATGCATGTTCTAATAAAAAAATGATACAAATATAATACTTGATAATTTTAATTGCTAGCCCACACTTCATTTGAATAGTTACTCTGTCAAGACCTGGCTACAAATTTGGTTATCGTGAATGCTTTTGTGATTTTCATTGGTCATTTATTCTGATTCCTTCAAGCATTGAGACAAGGTACCTTTGTATCCTCTGTAAAAGAAACTGCATCCATGGATGGTAAATAGGGATAAAACTAGGATAGGCTTGTTTATGAAATGGAATGACTGATGATAATGAAATGTGAAATGGTTGGGAAACAAATGAAGATCAAGATGTTCAGTCACATGTAATGTTGTTGATGCCAGATTCAACATGACTTTGGTTATGACGGGGTCAAAGACTTTTTCTCTTGATATGACCATCATATTTTTCTATTGTTTGGGTCTAAGAGTAGCTACCATCTGATTAGGTTGTAGATAAGAAGCTATTTTGATTTGATCTTTGATTCTTTATTCATCTAACAATGAAGAACTTTTAGGCTCAACCATTAGTGCCTCAAAGAGTTTTTCACCAATAAATTTGTCTTGATTATCCCGTAGCACCTTCAAGAAGGTTTCACTAATGAACATTGGATTTTGACTTAGATTTTCTTCAAGCGCTTCTAAAAAATTTTCACTAGAAGATGTTGAGTTTGAACTTTGCTTGTCCCCTAGTGCCTCTGAAAAGGTTTCACTAGGAGAGTGTTCTTTTGCTATATGAATGTGTTCTTGGCCTCCTTGCTCTTCTTTAACTGCTATGTTTCCATGGATGCAGTTTAACAAAGTTTGATTATGTCGATCCTAATTGAAACTTGTGGGAGGTGGAATGTCATTAATATGGCTATATTGGTTGATGGTAATGGCTTGTGGAATGGTAATGGAAAGGGGAGAGGCTGCACAATCATTATAGAAGATACTAGGATAACTTGTGTCGAAGTTGAAGTACTCATCCTCAAAAACCATATAAGGATCACAAATGTATTCAAATTGATCTGCGATACATGCGTAACTAATGTTATAATAGTCATTAACATATTTTGTATCTAAATCTGATTCTAACTCAAGGGACTCTAAATACGATGCTGAGACTATTATTGATTCTGATTTTAATGTTAAATTTGATGTTGGTTCAAGAATAGAACTTGTCTCTAACTCTGATTCTTTACTTGATGGGTACTCTGTTATAATGATATCTTATTGAATGCTTGGTATTGGACAAATAATGATCTGTGATGGCATAATGAGCTCTAGAAAAACTGGTTTGCCAAAGTGAAACTCTTCAACAATGGGAAAAAGGTCAAGAGACAACTCCTCGGAGGTTGGATTGTCAATAGGAGGCTCTTGAAAAATAGGCATATGGTCAAGGGAATGATTTTTCCAAAGAAGATTATATCCATTAAGAAGTAACTCAGCAAAGACTAGCTCATTAGTGTGAGACTCCTTGACAATTGGGATAGGATCAATAGGTGATTCATCATAGGTTGACTTATCACAAGTGGTTGGTTCAATAAAAACATCTTGGATTGGTTGGTTTTGTTGGCTTTAGTTTTCAATGAGTTGGAAAATACTATTTTTGAACCTAGCTTGGTCTTTGAATGATTAGATCAGTTGAGGTTTGGTTAGGATTGATACTAGATGAGGAATGACTTATGGTTAGATAATGGTAGGGCCTTGGGGAGCATGATTTCTCGCATGAGCCAAAAGATGAAGTTCTGAAATGGTAATGACAAGGTGGTATGGAGCTTGTTTGTTTGCATAAGCCAAATAACTAGGTCTTGGAATGATGAAGGGACGTTGTGGAGCTTGATTGCTTACACAAGCCAAAGGATGAGGTCTGAGAATGGTAATGGTATTCCTTGGATATTGTAGAGCTTGATATATCATATAATCCAAAGGAGGGTTAGGGGTAACTGATGATTAGATAAAAAAGGACATTGTAGATCTTGATTGCTTGCACAAGCCAAAGCATCCAAGTCCTCCTGATAAACCATATCATCACAATCTTGAGTTGGATCATAAGATATTTTTTACTATGTTATGTGTACTGATTATTGTAAAGAGGGTATTGATTTGTATCCCAAACAATATTATTTATAGTTGGGTCTTCAAATTCCTCCTCACAAGCCTCTTCATACCAATCAAGGTCTGAATTTGGATTGTAAGTTATTCCATGACTTTGTTCCCATGAATGATTATTATGAGGTGGATAGAAATCTATCTCATGGTCTTGACTAAAGTCATAAAAGTCTTTTTGTGTGGCCATTCTATCATAATTTGGATTATACATGACTCCACCATAGGTGTAGCTAGACATATTTGCATAAATGATGAAATCTCAAAAAACAAAAAGGTTTAGAGTTCTAAAAACCCTAAAAAACTATGTCCAAAGGACAAATGGTTCAAACTTGGTCTAACTTGGTTGAAAGGGTGGAACTGTATCTCGAATATGGTCTGAAGGTGGAGCTATATCTCCAAAATGGTTGTTGCTAAAACTTGGTATTAAATAGTCTAACATCAAATGTCTAATGTCAAATGTCATACACATAAAAGGTGTAGTGTCTGAATAAAAACTGGTATGTCAAAAGTCTAGGTCAAAGTGTTCCAAATAAGGTTTAAACTAGGAAAAATAAAAGCTGAGTTACTAGGTATTTTGTCCAAACACGAAGTCAAAAGTTAGGCTCAAACAAATAGGCAAATGATAGGACTTTTGCCCAAACAAAATCAAAAGCTAGACTTAAAATAAATGCTGATGTGATTTGATTTAATCTAACAAGTTTGGAACTAACTTTGACATAGACCTAGCACACAGATCAAACATAAACATGATCAGTTGGCATAAGGAATAAGATAAAAGGCATTTGATAAATATTATGTTCTCCTAAATAAAGGTACAAATAATGATGAGGATAGGTATTGAACAAACAAACCATCAATAGTTTTCAATTTTGGGTAATTGATTAACTGAAGTTATGCAACCTAAAAGAGAAAGATTTGTGTATCAACCTCATGAATTGAGGCTTAAACAAAAATCAATCAATGTTTGGATCTAAACTTAACAAGGTTAATTGAAAACTCAACTTTAAAAACTATGATTTGACCAAACAAGCTAGACAAGATTGGATAAGATGACGACACAAGACAAAGGTCCAAATGATATACATGACATGGTTTGAAACAAATAGTTTTTTGGTGCAATTGTAAATAAGTTTTGAAATAAATTGAGCAAACTAATGATGTAAGCATGCTCGAATGATGTGGTCAATGTTATGTTTGAAAAGACTCAAAATCAAAATGGTTTTGACATGTTTTGGACAACATAACACTACTCTCCGCAACTCAAATGACACACACACAAACAAGTTTAGCAAAAATTTCAAGGCACAAGTGTGGTGTAAAACGGCCAACATAATACCTCTTTAGACAAAAGAGTGACATATAAACAAATTGATTTTGGCATGGTTTACAAATAAACAATCACATTTTAGTATCAAAACATATCAAGCAAAAATGACCAAAATACTCTAAGTATAATCATCCAAATCCTATCAAGGGTATGGTAATGTGGGGTTGACTAAACTAGCAATATTTCAAATATTTCTAGGAGAATAAATTGCATAATGACTTTCACGTCAAATGATGCAAAAGATAAGCTTGAAAATTGGGTGATCGCGACATTGGCTAGTTGTAAAAAGGTCTATTCTTTTTTACAACCATGACATCCTACTATTCATTCCGTGTAGTGCAATGTTTAAATGCAGATACGTCCCATGTGCAACTCAGAAGGAATAAGTAAAATCAATGCTGAGAGATGAAACCCCTGGTCAAAGCTTCTACAAAAAACTCATGGGAGGTAATGACGTCCCCCTTGCAAGCCAAGCTTACATGAAATAAAAGACTAAAATAGAAATACTTTAGGATCATTTACAAGGTCACCTAAACTTTGATGAGTCTTTGAGGAGTGCTTTAGATGATGTTTTTTCTATGCCTTAGACTAGGCAATTTGCAAATAAGGAAAGCATTTTTTATTTCAAAGGTTCCCTAAAGGGGATAAATGGAAGAGCATACATGCAACATCCTTATATTTTGTGAAAACAAAATGCTAAGTGAAATAATGAAAACAAAATTGATAAGTGCGTTCAAATTTAAGCCCAAATGAAAGATTTGGTGGTGTTCATTTGACCCCTTCGTCTTAAAATTGTAAACTTTGAAAACTAATGCTAAAAACTTACTTAAGCACGTAAATGTTATATTAAGCATCAAAATAATGTTTCTAGCTTATTTTAAAGCATGCAAATGATGTTTTAAACATGTTTTAGCAATTTTTTAAGTTGGTCTTGCAAGAAAAATATTAGCATGTGGTTTAGTTTTGAAGCATTTTTAAAGATGAAATAATTTACTTAGGAAAATGAGCTCTTGAATTGATACAGTGGTACAATACCACTACTTGATAGAGCAATCCTGCTACTTGCAGAACAATCTCGCAACTTTAAGAGTTACGGTATTATAACTAACTACTAACCATTTAGTCACAATATCATGACTTTGAATGACAATCCCGCTACTTGTAGGATAATCTCGTAACTTTAAAATTTGTGATATTGTCAACCACAAGTGGTTTGGTCACAATATTGTGACTCGATTTGATGATCCCGCTAGTAGTAGGAAAATATCACCACTTCATGAGTTATGATATTATCACTTAACTGCTAACAGTTAGACAATACCATGACTCGGTTAAGCAACCATGTGAGTTTCAAAGCAATCCTGTGACTTCTAAAGTAGCGATATTGTTAACCCTGCACAAAAACACAAAGTTAGTCTAAAAATAAAAATGGCTAAGCACAATACTACGAGTCTGAATGACAATACCATGAGTTGCAAGGCAATCCCATGATTATGTCCAATCAAACCCACCACTTACAAAAAAACATGTTTTTCTTGATTTTTTTCAATCTTTTGAGTCTCCCACTCCAAGATTTTGCATAACAAAAGTTAGTGAGTTGCTTGAGGGAAAATTGTGATCAATTTTGTGAAGCTATTCGGGTCCCATTGGGTGTGCCATTATGTGAACTAAGAATTTGACTAAGAAGATGCGATTAGTATTGTGTTAGTGACAAAATGAACAAAGTAAATTGGCAAACAACACACTAAACTAACACCTTCATGCCTAGTTACTAGGGTGAGCTTAATAAAATAAATAAATGACAAACACAAATAAAAAGTAAAGAAAAACAAGAATCCTTCACCTTCCTTGGATGTTCCAAATGCTTTTGTAGTGGCTTGCTCGACTTGTGTTCATGAAGTCTGTTGCAGTGGAGCTTGACTATCCTCCACCTCCTCTTGGCATTTTTGGCTTTGGCTTGGCTTGGAATCAATTTGGCATGGTAACACTAATTGTAATAGATTTTGGAATCATTTGTGCATTATAACTTTGCATTATCAAGACTTTAAAATTCATGTGGCAAGGCCTCCTATTTATAGATTTTTGCAAATAGGTAGAATAAACTTGAACCGTCCATCTCAGGATTGAGATGTGTGGCTAAAGATTAATCCAATTATGCAATTAAAATTGATAAATAGGCTCATCAATATTTGGGATAGAGGAGCAATTAAGAGGCATGGAGGGCTTTGATGAGGCATGAGAGGCATGAATCCTACATTTATGGCCTACGAATGTCTTTCCCAAAAAATGAGGTCACCTGATGATGCAGATATTCAATATTCATTTCCAAAAATAAGTATTCAACACGTTTCCATGGAATTCTTAATTAGGCTCTAATTTGGTTTAATTAGCTCTTAAGCATAATTAAGCACTTTGTGCATAAATTACTCAAATTAATCAGAATGCCTTGTTATTGATCCAAAATTTGAATGGATTAGAATTGGAAGTCAATCTCAAATGCGTTGGATTTGTTATCTCATTTAAGATGTTACCAACATCAAATAATAAAGGCACGTGTCTTGTGCAAGATTTGATAGGAAAGAGCAATCCAGAGCACCGAAGGGCAAAATTGACATTTTGATTCGGAATGATTTGATCAAAGTTCGCTGGCCCATAAATTGCATTGCCCCATTTAATGATACTCTAGCCAAAATCGGCACTTGAATATGTCAATTTCACAACATGTAGCGTGTTTTAGTGTTTTTAAGTCAAATTGTGCACTGCAGTGGAAATTGATCAAAAATCTAATTGGAGGTGATTGGTGACCAGATTTAGGTGTCTACATTCATAACATAGTATTATGGATATTTTAAAAAGTTAGTAATGATGTAGTTCATTAGATATCCATGTAACAAACAATTTGCACTAATTAACAATATGAAATATGAAATGAGAAAGATGTATATTGATGAGTTTTTAACAGATGTACATTAATCTATTTGTCACTCTTTTGACGAACTATTTTTTAATTGTACATTTGAAACAAATTTGATTTTAAATCTTTTTTTGATCAATAAATCTTATTCTTTTTAAATTAATTAATACTCTTTAACTAAGAACTAAATTTACAATCAAACTTACTTATTACATTTTTTAATAACAATTGTTTATATGATAAAAAAACACACATTAAAAATTATATATATATATATATATATATATATATATATTTTTTTTTTTTCTTCTCCTCTTGCCTTCAACCAACCTTTATAATTTTTGCTCTCTTCCCTGTGTCCTTTCTTGCATCGGTAAAGCCCCATATACAACCCCTCATTTAACCAATCAAAAAATAATAATAAAACAAAATTAATATAATTCAGCCACATACTTGAGAAACTTAAATTCAGCTACCTACTTGGTCAATGTATTTAATATTCTTCTACAAACTGACTTTGAAGAGGAATGAGACGTAAGTTTGCAAGCTAAGGTTATTAATATTTAGCAAAATGTGCAATATCTTGTACAAACTATAAAACTTTGCAAGCTAAGGTTATTAATATTTAGCAAAATTTTATGAAGTCACCTTATGATATTGATTCAAAATATGTGTTACATAATCCTCTTGCACCTAAAATATATTTTGAGCCTTTGCCAATTGGTTTTATTGCACCCAAGTTCACATTTTATGATGGAAAAGGTGATCTTGAATAATGTCTCTAATCTTTGTATGCAACATGTCTTGATTATGCCTCCAATGATAAATTGTTGACAAAATTATTTCAAAGGATCCTCAAGGATTATGACTTAAAATGGTTCTATTTTTTACCAATCCAATTAGTGAAAACATTCAAACGTCTAGCCGATTAGTTCCTTGCACATTTTTATATCAACATCATCGAAAAGATGTTTTATGCTCAAATTGTAAATATCAAATAAGGAACCAATGAATCTATAAATGAATATGTTTTGTGATATAAAACAATGTTGGCCAAAATGACAAATCCAATGGTAGATAAAAAATTTCAAGACATCTTTAAGCAAATCTTGCTTGCCCCATTACATGAGTCCATTATTTTTAGAAAGTTCAACTCTTTTGATGACTTATACCATATTATTCAAGATCATAAAATGAAACTTATTTCCTTGAAAAAGCTCACATATGTAGTAAACACACTAACTACATCTAATACTAAGATTCATATCAAACCAATCTACAAGGTAAAACTTATAGAACCTAAAAAAGAAACAACCATAATTGTTAACACAGTGTCATAGTAACCTAATCAGTCTATCTTATCCAATGCTCCTAAGAGACAACTTGCATGATTACCTGAGTCTCTTGTTTCTTTACTTCAGAAGCTTGTGGAGTGTTATCTCATATATCTCCCTCCTCCCATAGAGGTTGATATGATTCAACCTATACACAAAGGATACAATGCTAATTCATATTGTGACTATCACCAAGGCCCTGGTTCATTCTAAGAATAGATGTTATACTTTGAAGCAAAAAATTCAAGACCTTATCGATTACCAAAATATTACCTTTGATGATACTCTAAAGGATTTAGGTTCGTAACCTAATGATCACTAAAATCATAAGATATTTAATAATCCTTTACAAGATCATTGTAAGAAATAATTAGAAATGCAAATAACATACAATGTACATCTTAATCCATCACACTATGGGCATACATTAGATGGGATTATTGGTACTTATACACATAATATCTCATATGGTTTAGAGACCTATGACATTTTATGATAGTGAAATCATGGATGATGACTCAAATCTTCATTCTTTATTTATTTGAGGATAACTTAGACATCAACCTATACATAATGTTATGATCGATAATGTTACTAGTGAGAACATATGTACCATGAACTATTTACACATTTGGGATACACACATGATGATTTATAACCTTTGACCAAAACCATCATAACATTCGATGGGACATAACAACATGTTATTGGAGAGATTTATTTACATTTACAGGTTGACCTATCACACATGGTTACCACTTTATTAGTTATACCATATACATGAGTCTTTTATATGTTCTTGGCATGACCTTGCACAAATACAATTTATGCAGTACCTTCCACAATGCATGGGTGTATTAAATATATTCATATCAACATGGTAGCCATAGTTCCTAAAATTCCATATGAACATCCACTTGAACAAGAGAAGTTTATTCTAAGCTACATTATATCAAACCTAACAAGGTTAAACTATCATTAAAGAGTGAAAAATAGGCAATCCCTTTTCCTAGGTGCCTCATACTTGAAATGCTTTTGCATCATAGACACAGAGTGGATTCTGCAAAATCTTCATATATGCCTACACAACATACTTAGTTACCTAGAGAAACTAAACATGTTCCAATTACAACAACTCCAATGAAACCACATATCACTCAATGATGGGTTACATGAACATATATTCATTTTATTATTTATTCACAACCATAAAGTCCTATTGCATAGACGTAGGATACCAAAAATTCTAAAGATCCATATATGACACCTATGCTTGTTCTTTGGTAGTACCACTAGTTTCACATACTATATTAATAGCTTTGAGCTATCTA
The DNA here is from genome assembly GCA_037957365.1 of Torreya grandis. Taxonomy (NCBI): domain Eukaryota; kingdom Viridiplantae; phylum Streptophyta; class Pinopsida; order Cupressales; family Taxaceae; genus Torreya; species Torreya grandis. Next base: position 2,398,757 of record JARHVA010001127.1, read on the forward strand.
TGAGCATCCCTTGGATGGGATCATAGAATAACATTTTTATTATAAAATATTCTAAAAAGACAAAAAAATCAAATATTCAAATCACATAGAAAAACATTCAAATAATTCAAAAATTCAAAAATATACAACATTCCCAAATTTTACTAGCTCCTTGGCACTTATGTTGCTTTCTTTATGTTAGTAGATAACATGTCATTTCATTCATATATAAAAATATGTTTCATGCATATTTGAGTGTGATATAGGCATACCTAGACACATGATCTATGCATTTACACATGTTTGACCTTTCATCTAATCACATCATATAGTACATTGGGGGCACCTGCTTCTTTTATCATGATTGATACAAGTTACATACCCTTTGTGATCATTTCTAAATTATCATGTTTGAGATTATATGCTAACTATTACACATGTATATATCCATGCTTATATGTTTCACAGTGTACTTGATATGCTATACTAGGTTATATACAAGGAGTTGGGGAATAATTTTGTGGACATTTTCCCCAACACGTATGCATAATATCTATAATGCATACACTCTATTTCAACTTAGGCTCAAGAATACCATACCATAACACATATGTATTATGTACAATATGCATACTACGTACGTGTTATAATGCATACGTGTTATATTAATGTGAAAGAAAAAAATTAAAAGGCCCAAACCTGTAGGCATTGTCATTTTCACTCATTTTGTTATTTGATCTTACCTTCTCTATAATAAACTGCATTCACATTATGATTGGAAGAGAAGAAAACATGCTACAATCTTCTGTTACCTTGACAAATTGACAATAACACTGTAGAAGTGTGGTAAGCAATCAAAAACCAAACTTGTTAACAATAGATTTTAACAATTTTTTTATTTACATTATTTTATTGTTAAAAATCATTTTTTGAACATTATATTCAATTGTAATAGAACACCATTCTAATCTTCCTGTTAACCCTCCTATCCCTCTTAGAATTTTATAGTTCCACAAGACCCCCCAGGCAGTTAAGAGGATTTGGATTCACACATAGTAGATAAAAAAATAGAAATTAAATAAAAAATTAGGAGAATGAGGGACCCCACTTTGACCAACACTCACCACACCTATTTGGCCAACACCCTAGAGTCAATATTATGTCAAGTTGACTTGATATTGAGTCAAATTGACAGATGGGCATCATATAGGGATTTATATGCTAAAAATTTATCAACATGTGAGATGAAGGACAAATAAATATAAAAATACCTAAATTATGCCTTGTTCATTGAGCCAACAACCAATGCACCCTTTCCACTATCCATAAAATGCTTCCCGATCCACCAATGCCAACACAATTTGATTATATATAATTTTTGATATCAATGGTGGATGGTGTTTGATTACCCACCATGTAACAACCATGAGGTCCCATTCCAGTTTTTTAGGAAACTATATCGCAAGTTTTTCCTTAATAATATTTTGAACTATTTTGACTATTCAGAGTTTCAAGAATGAAACAAAGGATCTACACAGGATATACCAGGTGCACGTCATGTGCCTAATCAACCTGCCTGTAAGGGTCCCTACTCAAAATCCAATTAAGCATGAGATCCCATCTATGGTGAAATAATTCATGTAAATTGACACCTTTCATGCACTTATTACACTTACTGACACACTCATTCAGCATATGAGTAGGTTTTCTGAGAACTATGCTAGAGATACTCCACCTAGTGTGCATACTTGACATCACCATTGTAGATGTTATGGTGATATATGCACTGGACCTTTAGATGATGATGGTGGTGCTTCTAAGGGATTAGATGATATAATTTTGATCGATGAGTTTTTAGCATGTATATTCGATGTGCACATGTCAGTCACTACATAATGTAGGTATATTTTATATTTGACATGTTAAATTTTAGTTATATTTGTATTTAAAATCTAACAATTAATTTACATAGAAGTTGAAAAATATATATGTAATTTTTTATGTTATAGGATGATATGGTACCATCATCTTCACAGTCCACTACTGCATTTTGGGCTAGCTAATGTTTACATATGCAAAACTAGTTTCTCAATTTGGTTACATATATAGTTTTAAAATTTTCTAATAATATTTGTATTTGAACAAGTTTAGCTTCAATCAAGATATGAATGTGGAAGGAACCACAATCACACCTTGGAGGAATCCAAGGCATCTAAGGGAAATCCATCTATGAGTAGGTCATGCTAGGGAGAGTCTTCTTCAGGGAAGGAAAAGAGAGGGAGGCTATTTGATGAGTAAGATGTTATGGATGATGTAATTATTTGTATGCCTATATGGTAATGTATGCATTTTTGGAATTATATGAGTATATGATATTCACCCGACGTTCTATTATGTTGTTAGATGATATAATTTTTTGTATACCTATATGGCAATGTATGTGTTATTGGCATTGTATGACTATATGACATTCACCCAACATTCTATTATGTTCTTATTTTGTATGCCTTTATGAATTTTATGGATATATATATGTATGTTCAGATTTTGGGGTGATCATCTTTCCACATACAATTTATCTCACATTATTATTAGAAAACTAAATTCGATGGTTGTATGGCCATATTTATATATGATCATATTTAATAATTCATTTGTGTAATTTATTGAAACTAACTAACAATATTTCAATATGTGTTGTAATTAAAACTATATAGGAGAAAATATTAAAATCTTTGAGATAGAGTCATATATAACTGTGAAGTGCCTTTCATGATTGGGGTACACCATTTATCACTATTCTAATGTGGACACCCTTGCGACATTGGTTTAATATCATTTGGGACTTGATATTCATGTTTTATATTCATTGAATTTATTGGTACAACACATTTATATTATAATAACACTTAAACAAATAATAGAATACTTGTATCATGAATACCTTCTTCGGATGCCCTTATTCATTTTAATTATGCAAGTTTGATGAAGTGGTTATGTTCTACCTCCTCCTTTAGGAGGTTCTCTCTTTAGAGATGATTTACATTTTTGTTTAATGCTTTTAATTTTATTGAAAGGTTGTCCTATTCTTAAAGTCAACTCAAATTCACCCATGTAATCATGAAGTGAGGTTGTACTATCTCCTTCTCCATAGTGTTGTTGCCCTTCTTTTAGAGACACTTATTTGGCCCTTTGAAGTAGTTCAAGATTATAATTCTCATGTCTCTTGAGGCCTTTGAATATTATAGTGGTTATAGCTATTTTTTTCAATTCATATTTTTGTCTCTCCCCATACATTGTACTCATCTTGGCCATTTATTCTCTTTTCATCATATATCTTCTCCATTGTCTAGGAGCACATAAACACTAACAACAAATGTTGTCAAAGTTGAAGCGACAGTTGGCTCACTATACTTTTGATGCATCATGGCTAGAAAATTATACTCTAAACATGTTTGGGGTGGTGGATAGTGTATAGGAATAGGTTATTGGCCTCCCATCATGCCTAGTCAAGAGACACACCACCCATTCAAGCCTCAAGAATGCCCTTCAAAATACAATAAAAATGTAGTTTTAAAGCCTAAATCTAGACATGCATAAAATAGAAATGACAAATTGTTTGGATTGATTATAAGAACCCTTGCATACATGTCAATGGATCTTTCAAGACCAATATATGGCATAAATTATAGTAACGGGTCCTAAAATGCAACTTTTTTACAATGAAGAGACAAGTTCTTAAGCTTCAATTGGTATTTATGCTTATAGAACCTCTAGGTGAAAATCCATCACTTTGATCACATCTAGATAAAAAAATGACACATGATATGATAAAATTAATGTCCAAATCCATACAAAAGTGTGTTTTCACTACTGTTCAGGAGTGTAAAAACATTAACAATATATGTCAAAGTTTAAGTGGTAGTTGGAGAACTCCATTTTTGATACTTCATGGATAGAAATTGGTTTTTCCAACACATATAGGGTGGTGGATAATATATAGAAATAGGTTCTTGTACTTTTATCACATGCGTTCGAGAGATCCACCACCTATTTTGACCTCAAGAATGCCCTTCCCAATACAAGAAAAATGCAAATTTTTAGCTTAACTTCATACATACGTAAAATGAAAACTGTAAATTAGTTGGATTGAAATATCCCAAACTAAATTTGGATGCAAATTATTTTCAAAACTAATTTCAACTACTTGCAGGGATTCAGTCAAATGGAACAACCATATCCAATGATAAAACAAGACAATGATATAAATCTGAATGCAATTGCAAATACAGTCCAGATATCATAAAATAATACAAATATGGTCTCCAAACCAAATTATTCTAGAAAAATAGCAAACTGGAATAAAAAACCTAGATCTGTGTGGCTCGGCTACTGTGTCCAAAAAAAAACACAGTCACCGACGTCGGTTATTCTATCGATGTCGGTCGATACATTGCTGTCATCGGTTGCCTGGTGGTGATCTCTGCCTGCTGGTGACTGTCTGACTACCAATGTTGGTCACTGATCGGCTGATGTCGGTCTACCTGCCGATGTCAGCCTCTGTACTACCCTGTGGCCTGCAACTGCGAACTGTGCCCTTCTTCACTTTTTTGAATCCATTGGTACAACCTGGTACCGATCTGTGCAGATGCCGTACAGCACCTGATCTGAAGATCTATATATATATATAAATCAAATCTAATGAAATAAATACCTAGAAACCTCTATAGATGCTGAACACCTGATATATCCAGTGAATGACCTCTGAAGCCCCAGATTTGATCAATAAGCACAATATGAATTCCATCACGAATCCACCCCTGAAAAGAGTTAGGTTTCCGTCCAACTCTTCTCCAATCTGCTGAAGGGTTGCGTCCTCAGAGATTTTAGCTGAATCATAGATTCAAGCTTCACAATACTCAAAATATTATTAGCAACAAAAAGATATGAATTGCTTTGCCCTCAACTTCTTTTAAAGGCTCCCAGGAAACTTCTAGAAGAAGCCAAAATATTTTATTTATTTTTCCATATTAATTAAAATTAATTAATTAAAGTCATCCTTTGGAAGTAGTATTAATTTTGGACAACTTAAATTAATTAAATTAATTAAATCACTTTCTCAAAATTTTGGGGACATTACAGTCCTCCCTTCCTGGAGATGGCTTGTCCTCAAGCAATTCGCCCCTGATACACAACACCAACTTCTAGGATACCATATTATTCTCAAAAATTTGCAAACTCTTCTATCAAAAACACCATGCTGTAAAATATCTATGAATAAATTCTCCTTATTTCTCCTAGAGAGTAGTGTGATAATTCTCAACATGTAATTAGCAAACTCACCATCACATACATTAGTCTTCGCAAAAGACCGCTGCACTACTCTGATTATCATGCTCTCCAAATCCCCATAAGAATGATGACTCATAATTGGGAGTGAAAATGTAATGCAACAAATAGAATCATTTACCTCATCACCCATAAAATGAGACTCCATCCTACGAGATGACACCTCCTTAGGTCCTCCATCTTGTGCTGCCTTCAAGATAATCTTCTTTCCCCAAGAAAGGAATTCTAACTGCATACAGTGGTGATCAATAATGTAACACCCAATACCCTGTAACCACTACATGCCCAAGACCACATCATAATCCTCTAAAGGAAACACATAAAAATCATCGGTCAGAGTGTAATTCCCCATCTGAATACTAAGTTGTGGAATCCGTTTGGTACAACCCAAAACTACACCATCTGCCACCTTTACTCCAAAACCACCAAACTTCTCATACTGTAATCCACACCTTGCCACTAACTTTTGGTCAATGAAGTTATGTGTAGCCCCTGTATCTACCAAGCTCACGACCCACTTACCCTTAAGTGTACCCTTCAATCGAAAGGCATGGAAGTTAGAATAACTGGAGAGGGTAGCCATAATTACTTTGGCTGACGCCAAAGGCTCAGGGGTGTCTAACTCCAACTGTGTCTGACCCTGCTCAACATCTTCTATATTATCCTCAATATCAGTATCAGGAACCTCCTCATCTCCACACTTAGAAGTTACCTCAATCAAATGAACCTTTCCTTTACCCATGCAACGGTGTCCTGGTTCCCATGGATCTTTGCAGGAAAAACATAACTTTTTCCTCCTCAAGTCATTCCTAGTCTCTTGATTCATCCAAGGATTTATAGAAGATGACCCTTCTTTATTTTGTGGCATGTTGGCCTTCTGTATAGGTCAAGAGTCTGTGGCTATTTTCTTATCACCCTAATAAGAAGTGGGAACAGTATCCAGTCTCATTGTCACATCAATGGCATCCTTAAGAGTGGCTGGTTGGAATGCACGTACCAGTCCCTTAAGTCTATCCTGTAATCCCTCAATAAATAACATCACACTCTGTCTCTGAGGCATATCAGGTACCATAACCGCAATATGCTGAAACTCATTAATATAATCTTCTGCGTGACTACTTTGTCTAAGATGAGCCAACTCCCTGTAGTAAAGTTCTGTATCCTTACAGTCAAACTGTGTAATGAGTCACTCAATGAACTCAACATAGGAGTGAACTAAGGCATGATCCTGGGTGACCAATCCATGGTGCCACCAATCATATGCAATCCCCTCTAAATGCAACACCGCAAACTGAATGGCCTCACGCTCAAGCATGGGCTTCAAAGAAAGATATATGTCCAGCTTGTGGACCCAAGCTCTTACACTAGTGTCTCTAGAGCTATTATATGGAGCCAATGTAATCTTTCCCGTAGCTTTATTAAGGTCATGATTATGCTACTGCTATGGTGGTCTATTACCATGATCTCGCCTGAATCTGGCTGTGTCTCTACACTGCACACAATACTGGGGAAAAGGAAAAACCTCCCTAACCTCTGGGGGTAAAGCTCTCCACTCTGTTGTGGCTACCAAAATGAACTCCTAGAACCCAATCTCTGGTGGCTCCACCTGTACTGGTTATTCACCTGGTACAAACTGAGGCAGTAATGGTCTATTTAGAGTAGGTGTATGATGATGATTTCACCTGGAGGAATGACGGGAGCTCCCCACTGAAGAATGGGACTGATGACTATGCTGACTGGACTGATGGGTATGATGACTACCTGTCACTGAAATTGATCTATTCCTCCTACCTCTGTGTCTATCCACCTCTAAACGGTCCATGGTATCCTGTAATCGATCTAAAGCCTGAACAATCCTGGGCTGAGTAGTGATGAGAGTCCTCATCATCTCTCTCTCTCTACCTCATCCTAATTTCTTCTAGCATCCCTCTATTCATCTGCCATGATAGGTTCCTAATCTATACCCAACTCACGCTCGTACTGAGCTCTTCTGCGTGTAAAATATCTATGGGTTATATCAAATCTTCTCGAATGCATAAAGATAAAATATATTCACCACTATAGGCTGGTAAGATGCTTGGCTCTGATACCACTGAAATATCCCAAACTAAATTTGGATGCAAATTCTTTTCAAAACTGATTTCAACTACTTGCAGGGATTTAGTCAAATGGAACAACCATATCCAATGATAAAACAAGATAATGATATAAATCTGAATGCAATTGCAAATACAGTCCAGATATCATAAAATAATATGAATATGGTCTCCAAACCAAATTATTCTAGCAAACTAGCAAACTGGAATAAAAAACCTAGATCTATGTGGCTCGGTTGTTGTGTCAAAAAAAAACATAGTCACCGACGTCGATTATTCTACCGACGTCAGTCGATACACTGCCATCGTCGACTGCATAGTGGTGATCTCTACCTGCTGGTGACTGTCTGACTGCCGATGTCGGTCACTAATTGGCCGATGTCGGCCTCTTTACTACCCTGCGGCCTGCAACTGCGAACTGTGCCCTTCTTCACTTTTTTGAATCTGCTGGTATGGCCTGGTACCGATATGTGTGGATTCTATACAGCACCTGATCTGAAGATATATATATATATATAAATCTAATCTAATGAAATAAATACCTAGAAACCTCTGTAGATGCTGAACACCTGATATATCCAGTGAATGACCTCTAAAGCCCCAGATCTGATCAATAAGCACAATATGCATTCCGTCATGAATCCACCCCTGAAAAGAGATAGGTTTCTGCCCAACTCTTCTCCAATCTGCTGAAGGGATGCGTCCTCAGAGATTTTAGCTGAATCACAGATTCAAGCTTCACAATACTCAGAATATTTTTAGCAACAAAAAGATATGAATTGCTTTGCCCTCAACTTCTTTTAAAGGCTCCCAGGAAACTTCTAGAAGAAGCCAAAATATTTTATTTATTTTTCCATATTAATTAAAATTAATTAATTAAAGTCATCCTTTGGAAGTAGTATTAATTTTGGACAACTTAAATTAATTAAATCACTTTCTCAAAATTTTGGGGACATTACATGGATAAACTAGAAGAACCTTGATGTGAATTTTAAATCCATATAATTTCACCTTCGATCATGCTAATGGAAACTTCAAGACTAGTTCATGGTAAAAGTTGTATTAATGGGTCCTAAAATGCAACTTTTTTTTAGAGTGAAGAGACAAGTTCTCGAGCTTTAAAAAGAATAATGCCTCTGGGACATTCAAGTGTAAATAAATCACTTTGAGCATGTCTAGATAGGTAAATAAAACATGATCCCATGACCTCAATGTCTAAATCCACCCATAAGCATCTTTTCACTATTGTTTAGGAGCATAGAAACATTGACAATAAATGTTGTCAAAGTTGAAGTGGCAGTTGGATAACTCTTCTTTTGGTGCTTCATGGATGGAAACTAGCACTACCAACATATATAGGGGGTGTATAACACCAAGACCATTTTATTAGCATCTAATCACACCCAGGCAAGAGACCCACTGTATACACAAAATATTTTTGAATTTTATAAATTACTGATGTTTTTTATCTTGTAGAAATATGTTGAGTCTTAATCTCTTTGAGTGCATGCCCTAAGGGGTGCAATGGGAAAGGGGTGGGAAGACCACTGGTGCTTTATATGATTTTTGTCTCTTATTACCACTTGATATCAATCCAACCATCTCCTAAAAACATTCCTCTAAGATTTGCCTCCTATTTTTCACCCTCTTATACTCATTTTACACCTTTATTAGCCCTTCCCTAAAATACAACCCCTTTTTAATGGTTTACGTTACATAGTTGGCCACATCAACCTTCTATTGTTATTGACAAAACTCATCAGGGTTTAGGTCAGCCCTTGGCTGACCTAATCCATGATCTAGTTTGTTTTCATCAATTATGATACTAGGTTAATTGGGTTGACCTTATCGGTCTAAACTTTCAAAAGGGTTTAGGGTTATATCTATCTATATAAACACATCCATTTAGCCATTCTTAAAGAGACAACAAGAGTTAATTATTCATTTTTACTTCTTTACAATTTAATCTTCCACCATTATACTTTAGGAGTCTTATCTTAGGGATTATACTTGGAGAGTAATCTTGTTTTGTGGAGAAGTATTGGATGGTTTAGCCTTTCCTAGTGATCTTTACAAACCATAACAACCTCTTGTGAAGCACCTTTGACTAAGGGAGAGATTAAATATCGATGGGTTCATCTTCAAGGTAAGTATCTCTAACTTTTCTCCTCTCTTTAGTAGATAGAAGTAACATAACTAATGGATTTTGAATATATTTCTCTCCATGCATTATGGTTTTACCTATACATATCTTAAACAGGATTCTCTTATGCATGTTTACTTTTATGTTTATTAATCCCACTTTTTGAAATTTTTTTTGGTGAGCACTAGATTATATTTCAATTTACTCATTATTAGTTTAGTGAATATGAAAACATAGGACCTAGTTAGGTTTACTTGATTGGAGGCTTTAAAACCCTCCCTAGTGATATTATTGTGGTAAAAGATCCCTTGGCTAGGTCTAACATATTCATCTTGGTTATGACCCTAATTATCTAATGTATCCCCAATCAAAAGTGTAAGTAGGATTCATCTTCTCCGAGATAGGATTGATTTATATATCTGCTACATTTTTCATTACATACATTCTAGTGAACCTGATGTGAATCTAACCCTTGTGGGTTTTCTTTCACACTTTCATTTCTATCATCTTATCATTTTTATATATTTACGATACTTTATTGAATGATTTAGTATAGTTCTAATTTTTGTGTGTAAGTTTAACACATAGTCACATCAAAATGACTTTGTTTCTTCTATGTAGGTTTTTCTTAGATACAGGGTACTAGATCAAATAGGTTGACATAATACGATTCTTCAGTCCTAATTAACAAACTAGGCTAAACAAGTCGAATCTATCATCTTATTCTATCTTCCAGTATCTAGATTAAAAAAAGTAGGTCAAATAAGTCAAATTAGTCTTTCAGTCAACATCTAGATCAACAAACTAGGTCAAATGGGTCGACCTAGTGATCTTATATTTTTTAGCACACAAGGTTTTGTAGAATTGGGTCAAACCAGTCGACTTAGTTTACAAAATTTGAAAGAAACATTCAAGACACTTCAACATAAAATTTTCAATCATAATCATCATCCAACACACCAAGGTTCCTCTTTTTCTCTCTCTATCATTTTAGTACTTCATTTCAATTCTATTTTATGCAAGTTAGTAGTCTTCAAAACTGCAACCCTAGTACAAACTAAGTTGACCTAGTTGACTTAGTTCTATAGCTTGTCTTCTATCAAAAAGATTAATTCAACCTATTTGACTCTATTCTTAAAGACTTTTGCTTCCATAGAATAATAGTGACCTATTTGACTCTATTCTATACTATTTACATATAATGTCATATGAATTGACTATGTACTATTTTAAACTTAGGAATTAACAACTATTTATTAGTAATTAATTCACACTTTCATTTTTAGCTATTTGCATGCTCAGAGTAGCTCACATAGTCTAAATAGATGGTTTTTAAAATTATCATTTAGTTACACTATTTTAATATTTTTGTACACACTACCAAATCATACAATATTTAAAATGTATTTAACATTGGTCTTCCCAAGGCCTACCTACTTGGATTTCATCACCAAGGGGGGAGCCGGCTTGATTTTCTGGCCAAGTATAAATATGTGATTAAAGGTATATATTGGTAAATCACCCGACACCCTTATCACTATGGTATTATGAAGTGAGAGGGTAGGCCCCAATACCAAGCTAGTGGCATTGCCAACATAGATCTTTTTCATCCTGAATGTCCTGAAACCATCCATAGATTGCTTTCTAGTTCCCTATTTTTAGCCAACTTTCCCATCACACTTAAAACAACATTTTATAATAATCTAAAAATACACAAGATGACTACTACATTTAATTTTGAGTTGACTATTTTAGTTATGATCATTATGTATTGTATTTAAAAAAAATTGTATTATCTAGTGTTGGTGCAAGGTTTTGTGTTGTGTGCCCCAATTGGATCACTCATACTAATCCAATTATTTAAGTGTTTACTTCCATTTATTACATCATTTATATTAATTTTTTTCCCCTATTTTAGAACACTATCATTTTGGTCGATACACTTTATTATAGGCTCTATCTTTCTTCCTACCAATAATACATAATTGACCAACATGACTGTGTCTCTTATCTATCTATTCTACCCTTTGTCTAGCAGTACATAGTCAACCTAATCAACTCTATACTCTTTTAACTTCTATCCATTAGTACATAGTTGACCTAGTCAACTCTATACTCTTCTACCTTCTATCCATTAGTACATAGTTGACCCAGTCAACTCTGTACTCTTCTCAACCTCTTTTCAACAGTACTCTATCAACCTAGTCAACCTTGTATTAGATTGATGACCTTACTCTTCTGTTTGGACAACTTAATTCTTTATCTAACCAAATTAATTCTTTGTATCTCATTCTTATTGCTTAGCATCCTTTTCCTTTTATCAAACATCATGAAATCCCCTATCATAATCTTCTTGGACAACTTGAATCCATTTAGACACAATATGGGGTGTTCTTTTCTTCTTATCTTTTCTTACTCTTTTCATCTTTTGGGATATCTTGTGATGCCCATCCAAATATTAATTTAGCCTTTGAGGCATCTTGTGATGCCCACCCACATGTTACTTCAGCCTTTGGGGCATCTTGTGATGCCCATACCTACATCCAATTACCTATTAGGGCATTTTATGATGCCCGCTCTTATTCTACTCGGCATGATAACATAATAATTCAACTTCAAAAAAACTTCTGATACACAAGCTTATTTCTCACATGCTCATCCTTGATAAAGACATTATCATAGATTTATTCCCTCCTTTTCATCCTTTTCATATGCTATCTATCTAACACTTTTTGTAGGATACTTACATGAGTCTCACCCTCTGTAATAGTTCTCTCTTTTCACAAACCTTAATCCTTCCTTTTGGTCTTTTGGTTTCACCTTTTCTTCATGAGTTACATTATAAAACCATAGATAGGACTTGATATTCCTCATGATGTACTTTTATTTTCTTTTCTTTCTCACTTTCCAATACTTTTTGGCACCCCTTGGGTTTCTCTTTTGTGGGTTTCAGTGTAAGACCATGGATAGGGCTTGGCCTTCCTCAAAAATACCATATTTATCTTATCCATTTTTCACATACATTTGGCACTCCTTGAGTTTATCTTTTATGAGTTGCAGTGTAAGGCCATGGATAGGACCTGGCCTTCCTCATAAAATTGTTTCTCTCAATTTCAATTTATTTTCTTGGAAAAGAAGAAGTAATAAACTAGATATGGGTATGGTAGAAGAACCTATTTGTTTATGCGCATGTGATCCAGATGATTTTGAATAACTCCTCTTTGTCTTGGAAAGAATGACCTATAGATAAGAAAATACTAAAATAAAGGGGTTGTTAGGTAGATAACAAGGTGGAATGCCTAGCATGAGCTATATCCAAGAAACATGAGCTTACTAAGAGGTTGTCAATCCACTCTCTTAGAATAGTTAAATTGAAATAAATAAATATGAAATACTTGCATCAAATGACAGAAAATACTAAAAGGGAATGCAAGAACAAATAAATGCTTGATAAAGGAATTAAACTAATTATAACAATAAGCGGGTCAATACTAATGTTAAATAGGTCAGGTTGGGTTTAAAAAATAATTGGGTATTCTTTGAACAGGTAGAAAGATAGAAAGTGGAATTTGGTTGAGGGTAAGTAGGGGAAATAACTTGTTATTATTTCCTACCACAGTGACCGTCAGCGATCGAGATGACTATCGATGGTTAAGATAATCATCAGTAGTTGGGGAACTATCGATGATTGAGCAGACCATTGGTAATCAGGGTGACCTTTGGTGGTTGCTATGGGTTTTGAGGGTGTTTTAGAAAAGAGTGGTTCAAGTTACAAAAGGGTTTGGGTTTGAAACTGAATAATCAAAACTTGAAAACTAGAAATTTACTTAACTAGTTTTTTGATAGTTGGTAGCTGATCTTGGAGTGATTTTGGTAGAGAAACAATAATTTTCATAAAGAATAATTTTGGTAGAGGTTTGGCTCTCTATCATATTTTCTGACTTGCTAGAGGGAAGAATTGTAAAGAAGTTCTTGATGCTAGAAGTTCCTGATGATTGATGGTTGATAACTTGATTGCCTGATTGCTAAAATTCTTAGAACTTTAGATTTATCAATCCCTTTTCACCTCTTCCTCCTCTCTTTTTATAGGCAAAATAGATGTAGGTGTAGGTTCTATAAGGGGTGAAACTCGTTACATAAATTTTATTCTTGATGCATTAACTCGCTGCATGAATTAAATTGTGATGTGTTTGGGTTTGCACACAGACTGAGTTTGAGTGCTCAGATGGTAGGGACCTAATCATTGGTATTTAAGGTGACCGTTAGTGGTAAAAGTGACCATTGATGGTCAAGGGTCAAAGGTCAAGTTGGATGAAAAAATTATGTTAGTGAATTAGTTTAGCTAGTTAGCTAACTTGACTCAGGATCATGGTCAGTAGGTTGGGTAATGGTCAGATCTAGGGGTGTTTTGACATCTAGAATTGTAATGTGCAATTTTTTAGTGTCTACATTTTGCCCCTTTTTGTTATGTAGTTTGTGTCAAAAAGTTTTACAACAAAAATAGATTGTGGGTCAAAGGTTTTGTTACCCTGAGCATGGGAGAAGGTGTTCCCTCTAAAATTAGGAGTGGATGAGGTGAAATCTAATCAAGTGCAGGTTTGATAAGTGGTTTAAGGTGATTCACAAGGTTGGTGATAATGGTAGTTGGGTATTTGAAGTGCAAATATGTGCATAAAATTCAACTAATTATGATAGTTGATATCATGCATAGAATAAGTTTCCATGGTTGGTAAAAATAAGGTTGGTACTAGAAGGACTGGTGATGGGGTAACCAAGCCACAATGTGAGGCATAGCTGATTGAGTTATTCCTATCAAGTCTTCTAGACAAGTTTGGTTTTTTTGTAGGTATCCAAGGTAGGAAATGCTCCTAGAGAAACACAAATGGTCTGGTGTGTACTAGGTGGTACAAGTTCAAATGTTTAACATGGCAATGTTGATCGGTATAATAAAAAAGACCAAGGTAAGGTCATCATAAAATATGTAATAGTTTAAGCCAAAGTGGCAAATGTCAAGGTGGATGTGGTTGGTATGGTAGGCAGAGAAGGTAATCTCCAAAGGTGGGCACTAAGGTGAATGTGCCAAAATTTTGAAAAAGTTGACATCTTGACCATCGATGGTCAAGGGTCTTGAAAGTGACTGTCAGTGGTCACCTTGACCATCAATAGTCATAATCAAAACCCTAAAAATGTAGACGTTAAAAAGTGAAAAATAGTTTTCATTTTCACTCATTTGCTTTTTGACTCTTGACTCTATGTACTTGCATCCTTGGCATTTTATGTGAGAGTGCTGATGAGGTGGGATTACTGACTATGAGATTTGTGTTGAGTTGACTAGAGTGTTGGATCAAGGATGCAGGGTGAACAGGGACATGGCTAGGTAGTAGGACCCAAGATTCCTCCTCAATGATGATTGAAGAATGAGGTAGGGGTTGCACTAATTTAGTATAATAGATTGACATGGTAATTTTTGGTTACATTTGAGTTTGGTTGTTTTGGTATTGTCTTGTTAGGTGGGTTTTGGATTCTGACTTGGTTTAAGGTTTTGCATTGTTATTATTAAAATTTGAGGGTAAAAATTGAAATTGGGAGGGTAGGTAGGTTGGGGGTAGGGTAGAGGAAAAATTTAGGGTAATTAGTTATTATATATGGGTGGTTGGGTAGGTAGGGGTTGGGATTTTCTATTGGTGGTCACACATAATGACCGTCGATGGTCGAATACCATTTGCCAAATAGGCATCCGACCATTGGCAGTCATAGTGACCATCTACGGTTGATCGAATAGTCAAGTGTTTTCGATAAAAGGCTAAGGTAATAGGTGAATTAGAATTTTATTGCATTAGAAAGCTAAGGGTAGTTGGGGTGTAAGGTAGGTTTAAAAATAGGTTGATGTAGTTTATATGAGAGAAATAGGTGTTATTAGGTAAGATAAATGAGGTAAAAAAGGGTGAAGTCCATGGGCAAAGTAGTTTATAGAAAAACTAAGTGTGTTCACTATACTAAATTTTGTAGGCATGAGATCAAATCCAGATGTGAGATCAAGTCCCTCAAGTCTTTGTGGAGATCCATCGTGGGATGAAAAATGATGACTAGGCACATATGGAGGAGGTTGACCTCAAGGCAATGATGCACTACCAATATGTGTCATGAGATGTAGCAATGATCATGGCCCCAATCTGGATATGGGATCTAGCCATAAACACCTTTCTCTTATTAACTAGTGAGATGATGATCTTGATAGAGGATATACACAGGATCACATGACAACCCATTTGGGGGGAGATGATATATCATATTGAGAGGGAAGAGAAAGATGAGCACATGGAACTTCTATATGGTGATAACCAGGCTTTTACTAGGTGGCATGTCAGTGGGTTCAACTACACACCTTTATATTAGAGGGCCAAAGATGATAGGAGGCTGATGACCATGATGATGATGACAATTTCATGTTTACGGTTCTAGATTTGAGCAGTGGGGGGTTTTTGTATTTATTGCTATGAGTTTTGGTGGAGATGTTATTAGGTCACATAGTGTTTGGTTGGACACCTATGCTATTGGTTCAAATAAATAGGGAGTTATGGGGGATTAGAGCTCACAAGAGATACAACATCAATGTGGGTTCATGTTACATTTTTAGGTTTATGAGCACATCCAGGTTCTGAGGTTGATGGGGTTGCCATGGGAGGGATATGCCTAGATGGACTTCAGGGTGGGTTTTATGTGGTGGAGGAGTAATTATGCACTCATAGGCTCTAGAGGAGGAGTATGAGATATTGATTAGTTTAGAGGGGCACTGGAGGCCTTGGTGGTTGGAGATGTGGTTTGGAGGATGTATGTCAACATTTTGAGGTAGGCCCACTATACTCGACACATTTTATCATTATAGAGCTACATGTGGATATTTAGGAGGAGAGAGGGTGAGACTGAGCTTATCCATTTTGATAAAGTTCACAGGTAGTTCAACTTGATACAAGGGATTTTGGGTCTATTCTCGAGGTATAAGTGGGAGGATGCCAAGTTTTTGATTTTAGAGCCACAACTGGTGGAGATGGTCCTCGATTATGAGGAGCTACCAACCAGAGTAGAGATTGATGATGTAAGTTTTATTGATGGCTATGCAACATGGTATCAGGACCTCTATACAGTGGTATATTTTGGATGGGATGATGGGGGTAGGCATCCTATGGATGTGGACCCAGTTGGTAAGGGTCCATAAGTACATGTATAGGGAGGTGGCCCCAGTGGATAGGCAAGAGTAGTATTATCCATTATATAGGCATAGGTCATAACTTTATAGGGGTAAGTAGATATATTATAGGGCCAAGTTGCTACATTATAGGGTTATCTAGCCACTATGATGGGTGAGAGAGACCAGGATAGGGCTACACTAGTCCAGGTCACCTAGGAGTGAGATGCTCTGAGATAGACTAGAGGAGCAATAACAACACCGACAAGTTTAATAGGGATGATTGATATGTAGAGGTACATAGCCACTATATAGGATTTACAGTACTATGAGGTGATAGTCTTCACTCACTACCCAATAGAGCCCCGATGGGGTGAGTACAGAGCTAGCTTAGAAGGTGGTGCTAGTATGGTGACACCAAGTCAATGGGTTGCCTCTGTGGGTGGATGGGTAGACACCTCAAGGGGGAAGACACTAGGTGGAAGCAGTGCCTCAGGTGCATAGGTCATGATATGATATGTATAGGTGTATATGATTTTGATGCCAGCCTTCGAGTTGATGTAGTGAGATGTATATGTTTTGAGAGAGAGATGCACATTATTACATGTACTATTTTATTTTGATGAGACATGATGTATATGATGTGATGATGATATATAGATGTGATTTTATGTTTCATGATTCATGGTTTAAATGTTCATATTTATTATGATTATGCTTATGAGATGTAGACTCACTAGCTTAGGCATGTGATGATTATGGATGATGTTTATGATGGATGGTTATACATGACTATGATGATGTGATGATTTATTTTATATATGGTTATGATGTTTATGATTATGGTTATTGTCATGGATATGTGATGTGGTTTATTTTTTTAATTATGGTAGCATATAAAGCAAGTTAGATAAGAAAATTAGATGTGGGAAAAGAGATGAAAACATGGGACATACGTCTAGATGAATATGTGAACCAATTATGACAGGATAAAGAAAATGCATGATGCTTCTTTATTAGTAAGGACTAAATAAAACCAAATTTAGATTAGATTAAGGAACATAAGCCTTTCAAATGCTTCACACTAGCATGCGTTGGTTGGTAAAAAGGTGTCTTGATCACATCGTGCCAAGTAAGCTCATAAATCCCTTGATTTGTAGATGGTACAAAAGGGATAAAGGTGATAGGTGGTGTGAAGGGTAGTGTATCCTCTTGTGGGTTGGTTTACCAATTCTATAGGTGACCTAAGAACCATATTAGACAAGTCCATATTTTAATGCAAGGTGTAGATTGTTTAATGCAGGAAGTCTATTAATGCTATATATGAATGTTGATTATATCTTTCTTGGAATATTTTGTTCTTAATTTTGATAGGGATTTTTTTATTGTTTGGTTTTGATAAGTTTGTGAAGTTAATCAATGTGAGATTCTTCAAATGATTGCTTTTAACAAAATTGACTTAGCCATCCTTCCAAGGAGTGGTCTAAGTTTGGGTTTGTTTACTCTGGTAGCTGTCCTTCAAGGGAACAATCCATCCTTTTAAGCAATTTAGATTTTGGGTAGTTATCCTTTAAGGGATCAATATGCATGAAAGAGATATTTGACCCAAGCGATATTTAGGTATCCTAATTTTTTTTTCTATTAGGTTAGACATGGACAAGTCTATATAGGCTTGGAGGTGTACATTTATGATGGAAAAACCTAGAGTATAAGAAGGTTAATGATAGGTGAAAGGGGTGGTTTTGAGAAAAAATGAACATGAGATTACATCTAATTACGGATGAAAAGTACCCATGAGAGCCATGCCATGGGTAGAAACATGGTACCCATATTTGGGATTAGGCTACGACTGTGATGGTTAATCACATGGTTTTATGTGGTAATCATTTGTCCTCAAAGGGATAGGATGAAGGTGTTAGGAAGGTGAAAATATCATAAATAAAGGGACAAACTCAAGTTATAAAAAATGTGAGTTTGATCCTTGTTTAAGAAAATAAATGATGTAGGTGCGAAGCATTGAGAGGCTCAGGTTTTGGTTTGCCTTCAAGATAGGAAAAAGGATAAGCTTCTGATCCATACTTGTGGGTTATGATGTAGGGTCTAAGCCAATTGAAAGAAAAATTGCCTCATTTACTTTTCTCCATATTGGTCACATGTTGATTTTCCTTTAGGAAGATATCTTCGATGTTGAATTTTTATTCTTTCAGGTTCTTGTCATAGGCATGCTTAATTTGCTCTTGATAGACATGAAGATGATTAAGTGCAGCTAGGTACTGCTTGTCAAGTAGCTTAATTCATGCTAGATGCTCTTAATGATAATCACTCTTAGAAATGATGTCCTACAGGGATATGTAAAGAGAGGGAATATGGACTTCAAGAAGTAAGACTGCCTTTGCTCCAAAGACCAGAGAGAAAGGGGTAGCACCCGTAGAGGTTCAAATGCTAGTGTGATAGGCTTAAAAAGTGAAGGGGATGTACAAGTGTCAATCCTGATAAAAATCATCAACCATTTTGTTTAACATCTTGTTGAGGGTTTTGTTAGAGGCTTCTACATGCCCATTTGCTTGTGGATGATAAGGTGAGGAAAAACTTAACTTGATGCCAAATGTATCAAAAAGACCTTGGGCTTGTTTGTTTTTAAAATATTTGCCATTATCGATGATGATCTTATTGGGAAAACCAAAATAATAAATGATGTGATGGCTGATGTATCAAAAAGCTTAACTTGTTAAGCACAGAATATACTGAGAGGGGGGGGTGAATCAGTATATCATATATCTTATAAAACTTTCCCTTAATCAATTTCACTTAATCAAACATTCAAGATATGCAATAAAACTCAAATAATAAACATTACACAAGATAGAGAGAGACACTAAATATAACATGGAAACCCAATGTGGGAAAAACCAAGGAGAACAATCTCAAGTATATGAATGAGCATCAACCCAAACAATATTTGCAAGCACTAACTTGCAGGAGCACCAAATCCCTTTGCCGAGCACCAACCCAACAACTATTCATGAGCACCAAACCCCTTTGCCGAGCACCAACCCAGCTACTACTCGTGAGCACCAACCCATAGGAGCACTAACCCCTTTGTGTATACCACACACCTATCTATCAATGTTGTTATATCAACAAATGATAGTTCAATACAACATCTCTTTCCTCTCTCTCACCTTTGCTCTTCTAAGCTAGATATAACAAATACAAATCATATTCAACTCTCACAATTGCTCTTCTAAGCTAGATAATAAAATATCAAATCAACCTCTTTCTTTCATATATACAAATGTCTTCTCAAGCCTTTATTTATAGCTTTCCAAATGACCTTTGGCCTTCCCCCTTTGTGACCCTTCAATCCTCATGGAAAATGGCACCAAACTTATATGACCCTTCATATTCAAGCCTTTGAAAATTCATGTGGTGACCTTTCATGATCAAAAACGTCCTCCCCTCTTTTGTCCTCATCTTGGTGACTTTTCATATTCCTTAAAGTGTCCCTTAATGAGAAATTGCGCCCTTCCTATTTTTTCTTCACTTGGTGACTCTTGGAATTCCCCAAGATGACTCTTCATGGGAAAATGTGTCCCATCCTTCTTTTGTTTGTACCCCGTGGCTCTTTGACTTCTCCATGGGCCCTTATTTTGTCTCATATGCAACCAAAAATATATTTGTTAATATTAAATAAATATTAACTCACATTAGCCAAGATATATCTATTAAAAATAACATTAAATGCAATGGGGCCTTTATCACCAATAATGCTAGACCTTACACATAAATGACAATATTTCCAACAGTCCTACAGGGATATGCAAAGAGAGGGAATATGGACTTCAAGAAGTAAGACTGCCTCTACTCTAAAGACCAGAGAGAAAGGGGTAGCACCCATAGAGGTTCAAATGCTAGTGTGATAGGCTTAAAAAGTGAAGGGGATGTACAAGTGTCAATCCTGATCAAAATCATTAACCATTTTGTTTAACATCTTGTTGAGGGTTTTGTTAGAGGCTTCTGCCTATCCATTTGCTTGTGGATGATAAGGTGAGGAAAAGCTTAACTTGATGCCAAATGTATCAAAAATACCTTGGGCTTGTTTGTTTTTAAAAGATTTTCCATTATCGATGATGATCTTATGGGGAACACTAAAATAATAAATGATGTGATGGTTGATGAACTTGACTATCTTATTAGCTTTGGTCAAGATGAGAGGAATAGCCTCCACCCACTTGGTGAAATGCTCGATGTTCATGATGATGGAGTGGT
The DNA here is from genome assembly GCA_037957365.1 of Torreya grandis. Taxonomy (NCBI): domain Eukaryota; kingdom Viridiplantae; phylum Streptophyta; class Pinopsida; order Cupressales; family Taxaceae; genus Torreya; species Torreya grandis. The sequence goes on from JARHVA010001127.1 coordinate 2,419,779, forward strand.
GCTACCATGAAGAATGAGGATTGATTTCCCCAATGAGATTTGTTCCCCATTATGAGAAGGGCCAATAGTCCTTGGATACTTAAAGGCCATGGGCTAGTGCATGATGTAAATTGGCATGTTATTGACATTTAACACACTTCTTCACATAATCACAATAGTCTTGGTTGAGGGTGGGCCAATAGTAGCTGAGGTGAAGGATACGTTTAGCAATAGCTAGACCACTAAAGTGTCCTCCACAGATCATGTCATGCATTTCTTTGATAGCATGGGAATCTTCATGATTGCATAGGAAACAGATAAGGAGTCCATCAAAACCACATTTGTAAAGGATTTCCCCTAGTATGGTATAATGAGAGGTGATCTGAACAAAGGCTCTTTAGACATTCTAAAAGAGGTTGTGAGGAATGATGTCGAGGTTGAGGTAGTTAAAGGTTTACTCGTACCAAATGTCTAATAGAGATTCCTCCAAACTATAAATGGTAGGAAGGTCAGATTGGATATAAGAGGGTGTGATAAAATGATGAATGGTGATAAATAGCTTAGAATTGGAAGGCATGGATGGGATCTGGGAAGAAAGGGAATGCATTTTATTCATGAACTTATTGGTAGATTATGGAATAGATTGGATAAGGTAATGATCAAATGATGATAAGAGTACATCTATTAAGAATTTTTACTATTAGAAGACATCATTCTTACATTGGTATGATCCATTAATCTGGTTGACCATAAGTTTTGAATCACCAAAGAAACTGATCATCTTAACTCCCAAGGCTAGAGTAGTTTGGAGACCTATTACTAGGTCTTCATACTCAGCCATATTATTGGTACACTCAAAATCAAGTTTGAAAGATAGAGGAAGAGGTTCATCATTGATGGGAATGAGAATAACTTTGGTACCGCCATCGTGTTGGCACTTTGAGCCATCAAAGAACATGGTCATTTGGTAGGTGATGTCCTCTTGAGAAAGAGTCATGATGGACTCGTCTAGAAATGCAAGAGAAAGTGGTTGGTTGTCTAGAAAAGGAGTTTTGACCAATTGATTGGCAATGAATTTCCCTTTAATCGACTTCTGCTAGAGGAACTCAAGGTCAAACTTATCTAAGAGCATGAGCCACTTAGCCATACGCTAGTTTTAGTATGGTTTAGAGTGTATGTACTTAAGTGGGTTGGTGTTGGTGATGACAAAGGTTTTGTGATTGAGGAGGTAATGAAAAAGTTTGGAATCCATAAAGAATAGGGTGAGGCAAAGCTTCTCGATATGGGTGTACTGAGTCTCATACTCTATAAGTGTTTAACTTATATAATAGACATATTTCTCTTTATTTTGTTCATCATGGTGAGTGAACATTGCCTCTAAGGAATGGTTAGTGGTGGAGATATAAAGGTAGAAGGGTTGGTCCTATTTAGGAGGGGTAAGAATGAGTGGAGAAAGAAGGTACTCTTTGAGTGAATCAAAGGCTTGTTGGCAGTCCTTAGTCCACTTAAAATATGTATCCTTCTTGAGAAGATGGTGAAAGGGTTGAAACCTATTTGACAACTGAGAGATGAAGCGATGGATGGATTGGAGATTTCCTTGTAGGCTACAGAGTTTCCTAAGATGGGTTAGAGGTGGCATGTTAAGGATCACTTTAAATTTGGTAGGGTCTACTTTGATTCCTTGAAGAGAGATGATAAAGCCAAGAAGCTTTCTATATAGGACCCCAAAAACACATTTTTTAGGGTTGAGTTAGACATGGAAATGGATTAGTTACTCAAAGATAAATTTGAGAAATTCTAGATGATCCTTACAATATTTGGATTTCTCAAGAAGATCATCTACATAGTCCTCTACGATATTGTGGATGAGATCATGGAAGATGTAGGTCATTGCACATTGGTAGGTTGATCCAACATTCTTTAGACCAAAATGGCATGACCCTATAGCAAAAGGCTCCCCTGGGGTGATGAAGGAAGTCTTATGTTGATCATCAAGGGAAATCAAGATCTAATTATATCCCAAGAAATTTTCCATGAGAGATAACATCTCATGGTTGACTATAAGATCAATGAGTTGGTCGATGCTAGGCAAAGGGAAGTCATCCTTTAGACAAGCAAGGTTGAGGTCACAATAGTCAACACAAAGGTGAAGTCCCCCTATGGGTTTTTTGATGGGAATGATGTTGGAAACCCATTAGGTATAGTCACTATGTTGAATGAAATCTACATATAGGAGGAGTTAAAGCTCTTCTTTGACTTAAAGAGCGATATGAGGGTGCATCATGTAAATATTTTGTTTGAAAAACTTAGCATTGGGATGGATGACAATGTTGTGGATAGCTATAGAAGGATCAATTTTGGGCATATCTTGATAAGACCAAGTAAATGTTATGCTTCGATCATGAAGGAAGGAAGGGTAATCATATTTATCTGAGGGATCTAAGGATTGACCAATCTTTACAATGTGAGGGTTATCTTGAGTACCCAAGTTAACATAGATAGTGGATTTGTTCAACATGGTTTGGTTTTTAGGTGGAAGGTATTTGTGGATAGAATAATCCCTACACCAAGATAGGTGAGAATAAAATCATCATCTTGACATTAGACAGTGTGAATGGTAGAATAATTATTTTTTACCATTTTAGGATGAATTAGAGGAAAGTTTTTAGTTTTTCCATCCTTGTTATAGGTTAGGGGACCCAAAATAATGGTATTGTCTAAAAAAATTTATACAAAATGGTTTTGAAATCTTCATAATTCAAAAGATATGGGGTTGGTGAGGATGAAATGTCTTCCTCAATGGTGATGATGGGTTTGGGTGAATTGGTGGATTCTTCTGGTGGGATGAACCTAATGCCAAATAGCTCACAAGGTTTTAGGTTTTGATCAAAGGTAACTCGTGGGGTCCATGTTCATAATGATCCAGGACAAATCCATTTTAGGCACACCTATGAAGGTAAAATTTGGCAAATTCTAGTTTGTCCAAATAAGAGAAATCAGAAGTAAATGGTTAGGTAGAAAAGGCGGTGGAGGAAGTGAGAAGTGGATGATCAAGTCCCCCATAGATGAAATTGGTTTGTTGGTTAGGAAGTCCAAACGGAATGATGGTTTTGATTTTGGGATTGTAACTAGGATTATGATCAAGATTCCCATACTTTTGAGGAGTAGGGAAGACATCCAAGGCCAAAAAATGATACTCTCCTAGTGAGAGGCATTGGAATGTAGGTTATAAGGGGTCCTTTATAGGGTTCTAAGAAGAAGGTATAAATGAGCTAGTTGAAGCTTCATCGATGGTAGGGGTGGAATTGGTTGGTGGTGAGGTGGATGAGTGAGGAATAAAAATGTTTTTGGGTTAATATGTCATGTTGTAAGATATGAAATGACTAGGGTCAACTTGTATAGTGACGACTTGACCCTCATGTTCAAACTTGACACATCAATGCTAGGTGGATGGGAAATAACTCATGGAATAAATCCAAGGGCATCCAAGTAAGATATATTAGAACTCACCTTCTAAGATATATAAGAATTATATAAGCATGTGATGTCCTAATCAGATATGTAGGATTATTATCCCTAAGGTTATGGCCATAGTATTATTAAAGGAATGGAGGACTGTTATGGAATCTAACATGATATTCTTTGGTAGCTAGAGTTGGTCATAATCATGAGAGGATATAATATTAATACTATCTCCCCCATAAATCATTACCATTTTGATGTAGGTTTGATTGATGTATGTAGTGATGAATAGGGGAGGATCAAGGTCTTTTGGATGAATAGAGGGTATTTTCAAATCCTCGAATATGACAAAGGTGGAAAGTTGAAGAGCTCTAACAAATGCTACAAGAGGTTGAGGGTATTTGAATTATACGTTTATAGGTTTTAGGGCCTTTATAAATGCTTGAAAATGATGGGGTGAGGTGTTGATCAATTAGTATAGGTTCATCTTCACCACTATTTAGTAAAGTTGTTTTAAAACTACTTGTTGGATAGATTCAGAAGGGTTGGAGGGAGAGGCACCCGAAATGGATATTTCTAGTTTTGGTGAGGGTGAAGGCACTTGAGTCTAGTTAGAAGGTTGAGGGGTGGAAGTATATGTCCATGGAATGGACACTTTATCCTTTCCCTTATCCTTTTGCTGGGCTTGAGATCGAGTGACCATATGGATAGTGTGGATGAGGGGAAGCATTGGGCTATAAGGTTGCTTCATTTCTTCCTCACTCTTGGATGAGAGTGCAGGAGTGGATAAGTGTTGGATAGGTTTTCTTAGTGGTTGGGTTGATAAGGGGATTAAGAGAGGTTCATATGATAATAGATCATCCTCACACCATAATTTATGGACAAGTGCTTGAAGAGCTTTGTAGTTCTTTATGTTGTGACTAAGTGTCCTATGGTATGAACAAATTAAACTATTGTTGAACCAAGATAGTTTAGGACTCAAAAGGAAAAATGGTTTGATAGGTGGTAGGTTTAAGTAATAATTTTCTAACAACGTTTGTAAATTGGTTGAATAAGATTTGAGAAAAGGTGTTAAGGGTGATGGGCTTTTGGTTTTCAGGGTGGGAGCCTTCTTCGAAGTAGGCTTCACCGTTGAAATTTTGGGTGTTATAGTGGTTTTAGTAGATGGGTTTAATTGAGATTTCTTGGTGTTGGATGGATTTGAGGTGGAAGGTTTAAAGGTAGAATATTTGGAGGTGGGTGATTGAGATGATGAAGGTTTGGAGATAGGTGGGTAGGTAGAGGTAGATAGTTTATTTAAAAATGATGGGGAGTTTGATGTTTTAGAGGGGGTAGGTAAAGGTAGGATAAAAGGAGGAAGTTTAGTTTGGGTGGTTTTGGGAGGGTTTTCCTTCTTGGTAGAAGGATGAGCTCTTAGGATGGAAGAAGGATGGGGTCCCAAGATAGAAGTTAAAAATGAAGCGGGTGGTACAGTTCTAGTTCTAGGTGGAATTTTGGGTGGTTACACCTTCTTAGTTGGTTTGGTTAAGGTTTTATTTGGTGGACTATATGGGTTTAAATCCAACTTCAAATATGGGTGAATAACGATAGGAGTAATAAGTATCCCTAGGTTCTTGATAGGTTTGATTAAAGAGGTGTAAGGTGATTTGATAATTTTGGATGGAGGTGGTTTGGAAGGTTCTTCCATGGTTTTGGAGGGAGACGTGTTTGATGAAGGGGTTGAGGTACTAATAGTTTTAATAGTAGGTATGATTTAATATGGGGTTGATGAAAGTGAGGTTGAAGGTTCCTATTTGTTTTGATATGGGAACCCAAGATCATTCCAAAAGGTGGCTCGATCAATATTGGGTTGAGAAGAGAATTCTAGGCTTTGGACTAGTCTAGAAAAGGGTTTGTAAATTGGTTTAGTTCTTTGGGCATCAGATTCAAATATTAGGCCCATAGGTTGAGGTAAGAGAATGGTTCCTTCACCCTTATCCTTGATGAAAGGTTCCAAGCTTTGGGAAGATGTTTTCTCCATTAAAGGAGTAGATAAGGTGATCACTCATTTTGGAATGGTTTCCAAAGAGAGAGTGGGGGATTCGATGATGGTGGAGGAAGGTAAGTCCCTTACCTCATCAAGTGAAGGAAATGAGGTGGTTTCTTATTTTGTTTAGGTATCCAAAGGAATGGAGGGTGATTTCACCACTTCAATAAGTGGAGTGGAGGAAGAGGTAGTTGAGACAGTGGTTTCCTCAATGATAAGTTCACTAATAATTACATTGACCATATGGACCTCACAAGTGTGAGATGATTCTAGTTTGGTGTCATCATGATGGGTCGAAAGGGCATGATTTGGAAAGGGTTGTCTAAAGATGTCGAGTGACTGATTTGGGGGTGCATTGGGATTATCCAATATAAATTATCCTTTCTCAATAAAGTTTTGGGAAATGGTTTTGAAGGTGTTACACCTACTAATGTCAGGTCCAATGACATGGTGGAAAGCACATAGGTCACTCTCATTTTACCAACCTAGCATAGGGCAAAAAACATTGAATTATTGGGGAGGTTTGATGGGGGGAAGCTGTATGATGTTGTATTTGAAAAATTTTCCCAAAACTGAAGTGTATGACTCCCCTAACATAGTGTATTATTTTGGTATATCCCTATTTTGATATTGTCTTTGTTGATTGGAGGAGTTAGAGGAGTTGGTTTGGTTGGGTTGGTTGACAACTAGAGGTGGAATAGTTTTAAGGACAACTGTGTTTGTGGATATTTTTGTTTTGGTGTTAGGGTGGTTAGATTGGTTGGTGGTTTTGTATAGGGAAGGGTTGTTGGATTTGAAGCTAGAGTTTTTATTTCTTAGTTTTAACTTCCCTTCATTGATGGCTCTGATTTCTAGTTTGTGTGCCATGGCGAAAGCCTTGTTAAAGGTTTTGAAGGTTTGAACCTGTAGAGTAGGGGTGATGTTTTTGGCACAAGCTCAAGAGAAATGTTTAATTAACTTAGGTTGGGTCAAAGAGAAAGAGAGCTAGTTGATAAGACCTCTCGATCAGGCTATGACATTGGCAATTGATTCATCATCAAATTACCTGATGGAGTAGAGGTCAGTGATGGAAACCTTCTTAGATATATTGATTGAGAAGTGGTCTAAAAATGTTTGTGTGAGTTGGAATAAATAAAATATAGAGTGCTTAGTGATATCACTATAACAATCTAATGTTGGTCCAAATAAAGACATAGAAAAGGTGAAAAGGAGAAGAGCATCATTGTAGGAAATCAAGTAGAAACAATGTTGAAATGCTTTTAGGTGTTGTTGGGGGTCTTCCTTGCTTTGGAATTTAGAAAATTTGGATAGTTCCCATTGAGGAGGGTAAGGTTGGATAGGTATAGATGAGGGAATAGTTTCATTATAGATTTTGTCATAATACAAGAGGTTATGATCCCCAGAGATAGATGACTCTAGGTTGGTCATTTTTTCCATCAACATTTTGACCAAATATATTTGGGGTTGGGGAGTTCCATAATTGGATTGTAAGTTTTGCTAGGGTTGGGTGGATGCGATGTATGGGTAACTGGTAGAAGGTTGAGAAGATACCACATATTGGTATCTGGTCATTGAGGGTTGGGATGATGCCACATAAAGATTAATGGTCACAAAAGGTTGGGTAGAAGGTACCACATATGGGTTAATGGGCACAAGCAGTTGGGTGGAAGGTGGTGCTATGTATCCTTATGGATTAGGAACATAGCGTGGGTAGGGTGTCATAGGTATTTTTTGAGGATTTTTTGTGGGTTAGTTCAGAGGTATGATTGAGTTGGTAGTTTGACGAATTGATATGGATTGGGTAGGAGGTATGAATGGGTTAATTCGTTGGGGGTGAGTGCTAACTCTGGTACTGATAGGTGGAAGGGTAGAAGGTATAGAAAGCTCCATATTTTGAAGTGGAGTGGAGATTGGTGGGTTGGTAGTGATAAGGGGAATATTGGTAATATGGGTAAAAGGTATCCCCATAGTGGATGGAGTATGGGTAAAAAAAAGGTGAGGTTTCCCCTATGTTAGAGGGGTTATTGTTTATTGTTTAGTGTAGGGGGTGTTTGGTTATTGGTTGGGTTGTTTGATTGAGTTTGGATGGAAGTAGTGGATGGGTTATTGATAGAGGAATATGGTTGAGTGATCATAGGTTGGGTATAGGTAGAGAAAAAAAAGGCATCTCCCATAATATGGGGAGGCATCCCATAAGGTGGATCCATAGGTGGAACCAAAGAAGGGGTGGGGTGAGACATGGTGTTGAGGTAATGTTAGAGGGTCATGGGGTTGTTATCAAGGAAGGTGGTGAAATCCACATCACCTTGTAAAACTATTCGAGGTGTGGTAGGGCTAGTAGAATGATAAGGAAAACCCTCAACATCTAAGGTATACTCCATGGAGGAAGAAGAAGAGGAAGGTGGCTCTTGGTTGGTTTGGTTCTTCAATTGTTGTCTAGTAAAGATCATGTGAAAAATAGAAAGGAATAAAGGATAACTCACATTTCAAAAACAAAAAAACAAAACAAAATATCTCAAGGTGATAAAAAACAAACAATAGAGTGCATTTAAAATATTAAGGTGCCTTTTATCTCACTTTATGCTTATGCCTTAGTTAGAAAGTGTGAAGAATAAGGTTTGTAGAACAAGTACTAGAAAAGAAGTCTATGGTTGGTTTTAGGTGTTTAAGGCTCTCAAAAGGATTTGTGTTGGAAATCAATATGTGGCTTGGTATTGGGGCCTAACCCCTCCCTTCACACACTATAGTGATAAAGGTGTCGAGTGTTTAGCCAGTATATATCAATTTATAGAGTTTAGACTCAAGCAAAGAGCTGAGTTTTGGTTTCTTTTCTTGGTAATGACCTCCAAGTAAGATAGCCAAAGGTTGAAGGTGATCCACTAGGAGATGAACCCTAGTTGGGACTTATGTGATGCCACAAACTCATTTACCAATATGATGCCTTTCCCTGGTTTTTCTACTTGTAATATCTCAATCAAATATCCATCTTCATTAGAGCTTTACTTTGTCAATTCTCTCATAGGATGTTTTACATCATTCTATATTAGAATATTATTTAATAATATTATTGATTTATCTTCTCAACCTTTATCACTCTGCATATACCTCTCATGGATTTCCAAAATCCATTCTACTCACTCTCTTACCAGTTCACATTTGTTCAAGGTATCACTAGATCAAACTAGATCAAAACTTCCCTTTTCTTGTTCTCGATTTTAGATGTACTTCCTTGTATATATGTATTTTTAAAACTTGTCTTGACACAAATTATTATTATTTACAATCTCAAGAATCCACTTTTACTGGGTAACTATCTCACGTAGTCATTTTAAAACTCTCTGCCCAATCTAGGATTTCTGAGTTTTTCTTAAGCCCGAGGGGGCACAAAATGGTTTTGAAGAGCTATTTTTGAGTTTCAAGACATATAAATGCATTTATCAGGCCTATTTGACCTATCTTATATTTTCCCAAACTTTAATTACCTTCACACTTTCCTTTATAGGGTTCAACACATGATTCCATAAGTACTCGGTTCTCACAGTTTGTGTATAACAAGAAAGTAAAAAAATTATATACTTATCTTCTCTCCTATGGGCTTATTTTGGTTCCTTTAAGGCCTCACTCTCTTAATTATATATATATATATACTCAGAATTTTCACTCTCCAAAAATATATGTGCTTATTTTTGATCCATTCTTTACTCACCTATACTATAATATAGTGCCTATTGTTAATGTGGTTCTGACTACATTCTGAGAGCCTTCCACAATGATTTTGTTAGACCTGTTAATATTTCAAACATCCAAAGTATTTGATTAAAGTTTAAACTACCTCTTTATTAATTTAAAATGCTTCACTTTCTATAATATAACTTTGAATCACTTTTAAACACATGAATTCCACAACATTTCATAACATAGTCATCAAGTGTTGGAACTATATCAAAATACGAGCTTATTTAGCTTAGATACAGTTCTTGATCCATTCCATGAAGCTCTTTTCTCACTATATTGACCTTATACACCATATTCACAACATATCGAGCGCTACACAATTATTTATTTCATTATGCAAGCTAGATTATTGATTGTATTTTCTTAAAACAAATCATAGACAAGGTTCACACACATTTAGAGTAAGTTGACATCTTCAAAGATCCAATCAATAATTTATTACCTCAAATTCCATTGTGATTATTAAAACATATAGAAAATCATGATAATTTCAATATCTCAATCTTCTATTTCTTTCAAACCTGATACCAAATCCATTCTTGTATGAATGGCACCACCTGTGGAGATCAAGCCCATAATCATGTGCTGTAGATTTGAATTTGAGAGTTCCATACATATTCTCTTCACTGGGATAGTGATATATGCCTTAGTGCTTATAGACCAGTATATGAATTATAATATTTGAATAACATTCCCACATCGATTACTAGCAAACTAAGCAATGGACTTATATTACCATTAAAACTTGTGTATCCATTTATAAGGTTATCAAGGAATCATTGAACACTAAAAATTCATAAAAACACTTATTCACATGATATAGGATGGAGAAAAAATCCAAAAACTTACTTGAATTCATCAAATCAAAATATACAAACTTACAAATGTATCTTGGCCTTTGAAGGCCTTATCGTAAGCTTCCTTGCCTTAACACCTTCATCTTATTTCTTTTCACACCTCACACTAACTATGGATCAACTTAAATAGTTTCCTATCCTTATTTCCACATAGGAATCATTTCCTTGCTCTATGTGAGGATGAGTTATCCCCCAAAACTTGCTATGATTATTTTCCTTAAGACTCTAAAACAAACTCCTAAGACTTCTCAACAAGTCTTTATCTATTATTGACTATTATTTTCCTCCTTCAATGTAGATTATCTAATCATGAATTTTAAATAAAAATAAAGGAATTTTAATATTGTTCATAGCCTCCAAATGGGCTAGAGACCATTTATATCTCCTACATGACATAATCAAACACCTAGTGACCATTACATGATCTTAGGACTAGTAAAAGATTTTTTAATTTACAATTGAGGAGGGAAACCACAACACACATCCTTATGACTTGTTTGACCCCTAATCACACTCAAAAATATTTTAAAACTTATTTAAAAGTATGGGAAATGATGCTCCTGCATCATTATGTCAATTGTTATGATGTTTTGATTGATTTAAGTAGTTTAATCTTGGTGTGTCAGAACAATGGTGAAACTACGATTGGATTACTTAGCCTTTAATTTTAACTATGTGAGCAAAACATGTAAGCAATAAATGTATGAAAGGTTTATTTTATACCCAAAATAAATTTTTATTTCTTTATATGAGCATAGAATAAGGAAGAAAAAGGCACCTAGATGCTACTGGATCCCACTGGGTGTGTCAAAATTTTTCTCTCAATTTTAATTTATTTTTTTGGAAAAGAAGAAGCAAGAAAATATATATGGGTATGATAGAAGAACCTATTTTTTTTTTTCATGCATGATCCATATGATTGTGAAGATATCCTCTTTATCGTGGGAAGAATGACATGTAGATAATAAAATACTAAAACAAAGGGGTTGTTAGGTGGATAACAAGGTAGATTGCCTAGCATGAGCTAGATCCAAAAAGTGTGAGCTTACTAGGAGGATATTAATCCACTCTCTTATAATAGTTAAGTTGAAATAAATAAAGATGAAATACTTGCATCAAATGATAGAAAATATTGAAAGGGAATGCAAGAAGAAATAAATACTTGATAAAGGAAATAAACTAATTATAGCAATAAGTGAGTCAATACTAATGCTAAATAGGTCAGGTTGGGTTTGAAAAATAGGTGGGGATTTTGTAAATAGGCATAAAGACAAAAAGTGGAATTTAGTTGAGGGTAAATAGAGGGAAATACTTGTTATCTCTTACCATAGTGACCATCGGCAGTCGAGATGACCGTCGGTGGTTAAGATGATCGTCAAAGGTTAAGATGATCATTAGTGATTTGGTAACTATTAGTGATTGAGTAGACCATCAATGGTTAGGGTGACTATCAACAGTTGTTGTGGAATCTAAGGGTGTTTTGGAAAAGAGTCTGGTTTAGGTTGTAGAAGGGTCTAGGTCAAAAAATGAATAATCAAAACTTGAAAACCAAAAAAGAACTTAACTAGTTGTTTGATAGTTGGTAGTTGATCCTAGAGTGATTTTGGCATAGTAAAGGTACTTTTCCTAAAGATTTTTTTTGGCATAGGTATAAGTCTCTATCATAGTTTTTGACTTGTTAGAGGGAAGACCTGCAAAGAAGTTCTTGATGCTAGAAGCTCCTAATGACTTCTGGTTGATAGCTTGATTGCCTGATTACTAAAATTCTTAGATCTCTAGATTTTTTGATCCTTTTTCACCTCTTGCTCCTCTCTTTTTATAGGTAAAAAATATGGAGGTGTAGGTTATATAAGGGGTGAAACTCATTACAAAAGTTTAATTCTTGATGCGTTAGCTTGCAACATGAATTAAATTATGATGTGGTTGGGTTTGCACATGGACTGAGTTTGAGTGTTTAGGGGGTAGGGACTTGATTGTTGGTGGTCAGGGTGATCATCAACGATCAAGGTGACCATTGATGGTCGAGGGTAAAATATCAAGTGGGGTGAAAAAAGTAGATTAGTGAGTTGGTTCGGCCAATTAGTTAACTTGAATCAAGGTTATGGTTAGTAGGTTGGGTAATGGTTGGATGGAGGGGTGTTTCGACATCTAGAACCATCATGTATAGTTTTCTAGTGTCTACAAAAATCACCATCTTTTCATTCCTTATCTAGAATGTGATTTACCATGGTTATAAGTTTTTGATCTTTGTTCTTAGCTTTAACTTTTACCTCTTTTATAGATAACATTTGTACAAAAAACAATGTTTTATCATGGTTTACTACATTACCCTCATTCTTATGGTAAGGAATCACACTTTTTTGTCATTGTATCCCTTTTTCTCCCTTTGTCACATTTTTTTTGATTTCAAGAAATTAAAATTATTTCATTCTTCTTGATTTCCTTTCCTTTCACTCCACATTGGATAAAGCAAATTCAAAGTCAAGATAACACTTTTATTTCATATGAATTTACGAGACTTTTAAACACCATGTTATTTAAGTTCTCTATCTTAGAAACCAAGTCACAAGTATTCAAATAAAAGTCATTTTTAACACCCATGTTTGGGTTTCTAAATCCATCTAAAGGAGGAATAAAAAACCCATCAATAAAATTAAAAGCCAAATCATTTGAAACAAAAGGCAATGATATGCAAAATGCAACATAAAAATTTCAAAAATTAAAATCACACCAAAAGACATGATTCCAAGCACATATCCTATCTCAAATCAAAGCTCAAACTCCATATTTGGTCTCACAATAGATTTGAGGTCCATTGGGGTGTGGTAGGCTAGTAGATTGGAATAGGAGAATTCAACAAACTTTATGGTGCTACTTACTTTATCACATAAGTACCTAATCTTTGTAGTAGATCGATGACTCTGTAAGGGGTCCTAAGGAATGGGGAACACATTGTGGGAAGCTGAGTCCATTTTACTTTTCATGCATACAACCTTCATGTGATGATCTACATACTTCATTTATTGACCTAAGACTTGTGTGACTAAGAAATTTTATTCATAGTCCTTAATGTCAAAATTCTTCTTATCTTGACAAAGCTAATTTGAGTGTCTTGACTTCAATAAAGGGTTCCTCTACCTCAGTTTTTCCTTCATTATCCCCTCCACCCATTTCATTCATGCCTTTGATAAGCAAAGTATGATTCTAAATCTATTTCTCCTTTTATATACTTCCCTCTTCACATATTAAAAACATGCTAGCACTACTTTTTTTCAATTTTATCTATCTTTAGAACTAAACAATATGTTTGAGTGACTATGGATTACTTTCTTCAGACCATGACTTTACCTTTATAGACTTGTCTTGATTTATTTTATCATTTTTCATTGTTGCACTACCTTTTTTGTAGACACTTGAGTTTGTTTCTACTTTCATGTACTTTTTTATTATTGAGTGAGGTTGTCTTGTTACTTCGCACTCACCAATGTTATTTTCCATTTTATACACCTTTTTCTTTGATGATTTTTACTTCACACTCCTCAATGTTGTTTTACCATTTTGCTTGCCCATATTTGTTTAAGGATTGCTATTGATTTTACATTGATGTTTTATTACCATCCTTGTTGACATGTATCCTTGGTTTGACTTGGTGAGTTTTCCTTTCTTACTTAAGGTTTACTTGTTTGAGTTTTTTAGTCTTTAGTAGCCTTGGATTTTTGGTTCCCTGATTTACTCTAAATTTTTTACTTGGTCATTTGGTATAACATAACACTTGTCACCCTAGCTTGCCAAATTTCCAAGTACATCTCATACACATAGCATTAGTTATCTTAGATTTCTTGTGTTTGTTTGTTTTTGCTCTTTAGTTTTGTATCCTTGGGTTTGTCAAAAGTAGTCTTTATGCCCTCCATGATCAAAAATATAAACACAATAGAGAACCATCCAATGATAAAGGTAAGTCAAGTTATGCATACATTTATTTTTTTAGTTATTTCCATTTCAATCATTTGAATTTTAGTTATATTTTGCTTTAAAATACAATAGTTTTTTAGCTTCAGTGTTGTGTGTTACTATGTTTTTTCTCAAAGTACCATCCCCTATTTCACCTATGTGACACATGATGAGCTTCAAGTGGGGCATATGTATACACCTACTATTTTTAGATTTTATCAATTACTTATGATTTTTGTCTTGCGGGAACCCATCAAGGCTCAATCTCTCTAAGTGTATGCCCTAAGGGGTGCATCAGGAAAGGGGTGGATAGACCATTAGTGCTTTTCAAGATTGTTTTCCCTTATTACCACTTGCTATCAATCCAACTAACTCCTAAAAACATTCCCCAAATATTTGCCTCCTATTTTTCACCATCGTCTAGTCATTTACCACCTTCATTAGCCCTTCCCTAACCTAAAACCACTTTTTGATGGTTTGCATTACATAATCAGCCACATTGACCTTATGTTCTTATTGACAAAACTCTTTAGGGCCTAGGTCATCCCCTAGCTGACCTAGTCAATGATCTAGTTTGTTTTTATAAATTATGCTACTAGGTCGATTGGGTTGACCTTGTCGACCTAAACCTTTTGGAAGGGTTTAGGGTTAGATCCACCTGCATAAACACATCCATTTCACTATTCTTATAGAGACATCAATATTTAATTATTCATTTGCACTTCTTTACAATATTCTCTTCTATCATTCGACTTGAGGGGTCTTAGCTTAGGGTTTCTACTTGGAGAAGAATATTGTCTTGTAGAGAAGTTTTAGATGCTTTGGTCTTTGTTAGTGATCCTTAATAATCACAATAACCTCTTGTGAAACACCTTTGGCCAAGGGAGAGATTGAGTCTCGATGGGCTTGTCTTCAAGGTAAGTATCTCTAACTTTACTCCTCTCTTTAGTAAATAGAAGTATCATAAGTAATGGACTTTGAATATATTGCTCTCTCCATGCATTAGGGTTTTACCTATACATAACTTAAATAGGATTCTCTTATGCATGTTACTTTTATGTTTATTAATCCCACTTTGCACCATAAGCTTTTGTGAGCACTAAATTAGATTTTAATTTTCTTGTTATTAGTTTAGTGAATAGAAAAACATAGGACCTAGTTAGGTTACTACATAGTTTTCTTTGAATGGAGGATTTAGAACCCTCCCTAGTGATATTATTGTGGTAAAAGATCCCTTAGCTAGGTCTAGCAGATCCATCTTGGTCATAACCTTGATTATCTATTGTATCCCCATTTGAAAGTGTAAGTAGGACTTATTTTCTCTGAGCTAGGATTGATTTTTAGATCTGCTCCATTTCTCATTGCATATACCCACCACCCATTTTGGCCTCAAGAATGCCCCTCCCAATATAATAAAAGTGTATTTTTTAGCCTAACTTCATATGTGTGTAAAACAAAAAATGTAAGTCATTTGGATGACCCAAAATAACTATTGAATGTGTGTCAATTTCATCTAATTTAACCCCATAACATGTCAATAAAACCTTCAAGACCAATACGTGGCACAAGTTACAGTAATAGGTCCTAAAATGTAACTTTTTTTACAATAAAGACACAAGTTTTTGACCTCTAACTGACATTTATGCCTCTGAGACCTCTACGTGAAAATCCAAAACTTAAATAAAAAATATATATATGTAAATTACACGTGTTTCCATGATTTTGATGTCTAAATCCATCCAAATGCATGTTTTCACCATTGTTTAGGAGTGCTAAAACATTGAAAATAAATGTTGTCAAAGATGAAATGGCAATTGGATAAATCCAATTTTGATGATTCATGGCTAGAAAATGGTACTACCAACACGTCTAGGGTGGAAGATAACATCCAGGGCTAAGTTCTTGGCCTCCAATCATGTCTTGTCGAGGTACCCAATACCCACCACCCATTCCAAACTCAAAAATGCCCTTCCCAATACAAGAAAAATATGGTTTTTAACCTAACTTCATACATGCATAAAAATGGAATCGTAAGTCATTTGGATGAACCAAAAGAACCCTTGCATGCATGCCACAAGTTACATTAATGGGTCCTAAAATGTAACTTTTTTTATAGTGAAGAGACAAGTTTTTGAGTTCTAACTGATATTTATGCCCCTGGGACCTCTAGGTGAAAATACATAAGTTAAATAAAATATAGATATGTAAATTACACGTGTTTCCATGATTTTGATGTCAAAATCCCAGATGCATGTTTTCAATATTATTTAGGAGTGATGAAACACTAAAAATAAATGTTGTCAAATCTGAAATGGTGGTTGGATACTCCATTTTTGGTTATTCATGGCTAGAAAATGATATTGCCAACATGTCCAAGGTGAAAGATAACATCTAGGGCCATGTTCTTGGCCGACAATCATGTCTTGTCGAGATACACACCACCCCTTCTAGCCTCAAAAATACCCTTCCCAATACAAGAAAAATATAGTTTTTAACCTAATTTTATACATGTATAAAAGGGGAACCATAAGTCATTTGGATGAACCAAAAGACCCTTTCATGCATGTAAAATCTTAATATTCAAGACCACTATGTGGCACAAGTTACAATAATGGGTCCTAAAATGTAACTTTTTTACAGTGAAAAGAAAAGTTTTTAAGCTCTAATTGGCATTTATGCCTCAAGGACCTCCAAGTGCAAATACATCATGTCAATCATGTATAGATAGGAAAATGGCATGTGATCCCATAACCTCAACATCCAAATCCACCCAGAAGCATGTTTTTAACAATTTTTCACGAGCATGAAAATACTAACAACAAATATTGTTATAGTTGAAGTGAAGTTGGAAAACTCCATCTCTGGTGTTTCATGGCTTGAAATATGCACTGCCAACATATCTAGGGTGGTAGATAATGTTCAAGACCATGTTCTTGGACTTTGATCATGCCAGGTTAAGAGACCCACTACCTATTCTAGCATCAAGAATGCCCTTCCAATACAAGAAAATTGTATTTTTTTGCCTAACTTTAGATGATCATAAAACATAAACTGTAAGTCATTGACATGAACTGAAAGAACCTTCATATGCATGTTGAAGCCCTCTAATTTCACCCTGAAACATGTCAATGTAAACTTGGATATGAACCCATTCCACACACTAAAATAATGGGTCCTAAAATGCAACTTTTTTTAGTAAGGAGACAGGTTCTTGTCCACCAATTGACATTTTTGCCTTTGAGACCTCCAATTATAAGTCCATCACTTTGAGCACATCTGAATAGGTAAATGACATGTGTTCCCATGACCAAAACCTATAAATCCACTTGGATAAATGTTTTCACCATTGTTTCCAATAAATGACACTAACAATAAATGTTGTAAAATTTGAAGTTACAATTGTAGAACTTCACCTTCAGTGTTTCGTGGCTCAAAAATGGCATAGAAAATATGTCTAGGGTGGTAGATAATGTCTAGTACTATTTTATTGGCCTCCAATCATCCCTGATCAAGATACCCACTACCCATTCTAGCCTCAAGAATGCCCTTTATATAATAACTAAGTACTTATATTAATCTTCTATTAGGTTCAAGAATATTAAATTCTTTATTAATAGTGTCAACTCCGTGAAGTTAGAAGCTTATTTTATACCACTAACCTAAAAAAAATGTTAGTAAGTAATTAAATAAAATTTATATGTACATACCTTAGAATTTTAATCTAAAAAACCACTAGGATCTACTCTAATCTTATTAATAATAAGAATAACTTCATGGTCTGACTCATGAACTTTTCATAGATTATTGTTTAATAGCCTGCCATGATATTTGACCAATTTAATATTTGTTACAAGAACCAAATTTCAATAATGTAGTATCTTTATATATGTGTTCAAAATATTCTAACAATCATACATATTTTATAGGATTAATCGAAGCCAAGTTTCAGTGACTGCCACAAACCTAGTGGGATAGTCAATGTTTTCTCCATCTATGACTTGGGAAGTCAATTTTTTCTTTTCATCTACACACTAACATAACTAGTAATTTATTCCCTCTTCATTGTCCTCATCAACAATAACTGTAAAAACATGGTCTAAATCATAAAAATAATTTTTTAATGATATTGTTGAGATAGATAATGAGAATAAATAATACATAATGATTAATATTCTACCTAGTTGTACTAGATTAGATACATAGTCAAATTCATGTGATGACATCACATATATAAGTTGTAATTTTTGTGGAACTTGATATGTGTCAATTGGAATTAGAGGTTTGAAACTCTTTTTAATCCAATTACTCTTGTGACTCACACTCATTCCAAATAGAGTTAATGCATACAGAATAAAAAGCATGCCAAGTGTCTCGTATGAATAGTCCAAGAACTTGAATTTGAGATATGAAATGAGTGAAACTCACTTGATCCCATTATATTCATACAATCCTCATAATTTTACAAGTGTTCTTCCTCCATCAACCATAAATATCTATGAATAGTAAATTTTCTTGAGCACTATGGCCCATTTTCTCATTACACCATTCAAAAATGGTTGTCGTATCAGTCAAAATGAAACACCATCTTCCAAATTCAAATCCTTTCTTACAATGAATATTTTTACACATGTTCCAACACCGTCATGCTCCCCCTTTCCATGGCTAGCCTTAGTGAAAATCAAAATATGTTCTATATCAATGGTAACATGCATATTGTTCAACCAATAAAACATTCATGCATTCTTAAATTATGATGTGCAATTATCTAACCAAATGTAATGCTAATTTAAAGTAATGTTCCTCTTAGTAAAATGAGTATATAACATCTAAAAACAACCTTGAATTTACTCTATATAATGTGATCAATCACCACTGACATAGAAATGGTACTTCTTTAATGTTTTTTGATCTTATTCTATACTATCAAGTACATGCATGAATGTGATATGCGTGAATATGGCAATTTGTATTGAGTTGTAACACTGTGACTAAAATTCTATTTTTGGTTTGAATGTGTAATTATTAGCAAAGTCAACTACTAGAATAATAAAACTAAATGGTATTGCGTCATTTCTTAGATTTAAATGTTCATCCAACCATCTAGCCCTGTGTGTGTGCCTTACATACACATAAATAATTTTCTCCCTGAATTTGACCATAAATTTTGAAACATGTATTTGTTTTGTAAAAAGCTCACACCTTTTATATTCTTTTCCATATTTTAATTGATAAGTCAGATTTGTATTTACTCAAACCAAATAATTCATGTCTAATTGCACTTGTAATCTCCTCATGGGTATAATTCTTTAATTTTTGCAATCCACCACAAATGTTATAATTTCCATCCAAACATAATTTATTATAAAAAATTGTCCATTTGGTCTTTCAAAAAAAATGGTTAGAATAAATTCCATCAATGATTTTTGTGGAACTTCTATGCCACACTCCTACAAAATGATGTCAATATGTAAAGTACAATGTATATGACAAAAAACATCATAGTGCATTGAAAATTCAACATGTTGCCTACAACAAGTGGTGTGTGTGTGTGATTTTTTTATGCATAAAATGGTTTGGATATCTCAAAATATATTTGACTAATAGAAATTTGTGAATATTTTTATAAAAAATTAGAGTAAAATTATGTTTGTCATATCCAAGAAATGTTTCAGATATGGTTCATGATTATGAGAACCAACTCTTATTTTCACTACATTTCTTGTATTGGGTAAAACTCTTGTATTGTCTTTCCAACATTGTGCACGCAAATATTTAAGAGCATCACTTATAGCCTTGTCCTTTCAAGGAAGTCTACTAGAGAATGCCTAGAGCTCAATGGTATTGACATCATTAAGTCTTTGGCATTTTCTAATTGCTTTCATTAATGTTTTTTTATTTATATGCAATGCTCAATTTGTTTTCAAAATCAATCATTTTTTTCTTATTTGACGACTTACTATACAAGTTGTAATTATATGCCAGATAACACTATAATCTTTGTTATATGATTTTGGGCCTATAGTATGATATGTATCATGTAGATTTTCAACAATTTCATTGTTTTCATCATACATTTTAAATTTTATTAGTCCTAAGGTGTACATTGTAGGTCACATCTTAATAAATTTCATCAACTAAAAAAAAATTTACATTTTGACTATCAAAATCTAATTTATCAAAGAAATTGTCCCAATTTTTATTAACTAGTCTTCTTGAATGATGGCCAGACATTTTTTTATGCATTGGTCTTAAAATATTTTCGTCAACTTCAATTAAGTACTTGCCTTTTATATAAACAATCCTTGGAGCTGTTGTTAATGGTATAATTTGTTGAGAGGGTGTTTCAAAATCATTATGTTCACTACTAGTTTCTTTATTTTATTTTCATTGTTCAGTATTTCCATGGTATTTTCTTCATTGTTATTTTCATAAATATGTGTTTCCATAAAATTTTATTTAGTTTTAGGGGGTAAATCATCATGAATAGATTCATCATCAAAAAAATAAAAAACTTTATACTTTGAATGTGGATTTGAAACATAAGTTGGATGGTTAGGTAAACATTCATCATCGTTATTCAATTCATCATTATCAATTTCACCATTATCTATGACATTTGGTTCATTAAGGCTAGTGTTTATACTTTATTTTGAACATAATGTTTGAATTCACACCTTTTATTTTTCTATCAAATCTTGTAACTGCTCTGGTTTTTTGTGCTTTAAATAATTCCTCTTCTTTGGATTAGAACTGTCAACCATGACTAGACAAAGAAAAAATTGATTCCTTTTGATGGTGGGGTCCTAAAGAATAATTTGATTCATTTTGTCTTTGTCATGAAAAACACAAAATGTTGTAGAGAATGTAAGTAGGGTCAGAATTCTTGAAATACCCTAAAAAAAAACATTGGACAAAGAGTTTCTATCTATTATGCCAATAATGTGTATGCATTATAACATGTACACATTATACTGCAAACACATTATATCTATTATACATATCATATTATTATGATATATGATTATATTATGTGATACAATCCTATGTTATATTATTATGTTATATGATTATATTATATTACCACCATATTTACATTTATGATATAATTATAGGGTTAATTCAACCATATGTTACATCCTTTATAGTTGATTAAGCCATAATTTAGGTTCACAAGGCTCAATTTAGCCTAAATCACATCTCTAATTACACTAATTGGATCAATTCATGACTAATTTAGCCCCAAATCATGTCTCTAATTATACCAATTGACTAATTAGATTAATTCATGATTAATTTATCCCCAAACCACATCTTGATCTTATCTAGTTAAGTTGAAGGGGCTCAAACTGACCCCAATTTTCTTCGTGATTGAATTGGTAGACTATTTGATTTATTTTGTTATGATATTGGGGTCAATTGACCTCCAAATTACTTCATATATAGTCAAAATTAGGTTCACAAGGTTCAATTTCATCTAAATTGCATAAACTAAATGTAACCCTAAACCATAAACCATAATTTAGGTTCATAAGAATCAATATGGCCCAAATCACATCTCTAATTACACCAATTGACCTAATTAGATCAATTCATGACATGATCAAAGTTAATTTATCCCAAAATCACACCATGCTTTTGTAGTTTGGTTGAAGGGGCTCAAATTGGCCCCAATTTCCTTCATAATTGAATAGGTGGGCTATTTAGTTTAGGGTGTTAGGATAGTGGGGTTGATTTACCCTTGAATTACATCTTATATATTCAAAACAAGGTTCATGAGGTTGAATTTCATCACTAATTATAACAATAGACTAATTGGCTCAATATGTTGCTACGGCCCTAACCTATAACATGTATGAGGATAGGAATAGCTGACTAATGGCTTAATTATCCCTCTTTAATGCTATTTCACATTTATCTATGCATTCATTTGGTTAGTAGGTCGGCCTATGGAGTAACCATGGCCTAGATAGACTATATATAGGAGGTAGTGGGTAATTGTTTATTATCATATTATGAATTTTGCTCTTATTGAAGTTTGTGGAGGTTTCCCCCTCGAAGTGGCTTATCTATTATCATATATCTGGATATATTTCAGTCATATTTGGATCTAATTCTGATATTATACTTTATTCTTGAAGTAATTTCATTACAAGTGGTATTAGAGTTGCGATTTGGGCAATCTTGTGGATGAAACCTTGATTTTTTTAAATTTGGCTATATATATAAAATGGTTGCAAATTTATCTAAAATTTATTTATTGGAGGTGAGAAATAATTAATTTAAGTTTCCATTAAAATTTTAGATCATTTGGATCTATTTTACAAAAGTTATCTCCATTTTAGGGGTTTTCATAAAATTGCTCTATAGTGCGCAATTCAAAGAATTTTTCTGAGTTATTTACATTTTTGGAAATATTAAAAAAAATTGGCTAGGGTTTATTATTTGTATGTTTTTATTTTAGGCTGACATAATTACAAAATCGCTTGATCAAAGTTGGGTCAAAAGTGTCAATCAGGGTCGACATCATAAAGCCCTTTTATGGCAGGTCCACAAACTCAGGGCCAAGGAAAGGGTGTTGAAACTTCAGGTAAAAATCCTAACAAGGAAGAGATGGAGTCAAAAGGGGGATGTAATATATCCTTTGTCCTAGGGTTCTCTGACATAGATCATAAAGTGAGCCAACTTGACTATAGTGTGCAAGGCATTCAGAGTGAGGTGCAAGGCATACAATCTAATATGAAATCTATACAAGATAGTTGGTAGATATCATAACGGATTTAAAAAATAATCATTTAAATCATCCAGCTAATGCTATTACACAGCCTCACTAGGGTGGTTCTCCCAACCAATCTACTTCATATCTAACTATAGTGCCACAGAGGAACCTGTTACCAAAGGTGGATATGCGCAAATTTGATGGAAAAGATCCACTCAATTGGATCAACCAAATGGAGAATTTTTTTTGATCTACATCAGATCCCAGGTGGACAAAAGGTTAGCATGGCATCCTTGTCTCTTTAACCTGATCAATTCATTTGGTATCGATGGTTGTGTGCTCAAAAGAAAAAGATGACTCTCAATGTCACTTGGTCAGTTTTTACAAAGAAACTTCAATTACACTATGGCAATAGTGTGACAGAGAATTACTTCAGCCAAATAGAAAAATTGCAATAGACTAGCTTTGTCAAGGATTATATTCATCAATTTTAGAACCTATCCTTATGTGTGGAGACAATTTCTTAGGAGAACTTGAATGACCTATTTTTGGGTGGACTCAAGGACCACATTTAACATGAGGTACGCATGTTTAATCCACTTAAGATTTTTGATTCTATTATCATGGCATGTAGAGTTGAGGAAAAATTAATAGCCAACACGAAGAAGCCATTCACTCACTTCAAAGATCATAACATGTTGACACCAAAATTTCCTCCACCTACCAGATTGACCCCACAACAAATTGAAGAGAAGTGTGGAAAAGGATTATGTTTCAGTTGTGACAACAAGTGGAGCAAAGGACATAGATGTACTGAGAATAAGTTATTCGACATTGAATGATCCAATGAAGATGAAGAAGAAGATTATACCTCCAATGATGATGATGAAGAAATAGAGGAGGTACCTAAAAATTCCCAACCTACAATCTCTTGTCATGCACTTACAGGTATTATCACTCCACAAACTCTCAAGGTGGTGGGTTTCCTCAAGAAACAAAAGGTGACAATGTTGATTGATTCAGGAAGCACACATAACTTCATCAACCATAATTTGGCCACTTGATTGAACTGTTTCATCTACCCAGTACCAAAATTTCAAGTCATGATTGCAAATGGTGGCACAATTAATTGTTCAGGCAAATGCCATAGTATTAAGCTTGCTATGGGTGAGTACAATATATATTCTCATATGTTTTCTATTCCCATGGGTAACATAGACATTGTTTTAGGAGTCCAATGGCTCACAACCTTGGGTACCATTGAGATGAACTTCCAGGAACTATTCATGTGATTTCATTTTGAAGGTAGGAAAATTGAACTACATGGATTACAGGCAAAATCTCCACAATTGGTTAGTTCACATCAGATGACCAAGATACTAAAAAAGGGGGTAGAGGGAATTATTTCATGATTATGTTCCATAGAAGTTCAACCCAAACATGCATCTACACATCCTGATATATAGATGATTCTTGATGACCACCCATCTATTTTTGGGGCCATGCCAAAAGGACTACCACCAAAAAGAGAACATGATCATGTCATTCAACTACTTCTAGGGAGTCAACCACAAAATATCAAACCATATAGATATCCATATGCACAAAAAAGTGAAATCAAAGAAATGGTCCATGAGATGCTAGAGGCAGGGATCATCAGGCATAGCCAAAGTGCATATTCATCACCAGTGGTCATGGTGTGAAAGAAGGATGACACATGGAGGATGTGCCTAGATTATAGGGAACTTAACAAGTACACCATCAAAGATAAGTTTCCTATTCTCGTAATTGATGATTTACTTGATGAGTTACATGGTGCTAATTATTTCAAAAAATTAGACCTTTGCTCAGGGTACCATCAAATTAGAATCAAGGATGAAGATGTTCATAAAACTGATTTTAGAACACATGAGGGCCATTATGAGTTTTTGGTAATGCCCTTTGGTCTTACAAATGCACCATCTACTTTCCAGTTCTTGATGAACACTATTTTTAGGCCTTTTTAAAGGAAGTTTGTGTTGGTTTTTTTTGATTACATATTTATCTATAGTCAGACATGGGAAGCACATCTACAACATGTGAAACAAGTGTTGATAGTTTTGGAGAAGCATCAGCTTTATGCAAAGCCATCCAAATGTGCTTTTGGAGTACAAGAGGTAGAGTACCTAGGTCACATTATTTCCCATGAAGGTGTCAAAGTTCATCCCCAGAATATCAAAGCCATGATGGAATGGCCCATGCCAAAAACTCTCAAAAACCTCAGAGGGTTCTTAGGACTAATAGGTTACTATCGAGGATTTGTGAAAGGTTATGCTAACATAGCAGCTCCACTCACTGCATTGCTAAAGAAGAATGCCTTCCATCGGAATGATGCCACCACTAAAGCATTTGAGAAACTAAAAGTAGCTATGTACACCACTCTATTTTTGGCTACTCCAAACTTTTCAAAGACATTCACTATTGAATGTGATGCTTCTGGATCTAGGTTGGGAGTGGTACTAATGCAGGAAGGAAGACCCATTGCATTTGAGAGTCATCAATTCAAAGGTAAGAATCTAAAAAAACCTATTTATGAGAAAGAAATGATGGCTATTCTTCATGCAGTTAAACAATGGAGGCCCTATCTGATGGGTAAACACTTTAAGGTGAAAACCGATCATGATAGTCTCAAATACTTTTTGGAGCAAAGATTATCATTTGAGAAATAACAAAAGTGGGTAACCAAAATGTTGGGTTATGATTTTGAAATCATCTATAAGAAAGGTAAAGATAATGTAGTAGTAGATGCACTATCCAGATGAGATACATCCATAGAAGCATTACTTTGTGCAATATCCATATTGCAAGCAGATTGGGTGGATGAAGCCATATTAGAATGGGAGTAAGACAAGGATACACATGTTATGATTCAAAATATCCCGCAAGGTATTTTAGTCTCTAAAAATTTTGAATGGAAAGGTAATGTCCTATGGTATAAGGGTAGGTTATACTTGTGCAAAAATTTAGAGCTTAAGCATAAAATTCTTGCAGAGTTGCATGCATATCCAATTAGGGGACACTCAGGGTTATTGAAAACATATCACATAATTAAGAAAGAATTATTTTGGGAAGGAATCAAGGGAGATGTACAAAATTTTGTGGTAGAATGCTTGATATGCCAACAGAATAAAGGTGAGACAGTTAAGACCCCAGGTCTATTACAACCATTATCAATTCCTAGTCAAAGGTGGGAGGAGGTTTCCATGGATTTCATCATAGGGTTGCCTTTTTCTAAAGGTAAGAATGTTATCTTGGTCATTGTGGATAGGCTTACAAAATATTCCCATTTTTTTGCTCTCTCACACCCATTTTTATCAAGTACAATAGCAGCTATTATTCTGGACGCAGTTCTAAAATTACATAGAACCCCAAAAATAATTGTAAGTGATCATGATCCTATTTTCACTAGTAATTTCTAGACTGGACTATTTTCCTATTTGGGTACTCAGCTAGCTCATAGCTCATCTTACCACCCCCAATCTGACGAATAAATAGAAGTGGTTAACAAATGTTTAGAGGGGTATCTCCATTGTTTTGTATCAGATAAACAAGAACATTGGGTTAAATGGCTACCACTTTCAGAATGGTGGTATAATACATCTTTCCATACCTCTTCTAAAATGTCTTCATTTCTAGAACTATATGGTTACCATCCACCTTCCATCACTTCTTCATTAAAGGTGCAAACCAAGGTTCAAAATGTGGAGGAGCACATTCAACATCAACAAGAGGTTTTGGCTAGTTTAAGGGAGAATTTGACCTTGAAACAAAACAAGATGAAGCAACAAGTAGATCAACACCGTAGTGAGCAAAATTTTGAGGTGGGTGACTAGGTATTTTTACATTTGTAGCTTTATAAGCAGATGTCCTTGAAGCAATAGAAAAAGGACAACAAACTTGCTCCTAAGTATTATGGCCCTGATCAGGTTCTGTAGAAAATTGGAAGTGTGGCTTATAAGCTCGATTTACCTCATTCATCTCACATACACCCAGTATTTCATGTTTCATGTTTGAAGAAGGTCATTGGATAGACAGTTTCAGCCTAGACAAAACTCCCAGAACTAGATGAAGAAGGATGAGTCATTTTGGACCCAAAGAATATCCTCCAAACATGTACTAAGAGGTTGAGAACTAGAGAGATTAGGGAATATCTGATCAAGTGGAAGAACCTGAGCATTGAAGATGCAACTTGGGAAGGTGAAGATTTTCTGCAACAACATCCAGAGTTGTTTAATGTTGAGGAGAATGTTGGTTTGAAGGGGAAGGACATGCTACGGCCCTAACCTATAACATGTATGAGGATAGGAATAGCTGACTTGTGGCTTACTTATCCCTCTTTAATGCTATTTCACATTTCTCTATGCATTCATTTGGTTAGTAGGTCAGCCTATGGAGTAACCATGGCCTAGATAAACTATATATAGGAGGTAGTGGGTAATTGTTTATCATCATATTGTGAATTCTGCTCTTATTGAATCTTGTGGAGGTTCCCCCCTCAAAGTGGCTTATATATTATCATATATTTAGATATATTTCAGTCATATTTGGATCTAATTATGCTATTATACTTTATTCTTGAAGTAATTTCATTACATATGTGATGAAATATGAACCTATTTCTAGCCTCAAATCACATCCTATACTTGTATTTAGGTTCAATGGGTTCATATTCATCCTAATTACCTCTATATTTACATTTGTGATATAATCAATGGGTCAATTAAGCTATATGTTACATTATATACAATTGATTTAGCCATAATTAAGGTTCACAAAGCTTAATTTGGCCTAAATTATGTCTTTAATTTCACCAATTGACTAATTAGATCAATTCATGACTAATTTAGCCAAAAATCACATCCTTCTTTTTTAGTTAGGTTGAGCTTCAACTCAAATTAGCCCTAATTTAATTCATGATTTAATTGATGGACTATTTCCTTTATTTTGTTATGATGTTGGGGTCAATTAAACCCCAAATCACATCATATATGGTCAAAATTAGGTTCACAGGGTTCAATTTAGTCCAACTTACATATTCTAATTTTAACCATAAACCCTAAACTGTAACCCATAATTTAGGTTCACAATGTTTAATTTGGCCCAAACCACATCTGTAATTACACCAATTGACTAATTGGATCAATTCATGACATAATAGAAGCTAATTTAGCCCCAAATCATGTCTTGCTCTTGAAATTAGGTTGAAAGGGCTCAAATTGGCCTCAGTTACCTCCTTAATTGATTGAATCAACTATTTGGTTCATTATATGATGACATTAGGGTCAATTCACTCAAAATCATATCATATATGATTCAAATTACATTTTAATGTGGCTCAAGTTTTCTCGAATCGTGTCTTTGATTACACTATTTGACTAATTAGCTCAATCTATGATGAAATCAAATCTAATTTAGACTCAAATCACATTTTGTATTCATAATTAGGTTAAAGGGGCTTGTATTGAACCTAATTACCTCCATAATTGAACCAATTTACTATTTCGTTCATTACATGATGACGATGGAGTTTATATAGCATCAAACCATGTCTTATACATATCAAACTTGCATTTGTCATTGAAACAAATGATTCTTTGCTTAATTCTCTAATGAAATTGGAGCTGATTAAGGCCTAAATCATATTTTATAGTCACAATTAGGTTGAAGGGGCTCAATAATCCCCCAATTGCCTTCAAATTGAACCAATGGACTATTTAGTTTATTTTGTTATGATATTGGGGTAAAAATCCCCATATTACAACCTTTATAGTCAAAGTTAGGTTCACGAGGCTCAATTTCACTCAAATTACATCAATGATTGCACTAATTCACTCATTCACTATGTATGTCAAGAAATCTCAGCTAACTTAGCCCCAAATCACATCATATAGTCAGAGTTACTTGCAAGGGGTCCAAAGTGGCTATAATTACTTCCACCATTGAAACAATTGACTCTTTCATTCATTTTTAATGAAACTAGGCTTGGTTGAACCATAAATCATATTATAAATAGTCAAAATTATGTTCATGGGTGAAAATGCACCAAAATTGCATCACTATATCAGTTATGTCCTTTTTTTGGTAGTGTATATATTGGTACACTCCACTTTACAATAAAAATATAAAATTATGAATGTGAATAGATATAAATGTAAACATAAACACATATAAATAGATCCTTTTTATTTTTGTGTGCAATTTCAACATAACACATACATGTTAAAGCACATATGTGTTATGTTATGTATACATTCAAAAACCAAGTCATTTGGCTTGGATTCTCGAGCCAAAGGCTTGGACCTGTCAACACGCAACTGACTTTGAGATCTTTGAAAAAAATAAGAAAATTTATCTTCCTTTTCCAAATACATTATGAATTTCAACAATCTAATTCATAAAATTATTACCATGACGATGAGAACGCTCGCCTCTTTCCAAATATATTATTTTTGTAAATTTTTGGACTATTTTAAGGTTTCTATCTATGTTGATTTCTAACTATGGATTTTTTAGGTCACTACATGCTACAAATATACATTATTATATATTTTTAAGTATTTTTGTATTCATTGATCCAAATAATAAAAAAATTATATGGTCACAAACTAGGCCTAATTTTATACACATTAAAAAAAACTAGTTTTTATTTTTTTGAGGTAGTTATGGAGGTCGTAAAACCATCTATCCATTTTTTTGTCAGTTTTCAAGATCCATTTCATTGTAAATCAATGAAAAAATATTTATTAATTTTTTTTAATAAAATATAGTTCATAAAATAGATTATCTTATCTAAATTTACACAAAAGGGTTTCAAAAATACTAAACTTTGATATAAAAAGATTGTTTCGTGCAAACAACTATCTACTTTTTTTTCCTAGAAAAAATAGGATTTCTTCTTTAAATTTTAGATATTTGACCTACTTATATTTAACAATTTTTTTTAAAAAATATTAGTGTTTCATAAAATATACTTGAAATTCTATAATTCATTTTCTTATACCATCTTCAAATCTTGAGTGTAGCCATCTCAAATAATCTACAAAAGTTGAGAGCTTTTAATTTTCAAGAAAAACATGTCCATGGATAAGCTCCTTTTTATCCCCCAACTTTTTGCACTTACTCACTACATAACATTTTTTGCTAACACATATATGTATAGATTAGTATAATATGTTTATGCTAATTGCTTTTGCTTAATCTATTTTTCACTTTTTTGAGTGCATTTCATTGCTTGCTATTGTCTTGCTTGTTTGGATATGTTCATTGCTTGTTGGCCCTTATGCCATTGTATGTTGTTTTGAAATTTAAATATGTCATTCTATGTTTATTGGACACTTAAATATGTCACCCCCTTTGATTTTGCATAATTTGAACATGCCTAATACATGAGGTCTCCTTGAACCCTTATTTTGCATTATATCGAGTGTTATTATGTGTTTGCTTGATCAATTTTTGATCTTGTACTATTATCCTCTAGACATTTCCTTGATATACATCATATATCTCAGGATTTGATGTGATCACATACTACAATCCTAATTGATATATCTACTTTGATATGCTATCCCTATATGCTACATGATTCAAACATAAATTATACAACTACATTACCCTTTTGAGGTCATGTACCTTTTAGATTCCATTTCCATCACCTCAAAATTGGGGAATATTAGTGGGGGCATGTCATAGAAGCATGACCTCCAAATTTTTCATAGTTTCCATATTTTAGTGGGGGCATGTCATAAAAATATGACCACCACACTTATACACATTCACAGTTTCCATATTTTAGTAGGGGCATATTTTAAAAATATGGTTTCCACACTTATACACTCTCTCATTTCTAGATTTTAGTAGGGGCTTGTTATAAAAACATGACCTTCAAACTTATACACTTAATCATTATTTCTAGATTATAGTGGGGGCATGTCATAAGAACATGAACTCTACACTTGCACAAACTTCAATTCAATTCCATGTTTCAGATATACACTTAGGTCATAATCCTATACATTGCACCAATTTTTCATAGATATTCAGATCTATGACACATATACTATAGATTAGACATATTAGAGGTGCATATGCCATATTACTACACCAAAAGTTTCAAAACTTACCAATTATACTACTCATCAATATGCACTAATTACACTAGGATGTACTATTATCGATCCTTTCCTACTACAATAATTGGTTCATTTTATAGGTTAAAGTGATTAAATTATTTAACCTCACCAAATTTATAGATTAGAATGATTAAATCAACCAATCTCACCAAATTTATAGGATGAGTTGATTAAATCACTTGTCATCGCTAGATTATGTATGTTCACACTTGAGTTGTGCAAATTAAATATAATAATCTCAATGACTATGTCATAACTCACCCTTACACCAGATTGGAGGAATAATACTATCCAATATCCCTCTTCAAATCTCCAAGGTTCAATTCTAAACCTTTTCTATCTCTAGTGCTTCATAAGGAAGCACTTTTACTAAGTCAAATCATCAAGAGAAAACATGGTTACATCAACACATATGTGTACTCCTTCCTTGCTCTCTTTATTTTCAAGAATTTCAATTATTTCAAATTTTAGATTATATACACTAATGTATACTATAACATACTCTTGTTATAGGTCATACATAAACAAAATAGTCAAAACAGACTCAATCAAAGGCAAAGTGTGCTATACACACCCATATACACATTTATTTCCTTTTACTTAGTAATTTCATCTTTACACATTACTAGATTAAAAGGGGGGTAATATAAATACTAAAACTTAATTATTATAACATCTTAATATTGTATATTTGACAAATATGAATTAGGGATCTACCCTTCAATTCTAGACCTCATGCTATCAAAAGACTCACATTTGCCATATTACTATGCCTTAATACTTATCTCTTAGTCTGATTCATATCATTAAGATGACACATGTATCTTGTACTACATAGAAATCTTAAAACTTGATAAACATCCTTGACTATCAATTTTAGATGAATACTTATTTTCTAGCCTTATGGACACTATTAACCACATAGGGACACTACCAATAATGATAGTGTCTAGATCCTTATCTAGTGTCCAGTAGTCAAAAGTCATCCAAATTAAAATATGATCTAAACCCATGGGTCAGCCAAATTATCTTATTAAACCCTACCATGAGATATTTTCAAGAGGTGTGGTATACATATAAGTCTAAGACTTCTCATTTCTCATCTAATAAATATGAAGAAAACACCTACTAAAACTAAATCAATCAACTACACAAGAAATTTATTCTACCCTATTCATCCCTATTTTCATATCAAGCATAGGAATAGTCATATTACAGGTTTGAAGCATTCAAAGAGTATCCCATGAGAAATGCTTTTCAAATTACAAGATATATCACTTCATGCATCTTCAATAATAGATTTCAAACTTGTGTACAAACTTTCCCACACATAAGGGAGACCTACATAAGTTCGAGGCCCTTCCTTAGAGTAATTGCTATGTAGGTAATGCCCATTGATAGAGGGATCTTTGGGTAAACATGACACTATGATCCCACTAACCATTCCAAGGGTGAAGAAAGGTGAAGAGTGTGTAGAGAGGGAATCCAAAGTGAGTTAGATCAAGCATTAGTCAAGAAAACTCAATAAAATGCATAAAAACATAACTAATTAATCCAACTCCTTCAATAGGGTTTTGAAAATGACAATTAAGAAGTATTGAAATAAATCACATACACAATACCTTCCTAAGAGCATCCCATCATCCAAATGCAACTCAAAATATGATTTTCCCCTTGATTTGGTACTCAAGTATTTAGCAATGATGAATGACAAAGCTCTTCCATCATCTCTTATGCATTGATGAAACTAGGCTTGTGATATTTGAATCAATGTTATGCCTATCTTGAAGGTATCCTATTACAAATTAAAAATAATAACACTACACAAAGAAATGTTGTGGAGAGAATTCTACATAATAAGTTTATATAAATGAAGCTTAAAAATTATGGTCTTGGCCCTCCTATTTATATATTTTTGAATTTGATCAGAATCAACCATGACCATCCATATTAAGATCAAGATGTGTGGCCATAAATTAATTCAATTTTGGATAATTAATCCATATATACCCTCATAAATATTTGGAAGAAAAGGGCATTAAATAGGCATGGGAGGCCTTAAACTTGATATTTGTTGCATTTATGGCTTATGGATGCCACCCCACAAATGATGCCACTTGATGATGTGTATACTAGAAATCAATTTTCAACTAAGAAAGATTCAATAAATTTCATGAAATTTCCTCTTAAACACTTGATTTGGATTAATTCGCCTAAGTGAGATTAGTCAAATTTTATGTAATGTTTTGGAAATTGGTTGCACACTATTAATCAAACTGGTTAGAATATCATATTATTGGGTTTTAATTTGATTGGAGTGTAATTTGAAAAATATGTCAATTACGTATGGACTAATATCCCATTTAAGACATTGTTAACACAAAATAACACATGCACATGTCATGTGCTTCAAAATTTGAAGAATTCAGTGGTTCAGAGTGTGAAATTATGTTTTCATCATTTTGACTTGAAATGATTTGAAATTTTTTAATAATCACATCAAATACATTACCCCATTTAGGGATACATTAGCCTAAATCAACACTTGTATATGAAAATCTTGAACCATTTAGTGTGTTTACGTGATTTTAGCCCAAATTGTGCATTTGAGTGTATTTCAAGTAAGATTGACAATTTCAACACAATGGTGTTAGGAATTGGATGTCTACAATTTTCCCCTATTTTAGAAGGTATGACAAGAAATTTAGAAAAGTAATGTGTTTTCAAACATAAGATTTGTCCAGAAGAAGTTAGAAGGAAATGAGCCATGATTCCCCCTCGAGAGGACATATGAGGATGAAATAAAGGGATGGGCTCTCAAAAAGAGAGAGAAAGTGAAATTAACCCATGGATTAGATTGAATCTAGATGAGATAATGATTACACACATTGATTATCAGTGATCAAAATATAATTAGAATATAATGGGCCCCAAGGATTAGGGGAAGGGGAAAAAATATAATCCAAAAATATGAATGACACACTTTGAACACACCCAAAGCTTGGGTACATGCTTCTCGCTTAGGGAAGGATAAATCCAAAGATAAATTACACACTTTGAATATTTCTAAAATGATGGAAATTTTTTGTAGATCTTGGAATTAGAATAAATAGGAGAAAATTGCTCCCAATAAAGGGAATAATAATGTACCCCAGTAGAGAAGATTTGATTGGTTGATAAAGCATTTTTTTCCTCAGTAGGGCTGATTTGATTCTGTGATGGGTCTAAATGTTGTGCCCCAACAGGGAAAATTTGCAAGCATAGCTCAAGGATATAACCTAAGGCATATATTAAATATGAGCTGGCACAAACATAGATGAAATGGTCTAATGACTAAAGAAGCCACAAGAAATCAGGTATATGAGGATGCACAAAGTGATGAAAGAAATGAATAGAAGAATAAAGGTGGTCGAGCTGACCCATGATATGTCATGTATCCAAGCACTACCTACATATTCCATATGGACCTTAAGCCAATGTAGTTCACCCATAAGTGGGAGAAAATAGAATGAGGAATTAATAATAGAAAAAAAATAGACCACTATTCAATTAGATTCATAATGTATGCCAAGAGATGCACATCTTATATAGAGTCTGGTGCATAAGCCATTGGTGTTTAGTTTCATTGGTATACTTGAGATCTAATCTTCAGAGCTACGTTGTCTTTAAGACTTGGATAAAAAGAACTTGGTGCTTACTATAGAAAAATGAAATTATGCATCATAAGTATGAATAACCTATAATTACATGGCATTTCAATTGTGATGAGCTGGTTTAAATGTGAATATTTATAACTAAGGATAATGATAAGAACTACTAGTACTAGAGTTACAAATATTTACATTTAAACAAAAAATAAACAAAAACAAAGAGAAAAACAATACATAAATGTAACCTAACTTAAAATCAAGATATGAAAAATCAATATTTAAGTAGGAACAAGAATGTATAAAAGTGAAGCAAAAATAACTAAATACACAACATGAAATCAAGATATGAATAATCAAGATCCATGTGCACCAACAAGAAGTTATAGAAAAACCAAACAAATAACAAGACAAAACAGGAACATAAAAGGCCAAAAAAATAAATAAACAAAGAGACAAGGAAGCAATAAAAAAATAAAAATAATAATCAAATAAACACACAAACAAAAGTTAGTCACAATATTTTTGCAAATAAAAAATAATCATTCATGCACGTGTAGTAGAGGCATTACTTTCTACAACAATGTAATAAGAATAAAGAACACAAATTTGCCTCTAAGTGATGGGGAAACAATAATACAAAATGGGGGAAAAATAAGGAAAGGAAGGGGGTGGTTGAGCTGACTCTAGATGCATAAGACAAGTAGACACTACCTATATAGTTCCATGGATGCAAGGTCCAACATGAACTTCATGCCAAATGTAGTTGTCCCAAGAAATGAGATAAAATAAAAATTATGATAAGAAAACATTATTGATTTTGTAGAGGAAACAAGGAAAATGGGTTCGCAAAATGATAAAATCATTCAAATCAGTGCTTACAAGATGGCAAGAGCATGGAGAGATCAAAATAGTACAAGACAATGTTTTTGGTTTGTTTGTTGATCATTTTCTACTATTTTTTTGTGTTTTTGGGACAAGCAATAGAAATGAAATATGTACAAAATGTTTAGGGAACTA
Organism: Torreya grandis; assembly: GCA_037957365.1. NCBI lineage: Eukaryota > Viridiplantae > Streptophyta > Pinopsida > Cupressales > Taxaceae > Torreya > Torreya grandis. The sequence goes on from JARHVA010001127.1 coordinate 2,455,340, forward strand.
CCTAACTGAGGAGATGCACATCAAAAAATTAGAGTTTAAGTAACATCTAAACTAGCTACAATGATCCATGCTCACAAATCAATGATACTAAGATCTTGTCAAGGCAATAATACCTACCAAACAATAGTAAAATAATAGAATAGTATGCATCATGAAATAACTCTAAAGAACCAAGCAGTAGGCAAAAACCATGAGTCGATGTAATCATTTTCACTTGTTTGCAAGAAGAAGCTACAAATTATTATTGAGGTTGAACTACTTTGTAGAACTAGATTTGAATGTGTTCATAATGCCTATGAGTCATAATCAGGGTCATAATTGATTAAGGGATAAAATTTGTCTAGGTTACAATGGACCAGGGTGTGAAAAGAATGTGGTTCTAAATAGAACAATCTAGAATGAATAGGGTCCAAAAGAGGACGGTCCAAGGTGGTATAAAATGAGTTAAACTAGAATATAAATGATCCAGAGTACCAAAAATCCAAATATTCAATTATCTAGAGTCATAAGAGAATGCGGTTCTCATAAGAACAGTCCAAGCTAGGTCAAAAAACAAAGAATATGGCCCAAACAAGGATGATCCAGGATATAATGGTAGGGTAAAATAACTTGAACACAATTGCCCCTAAGTAAGGGGTCTCATAGACAGTGGTTCAAATGGCTATCAAGCGTATAACCACTTGAGATGTACAATGTTCATGGGCTCTGGAAGTTATTCATGACCTAGAACAACTAGCTGATATGCCCCTGATCCATAATTTATTGTGATAACATATGGGCTTACCCAATTGGGTTGGAACTTACCCTTTTTCTTGCATTAAACATTTATGTTATTCTAATTCTCTTTCAAAACCAAATCACCAATCTCAAATTACCAATGGAGAATGCACTTGTTCTAGCTTCTCCATAATTTTTTCTAATAGGCTTTCAAGTTTTCTAGGGTAGCCAAAAATTTACCATCAAAGAGTTCTAGTTCTTGTATCATGGAAACTCTATGCTCTTTGTCATCTTCAATATTCTCCAAAGATACTCACAATGAAGGCAACTCAATCTCAATTGGGATAATAGCTTTTGTGCCATAAACAAGGGAGTATGGAGTGGCTCCTATGGGGGATCGATGACTAGTGCGATAAGCCCAAAGGTTAGGAAAAATTTTCAAGTGCCAATTATGGCCAACATCATTGAAAATATTCTTAAGTATGGAAACTATGGTCTTCTTTGATGCCTCAGCTTGTCCGTTGATTTTCAGGTTATATGGTGTGGATTTTTTGTGCTTGATTTTGAATTTTGCATAAAACTCTTTAACATATTTGTTTACAAATGATTTGCCATTATCAGATATAATGCGTGATGGGATACCATATCGATATATGAAATGGTAATGTATAAACTTAGCAATCTACCTACCAGTGATGTAAGTAAGAGGAATGGCCTCAATCCACTTAGTAAAATACTCGATAACATTGAGAATATGTTTGTGGCCATCTATAGATGTTAGGTTTATTTTCCTAATGAGATCGAGGCCCCAAGTAGAAAATGACCATGGTGTAGTGATCAACTGTAGTGGCAAAGAAGGTGCGTGTATCAAATTTCCATGTTGTCGACAAGGAACACACTTCCTCACATAATTTTAAGCATCAATCTCCATTTTGTGCCCATATTAACCTATTTAGAGGAGATTTTTAGTTAAGACTACACCATCGGTATGGGCCCTACACATTCCTTCATGAACCTCCTTAAGCAGTAGCTTGGATTCTCCCAAAGATAAACAATGAAGTAGAATTCCATCATAGCCTTTATGATAAAGTGTGTTTCTAAGGAGGGTATAATAGGATATGTGGTGATGGAAAAGTTTTTCATGATTGTTAGAAAGGTCAGGTAGAAAAATGAGATCATATAAATAATTATAAAAGTATTAAAATCAAGGTAGTTCAGGTGGGGGATTGGGATAAGAAATGGTGCATACCCTTTTTGAATTTGCAAAGACATGAGGAGGTTACAAAAGATTTTAAATGAGAAACTAATACTATTTATCACTACTTTTAATCTGTATCATGGACCCAATTTTTGCCATTACATTGATAGATTTGTTTTTGGCCCGTGGTACTTGTTTAAACTATAGAGATTTAAAATGAGCTTTGAGATTATCCACAATGTGATTATAGGGTAAAAGCTTGTTATCTCTAGTCTGATATTGATCTGAGTTTTGATTGATAATCAATTGAGAATTCCATAAACCATTAAGTGTTGTATATCCCATTGCACTGTAAGATGAAGTACTGTAATAAGTGATTTATACGTGGCCATATTATTGTTACAATGGAAATTGATATGAAATGCTTTGGGAATCAGATCCCCTTACAGTGTAATCAACAAAATTTCAGCTCCAGATCCTCGATAAGTGAAAGAACCATCAAAATATAGTTTCAACTATTCATGTTCATGTTGTATTTATTCAATTGTCATAATAAAATCATCTAGAAAGTCAAATATGAGTGGTTGAGTGTCTATAATAGGGGCATCTATGAGTTGATCAATAATAAACTGCCCCTTAATAACTTTCTAATTCTGATACTCAACATCAAACTCACTTAAGAGCATGACCCATTTGGCTATGTGACCTGTGAGAGATGTTTTAGATAATAAATTTTTTAGAGGGTCCACTTTGGAAATAACAATGGTTTTGTTGCTCAACATATAATGTCACAATTTTTAGGATGTGAACACCATATCTAAAAATGCCTTTTCAATAGGTGTATAATTGTGTTCATAATCCACTAGTGTGCAGCTTAAATAATAAATTGCATGTTCCTTACCTTGATCATCATGTTGGGCTAAAAGTGCCCCCAGTACATGTTTAGTCACTAAAATGTAAATAAGTAATGGTTGTCCAAGTGTTGGTGGTATCAAAACTGATGAGTTTGCCAAATATATTATGAGCTTCACAAATGCTAATTCACACTCATGAGCTCATTGAAATGTGACCCCTTTCTTTAAGATATATGTAAATGGGTGGCACTTATCTGCCAATTGAAAAATAAACATGTGAATAGACTGAATCTTTCCTTGTAGGCTTCAAAGTTGTTTAAGATTTTTAGGTGGAGGCATTTCAATAATGGCATTAACCCTAGGAAGGTATACTTTGATACCTCTTTGAGATACAATAAACCCTAGCAATTTTCTTGAAGTGATGCCAAAGACACACTTCTTAGGATTCAAATGGACCTTGTACTTATAAAGTCTCTTAAAGATTCTCCATAAAACACCAGGATGTCTGACACATTTTTTGATTTAGCTAGGATGTCATCAACATAGTCCTCAATAATATTATGCATCATGTGATGGAAGATGATAGTCATAACATGATGATAAGTGGATCCAACATTATTCAAGACAAATGGCATGACTTGATAATAGAATGTTCCCTATGGGGTGGTGAACATAATTTTGTGTTGGTCTTCTTGGGCTATCTTGATTGGATTGTATCCAAAAAATCCATCCATAAGTGATAACATCTCATACCCAATAGTAGAATCAATAATAATGTCAATGTTGGGCAAAGAAAAATCATCTTTAGGGCATGCTTTGTTGATATCTCTAAAATCAATGCAAAGATGAATACCCTATGGCTTTTTGCTTACTATAACTATGTTGGATATCCATTCATAATAGTCTAGTGGTCTAATGAAGCTTACTCCTAGTAATTTATCCAATTTGGATTTTACCAAAAGAATGATACATGGATGCATCTTCCTCAATATTTGTTTGACTAGTTTGACATCTGTATAGACAACAAGTTGATGCACAACTAAGTTAGGGTCTAAACCTAGCTTGTTTGGATATGCCCATGAAAAAAATATCAATAAAATCCTTTAAAATAAATATAATGTGATCTTGTTCCTCATTAGTGAGAGAAGATCCAAGGTAAATTTTTTTGGGATCATCAAATATTCCTAGGTTCACTTCAACAATGTTTTATACAAGGAGTGTAAAACTGTCTTCTATAATAGTATGCAATATGTGATCATGATCTTCTTCTTCTGCAATAGTTTCTTGTGATTCTTCCCAAAGCTCTAGATAATATGACGATTTTGAATCTACCAATTCAGGTAATGGCCATCTAGAAAATATTTTAGGAAAGTCAAGAGAAAGACACTCAAAGACTTATTGTTTTGATGTTATGTTGGTACTAGATATGGAACTAAGACTTGATGGACCTTGTACGTCCTTTAGGGATGAAAAAATTTTCCCATCCAAGAGTTCCTAAAATAGGTTTTCACTCAAGAGCTTGTCTTTTTATTTACTTTTTCCCCAACCAACGAGTGCCTCAAAGAGGTTTTCACCCAAGGATCTTGGTGTTTTATATTTTTCATGACCAAGAAAGTTTTCCTAATCTAGGTTGAAGGATTCAAATAAAAATCAAAGCCTTGATTATGATCACTAATGGGGAATCCATCTCTTAGGCCCATATATTCTATAATTGATTCTTCATTCTGGAATTCATCAAGGCATATGATCAAATTTTGTTGGTCCCAATCAATGAGTTTGGGATGAAAAATGCATAGGGGATAATGAGGGGTTAAGGTTTTAATGACATTAAAAACAAATAGGTCCATGTCATCAAGCTCATCTAATAGACTATAATGAGATGCTACATTGTTGCCAGGAGTCTCATCACTAGTCGATTCAGAACAATCACTATCGAAAGTCATGAGGTCACCCCCAAGTAGTATAAATTTGAGACCTTGATTCACATTAGGTTTTCCAGCTAATAAAGGTTTTAGGATTCCTTGTGCGCATGGGCCAAGTCCTTGTCTTGTATAATCAAAATTATCCATAATTTGATTAGGGATAGGATATTTTGGATTCTAAAAATAATCAGCGATGCTGTTAGAATATAACTAGTCTCCTTCAGTGAAATCCTCTTTATCCTATTTTGGTGAAGTAATAGGGACAAACACCATCAGTGGTTTCTATGTTTCTTTCTTATTTTACTAAATCATGTTGAGTCTATTAGGGCTTTTGGAAGGTTTGGGTTTACCAAATATTTTGGGAGACTTGGGAAACTTAACAACATTAAAAGCATATTTAAGATGGTAAGTGAAAATGCCCACGTATTCTATAACAACCTATTTTCCAAGAGTTATGGGAAATGGATCAACCAAAGTGGAAGCAAGGTCACTAGAGTTGACATAATTAGATTTTAGTCGATGTAAAACTATTTACTTATTCTTATTTGTAGTAAATTTAGAATCAGGACAATAGTTATAATTATGGTATTCAACCTCTAAATGTTTACAATACTGATAAGGCTATAAATTGGGAGGAATGGTGACCTCGATCCCATTATTTAGAAACTTAAGGTACTGATGCAAAGTGGATGGGATGGCTTGTACTTCATGGATCCAAGGATGACCAAGAAGTATGTTATAAGGCAACTCAATATCCATAATATATAACAATGTGTGATGGGATACAAACCCAACAATGATTGGTAAATAAATAGTATCTTAAGATTCCCTCTCAACATTATTATATGCATTTATGGTGATCATGTCTAGCTGAATGTCTTTCATAGTGTAACCCAATCTCTGTACTAGTTTAAGGGACACTATGTTCATCCATGACCATTATCTATAAGAATATAATTGATTTAAGGTTTTCAATGATGACCTCAATATACAAGGGGTTATTATTGCTAGGACCAAGAGTGGACATGTCTTTTTGATCAAATGTGACTTGTCAAAATGAAGATAAATGTCCCACAAGTGTTTGGAACTATTTGGGATTAATATCATAGAGAATAATAGATTATTGTAAAAGGTTATTCAAAATAGTTTTATGAACTTTAAATGTATGCAAAAGATCTAAAATAGAAATTTACATAAGGGTTTTACTCAGTTGGTCTGATAGACTATAAGGCTTTTTAATAGTAAGATGAGATGGTTTAGCCTTGGCTGACACAATGTTTGAATATGGATTTGAAGGCACAATGTTCATGTTGGGTTCAATGTTAGAAAAAGAGGGCAAACGGCCCTAAAGGGTAACTCACGAGTGTTTAGTTTTAATTTCATAATATAAAGGTGGTAAGGAATTGTTATAATTATAAAGAGGAAGGCAAAGGGCCTTGGAGGGTGACTTGTGGGTGTGTAGTTGCATTTGAGAAATTTTGAGTCAGTGAGGAGCCATTATAATTAAAGTAAGGACGGGGTCCATAAATGGTAACTCACATAAACTGAGGCACATTAAAATTGCTTGAACTTAATGCGATGTTACTTGAGAGAGAGGGTGTTGACCCTATAATAATGGGTCCAGTACTTTGAGAAGCACATGATGGTTCATGAGATTTAATAGTAACAAGGGTAATGTGGCTTGTAAAAATGCACCCCATAGTATTGTTGTAGTCATAAGGCATGATGTTGTAACCTAATTTATTAGCATGGGTATTATGATCCTGATCATGATCATTTTGATTATGATTATGAACTTGACTCTGATTTTGACACTAATTTTTCCCTTGGTTCTGATTATTCCTTGCTGGTTATTCATTATGTCAAGGGAATGGATCTTTGTAGATTCCCATATCCTAATTAGTGTCACGTATAATAAGTTTGATCTCAACTTCACCACTTTCAATCAAATTTCAATAAGATGTTGTAATTGAACACAATGATAAGCACCATGACCAACAACATGATGAAAGTTGTAGAATTTGTTTGCCCAATACCAATCAAGTTTAGATTGATCCTTAGGAAATGGCCTTGGTATAGGCCATACAATCAAATTAGCTCCTATGAGCTTTTGGGACATTGCCTCAACAGGCTCTCCCATTTTGCTAAATACTCTAAAGTTATTATTGAATACCCTTCGTGGAGGGACTCTTTATAAAGTGTTTAGTGGATTAGGTGGAGCTAATTGCATATTTTGAGATGTTGAAGCCTACACCATTTGTACATGTCTTGCTTCATTGACTCCATTTATGACCATGTTCTTTTTCTTGTTGAAACCCTTATGATTTTCTATTGCAATAGTTTGACCAAGATATTGGGTATGATTTGACATTTAACCCTATGAATAAATCTTAACAAGGCCTTTGGTAATAAACACCTTATCAATATACACACGCTTGTCTATAATTTATTCAAATTTGTTTACACAAGAAAGATGTAGATTGTGTGCCACCTTAGGGTGTAAATTATATACAAAATTTTTAGCCAACTATTTTTCTGGCAAATTATGTTGAAAGCATCCAGCTAATGCTCTTCACCACTATAGATATGCTACTAAGACTTCTCCATCTCTCTATTTGCCTTTGCATAAGTTGACCACAATCAATTTGTGTTTAATATAGTATGAGAAGTGGTTGACATTTTTTTTAGATAGATCATTCCAATCTATAATTGATCCCTTGGGTAACTTAAGAAGCCAGTCTAAAGCTTATCCCACTAAACTTCATGGAAATGAGTGAAGCAAATAAATTCTACTATAAGCTACCTCTTGGCATAGTACAAAAAATGTTTGAATGTATTCATGAGGGTCACCCTCCCTTTGTATTTATCAAATTTGGGTGCCTTAAAAAGAGGCATAAAGGGGACTTGGAGAATACTCAAATCGAAGGGGTATGGACATATCTCATCAAATTTGTGCTTCTTGATTATGTTTCCTATCTCCAATCATGACACAATTTGTTTCATTAAATTCCACTCTTGCATGTTTGGTGCATTGGTGGGTGGAATATAATTTTGTTAGGGTGGTATATGCCCCTATTGCATAGTTATATTAGGGATATACACCCTACAATCCACAACTTTGTTTTGGTTAATTCTTTGAGTCGAGTAAGTGAGCCACTGATTTTTGGGTTGATAAACATTCCCTAAAGTTGGCTACCTTGAATTTTATGTGTTTTTTTGATTTTGGGGATTTCATGGTCTATTCACCAAAGTATGTTTTGGTTGAGATGAACTAGCCAAATTATTTTGAATAATTTACTCAATACGTACTAAGTGCTTTATTCTTTGATTTTGTTAAGGAATAAGAGGTTATTAATGATTAAAACTATATGCTCTGTGTCTGGAAAATCATGTTACAGAACCTCTTGAGACTTAAGTTGTTCAATTTATACATATTGATCCATCATAGGTGTGTTCTTAACTAAAGCACATTGCATTGGTTCTATCACATTCCCTTGTTCCTTGGAAGCATAGTTGTGTATGGAAGTAGAAACTAAAGAGTCTGTCAAGTCTACGATAAGTTGGTCTGCATATCATTGACTTATCTTTTTAATCTTGGTGACAAGATCTTGATCACTAGATTTTGACTCTATGAGCACTTCTTTTCCTTTTCTAGAAGAAACAATGTTTGATTTCACAATATGTGTGAGGAATTGTTCTTGTTTTTGCTCTCCTTCTCTAACCATGGCATGTAATTATTCCATACGAAAGTTTGATTGCAATCTAGCACCTAATTCAATAAACCTTAAGAGTTATTCATATTTGTCTTCTAGGGTTTGATGTTAAAAATAATCTTCCTTAGATCCTACAGCCATGGGAATGTCCTAAAATACCATGAAATTATCTTAACCATCATAAAAGTGCTCTTCCTCATAGCTAGGGCCGTAAGAGACCCCACTACGAGTGTACCTTTATGTCATTTCTAGAAGTTTTTTCTCTATGTTTCGAAAGATTTTGAAAATGTTTTGAAAATGTCAACATGGTGTGTCTTGATTTTCTCCAAACAAGTGACAAGGTAAAAAGAGACTATAATAAAGAGAAGTTGGTGTAGCACCACACAATTAGAAGAAATGGTTCACAAAATTACTCAACTTTGGTGGGTTGAAATTTTCAAATTAGAAGAGGGTATGATAAATTTCAAATATAAGTGTAAACTAGTACACCAAATGTAGGTCAAAGATATGTCAAAACCATAAAAGATAGGAATAACTTTGACAAGTTGCTACTAATAAAATTAGAAGAGAGTCTTTCTAATGAGGAAAGTAATAATGCAAACTAAGAAACTCAAGATGTGAAAACACATAAGAATTCCTAAGTATAAAACTAAAACCAAAAGGGTAGTACAATGCCACCACATGGTAGTAGGAAGTAAGAAATTTATTCTAGAGCTTAGAGCATGAGTGATATAATAGATAACCTAAGTTCATAATGATAAAATGATGGTGAGTCTATAAAATGACCTTCAACCCAAACAAGAAATCGTACCCAAGTTAACTCAAACCAAGTGAAAATGGTAAACCAATTAACACATTGGCCTAGAACTTAGAAAGGTGAGATTTTGAATTTGAATTAAAAAGTGAAGGACTTGGAGATTTTTAGAAAATGGTTTAGACTCAAATGGATAGCATAACAACATTGTTTAGATAAAACAAACATGATATTTCAAATGAGGATTTGAACAAGGCAAAAGATGATTTTTATGTGGTCAGCATAATGCATCCTTGTTCAAATAATATGGTGGACAAAAAATGTTTTTGGTTGATGTGTTTTGGTTTAAAAACAAGTTTTAGACTCAATCAAGACCAAACAAGCAAAGGAAAAGACAAATACAACGAAGTATAATGTCCAAATCCCTAATTGAAAAGGTTGCTTTGTATTTCTAAATTTCATCTATACACGTGCTCTTGGGAGGATTTTAAGTGTTAATCCAAAAATAAAAGTGCATGAAGTAGTAGGGTTTTTACACCCCCTTTCTCCTAAGAGATTTATGGTGACATATAACTTCAGGCCACTTGCCCTACATCAATAATATGTCCACGACAAGTGGGGTTATTCTAAAACTAAATTTTTGATCATCTAGATGGTTTCAAGTGTGATTAACACTAGAGATGCCTCACATCAATTGAGTTCATACCGATTAACTTACTATGTAAATGTCTATTCCTTTACATAGTTATTTCATTCATGTACTTCTTACTATAATCCCTTGGTTAACCATACCTGACTCAAATTTTCATTAAGATTAGAGAGGCTAGCCACTCAACCCCTAGAAATCACAGTATACATGCCTTGCTTTATATACCACAACATGGAGTGGGGTTGAAACAATGCTGGGATATGAAACCCTAGATCAAATCTTCCCTAAAGAACTTGTGAAGAGGCTATGAACTCCCACTCACAGGACAAGTTGCATAAAATAAATGATCAAGTGAAAAGACTTTAAAGCTTGTGTTTAGATCACCCAAACCATATGGGTTTTGGAGAGAGCCTTAATAACATTATTTTCATGCCTTAGACAAGGCATAATTTGTAAGGAAGGAACACTTTTGATCACTCGAGTTATCTAAAGGGAATATGGGGAGAGCATACATGCATTCTTCATTTAAGAAAAACACACAAGTATAAAATGATATAGCATAAAACAAATAATTCAAAGAATTTACAATTTAAGTAAATGTTTATTTTGTGCACCAAATTGAGATGTTTATAAAGTTTTCTTGTCCACTTGGACTTAGTGGCAAAAATTGAAAAAATTCACAAAATAATCTAAGTATAAACCATCTAAATTCATTTTAAGCACCAAATAGAAGTTTTCAAGATTTAAACATGTTTAAATTTGGCACTTTTCCATGCATGACCTATAATTTTTAGAGGGTTTCATTTTGCTTTGAAGCACATTTATCAATGAAACAAGTAATATTTGAAAGCTTGCTCTTGGGTCTCTCTATTTTTCTTACACAGAGACTGATGTCAATCAATAGTGACTGATGTCAGTTGATAAATACTGATGTCAGTTACCTATGAACCCTTAGGTAAAAATTGTTTTTTCAAAAACATTTTATTAGCTCGAGTTAGTATAAAATCTCCATAAAAAACTTCTAGATCATGCAATAAAATGTTTAGAGAGAGAATTAAAATCCAAAATAACAACTTACAACTCTCAAGAAAGCTCAAATACCCAATTTTTTTCCATGTTCTGTCTTGAACAAGAACTGATGTTGGTTAGACAAGACCAATAGTAGTTAGGGTAACTGATATCGATCACTATGTAAATTATGTATCAATAAAAGCATAAAAACAAGGGAAAAATAATGTTTAAACTTGATTTTTATGGATTTATAAGGACTTTTTAGCAAATATAAAGATGTCGAGTTGTTTTCCTTGCTTGAATGGGATGTTTGGTCCCACCGTGTATGCCAAGATGTAGAGATGGAATCCAAAGTGAGTTAGATCAAGCATTAGTCAAGAAAACTCAAGAAAATGCATAAGAACATAACTAACTAAGCCAATTACTTCAATGGGGTTTTGCAAATGAAAATTAAGAACTATTGAAAGAAAGCACATGCACAATACCTTCTCAAGAGCATCCATCACCCAAATGTATCTCAAAACATGATTTCCCCCTTGATTTGGTACTCAAGTCTTTGGCAATGATGACTAGAAAATCTCCTCCATAATCTCTTATGCACTAATGAAACTAAGCTCATGATATTTGAATCAATGTTATGCCTATCTTGAATCTCTCCTATTCCAAATTAAGTATAATAACACTACACAAATAAAGGTTGTGGAGAGAATTCTGCATAATAGGTTTACACAAATTAAGCTTAAAAATGGTGGTCTTGGCCCTCCTATTTATATATTTTTAAATTTGATCATAATCAATCATGACCATCTATCTTAAGATCAAGATGTGTGGCCATAAATTAATTCAATTTTGGAGAATTAATCCATAAGTAACCTCATAAATATTTAGAAGGAAGGGGCATTAAAGAGGCATGGGAGGCCTTAAACTTGATATTTGTTACATTTATGGCTTATGGATGACACCCCAAAAATTATGTCACCTAATGATGTAAATATTAGAAATCAATTTCCAAATAATAAATTTTTAATAATTTTCATGTAATTTACACTTAAGTAGTTGATTTGGATTAATTTGCCCAAGTGAGTTTAATCAAATTTTATGCAATTCTTTGGAAATTGGTTTCACACTATTAATAAAATTGGTTAGAATGTCATATTACAAGGTCATAATTTGACTAGAGTGGAATTGGAAGAATATGTTAGTTGTGTATAGACCAATATCTCATTTAGGACATTATTGACACAAAATAACACATGCATGTGTCATGTGCTTTTGAATTAGAAGAATTCAGTGGTCTAGAGCATCAAATTGAGTTTTCATCATTTTGAATTGAAATGATTTGAGAAAATTTAATAATCACATAAAATGTATTACCCCATTTAGGGATACATTAGCCTAAATTGGCACTTGTATACGATAAGCTCGAACCATTTAGTGTGTTTATGTGATTTTGGCCCAAATTGTGCATTTGAGTGTATTTTGAGTAAGATTGACAATTTCAACACAATGGTGTTAGGAATTGAACGTTTGTAGAGTGAGGGTTTAATCAATCAATGAAGAATGAAAACTTATGTCCTAGATTTGAAAGTGATAGAAAGCCTAGACAAAGAATTTGGTTGCATCAAGATGCAGTCATTATTCTGTACTAGATACCTATATCATAGTTAGACATTAACATCATCGATAGTGTCTAGATTCAAAAATAGTGTTTTCAACCATAGAAGTATAATTTATAGAACCTAATGACTATTCTAGAATACTGATCCTATATAATTTACACCTGTTTCCAATCTAGATCTACCTGCGCACAACAAACCAACTAAGTACCATTATTTCTTATTTATTATAATATATTTCAATAATTATACTTTACTATTTTTAAAAATATTAGTTTTATAAATTTAGAATATTTTTAGCTGAGTTTTCTATTAATTGACTTGTTGTACATTAGTTTAACACCCTTGTGTTAGAACTATTTCTATATTCTTAACCCTATCCCCCACTAAAAATCAATTTAGGGTTAAACAAAATGGGGCTATACTAACTATAGATGTTGAGATTATAGTAATCTCAAGTACAACATTCAAAGGATAATTTTATGTTAGTCGCATTGAATATTGGTAGGCCACTAGATTTTTCACTTGTATTTAACTATCAAAAAAATTAACATTAACAAGATTCCTAACTTCCGTTGACTTTTCTAAGTCAACATTTTTCCAAATTTTAATTTGGAGAGATTATGACTACACACTTGTGTTTGTAATTTTATCCATTTTATCTATAATATCTTCATCTATCATTTACATTTTTTTTAACATAGTCTGTTATTAACCCATTGGATGAGCCCCTCCATAATGTTGTAGTGGGTTGAATTTAGTCTCACAGACATTATGCGATTTTATTTAGGATGGTACTATTTCTAATTGTTCAAAAATATAATTATTGTCTGATGCTTTTATAGAGGATAAAGGTCAATAGGTGAGCATGTACTAATAGTCAAAATAGTTTTTTGATGCATAATGCCTAATAGTTGAAGTGGTACTTGTTGTCCCCCAAAAATGTCAGCTATTTTTGGGACAACATTTGAATTATTTTGGTCCTACAGACCAAAATTATCTCTTCCCTTTCCAAATTTTGTCTTGGGCAGTCAAATTCCTCATTTTTCAAGCTTTTCAGAAATCTACGGACTGCAAACAGGCTCATTTCTTGAAGTTCAATGGGCTTCACGACTTCTAAAGGTTCAATCAAGCAGTTCAACGCTTTGTTTCAACATTTGGTTCATCCACACAGCTTCAGCGCTTTGATTCATTTTTTGGTTCAATCAAATGGTTCGTCAGTCGGTTTAAAGCTTTGTTTGAATCGTTGAACCAAAATTTGGTTCAACGAAAAGGTTCAAAGCCTTGGTTCGATGGTTAGTTCAAACGGTTGGTTCAATGTCTTGTTTCAACGGAATGGTTCATCACCAAAGTTCAAAGGGGCGGTTCAATGCAAAAGGAAGCTTCCCGAAGGATAAGTGCCCTTGCGGAGGACACTTAATCGATAAAAGCATCCTTTGGAAGGGTCATTTTCAAGGAAGCCGAAAGATAATTATTTCAGATTTGTTCAAGGCATTTAAAATTATTTCCCCAGACTTTTTGTCCACGGGAATTTTCCCCAGGAAAATGTTCGCAGGAGGAAACATAAGAAAACCTGGGGGATATCTGAAGGGTCACCCGAAGAAGCTCGAAAGGCCATTTAAAGACTGTTTGAAGGATAGATATCCTTGCGGGAGGCTATTCTGACTCAAAATTGGTCATTTCTCAAGGCTCAAAAGGGCAAGTCCAATCTGGAAAAGTGCCAAACAAAAAATCTGAAAGAAGACAAAGGAATGATGCGCCTGAAAATGTCAAATTCAACATAGTGAATTAGCCATTGATCTTTTAAACATACAGACCAAAATACAATCACAGATCTCAAAGACAAGACCAGCAAAAAGCGAAGAAAGAACATAATAGTAAATTAAATCCAGGACTCGATTCAATTAGCCAGACAAGGAGGAACGATGAAGATAAGATCAGATCGCCAGGTGGAACATTGAAAGTTACAAACTTTCAATAAGTGTGACTTATTTCCTTGCATTGATAAAATCAAATGGGTAAAGCGCCCCTAAGTTCCAGCATGTCTTCTTAACAGATTCCAACACAAAATGATGTGTTACTGTTCACGAGTCCTTGAAATGGCTATATAAGGGACTTTCTTTCATTGTAAAAGCATCTTCTTTTTGACAATCTGAACGAAACTCTGCTGAAATTGAGAGGCATCATTGAGACTTTGTGCTCAGTCTGTTAATCATATTCTTTTGATGAAAACAAGGGACTTTTTCAGACTTTGTGCTGTGATATCTTTTCTATTTCATTAATTTAATAAACAGGATTAGTAAATTAGTCAGAAAGGTGTCCTAAAGAATCAACTGTGGAGAGACTTTGTGCCCCCATAGTTGCCTTCAGTGTGTTTGCTTTTTCATTGTTGTGTAAAGGACTTTGAGAAGACTTTGATCTTTCATTGCCCTTTGTATATCACTCTTGAGTATTTTAGGTATAGACTTTGTGCTGTGTCTTGATTTACTGGTTCTCATACTCCTAGTTACGCTCTACTTTAATTTCTAGGAGTATTCTTGTGGATGGCTGAATAGTTTTTCTTGAAAGAAGAGGAGAGTTGTCTGTCATTCCCTTGAGTTTTTCCTTTATTCTGTATACATCATCTATGAAGAAAGAGAGATGGATGTCTGGTCCTACCCTTGAGTATTATTATTTTCTGTTTATACATATACATAGCATATCCATAGGGAACCTCCCCTTGATGAGAGGAGAGAGTAGTCTCCTTCTGATGTGATAAACTTACACATTAGGATGACTAATCTTCTTGCTTTGGCTGATAAGACCTATTTTGTTTACCAGTACGTTGATAGACAAAATATTCAACCAACAGTACTATCTAATAGTTTTCATAATATTATGAACTAGTTGTGTTTAACTTTAAATTTATAATAGCCAAACACATCATGACATGTGTCAAATTCACAATGATTAGTACACTAATTAAAATATATTTACGCCTTGTTCAAGTATAACACACCATTTTTTAATGCATTTCAAACTTCTTATTTTGAGACATATCCCCTGGTCCATTGTGTATTATGTTTTAGATCAACATTTCATATCACTTGTAAAGTGATATGACCCCAATAAGTGCAAACCATAGGAAAAAAATAAAAAAATGGTCAACTCATTAAATATTATAACTACTAGTTTAAAAATAATAAATGAGTTGGCTATTATAATAACTAATAAATTACTCAAACCACTAATCAAATGACATACTAGATAACTCATTGAATATTATAACTACCATTTCTAAATTATTCAATAAATTACTTATTATAATAATTAATTGATTAGTTAACCATAGTATTGAGATTCAAACTCAGATTAAATCAATAAACTCATTTTAGACTCAAACTCGTTTGATAAAAATAAAAAACATAAATTATAACATTTATTTATCAATAAATTTTATTTTAATAGATTCTTAAGAAAAATAATATCAATGATATAAATAATTAATTAAAAATATTATTGTTAAAATTAATTTAATATGCAACGGTTCAGAGAAAATGAGTTTTTATGGACGAAGAAAATATGGAACAGTATGTCCTAGCCGAAATGTAATTTTTTTCTATGGGTGCTCACTTATAACCGATGTTTGACATGGGATAATCTCTGCAGAAGAGGATTCCAAGGCCCATCTATGTGTATGTTATGTTGCAAAAGTGAAGAGTCTGGGTCTCATCTTTTCTTTCAATGTCCCTTTGCTAGAAGGATATGGCACCTTTGGTGGGAGGCGTGGGAACTCCCTTGTTGGCATGTTCTCTCCCTGGCTAAATTTTGGGAACGCCTGGGAAGTTTTCCTACCAAGATACCTATTCTCCAGGCAGTGTGGGAAATCGGCCCCTCCTTCATCCTTTGGAACCTGTGGTTGGAGCAGAACAAGAGAATATTTCACAATAATCTTTTGGACTACAGAGCTTTATGGCTAAAAATCCTTAGCGCACTCCAAGAAACTATCTTGGTCAAAAATGATAGTTCTGTTGTCTTAAGTACTACTGAGGCATCGATTATGGCATGCCTTTCACCTGTGGCACCTCCTGCATCTACCTTCGCCCCTGTCACACGGTTTAGGCAGTCGACCAGACAGCAGCTGAGACTGGTCAACCGTGTTGGGTGATGGACTCTCCTTGCTACTGGCTAGATAAAAATTAATACCGATGGTTCTTCATTATGGAATCTTGGTGAAGTCGGTATTGGGGGTATCGGCAGAGGCAGTGCTGGGGAGATTTTGTTCTTGTTTTCCATTTATAAAGGCCACCATTCGAACAATCTTATGGAGGCCATGGCTATTCTTGAGGCAGTACAAGCTTGCTGTCAAAAACGCTGGCAAAACATTATTTTTGAGTCAGATTCACAAATGGTAATCAATTTATTGAATAATTGTAGTTTAGACAAAGTTGATTGGCAACTTGGAGTGATTGTCCAGCAAATTTGTCTGGTCTATATCTCCTTGGAGCCGATTTATTTTAAGTATATTCCCAAGGAGTGGAATGGAGTAGCGGATTGTTTGGCCAAATGGGCCTTGGAGTCTGGACCAGATTGGGCTATTCATGACTAGAAAATGCTTTCCCCGAGTTTATCCCTGAAGCTCGCTCACCTTCTTGAGCAAGATATGACTGTGTAATTTTCCCATTTCTCGGGTCTTTCTTAATAAATTTTTACCCCTTTTAGTTAAAAAAAATTAATTTAATATGTTTTAAAAATTACATATGCATACTATATAATACCTACTAATCATAACAACGTAAGTAAATAATACCAGTATACATAAACTATGAAAAATATATAAGTGTGTGTAAATACTCAAGAATATAAAATTCATAAATTTTAAATTGATAGTATCAAAAGAATAAAAATAATTATGCCGGAGGCATTGTATTATATGGTAAACATCAAATATTCACCTCATGGTGTTGAAGATTCTATTTTGATGCTATTGTGGTTTTGAGATGGGTGGTTTCTTAGAAAATGCAATTTTATAGATCCCATTTACCACCTCTTGAAATAGATGTAACACTAATAACCACATATGGGCATTCAAAGTTGGGAAGATGCATGGACAACCATATCTCATTGATTGAATGATTAGGGGAGGCCATTCCTAGGTAATTAATGCATATGGAGCAAGAGGACAAACAATCCAAAAAGAACATTCTAGATGGAAATCTATAAATTTAGATCAGAGCAGATGAGGAGTGGAGTGAAGGTGACAACATCGGAAGCATTATGCAGAGCTTCAGATTTGATAACAAGACTAACACAAGGTTCAAATTTTACACCAAATTCTGTATTACTCCTTTTTTATTGTTGTATTTCTACAATTTTCCATCTTTTTGTCTATGTTTATGCATTAATTAGTACACATAAAAAACATTGCATCACTCATGATATCCAAAAGTAATCCATTATAACTGCATGAATTCAATTTCCTTCTATTCTAAATTTTTGATGAGGTTCACCTGTTGTAATATTGATACATTTGGAGAAGCCAACCGCTACTTCAACACCCATCATCTAACAAAGAATATATAATCTATTAAAAAATGATAGTTGTTACATTTTTAATTCATCTAAGCCTAATATCCATTTTAAAATTGCATGAAAGGCTTTGAGAAAATAAATAATGATAATTTCATATATACAACCATTCTCAGAATGATAAATAGCCAATAACAAAATTAAAGAATAATGTAAAAGATGACTTCAGATAATAGGCACAACTATAGGAATAAAAGGCAACTTCTCTATTTTATAATAATTAGTATATAACATACAAGGAAACTCATATCATATAGACATTTGAATGCTTAAGATTTGATCACAACAAACATAAGCAGTTATATTGTAGTCATAAAAGCTTAAGTTTTGTGCATACCCTACAAGCTTGACACTCTAAGAGATGAGTTAATGCATAAAGTTGGGGGAAAAAATGTATGACATTCCCTAACCTTTCAAAAAAAATTTAGAAAGGGTATACACCCTTTTTAAAAAAATTCGAGGCTAAGGCTTGTGCCTAAACCTTAAGGGTGTTTACCCTTTACAAAGGGCGTATGCTCTTTTCATTTTCTCATTTCATTTTTCCTATAGCTCAGACCTATGGTTTGGCCTTCTAATTTTTTCCCCTCTCTTCACACTTGTCAATTTTAGATTCATGTACGTGCTTTAAAGTTGCATCCTGCCAACATGATTCGACATTCAGGTTGTTATATGTCAGGTATGTTGATTTTTAGATTTTAATTTTTATGTTTCTATTTATATTTATTTATTAAAGTAGGGTTTTGAATTTAGGTTTACATTAGATTATCTTGTATTGCCTAAAAAAATTGTATTTCTATTTAAATTTAGATACACAAGTTAGATGGATCCATTGCATAAATAAAATGTTAAACCGAACCCTAAACATATTGGTTTTGCACAGGAAGAATTTTAATTATATGAATAATAAAATTTAAATGACAAAAATTATAAATAATCATCAATGGTTTGTGTCACTCTTCAGATAGTAGTGCACACATTTCACTTGCTAATACACTAGAGACTATTTTTAATGAAGTGGGAAATGTAACTTCATAACTTGATGCAATGTCGCATCGAAGAGAGGCCATAAAACAAATTTATTCCAACAAATTATCATATGAAGATGTTAATAAAAAATAACAAAATAAGTTATGTGCACTTTTTTTGAAAAGCCTGAAACCAACCAACCTCCACCAATGAATTACAAACATATTAGTATTGATTGCTGAGTTCATGCGGAGATGAAAAATAACTTTTGGGATAGGTGGTGGATGGTGTTTGGGATAGGTTATGGATAAATTGTAATGTTTTGTAAATTATTAAGAGTATATGAGGTTTATAATGGTGTTCTACGTGTCTATAAAGGGTTCCAATTGTCTTGAAGATCATATTTGTTCATAGGGTCTAAAAACAGTTTGTTAGTCAATTTGTTAAAGAAAACCCAAACGAATAAAAAAGAATTTAAGACAAGTTTAGCAAATTGTTAAGTTTAGTTGGGTTGAAACAAAGAGATAGACATCCTTCTTAACTAAGGGGAGATGTACAAGATGAATTTAATCTTAAGAAGGACATGAATCATCATTAATAGGGTTAGAGAGAGTGATGCACAATTTACTAGTTCATAACAAGGTCTGTAATGCAAAATTTCTTGTTATTATAAGACATATATTGATTGAATATAGTGTAATCATGTTTTCCATTGCCTAAATGAAGGTTATTTATCCAATTTTGGATTGGGTTTATGCTTAGGTTGAACTTGTTTCATTAAAAACCTTATATGCCTTATTTTTTGTGTGTATACAGTCTCTATAGCTACGTTAAACTCATATAAATTCATGCATGAGTCAAAATTGAGGATTTTAATAGTTAAATGGGTATCCAAAGAATCTATTATATGTGTTATATTGATCCAAAATGTTTTATGATTCATGAATCATTGTTTATAAGCTCTCAGCTTTTGAGAAGACTGAGAAACCCTAGTTATAGGGTTGAAAAGATAAAAAGGTCACTATATATCAATCTAACCCTAAGAAAATTTCCAAAATTGGTAAATATATTTTCAAAAGATTTTAAATAAGGATAAAAGTGGTTATAGGTTAAATGAGAGCATACAATAGCATTTATGACTGATCGAGCTTATGAAAACCCTGATATCCTAGTGATCTTAACCATGAGAAGGGAATTTTACCTCAAAATTGTCAAATCTGAGTCTAGAAAGGTGAAGTGAAGTTTGGAACACCTTTTTATGCCTATATATACTTATTATAGGCATTATTTACATTTGGAAAGGAGTATTTTTTGTTTTGACCTATTAGTAGCCATTAAGCCTACTAGGTGTAATACAGGGTTTCATGTATAAAAAGACCTTTACTTTTATTTGTAACCAGTGAAAACCCCTCCATTTTGGTATGTAGCTTTTATGCTGTTTAAGGAAAGTTTTAAAATTGGTTTCAATTCCCAAAACATCTTTTATCTTATGTTATTGAATACTGAGTTTCAGACAGCTTGTAGGTGTCTATTTTCTAAGATAGTCAAGTATGGATTAGGGTGAGATTTATTATTAATGATGTAAAAACTTTATTTGGAGTATTTATTCCATTTTTTAATTGTTTAATAACCTTGAGGAAGTATATTTTAGGGTGTGTAAGGGTGGATTTGGTATTTTGACTTATTGAGTGATCTAATTGGCCTAGAAGCCTAAAATAGGGTTTTAGAGTTTCGGACCTAATCTCTTAAGAAATAAAAAATTCAAATTGGTTTATTAATCATTTTAAATCAATACTATAATCTTAAATTCTTACCAAAACAATATATATTGATAAAATATTTGAAAAATTAAAAAATAGTCATCTATACAAAGAAGAGTATTTGAAAAAAATGGAGCTAAGGAAAACTTTCTTCTATAGATTAAAGTATACAACATTAAAATATTATGGAAAATTTTAACTCATTAGTTTTTAGTTTATGATTTATTTCTATAAAATTAGACCTCTCTTGATAGTCTAAAATATTTTAGTGATAGTCTAACTAAAATTTCTTAAGAAACTCATTGAAAATCAGACCTAGAAAGAGTGTGTTCAAAGTGAAAGAGTAAGAAGTACCACAGGTCATCAAGTGATGCAGGAGAATAATTTATTAGGGTGTATATAGTGTGTTTTTGATAATAAATATCCTTTCATGGATTCAAGTTGTTTTTCATACCTATACACCTTACCTTTCATGTTTTAAGTAATTCAAAGCTTTAGATGAGCCGTCAGATCCTCCTCCAACTTTGGTCAAGCATTATAACATAATCATGAGGGATACAGATGAGTCATTAGCTCTTACACCTATACGAATGAGTCCTATAATAAATATTAGGAATATTTTATCTAACTTGAGATGGATGAGATGTGGCAATGAGGTTTCTCTCATGGCGAAATCTCTCAGAATGGGTCAAAAGTTAGTTAGTGGGGGGCGTATACTGTGACTTGTTAGCCCAATCAATGAACCATCTATGCAAACATATCAGGATGAAAATTTTAAGGATATAATGGACATTATCAAGTCTTTGTCAGACCCTAGGAGTGAAGGTTGGAATTGATCAGATGCATCCCTTGAGAGAATCCACTCATCCCTGAGTGTGTAAAATGAGTAAACTTCCAATGTGCATTACATGATAACTATGAGGGATAGAGATAAACCATCATCTCCTATTAGTGAATGGATGAGTCCTATAATATATCCTAAGAGGATTATCTCTAACTTGAGTTGGGAAAGATGTGAAAATAAGGTTTTTTCATAGCCAAATCTCTTAGAACAGGACAAAAATTGGTCAGTAGGGGTTGTATATTCTGACTCATTAGCCTAACCAATTAACCATATACATAGACACATCCATATAGGAATTTTAAATATATAATGACCATTGTTTGGTTTCATTCGGTCACTAGGAATGAAGGTTGTAGTTGATCAGATGCATCCCTTAAGAGAATCCACTCATCCTTGAGTGTGCAAAATGAGCAAACTTTCATTGCATATTGCAGGACAACTGTGAGGGATAGAGATAAATTGTCAGCTCTTATATGTAAAAATATGAGTCATATAAGAGATATTGGGAGGATTATCTCTAATAAAAGCTAGGAAAGACATGATAATGAGGTTTTTCTCATGTAAAAATCTCTTAGAATGGGCTAAAAGTTGGTTAGTGGGGATTGTAAATTCTGACTCGTTAGGCAAATCGATGAACCATCTATGTGGACACATCTGGATAATAATTTTAAATTTAGAACAAATATTATTTGGTCTTGGTCAAGCCCCAAGAGTGAAGGTTATAGTTGATCAAACTCATCCCTTAAGAGAATCCACTCATCACTGAGTGTGTAAAATGAGTGAACTTCCATCATGTCTTGTAAAACCGTGAGGGGTAGAGATGAACCGTTAGCTCCTACACATGCATAGATAATCCTCTATGAGAACCCAAATGTATTTTATTTAACTTGAGCTAGGTGAGATGCAGAAATGAGGTTTTTCTCATGGCCAAATCTCTTAAAATGGACCAAAATTTGGTTAGTGAGGGTTGTATATTCTAACCCATTAGCCCAATCGATGAACCATTTATGTAGACATGTTTGAATAGGCATTTTAAGGCTAGAATGGTTATTTAAAAGTCTCGATTAGGCTCTAAGAGTGAAGGTTGTCATTGATCAGATGTATCCCTTAAGAGAATCCACTCGTCCCTAAGTGTGTAAAATGAGCAAACTTTCATCACGCATTGTACATGAATAGTGAGGGCTAGATACAAACTATCAGCTCTTACACATGCAAGGACAAGTTTTATAAGAGTGCATATCAGGATTATCTCTAACTCATCTAGGTAATATGTAGTAACAAGGTTTATCTCATGGCTAAATCTCTTAGAATAGGCTAAAAGTTAGTCATTGGGGGCCGTATATTTTGACTTGTTGGCCTAATCAATGAATTATCTATGTAGACACATCTGGATAGGCATTGTAAGGCTATAAAATCCATTTTATGGTCTTGATCAGGCCCAAGAAATGAAGGTTACAGTTGATCAGATGCATCCCTTAAGAGAATCCACTCATCCTTTAGTGTACAAAATGAGCGAACTTATGTCACATGTTGTAGGATAACTATGAGGGATAGAGATAGGATGCCAGCTCTTACATGTGCATTAAAAAGTCCTATAAGAGAGCCTAGGAGGATTATCTCTAACTCAATTTGGGTGAGATGTGATAATGAGGTTTATCTCAAAACTAAATCTCTCATAATGAGTCAAAAGTTGGTCAGTAGGGGTCGTATATTCTGACTCGTTAGCCTAATCGATGAACTGTCTATGAAAAATTATTTATATAAGCATTTTATGAATAGAACATCTACTGTCTGGTCTTGGTCAGGCCCCAAGAGTGAAGGTTATAGTTGATCAGACGTATCCCTTAAGAGAATCCACTCATCCGTGAGTGTGTAAAATGAGAGAACTTCCATCACACATCGCAAAAGAACTTTGAGGGATATATATGAACCTTGAGCTCCTACACATTAATCTAAAATTACTCTAAGATATCCCAAGAGGATTATATTTAACTTGAGACCATAATTAAAGCATAAATAAGACTATTTTTATGTTTTCTTGAAAGGACAAACAAAGAGAAGGTGAAAACCTATTTGCTTAAGGTAGATAACATTAGTATGAATTATTTTTTGGCTTCTCTTCATTTCAAGAAGATAATATTCTCTACTCATGGCACCAACCACGTGAATGTGGAAGCTCATCTCATTCCACTAACCTACATTAAAACTATCGGTAAAAAATTTAAACAAAAATAAACACATAATGATAAAATAATTGAAACTAAAATACATTAAATCAAATAACTTTACTATATTAATTTGAAACACTAGATAAACTTACCAATTCAATAGAACACACATTAAAGATCAACTTTATTTGCAAGTGTTCCCAGAATCTCTTTGTGGTCAAATTCATGTACTTTCCACAAAGTTATACTGTGAGGCTTTTTTTGATATTTGATCATTTGAATATTTGTAGCAATAACCAGATTTGAATAATTAAGGACCACCCTTTGTGTTTTAAAGTACTTAAATATATATATATATATATATATATATATATATATATATATATATATATATATATATATATATATATATTTTAAATTTTTTGATGATAGTACCTACAAATATAGGTTCTGATAACCACTATGGATCCAATGGGATAAATTATTTCTTCTCCATCCATAACACTTGTGGTTAATTTTTTTTGGCTTCTACACAATGACACAAGTAGTATCATGTTCCCTCATCATTGTCCTTAGGTGTAATGACTAAAAAAACATGCCCTACACTTAAAGCATAGTCAAATTATAATCACATCTAGAAAAAATAAAGATATCACTAATATCTAAGGTTGTATATTTAATTAAATAATAAATTTTACCTAGTTGCACAAAAATTGAGATGGGTCAAAGTCAACTAATGATTCCATTTCATGATCCATCAATTTTTGAAGTGAATGGCTACTCTCTACAGGTGATATGGATCTACAATACCATTCATCAACCCTTTATTTTGAATCACATCATTCCAACTAAATTCCATACATACAAAACAAAAAACATGCCATATCCTTAGTATAAATAGTCTATGAACTTGAATTTGAGCTTTGAATGGAGTGGAAAACACTTGATCTAGGTACTGTACTAAAATATTCATACATTACCTTGTGGTGTTTATCTATTAACCAAAAGAATATTCACACATGAGAATGTTTATCCGATCCATGATAAATATTTTCATTATACCAAGCCACAATACTTGTAGCATCGATTAAATTAACACCATCCTTATGCTTTGCCTTCTCCCTTTTAAGGGATATTTTTACACATGCACATGCACCATCATGTTTCCCTTTTCCATGCCTAGCCTCAAAAAAGATCCAAAAATGTTGAACACCATTCTTCTCATGTATTCGGCTTAACTAGTAAAACATTTGAGAAATCTTAAATTGCCCTGCATAATTGTCTGACTAAATATAGTGTGTATCAAACATGATTTCTCTTGCATTCATATTTATATAAAATATCTCAAAACAACCCTATAAAAACTCTAGAGAACGCAATCTGTAATCACTTAAATAAAAGTGGTACTCCTTTAAAATATTTATGTTATCATTTATGCTATCAGGTGCATATCTCAATGTAATATGAACAAAAATTCCAACTTGAATTGAATTATAGTACTAAAATTAAAATTCATTCTATGGTTGTAGTGTGTAGTTCTTAGCAAATTCCACAACCTAAAAAATGGTGCCAACTGGGAATTGTCCTTGCATACCTTGAATTGATTATCTAACCATTTTAATTTGTGTGTGTCTTGCATATTGGTAGATAATATTTTTCTTAAATTCAAACATGAAATCAGATACTGAAACTTTAGTCATAACCAATTTACATCTTGATGACTCTTTTTCATCTTTTAACACATACTTTACAAATTTGTACTTCTTATAATCAACTAGTTGCTTTACAGATTCATGTAAAATTTCTTCATATATACAACTCATAAAATTTGACAAACCACCACAACTATTACATGTTCCATCTAAACATTGTTTGGCAAAAGAAATTGTCCCTTGAGTCTTTGACAAAAAAGACTTTGGATTAATTCTCTTGATGTCTTAGGTGGGGAAGATAGCATACATTCTTACAAAATATCATTGATATGTAAAGTATAATGTATACGAAAAAAAAACATCAAAATGCATAGCAAATTCAACATGTACCCTATAAAAAAATGTGGTGCATGCTTGGTCAATTTTAACATACAAAGGTTTGCACATCTTAGATGACCTTTGGCTAATTATCAATTGGCCATTAAATGCTTCAATAAATTTTTTATAAAATTTTATTTGAGTCATATATAAGAAATGTTTTGCATGTAGCTCACATTTTTTTAAGCCTTTTCTTCTTTTAACAACATATTTTAAATTAAATAAGACCCTTGTGTTGTTGTGTCAATTTTTTTAATCAAATGTCTTGTTCCTTCAACTAATATCTTATCTTTTCGTGGGAGTCTACCACTAAACACCTAACAATCCATGAGTGAAGGGTCATTAAGCTTTGTTCTTCTTTTTATGGAATTTATTAGAGTTTTTCTATTTAATTTCAAGGATTTATTTGTTTCACTAAGAATTCAAGCTTTAGATGTTGACTTACTCACTATAGATTCCATTATTACTCATCTTGCCACATTACTATCTTTTTTCTAACTTTTATTGTCTATTGTCTTAAATGCATTAAATAAATTTTTTATTATTGTACTATTTATTTCTTCCATGTTGAATGTTCTTAACCCCAAATTAGTAATTACAGGATGCATTTTTTGTATTTTCATTAATCAAAAAAATAGTTGACACCATTTTGTATGGTTTTTATTCTCAAATACATAGTCCCATACACATTGAACATGATGTTGAACTGATATTTTTGACATTTTATAGGTTCTATTATTTTCTCATCTATTTCAACTAAAGTGTTTGGTGTTTGTCTTATTATCCTTAGAGGTGTGGGTGTAGGAGATATATTTTGTATTAAATTAGGTGGTGTTACCACTTCAACCATAGTAGGGATGGTAGAGGGTTAACTATCTACATTAGACCCTACAGGTGAATTGAGTTCCTCTTCATTATGAAACACATGATTTGGGGTCATTACTTGATTTTGATTATCATCATACTCAAAAAATTTATTATGAATGGATGTTTCATTATATTATGTTTGTTTATGTGTTTGATCACTCATTACAAATTCATTACTTACATGGTCTAAATTTTGAATTTCATCATGCAACAAAGATTGTTTGATTTCTCTTATCTCATTTGAAGAGATATCTGAAATAAATTATATAAAATTAGGTATGTTATTTTTATTTGAAATATTACCTAGTGTGGAGGAAGCACCTTCACCTTGCCTAGAAGCCCTTATGGATGCTCTCCTATCTGTTTGTCTTTTTCTTTTTCTTTTTTCTCTTTTCTCTTTAATTTCCTCATTTGTTAGCTCTTTGATTGGTCTTTTGTAATGACTTCCCGATCACATTATTTATCTTTACAAAATAAGTCAATTGTATATTTAAACTTGAAGAATTTGTAGTGATTCAATTAAAGTGAATGGAGAATTTACCAAATTTGCATTTTTACAGTAGAAAAACTAGTTTATAATTTACAAAGAACAAAAGAAATGAGCAAATTTCATGGGAAAGCCAAGATAAATTCATGAATCATAAAGGGAGTGCATTATTTTGAAAGCATGCATGCCCCTTTTGATCCACTAAAAAATAGGAAGAAATAATTAATGTGCAAAAAGTTGGTTTACATAGGGCATACACCCTTTTCAAGTTTACAATTTGTTTTCCACTTTCCCTCTAAAATTGCCTCAATTTTAGAATTGGGGGGTCACGAAACTAGTCCAAACTCTGTCATGAACTAGCCAAGGAGATTTTAAAGAAATTTAGGGGTTTTTTCATCTTTATCGACATCCCTGATTAGGCAGCGTTTATTATTTAAAAAAAATTATATGGATTTGTAGAGGGAAAAGCGTAGTTTTATAATATATATATATATATATATATATATATATATATATATATATATATATATATATATATATATTAGAATATTATTTATAATTATTACTTAATTTATACATATCATCATAAATTTCCTTATAAATTATTGAATAATAATTGAACGTTTATAAAACTTATATCTCAACAATATACACATTATCAATTATGCTTTTAAAAAAAATGATTTTCATGAAGTTAAGGTCAAAAAATTATGTTCGTACACTTGCAGTTTCAATTTTATAGTTGTCTTGACTTGTAAAATAATAAAAAATTAATAAAAAAAATATTCTCAACAATCTTTGATATTTCACCTATTTATATATGAATTTTCATACAAAATTTAATTCATTTACTTAAAAAAATATTTGTTCATACACATGCAATCTCCTTATCTTTTCACAAAAAATGACCAACCTATTATCATAAAATTATCTATTTCACACACTTTTATCATCTAGGTATTGAAATTTTTTATATATGTAGAAACTACATTCAAAATTTTATAATTCATGATCTTATGTCATTATCAAATTCTTTTTCGAAGTGTCTCTAACATTCTCTCCATGTTCAACTATTGTTATTTTTAGGAAAAAAAGTGTCACTTTATACCTCCCTTTTGTCCCTCATTATCTTGCATCTAACCAGATGGCATCTGCTTGATACATTTTATTTAAAAGATTTAATGCCTTGTCAAAGAAACCATTCTATGCATATCCTAGAAGCATACAAGTCCTTGGCAGTACAAACAAATCTTTGCATGGTTTAATGAAGTCACATGGTTATTCATTTTATAGTGGGGATGTGTCATGGGTGCATCTGGTCTGCCTACTATTATTTACATTCATGTAGTAAAGCCATGCAAGGTTCAAATAAAACTCATTAATTATATTATGAAATAAATTATAATAAATATATTTTATTAATACTATATTACCTATTATATTATCTAATATATATTTATAGTATCATTTACCAATATAATATGTTGTATAATGATTCATATTAATATTTTGTATATTGGCAACATAACCAAATTTTCAAAATTTAAGCATGTAACCCTTTTAATAAGGATATTCGTAATCATAAAAAATTGAAGCATATAACCGTCTTGAAAATTAACACTGCAAAAAATGTTTATATTTCTAACATTTCATTTGAATTCCATCAAAATCCATAACTTAGTTTGTCGTTCAATTGCTACAATTATTTATATAAAAATTTAATAAAAAATTTTATAATTAGCAATACACACACACACACACACACACAGATATATGTGTGTGTGTGTGTGTAAGATTATAAATTTAGTTGTATATTTATTTTTTATTAAAATATATTATAAATGTAAATCAACTTTATATATATATATATATATATATATATATATATATATATATATATATATAAAACTAAATTTGATGTGGGTGGTGTCCAATGAGATGTTAATTTGGGATTTTTAGCTTTTATGTTAGATTGCAATATGGGAAACCACTTGACTGGAAGCTTTGGGATAAATTGTTGCTTCACCACATTAGTAAATATTCTTTTGGTGACATACAAGATGTCACCAAAAGAATATAACCCTCTTGAAAAATTAACACTACAAAAAATGTTTATATTTCTAACATTTCATTTGAATTCCATCAAAATCCATAACTTAGTTTTGTTGTTCAACTGCTACAATTAGTTATATAAAAATTTGATAAACAATTTTATAATTAAAATATATTAAAAAAGTTGCTTTACATTTATAATATATTTTAATAAAAAATAAATATACAACTATATATATATATATATATATATATATATATATATATATATATATATATATATATATATATATATATATATATATATATATAAAGAACTAAGTTTGATGTGGGTGGTGTCCAATGAGACGTTAATTTGGGATTTTAAGATTTTATGTTAGATTGCAATATGGGAAACCACATGATTGGAAGCTCTGGGATAAATTGTTGCTTCACCACATTAGTAAATATTCTTTTGGTGTCATACAGGATGTCATACAATGAAAACACATGTAGTTATACAAATGGAGGTCACCAAGAACCCTAGACTGACTAGCTAATTGGGATTAATGCACAAATCCTTCATACCCTTTGATGAGTGATGAATATTCTAGTATAAAGGTTACCTTTAGTTTAAATATTACCAGTGAGGCCCTTTTCACCTCAACGTCAACAACCAAGGGTGTGTAAGATTCATCACCAAGGATGTTGTGGTAGACATCTTACACAAATACATGAGGGATGTGTAAATAATTTTCATGTGGAGGTTTTATATGTAGGACCTTAGGGGAGATTGGGATCTCAACCCCAAAGATCTCGTTTAGATGTTTATTTTGATTATGGAGCTATCGACCACTACGTCTATGAATACCTGCAAGGGATCCTGTGATTGTTGGTCCTCTTGGGAATGCACTAGGTGGTGGGATTGATGTAAGATCAGATACTAAAGTTCACCATGACAACAATGGAAAAGGCACCTACTCCAAGCCTATCAAGAACCAGATGTGGGTTGGTTTTAGGGTCTAAATTTTGTTTCATCCTCCTTATTATACTTATACCACTTTTTTTACTCAAAGAACATATGTTCTTATTTTTAAAGACATTATGTGCCAATTTTATACTCTAGTTGTTTAAGGATAACATATTATCCTATTGTAAATCATCCCTTTGTGTGTGTGTGTCTTTTAGCTAAGTTGTGAATTATTGTTTAACTTTGTAGCGAATGGTCACTAGATTTATTGTGCATGAATTGGGTATTATTTATTGGATATTGTTGACTATTGCCTCATTCCCTTCTATCATTGTTTCTAATCATGAGTGCTTTAGTTAATTATTACTAGTTGATTACGGGGGTAGTCAAGTTATAGGTTTTTTATTTTTATTTGTTATTTTTTTGATTGAAAAGTATATCTTTATTTATAAAAAAATATAATACAACGTTAGTCATAAAAAATGGGTGGAAAAGTCACATCCCAAAAACCAATCCACCTCAAGCTAAACTAGCTTCGAGGGTCTAGAAAACATAATCAAGAGAGAAACCTAGATCAAATACATTTGGAGTGCTAGATCCGACAATCTCAAACCATTCTTTTTTACCCTTATTCTTTTTAACTTCAGTCCATAACTCTATAGGAGGTATGGAAAGAATATAAACAATAACCAATTATAATTGAGGTTCAACTGGGGCTTGATCCTTATCTGACTCAAAAGTATCAGATTTATGTGATCTCTTGATTCCTCCACCTAAAACAATATCTTCCATATAAGTCTCCTCCATAGCTTCCATTCCAAAATTCTTTGTTGGTCCATATGTATATTTTTCTAAGTGACTTCTTCTTTCGAAAGAGGATGCTCATATGGATGCCAACTTTTAGATTTAATGGGTTGATCCTTTTTTTTCCTTAATCTATTTATGTGAAGGCATGTGCCTTGGAGATGGCTAGTTTGATGGAAAGAATGACATCTAAATGTGTGTTTTCATAGTCCAAAGTTTGGATCCAAAGGGAATGGCCATGTTTTAAATGCATTTTATTTGGCATACTTTTGCTAAGATCTACCTCCACATAAATGTGAGCGTAAGTGAAGAATCCTTGATTAAATCTCTTGAAATCCATCTTGATGAATCTTCCCAAAGAATTTTGAATAACTTCACACACTGAAGGGTGTCAAAAGGGAAGAGGAAGATTTGGGATCCAAACCAAAACTGATATTTTGGACACCACCATAGTAGCATGATCAAATCCTAAAAACCAAGGGGTCATAGAGAGTCCAGCTCTACCCCAAAACCATAGGCCTTCCTAAAAAACTCTTTGAAAACATTTAAGGGATAAAAAATAAACTACAAAGAAAATCTTCAAATATAAATGGATCACACACTCCTTAATCCAGGTAGAGTAGACCCACTAATGTAGATCTTCTAATCGAGGCTAGAATCCATTAAATCTACAAATAACAACATATTCTTGAAGATATGAAATTAATGCATTTACCTAGCTGTGAGAGATATTTCTACTATTGGCATCTCATCCAATTACTCCATCATATATGGACTTGGGGAAACTGTGGGGGATGCTAAAATAGGAGAAGCCATGAAGCAAGCAACATCCTTAAAGTAGATAGATCTAAAACCCTATTTTGAACCAGCTCCAATACGAATCTTCGACACCATAATATTGTTGGTAAAGGAAAAACTTGACTTTAAGGAGAGATGTTAGGGTAGTCGCAACTGCTATGGTAGGCTTGCCACTAACTTGTAGGCTTGCCACCGTGTAATGTTTCTCTTCCACCTAGGGTTTCTGACCTCTGTCTGTCCATTTGAATATCTTCACTCAATTTTCTAATTTTAGGATATCTATCATAAGTTATTTATTACTATCATAAGTTTTAATTTATAGTATGTTATCTATATTTATATTTTTATATTGAACTTCATTTGTGTATAGACTAATTTTTAACTTGTAAAGTTTTTTTGTTGTATCTTTGTATTCTACACTTTTATCACTTCAATAAATCATTGTACCAATGGCTTGTGATTCATATTACAATGTTATGTTCTTTGAATGGTATGTGGAATGAATTTTATGTTATATGATATAATTAGGTTTAGATGAATTGTTAAAACTAATAAAATTATACTTTTAATATTTATATTTTATCATACACCTTGACTTTGGTCGACCTTATGCAGTTGGCCTTCTCTATCTTGAAGCTTATGTTTGTCCATGTGTAAATATTAACATCATCACTTAAAATGTATGATCTCAAAATATAATTATAATATTATTTGTTACTAAGAACAATTTTCATTATTGCTTCAATGAAATCATGAAAAATCCACCTGACATAACTTACACATTTGAGATAATTGCTAATAATAATAATAATATTAATAATAATCTTATGTTGCAAGAAACCACATTTCACTAAATCATTTTATGAAACAATTTATGTGCTTGTCGCGGTTTAGATTCCAAAATCATATGATTTAATATTTAACAAAATTTAAATTTAATGAATTTAAAGGGATTTCGTATCAAATTTAAGAAAAATAAAGAATTCATATTTTTTATGCTAGGGATTTGATAATTGAGGTCTATTAAAAACAAGTAGAATCTTTTTAAAAAAAAAGATGAAAAACTTCCTTACAATGATATATATTGATTATGTGAAATGTTTTTAAAATATTTTTTAAGTTTTATATATATATATATATATATATATATATATATATATATATAATTATATAATTGAGACACAAATAAAAATCCAATCTTAAAAATCTAACATAAATGACTATAACCAACATCAAATACCTAACAAACAAATTTAAGGTGATGCAATGACACCACTAATGTCATTTTTAGAAGTTGGAAATGGGTCAACTAAACCCTAATCCAAAAGTTGCATGTTAAAAAGACAAATATGTAACGTTTGTAAAAAAATTGAATTAATATATATATATATATATATATATATATATATATATATATATATATATATATATATATATAAATTAAATTGAGACACAAATAAAAATCCAATCTTCAAAATCTAACATAAATGACTATAACCAACATCAAATACTTAACAAACTTTAAATTAGAATAAAATTGAACATAACCATTCCTTTGTGTATTGGATATAGGATTTAAGGTGACGCAATGACACCACTAATGTCATTTTTAAAAGTTGGAAATGGGTCAACTAAACCCTAATCCAAAAGTTGCATGTTAAAAAGACAAATATGTAACGTTCGTAAAAAAATTGAATATATATATATATATAAGTTGCATGTTAAAAAGACAAATATGTAACGTTCGTAAAAAAATTGAATATATATATATATAAAATTGAGACACAAATAAAAATCCAATCTTCAAAACCTAACATAAATGACTATAACCAACATCAAATACCTAACAAACTTTAAATCGGAATAAAATTGAACATAACCATTCCTTTGTGTATTGGATATAGGATTTAAGGTGACACAATGACACCACTAATGTCATTTTTAAAAGTTGGAAATGAGTCAACTAAACCCTAATCCAAAAGTTTCATGTTAAAAAGACAAATATGTAACATTCGTAAAAAAATTGAATATATATATATATATATATATATATATATATATATATATATATATATATATAAAATTGAGATACAAATAAAAATCCAATCTTCAAACTCTAACATAAATGACTATAACCAACATCAAATACCTAAAAAAATTTAAATCAGAATAAAATTGAACATAACCATTCCTTTGTGTATTGGATATAGGATTTAAGGTGACGCAATGACACCACTACTGTTATTTTTAAAAGTTAGAAATGGGTCAACTAAACCCTAATCCAAAATTTGCATGTTAAAAAGACAAATATGTGGCGTTTGTAAAAAAATTGAATTAGACTTCTTTCTTAGATGACATCATAGAGTTATGATAGTCCACTTCCTCTTTGGCTCAGTGGAAGTTGCTATTCTTGAAGATTTTGTTTTTCAATAAGAATTGAAATGTGTAAAAACTCAGTTTGAATTGTGTATTTGATTATATTTGGATTGTATTAAAGATGTATCTAAATTTAAAATTATATTTAAAAAAAATTGAATGGTTTGGTATGTTAATATATTTATATTAATAATAAGTTTTATTTTATTAAAAAAATTATGTTCCATTTTTTTCTTAATATATATTTAACTAGTCTATTATATTATATATTTTATACTTATTAGGGGTTGTATACTTATATCTATGCACTTAGACAAATTTATTAATAAGTATTAAGAATCTTAGGTTTCAAAGATTAATTTATTTTTAGAATAAATTATTAAAAAAATACAATAAATTTAATTGATTATTAAAATTATTTATTGTAAGATAAGAGAAGTTCAAACTCTATCTTATATCATATAAAGAAGTAAAAATTTTATTTTAGAATGTATATATAAATAATGACATTCAAACTTATAATTATATTATATGATTGATATTAAAGATAGATTTATTAGAGCCCTCCATCAAGATATAAATATAAAAATACATTTAAAAATGATGAGGTTGGGTTTCAGTCCCATATAAATTTGGTGGAATATATGAAAATATATTTAAAAATGATGAGATTGGGTTTTAGTCCCATATAAATTTGGTGGAATATAAACTTTTTAGAAGATTGATTGATATTGATTAACTAGTACAAAAAGTTCCTTAGAAGGTGCAAAAAGTTCCATGCAAATTTGGTGAAATAGAAACCCTTTAATATTGTTTTAAAACATACACAAAATTTCAGGCAAACTTGGTGGAATAGACACCCTTTATTATTGAGTACGAATAATCGGTACAAAATTAAAAAATAATGATAACGACATTTACCATACAAAAATTAGAAGTGTGCAAAATTCAATGGGTGCAATTAAAAATTTGCCTTGTGAACAAGGTGGCAATCTAACAAAGCCTTGGATTAGTAAAACCAACCTTGTGGTAATCCAAGATCTCATTAAGATGCTTATGAATTGTTTATATGATGCCACTACAAGCTTTTAGAGGAGACTACTTTAACTCAAGGCAATCCATCCTTGGAGAGCCCCACTGTTGTCATCCAATGGCCTATTGGTAATAACTAAGATCCTTGGTTTGTATACAAGCATACAACAGTTGATATCCACACATCAAAGACACAACAAACCTAAAAAAGGGAGAAAAGTTGGGCCAAGCAAGTTATACGTTTTCCTAAAAAATAATATATTATATTTAATGAAATATATGACATGCTTTCAATTTTAAAAAAAAAAACCCTAGGTGGTAAATATATTGAACAATTCGAACAAGGTTGTATTAGGGTAGGGTAAAAAGTTAAGACCTAAGCAGTTACTATTTGTAAAACTATAGCTCATAAGGTTGGTGAAAATGGAATGCCCTACACATTTCAAACCCACTATATACCCCACTTGCATGCATAGACTTAAAACGAAATCATTTGCTTTTGGATTTTCTTTCCTATTTTCGAAAGTAATGAAATTATAAGTAATTGTAATATGTGAAAATTCTGAAATAAAATCTTGAAATTCTCTCAACTTTTTTCAATAAATATATTTAAAATATCTTTATTAATTATTTTATTATATTAAATATTAAAAGTAAACAAATTTATGAAGATTACAGCATTCCATCATCATAGGAGACATTGTTGCATTGTTTACTTCTTGCTCATTATATCTTTTTTCAAAGAAGGCAGATTTATACCAATTTCCCATCTGCCTGAACATAAATCAGAGGAAACATCACCGATGTGTAAACTTTCTGCTCCTCCTAGTGACAGAGACATGTACTCCAAGTATAGTTACATTCTGCCCGAAAGGATGAAAATTGAGCAACAGTTGGTAAGGACAAGCTACCAGTTTCACTTTGATGTTGTGAATGGTTAATCTTATTTTGAGATATATTCTCATTCCATCCAAATATATACCATCCCTGGGAGTTATCGCTAACTGTTGTAAAAACCTTAGAAATATTGACAGGCTATTAAAGGTAAAGACTTCTTTATATGCATCCAAACTATGAGGAGATTTAAAACAGAAACAAAATCAATAACAGTTCATTTTGGTTACCCGGTGCAATGTATCCATAAGAGCCTGCAACTGCAGACATGGTCTCATATCCCTTTTCGCAATTTTCCAATCAAGGCCAATCAAGGCTGCCAGGATATATTTAGTTTTGTGGGTGGACAAAGGGTCTTTACTTATCATAATCACTGCAAAATTTGTTGCCTAACAGGCGACAGGTTGTTGGGTCGGTCAAATACGCGGTGCTCATGACTTAAGCAACATGCATGGCAAACCAGAAATGGATGGAAAGATGCATAATTTGCAAACAAATGGTTATCAGTCTTCTCAATTGACTGCATCGTTGCTTTCAATTCTATCAGCATTTACAGGTTGTCCGTCCGATGCTCTAACTCTCCTTTTAGGTATTATTATCTCAAGAGACTATAATTCTCCAACGATACATGCATCCCCTGTGCTGTCAACTAATCAGAATTTATAGAGCATAAATCTAAACTATTCCTCCAAATCTGGGATTGACACTGAAAAAAGGGTTTCGACTGTTGCAAATGAAGCTGTAGAACGGCCAAACCCGTATTCAGACCATTCCTCTAAAACAATGTGAAAGAATATCAAGAAAATGTGTCATTAGTCCGTCTGTTTATGTGAGTTCCCTTGTATAGCTACCGTGAACACAAGAAACACATAAAACCTTAACAACGTTCAGGAGGGCAGCTTACCAGTCACAGCTGGTCCCTTTGTTTGCATGGTCCCATTTGTTTGCATGCGTTCATCATCTGGTTAAGCCGAGAAGGCATCAAGAGCAACATCCGTAGCAGCATTCTCAGGTTGTCTCATAGTTTTGCAAAACCAAGGCTCCAATGCAGACAGAAACTAACAAATGCCCTGCTGCATTGGGGAGCTTGATCAGGCCCATTCTTAGGCAACTAATTTGCGTTTTAGATACCTGGCCACCTCCAGTTTGGAAGGCGGTTGCATTCAGTGATGGCTGAGAGCAATTGGCATGTTTTTGTCTGGAGGGACGTTGCATGAATTAAGATGCACAGATGGCAGACTGCTGGGGAGGTGCGCTGCCGAACCTGCAACTGAATTAAAATAAAGCTATCATGACTGTCAAAATAATGGCCCTGCAGACTAGCTAAACCAACGCACTATCTTGAATCAAGTGAAACAGGACATAATTTGAAATTTTTTTAACCAATCAGCATCTGATAAATATAATATTATACTTAGCGGGGTAAAAGACTTGCATTTTGCTCTTGCAAAAGCTTTACATTTTTTTGGCACACAAATCAACGCTGCTTGATTGGTGAACGTAGGAGAGACTAATCTTAAGTTAAACATCTTTTTTGGCACACAAATCAACGCTGTTTGATTGGTGAACGAAGGAGAGACTAATCTTAAGTTAAAGGAAAACGAAAGCTATAATTTCCCTCCGGGATTAATAATAAAAAACAAATTTTCATAGGATGGATTAATTATCAAAGGTTAATTGAGAAATTTAAATTCAGTCACCTATTTGTTCGACGGAAGTTAAATTCGGACACATCAATCGTACAGTTCATATTATTATTATTACCGTTTTGTCGGGCACAGATTTTAAAAACAACACAATGTACGTGTCAGAGATAGTTGGCACGTCATCTCCAAATTTATCAGACTTGGAAGGGAAAAAAATTCAATTACACTCATTGGAATGTGTGGACAAACAAACTGTAGAAGAAAGCCCGGTCCCACCCCACTTAGAATTCAATAAATATTAATGTTAAGAATGTATTATATCCAAAAAAAAATAAAATAAAATAAAAAAGTTTAGAGAACATCGATTGACTTTCTTATTAGTTTCGAACGGAGGGATTATAGCATTCAAATTTTTTTAACTAGTTATTATTTGTAGTGTTTTGGATTAAATGATTCAGTTTTTTGTGCATATAAATATGTGAAGTTTTAAAAAAGGTAAGATGTAAGGTCTTTAACAAATTAAATATAATATTATTTTTTTTACATTTTAATTGGCCAAAAATTTCTCTATGTTATTCGCTGTCTTATGTGGTTTGAGGCAAGATTTATTGCATGAATTTTTTCTTGCAAGGATTTATCTTGTTTAGGGACAAAGATCATCAACAATAATTTTGCATATCTCAAAAAAAGTATTAATTGCATATTAATTAGTTAAAATTAAATAAATTTTATTTAAGCGTAGAAGGTGATGTCATCAACATTGAATGATTGTCAGTTTTTTACAGCATGCAGATCTATTCATATATTTTATTGTACACAAATATCCTTTGAATCTATCTTTTAATAAGAATTCATTGATATCGGGACATAACATGAAGTTAATGGAGAAATATTAGATCATGTTGATATTCCACACAATGAAACACCAAAAGAAGCCGAGGTGGGATCTAGTTGAAATAACACGACCTATTTTGAGGAACCAGTCAGTAGTCTTAGCCCAAAGGTTGCATGCTTAGTAACTCCAACCCACAAGAGCTCTTCTCCTCAAAATGTTAAATTGACCTCGTCGAGCCCATCCCCTGTGGGAATTACCAGACATGAATTAAGATCGCCGAGGATGTTAAAAAATAGAGAGGTTGCGCTAGGGTTGCCAATTTCAAAATTTCTCTCTCTCAGTGAGAGAAGTTGAGCAGCATAGACAAAAGCAACTAATTTTCAACAAGTGGATTCATCAAAGCATCATATACATGACCGGATTAAAAAAAAACGCAAAGTAAAGAATGAAACTTAGGATGAGAAGTGTGATGTGTATGTGAAGTGGGAAGTATCAAAGGAAGACTCAGGAAAGTTGTTTCAGATATTCAAAATGTCAAAGTGCGCAAGTCAGACAGATCTATGAAAGACGATAGAGCCTCATGTGGGCAAGAAGTAGTAAGACTTCATCTTTCTTATGTTCGGAGTAAGAACATTCATTATTCCTCAACATTTTTTTCGGTTTTTATAGTTTCAATTAGTAATAGTAAACTAATTGTGCCATGTCCTTAAAACTCGGTTATCCTCTGATTGAACTTGTTAAAGAAATGGTTTAGGAAGAATTGGGTTCGGGACAACATTGTTCTTTTATTTGACAATTCTGGTGATGGAATATTTGCAGGACCCAAATGGAGATGAGGTGTCAAGGGAAAAGGAAGCAAGTATCCAAGTAACAAGCCTTCCATATTGCCAGAACCAATGTATACCTTGCAAAATTGTATACCTGTAGGAACACTACAGATGGAAAATGGCGAGATTTTGTACTCAGAAATGACTTCTAAGGAGATTTTATTGACGCTTCTTAATCTTTATCTCATCACCTATTATCCCTTGGTCGATCAGAGTAGTCCCTTTTGATGAAGCACGCCACCATTAGAATTCCAGTCTTGCAAGTATTTAAATAGATGGCATATTCGCATTTCTGTGCAGCAGAAAATGTGCTAGCTTTTTATTTTGACAATGATGGCTAACCTGAGACTAAACAAATTATTTAAAAATAGTTAGCCTAACGCCTTACCAGTACTATTTAATGCATCTGTGCAGATAAAAACTGGAAACTCTTAGACACTTTGCACGCCTTGCTTGCTTTAGGAATCACGTTATGGAACTCTGTCTGAGCTTTAGAAGCACAAGAAGGAGCAACGTTCCAAATCAGAAAATATGGACAAAGGATCAACTCCCTTTTTTCCCTCAGGAATGATACTATCATTTGTATCTGTGTTAAATTCCTTCATAACTTGATTTGTGCTTAATTTTTTGTGCGACTTATAGATCCCTGCATTTTATATGTGAATACATGTCGTTTCCATCACTCTTTAAAATTAAGAGGAACTGTACAAAAACAATGGCGCTTCTAATTAATCGTTACTTGTTGTTTTGTTTATATTCATCTTATTTCAATATGCAATCCATGTTTAGGTTTATGAACTTGTATAAATGGATTTAGCACTTTTTCTGTCCAGATAAATCCCTATGTGCATGGAGGAGTGGTAAGATATCATTGTATTAATAATAGGTTGAGTTTAATTTACAATCTATTTGCTGACATAAACAACCCCAATTTTACTTCCTCCCAACTCGCAACTCGTGAAATGGTTCCTTGAAGCTTGTTAATTGCACATTATTATTAATATTAATGAAATATACTATAATATCATTTGAGAGAATGGTTAAGCAATTTCAAAATGTAAATAATGCCAACATTTGCTATGTTGTTGTTATCCGATGAGGAGATCCTCTATTAAATATTAGAGGGTACTTGAGCACATGAAACGAAGCACCCAAAATTAGATAGAAGTGAGAATAATGCAAAAATAGAGATAGTTACATTTGATTGGTATTTTTGGTGTTTTGAAGATAACTATCTATTTAATTATTGAAATAATTTTTGTTAATGGATAATAATATTGTATTACATGCGCTGGTAAAAATAAATTATGACATGGTGTCATTGCTGATCTGGGTTCATATCAATTTGGGGAAACTGAGTTAGCACTCTTTTACTAAAAATAATACTTAGTGGATAAAATTGATTACATGACTTATATGCATAAAAACTGCTATGAAATATTCAAAAGGGCACAATGAGAATCTACATGTAAAAAAATTTAGATGAGACTAATACAACAAATGTGTAAATGGAAGCTCCATAAAGGATGCAAAGTTAAGTGTCATGGAAGAACATGATGGATAATGGAAGGTGACATCAAGAGCTTGATGGTAATGAATGCATTGTCTCATGACAAAGAAAACACAAATGAATTTGGAAGCTCGATGATGGCGAATTAGACTGTAAATTCAATGAAAATATTTGGCATGACATGTTGAGTGAATGCATATAGAAAATCATGGCTCAAAAGTCACAAAGATGGATAAGATTAAAAAAAACCACCAGCATTCCTTGACAAAAGCTCTAGCACGAGATTTTGGCACATGTATTGATCTCGGAGCTTGAAGGCTTTTCAAAGTCAGAAGACTTAACTAACAGCTAGTCAAACTTGGACCTAGGAGACTTTCAGACACTAAGAACTTTACAAAAGAACTTGATTGGTTGAGTATCCATGGTAGCTTGACACTTGTCATCAATCCGAGACATAACATAGATATAACCATGAAGGTAGACTCTGATCAAGACAATTTTATTTCCATAGTGAATGTAAAAAACCAAATTTAGGCAACTTAAAGCCTAACATTGAAGTTATTTGACAAATTCCAAATCAATTGTACAAGAAAGTAAAAGCCCTTGTGCATTGATATCGCATGAACTAAGCATTTACGTTAAAATCAATCTAAGATTTTAAAAAAATGTAACTGCATTGTCATGTTGATTAGTATAAAATCTATATATATGATTTTTTGAGATCATTTATTGATTCAAAGTTTTTTTTTTGAACAATGAACAAGTTATAAAAGCTTGCAGAAGTTGGTTATAAAACTATAAAACCAACTAACGGGAAGATAACTCGTAAAACTAAAAAAATAATAATAAAATAATAAAACTAAATACTTTGAAACAATAAATGATCCCAACAAACTCCCCCTTGATCCAAAGTGGTATAGAAAGATTGGAGCAATGAATTATGAGTCATCTAAGTAGACTATGCCACAACTGCAACTCGTATACCGTGCATCCTGGATTGATCCAGATCTTGATCATCCCCACATAACCAAAGTTATAAATATACTGTGGGAACGCCTTCATACATAACCCTTGAGGTTATCTCAAATAAATAATATGACAACAAGGTTACAGATGTATGGTCATGTGGCATAACATTAATGTCAGCATCTTCTATCAAGGATTTTTATAGCGAATCCTACCAAGAGAATCACAATATCAAAAATTTGGTGAGCTCCATGTGTATTTGCAATGGACAATATAGATTTTAATAATGCAAGGGAAGTATTTTCGAGCGGCATCTACCTAGACACTTAAGGATTGCATGATTTGATAATATCAAGATTATAAATTAAAATGGTATGTGCAGAGCTTTCCAAAACTATGTTTTTAAATTAGGTTTTATTTCTTTTCTTTTCTTTACATTGATGAGTGCGATGAGTGGGGTCCTCCACACATACGAGTGAAAATCCCAAAGTTTGTTTTTACATGGAGTGATAAAATTGTGAATGTATTTTTTCTTTATTATTATTGTTTCCCATCTTAAAAGGAAAAGATATATAATATTCTCCATTTGTATCATATTTTAAAGGAATGTCTAGGGTTCAAAACCCATTGAAATTAATTAATTTTGTCAAAATCATTTTTGACATTATTTTTTTTAATGGAGTAATAAGGGTAAATTTGGTGATATAAAGGTGTAACAGGAGTCAAAAGGTGCATTATTTTACAAGTCTTAGGATTTTTGTGTAATTGAAAACTATTTTTGAAGGTAAAGACAAAACTTCAAAATAGTATTCCCTTGTTTTATTTTGACTTGTTTCTTTAACTCCATGGCTAAAATTGTGAGCCTCATTTCTGACATTGGACGCCTAACTCATAAGAATTATAAATAATGGTCAATGAAGATGGAAAACACATTAATCTTCAATGACTTATGGGATGTTTTTGAAAAAATGTCATCATTGCCCACTGAAGCCACAAAAATTATAGAATTTCACAAACGTGATAGGTGAGCTCTTGCATTGTTAAAATCCACTTGAAGTGCACAAGTCATAATTCACATAAAGGTGATTAAATCTGAAGCTTGGAAAGCATGGAAAGCTCTAAAAGACTTGTATGATAAACAACCTATTTACAAAAAAATTGATCTTCTTATGCAGTTGCTTAACATTAAACTCATTGATGATGAAGATGTTTCAGAATATGGTTCCACATTAAAACAAGAATATGGCACTACTGGTAGAAAATTGATCATAAAATGCTCATTTTTTATGTTTTAAATGGCCTCATCCCAAGCTACAAAAACTTTCTAGAGATGTTACAGCTTAGTGATAAGCTTAACAAATCTACATTTGATTTGATTTGTGATTTTCTCACTCAACATAAGTGACAATTTACAAAGAAGAAAGAAAAACCTAATGAGGATACATACTATACCAAAATAAGAAATCCATTGATGAGCCCAACAAAAGACATTAAGAGAAACAAAAACACTCTCATAGGCACACTTCTAGGCATAAGCATCATTCTAGATGTAGAGATCATTCAAGCTCTTTAAAGCATAGACATCATTCTGGTTCTCTAAAGCATGAACATCATCACAAACACAAACACAAGCATATGCATTTTCCTTCATGTGGCTATTCTTCCTATAGTTCTAGTGGATGTGAGACCATATGATACAATTGTGGTGGCATAGGACATCTCTCTACAGAATATCCTTCTCGAAGGAGGTCCTCTCAACATCTATAGAAGGCAGAAGTCAACATTGTTAATCACTCCAGTCACCCTTTTGGATACTCTTCTACATCTTCTTCTGATGGATGGGATGATTGTGAAGTTACATGCTCCATAGTTGATGATTATATATTTTGAGTTGGTGATACACCCATCTTGTGTGTGTTTTTAGGCTCAAGATTGGGATTTGATGTAGTAGTATTTTTGGCTTGTGTACTTTGCTTTCATAGATGTAGTGTTTTTATGATCTTTGATGTGGAAAATTTTAGTGATTTATACTTGATTTATTTGTTGTACAGCTTCTCACCTCTCGTCTGATAGGGGGAGAAGATATTGCATATTGGTTTTTTGATCAGTCATCAGTGATGTGCATATGAGTCAGCATTGTGTTGCTAGCATTGTTAGTGCTGAGCAAAGGCCTGTAAGAGATTCTGGTGATTATTGGGCATCATTTTGAGATGTGTCATACACATTACAAAGGGCAATCACTTATTAGATGGATTCTATGTGATGATCAATGTAGTTGGACAGTGCGTGATCATGTTCTACTACAGTGCAGGGATGATCAGGATGTGGATCAATCCAGGATGCACAGTGTACTAGTTGTAGTTATGACATAGTCTACTTGAATGACTCACAGTTCATTGCTCTAGTCTTTCTATACCCCTTTGGATTAAGGGGGAATTTGTTGGGATCATTTATTTATCCAAAGTATTTAGTTTTGTTATTTTATTGTTATTATTTTATTTTTATGGGTTATCTTCCCATTAGTTGGTTTTATAGTTTTATATCCAACTTTCACAAGCTTTTATAGCTTGCTCATTGTACCAAAAAAAATAGTTTTCATTGAATATAATTTTGATCTAA
Source organism: Torreya grandis (assembly GCA_037957365.1). Taxonomy (NCBI): domain Eukaryota; kingdom Viridiplantae; phylum Streptophyta; class Pinopsida; order Cupressales; family Taxaceae; genus Torreya; species Torreya grandis. Next base: position 2,499,772 of record JARHVA010001127.1, read on the forward strand.
TTCCTCCTTTCACCAATATGATCATGATTAACATAGAACTTATTGTTGAACTTAGCCCAAACTTTCCAAGTAACAACGACATGCCACAGTCTATCATCTACCTCATAGGGACTTGGCAAATGGCGCCTTTGTTTAATATAATATTAAATGTTATTTGACATTTTTGGACGGTTGAAAAATAAGGAACACATTAAATTCAAAAATATGGAGAAGTTTTAAATAATTATATTTATTTATATATCCTTATAATTGGCTTTAAAATGTGATAGGTTTGAGTTTGAAATTTTTGTTACTACCTCTGCCTCAAACTTTAGTATTGTAGATATGGTGAAGATGATGACATAGATTAACTAGGTCCCAATGATGAAAAAATAATTGTCTACAGGTAAATGCAAACTCAAGTCATTAGCTAGATCATTGCCTAGTGGATCATTACATAAATTTTCCCAGGTGAAATCGTAAACTGTGACATGATTTGAAGACATTGATGCAATAGAGGATAGTGAGGATGATGTTTTTTGAGCAACCATGATTTGATTATATGAACAAGGTTATTTCAATCAAAGGCAAGCAAAGGGAGTCTGCCCTTGGCAGGGAAAAGGGGCTTAATAGGGGTTTCTAAACCTAGTCCAAGCCTAACTTTATAGTTTACAATTTTTTTCCTCAAAGGATGTCAATCCTTTAGGGTTGGATAGGGGTTGTCTTGATGAATCCCTACTAAGGATCCCAGTCATTTTTGATGCTAGGGTTGATGGCTCATCCAAGGATATCTCTCTAAATGGATCCAGGTTTGAAGGTTGTTAGTTATATCTAGGCTGTAGGAACAACTCTAATCCTTTTCACAGTTGCTCAAATTTTGATTGAGTCAACTTCCTCATTTGAATGATGTTGTCCCTTCCTTAGTAAGAACACTTAGAAGCCAAGATTCCTCAATTTTGAATAACTCAACTTTCACTGCTAGCCATAGACAAACCCTTCCTAGCCAAATATCTTTCTTAGTGGGAGACATTCCTATCTCCTTTTTAGAAGAGTCACCTAAGTTTTCCCTACATGACTTTGTTATCTTTGGTATGGAAACTGACATAGGATATATTTCCTTATTTTGGAAATGTGTGGGTATTTTCCTATTCATCATTGATCTTGAGCATCGAGCCTCCTTAGTTTGGTGTTCCATTCTAGTGTTGTGTTTTTCTCTTTTGGGAAAAGGTTTGTTTCATGTTACTTTCAGGTGTGTTGTAGATTATGTTTTCATCAAGGAATTTGGTCCTTGGTTCTTCGGTAACCATAAATTTTTCTTTGGCCCATGGGCTCCTTTTTTTGATGTGGAAAAGGCATTGTTTCAACTACTCCTATGTGGCTTAGATTTTATAATCTTCCACTGGTGATGTGAAAAAATGATCATATTGAATTTTTGATTAATCAGGGGAGCTCTTTCATGAAAATGGAGGAGAACTATAGGGAATGCAACACTACTAGAGCATGTGCTTTGATCGATTTGTCTAAGTCCCCTTTTTACTTAATTAAGGTAGATTATTCACAAGGCTCTTTAACTTAGTTCCTCAACTATGAATAATTGTTGTATACATCTAAATCTAATCACCCTAACTATTCTATTAATCTCATAACTAATCTTGTAACCATGGTCCTAATTAAATAAATAAATTTTATTTCCCATTATATATTTTCTACATCATGCTGACCTTTCTAAACACCCAATGATATATTAATCCCATGATTATTTCACTAACATCTTCTTAAACCACTAATCTCACTTCATTTACTAACCACTTGCCCCACTTGCCAATTTGAAATTCAAAATATTCTACCCACCCTCTAGCCAACTTATCCATAGCCTCTCTTACACACTTAGATCCTTAAACTAATCCATATTAATCCCTAATCAAATCTAGAAGCCTGTAAAATATAGAGCTTCTCTTATTTTCTAGAATTCTCTAAAACTAGAGAATTCTTATGAATTTAAAATTCATTTTAATCCTCCCCTACCACCCTATAAATAACCAAGTATGGAGCTTGGTTGGACTAATTGGAATTAGAATTGGAATCAAAGTATATACAAGCTCTCTTATAGCCTTCATAATCTCATTTCAATCCATATATCCTTGCATCCAAGAAGCCACTAATCACTCTTGCATCCATCCTAAATTTTGAAGCCACCATTATCAAGCAATCCAACAAGTAAGACAATAATCCTTAGAGAATCCATTTGAAGATCTTGGAGGGAAGACAAAAGAAGCAAGTTGATGGTAGGGGTCTTCTTATAATTTTTGATTGCTTCCATATTCTCTCCCTTTGATGTTTTTGTAAGTTTTGGGTTAAGTTACTAAATATAGTATATTGAATCCATAGCTTAAATTTTATAAGCATTCAATTGCCTTTTAGATGTTTTCAATGAAATCATGTTGGACACTGAGCAAATTCTTGTTATTTTCAGAGATATGGTGGGTGTGAATGAGTATGGAAGATAAAATATGGGCCTCCTGGTGATGACTTATATTGGCTTCATCACAAAGTTTTCTATGCCCGGTGATTTGAAACCATTCCTTCTCCATCCACCATCCTTCTAGTCAAAAAAGAGGTAGAGAAGGAGATTGAGGGTATTAAGGAGGAGCCAATTTTAGACGTTGTTGGCTTTCTTCTAGAAGATCTATATTGAGAGCATGATCATCCAACATCATCATGCTTTCACACTTCTCCTCCATCCTGCGCAAAATGGAAGAAACCCATGGTTGATGTTGGTGTCTCAACCAAATGAAGAGGGCGTAAATTTGAAGCTAAGAATTTGAGATTAGAGGTGGGAGAAATGATTAGAGATTGATCACTGAGACCAATTGAGGAGATCCTTTATAGGGTAAGGATGATTCCCTCCTTCAGTTGACTCTTCTCATGTTGGATATTCATTTGAATCCCTTACCGTTTATAGGATAAAGGTAAAGGATATACATACATACATACATACATACATACATACATACATACATACATACATACATACATACATACATACATACATACATACATACATACATACATACATACATACATACATACATACATATATATATATATATATATATATATATATATATATATATATATATATATATATATATATATATATATATATATAACCTAAAATTTTGTCTTGCATTTGCTATAGTTTGCCCATAAAAAATTAATTATATATTACAATAAAAAGTTGTAAATATGGTCATGCGACCTTGAAACTTATTCAATGGGCTCAATCAATATGCTTTAAGAGATTGTAATAGTTGTTCATTATGTTTTTTAATAATATTAACAAGATTAAGTGTTTTAGAATTATTTTTTCATTATGCTTTGAGAGATTGCAATAGTTGTTCATTATGCTCAACAACTTAAGAAATGTAGAAGCCTATGATTTCTAGTTAAAGTTGTCTAGTTTTAACCCTAGTTGATACTAATAAAAGAACTTTGCACAAAACCAAAATACATCCTTTACTAGTTTCTGTTTAGAGACCTATGCTAAACGACATTTGATACCAATTTATCTACTTTGATAAATGAAAGTAAAATAAAGTAAAACAAGAATAGGTTTAATGGACCATGGTCTAGTGCTACCAATAGGGTCGAAGTTCAAACCTTATTGACCTTGCTCCTCTATTGATTATGAAGTTGAGAGCTTCTCAACATAAGTTCTTTAAGACCATGCAATACTAAAAGAAATTAAATCAAGAAAACATTCATTAAAATAAAATCATAAGACGGGACAAACACTAAAATTTTCACTGTGGAAATGATGCTACTTTGGAAAGTAGCAAAGGTTTCCTCAGTTTTAAAGTCCACGATACTAAAAAAAAAGTAAGGCAAGGAAAAAAATCCTTCTATATAAATAAGAAGGCACTTCAAGAAAGAGAGTGGGTACAAACACTGTAACTTTACCCCAAACTTATTTCAATGTGAAAATGATGTTAACTCAACAAGTATTTGCAAAGAAAACAAGGACTAACCCTTTGCAACTAAACAATGTTGGTAATTTAATAACCACAAAAGTCTCAAACTACTATGAGTGAAATAATTTATTTCAATACATTTGAAAACTTTAATCTTTACCTAGGAAAACCCTTAAGACGACTCCTACAAAATGTCAGAGTGCCAAATAGAAAATAAATCTTAACCTCTCACAAAATAGAGAGCTACCTAGCACGATCAGAAGTTAAATATAACTATTTCAATAAAGAAAAACTACTAATTCTATCAATAATTGATCTTGGACCATGTTCAATGATAAAAAGTCCATTATGAATCCGACGCTTTCTAGAAAGAATTCGCGAATTTTATCGAACAACCAGAAACTTATTTCCCTGACAAAACTTTCAAAATCATCAAATTTAAAATCAAAATTTGAAATTAAGCTCAAAAAAATCAATAATTTGTTGAAATAAAAATAAACGCTAAATAATTCAAAAAAAGAGAGCTAACTGGTGTGATCGGAAGCCAACTATAACCTTTTAACCTAACCAAAAATAAACCTGACAATACTCATTCAAGACCTGAAATTCTACACAGAAAAAGACGTTTTTGTCAAACGATTAGAAATTAGTTGACTGAAATAAATTTCAAATTTCATTATATTACATGCAAAATGTTAGAACATAAGTCAAATAAAATGATGTGGCAAAAATATCGACAGAGAAAAAATGTGTTTAAAAATATTGCCAAAGCAATGCTCGGTTTTCACAGTGAAATATACAGTTTAAATCAAAATTTATCCATAAATTTAAAAATATACCCTCTTTAATGTGTTCAGTTTATACATATATTTTAATAGAAACTAATAGTTTAAAGTGATACATGCAGAATAGATATTAGTAAGCTATAGACAACAAAAACATCTCATTTGATCAAATTGATGTCAGATTGAATTAAGTAAAGTCTCATGCATTTTACTAATTGTCATATATGCAGAAAAAATTTGTGCGTAAAATAAATCTTGGTAGCATATTTTTAGTTCATGGATTTTTTTTTTTTTTTTTTTGAAATGGTTTATGGAGATGCATAAAAGTGTTACAGTACCCTTTTAAGCTATGTACATAAATGCTATGTACAAGGATAATTATGTTATATTAATATAAATTAATATTAAAGAAACGTCACGAGATTATTTTTAGGTATATGCGAGGATAATGAAAGGTATTTTTAGGTATATACGAGGATAATGAAAGGTGGATGTAGTTTATTGCTTTAAGCTTTTCACTTTCTAATTTTTTTCTCATTAACCTCTTTAATGATTATTACTATAAATATATAATAAAAATACAAATAATCTTTAATAAATTAATAATTTAATTGATTTTTTGACATCGAAGCTTTCAATTACTTAATACAAATATATATTTATAACATGTTGTTTCTTTGATATTATTTTCATTTATGGTAAACCATCTAACCATACAAAGCACAATTTGTGCCCTATATTTTTTCTAGAAACATGTGCCTTATGTTTTTTCTAGAAACATGTGACCTCTTATAATTGACAAAAAGGCTTATCAATCTTGATCAAGGACTAAATTTGATAGTCGTATAACCGTATTTACATTTTTAACTATAAAATAAAATAATATTTTTGATAAACTATAACACATGTAAAGATAAATTTTGAATAAAGAGTCACAACTATAAAAGATTACAATAAATATATAGATTATCTTTAATGTTTCTTTTTTATACAATAAACTATATTTACATTTATAGAGTAATTTTGAAAATAATTATCATCAAATAAATTCATGATAAGCAGGGTCAACCATCAAATTTAATACTTAATCTTGATGTTCTCATGAAACGATGAATCTTGTGACATATGTAAAATATTTGTAAATATTTTTATTAAAAATTTTCATGTCATAATTGAAATATATTTATATGATTGGCAAAAATATTGCTAATGCATTTCCATGAGTATAAAGTTAAAATTTTCACTATACATAAACCTCATAAACAAACTAAGTATTTACATATTCCTATGGTCACAAAAGAATCAATGTCAGACCTTAGATAAATTTCAATTCAATCTACATAATTTTTTAAGAATCAATAAAATATACTAAAATGTTTGTTGAACAAAGAAAGGGTCAAATTTTCATCTTTGTCAAACATATTTTCAAACTATTTACTAATATTTAATTAGGATAAATAGTTTTGCACATATCATGTAAAAAAGGCAATCAATAAATAAGACAAAATTTAAGAGCTAATTGATCAAGAAAAAATTATAATTCCTTAGTAATCATCCATTGGAAATGGAATCATCAACAAAGAAAAATAACATTTTAAAAATACAATGAATATTCACAATAGTGATAGAATCTAATGTAATCAAGACTTAAATAAGGATGATCACTTATTTTATGATTACACATATTTAAATAATACTTACCGCATCCATCAAAACAAACATCAATATCTTATGAAGCATTGAGAGATTCTATGCATATATATTTCAAACCCCTCTTATATTATAAATATTCTTTGCTTAAATTTTCAAATACTTCATATTTTGTTTCAATCAAATTTTTAAATATAAAAATATTGATAAAATATAAAAATGTAAAAACAATATTTAATCTCTATCATAACCATTATAATTACATCATTTGACATATATATTGTACTATAGTATTGTGCATAGTTTTCTTGTTATATATGTTGTGCATGACATGCGTCTTATTCCTAAGACTTCATTAAAATTGAAAATTCAAATAACATTAATAAAAGATAAAAATGCAAAAAACTATTTGCCTTTATCTTGATCATGGGATACACACCATACCCATCACTACAAATTTTGTGCATCAATGTTTTCATGTCTACTTTTTAACGGTGTACCTTGATTTAGGTGAGAAGAAGGACAATCTGGATATATATTCTTATGATTAAAATTCCAACTCTTTGATGGGGGAACATTACTTACTATGTAAAGCAATCATATTTTCTATATAAATTTATGTTTACCTGCATTTTTTTTCTCAACGATTACTTACATAAGGTATACATATCTTAATTATGTACATAGATCTATTCATGATATATTTTTTAAACTTATTACATTGTAAGAGTTCATTTTATATATCAACAATCTCAAACATATGACTTTGATTTAAGCCTCCTTGGTTTTATTATGTTCTTCTATTTTCTATATTTTACATGGTGCTTGCCTGGTTTTTGTATTCACATTCTTCTAGCCACTTGTTTCATGTTGTTTGCTATGTTTCATTAGCCTTAACCATTTTACTATTGGTACAATTCTTAGATCTTACAATAGTTCTCCAAATGATGAAAACATGTTTATCACGACATTCACTCATAACAAGCATTGAGTCCTGAGGGAAGCTTATAGATGCATAGAATCCTTCTCATCTCATTATTTTATTTGGAAAGTATTGTTCCTTTTATTTCTTGTACAACCCTAATGGTTTCATACACAATCATATCTACTTTCCTATGGAAGAATCATAACCAATCATGATTTGTATTGACTAAAACTATGTAAACATATTTTAATTTGGAGGAATTGTATCCTCACATGTTTCTCATTGACATGTTATGAGTTTCTTTGAGCACAAATTTAGCATAATCTACCCATGGGGGTGTGATATTCATAGTTTCATATTAACTTTTTTATTCATTGTACATGTATCACTTTAGCAAACCAAATTTCTTGAATGCCCTACCTTGTTTCATTATATGGGGAATTTTATGTCCTTAGCACCATTTATGTCTTGACGTTGATTGATTATCATATGTATTATTCACTATATTATATCTCCCACATTGGTGTACATGACATATATTTGCCTATGGGGGAGTTTTACCCACACAAGTTTTTTGTATACTATTTTAATAGAATTTGAATTAATAGATTAATTAACCTTAATCTAGATAAATTGAATATAATAAAATTAGAATGATGTAAATGATATTTTGATAGGTAAAATGAAAGTGAAATAGTGAATTCAACAAAGTGCAATCAAATGAAAGAATAGTAATTATGAATAAAATGTAAAACTTAGTTATTTTTGTCTGAGATTTGATTGTGTGAAGCTAAAAAACAACTAAAATTGATAAACATGAACCAACCCTAAAATTATATAGAGATAAATACTAAATATGAAGAAGGATATAATCATCCAATTTGGGATATGATTGACTACCACTATAGTTCTGAATTAGTTGATCTTGTTCTTTGCTAAAAAATAAGAAACATAGGTCATGATCTTTTGTGACAAATTGAATTAGGTGTTATTTGGAGATTTTATCTTTGGAGATGTGTGGAAGACCTCAAAATAACTTCTGCAAAGTTAAAACCCTAGTTGCACTTGCAATGATTGCAAATTTACAAATACAAAAGGCGGGGGGGGGGGGAGTATAATGGGCATAGAAGACCCTAATCACCTCATAATGAATGAACACTACCTATGTATTTAATACTTTTAAAAGAGAATTCAAGCCCATGTAATTATTCCACTTAGAGTTCTTTGTACAATTGTGTTCCTTTGAATATATGAATGCATCTAGATATGGCTTGAATACTTAATTATGCTTTGATTTGGCTTGAATAAAATAGGCTTTGCACTTGGTTGAGGACTATTTCAAATGATTAGAATCAGAATTGGAAAGAATAGGGAAGCTTTTCACAATGTATAATAGTGTAAGTATGCCTCTATTTGAAATTTATAAATGGTAGAATATGTGACTTAGGTGTGCCTTTATAACAATCTAAAAAGGAAACTTTATGCTAAATATCTTAGAAATACAAATCACATTGTAAATAAGGGTTCAAATTTAATAAATGACCTTTAAAAAACCATGAAAAGAAATAATTCATAAGGGAAAATAACATTTTCCACTATTATCTCTTAGTAAACATTTTTGTCTTTTAGGGAAACATGTGAATTTTGGGTTTGGATCTATCTGTACAAATTCTAAGAGGGGTTTTTAGTAGTTAGAACATTTTTTAGGTGACATATAGAAAGTTAGAAAATAGATAGGCCTATGTAGATACTATTTTATGGATTATATAACACCTCAGTCTTGTAAACTTGGCAAACTCAGACCCTAGTTGTTCCTCTTAGTTCTAGACCTTTTCCACTTTTTGAAGTCTCTTGTCTGCTCTATCTGGTGCCCTTCACCCTATCTCTTACATGAATAGTATTATTATGATAACCCAAACCTTATATCTTTCCTAGAATTCTTAAAGTCTATTTATCTTCCACCTCTACAAGTTTTGAGTCTGTACCTACTTTTCTACACCTTGAACACTAATGTCTAGTACAAATACCTACATCGATGCTAGTGTCCTACCCCAACATAAGTGTCTAGTATCCTAAAGTCATCCAATTTATAAATGAAACATGTCCTAATGGTCAACCTAAGTTATTTAATATGAGTTACTACTCAAAAGGGATTGATATAAATACAAGATCAACCCTCATTCATTCCTCACCTGGGAAAACCTAGCACAGACCAAGGTACCTTATCAAAAGCATTATAATAAACATTCAATTGAGAAAAGCTTCCCTATTTTCTCTTATTTTTATATTAGTCATAGGGACAACACATCTACAGGTTTGAAGTATTGAAGGAGCATCATAAGAGATATATTTTCTAAGTTATAAGATAGGTCACTATTGTACTTTCTTATCACATATTGCATGATTCACATAGAATCCAACATACAAGAGAGAACTACATCAATGTAAGGCCCTATTAGGATTATTGGCTATGTCGGAAATGTTCATTGATAGAGGGGCCTTTGGGATCATCTTAACACCATGTGCCCACTAACCCATTTTCTACCAAGGTCACTATGAAGATGAAGAACTAAGGTTTTAAAAATTCATGAGGAATGACAATCCATGACCCAAATCTAAATGCATCAGAGTGAAGGTGAAGTCAAAACTAGAAGAATCCAAGTCATTACAACCTTTACTAACATGTATTACGTATATGCCACTTGCATTAGGTTTAGATAGTAGTGTTGACACACCTGTTTAGGATTGACATTAGTGTCCACAACTCTAAAGGCACTCTATCTAGAATTTGATGACTGTTCTAGAATCATCTTCTAGTCTGTTTCCTACTTATTCCAATCCAGAACTACATTAGCATCAAAACAAGCTAAGTACATTAATTATTTTTCATTTACATATCTATCATATCTATACTTATTATATTTTTATTATCTCCATTTAATAAATTTAGCATATGTTATATCCGAGTTTAACACATAATTGACCTACTTTATAGATAGTTTATCATCCTTGTGCCATAGGATATCTCTACCCCTTTAACCCTAGATAAATCTAATCTATAAATCTAATTGAGGGTTAAACATTTGGTGAACTTGATTCATATGAATGCAAACATTTCTAATTCTTAGGTTTTTAGCCAACAAGGGTTTTATATTACCATACATTTTCATTTCATACTAATATTATTTTGCATGAAACCTAGGTGTAGCCCTAGATTGAGAGGCATGACTATTGAACACATTGAGCTTCCCCTCCCACCACCTAAGATGTCTCAAACCAATAAAGGACATAATCTTATAGATCATGATGATACTAATGTTGATAATGAAAAACATATTGATGATATTATCATATAAAAAGATTTTGATAATGACAACTATGAGTGTAATGAAACTAATGTACATGAGCAAATAGAAAATGAACAAGTGAAATAAATTGCATTATTTCATGAGTGTATCTATCAAAACCCTAAATATCTTGATGAGAACCTAAAAACTATATTGGAAACAAAAAATTCAAAAGGTATAACTCAAATATCCCTCCCCTTGAACACATTACCAGATAATACTTCTAATGGGGGTACATGTTATGTGTTTAAACATTTGTTTCCTTGAAACCAAAACACAATTTTTACATCTATCATGGAATTACCAATTGCTTCTAACTCAAATACTGATTTCAATTCCTATTACTACTCAAACCATGTTTACATCCCCTTTGGTGACTACTCAACTTTCTAATCTAAATCCCAATGGGTCCATAGTTCAAACACTAATTTAGATTGTAAATACCTTAGAAGAAAAGGTTACAAATATTGAACAAAATGTTTTAAAATATCCTCATGATATTGATTTGTAAGATGTGTTGCATAACTCTCTTGCACTTCAAATATATTTGCATTCTTTACCAACTGGTTTTGATGCACCTAAGTTCAAATTTTATGATGGAAAGGGTGATCCTGAACAACATCTTTGAAACTTTTATGTGGCATGACTTCACTATGCCTCCAATGATAAAATTTTGACTAAATTATTCCCAAGAAGCCTCAAGGACTATGCTTTGGGGTGGTTCGATGATTTACCTCTCTAATCTGTGAAAGAATTCAAACCTCTTGAAGATGAATTTTTAGCACACTTTTCCATTAATATTTATGAAAATGTTTCTTATGTTAAAATTGACAAAATAAAACAAGGAACAAATGAACCTATCAATGAATATGTCTTGAGGTACAAGATAATGCTAGATAAAATTATCAATCTTATGGAAGATAAGGAGTTGCAAGACATATTCAAGCAAAGTTTGCTTGCTCCTTTACATGAGTCCATTTTTTTCAAGAAGTTCAAATCTTTTTATGACTTATGCCATGTTGTACAGACCATGAAATGAAGCTTATTTCATTGAATAAGCTAAAATATGTCGCAAACACACTAGTTGAGTCTACATCCAATGCCAAATTTACAGTCAAACCAAGTTATAAGGTAAAACCTCCAAACCTAAAAAAGAAACAAACACCATGGTTAACACATTTTCTTAGCAACCTGATCAACTTGTCTTATCTAATACACCAAAAATATAATTTACATTCCTAACTAAGTCTCACACCTTGTTACTCATGTATTTAATAGAGTGTCAACTTATATATGTCCCTCATCCTATAAAGGTTGATATAAATAGATATCTACCCATGGATATGATGCAGATGCGTATTGTGATTATCACATGGGACCAAGACATTATATGAATAAATGTTTTACCTTGATGCATAAGATTCAAGACCTTATTGATGACCAAAATATTACATTTGATGATCCTCCCAAGGAATCAAGTTCACAACCTAGTGATCACCACAAATAGAAAATATTTAATAATCTAAGTTATAAGACCATTTTAAGAAGGAACCATAAGTGCAAATGGTATACAATGCACATCCTCCTCCATCACATTATGGACACCCATTATATGGGATTATTGGTACTTATACATGACATCCACCTCCTATGGTCTATTTCTTTCGATGGTAGTGAGATTAAGGATGATGAGTCTAATCTTCATTATTTATTCATTTGAGCATACCTTGATAAACATCATATACATAGTATTATTATTGATAATGGTGGAAGTGATAAAATTTGCACCATGACATTAATTATGCACTTGGGTTATACTCATAATGATTTACATCTTTCTACTAGATCAATTAGAGCCTTTGATGGGACATCCTAAAAAGTTCTTGGTGAGATTAACCTACCTTTACATGTCAGTCCTGCACATGTGGTTACTACCTTCCAAGGGAATATTTGATATGTTATTGGGAAGATCTTGGATCCATACACTTTAACCAATACCTTCTGCAATACATGTGTGCATTAACTACATTCATGCGAATCAGGTAATTATAGTATCTGAAATCTCATATGAGAATCCTATTGAACAAGAAAAACTTATACCTAAGAAGTTAGCTATCAAATAGACTAATGTTAATCCATCAAAAGAGGGTAAGCAATAGGCAATCCCCTTTACTAGGTGGCTTATATGTGAGAGACCATTAAACCAGAGACATATAGTGGATTCCATAGAATCCTCATCTACTACGCACCATGTTTAGATATCTAGAATAGTTACACATGTTCTTATTACTATTATTCTAAATAAAACACAAATCACTCATCCATGGGTTCCATGAACCCATAATCCTATTACTCCTACTATTTTTCTAAGACCACAAAGTTCTATTTTACATACGCAAAGCATCATAAACACTACAGTGATAGATATTTCACCTATACATGCTCTTTGGTAGTGTCAACATATTATTACATGAGGTTCACAATGGGAAGATATCTATGATCACCCTTTGGATGGGATAATAGGATAGCCTTTCCATTTCACATTAAAAATACCGAAAAAATAAAAATAAAAATAAAAAATCCAAAACATTTTTGGCACCTACATACTCTATTGGATCCTTGGCATCTATGTGTTAGTTCCATGTTAATGGATGGCATATCAGTTACTCCTACATACATAGATACATGATTTATTCCTATTTAAGATGTTGGACACTCCCTCTACTCATGTCATATGGAAATTGGGGGCATCCACATCTATGATCATGATAATTATAAGTTATCTCATTCTATGGTCACTCTACATTATCAAATTTTGAGCTCATATACGTACTTACATATGCCTTTATCCATGATTATATATTTCATAGGGTACTTGATATGTTATGTACTTGATAATTTTTGCTACCACATTTTATCCATGGTATACTAAGACATATTTATGTTGGTTACTTATTCTTTTGTTTATGCACTTCCTTGGGTGTCTTGCCTTGCTATTGTCTTACTTGTTCGAGCATTTAAATATGCTATTTTGTTTTCCATCCCTATGTCTATATATGTTTTTTTTTACATTTGAATATTTCATTATTTGTTTTATAGACATTTGAATATGTCATCATTTATCTTATAGGCATTTGAATAAGTCATGTCCTTTCAATTATGTGGCATTTAAACATGCCCCTTATTTGTAGTCTCCTTGGATCATTGCTTTTTGACTTGATTTTGAATGCTCTTATGTGTGTACTTGATTTTAATTTTGAGATTGTACTAATACTATATATATATTTCCATGATCCTTATCATGCATCTTAAGCCTTCATGTGATCACATTATTCTATGTACTTCAATTCTATATCTACCTAGACATTTTTTTTTTATGCTACATGGTTACATTCACATATTATACAATTATTTTATCTTTTTGATGTGAGATAAATATTAGTATATATTATTGCCTCACCTCAAAGCGGGGGGGAGGGGGCATATCAATGGGGGCATGTTCTTCACATTTGACACAATTTTAAGATTAAGTGGGGGTATGCTTTGGAAACATGTTATCCACACTTATTCAACATTTGGTACTTATAGCAGTTTTCATATTTACTGGGGGCATGTCATATAGGCATGAATTCTACACATTCACAATTTTTAGATTTAGTGGGGGCATGCTTTGGAAGCTTTTTCTCCACACTTATTCAGTATTTGACATCTCCATATTTAGTGGGGGCATGTTTTGGAAACATATCCTCCACATTGGAACTTATACCAATTTTTATATTTATTTATATATAGTGGGTGCACGTTATTCAAACTTACATAATTTATAAATTGGTCAAAGCACATATTTATATAGCTTAAATTCATAGTTGTGGCAAAATTCTATACATTGGTACCATTGTTATACATAATTTCAACATGAGACATATTTAAGGTGCATATGTTATGCAATGTGCACCTAATATTACAAAATCCAAATTATTTTTAGATTTAAAAACACTCTCAAGTACTGTCATCACCCAATAGGATATTATTTTATAAATTTATACCCAAGTTGTACTTTTATAGATTGTATTGAGTTAATCTACTGCAATAGTCAGTTCTCTTTTGGTATGGTTGAGGTGATTAAATCACTCAATATTTCCAAGTTTTTATGTTGGACTTGATTATATAATCCATACTTACCAATTTGATAGTATGAGTTGACTTTTTCTCACTCATGCTTGTCAGGTTACAAGTATGATTAGGTTGTACAGTTGAGCTAATCTCAACTGCTGAGTGGCAACTCACCTTTTCTCTAAGGCTGGGGGAATGTGCCTTCCAATATATATATATATATATATATATATAATTTTTATACTTATACATATTTTTTTTAATCTTAGTTTCAGAGCCTTGCATTGATACATCTTTCAAATCAAATTGCCAATAGGCAAGGTAGTTGCATTGATACATATGTGTAATCATAAACCTTGCTATTTTAATTTTAGTATTTTCAAATACTTTCAATTATAGATTATATTCATTGATTATGTATTGTAACATCATCTTGGTTTTAGGTTAGTCACCAAAAAAACACTCAAGTTAGACTCAAGTAAAGGCAAGGTGTGTTATACATACCCAGGTACACATTTTTTAAAAAAAATAAGTATTTCATCACTAGATTAAAGGGGGAAAATGTAGACACTATGTTATATATTATATATCACCTCAATATTTTACACTTGGAAAACTTAGACCTTGGTTGTTCTTATCAGTTCTTGACCTTTCTCACTTTTTGAAGTCTCACATCTATTCTATTTTGTGCCCCTTGGCCTATCTGTTAGTCTAATGAGCCTTATGTTGATGACCTAGACATTCTTTCTTACCTAGAATGATTAAAACCCAATTATCTTCCACCTCTACAAGTTTTGAGTTTGTACCTTTTTCATTCTCTTTGGACACTAATGTCTAGGATAAACTCATGCATTGATACTAGTGTCCTTCTTTGATGTAAGTGTCTAGTACCTTAAAGTCATCTAATTTATAAATGAAATGTATCCTAATGGTCAGCCTAAGTAGTTCAATATGAGTTAATTTTCCAAAGGATTGATATAAATACAAGATCAACCCTCATTCATTCTTCACCTAGGAAAACCTAGCACAAACCAAGGCAACTTCTCAAAAGCATTCTATAAAACATTCAATTGAGTAAAGATTCCTTATTTTATCCTATTTACATATCAGTAATAAGGATAACACATATAAATGTTTGAAGTAATAAAGGAGTATCCCAAGAGCTATATTTTCTAAGTTATAGGCTAGGTCACTATTGCACTTACTTATCACATATTACTTGATTCACATACAATCCAACACATAGGGGAGAACTACATCAGTCTAAGACCCTTTTTAGAGTATTGGCTATGTATGTGGTGCTCATTGATAGAGAGGTATTTAGGGTTAACTCAACATCATGCTTCCACTAGCCCATTTTCCCCTAAGTTTAATATAAATATGAAAAACTAGGGTTTTACAAATTTATGAGTGACAATACATGACCCATATTTAAATTCATCAGAGTGAAGACTGTAGACACCTAAAACTAGCCACAAATAGATTTCAACTAGACTTAAAACTGATTCATACCAACCATTGCAAATTAAACCTAATAATCACTAAATATCTCTAAATTTTTTTGCACATAATTCATTAAATCTCATAATCATGTTGAGGCCTCCCTAATTGGGTATTCTATTGTATGCAATAATAACCTCTCATAGATTCACCCCTAATCATCTTGTGGCATCACAACTATCAATCTGGATGATAAACCCATTAAATGGGGCACTTGCACACTTAATAAAATATTGAAAGAGTAAAATTGCTAATCAAAATGAATTAACAAACTAAACAAGATTAAATCCATAGTTGAATTATCCATTTGCAATTAATGAATATCTAGAAAATAAAATTCTAAAATTTAAAATATCCAAGCCTTTCATCATTGCCTTTATGATTTGTCAATTTCTTTGAATCTATCTTAAAATATCAAATTTAAGAGCCATGCCTAGTAATTAAAGATCATAATTACATGACAACTATTAACTCAATTGAAGTTAGTTTTAACTCACCTAAGTTTAGTTTGAACCCATTCCAAGCCAAAATTCAACCTTAACTCACCTTTGGTGAGAGTTAATTCTTAATAATATAAATATAAGGCCATATCCCTTTATTTTTAAGCCTAGAAATTTTAGAGTTATTATACAATATTTGTTCCATAAGACTCATAAAAGTAGTGTTAACATGCCCAAATCTTAAGCCAAACAACATCAAATCCAAGGTGCCAAGGAGAGAAGGAGCCAAACAACCTCCATTGTCAAAGACTTCTTGATGCACAATATGATCAAGTCATTCAACAAACCATTTGGAGCTCCAACGAAGGTAAAAGACTTGTTTCTTTTATGTTTTTGTTGTATGCTTTCATTTATTTTTTGTTACCTAAGCTCTCCCTAGTGTATAGGATAGAGGTGTTTGGATTTTTGTATATTCATTTTATTTTTTTTATGATACTAACACAAAACTAACCTCCCGTCTATGTATTCCTTGTTCACATATTGGAACATCCGATGGGACTTTGAACATCCCATATAACTAAGGAGATTAATATGCTACTTTTAGTTTTTCTGTTGGATGCTTAAAAATCTTTAAAATTTAAGTTTTAACTTCATTTTTTTATGTCTTACTATTTTAAACAAGCCATAGGTTACAAGGATTGATGTCAATTATTCAAAAATTTATAGAGATCGATGTTGATTTTACATATCAATGTCAATTACCAGAATTGACCACAATTCTTATGCAAAAAATAGAGCATAGTGGAGACATAACTAACTCAAGTTTTTCTTGATCTTTCTATCTTCATTTAGTGTCTAAGAAGCTACATATTATTTGTCTAACTCATTTCATGTAGGATCTGGTTAGGTATTTTGGGTTTCATCTCATTTCATTAAATGTTTTTTAATCAAAATAAACCTATGTTTTTCTATTTTTTTTTAATAAACATCGATGATCTGCCAAATCAACATCGATCTCTATGGATTAACATCAATCCTTGTGTAGACTGATGATGATCCATCTCTAAGATATAAATTAAAAAACCTGAGAATGTAATACTAAATGTTTTTTTCTCACTCACTTTTGAGCTTCTAAGTAGGTAAAACCTCTAACAATTTATAGGTCCTAAGGTAGAAAAAATCAAAGTTTAAGTATGGTAAAATCTTACACACATTATCTTTGGTGCTTAAAATGAACTTAGTTCATTTCATGCCTTAGATGTTTTTAAATTTTATATAAAATTTTCAAAGAAATCATGCCAAGGAGACTAAACTTTACAACATATTTCATTTTACTGCAATAAAATGAACTTTCACATTAGTTAGATAAGTCATAAAAGTTTTTCATTTTATGCTTGTTTTTTGAAAGTGTTTGTTTAATAAAAATGAGTGATGCATGTATTCTCTCCCCCCATCCCCTTTAGGGAACTCAGGTAACCAAAAATGCTCATTATTTGCCTTTATCAATGTAGTCCAAAAGTGTGATAAGAAAATTGCTAAGGCCCTCCTCAAATTTGCATGATTTTGGTGACCCTAAAATGACCCTAAAGTCTTTTCACTTGTCTTTATTTTCATGCATTTTGGCTTGTGAGTAAGATTTCATCACCTTTTCATGAGTTCTTTAGGGAAGCATTGACCTGGGAGTTCATCTCTCGACATCGTTTCAACCCCACTCCATGGTGGGATGTATAAATTGAGGGTGACTCACTAGGATGTTTGTTTTGAGTAGTTAAAACAAGCTTTATTAGTGGTACTTGACCTTAAAATATAGGGGAAACTCAGACATTGCACTACACTAAGCAAGTGACAGATGTAGTGGTTATGAAAAAGATACGACCTTTTCATAATAAGTTAGTTGACATAGATCCAAATGATGTGATTGCATCCCTAGTTTTTTCCACACTTGGGACCATTTAGAAATGAGCAAAAATTGATAGTTTATAATAACCCCACTATCGTAGACATACTGTTGATGCAGGGTGAGTATCCCAAAGTTTCATGTCACAGTATAAATTATTGAGAGAAGAGGGGGCCTAAAACCCCTACTTTTCATGCACTTTTAAATTTTATATTAACAATTAAAATCCTCTCAAGAGAGAGTATTTTGATGGAATTTGATTGTGTTATGCAACCTTGTTAGTTTTAGGATTTAGGAAGTTACACTTAGGTGTTTATGTCATTTTGTCCTTTTTACTTGCATGGTCTTGATTCTAAACTATTTATTTATCATACTATTTCAAAAATAAGTCTTGTTTTGGACATCACTCCTTTATTTCAAGAGGTGTTACGTTGGCTATTTGATATCATATCTTTGCCTTGGTATTTTGATAAACTTTTGTGTGTGTTACTTGTTTGAAAAGAGTGTTGTTATGCTACCTAATTCATTGTAGAGTGTCATGCCTTTGAGTCTTAAAATAAGCCATTAGTCATATCTTTAGAGCATGATAACATCATTACACTATTGAATTTATTTCACAAACTTATTACCTTGTGTCCAAAAATTGTAATTTCAAAACCACGTGTGCCTTTGGGATCTATACCTAGTGTCATTATGTCATTCATTCCTGTCTAGATTATCATTTGTTTAAAAGAGCCTAGTTTCCTAAGTTAAGTTCAAAATTAGCCTTGATAAGTTCAGATCCAAACATTTATTGGTTTATATCTAGGCCTTGTGTAATTTTGTCTTAGAATATTTTCCTTTAACTTTTGGGTTGTGTAACTTAGGTTAATTCTTTATTCAATTTGAAAACTATTTTTATGCCTAGATTTGAGGAAGTGGTCTATCCTCCATGTGCCTAGAGTTTCATGTCTTTTACCAAATGACCAAATTCATGTTTAAATCTGATTGCCTAGTTTGTGTCAAAGTGTTTCAAATTTGTTAGATTAAAATATGTTATCTTGTTTTATTTAAATTTTAAATTTTGTGCCTTTTCCAAAATACCTAGCAATACCTATTTTGAGCCTAGCTTTTGTGCCTTTTCCAAAAGACCTAGAAATACCTATCTTGAGCCTAGTTTTATGCCCTTTTCGAAAGACCTAGCAACTTTTTTTCTTTAGATTAGACTTGTTTGAAACATTTTGTACCTAATTTTGGCATCGCAATTTTATTTCATCCACTTGACCTTTTTGTGTAAGACATTTGACGTTAGACTATTTTAGACCAAGTTTTAGCATAGACCTTTTTGGAGATACATCTCTACTTTTAGACCAAGTTAGACTAAGTTTGGACCATGTGTCTTTTTAGACATTATTTTTTATAGTTTATATAACTTTAAGACCTTTTCATGAAACATTCATCATTGATTTGAATATGTTTCAGTATGATCGTAGTAGAGCCATGTACAATCTAGGCTATGATAATGTGGTCACACAAGATGACTTTTTTCAAGACCCCTATGGTAATGATGTAGTTTTTAAGATGGATCCTTATCCTCTTTATAATATTCAATTTGTGGAACAAATCCAAGATCGCTTAGCTCATTATTTGGTTAATACGCCTCCATACTCAGAGTGGGACCAAGAATAAACAATGTAGTACCTTACTATCATAATCTTAGTTATCGACCAAGTTCAATAACAACCGTAATACATCACTATGCCATCTGCATATTATCCTTATTTTTTATCATCACTTTTAAATAAGGACAAATTTTTAATCAGATTCATAGAGGTAGGGGCTAAGTGTCCAACAGACTTTTCCCATGAAAATTTGCATAGTCTATTTAGAGTGATTTTACCTATAACCTATAACCAAACCATTGAACAAGCCTTTTTTAGAAATCCTCAAACACTCATGCCAATTTCATAACTAGAGACACATATGATTTTTATAGGAAAGGGACTCATGGAGGACCATTATATACAAATACACATAGCATATCAAACCTATTTGAACTTAGTACATAGTTTTAATAACATGGCCGTGTCAAATGCTCCTCTCATCGAGTTAGCTCCTTTAATGGGAGTATTAATAAAATTGATAGGTTAAGATAATTTGTGTATAGACCCATTATTGTAAATCACTTTAGTTGGATACATGTTCAATGCCCCAACTATTCAATAAGTGACTACTTTTTTATGTAGACAAATATGCCAAACACAGTGGATAACAAGAAAGTGTCATCCAATCCATGCCAAAGTGGTTTAACTGAATAAACAAGTAGTCCATAATAAGTGCCTTTAGTAAACACCATGAGTGGTTCACAATAGCAAGGAGTAGTAACTCTTACATCATAAACATAACAAGCTACATCTAATCCTCAACTAGCTATTTCATCAAACACACAATTGTAAATATTATGTTGTCAAATGAAAACTAGTGCCTTGCCTCAACAAAATGTGATGAATGTTACTCCACCACAATAGGTGATGACTAAAATTCCACAATAACATACATAATATAATGTACTAATGCAGTAGAGGCAAAATATTTTTCCACCTCAATAGGGGAAACCAATGTTCCACCTCGTTGGGTAGTGACAAACATACCTCTTCAGTCATAGACCAACATGCCTTCACAATCACAAATGTTATCTAATCAACAACATATGCCCATTGATCAACAACAAATGTTGAACACTCTTCAAGTGCCTACTCCACAATAACTATTTATGTAACCAAGAGTTAGTAATATCTAATAAGTACCAATTAGGTAACAATTGCCTTTCATTCCAAATGTGCCAAAAATCCAATGAAAAGGCTTTGTATCATAACAAGTTCACCTTATTCAACCAGATTTGACTAGTTAGAAACAAGTCCCTAATCAACCATAATAGTCACAATACTTGACCCTAAGCCATATCCTTCCATCTCAACCAAAATTCCCTCAAAACTAGGCCTATATACTGAATCCAAACTAGAATATCGCATGACAATGCACACAATTTTAGTAATTACACCCTAATCTGTGAATGCATATTCCTAGTCGATTTCCTAAACAAACAAACATTCCACAATAAACCATGCCTCAATTATACCTTGATCAATGTAATTTGCCTTTGATCGCCCAACCTCCACCTTAGGCCAATGTTCCATCTAGTTTCTTGGCACAAGAACTACAATAAATGAAGGATGTAATTGCCACCATTCAAGCTAGGAAATAGAAAAAAAAGTTTAAGTTGGATGATGTGTGTTCCTACCCATTCAACATGGAATATCTGTAGATACCATTTCCTCCAAGGTATGAACCAACTTTAAAAAAAAAATACAAGGGTAAAGGGGACCCTGAGGCCTATTTAACTGAATTCTTTGTTGATTGTCAGCTAGTGGCCTACAGTGACATTTATTTGATCCTCTTCTTTCTTCAAAATATAGAAAGACATGATTTAGAGTTGTTTATAAAATTTTCAAAGAATTCAATATCTGATTTTGATGACCTTTTAGATAAATTTGTGTAACAATTCTACTATAATATCGAACATGAGATTTTACTAGTAGATTTGATTCAAGCCAAGCATAAATCTGGTGAAATTTTCACAATCTATCTACATCGATGGAGTAAAATTGCTATCCACTTCACCCACAAATTACTATACAAATAATTAGCCATCGTGTTCATCAAAAAAATACATAGTGAGATATCCTATCATTTGGAGCTACAATGGGCACATACTTTCAAGGAGATCATCAACAAAGGCTTACTCATTGAAAAATACCTTATTAACAAAGGAATCATCAGGTTAACCTCATCAAATCAAAACCATAACCAAAACCAAGGAAATGACCAAAATCAAAACCAAAACCAAGTCCAAACACAAGCATCGTTACTGGTGTAGGCTAGTAATTATGAAAAAATCTAATCAATTTTACCACAACAAAAATATTATTAGAAATGGAGTAATTGAGTCGTATCATGTCCAAATGGTGCAAACACCATCTACTCAACCCATGCTACAAATGTAAATTATTCATTAATAAACTATTCAACAAGCACAACCTTTGTAGTAGCCTATACCAACACAATAACCATTACCTTTGCAAGCCCACCCTTCAAGGAAGAATGTGCCTACTCATCGAGTCTTTAGTGACCTTAGATAACCCATTGAAGTAGTGTTTTTCAATCTAGCCATAACTAATCTAATGAGTTGGCCTATTATAAAACATTATCCTGAGGGCATTCCTTATCTAGACTGGTATTGAGAGATTGAGTTTTATAAATACCATCATGTTCATGGATATAATCTATATCATTGTGTGTAGATAAATAACCTCATTAAAAATATGTTAGAAAATGGAGAAATTACATTGGACAATAGAGATTCTACATCTAATCAGAACCTTGGTATCTACCAAAACCCTATTCCACAACATAAAAACAATCAATAGTAGCAATAATAGAGGCTAGAACAACAACAATAATATCAACAACCATGACAACAATAATAATGATGATTTCAATCTAATATATAGAACCAAGTCTAAAACTATGCCAATAACCAACATGCATACCATGTAGTTGCACATGAATACAATAAATTTCTAAGTTATATTACAAGAGGTCACATTTCCACCATTACCATCAATCCAAGACCAAGTGATAGCTAAACATGATTGTTACTAAACAATTCCAATTAACCAATTTATGCTAGTGATCATTCCTTAACTTGGGACCACACACAGGTGCACTAGTAAGTAGGTATTACTACTTTTTGACCTTATACTGATAACTCATCATTGTTCACATTACCACATACAAGTGTACCAAAAACTGAGACTTATCATATTTGACCCTTCAATACCATCATTTTCTAGAAAAAATGGTCCTGTATATAATCCTAATTATGTAATCATATATCAACGGTCAAATATCACCATTCCCGTCCCACAGGCATTTGCCACTAAACCCATTCAACCCACAGTTATGGATAAGAACAAGCCATATGCCACTATTAAAGAAAAGACATTTGACATTGTGGAATAACTTTAGAAGGCACTTGCACAAAGTTTCATTTTAGATTTTTTGTGAACATCTACCATCAATAAGAATATCTTAATGTATTTCTAGGCCAATCCTAAGTTCCCAATGACCTAAGCCTAGAAAAATTCCAGGCTTTAGTTGGACATCTAGTCCTAGGCCAACAATTGTCTTTTGACCAAAGTGATATGTCATCCCTCATCCCTCTTCTTAATAATCCATTGTACATCAAAATTATTATTACATGGAAAAAATTTAAGCATGTCCTCATAGACAATGTATCAGGCTTGAATATTTGTCTCTAAAGCTCATTAATCATCTCAGATATATAATAGCTGATCTACAGCCAGAGATGATTACTATCAAGGCCTATGATAATGAAGAGGGATAATGACAAGACACCATCAGATTGCTAGTTATCATTGGGCCTTAGACCCATGATACACTATGCCATGTGTAAGACCTAGACCTATCTTACAATTTTATTTTTGGAAGGACTTGGATACATTAGATTCATGCAAACCCTTCAACAATGCACCAATGTCTCAAATTCTCTCATTTAGGGATAGAGGTCATTATCAATAGAAATTTTCAACCTTACAAACATTACAAACATTTTGAGGTCGAGTACAAAAGCTATAACTATCATTTTGGCCTAGATACAGTTCCAAAGAAGGATAAGGGCAAGGCAATACTTATTGATTTACTAGAGGCTAATTGTATTGACCTAGACATCCTTGATTTATCTTCCCATATATCACCTCCTAAAATGTCCAATCATTTTACCATCATGACCAATGGCCTAATATAATATTTGAATCATGATATATTCCACATTTTCAAGCTTCCACAGAACCCCAAGTCCTATGGAAGACCTAAAGTCAATCCATCTTGCATAGAATGGTAATGAAAGGGAAAGGGTAAATTGCATAGTCTCACTCGTATCATTTTCACACCGACCACTATCCAAGAATAAGACCCACTCATTAATAATGAATCCTGGTTATATAATGATAAATTAACCAATTGCTAAATAACCCATTCTTAATAGGATCATGGAGAATCAAGCCTATAAAGGAGGAGGCCTCAGGCCAAATCATGAGGGTACACTTGATCTATAACTCTGTATAAAGGAACCTATAGTTTTAGATTTAAACCACTTGGGGGTGACCCCACATATCTTATTTGTGTTCTAATGCTAACAACTAGTGATGATAATGCCAACAACAAAGTAGAGTTTGATTACAACATTTATGAAGACCTGACCAATACCAATCTATTTGATACCCATGCCATTTATACTCTTACCTCAATTAACTGACATAATCCACTTCTTCTATATCAAACTCAACTTATATCTTGGGACCAACAAGAATCCATAGTGCTTATAGATGATTTTGAGAATGATGAGGCCTTTTGTGATTTTCTAGGCCTAAGAGACAATGTTCTATTGGGAGACCACAAATAAGGGTTCTCAATCAAACTAGATCATGTAGCCTATTTTGGAGAATGGGTGAACAACCTTAGCCATAAGTAAATAAATAAAAAATTGAGGTCCCAAAGTGAAAACCTCTTTGAAGTGCTTTTGGATTAGGGTAAACTAAAAAGAAAGGTCAGTCTTATGGTGAAAACCTATTTTAGGTGCCATTAGATGGAGGTGTTCATCTTTACTCAATCATAGCTCAGGAGACCACCAATGATGAACTTAATTTTGGGTTTGAATTTAATTTTGAAGAACATCATACTTTTGATAAAAGCATCCAAAATTTTCCAACAGTGTTTGTAACATATCCATCCCTGCCATTGGGGGATTCTGATTCTTCTTGTCTAGGAGAACTTGAAGAGCCAGTCCAAATAGAGGACTTTTCTATTGCAGGCCAATTCAAATCATTGCCAGCCATTTTGGAAGATGGTTTGACTCTCCTTATGTAAGACACTACAAAATTGAACATCAAGACTCTAGATGACCCAAAATGGATCAAATTAAGTATGTCTCTCATTGAGTAGGAATGTGAAGTCTTTATAGTCCTTTTGAGGGAATTTATTGACATATTTACTTAGGCCTATTCAAAAATTCCAAGTTTGGACCCTGATTTAATTGTAAACCATCTTGTTTTACATCCTAATGCCAAATTGATGAAGCAAAAATTATGTAAGATGCATCCTCACATTATTGTATTAGTAAAGAAAGATTTGGAGAAGCTCTTATAAGTGAGATGTATTTGACTAATTAACTATTTAGAGTGGATTTCGAATGTTGTTCCATTTAGAAATAAAATAGAAGGAATCATAATCTATAATAATTTCATAGATATAAATAAGGCCTACTCCAAGGATGACTTTCCTCTACCAAACATTGATATGATATTTGACTCCATAACAGGGTGCAAAATGTTTTCATTAATGGATAGATTTTGAGGATACAAACATATCTGGATTGCACCAAAAGACCAACATAAGACAATGCTCACCACTCCATAGAGAATATTTTGTTATCAAGTTATGCCATTTGGCCTCAAAAATGTTGGGTTCACATACCAAAGAACCATGACCTTCATATTTCATGATATGATGAATCACATTGTTGAAGACTATGTCGATGACATACTAGGTAAATCAAATACCAGGGCCGATCATCTAACAACACAAGAATATTTGAGAGGCTATATGAATATAAGGTCTTACTCAATCCTAAGAAGTGTGTTTTTGATGTTACTTCAAGAAAACTATTAGGCTTCATCATCTCTCACCGAGGCATTGAAGTTGATCCAGCCAAAGTCTAAGACATTACAGAGATACCACCACTTTCCAATTTGAAGTAACTCTATAGTTTATAGGGTAATATGCAATATATTAGATGCTTCATTTCTCAATTTACTAATAGATGCCATACATTTACACTTACTAAATAAAGGTTTCACATTTTATTGGGATGATGAATGCTAGAAATCCTTCTAACACCTCAAAGACTATCTTTCTAATCTACCTATTTTATTGCCACTTATGCCAGGAAAGTCATTCCTAATGTACCTGTCTACAAATGAGAAATCCCTAGGGGAAATTTTAGCTCAACATGATATAAATGGAAAGGAACATGTCATGTACTATCTAGTCCATACACTAGTTATGTATGAACACAATTATACACCCTTTGAAAAATCTTGTTTAGCTATTGTCTTTATGACACAAAAACTATTACATTACATATTAAACAACAAGACCATAGTTATTTCCAAAATAGATCTGTTCAATTACATATTATCCAAAATAGCTTTACAAGGTAGTATGGCCAAATGGATCATGATTTTGAGTGAGTTTGATATAAAATACATCAACCAGATAACCATACATGGATAAATACTTGTAGATCAACTTGAAAAAACACCCCTTATAGATACCGAACCTCCCACATTCCAATTCCTAGACAAGTCCATTATGACCATCATTGAAATACCTCTTGAAGAACAACACTGGAATCTATATTTTGATGGATCATTCACATCACATGGATTGGAGGCAGGCCTATTGTTTGTTACACCATAGGGGGATATTATCCATAAATAATTCCATATCATATTTATTTATAATAATAATATGGTTGAATATGAAGCACCCATTATAGGGCTCCATCAGGCCATATAATAGAATATTCAATATCTAAAAGTTTATGGTGATTCTTAATTAATCATCAATCAAGTTACAAACCACTTTTAGACAAAAGATGACAAGTTGGTGTCCTACAAGGCCATGATTGATATTATTAAACAACATATTATTGACATATAATTTGAATTTATACCAAGGGCCAATAAGAGAATAATGGATGCCATGGATACCATTGGTTCTTTGATTCATCATCTAGACAAGGCAAAAGAATATCAATTCCTTATTAAAAATCTTATAAAAGCAACACATCAACCTTGAACCATTACAATGATCTGTGATATTATTGGTCCCATCTCTATATGGTATTCAGATCTCTTTACCTATCTTCATGCCTATATCATGCCACTTAACCTATTATGTAAACAATAAAAGGCCTTTACCCATTAAGCCACATGATATACCTTATTTGGACCAACCCTTTATCACTGCATCTTTTATGGAACTTTGATTTATTGTTTAAATTCGATAGAATCAACACTAGCATTATAGGAAGTTCATGAAGGAGTATGTGGAACCCACACAAGTGGGGTCATCCTAGCCAAAAATATCCTACGTACTAGGTATTATTGACCAACTATGGATGCAGATGTAAATGCTTATGTCAAAAGGTGTGATAAATGTCAAAGGCATGCCAATCTAATTTATGCCCTGGCCAAAACATTAAAACTAATGCTTATACCATGGCTATTTTCCACTTAAGACCTTGATCTCATTATAAATATTAACCCATCCTCATCTAATGTCTATAAACATATCCTTATCACTACCACATATTTCACTAAGTGGGTAGAAGCTATACCCCTCACTTATGCAACTAGAAAACAAATTTCCAAATTCATATTTAACCCCTCTTTTACCGCTATGGTATCCCATCTAACATTATGTCTGATAATGATGGATAATTTGAAAAAAAGGATGTCAAAAGACTATGTGTCAAGTATAACATTACTCAACATTTTTCTACCACGTATTACCCACAAGGTAATGGCTAAGCCAAAGCATCCAAAAAAACCATTGTAAACATCCTTACAAAGATTGTTAATGATAGAGGAGCCTATCTAGTTAGGTTTAAACTTGACGAGAAATGCATGACTGTTGTCAATAACCTTCAAGCATACTAGAACAAAATCTATGGCCACTATAATTAGTGAGTCATATTCAAAGAGTTTGAACTTGGGAATGTTGTTCTCAAAGAAAACCAGTAGAATACTATTGTTGATAAAAAGCACAATGGGAAGTTTAAACCCAACTAGATAGGCTCCTCTATCATTATTGTAAACTATGGATC
Organism: Torreya grandis; assembly: GCA_037957365.1. Taxonomy (NCBI): domain Eukaryota; kingdom Viridiplantae; phylum Streptophyta; class Pinopsida; order Cupressales; family Taxaceae; genus Torreya; species Torreya grandis. The sequence continues at coordinate 2,528,388 of JARHVA010001127.1, forward strand.
TAGATCATACATGCTCGCTATACCAAATGGGGATGAACTTGATGAGTCAATGAACATTATACACCTCAAAAATTACTTCACTTGAGAGACTTGAAGTATTGTCTATGAGGATCATTTCTATTATACCATATATCGATATTATTATTTGTACCATACCATATATCATTCTCCCATAACTTTCCTTTTAACCACAGTTGTTTTTACCCTCCTTCCCCAACCCCTTTGACCTTGGTTCCATTTCATTGGTTCTTTGAGCACCTTCAATGAGGGAATTCAGACAAAGGTTGTATTTTGGACTAGTATAATAGTGGTTTGGTAGTTGCATCCTTCATTTCTTGTTTCATTTCATTTTAAGTAGTACTGGTTATAACTGCCTTTGGGAAAATCAATGTAATACCATTGTGCTACTAATTATAATTGTCTATGTCATTATTTCCTAATTATAACTACCTATGGGAAAATTAGAAACAACACCTTTATCATAACTTGAAGACTCACCTTATAATTCCTATGCCATACTATGCCATTTACTCACATTGCCTATTTTACGAACTAGATGTTGCCTAGTTGGATTCCTCCATTGTAAAGTTAGAACTACAATGAGTTGAGGCCCCATTGTATGACTATGTAGGCAACACTTGATTCATATTGAGGTCAACTCAACCACCGTTTGCCATACTTTCACCATTTTTTGAGCACTTTAAGTTTAAATGATCTCATCATTTTGTGAGTTACACCATTTAGTATCTCACAATTATCTATCGAGTTGAGCTGCTTCAAAAATTCTAAAAACATCTAAAGATGATCTATAAAATCATAAATATTCCCCAATTGACCACTTATTTGACTTAAGAATTCTTGGACCCATAGTTATTTCATAAGAAACCACTTGTTATTTAGTTTCCCCATCCTCAATGGCCTAATATCTCACATTCTCACCATTTTGTGAGACCATTCCCATTATTATTATACATCCATCAATCATGTTTTCCTTATCATAATTTTATTCTATCCCATATCCTGGGAGAACTGCATTTGGCCTAAAGTTTATGTTGAACATTGCGTCTAGGAAACTATGTAGGCAATATCCACTTGCCTAGTGCATTTGGAGTCATCTCGACTACCCCTTCCTTTTCTTCTCCCCCTCCCTCCCCCATTTTGTTTGTTTGTTTTATTATCTCATATAGCCTATGGAAAAATTTTGTTGTCTTGTTTTTTCTATATTTTTTCTAACATTGTACTTAACCATTCTTTGTGTTTGTTTCATAGTATTTTATTTTCCCTTTTGTTTCTTTATGTTTTGTTATGCTTCATAGTGTTTTATCTTCTTATTTGTTTGTTTGCCTATTTGTTTGATTTCATTTTTGTGCCTTAACTTAGTATCCATGTGTTCATTGGGTAATTCCTTATGCATTCTACTTAAGTCTATCCATATTCATCCATCAACATTGTCATCATGTTTTTTTATCATTGGTATATTATTATTTATTATTTTTTGGATTGCGTGTTAGTATTTATGCATATTTTGGCTAAGTTCTCAAGGTGTTATATCATGAGGAATACCATCATGTGCTACAACAAAATTCAACTAAAAAAATATTACAAGCAATGTGTCCATGATATTTCTCCTTGGCACCTGAAAAATTCTTGATCTACCCCTAAATCATTCCTAAATATAGAGTAATTAAATCACAAAAAAAATTTAACCCTTGCTAGTTAGGAAGTGCATCTCCATACTAGTAGGTTGCCCAAATTCATATTTCTACTTTGTACTAGCTTACTCTTATTCCATGAGTGTGGATTCAGTCTATAAGCCACCTTTATCCAATTTTACATATTATTCCCATCATTCTACCAATGATTATAACTGCCTCTAGGCAAATCATTATGTACCATCCCACTTGTGCTGCTAATGATTCTAACTACCTTTAAGATAATTATTATGTATAATCCCACCCATAGAGCCATTGATTATAACTTCATGTGGATAAATCATTATGTTTTGATCTATATAGATGTTATAGATTATAACCACCTATGGGCAATCCTTTTCATTCTTCTGCCCAATTGGGATATGTTTTCATTGTGATAATTCTTATAACTACCTTTGGGTAAACCATTATCTATATCTACCCAACTAGGGTATGTTTTTATCCTAATAATGATTATAATTGCATATGGAAAAATCATTGTTTTCCCTTTTATTGATTATAATTGTCTTTGGGCAAATCATTCTCTTGTTACCCTTATCCTTTTTTCAATGATTATAACCACCTATGGGAAAATCATTATATTTTAATCCCTGTATGCCAAGGATTATAACTACCTTTGGGTAAATCATCCTTTTTATTTTCCCACCTGAGGTAGCTCACTATGCCACTACTTATAATTGCTTGTGGGTAAATCAGTCTTTTCCACCCCATTTTACCTTTTTGGTCCCATCATTTCCCTTTTTCAAGGGACCGATCACCGAACTTCTTTGCTAATTTCTCCCTCAAGGGGGAATCTAGAGCTCATCCATTGCCATTAAAGTCATAGACATATAAGACATTTTCACTCTTTGAGAAGATGTTATTATGCCTATAGCTTGCAATGCCTTCCCAAATAGGAGTAAACTATAGACACCTAAGACTAGCCACAACTAGATTTTGACTGGACTTCAGACCGATTCCTACCAACCATTAAAAATTAATTCTAAGAATCACTGAATGTCTTAAATTTTTTTATACATCATTCATCAAAGCTTATAATCATGTTAAGGCCTCTCTAATTCGGGTATTCTATCATATGCAATAATAACCTCTCATAGATTCATCCTTAATCACCTTGTGGCATCACAACTATCAATCTGGTCTATAGACCCATTAAGTGGGGCACTTGCACACTTAATAAAATATTAAAAGAACAAAAATGCTAATCAAAATCAGTTATCAACTTAAATAAGATTAAATTCCTGGTTAAATTATCTATTTATAATTAATGAATATCTAAAAAAGGAAATTCCAAAATTAAAAATATCCAAGCCTTTCATCATTACCTTTATGAGTTGTCAAGATCTTTGAAAATATCCTCAAATATCTAATTTAAGATCCATGCCTAGTAATTGAAAATCATAATTACATGACAACTATTAATTCAATTGGAGTTAGTTTTAACTCACCTAGGTTTAGTAGAAAACTAACCTCCCTATATGTATTGTTTTTCCACTAAGACGAAGTAAAACCCAAAAGCATCTAGATGGTCATATCATTTTTCATTAGGTATTCCATAGAGGACACTTATGTCAGGTTCAAATAGTAACATCGATGCAACCATCTAGGACTGATGTTAGCATTTGTAGTTCTAAAGGCACTCAATCTAGAATCTCACGACTATTCTAGAATCATATTCCAATCTTCTTCCTGCTTATTCTAGATCTAGAGCTACATTAACATCAAAACAATCTAAGTAAATTTATTATTTTTCATTTCCATAGATAGCATAGTTGTACTTACTATTTGTAGATTATCTCAATTTTAAGAAATTAAACATATGTCTTTAGCACCCAATTAGATTACTTTAGAGATAGTTTATCATCCTTGTGTGGTATCTCTACCCATTTAATTATAGATAACTCTAATATATAAATCCAATTTAGGGTTAAACAATCCAGATAGGTGCTTAGGATAGAGTGAAGTGGGAAAATAGGTCCACATTAAGTACTCAAGTCAAAACTAATATTATTAAGTATTCATGACCAGATTTGGGTGATTACATTTTTCTCCCCTTTAATTTAGAAATGAAATTACTAGAGCAAAGGAGAAATACTGATTTAGTATGTATATCACACTTTGCCTTTGGGAAAAGATTTAATCATGTAAGGTGCTCCATATAAAATACTACAATGATGTAAAAGTAGTTAATGCTCATATGTGAAAGTGAAAATTGAAATATAACTTAAATTTGAAAATATAGAAAAGAACAAGGAAAGAGTATGCCTATATGTGTGAAACTAATGTATGATCTTGTAAATTTTCTTGGAGATGATGATTCTTTGAAGCATTGAAGAATTGATGCTTCTCATGAAGTGCTTGGAGAAGTTGATTCTTCCATGAACCAATAGATAATTTGAGGGTTATCAAACCCCAAATTGAATTGAAATTGCATAGAAAATAAAACCAATTGAGGGACATAAAAACCTTAATTTATGTTTTTTATATTTGTAACTTCAAGAAATGAAATGGTTTGAAATCCATAATGGATTTTTAGACATAATGCTAAATAGCACTGAACCTCTCAGTTATAAATTATGCACGTTAAATAAATCAACCAATAAAGATGGCTTGTAGATTCATTTATCACTTTGTTCCTTTATTCTAAATGCATGATCAAAATAGGGTGGATTGTAGATCTATGCTCCTACCATGTCTTTATATACCAATTAGAATTGGAAAATCATGGCATGAATCTATATAATGCCCCTTGTATTTTGAAATTTAACATAGTATGTATAAATCTCTATCATGATCCCATTGTTAAATGTAGAATATATAACTATATGCAGATGTAAATTCTATTTTAATCTTTTGTATGAACTTATATCATTCACTCAAAATTGTATGAATGTGTTTTTTTCCTATAATTTGAGTGTATATTCATGGCATAAGCCTCCAAAATCTGTATCAATGATTGAATTTTGACCATTTTAAACCTTTGAAATTATATTTTGAATTCGGTGCTAATTTTTGCTCTTTAATAAGCTTATCTCATGTATGAAAATCCCACTAAAATTCTCCTCTATTTTATGTGATTGAATTATATCCTAAATTTCACTCATATTAAAATAAAAATTCATTGTATCATGTGTATCAAGATGTAATCATTGACTAATATAACATATGTGAAAAGTATGTCAATATAGTAAAATTTATAAAATTTTAATTATGTATGTAACATATGAGGCTAGGCCTATAATAATGTGTCAATGAAGCTGATAGTAGTAAAAAATAAAATTATAATCTTATGCATTAACTAGTGCATGATATGGATAATGACACTCATTAAACTTAACAATCTCAACAAGCACATAAACATAATAAGTGCAATGTCATATAATAAGGTCAAGGGCCACATACAAGGGATATTTTAAAAAATCACATAATTAAATATTGCAAATACAAGGTCAAGGACAACACAAAAATGACATGGTATGTCTCAAACAAGGGACATGTTCAAATATCATAACAAATAAAGATCCAAGGTTCATCAATGATGGACATGTTAAAATTCCACACATACAAAAAACTAATCTCATAGAAATAGTCAAGAAATTTCGCACACAAGGGCCAATGGCCAAACACAATAGACAAACAAGATCTAATCTATTATGTACAAGTAATAGCATCAACATAACATAGAACTTTGAATGATAACCTACACCATGTATATGTAATATTTTCATATCCTAGTAAATAACATATCTATGTACACAATGTAAGATAGAGATATTAGAAATACATTTGTAAAAGTGTATATAGCTCAACAATATAGGAGTCACAAAATGATAACACATGTAAATACTATAACCTATGGAAAATATGCCTACAGTTTCATAAGGCTACTGAGTAGAGGCAAGTCCAACATCTTATTCCATGTGAGATCTATATGTCATGCATAACACTAATAAATACTAATGAAATACATGTGTGAAAGAAAAAGAGTATGATATCTGCTAATCATGAGATAAATGTCATAAAAATGATGTAAACTAAATATATGATCATGGTCAGGTATTGATTTTATATTTTAAAAATATTTATAATGTTTTTTTTTATTTTGAAATATTTGAATTTTTTTGGTACTTTTGGAAATTTGAAACTTAGAACAATAGAAGCTAGTGATAATCAAGGTTTCAAGAGTAGAAGAAATGTGAGATATATGAACAATCCAAAACATATGTCAATGTGAAGTATGCACTAAAAATGATGGCACAACCATGTATGAGCAAGATGCCTCACTATATATATGAATTATGGATCTAATGCATGTGAGAGATATAATGAATATGTATAAGACTTGTTGTACATCCTTGTTTCATAAAATTTACACTTGTCAAAGTATGTGGCATGTATGACCAATATGGCATAGGAAAATAAAACTTTTTGTAACAACCCCTCAAGGATTATCTATAATAAAGTAGTAATTATTTTTTAAATTTATTTACTCAACATTTATTCTTTCATTAGATAACACCATGAGAATATAATTAGTAATTTTTAACATACTACCAAAGCATATTAGACATTCACAAACTTATTACAATTACAGTTCCAATCACTAGCATTTTATGTGACATAACAAACTGCAAAGAAAGTATTCACTTTAAAATCTATTCATGACTGGTATAATAATATAGCTACTACTATTGAAGTATAACCTATATTATAATTACATTTTCATTAGGCATTTTTCTTTGATATAATAAATAGATACTATGCTCCATGAAGCTTGAGTCAAACTAACTCATGTATCTCTGAGAACATCAAGTGTTGATTCCAATTAAGTACTGCATTGGGGAGGAAGAGCATCATCCAAATGATTTTACACACCAACCACAGACCATCGATCCCTTTCACAATCCCCCATCAAGGAATGACACTCCCTTCATGGATGGGTAGATAGTGATGGTGCACGAATGTAGAAAGACATGCTAGTACCTGTGTGCTGTAAGATTTATATTACATGATGTTTACCATAAATAAAATATGTTCTAACATGATATCACACAAACATGTAAATCAAACATATGAAACGATAAAGTTTATCTAACATTAATTTGGCTAAAGTTTTCAAATAGATGTTGATCTCTAAGATTAGTCAATTTTATACACACCATTTGATCGGATTACTTTCATCTTGCATTCATGATGCTAACTAAGCTAGTGAAGTCCATCTCACTACTTATTTGACATTATCAATGTAAGACTAGTTAAATATCACATAGTATATAAACCAAAGATTCAAATAGATTATTCCTATTATCAGATATGTAAACATGGGAAATAATCATAACTATACATTTAGTCTATCAATGCATTAAATGAATCTCACACATAATAATATTTAAAATATAATGAATATAACGGATTACTATCCAAAGATCATACCATCTAGGCATGAATCATACAAAGTTCATAAGTACATAAACATCACAATAATTAATTGATCATTCCATAACTTATTTGGTTATAATCACAACCCAAAATAAATATAAGTCATAGTAAGAGTCTAAATTTAATTATTAATAAACAATAATTTAAGTTTTCCCATAACTAGGCTAGATAGGGAATGTTCAACAACATACAACAAGTTGTATATAATCATACAAGTATACTGGTGTCTAAATTTGCATCAAGGTTAATCCATCCATCTATATAGTGTATAATTGTAAGTCATTGAAATCCTAATCACAAGTGTGTGTGTGTGTGTGTGTGTGTGTGTGTGTGTGTGTGTGTGTGTGTGTGTGTGTGTGTATCATAACTTCTACAACGACAACTAAGGATGTGTATGTATTCTCCAAGTATACAATAGGATACATACAACTATATAGATTATTCAAGTTTCTTGATTTATCTTAAGATTAACAAATCAAGTACACTATTATAACATCCATGTATATAGTGCCAATAGGTCAAATTAATTGAACTATTATCTCTATAACAATAAAATAAACTCACATCCACTTACCACTTTTCATATCACAAGAATAGTCTATGCATAGCTAAATACTCATAGCTATTTCCAAAGAAATAATTCATGCCTATCAAATAATATAAGCACCTTTAAAATAATCATCATTTGTTTAACCCTTAGTTCGACCCAATTGACTAGATGAAATCAACTATTTCAAGTCTTGTTTCTTCATCATTTTTATTGTTAACACATATATAATACGGTATTAGTTTAGAGTTTCAAGTACCCTATTGATACCTGAATATGTATCATAGGTGCCCAGATTGTTCAAGAATACTTCTCATTTTAGAATTCTAAGAATTCAACACATGAGTTATAGGTTGTGATAATCATGTTATCTATTGATAGAATAGAGGCAAAGCAAGTGGCTTGTTTCACAATATTTATAATGTTTGGTGGTTGGGAACCATCATGGCCAAATAGTTAATCTATGAAAAATATGAAATATGCTATGCTAAAAACAATGAATTATGATCAAAATCTAATCTAAGATAGATATTTACAATGAAAATTAAGCTAGAGTTATTTGGTTAAAAAAGGGAACAAAATAAAATGTAAGGTAGAGATGAGATGTTGATCTTCATTCCAAATATCATGACAAATTTTAAATATCATCCAAGTATTCACTTAACAAATGTATGACATGAAGTAGCATAAGCTCAAATCTTATCATACATTAGGGAAACATCTAAGGAATGTGGGAAATAATGTAAATAAGAACCAAGTTCACTTTAAAGATTTGCTCGTGCAAGTAAACAACATTATCCCAAATGCAAGAAGAGTAAGAAAATAAACTGAACCTAAGAAATTTCAATTAACCTAGCATTGGCACAAGTTAATAGCTCTACATTCAAATTTACACATTGAGAATTCATAATAACTATTCAAATCTAAAAATTAGAGCAAACAAGTGAGAGAGAAGCTAGGATAACAAAAGACACAAGCAAATTTAGACAAACTTTATAGAATTCCTTGCTTATATTAATTGCTCAAGAGTTATAATTGGTTTTGGCTAAAAAACTCCCACCTCTTTACAATTGAAAATAATCCTTTTATATAATGTAATGAAGTATGTTAGTCATTTATATCCAATTACAAAAGTACAAGTGTTAGGATAACTATCATTTCTACAAATGTTTTAGAATACACTAGACTTTCCCTAATAAACTGATCTATAGGCACTGCATTTCATAAGTTGCACATGCCTTTACAAAAAGAATATTGAATTTTCAAAATATACAATGCTTAGCTATAGGAAGAATATTCTTAACTCAATTAATCTTTTGGACCCTTGTGGTATTGAAGTCCCTTGTTGCTATTATAAGATCTTCATTACTCTTTGATGTTATTTATTGATCATCTAGAGATCAGTAATATGTCTCATGAACAATTATCTTTCTTGACTCTCTAGGTTACTTAGGTCTTTCTCAGGTTTCTCCAAAGACTATTGGATGTCCCTATTTTCCCCTTATCTTTGACTCCTTTACATGAATTAAGGTCCTTGGGAATGTCCATCTGCTTGGATCAACTATTCAAGGCTTTGATTTTGTCCATCAATATAGCCATAGCCATATTGGAATGGGCTAGGCTGACTCTTGAATTCAAAGACTTGATTCTTAGTCATGGCTTTGATCAAGTCTTTGACTTGATAGCTTGAATCCTGCCATTGGCCCACTTGGCCTGTAGCCATGGAATTTTTCTTAATTATTGCCTCATATTTAGTTCTGACTAACTTTTAAGGGATTGAAAAAGTCAATCATAGTGTCCTCATATAGCTTAAATCTATTTCATTGACAAAATGGAAGTCTCTTCTAAATTTTGTTCTATTACAGGATGCCTTTAACAGAGCCTCTTTACAAACATGTTCTCCTTTTTTGATGGGTTATTGGTTCAAATTTTGTGCCTTTAAAAACTCTCCCCTCTACATCTAAGGTCAAATAACGTTCCACATCTTCTCTTGAAACTCCTTTGTGAGATACCATGGTTATGAGTTTTTTCAAATTGCTCACTAGTGGTCTATAATTTAATTCTAGATAAAATTACCCTTACACAGATGATAATTTAGATTCTTTGGGTTGATTATGGTGAATACATGGCCAAATTAAGGATTGTGTGCATGCTAGGGCTCTCCTAAATGTTATTATAGTTCTCTAATGGTGGAAACTATATAAACCTGTGTGAGCTTCATGGCTTAGATCCTAATTAGACTACTTTTTTATACCCTTGAATTTTTTGGGTCTATAATATCTTTAACTTATGTGGCTTAGATGTGGCATTGGCATGGCATCCTTATGGAATTTTTTTGTCACTTATTAAAATTTAGAAATTGACCATTATTTTTTGAAAATTCATGTTTGATCCTGCATCATTGGATCATCCTTGCACAATTCAATGTGAACCATCAATTTTGATCTAAGAAATTATACATCATTATATTCTTGCTAAATTCCCTATAGTTATGACACTTGTCACTTCCATATTCATCTTGAGATTTGTTAAAAAGTCCACATTAATCTCACACTATCGGATCAATTTCATCCAGATGAATGCACACCATTGATTTTGATCACTGGATTGTGTTCTTACTCCATATATTGTTGATCAGAATGTGTACACATGAATGTATACCATCAATCATTGAAATATGCCTAAGCTTTAATTTTTGGCATGTAGTTATGCCATGTGTCATATTCATATTAGTCTTTGACTTTTCAACATTTTCTATATACTATTTGATCATCTTTATCTGAGAAAATGCTCTCTATTGGATCTTGATCTATAAGGTCAAATGCCATTGGTTGTTTAGTGTTCTTTGGTTGATATCTTGACACTTTTCACTTCCTCACTTGTCCTAGTGCTTTGTTAAATTTTTGACTTGATGTGCATCATTGGATCAATCTTGCTTGAGCAAATGCATGTCATTGATCTTCGAAAGAAGTTTAAAATTTAACTTAAGGTCAGGGCTTTGGGTTTTCATCTTTAATATTTCACCATTGATCTCGTTCATTTGAGAAAATGTAGACCATTGATCCTACAAATGAAAATGATGTTTAAGTTAGTGCTCAAGAAAATAAAAGACTTAGCATAATGTTTTTAGATAATGGTTTTTTTTCATGTTAATAAACATGAATTAAAACCTTAGGATAAACATTTTAAGTTAAGTTTTGTGACCTAATAAAAGGTACCCCACACATAATAACAAAGACATGGCATAAAGTCTTAGGAAAAGGATTTATCTAAAGTCTAAGGCATAACAAAAAGGACCCACTGGTTAGTTAGACCATGCTAATGATAAAATAGACCAAGGGATCATGGGACATAAATGGACCAAATATAAGGTTTTTTAAACTAAGGCTTGGTCATATTGAAAAACATTACTAAGTCTTAGGATAAAAATTAAGCTAAGTCTATGGTTCAATTAACTGTTATTGTGTAAATTAATCAAATGCAAATTTGAATTTGATTCAAAGGGACCTGAGCTAGGGTTTTTTGGAATTAGGGTTTTAAGTTGATCGTACATGAATTTAACTTGATTTTTAATAAGCCAAAATCTAATAAAAGATCAAATTATTATTAAATCATAAAACCCAGACATTGCTCATTCTAAATGGACTCCATTGGAATTGTAACTTGAAATATGAAGATATAACGTTAACAACTTTAGGTAAAATTAAATCAAAATTATTAACAAATATGCCAACCAAATCAATTGTGAATGATCTTCAAATAAAGACACTGTGCAAATGTATAGTGACACTCTGATCAAGTGAATTTTCAAATTTAAGGTACAAAATTTGCATAATTTAACACAAAGGTCCCATTTTTTAGGGATGGGGGTATGTTGACATCCACAAATGGTTACTTTTAAGGGAAACATAGAAATATGTTAGAATTTAGAGACTCTAGTTTCGATCAATAATTTAGTTATTTATTCCACTTGATCAGTCACCATTATTTAGATCAATTCATGGTTGAAACAAGCCTTGCACATGCAAAATTGGGATCAAACATCAAGAACTAATCATGTCATGTGTGTGATTTAATTCCATTTATTGTTTTCCATGGGATTTAAGGAAACAACTTCCAAATTACATGACTTTTATCATTAACATTGACTTTTAGCATGTTTGGAAATTCATTAAGAACCATGATTTATCTTAGGGAAGGTTTGGTATTTTCTCTACTACCATCTAGGCATCCATATCCTAGATAAATATGCCTTTAAATCCACTCAAGGCCTTGCGCCACTACTATCCAGACACCCATAGCCCCAGTGAAGATTACCAAAATCACCTCTGCCTAGAAAGCTTTTAAATTTTTGCAAGAAGCTCTAATTTTTGTATTTTTTAGGTCATTTGGATTTCTAGGAAAGGTTGGGAACTAGGTTAGCCAGGTTTAGGGATTTGGTCAAATATTTGATCTTCAAACAATCACCTTTAGTTACAAACTTTGTCTTAGGCACTCCATCTTTGATAAATAAATGGGCTGCCTTGAGCCTTAGAGCTCTTCTTTGTTCTTTATTTAACCCTATAGGAAAATAACCTTTGATTAGTTTGTGGATAATGGATCATACCAATCATTAGGTCTAAAACTTTGTTGCTCTACCTACATAACACTTAGCTAGGGATTAGTATTAGAAATAAAATGAATTAAACCTTGGCACCTTACCAGTTTGGTAGTATTCATCTCAATGTCATATTATTGGAGCAAAAACATCCACTTACCTCTCCTTTCTCTTAGTTAATTTTGACTTAGCATGAACTTAGTGGTAGGGTCTGGTATGATTACATGCTCCTTATTCCTAAGAATTTAATGCCTAAAATTTTTCACTACTTTGACAAAGCACATGCTTATTTGTCAATCAAAGAGTAGTTCAACTCAACATTTTTAAGGTTAGTGCTCATAAAATATATTAGATGGTCACATCCATCAATCTTTTGAGTTAGAACTATAGCTATTGTATGATCTAAAGCAAAGGAGTAAAGATAAAAATATTTAGTAATGTCTGGACTTATCAAGACTAGGGCTTGTCCAATCGACTATTTGATGAATTTAAAAGCCTTCTTGGTCTCTTTATTCTATGTGATTTTGACATCCTTCTTCACCATATCATTCAGTGGCTTCACAACTTATGCAAAACCAAAAATGAATTTTCTTACAAAGTATATTTTACCAAAGAACAACTTCAATTACTTCCTCCTATTAGGGGGATCTATATTAGATATTACATCTACTCTATCAGGGTCTATATAGATTCCCTCCTTAGTGATAACATGTCTTAATAGTTTACCCTCAGTAACACAAAAAAAAATGTTTCTTTGCGTTGAGATAAATCCCATACCTTCTGCATTGTTTAAATACCTATTGTAGGTGCATAATATGATCCTCCCTATTTTTAGAAAAGATAATCAGATCATCCATGTATATGATAATGTATTTACCTACAAGACTTTGGAAATCATTATCCATATCCATTTGAAAAGTGGCTCCTGCATTTATAATTCCAAATGGCATTCTTTCATAGGCTAAGGTGCCCCACTTAGTAGTAAATGCAATTTTCATCATGTTTTCTTGGTTCACTTGCACTTGGTTATACCCTGAAAAACCATCAAGAAAAGACATCATAGTAGAACCAGATATGATTTGGATCACTTGGTCAAGAGAAGGCAAAGGATAGTTATCCTTTTTAGATGATCTATTCAAATTATTAAAATCAATGTATAGTCTTATTTCACCATTTTTCTTCCTGGCTGGTACTAGGTTAATTACCCAAGTGGAGTGCCTAATGGGAAACACAATATTGGTATCTAAGAGCTTCTTGACCTCTCTGTATATCAATGGTTCTAAGACTGAGTTGATGGGCCTCTAATTTTTTCTGAAAAGTTTGTAATTTTCTTTTAAAGGTATGGTATGTGTTATGACCTTTGGATCAAAGATATTTAATTCATCATAGGACCATGCTATGACATCTTTATATTTGTTCAACAATTATTTGGATATTTTAGACTCAATTCTTGTATAAATTGTACCAATGTTTACCAGTTGAGTTTGACCTTGGGAACCTAGGTCCATTGCATTGTAATTCTTCCCATTTACTTTGGGAATCTTGGAAGTCTTAGCCAGTTTATCAGAATCAAACAACCTCTCTGAGGCTATCATCCCTTTAGGGATATTATTGTCATTCAACTAAATGAACTAAGTTTTCCAACCTTTTCAAGAGTATTTTCATTGACTTCATCTATGACATGAGCTTCAAATGCTCCTGAGCTAGTCATGAAGTCTAGGATCTGTTGGTCATCACTAAATACTTACAGATGGCTTACATTATTAGGGATTTTAGGGCATGGAACCAACTCAATATTAAGGCTCTGAGAGTCTTGGCTTGGCATAAGATTGATAGATACTAAGGCAAGCTCATCAACAACCTTGTTCTCTTCCCTAGGGATGGAAACAATGTTAAAAGCATCAAAAGATTCAATCAAATCCCAGACTCTAAACTTGTATATTTTAAGATATGACAATTTGCATTGGTATTTAATTATTACTTGATTAAACACTACCTCTAAGTCACCATATACTATTAGTTCCTTGACTTTATACTTGATGGCAAGTTACAATCCTAATATTAAAGCTTCATATTTTTCAAGATTGTTAGTACAAGGAAACTGAAGTCTATAAGAAGCATGATATTCTTTACCAATAGGGTTAGTTGGAATATTTCCTACTCCAGATCGAGACTTACACCTAACACCAAAAATATGTAGTTTACATAGTCCAGGCATAATATGAGAAACTTCAGAGTCACATACCTTAGAAGTCTCAAGAGTGTACACTCCTATGTCAAAGTCTACCATGATAACCATTTCATTAACAACATTGTACGTGGTGATCAAGTGTTTCATTTTAGGCTCTCCTTCTATCCTGATTTAGTTGGGGAATCCCTTTGAAAGTAACCACATATGTGAAAAATCTATTGACATATAACCATCCAAGATCCTAGTACATTCTCTTCTCAACAACATCCCATAAGCGTTAGGGATGTCCACCACTTGGATATCAATGAACTGTTGGATCCTTGGCTCTGAGGCAATCTACATGTGAAAATTTAACAAATCACCAATTACTTTGACTCTTGACTTATCTAACTAAGTTACAACTCTATCAGATTTAATTGGGGTCAAACTAAGTTTCTCATAAATACCTTTAGGTATTATGTTTGTATATGCACATAAATCTAATAAATAATTAAGTTCTTAGCAAAGATTTTGGATATTAACAAGAAAGGTGGGACATCTACTTTGTTTTTGTGTATTGAAAAATTGGGATGTGCAGTATTTTATGGTTTAGTAGGTTTTTTACTCAAAGAATCTAACAAAAAATCCCTTTTTTAGTAATCTGTGTCAACACATACAATGTGATGTTAGCCTTAATCTTTTTCATGTCCTCTCAAATATTATATCCAATCCTATTGGAAGAATTAGATGTATCAATATTATGTTTAGAAGTAATTCACTTAGGAGGCTCTGGATTGTTGTTTGAGGTAGTATTATAAGGAGTGTCAAAGTTATTTGGAGGAGTTGAAGTGGTCAATGGTTGATTTTACTCCTTATTTATCAGAGGATAAGTCTTCTTCAAAAAAAGATAAAAAGCATGAATCTCTTTAGGAATATACTCAGGCTCATTATCCTCTTAGAAAGGGAACTCAAATGTCTCCATGATGAGAGTTATATCACATGATCTAAATGACCTTGAATAACCAAAGGTACCTATTGGAGATCTAGATTACACCCTAGCTGGAAGTAGAAGTGTACAGGTTCTACTTCCCAATTTAGCTCAACATAGGACTGACCCCAAGCTGTGGGTATCCTATAATGGGGTCAAACCTCTAGGATTTTTAATGAGGCTAACTCCTCTAATGCACCATTTATATCATTTACATACTAATAAAACCTACTAATGACTAGGGAAAAGGGAAATAGAGATAACATGAAAGGGAAACCTAATCTAATAATGGTGATGCACCTAAATAATGGTTGATTCACTCTATTTAAACTCTTAAAATAGTTAGAGATAACTTAATGTTAGTGCTCACATGTGTGTATTTACTATAAGGTAAATTACTATTTAATGAATAATATTTACTGTATAGTAAGTTAGTATCTAGTTATTATAATAAATTAGTCAGTTGTATATTGTTATATGTTATAAAAATATTACACATATAGGTTTAAGGGAGATTAAATTGATTATTTAGTTGAGATTTTGTAGGGATCTACCATCATGAATATAGGAAACTCATTTCCTATATATTTTTGTAATAATTTATATGTGTGATTAATATTATAGTATGAGAGATAACATAATCAGTGTGCTTAAAATATTTCCTATAATCTATTATTATCTCTATGTTTTCTACATTATTGGATTATGTTATTGGCTTAAACATGTTTATATCTGAACCAACTTATTTAAGAAAACTAATGAAACAAGTAGACGACTATATCTAGGACTCCAAATATCTGTCATACATTAATATTTCATGCTGAGGTTCACCAAATAATCTAAATATAAGGGAATTGAAGGAGAGGTCTAATGTAAGACAAAAACTAGTCAAAGTATCCACATACGAGCTTTGATCAAAAGATATTTGAACACTAAACATGAATTGTATAATAAGATCAAATAGTAACTAGGTGAGATCAGGACTTGACAAGGGAGAGGCTTCTACCATATATGCAGATATGACATGTACAAACTCTACCAGAATAATGAAATCTAAATAATGGTCTTGTATTCATCTCAAGAAGTAACAATTACAAGCTCCATCTTGGCAGAGTTTAGTCATGCCCAAGAGAGGAATTTGAGGGATTATTTTTTAGGCTCAAAAGCCTCTATATATAGTATGAGAGAGAGAGAGAGAGAGAGAGAGAGAGAGAGAGAGAGAGAGAGAGAGAGAGAGAGAGAGAGAGAGAGAGAGAGAGAGAGAGATGGGAACAATGCGTAGGAGAGTGGAGAAGGGGTCCTAGTCATCAAGACATGTGGAAGCAGTTCATTGTCTACTTTTTCATGTGTGCCTTCTCTAATTAGGATTAATCCTTATCAACAAGTTAACCTACTTTTATCCCAATAACATTTGAGCTCCGAGAGATGGGAACAATGCGTAAGAGAGTGGAGAAGGGGTCCTAGTCATCAAGACATGTGGAAGCAGTTCATTGTCTACTTTTTTCATGTGTGCCTTCTCTAATTAGGATTAATCCTTATCAAAAAGTTAACCTACTTTTATCCCAATAACATTTGAGCTCCTCTCATTGGTTGAGAGATTTTTCTATAAGACAAGAGTTTGTTCCATATGATTACAATTTTTTTTGTGCAAAATCAATACCCTTAATTGGGTCTCTAACTACCATTTCACCATTTTAGGACCCTAAGCCTAATTGATGTGTTCATGAGGATCAAATCCTTGAATCTTGAAATTGATAGTGTCATGTCATGAATGGTGATTAGTACCTTATTTGTCAAGGATGGAGCCACGTCGATAAATGAGACCCTTTGCATTAATCACATATATTCTCTATTTTCATGTTTGGATCATAGGTCCATTCTATAGGTTGAAATCCAATATAAGATTATTGATTTTCCTATAGTTTTCATATTGATGCAGACTTAAGATTGCATATAATCTTTTTCTATATTATAATAGGTTCAAAAAGACCCGTTATGTCATTGCAAGAACTGAGAATTCATATATGCATGGACCCTTTCTAAAAGTGGTGAACACTATCTTAAAATGAACCATACTCATCATAAAACTATGAACCAAAGGTCCATATTTAACCTTAATAGAGGTCCTTTTATGTCGTTGATCACCTTGGCTACATCACTGTGTCTTTTTATGGTGTTTGATCAAGATTCAATGGCAACATGTTCCCTTTGAAAAATTTTCCCTAGTTTCACCTTTGTCACATGTTTGACCTCATCTCAAACATCCTTTAGTCTTTCAACTTTGAAACTTGCTCATTGATTTACTTTGTATGAGATGCACATGAACCCTTGCTTTTCTTGGGAGCCTAGCGAGCTAATGACACTTGGAAATCTCTCACCTATCCTTGAGATACACTAAAATTGTTAACCTCAGTCACACCATTGATCTATCTTAGTACGAATGACTGTGATCCCTTAGATTTATCCTTGACTTGTCAACTGTATCCAAGTTCGTACCACTTGGTAGTCCCATATTTGTGCTTAAGATTTGATGTTAGTCTATTTCTTTATGTGCTTATGCCACATAGTGTCCTCTCAATCTCTTTGACCTTTTGAATTTCTCATGCACCATTGGATAACAATGTATAAAGCAATATGATCTGTAGATCTATATTGGACCCACCTTCTTATTAGTGAATATGCACTGTCAAATCTCTACTCGATGGACTTGCACTATCATATCTTATCTAACTTTTAGCTCTTTAAAGGATTCAACCCTATAACCTTTTGACTAATTTGACCCAAACACAAACCATTAGATATTATGTGTCAGTATGATATCTCATGTAGACCATTATAGCTTGATCAAATTTTAAATTTTTAAGGACCTCTTGAACCCAAATGGTTACTTTTTGGAGCTTGAGTTTAACACTCACATGGGCATCTCACTCTGCAAGTCTATCTTTGAACACTTAGATATTAAGCTAGAAAGCTGATGTAGGCATGAATTTTATAGAGCATGTCCTTGGCATGAATAAATCCATAGCACTGTAATATTTTGACTCATGTAGCTTTCTAAGGTGCATTTATTAAATACACAAGTTAAGCAGTCCATTGATTTCTCTATGATGTCTTGGTGATGGCCTGGTTCTTAAACTTCACCAAATTCATCCTTTGATCAATATTTCAAGGTTTTAATGATTCTCTAAGGCCTGTGCAACCTATGTCACTCTCTTGAATGCTTGAAACACATGAAAACCTACTGGTCTTCTTAATTTTATAATCTTAGACCTATTTAAAACCTTTGGTCCACTCATTCCCTCAAAGCTTTATATGTGGGCCAAATTTGGCCAACATCTTTGGTGACTCAGAGGGTTTGTATACATATTTATGTAAGAGAACCTAGATTGTATTACCTTGTCTATTCCATTAGGCATGGAGTCTCTTTTCTAGTCCAACACATTGACTTGGATCCAACACTAACTGCCAATATAGCTATAACCCCTCTTGAAATAAATACAAAGAACCAAAAAAATAACAAAACAAGACAAATTACCCAAAGCACTTATTGAAGGGGAACACACATAATAGAAAGTAAACTTAACCTAAATAGATAAAGTTGTGCAAACAACACAATCACTTGGAACAAAATACAAATAAACAAATGTGCTAGAGCAGCACTTGGAGGAATTTAAACAAAACTATCCTAATATATATAGCTTAAAACTATATGTTCCTTTTCTCCTAGATAAAAAGTAAAGTTTGATAACCTTCTTGCATCATGGGATGATGGATTTAATAAGGCATGAAGCTTTTTGACTCTTGGTCTTGATGCTTACTTCTTATTTGGTGTATCTTCCAACTTCTTTGGCATGATGTTCAATGAGAACCAAGTAGCTCCAAATAAGTTGACTATGTGCATCTAGACATTCTCAACTTATTTATATGGCTCGTCAACTATGACGTCCAATTGTGATCTAATAAAAAATACCTATTTGGTTTCTATGGTGTTCTCAGTAAGATTGGGCTCTTTCTTGGTTATAAGTTCTTCAAGCTCATCCAAGAGCTCTACATATTCTGCCCAATCTTGGTCATTGTCCTCCATGGAAAATTCTTTGTCCACCTTCTCAAGCACTTGATCCTCAAATTGACATAGATCTTCAAGCTCTTGAAAGAGCTTCATTTGTAGTTACTGATCATCATTGTCCTCCATGTCATCCAGAACCACTACTTCTTCAATCTTGTTTTCTTGATGCATGAGGTCATCAAATTGATGTTCTTCATGTTGTAATACATCTGAGGGTGGTTCAAAACTAGATAGAGGTATTGAGTCATCTCCAAGAACTATGTATTCTACTTGGGTCTCTTGAGACTCTTTTAGAGCTATAACTTCTTAAGGACTGTCTTGACCTTCATCCTTGATGGCATACTCCATTTCATACTCTATATGGTCACCCACTACTTCATGGTCAGATATGGTGTCTTCTTCAAATTCCACTTTCTTCAAGTCTTGGTCATATTCCTCATGGATAGATGCGTAAGAGTCTTCAATATGTCCCTCCTTATTAAAAAGGGTCAAGTTGCCCTTGTTTTTACCAAGGGGAGTCCCTATGGTGATCTCTTCTTCATAGTCACTCATGGCATCTTCTTGATCAGTCATAGGTTAGATATGCTACTCTTCACTTGCTTCCATCAAAATGGGCTCCTTCTCAAGAAAGGGTGGAGTGGGAGGTTGATGGATAGGCTCATGGGTTTGAGGTGAAGAGTAAGATGTAATGGGGGAATGATAAGCTAGATATGGTGTATGGGGTGTGATGGACGGTTTATGGATGGGTCTGTGAATGAAGGGAACTTTATTGTAACTTAGAACCTTGGGAATGGTTGACTCTTGTAAGAACTTTTGTAGGTAAAGTAAGTTGAGATGGGAAATGAAGAGATCACCTCATTTCACCAAATATTCATTTTCCTAATGGTATCTTTGAGACTCTTCAACCATTTCAAAATGATCTTCAACCTTTTCAATTGAAGTCTCCTTATTTTGAGAACATCTTTCGATAGACCTCCAAGATGGGAAAGCTAGAGGTCTTTCTTTAATCTTCTAATTTTGGTTCTCTTCTTCATACTTTGTATTCAGTTCCATCTCTTTAATATATCTATCTATATTATCTTAGAATATCTTCTCCTTAAGATGGTTAGTAGATTCATGAAGATATGGAACACAAGAGGATTCTTTAGGCGGTGAGAGGGACTTATATAGGTTTAGATCCTAGTTTAACCTAGGATCTCAAATCCAGATTTGTCTCACTTTACCCACTTTTCTGTGACTTCACCACTTAATTCCAACTTGGGAAATTTAAGAACCTCATAAGTGGTTCTTGGGGAAGTATAGAGTCTTGGCTTTCAATAGCAGGTTGTTCCACAACAATCTCCTTCTTTCTTTGACAACTTTCTTAGATAGAATTCTAGGAAGGAAAGGTTTGAGGAACACATGAAGAATTTGGAACACTTAAAGGGTCACTTGGGATGGTCTCTTTAGGAGGAGTAGGTGGAACATAAGGAGGCTGAGGTGGTGCATATGAAGGCACATAAGATTTTCAAGGTTGGACCTACTACTCCTCAAGGCCTTTTAGATTATCTTCAATGCTTTGAAATATGACCACCTACATCCATCATCTAACATGTGAGATTGTTCTAATTTTTTCTCTCAATAGGTCCCCACTCTTTTTTAACTTGTTGCAATGACTCCCTCGCATAATGGATCTAGTGAGTAGGGACATCTTGGCCATAATACGTTTGTGAGAACAATTATAGTGCATGCTTGTCAAGGCTCACTAAGGTTCACTTAAGTGCTAGTATGGATGGCTCATGATAAGGTTGATGAGGAGTAGTATTATGATGGGCTTATTGTTCATATGGAATATTAGGGTAATACTCTTATGTGTATGAATGATATAGGTCCTCACATTATTGGTGAGGATCATGAAGAAGGTAATAGCCATTCCCTTGATGATAAGGATCACGAGAAACTTGACAAGGCTCCTCATAACTTTGATAGAAATATTTATAGGAGTGATAAGGATCATATGGATTATGAGGATCATATTGGGACAACTGATAAGGAGGTGGATAATAAGAATATTCACCATAGTTGTCCATATTAACCTCATATGTCAAATGAGGTGTAGGAGTTGACTAGAATTCTTAGTGAAACATACCTAGGTACTCATAACCAAAAAATTTGATTTGGAGTTGCCATTAGTGTTAACTTGCTTACTTCTAAAAGCTGATCAGAGGAAAGACACACCAAGATCTTCCCACTCTTTTAGACCTTTATCCCACTGGGCATGCCAAAACTTTTAGAGATCTAGATTGTATCCTAGATGGAAGTAGAAGTGTTCAGGCTCTACTTCCAAATCTAGTTCAACATGGGACTGACCTAAGGCTATGGATATCCTATAATGAGATTAGGTCTTTAGGATTTTTAATGAGGCTAGATCATATAATGCATCATTTATCTTATTTCCACACTATTAAAACCTACTAATGACTAGGGAAAAGGGAGAGAGAGATAAAATGAAATGGAAACCTAAGATAAAAATGGTGATTCAGCTAAATAGTGGTTGATCCACTCTATTTTAAATCTTAAAACACTAATGAAACAAGTAAAATACTAGATTTAGGACTCTAAATATCTGTCATACATAAGTACTTCATGTAGAGGTTCACCAAATAATTAAAAGTTGAGGGAAGTGAAGGAGAGGTCTAATGCAAGACACTAACTAGTCAAAGTATTCACATATAAGCTTTGATCAAAAGATATTTAAACACTAAACATGAACTACATAACAAGATCAATTAGTAACTAAGTGAGATCAGGAATTCACAAGGGAGAGGCTTCTACCACATATGAAAATTTAACATGTATACACTATACTAAAAAAATAAAATCTAAAAAATATTCTTGTATTCATTTCAAGAGGTTACAGTTACAAGCTCCATCTTGGCAGAGTTTAGTCATGCCTAAGAAAGGGATCTGAGGGATCATTTTATAGGCTCAAAAGACTCTATATATAGAAGAGAGAGAGAGAGAGAGAGAGAGAGAGAGAGAGAGAGAGAGAGAGAGAGGAACAATGCATAGGAGAGTGGATAAGGGGTCCTAATCATCAAGACATGTGAAATTAGTTCATTAGCTATTTTCTACATACGTGCCTTCTAGAATCAGGATTAATCCTTATCAACAAATTAACCTCCTTTTATCCCAATAACCTTTGAGATCCTCTCATTGGCTAAGATATTTCACTATAAGATAAGGGTTTCTTCCATGTGATGAAAAAGTTTTTTTGAGTGGAATTAATGCCCTTAATTGTGTCTATAACTACCATTTCACCACTTTGGGACCCTAAGCCCACTTGATGTGTTCATGAGGATCAAATAATCGAATCTCGAAACTGATAGTGTCATGCCATGAATGGTAGTTAGTACCTAATTTTTAAAGGATGAAGCCACATCGATAGATGGGACTCTTTACATTAATTACATACATGATATATTTTCATGTTTGGATCATAGGTCTATTATATAGGCAGAAAACCAATCTAATATTATTGGTTTTCTTATAGTTATCAGATTGATACAAGCCTATAGACTGTATAGGCTCTTTTTATGTATTATAATAGGTCCAAAAAGAGCCATTATGTCATTTTAGGAATTGAGAATTCATTTATGCATGGACCCTTTCTAAAAGTGGAAAACACAGTCAAAAAATGAACCTTGCTCATCACAAAACTATGAACTAGAGGTCTATATTTAACCTTAATGGAGGTCCCTTTATGTTGTTGATCACCTTGGCTGCATCATTATCATTTTCATGGAATTCAATCAAGCTTTAATGGCGGTAGGTTCCATTTGAAATGCTTTCCCTAGTTTGACCTTGGTCACATTTTTGACCTTGCATCAATCAAACTTTTGTCTTTTGACTTTGAACCTCACTCATTGATTTACTTTCTACGAGATGCACATAGACCATTAATTTTCCTAGGAGCCTAGTGACCTAAAGACACTTAGAAATATCTAACATGTCCTTGAGAGAAAGTGACCCTATTGACCTCACTCATACTATTGATCTCTCTTAGTATGAATGATTATGAGCCCTTAGATATGTCCTTGACTTGTCAACTTTATTCGAGCTAAGGCCACTTGGTAGCCTTGCATTTGCATTTAGGATTTGTTATCAATTTGTTGCTTTACATGTTTACACCATGTGATAGCCTCTCAATATCTTTGACATTTTGAGTTACTCAATCATCATTGGATCATAATGTATGAAACAAATTGAGAAATAGATTTAGAATGAACCCACCTTCTTTTTTAGTCTTTTGACTTTGAACCTCGCTCATTGATTTACTTTGTATGAGATGCGCATAGACCATTAATTTTCCTAGGAGCCTAGTGACCTAAAGACACTTAGAAATATCTAACATGTCCTTGAGAGAAAGTAACCCTATTGACCTCACTCATACTATTGATCTCTCTTAGTATGAATGATTATGAGCCCTTAGATATGTCCTTGACTTGTCAACTTTATTCGAGCTAAGGCCACTTGGTACCCTTGCATTTGCATTCAGGATTTGTTATCAATTTACTGCTTTACATGCTTACACCATGTGATAACCTCTCAATATATTTGACATTTTGATTTACTCAATCATTATTTAATCATAATGTATGAAACAAAGTGAGCAATAGATTTAGATTGAACCCACCTTCTTGTTAGTGAATATCAATTTGTTGCTTTACATGCTTACACCATGTGATATCCTCTCAATATCTTTGACATTTTGAGTTACTCAATCATCATTGGATCATAATGTATGAAACAAAGTGAGAAATAGATTTAGAATGGACCCACCTTATTTTTTAGTTTTTTGACTTTGAACCTCGCTCATTGATTTACTTTGTATGAGATGCACATAAACCATTAATTTTCCTAGGAGCCTAGTGACCTAAAGACACTTAGAAATATCTAACATGTCCTTGAGAGAAAGTGACCCTATTGACCTCACTCATACTATTGATCTTTCTTAGTATTAATGATTATGAGCCCTTAGATATGTCCTTGACTTGTCAACTTTATTCGAGCTAAGGCCACTTGGTAGCCTTGCATTTGCATTTAGGATTTATTATCAATTTACTGCTTTACATGCTTACACCATGTGATAGCCTCTCAATATCTTTGAAATTTTGAGTTACTCAATAATCATTGAATCATAATGTATGAAACAAAGTGAGCAATAGATTTAGATTGGACCCACCTTCTTGTTAGTGAATATGCACCATCAGATCTTTTTTCAATAGACTTGTGCCATCAGATCTTGTCACTTGTAGCTCTTTAAGGGATTTAACCCTACGAAATTTTGAATAATTTGAACCAAGAGTGAACCATTAGATCTTAATAAAATTTAAACTTTTTAAGGACCTCTTGAGCCCAAATGGTTACTTTATGGAGCTTGATGTTGACACTCGTGCGAACGTTTAATTCTACAAATCTATCTTTGAATACTTATATATTGAGCTAGAAAGCTTGTATTAGTATGAATTTTATAGAGCACATCCCTGGCATGAAGAAATCCATGGATTTTTAATCTTATGGCTCATGTAACTTTTCTAAGGTGCATTTATTAAATGCACAAGTTAATTGGTCTATTCATTTCTCTGTGACATCCTGATAACAGTCTAGTTGTTCAACTTTGACAAATTCATCCTTTAATCAATATTTAAAGGTTTTAATGATTATTTAAGGCATGTGAAACCTATTTCATGCTTTTTAATTCTTGAAACACATGAAAACCTATTGGTCTTCTTCATTTTGCAATCTTAGACCCATTTTAAACCTTTGGTCTACTCATTCCATCAAACCATGCAAAAGATTTATATGTGGGCCAAATTTAGCCAACAATACCTACATCACAATCCTTACTAAGTAAAAATTCAAAAGTATCTAAATTTTCTTAAATGTCTTTAAAATCATTACAAAATTCAACACAGTCTATTTTCCCATGCTTAGAAATACAATTAACTCTACAATGTAGATGGCTCATTATTCTTAATCTTGTGGTAACTATCATTATAAAATATGTTAGTGGGCCTATTAAAAATTTTAATGGATAAATTCCTACAAAATATAACTCCAATATTGCCTACTTTCTTTTGTAACTGAAGGAAGTCAATGCTAATATTTTGAACCATTTTGAGGATAGAGTCAATCTCATTTGGTGCCTCCAAATTATGAACTTGAGTATTAGAATTAGCTTTAGGATAAAGATTTCTAATCTTATGGATGAGTTCCATTGGGAGAATTATTCAATAATCTTAGGTTTTAATTAGAATGTGCATGACTCAAAGGTAGTTGGTTTAAAATTAGAAGTTGGTTCAGGGCAGACACATTTTTGTTGACACTAAGAATGACATTCAGAATAGGTAAATATGGATTGACATTAAGAATGGAGTATGCCAGTATTCCTTGGGGTTGAATTTGGTCATTAATGATCACAACCTCAACATAACCTAAAGCTAATGTATTCATGATCCCAACAACTCTCTTTATAAACATAAAAGTCATGGGCTCCAAGGCATCCTTATAGATTTCTAAATCTAAAGCCTCATCATGTCTATAAGGAGATATGGTCCTACTGAACATATTTTGGAATCTAGCATTGAAGTCTCTTATGGGTTTATTTGCATCTCTTTTTACTATGGTGAATTTATGGTACAGGACACAAGAATTAATGATTTTACCAAATTGATCAATGAAAACATTATTAAATCAACCCAACTAGTAATGTAGTTTATAAGAAGGTTGAGAAACCATTTATATGCAACATCTTTGAAATTAAAATGGAATAGTCTACATGCTACATCTTCATGAGTCACAATCAATAATTTTAAATCAGCTTTGAAACTCTTAATGTGTTCTTTAGAAGTTATAATGCCACTAAGACTAAATATTGGCAAATAATTTTTAGGATTATGAGGAAGGTCATGTACCACACCTGACACATTGATTGAAAAACCACCTAGCCAAGCCATACAACACCCTGAATTGGTAAAGTTGGAAAAGACTTTAAAAGTCTACGCTTACCTTTGTCTCACCTAGCTCTCCTACGAACTTCTAATGAAAGCAGAGGTTGTCTAGTCTTTGAACGTGACCTTGTATTGATTCTTGGTAATTTTAGCTTATAGACTTTGAATCCTATTTGAAATATGATGTGTCATTCTTATCTTTTTAGGGAAAAATGATCAGAATTGTGAATTAAGAAAATATTGTAAAAAATTATATAAAGGATGACAAAAGAAAACAATATTTAAATAAATTAGCTCGAAGATGTATCCAAACACGTAAGTATGATTGATATTTACATGGTTAAGCTCAAATAATCTCAAATTTTTGAAGGATCTATCAATCTTGGATCAAAACAACTATTACTAACCTCAAACCTATTGAATTGACAAAGCTTAAGCCATCTTTACCATAATTATACATATACTTTTAAAGAATGTCAATCTTTTTCTAAAGGAAGCACAAAGATTGGTCTAAGACCATCAAGATCAATGATCTTTACATAATTGAGCAAAGAATGACACAATTGTGCAAAGATCACACCAATCTTTGAACACAATTCACAAGAATGAGCAAAGATACTCGAAATCTACAAAGATCTAACTAGGCCCTCCTTCTATCACCAATGAAGCCCCTCCTATTGATGCCTAAATATGTATCATAGACTCCTAGAGTGTTCAAGAAGACTTCACATTTCAAAATTCTAAGAATTTAGTGCATGAGTTGTAGGTTCCGATAATATTTTTATCTATTGATGGAATAGAGGAAAAACAAGTGGACTATTTCTCAATATTTATAATATTTGGTGGTTGGGAGATACCATGGCCACAATGAAAAGTAAGTTAGGGTGATCTGATTAAAAAAAAGAGGAAAAGGAAAGGTAAGGTAGAGAAGAGATTTTGTTGATCTTCATTCCAAACATTATGACAAAATTCAAATATCATCCAGGCATGCACTTAAGCAATGCATTACATGAAGTATCATAAGATCAAATCCTATCGCACATCAGGAAAACATCAAAGGAATGTGTGAAATAATTTAAATAAGAACCAAGTTCACTTTAAAGATTTACCCATATAAGCAAACATCATTAGCCCAAATACAAGAAGAGTAAGAAAATAAAATGAGCCTAAAAACTTTCAATTAACCTAACATTGGCACAAGTTAACAACTTTGCATTCAAATGTACACACTAGGAATTCATAAGAACCATTTAAATCTGTAAATCATAACAAAAAAATGAGAGAGAATCTAGGATAATTAAAGACATTAAAATTTTTGGATAAACATTACAAAATTACTTTTTTATATTAATTACTTAAGATTAACAATTGGTTTTGGCTCAAAAAACTCCCTCCTCTTTACAATTGACAATACTCCTTTTATAGAATGAAATGAAGTATATCGGTCAGTCATATCTAATTACAAAAGTACAAGTGTTAGGATAACTGTCCTTTCTACACTAGACTTTCCCTAATGGACTGATCTATAGGAAATGTGTTTCATAAGCTACATATGCCTTTAAAAAAGAATATTCCATTTTAAAAATATACAATGCTTAGCTACTAGAAGAATATTCTTAGTTTGACTAATATTTGGGACCCTTGTGTTGTTGAAGTCCCCTGTTGCTGCTATAAGATCTTGATTGCTATTTGATGCTATTTATTGATCATCTAGAGATCAATAATAGGTCTAATGAATATTTTTCTTTATTAACTCTTTAGGTTACTAAGGTCTTTCTCAGCTTTCTCCAAAGACTGTTAGATGCCCCTTTTTTAACTTGTTCTTAATTATTTTACATGAATTGAGGTCCTTGGGAATGTCTTTCATCTACTTGGATTAACTTCTTAGGGATTTTATTTTTTCCATAAATATAGCCATAGCCATATTGGAATGGGATAGGCTGACTGTCTTGAATTTAAGGACTTGGTTCTTGATCAAGGCTTTGATCAACTCTTTCACTTGATAGCTTGAATCCTGCCATTAGCCAAATTTTCTTGTAGCCATGGAATTTTGCTTAATTATTACCTCCTATTTAGTTTTGACTAACTTTTAAGGGATTGAATAATTCAATCATGGTTTCCTCATATAGCTTGAATCTATCTAATTGACAAGATTGCAATCTCTTCTAAATTTTATTTTATTGCATGATGCCTTTAGTAAAGCCTCCTTGCAGACATGTTTTCCTTTTATGATGGGTTATTGGTTTAAATTTTGTGCCTTTGAAAACTCTCCCCTCTGCATAGAAGGTCAAATAAAGTTCCACATCTTCTCTTGAAACTCATTTGAGAGCTGCCATGGTCATGAGTTTTTTCAAATTTCTTACTACAGGTTTGGAGTTTAATTCTAGATCAAACTACCCTTACATAGATGATAATTTAGTTTTTCTAGCTTGATTACGGTGAATACAAGGTTGAATTAAGGATTTTGTGCATGCTATGGATATTCTAAAGGTTATTATAGTGCTTTGATGGTGGTAGTTGTTTAAACATGTGTGAGTTTCATGGCTTAGATCCTAATTAGACTATGTTCTTATACCCTTGCATTTTTTGGGTCTGCAAGATCTTCAACTTATGTGGATCCAATGTGGCATTGACATGGCATCCCTATGGCATTTTTACATCACTTTTCTCATTAAAATTTAAAAATTAACCATTGGTTTTTAAAAATTCTTGCTTGATCCTACACTATTGGATCATCCTTACACATATCAATGTAGACCATCAATCTTGATCTAAAAACTCAAATGCCATTGGTTTCTTGCTACATTCCTCATGGTTATGAAACTTATCACTTTTGCATTTGCCCTGAGATTTGTTAAAAATTGCACATTGATCTCACACTATCAAATCAATTTCCTCTAGATGAATGTGCACCATTTATCCTGATCATTGGATTGTGTTCTTGCTCTGTGGACCATCAATCAAAATATGTACATGTGAATGCGTACCATTGATCATTAAAATATGATTGAGATTTATTTTTTGGCATGCATCTATGCCACATGTCATCTTCAAATTTATCCTTATCTTTTCAATATTTGCTACACACCATCCAATCATCTTCGTTCGATCAAATGCACTTCATTGGATATTGATCTGTAAGGTCAAATTCCATTGGCTACTGAGTGTTCTTTAGATGAGATCTTGACACTTTCCACTTCCTCACTTGTCTTGGGGCTCCATTGAAGTTTTGAATTGATGCATGTTGCTGGATCAATCCTACCTAAAAAAATACATGTTGTTGCTCTTTGGAAGATGCTTGAACATTAACTTAGGGTTGGGGCTTTGACTTTTTGACTATAATCTTGCACTGTTGATCTTGTTCATCCTAGTAAATGTTGAGCATTGATCTTATGGATAAAATGATGTTTAAGTTAGTGCTCAAGAAAATTAAAGACTTAGCATAATGTTTTTTGACTATGGTTTTATTTCATGTTAATAAACACAAATTAAAACCTTAGGATAAACATTTTAAGCTAAGTTTTGAGACCTTATAAAGGGGATCCCACATAGGACAAGGCTTTAGCTAAAGTCTAAGACATAACAAAAAGGACCCAATGGTTAGTTAGACTATGATAATGATAAAATAGACCAAGGGACCATGGGACATAAATGGACTAAGCATAATATTTTTTAGACAAAGGCTTGCTAGTGTTAAAAAACAAAACCAAGCCTTAGGATAAAAATTAAGCTAAGTATATGGTGTCATTAACTGTTCTCATGCAAATTGCTCTTGTGAAAATTTGAATTTGATTCAAATGGACTTGAGCTAGGGTTTTTTGGAATTAGGGTTTTAAGTTGATCAGACATGAATTCAACTTGATTTTGAATAGGCCAAAGGCTAGTAAAAGATCAAATTATTATTAAATCATACAACCTAAACATTGATCATTCCAAATGGACTCCATTGGAGCTATAACTTGAAACATGAAGATCCAGTGATAGTAACTTTAGGCAAATTTAACTCCAAATTATGAACAAATATTCCAACCAAATCAGGTGTGAATCATCTTCAAATAAAGACACTGTGCAAATGTGCTAGTGACACTATGATTAAGTGAATTTTCAATTTTTAGGTATAAACTTTTCACAATTTAACACAAGGGTCCCCTTTTTAAGGAATGGGGGTAAGTTGACCTCAACATACCCAACATATAATAATGTAACACACAACCAAATATAATAATTAATTCAAGTTTATCTCATGTAAATATCGTATTAAATAAGTCTACAATTTTATTCCTTTATCGATTTACAAAGTTGATATGTATATATATAAACATACTGAGTCAACATATTAACTCAGACATTAAAAAAGCATATGTTAAGCAAAATAATTAAACATCTAGTTCCCTTATATGCATTAAGACAATTTCATATTGCCAAATCTACCGACACATTCGACTTGTTAAGGTATAAGGAAATCCCAATATCCAATTAATGAAAAACATAATTTCAAGTAATGATAACCTCAAAAATTATAAGTATCGTGCACAGTCACGAGATCGACACGGTCAACTTGTAGTGAAATAGAGATTGCAAAGGATGTAATAAGAGTCTATATGTAGGAAGACTTTTCCTTGCAAATCCATAGAATTTCAAAAATAAAGGACCTTACAATATATTTACCCATTCATATATACTTTACACAATTTAAAGTAACTATACATATACTTAAATATATAATTTTTATCCCCTAGCTTACTAATAAAAAACCAACATTAGTACTCAGTCAAAATCCTAGGTTTTTTAACAATATATATTTCATCCTATTTGACTAAAACTTGAATATACAACCAGATCCCTAATTGGGCATAACAAACTTGCACCAAAGGAAAGCTATTTATATATTTATAGCTTAAAATCTATATGGAGCAAATTCACCATAGATGTTTTCTAGTATGACATAAATTTTAATCATAATACAACTTACATAGGTTTGTTTAATATCTTTGGGTTTATAACATATATATAATCCATTCATAAAACTTCATAGTTTTGAATACAAATAAAAACACATATAGTTAATTCATATTTGATAGGGGTGGAGTATAACAGTGTTTTCCATGATATAAACAACCATGAATGAAATTACACCACCTACCTTTAAATCACTTCCCACAATTTTGAACCAAAATTTCTCGATTTCCTTTCTATTCTATCTCTTGCCTCACTCTCCTTCACTTTGTCGCCATCCTCTAGCCTCACTCCCCTTCGCTTTATTATAATCTCATTATTAAAGATTCATTTTCCATGCAAAAATTTGCATTCTTTACTATTTCAATTTAAGCTCATTTACCATTACTTAACTTGAGCTTTCTTTATTTTCATAGATTGTTCATGATGATCTTTATTTTTAAGGCCAAGTTAATTACTAACTAAATCCACATAAGTCATTATAAAATGATAATTTTATACCTTCAACTCTCAACATAATCCATGCATTCGACTTCACTCTTAAGTTATTATTTTTAGGATATTCAATTTCCTTAAATATAAAATGAAACAAAGGTAAATATCTCATTAAAAAGATAAACCAAAATAATTAATAATACCAAATATAAAAAACTAATTATTTTAGTTAATTGTCAGTGTATATAAATTATATATACGCATCTTTATTTATTTAATAGTTTGACTTATATTTATTTTTCTGTATATCAATAGTAGTTAACTTAACGTTCAATAGTGTTTTTAAAAACATTTTTACTAGTCTATGTAAAATAGTAATTAAATATCTTCTAATAGATTTAAGTTTCAAAAACATAGATAAACATAATAAAAGTGACCTCATGAATCTTATGCAACATCAAGCATTGAGTCTACATACCAAATGCAATTTCATATAATATTTACTCTATAACTACTTACTAGCATTTAAAACATGCAAGTTCTAATATCTACTGCAATTCACTTTCATAATATACTAACTCTATCAAACCAAACACACAATGCATAATATATATAAAAACATAATGTGGTGTGTGCATAGGTATTAGGAAATTCCTCAATCATCCTTCATCATTTCCATCTACGCCACCCTCTCCAATGATGTTCTCACTCTATCATGTTTCTGAGGGATGAACTCTCTTGCATCCAACTCATGACAAGAAGGCATTTAGTCAATTACATCATGATATAAATCATAAATAATGATATGATAACAATTATTATAATCATTATATACATAATTCAAAATTTTTCATCTCAAATAATGAATTTATGAAATCTAAGTAACATACATATGTCCGATAACAACATATGACTTAAAATTTAGTTAAAAAGTTAACTAATTAGATTAACTATAAAATTAATCCATGGATAAATAGGTAAATTAATTTAGAGAGATAATCATGATGTAACATCCTTCCATCTATAGCTGGTCATCATACCAATGACACTTATTCAAATAATAGTTCTGAATAACAAACAGAGTTTAACAGAATACAAACATAGTATCAAGTATCAAGTATCAAATCAAATAAACAAATTTGAAAATAGCATGTAGAACTCATCATAGTCATCCCAAGTAGCACTATCCTTAGAGTATTGTTTCCACAAGACCTTCCATTGTGACACTTTCTTATTATAGAAACAAAGTTGGTAATTATCAATTAATTTGATTGGTTCTACCATGACTACCCTGGGATGTACATGCGAAGGATCAACTATATACTTTTAAAGATAAGATACATGGAAAACATTATGGAATAGAGATAGGGCTAGTGGAAAAGAAAGACTATACTCTACATGATTGACCACTTCTAACACCTTGAAGGGTCCCACATATCTTGGTGATAGTTTTGTTGACTTCCAAATTTAATGGATCTCTTTTGCGGCTCAACCCATAAGAACACTTTATCGCCTATAAAAAACTGCCTATCTATCCTCTTCGGATCATCATAAATATTTTGTCTATCATTGGCCTCAGCTAATTTCTTCCTAATTAATCTGACTTGTTATTCTATTTCTCAAATCATCTCAAGCCCAAAGACTACCTTGTCCTCTAACCTGTCCCAACTGATGGGTGTCCTACATCTTCTTCCATACAATTCCTCAAATGGTGCCATATTCAAAGCTGATTAGTATGAGTTATTGTATGAAAACTCAAACAATGGAAGATAATATTCCCATTTTTATTATTGATCCATGTAATACATATAAATAATATCCTCTAACACCTAATTAACTTACTCAGTCTGACCATCTATCTCTAGGTGATATGCAATGCTAAAATTTAGTTTTTACCTAAAGTTGAATTTAGAGTTACCCAAAACCTAGAAGTCATCTTCAGATCATGGTCCAAAATTATCTTCTTTGGAAATCCATATAGCCTATACAGTTCCTTTACAAACCTCTTCGCAAGGGTAGGTGCATCATCTGTCAAATTGCCTTGTATAAAATGAGCCACCTTGGTTAGTCTATCAACAACTACCAAGATCATATTGTGCCTATTTTATGACATTAGTAAACCTTAGACAAAGTCCATACTGATCACTTTCTACTTCCACTCTAGTATATCATGTATATATAATAATCCAGCTGGGTGCACATACTCAGCTTTTACTTGATGACATTATAGATAATGTGACACATAGCCTGCCACATCTTTCTTGATTCACTTCCAAAAATATAGAGGTCTAATCTCTACCATGATCTTGGTTACATCTAGATGTCTTAAATATGGGGCATTGTGTAATTCCTTTACCACTATGCTCCATATATTCTATTGATATGGCACATACATCCTTCTATTGTAAAGGAAAAGACCATCACTATCAAAACTAAATTCTTTATACTGAGGATTCTAGGCATTCTTTGATAAATTTTTTTGACTTGATAATAGAATTCATATCCTAGTGATAACTCAATCACATGATCCTTAAAATTACTCTTTATAGTAGCCATGATTACTATGTACCTTCTACGACTCCAGGCACCAACTATTCTATTATCATTACCTTTGATGTAATTGATACTAAAATCATAATCAGATAAGAACTCAATCCAACATCTTTGATGAGCATTCAAATTTAGTTGGGTGAAAATATACTTGAGTCCCAAGTTATTAGTCTCAAGGTCAAATGGTTTTCCCAACAAATAATGTCTCCAAACTTACAATACATGAATAATTTCTACAATTTCAAGATCATGAGGGGCATAATTCACCTCATAAGGTTTCAGGTTCCTTGATTCATAAACCATTACTGAACTTTCCTATATAAGGAATCCTTATAGTCCCTCTCTTGATGCATCTATTATCACTAAAAATTAGCCATTGGGATTAGGAACTCTTAACACTAGTGCCAAAGTAAGCCTTATTTTTAGTTCCTAAAAAGCTATTTCACACGTTTTTGAGTAGACAAATATTTTGTTCTTCCATTACAAGGAGGTAATTGGATTATCTATCTTAAAAAAATTTAGAATGAACTTATTATAATATCATACTAATCCCATGAAAATTCTTACCTCATGGACATTTTTTGGTGACAACCATTCCATAATGGCTCTTATCTTATCTAGATCTATAAAACTACCATCAATAGAAATAATATGTCCTATATATTGCACTCTCTCTTGGAAAAATGCACACTTGAACAAATTGACATATAATTGGTGCTTCTGTAACCATTTTAGAACTAGTTCTAGATGCTAAAGTTACTCCTCTTCATTCTTATAATATATAATAATGTCATCTAAAAGGACCAAAATGAAGTGATATAGATAATCTATGAACAAACTATTCATGATATTTATGAATGTTGTTGATGTGTTAATCAACCCAAAGGGTAACGCTATGAAATCATAATGCCCATAACTAGTTCTAAAAGCTATCTTCAGAATATCCTCATCCTGAATCCTCAACTGATGGTATCCTACTCTAAGATCAATCTTATAAAATACCATTGCTCCCCACATTTGATTAAAAATATCATCTCTACAAAGTAGTAGATACTTTATTTTGAATGTTGCCTTATTTAACATCCTATAATCAATGCAAAGTCAAAGAGTACTATCCTTATTCTTGATAAAGATAACCATTGCACCCCAAGGTGACATACTAGGCCTAATCAACCCATTTGATAACATTTCCTAAAATTGGGCCTTTAATTCAACCAAATTAGTGTTTGTCATCCCATATGGTGCCAGTTGACTCCTAGGATCACATCATATGACCTTAGTAGTGCTACAAATAGATCCACTACTATTGTGAATTTAAGAAACCTAATCTCTGATTCAACTAACACTTGTACACCATGAATTTTGATTCATTCCCATACTATAATGGCCATGAATTTCCCATTACTCCATATATTCTAGAAAACTTACTAATAATTTTAGGAGCTATAAAAAATTTAGTAGCCCGTATATATATCAAAATGGAAATTGGATTTTCAAACAAAATACCTAATAGTTTTATGGGAAATTCTTGAAATTTAGATTTTTTATTATCAATTACTACATGAATACACTGCTGAAATTTACCCTAATGGGGAATAGGAACTTTATTCTTTGACTTGTTCTAAGTGCATTCAAAATCATAATGGTCTCCTCTAAAAATGAAACAACCTCTAGGTGGTCCTTTCCTGTTAGTTTGTGGGTTCCCTTGAAACCACCTTTGAATCCATTACCTAATTTATTATTTCTTGATCCACTATTGAATTTGTCATTTTGATTATTGCACTGAATCTTGGAGTCTTTACTCCTCTGTTTGTAGTTTTTGTTCTTGAAATTCATATTAGAACTTCCAAAAAAATTCTTGAACTTGTCCCTAGCATGTGCAAGAGACTTCAACTTCTATTCCTATTTGACTTCCTTATCAAAGACTTGATACATGGAAGAAGGTCCATGGACATCTACCTCTCCATCAATTTGGGGTTTTAATCTCATGATAAACTACCTGATCCTAAATATCTCATCTACTTGGTACTGAGGTACATATTTTAGAAGTTTGTTAATTGCTCCCAGTACTCATTCATTGATAATTCTCCTTGATTCATCTATAAATATGTGATCTTTTGATCAAAATAAAATTATGGAAGGCACCATGACCTGAACAATGTCACAAAATGCTCCCAAATAGTGGTGTTCAAGTTAAGGTTTATTTACAACTTTTTATTATCCCACCATGTAGTTACCTCACCAACCAGCTGGTATGTTCCCTAAACTATTTTGGTGACCTTAGAGTAGTTTCAAATCTCAAAATATTTCTCCATCTCTGTCATCCATGCTTCAACTCTGTCACCTAGGATAGTTCCATCGAACTTAGGTAGACTCACCTTTTTCATGTCCCTAGACAATTATGTAGCTACCTAAGCTCTCACATCCTACTAGATTTTTTGTTTAGTAGAATTCTCACCTAGTTCTTCCTAATGTTATTCCTCTTCATGGACATTAACTTCTTATTCCAAATATTTGATCTGATCCCTATTATCATTCATGGCTTTAAGAATTTGATCTAATTTTACTACTTGTTCAGTGATAAATTGGTTAGGATTAATTGGAGGGTTGTTATTAGTAACATTTTAAGGACCCTCACCCAATGCTCTTGTTCACACCATTTTTATTTATTTATGAATAAAATAATACAAAAATGTTAGCAGACTCATGAAGTCTTAGAGTTTAAATATTGGCTTTAATACCACATGTAACAACCCCTCAAGGATTATCTATAATAAAGCAGCAAGTTTTTTAATATATATTTACTTAACATTTATTATTTCATTAGATTACACCATAAGAATCTAATTATTGATTTTTAATGTACTACCAAATCATATTAGACATTTTCAAACTTATTACAATTATAGTTTCAATCACTAGCATTTTATGTGACATAACAAACTACAAGGAAAGTAATCACTTTAAAATCTAGCCACAACTGGTATGATAATACAACTACTACTATTGAAGTATAATAAATAGTACATTAATATTTCCATTAGGCATTTTTATTTGATATAATAAATAGATTATATTTTCTACACCGATCGAGTTAAACTAACTCAT
Organism: Torreya grandis; assembly: GCA_037957365.1. Lineage (NCBI taxonomy): Eukaryota > Viridiplantae > Streptophyta > Pinopsida > Cupressales > Taxaceae > Torreya > Torreya grandis. The sequence goes on from JARHVA010001127.1 coordinate 2,565,948, forward strand.
GTGTCTCTGATAATCTCAAGTGTAGTCTCTAAGTAAGTAATGTAGTGGGGAGGGAGAGAATCATTTGAGTATTTTCCATGCCAACAATAGACCATCAATCCCCCACACAATCCCCCATTAGGGAATGGCCCTCCCTTCATGTATGGGTATATAGTGATAGTGTGAGATTCTATAGAGACATGATATTACCCATGTGATATAATATTTCTACTACATGATGTGTACCATAAATAAAATATAATCTAACATGATATTGCATAAACACATAAATCAAACATATAAAATGACAATTTATATCTAACATTACTTTGTCCAAAGTTTTCAAATAGATATTGATATCTAGGATTAGTCAATTTTATACACACCACTTGATCAGATTACCTTCATCTTGCATTCATGATGATAACTAAACTAGTGAATTCTGTCTCATTACTTATTTGGCATTATCAATACAAGACTGGTTAAATATAGCATAGTATATAAACCAAAGATTTGAATAGATTATTATTACTATCAGATATGTAAATGTATACACCCTAAATTGGTCAAGTAACCACACATATCATGTCTTTTCATAGTTCTCTTTATAGGAGACTCTGACTAGAGAATATGAATTTTATTCACACTAGCCATGTCTTTTATTTTGCTTATCTTAGTCTTATTTCTTGCTTGGGTCACCTTTTTATTTATATCCAATCATCTAAAACCTTTTGACCAATCATTCCACCTCAGCTAGGTTTCGATCTTGTAGGATAGGAGCGTTAGAATTGGACTATAGCAATGGACCCTAGGGTGTTCTATTTTTAACGCTTCTATCCTTCTACATTTTGAGCCCAAACGGTTATTTATCTTCACTCAAAAGGTCTTAAACCCTTCTTATCCCCTCCCTTAAGTTTTATTTGTCTTTTGAATGTCAGCTAATGTGAATAAATTTCCCAAATTCAAAATAAAGAGTCTCATATATAAATGACTTCACAAGGCATTTTATATCTAGCACTTACTACTTTGGCATAGTAAATAATTAAAATCAGTTAATAATATAACTCAATATTCTACATCACACATAGATTTGCATGCTTGATCAAAGAAGGGCCTAAGTGAAATTTTATTCTTACATCTATCATGCACATTCCCTAAGGGAGAACTACATTTGATCTGAGACCCTAACTTGAGGGTTAATATAGGTAGTGATTAGGATAATAGAGGTTTTAGATCATGCAATCATACTTCCCCTAACCTAGTTTTTCCCATTTAATTTTGATATATTTGTTTTGTGTGTGTAGATAGACCTAGGGTTTTATAATAAAACAAGTTATATAGTGTCACATATAGGTAATCATAGAAAGATAAAGACATCTTCATGACCCAAGAACCAGATCACATAAGAATCTAGAATTAGAATTTGATTTGGACAACAACTCTGAAATTGGACTAAAATATTGAACACCAAAGTGTCCACTTTTTGATGATCATGTCCTTTCATTGAAAAAAATCCAAATTTAGGTTTTTGACATCTTCCTAATCTTGCATAGTAGTTTTTAGCCTTTGTAACAGTCATCTCAGCCTATTTTTCAAGATAAGTCATTCCCTTTTACCCATGTAATTTATTTAATCAAATTAATATAAATATGTGTTTTAATACACTTGATTACATTTCCCCTTAATCTAGACCCTTTATTGTTTAGGAACTAAACCCTAGTTTCCAAAAAATAATAAAACATTTGGTGAACCCGACTTACTTCGAACAAATTTCAAACCCTAGGTACCCTTAGGGTTTTTCCTTCACATTTTGTGCAAAAATTTAATTTCAAATTTATGATTTTTGTATAAATTTTTGTGCATTTATTTTATTCAAATTTATTTGAGAATTTAAATTATTATAATAATTATCAAAAATTCTAAAACTCCAACCCAAAACCCTAGATTTCCAAACTACGTCCTCAAACCCCAAGCCTTGCTCCCTTACAATTTTTAGATAAATTTTTTGTAATTTTTGCAAATTGTTTAGAGTGTCAAAAATAATTTCAAAATCCCTATGTTAGTAGTTATTTTTGAATTTATTTGCTTAATAGTAATTTTCCATATTCTCTTTGGTGAAATCAATAAAATGGCCACTAAGGTACTTCTTCACTCTCATCCCATAGATAAATTTCTAAATTTCTCTCATAATTATGACAATGAATGGACAAATTTGTAAGTTTTCATATTAGCCAAAAATGTGGAAAATGATTTCATTTATAATGAAGATAATTACTATTGTTTTAATGAGGAATATGATGATGCACATGAAAGTGATAGTGAAGAAAAAAGTAGATGCATCTTCTTCTCTTGAACCTATCTCTTTCCTTCCCTCTTCTAAAGAAAATGATTTTGATTAATGGGAAAGTTACTTTTCACCTCATTCTCCTATGCACAATACATCAAATGTACAAATTAGTGATGCATTTCCAAGTGAATCTCTCATTGGTGATAATTTGATTCTATTTGAACCTAATCTCTCTCTCTCTCTCTCTCTCTCTCTCTCTCTCTCTCTCTCTCTCTCTCTCTCTCTCTCTCTCTCTCTCTCGCTACTTATATGTTCAAATTACAACAATATAAATGCAATAGAATTAAAATTCCAATATATAGATAAAATGATTCATCTCATGTTATTAACTCTACTTTGTCATATCAAACAATAATAAAAGAATATTTAAATGATAAATCTCTTACTATTACTTCTCATATTACAAACGAAAATACTGCATATAGTCCATCCAAGGATAACATAGATTCACATAGTATTCCAATTTCATATGACAATTTATTACATATTAAATATTAATTAACATCTTGTCTTACCTCTCTCCCTAGTGATAATGGAAGTGATAATGAATATGACAGTGAACATGCAAATGAATATGAAAATGAGAGTGAATATGAACAAAACTTTGATTATGATAATGCATGGAATAATGATGACTATTATGCACATAGTGAAGAAGAAAATGCATCTCATGCTTCTAACTTTTCTCTCACTCCTCTCAAACATAATGCATTATAAAATGTTACTTGTACTTCTATGCATGATTCTATTTCAAATGATGCACATGTCAACAATAACATCACATCTTCTATTTAATTAGAATGTGATTCACTAAATACAAAAGATACCAATGAATCTCCCAAGATACCCCCTACTATAGTAACACCCATTTCTCACTCTTCACCCAAAGAGAATGGTAGACCACATTCCTCTAAAGGTTCAAGTGAGCACACCTCCTCTTTATGATACAATTGTTAAATGTAGCATTCCCATGGCTAAAATCAATGTTTAAATAAACCATTTTAAGATACTAATATACCATCCCAAGAGATTATTTATTTAATGCATGTGGTTGGTGAATTAAAACACTAAGTACATCTCCTTACTTTTGAAATCAAGGCTTATAATTCTTGTATGGGTGCCAATGAATTGCATGGTAACCCTCTTCTGAAAACATTTGTCAAAGCTTCATTGCCTAAACATCTTTAGATATCATCATTGCCTCAATTTGATGGAACTACAAATCCATTTGTGCACCTTAAATCCTTTAAGAAGGCTTTTCCATCTCATGTGAGTCCTTTGATTCTATTGAAGTTATTCTAGCAGACATTAGTGGGTAATGCATAGAATTGGTTCTTTCATCTACTCCCTATTGGTTCCTTATATACATATGATGACTTAGAGGAGGAATTTCTTAGATATTACATAACAAACATGGGCCCTCGTGTTGCTTAATAAAAACTTTCTATATTGCATCAGAATCCTTTAGAGTAAGTTAGTGATTATATCTTATGATTTAAGACTTCCATGATACGCTTGATCTACAAACCAATAGATTTAGAGGTCCAACATATCTTTATTAAGGGGATTCACCAACCTCTCCTAGAGAATATATTATATTAGATAGAGTCCTCTTTCAGGTACTTATGTTATACAATTTTAGCCTTGGAGAAGAAGTTGGGATTAATTGAGGTAGATTCAATTGATCAGCTTACTCTAGATTTCAAAACATTATCTCCATCTACAACTCTTAGCACACAACATCCACCATATCTTAAACAAGATAGGAGACCACAATAAAAAAAATAACTAGTTAAGAATAGAGAGCTAGTTTCTAGAGCACCACATAAAATATGCACTAAAAAGAACAACAACAAGGCACTACTACAATTTTATTCATAGTGGGATAACCCATATGTCATAATATCAACACTATTAGATAGGAGGTTAATCACATTTCCTTTTACTCATCGATGAGATCCACATCTCTTACATAGACAGCCACAATGGCCCTTTTGTAATTATCATCATCTATGTGGACATAAGGATAATGATTATTATGGACTTAGGGATTGCATTAATAGATGTGTTGATAATGGCATCATAACATTCACACAGGGGTCACTAAGATCTCCTCCATCATGGATTCTTAGACCTCATTCCTTCATGACTAAGTCATCCTAGGACATTCCTTCACAAGAATCATTACTTACTCATCATGAGAGTAATGCAATTTCTAGGATACAGCCTTATAGGAGATCTACTATCCCACCTACTCAGAGGGTTTAGAGACCAATATAATGAGAGGAACATACATATAATAGTGTAGTCTGAGGAGTACATAGAGTAGTTTTATATACATATCTAACACAATCATAGGCACTGTAACATATTTTTTAGGGTCTTATCTCATATAGAAACCCACTATAGTTAAGATTAGATAAACCCACATTATAGAGTACCAATTCAGATAAATATTCACTATAACCAAGTTTTTATAGACCTATTTCATGTAGCAACCTGCTACTATTGAGATTAAATGAGTACCCATCATAGGTTATAGTTTCATCTCAATTTATTGCTCAGTCATATGCATCATAGTAGAGTCCATAGGGTGTTATTTCATGTAGTAATCCACTACAATTACAGATAGATGAGCCTCCTTCATAACACATAGCTTTATTGACACATCCATTGATGTTATGTCTTACAGAGTCTCCACATATAGTTATAGTTAGTGCACCATAGACAACATTAGATACAAGGCATTTTCTTACACATCATGAGTAGTATGGTCATTTGTTTAGTTAGCCATTAGAGTTTAGATAGTGATATAGAAGCCAAAGGTGTTGATACACACATAGTGATATCTTACATCCCCTTATACTAATAACTAACATTCCTAGTTCCAAAAAACCATCGCTAGCCAAACTAAATTATCCAAATCTTGATCTTACCAATATTTTATTTTACCAATCTTAAACCAATTCAGTTTATCAAATCAATTTACCAATTACATAATAACAAAGTATTTTTACGCACATATGATTCAAAACCATAACGAGCATCACACTTAAACCTACCAATAACAATTAAATCATATCACAAATACCATTTTACCAAACATATTCAACCTCAACATCAATGCCAAATTAACCATTAGCAATAAATATACCAATATAATACTAATTCCATAACACAATATGCCTGACTCAAAATCAAAACAAATATCCATATATATATAAATAATAAATTTTTCAATACATATACATTGGTATCAAGTAAAATGAGTCATGAATGGGCATCAAGCCCTCAGTCTCATTCTCACTCTCTCCACCAGTGTTAGTCCCATAATCTACCCTAGTACTCGGTGGCCCCACGCCTCCTTGAGCTGTCTCATGTCTCTTACAATGACTCTCTAACTTTAGTAGTTGACCATGATCCTTGTGCAAGTTTGCATATCATCTTTGAATATATATATATATATATATATATATATATATATATATATATATATACACACACACATATATATATATATATGTGTGTGTGTGTGTATATGTCTATTTATATATATACACACACACACATATATATACACACACACACAGATATATATATACATATATATATATATACACACACATACATACATACATATATATATATATATATAATGAAGTTTTCAATACATATACATTGGTATCAAGTAAAATCAGTCATGAATGGGCATCAAGCCCTCACTCTCATTCTCACTCTCTCCACCAGTGTTAGTCCCATAACCTACCCTAGTACTTGATGGCCCCACACCTCCTTGAGCTGTCTCATGTCTCTTATAATGACTCTCTAACTTTAGTAGTTGACCATGATCCTTGTGCAAGTTTGCATATCATCTCTGAATATATATATATATATATATATATATATATATATATATATATATATATATATATGCTCATCCATTATCCTCATGCTAACAAACCCAAAATTAGGAGGAGGCATCCTATGCCTATCTAGCTCAGCTCTTAACTCATCTCTCTCTCCTATTACCTTAACATATGCAGCTATCACTATAACAACCCTATAAAACAAATGGGCATGGATACCATCCATGACCATCACTGGCTCTATCAATATTTACTTCACCACATTGTTAGGGACATGTCATGTGAGCTTTCAGAGTGTTGACTCAATTATGGTCTCTTAATAATCATCATCTCAAATTTTTTCCCCATCCTATGCTCCATCCTGATCATCTCCCACTTCACCTACACATAAATTATGACACTACATTATCTATATACTTTGAAACCAAATTAAAATCACAAATTTATACACAATTTAAATATAATAACTGCATATTCCCCACCATCTGGATCACCTCAGGATCCTCATACTCTAGAGCATCCCCTACCTCAATAGGGTATAATGGATCCCATTGATGCCTATCCCACCATTCAGTATATGCATATGTACATCCCACATCATCCACATCTAGAATATCAATGGTCGTATCCATCTCATCTAAAATTAATGGTGCAAGCTCAACCTCAGTAAGTCTCGCACAAGCTCCTACCCTCATAGACACTCACACACTCCTCATCCATACTCACGTAATTAGGAGCACATCCTGTGGTAGCCTAAACTATCTAGTAACATGATCACACTAAAAGTGCTCATATAATCTAGCCCAAAAATCATGTATCCAATAACTAACTCTCATATATCTTAGTTGTACTCCATCCTCTACCCACCTAGGAAATATTCTATAAGGCCTCTATATGATGTCATTAGCCATCAACCCATATAAAACCTACTTATAATGGTCCATCTCAGGGGATAAAATACCCAATGTGCTCATCCATCACTCCCTAAATAGTTGTAGAGGTTCCCACTCTACCCTAGGTAATCTAATTGACCACATAACTGATATGTGCTCATAGGCCCAATAATGCAATAAGGTCACTACGCTCCCTCACCCCGCTACTGAGTGACTCTTATGTAAACCTATAGAGATCCTTATATAGGTGGGATAAAATAGTCCTTGACTAAGAAAATACAATACCATATACCTCTAAACTATACATAATCATGTGCATCCTATATGAAATATATACTCCACTCCCATCCACAGAAACAAAATAGCCAACCACTTTTGTAAGTGTGGAACACTATATTGCACAATAAGTGATAGTAGCACATCACTATCACTACTTCTTTGATGTATACCCAAGGGCACACTGACAAAGTACAAAGAAGCATGATCAATCACATCATTACCCATATCATCTTGTATCATCACTCACCACCCACTAATTGATAAATGTAGTATGTGATACACATCATTCAGAGTCACAGTCATCTCCCCTATAAGAATATAGAAATTACATGTATCCACATTCTACCTCTCACATAAGGTAGTCACCAGATATCGATCCCATTATACTATGCCTAGGTCACACGCATGACCCAACCCTACCCTATCTATGATAGCTCTCTCATCAGTAGACAATGATAACAACCTCAATGTCTCTATCACCTGACCCTATGAAAATCTCTCATCTACACCTCACCCTACATCACCAAAAATAACATATACATCAGACAATAATACCAAGTCAAAATCCAAGTCAAAATAATATCAAGTAGTAAAGCAACATCTCAAAAACTCCTGTCTATTAGACAAAAACACTATAAAAAGGATAATAATGTTGGGTAGGAGTGCTAAAACCTAGATAAGGGTGTTAAACCTTAGATAGGAGCACTAAACCCTAGACAAGAGTGCTATAAATAGAAAAAAAATCTTAGGCTACTTTAAAGAGCTCAAAAACACTAAAATAAACAAAAACTGAGCACTTGGGTTACTTACTAGGGTCACATCACCACTAGCCTAAACCTAGGCCACCAAATGATCAAACTAGGTCATGGTAGGTGCTCATCTCCTCAGCATTTTTCTCACTCCAGAGCTCAAAATCTCAACCTAGTCAATCCATAAATGACTCTATAATCAATCTATTTTCCTATATTAACCAAATTTTTCATTCAAAATAAAATACTATTTTGCCCATAACTTCAACTCCATAACTTCATTTTTCAGACTATTTATTTCCATAGAATCATGACAATGATAACTTAGACATCACTAAGATTTTCTCTCTTAATACCTAATCTACCTACTATGGCATGCACATCTCTATATTTCTCTAATACCTAGACACATACCTTGGTCATCAACAAGCAGAATGTGTTCCACTTTCAACAACTAAATCTAATCAATCTAACAGCCTTTCAATATATTCACAACATACCAACCTTGTTTCTATTTCTACACCACTAGTCATCACTTTTGGCTCAAACTCCTCTATCATAGCTTTTGTCCCTCTCCCCAAAAGGGGGAATCATTCATATTATTCTTATTTCCACACTTAACCAACATACCCATCCACTCTCATAAGTGGATACACCATGGTTCTTACACATCTAACATTTAGATTATCAAATTCAACTCAGATTGGTTGAGATATACAATGGTTTAGATTATATGGTTCACTCAGTATTACTCAAGACATTCAGAGGGATATACCTTCAATGTACAGATACACAAACTATTCAGATATAATGGTTCAGATCATATGGATCCATAGTGATTTTAGATTACAGGCACACAAGCTATGCAAATATAGTGGTTCACATTATATGGATTCAAAGTGATTTTGGTATAGATACAGACTCAAATACCAGATTTGGGGACATGTACATACTACATGTCTCACACATACAACTTCATACATCATGACATAGTTACATAATCAAATAGTAGATTATAGGCATAGTGTAGAGCATAGTGTTTTGATCTCTAGTTTTGTACATGAGGTATGGAAAGATATGTCATATCACATGTGGTTATATAAATTACAAGCTTTTATAGACACATCACTCACATATCAGATTTGGGGGTATGGCACAGATGTTCATGTTCTTCATCATTCAAGATTATACAAATGGAATGGTTAGATCGGCCATTCTATTATTGCACATTAACTAGAGTTTTAGATTATACCTAGCTATACCTAGGTTTTCACTAGATTAGACTGCATGACCATCTATAGTGGTTGGTCCATTGTATTACTCAAACCTAGACTACATGAGCTTATGAAGAACAGAGGATAGACATTGGTTTTGGGCCTTTGAGCATTTCTCAATTCTAGTTCGGATATTCAGAGTGCGGTCATGATAGATTTTTCTCTTTATAGCATACATATTTTTATAAACACATTCTAGATTACATGAGTTTATGTGGACATAGGATAGACTTTGGTTTTGGGCCTCTAAGCATTCCTCATTTTCAGCTAGATTCAACATAGTGGGAAAGCTTTACCCTCCCCTATATTACATATATTTTGAATTTAGATTCAGTACAGGGGGCATCCACTCCATGGATTCATTCTCTATCTAATCATTATTTGGCTCTCCATCCACTTCCCTAGCTAGGAAGGTATTTGGATCCTTACAATGCATTCATCTCCATGTAGGTAGGTTTAGGTACACATTTTCTTCTTATTTATTTTACTATAGTATTTCATTTCATTGCATTAGTAGAATAAAAGGGAGGAAAATATATACACCTTAAATTGGTCAGGTAACCACATGTATCATGTCTTTTCATAGTCCTCTTTACAAGAGACTTTGACTGGACAAAACGATCCTTGTTTGCACTAGCCATGTCTTTTATTTTACTTAACTTGGTCTTGTTTCTTATTTGGGTCACCTTTTTATTTATAACTAATCATCTAAAACCTTTTGACTAATCATTTCACCTCAGCCAATAAGTTTTCCCCATGTCAATCCTATTCCCCTAAGTCTCGAACTTGTAGGATATGAGCATTAAAATTGGACTATAGCTCTAGACCCTAGGGTGTCTCATTTTAAACGCTCTTGTCCTTTTGCATTTTGAGCCCCAATGGTCATTTATCTTCACTCAAGAGGTCCCAAACCATTATTATCCCCTCCCTTAAGTTTTGTTTTTCTTTTAAATGTTAGCTAATGTAAATAAATCTCCCAAATTCAAAATAAAGAGTCTCTTATCTAAAGGACTTCACAAGGCATTTTATATGCATCACTTACTACTTTAGCACAGTAAATAATTAAAATCAATCAATAGTATATCTTAGCATTCTACATCACACATAGATTTACATGTTGAATCAAGGAAGGGCCTAGGTGAAAGTTCATTCTTGTATCTATCATGCACATTTATTATGCATGTTCCCTAAGAGAGAATTACATTTTATCTGAGACCCTATCTTGAGGGTTAATGGAGGTAGTGATCAGGACATTATAGATTCTAGATCATGCAATCATACTTCCCCTAACCCATTTTTTCCCCATTTTCTTTTGATATATTTATTGTTTCATGTGTGTATATAGACCTAGGGTTTTGGAAGAAAATAGGTTATACATTGTCACATACAGGGGATCATAGAAAGATAAAGACACCTACAGGACCTAGGAACTAAACCACATAGGAATCTAAAACTAGAATTTGATTTAGATGACATCATCAGAATTGGACTATAACACCATATACCAAAGTGTTCACTTTTTAGCGATCCTATCCTTTCATTAAATGAAAGATAGATTTAGGTTTTTAACATCTTCCCAATCCTACACAATAGTTTTCAACCTTTGTAATAGTCATCTCAGCCTATTTTTCCAGATATGTCACTCCCTTTTACCTATGTAATTGATTTAATCAAATTAATATAAATCTATGTTTTACTATACTTGATTGCATTTTCCCCCTTAATTCAAACCCTTTATTGTTTAGGAACTAAACCCTAGTTTCCCAAAAATAATAAAATAGTAAACATGTTAAGTACAGTAAATAATCATAATTATGCATTTCTTCCATCAAATGTATTAAATAAATCTCACACATAATGATATTTTAAATATAATGAATATAACTGATTACTATCTAAAGATCATACCATCTGGGCATAAATCATACTAAGTTCATAATTACATAAACATCACAAGAATTAATTGATCATTCCAAAACATGTTTGGCCCTCATCACATCCCAAAATAACTATAAGTAAGTCATAGTAATAATCTACCCTTAATTATTACTAAACAATAATTTAAGTTTTCCCATAACCAAGATAGATAGGGAATTTTCAACAGCACATGACAAATTGTATATAAGCATACAAGTATACTAGTGTCCAAATTTGCATCAAGGTTAATCCATCTATCAATACTATGTATAATTGTAAGTCATTGAAATCCTAATCATACGTATATATATACCATAACTTGTACAACCACAACTAAGTATGTGTATGTATTCTCTAAGTATATAACAGGATACATACAACTATACATATTATTTAAGTTTCTTGATTTATCTTAGGATTAACAAATCAAGTTCACCACTATAACATCTATGTATATAGTGTCAATAGGTAAAATTAATTGAAAGTGTATATCTATAATAATAAAACCAACTCACATCCACTTACCACTTTTCATATCACAAGAATAGTCTATGCATAGCTAAATACTCATAGTTATTTCCCAAAAAATAATTCATGCCTATCAAATAATATAAACACCTTTAATATAATCATCATTTATTTAACCCCTAGATCGATGCAGTTGATTAGATGAAATAAACTATTTTAAGTCTTGTTTCTTCATCATTTTTAACGTTGAAACATATATAATATGGTATTAACTCAAAGTTTTGAGTACCCAACATATAATAATGTAATACACAAACAAATACAATAATTACTTCAAGTTTATCTCATGTAAATTCTATATTCAATAAGTCTACAATTTTATTCCTTTATTGATTTACAACATTGATATGTATATATATATAAACATAATGAGTCAACATACTAACTAAAACATTAAAGAACCATACGTTAAGAAGAATAATTACACAAATAATCCCCTTATATGCATTAAGACAATATTATATTACCAACTCTATTGACATAGTCAACTTGTTAAGGTATAAGGAAATCCCAATATCCAATTAATGAAATGCATAATTTCAAGTAATGATAACCTCAAAAATTATAAGTCTCATGTTCAGTCACTGGATCAACACAATCGACTCGTAAAGAAATAGAGATTGCACATGATATAATAAGAGTCTATATGTAGGAAGAGTTTTCCATATAATTCTATAGAATTTCAAACATAAAGGACCTTGCATTCTATTTAACCATTCATATATAATTTACACAAGTTAAAGTAACTATACATATACTTAAATATATATTTTTTATCCCCCTAGCATACTAAAAGAAAACCATCATCAATACTCAGTCTAAATCCCAAGTTTTTTAACAATACCTATTTCATCCAAATTGACTAAAAATTGAATAGATAGATAGATACCTAATTGGGCATAACAGACTTGTACCAAAGGAAATATCTTTATATATTTATAACTTAAAGTCTATAAGGAGTAAATTCTCCATAAAAGTTTTCTAGTATGGCATAATTTTTAATCATAATACAATTTACACATGTTTATTTAATATCTCTAGGTTTAGAACGTATATACAGTCCATTCATAAAAGTTCATATTTTTTTAATACAAATAAAAACACACATATTTCATTCATATTCAATAGGGTTAGAGTATACAAAGTATATTCCATGATATAAACAACCATGAATAAAATTACACCACCTACCTTTAAATCACTTCCCACAAATTCAAACCAAAATTTCTCTATATCCTTTCTGATCTATCTCTCGCCTCACTCTCCTTCACTTTGTATCCATCCTCTTGCCTCACTCCCCTTCACTTTATTATATCTCATTCTTAAAGATTCATTTTCCATACAAAAATCTGCATTCTTTACTATTTCAATTAAAGCTCAATTACCATAACTTAAGTTGAGTTTTATTTATTTTCATAAATTGTGCATGATGATCTTTATTTTCAAGGCCAATTTAATTACTAAGTCCACTGAAGTCATTATAAATTGATAAATTTATACCTTCAATTCTCAATGTAATCCATGCATTGGACTTAGCTCTTAAGTTAGTATTTTTAGGATATTAAATTTCCTTAAATATAAAATGAAACAAAGGTAATTATCTTGTAAAAAAGATAAACCAAAACAATTAATAATACCAATTATAACAAGATAACTATTTTAGTTAATTACCAATGTATATAAATTATATCCACATATATTTATTTATTTAATAGTTTGACTTATATTGATATTCTTGAATATCAATAGTAGTTAACTTAATGTTCAATAACGTTTTTAAAGACATTTTTACTAGTCTATGTAATATAGTAATTAAATATCTCCTAATAGATTTACATTTCAAAAACATAGACAAACATAAGAAAAGTAACCTCATGAATCTTATACAGCATCAAGCACTGAGTCTATATATCAAATGCAATTCCATACAATATTTACTCCATAATTACTTACTATAGTTTAAAACATGAAAGTTTTAATGTCTATTGCAATTCACTTTCAAAGTGTACTAACTCTATCAAACCAAACACATAATGCATAATAGACATAAAAATCTAATCTAGTGTGTGAATAGGTTTTAGTAAATTCCTTGGTCATCCTTCACCATTTCCATCTATGATACCCTATCTAATGATGCTCTCCCTCCATTATGTTTCTGAGGGATGAACTCTCTTGCATCCAACTCATGACAAGAAGGTAGTTAGTTAAGTCCATCATTATATAAATCATAAATAGTGCTAACTACTCAAATTAACTATAACATTAAATCACAGATAAATAGGTAAATCAGTTTAGTGAAAGAATCAAGATGCAACACTTTTGCATGAATAAGTACTGTTTAGATAATGGAACCAAGTGAAATGTCTAAAATTTAGTAATATTAAGGATCCATGTGCTTAAATTTTAATTTTTGTGTGAAAATTTGAGGACAAGATATACCAACTAAGAACAATAGTGGCAATCAATTTTATCCCTTATTGTTTGATTCTATCCTTGTCAGGAAAATGCAATTTTAGTAGTGAAAACTATGAAAATAGATTGGTTAATGGTAAAACATAGCAAAAAAGACCACTATTTTGGACTATTCAGATCTGGAAAAGGTGAAAGGAAGATCCAAGAGACAAAAAATTCAATAAGATTAAAAAATAGGCCACATAAATTATTAAATGAATCCTTATCAACTTTCATGACTTCGGAGATCAATTGCCAAACAATTAGTAATGGTTCTTATTGACATTTTGGCCTCCCAAGCAAAAATTCAACCTCTACCATCCAAAACATGACCATTGCATCATTTACCCTTTCAAAGGAGGTCTAAAAGAAGTCTTTTGTAAGCTTTAACATAGTTTAAGGTTATTTTGCATTGTTTAAGGTATTTGAAAAAGTTAAGGTTAATGCTCCATTGTCTTATGCTTGTTAAATCACCCTTGTACCAAGTCCAATGTGATTCAAGTTGGTGGAGCTATCCAAAATAGGTCTTATAGATCATTTTGAATTTAATGAAAATCATATTGTACCCCATTATGTCCATACACCCAACATGCAGGTCAATTACACCATTTTCAAATGTTTACTCACTTTTGAAACCTCTTTGATCATTGATTCAAATACAAATATAAAATAATGGTAGGAAAGGCATGATTTTTTTTTTTAATGTTATAATATCATTTTAAAAGCTAAGACTCCATAGACACCTAGTACGTAGTTGCAATAGGGTATTATTCCAAATAGACAAGTTTTATAGCTAGAAAAAGCATGTTGTATAGAGATCATGCAGGTTGTTTCAACATTGGATCATGCATATTAAACTAATTATATCATGGAATAGGTTGATAGATACTCACTACAACCTCCTCAAAATCCCAATGATCATGATTGTACTAACAAGACCTTTCATGGTTTTGGGTGGTTTTACATGACAAACAAGGTTATTTGGGGTTGTGGATCATTTCAAAACATGCATATGGTTGAATTCATAGTGTCAAAAATATACAATACCTTAAAAAATACACAATCTCTCCCACACCATCTCTAAGTAGGCATCCAATGCATTAAGGAGTGAAATGTTTAGGTACAAGTTTTGAGCTTATTTGATACTGTTGAGAGGTTTTAGATTGTGAAAAAGGGTAAAAACACATGGAATGTATATTTTATAATCTCTAAAATCCCATTAAATATTTACCCAATCTTGAATTCATCTCCTAGGTTTTTTTTTCGGTGATGGTTCAACACATAAGCCTAAAATGGAAGAAACACATCCCTATGGCCAAGTAGATTAGGTGGTTTAGGGAATAACCCATATGAAATAGATATTAAAAAACTTATGTGGAAGTTTATGGGACACTAATATATCATTTAAAAAAAAAAAAATTAAACCCTCCATGACCATTCTTGATGAGAAGTTGCAAATGGTAGTCCATGAAGGCCATTGAATTAAGGCTCTAAGACAAGGTTTCAAGTATAAAGAGATAAGTAATAGATATGAAACAAATGAATATGTTTATAATGAATTATTTATATGTTCATACTAATTTTAAAACCTCAACCAAGTTTGTCAATATCTTTCAAGATCATTCATGGTCAAAATGGCAAAAGAACAATGTAGTCATGCGTGCACAAGTAGACTATGTCGAGTCTGCAAGTCTAGAATGACAGATTATTAAATAAGTCTTGTGTGGTTTCTCATTTGAAAAATTCCTAAAAAAAATTAACTTCACATTATTTCAAAAATAATTTGAGGTCATAAAATTCAAGGAGGTCAATTTAAAAGCAATTTTGAATGGGTTTGGATCTTGGAATAGGCACCTACAAGCTTGTACACATGAATATGAATGGAGAGAGTAAGTATTGAGTAAAAAATGAGGTTTTGAGGTTTAATATAAGTGTAAGGTAAAATTAAGGATACTTTTATAATTATTTCACATGTTTTCATAAGGATAAAACATCAAAATAAGGTAATTAGGGTCAAAACCCCTAAATTGTCAAGAAACCCCCTTCATGGATAAAGCAAGGCTTAAGGCATTAAGGGAGTCAAGTGGTATATATAAATCCATGTAGACCTCATGTATCATGGATACATCCTATAAGAGTAATTTACAACCAAAAATAATCATGAAAAAGGACTTTTTATTAAGACATTCATTTTGAATGCAAACCTATAGGCCTACAATACCCGAGAAGGTAAACTTTCTCATGTGAGAAGTTGACTAAGCACATGCATGGGAAAAAATGCCATTATTGGATATTTATAAACGAATCAAGAAATAAGAATTAGTAGATCACTCTTATAATTTTAAACACCATGTCTTCATTGAAAATATAAAACTAATTACTAAGGTGGATCACTAGAAAGAATGTAGAATAAGAGAAGCACTTGAACTTAAAAAGACTCCTCAAAATTTAAATAAGGATGATGGATTTATTTTAAATAAATATTGGAAAAATATAATTAAATTAATGAAAAATAATAATTTAGGGGTAGGAATATGTAAATTCAAGCATCAAAGAATATCTTATTTATTTTAACCTCTCATTGTGGAAATAATATATATTTTCTCCTGACAATGGGTTCCATAGAAGGACCCGAAACATCAAGTTCTACTGATTCTTATGCAGTGTTTCTAGAAGTTAATTTTCTTAATAATTTTCACTACCAAATTTTAATAAATTCAAATATTTATAAAGCCTATGCACTCCAATTTCATGGAATTTGTCAATCACTCAAAGACCTATACTTTATGAAGAATCATCAAGAAGATTAAAGACCTAAATTTGCCTTTACTTCCATCAAGGATATAGATGACTAAGAATGCTTTTTTAAGTGATTATAATGCACATGATTTATTTTTTAAACACATTAATAACATATATAATCATCATGAGCACGTTTTTTAACCATAATATTAGCACACATGGAGTAAAAACATAAGGAAATGGTGTAAAACTGCATGTTTTAGGCCAAATTTCATGTTTTTGGTTATATGGAAACATCAAAATTAGTTGAAGAGACCTATTAGGTCTAGGAAGAGGTATAACAACATTCAAACTCAAATTCAATGGAATTTCATGATGATTAGACAAGTTTAAAGTCTCTAAACTAGGCCTAAAAGAATACTATTCTCATACTTGCATAAAGAGCTGACTTTATAGACCTTCTTGTTATTCACTCCAAAATTTGGTTTTTAAAATACCCATGAGATTGGATATTCCAAAAGAGTAATATGGTAACAATGATGTAATTTCATCTTCCATTTTAGGATAGATTTGGGATAAGTCCAAGGCATGGCTACAAGTATTTGACTTCACTATGGAGTCTACGTGAAATAATCTCCAAGAGATGCATTGCCACCACTAAAAGTTCAATGTGGGGATCTTGGATAAGGGTCCAATTATCCAAAGTTATTATTTATTCTTATATTTTATGCTCCCCTACTTTATAAAGACAATGGGAAATGGGTAGTTCAATATTTTAAAATAATGGGAAATGGGTAGTTCAATATTTTAAAATAAACATAAAAAGAGAGGAGAGAGTAAGGCAATAAAGAGAACCTCTAGATTTATAATGAAATAAATTCATTGCCCTTTCCATATGTATACCACTATGGACCGAGTTTCACCAAAAGTTCTACCTCTAAGAACACATAATGGGAAGAGTATGAGGAAATAAGGGAGCATGCCTCATCTATGAACCCTCACTAATTATTAGCACTAGAAGTTTATAGTAGATCACACATAAACCTCTAATGGTAACTTGTAGACTAACATAAAAATTAATAGTACTATGAAAAGAGAAATGAGAGATTTCATAAAGGGATTGTAATAAACAAGCACATTAAAACCATACCATATAACATTAACAATCATTCAAAATGGAGATGAAATATAATTTGAAACACAGAACAAGCATTTTTATAGAAAACTAGAATTTCAATCATTAAAAAAAATAAGTGCTATTAAAACAATATCGATCATGGCCAACTTTTAAAGTTTGAAGGGATGAAGGAAAAAGTAGGTGAAATCTAGCTTAAATCTGAAAACACTTTTGAGTAAAATTTAGTTGACCCTTAATTATAATATGACTATGCCTTTTATAGATAAGGATGGGACTCACCTCTAAATAACATGAGATTCCCATCTTGGTCGATGATGTCTACTCATGGTAGTTGCAACCATAATTTAAAAAAAAATAGAATCCCCCCAAGCCATCAAAAAATTTAGATCCCAACTAATTTGACCTTGCATCCTTGGCTTCTAACATGGCTACTATAAGGTCTAACTCCCCTTCTAGATTAAAAAGGTTCATTGGGGTTTCCTTGAATATCACCTTAGCCTACGCCACTAGTCTTTGGTATACCTGGATGGGAGATTCTATAGACACCTGGGCCTCAAACACCTAGTTGATGCTTGTTATGGACTACGTTGAAAGCTCAAGAACTATTGGGCCCTTTCCCTTTTTTCTTTGGTGACCTTCTTCCTCATGACCTTATCAAAGTGACCCAAGTGGACTCTAAATTCTCCCTTGTCTATTAGGGTGCCATATAAGTGGAAAAACACAAAGATATTGACTTCCTTGAAGTATGCAAATAATTTTTTCCTACCCTTTTCTAAGGGTTATATTATAATTCGATCCATATCCAACCAATCCTCTATATCCATTTTCATGTTTATAATGTATATTTGATATAACCCAAAGTTTGAGGTGGGTACTAATTTCAATTCTAGGAACATACCTTTGTTTATTAATACCAACAACTTCCTACATTTCCCATCAATCTCTATGATCTTGTTCATGTAAACCTAAGTTCACTAGATGAACATATTGGTCTCTGCCATAGTCTCCTGTTAAGTTGTGGAGCTAAAAGCTTCACTGATGCAAATGAGGAGGTTGCTGAGTTACAGAGTAACCAACGTCGGCAGGCCAACCAATGTCGGTCATCTTTAGTGTACACAGTAACCGACATCAGTTAGGGGTCGGCCGGCATCGGTCAAACAGGAACCGATGTCGGCAACCTGTGTATTTTCAGAACTGGTCTAATTTTAGATGGATAGTCAATTTGCATGTAAAGACTAATTTTAGTCTTAAGTCTGTGTTTCTAATTATTTTTTGGTTTGGGATCTATTTAATAGACCCATGGGGCTGTATTGTAATTAAGGAATAGAGGATTAGATCCTTCACTTGAAGGCAAGAACAACAATTGGGTTGGTTGTTTCAAGGGTAAGTAAGACCAGGTTGATCTACAGGTAGCAAGATCAGGGAGATATACATGGTAAGCAAGGTCAGTTGATCTGTAGGGTGTGCAAGATCAAGGAGATCTACGGGTGTGTGTGTGTGCAAGGTCAGTTAGATCTGCAGGGTATCAAGATCAAGGAGATCTGCAACACAACAAGGAGCAAGATCAAGGAGATCTACTTGTGTATGTAAGGTAGACAAAACAACCATTGAGTTGATTGTCATCGAGTACTGGTATTGTAGGCAAAATAACCGATTAAGTTGGTTGTCACAAGGACTAGAGGAAATAACAACTCGGTATTGAGTTGATTGTTGGTTGTAATTGATTGAGAGAAAGAACTCTTGAGGGAGAATTACTATATGCCCAAGAGGTGTGGGAAGAGTGTGATTTCTTCATTGTATTTCCTTCTGGAAGAGTGTTAATACAAGATTGTATTATCTCTCATATTCTTTGTTGTTTCTGAATTCTAGTTACATATTACTTCTAGTTAAATTCCGTGTTTAGTTGCTTATACAAAGGTAATCAATTGTGCTCTTAATGAGTAAGATCCTAACAAGTGGTATTAGAGCTATGTGTGTAGATCCTAACAAGTGGTATCAGAGCTTGGTTCACTAACAAGTGGTATCATAGCTATGTGTGTAGATCCTGACAAGTGGTATCAGAGCCAAGTTCACTAACAAGCGGTAGAGCAGGTTAGTGTTTGTTGATTACAGGTCACTCACAGGGGTTTCTGTTTGAGTGGGAGTAAAGAAATGGTAGAATAAAGTAAGCTAAGAATGGAGAAATTCAATGGCAAGAATTATCAATTATGGAATTGTGGAAAGAAAGGGCATGTAAAGAAAGATTGTTGGTTGGTAGAAGATCAGCATGAAGAAAATAAAGAAGCAAATGATGCAGGTATTATTGCATGGGATGCTCTTATATGTTCCTTGGATAAAGTATAATCTTGGGTTTTAGATTCTAATGCCTCTTTCCATGCAACCCCAAATAGAGTATTTTTCCATGATTATGTCCATGGAGACTTTGGAAAGATTTATTTAGGGGTTGGTGAGCCTTGTCAAATTGTTGGCAAAAGGAAAGTGCAGCTGAAATTGTAGATGGGAAACACATGGGTGTTGAAGGATGTCATGCATGTTCCCATCCTGAAGAGGAGTCTAATTTTTATAGGAAAGTTGGGTGATGAGGGTTGCACAGTTACTCTCACAGCAGAATCTTGGAAAGTTTCCAAGGGTGCACTTGTATTAGCAAGAGGTAAGAAAGTAGGTAATCTTTATCTATCTATTTGTATTACTGATCCTCCTTCTAGTTTATCTACTTTAGATGTAGATGCAAAGATGTGGCTCTGTAGGCTTGGTCACATGAGTAAGAATGGAATGCATGTTCTTAAGTCAAAAGATAAGAGTTCAGATTTGAAAAGCATAGATCGAGATTTCTGTAAGCATTGTATATTTGGGAAATAGGAGAAAGTGAGGTTTCTCACAATTGTGTCAACAAAGAAGCACAGGTTAGAGCTTGTTCATGCAGGTGTGTGGGGACCATCTTAGGTAGGTTCTATTAGAGGATCACAGTATTATGTTTTTGATGCTACAAGAAAGGATTGGGTTTATTGCATAAAGAGGAAATCTGATGTTTTTGACACATTGAAGAACCTGAAAGCCTTGGTTTTCAAGGAGAAGATGATGGACAGAGATCAGCTCAAGAGGATAAATAATTTTGAGAAGGTCAGTGTTGATTTGGACAAGGTTATGATCTAAAAAGAACTCACGGGTAAAAATCATCACTCACAAGAAAACACAGTTACCAACATCGGTCAGGTGAGAACCAATGTCGAACAAGAAGGAACTGATGTCGGTCATGTGTAGACCAAAGTCAGTGATTTCAGGTAGGTGGACACTGATGTCGGTCAAGGAACTAATGTCAACAATCAGGTGGAAATGACATTGATCAGGTGCAGACTGAGGTCGGCCAGAGGTGACCAAGATCAGTCACTGTTAGAACAAAATTTGGGTGGATAGCAAGTTGTCAAGGAGTCTCAAACGCCCATGAGGAGGTCTGAAAGGGTAAGCCTCAAATTCATTATTCCCCTTATTTATAGTACTTTTTTCTCACTAATGGTGGAAAACTAGGAAGTTTTGAAGAGGTAATGCAGGTAGAATCCAGGAAATAGTGGGAGCATGGCATGAATGAGGAAATTGATTTCTTGGAAGAGAACCAAACGTGGGATTTGGTAGAGTTGCCAACCGGAAAGAAAGCACTAAAATATGAATGGATTCATAGGTTAAATAAGGAGATAATGGATATGTGAGACAAAAGGCCAGGTTATATGGTCTTGAGCAAGCTGCAGGACAATGGTGTTTAAAGTTTGACAGGTGTATGACAAAGCATGGCTTTAGTCAATGTCAATGTGACCATTGTGTTTATTTTACCAGGTTGGATAATATTAGCTACATTATCTTGTTACTGTATGTAGTGTATATGCTTATTACAGGGTCACACATGCAGGAGATTGTTGAGCTAAAGGTAAAATTAGTTTAGAGATTTGCCATGAAGGATTTGGAAGCAGCAAAGAAAATCCTTGGCATGAGTATTTCTAGAGACAAGGAAAGTCATAGGTTGATTTTGTCTCCAGAGGATTATGTGAATAAGGTAGTGGAGAGGTTCAATATGCAAGATATAGAACTGGTTAACACACCTATGGTTGGTTAGTTCACAGAACAGTGTCCTAAATCACATGATGAGGTTGAGTACATGAGTACTAAACCTAATATTGCCCAAGCAGTGGGAGTTTTCAGCAAGCTTATGGTCAATCCAAAAAAGAAGCACTGGAAAGCAGTTCAGTGGATTCTCAGATATCTAAGAGGGACCAGTAGCAGGTATTTATGCTATGCAGGGTTAAGCACTTATCTACATGGGTATGTAGATTCAGATATGGCAGGTGACTTGGATGACAGGTGAAGCACCATAGGATATGTGTTCACTATTAGTAGAACGGTGGTTAGCTAGATTTCAGAGATGTAGAAGGTTGTTGCAGTCATGGTGGCTAGTAAGGATAAGAACCCTACGAAAATGTTAACAAAGCCAGGAACAAAGGAGAAGTTAAATCTTCATTCAACTTCTGTTGGTCTTTAAGATTGAACTTGAAGAGGGATACAAGTCAGGATACAAATTAGAATATGTACAGGTATAGGTATAGGTGCAGTTGTTTATCTCCAAGTGGGAGATTGTTAATTTGTGGAGCTAAAATCTTCACTGATGCAAATGAGGAGGTTGCTGAGTTATAGAGTAATCGACATTGGCAAGCCAACCGATGTCGGTCATCTTTAGTGTATGCAATAACTGACATTGGTTAGGGGTCAGCCAGCATCGGTCAGA
Organism: Torreya grandis; assembly: GCA_037957365.1. Taxonomy (NCBI): domain Eukaryota; kingdom Viridiplantae; phylum Streptophyta; class Pinopsida; order Cupressales; family Taxaceae; genus Torreya; species Torreya grandis. The sequence continues at coordinate 2,588,882 of JARHVA010001127.1, forward strand.
TAGGAACCGACGTCGACAACCTGTGTGTTTCCAGAATTGGTCTAATTTTAGACAGACAGTCAGTTTGCATGTAAAGACTAATTTTAGTCTTGAGTCTGTGTTTCTAATTATTGTTTGGTTTGGGATCTATTTAATAGACCCATGGGGCTGTATTGTAATTAAGGACTAGAGGATTAGATCCTTCACTTGAAGGCAAGAACAATAATTGGGTTGGTTGTCTCAAGGGTAAGTAAGACCTGGTTGATCTGCATGTAGCAAGATTAGGGAGATCTACATGGTAAGCAAGGTCAGTTGATTTGTAGGGTGTGTAAGATCAAGGAGATTTGTGGGTGTGTATGTGCAAGGTCACTTAGATCTGTGGGGTAGCAAGATCAAGGAGATCTGCAACACAACAAGGAGCAAGATCAAAGAGATCTGCTTGTGTATGTAAGGTAGACAAAATAACCATTGAATTAATTATCACTGGGTACTGGTATTATAGCAAAACAACCAGTTGAGTTGGTTGTCACAAGGACTGGAGGAAACAACAACTTGGTATTGAGTTGATTGTTGGTTGTAATTGATTAAGAGAAAGAACTCTTGATGGAGAATTACTGTACGCCCAAGAGGTGTGGGAAGAGTGTGATTTATTCATTGTATTTCCTTCTAGAAGAGTGTTAATACAAGATTGTATTGTCTCTCATATTCTTTGTTGTTTCTAAATTCTAGTTACATATTACTTCTAGTTAAATTTTGTGTTTAGTTGCTTATACAAAGGTAATAAATTGTGCTCTTAAGGAGTAGGATCCTAACAAGTGGTATCAAAGATGTGTGTGTAGATCCTAACAAGTGGTATCAGAGCTGTGTGTGTAGATCTTGACATCTCCACCACCTTTCCCATAATTAAAAATAATAGTAATAGGGTGTCTTTTACCTACCCAATTATCTTGGTGGGGAAGGAGCTCTTTACATGGGTTTATAGTGTCCAAACCTAACTTTACATATATTTAAGGAGCTTGTCCAACATGTTGTGAGTTTCCCTAAGAATGGAGAGTGGATTCTCAAGTACCTTTTCCTCCCCAATGGAGATCCTCACTTTGGTCAGGAATAAAAAATTGTACTAGGTTTTCTAGACCATCAAGTTTCCTTCATGGATAATGTTTTGCAATAAGGTCCTCTTCATGCTTCTCGTGGCTTGATCAAAACTCCACTGTATGTCTAGATCACCTTGGATTATCATATCTAATTCTTGTAACCTTGGGACCATCCTCTACATTTTGGGATTTATTGTAGGATTGGTAGATTTGGTGGTGGAGGGGAGATGGAGGAAGTGAAATGGGTGAATGAGGAAAGTAATGAAGGAGGTGCCATTGGAGTAAAGGTAGGAAAGATAAATAGGGAGTCCATGAGAACATTTGTGCCCACTATTTTTCCTAGGGCATGCCCACATGAGGGGTAATGACTCCTAAGAGAGGGGTGTTCATTAGAAGGGAAGAAATCAGCTAGTTAAAGCCAAATCCCTTGGCACCTAGGGTAATGTAAAAAGGAGGAATGGAAAAATGTGTATAACTACCATGATTGGTGTTGAAAGAACCACAGAGGTCAAAAAAGAAGGATGGACTAAACTGGAAGGCCTCTAGATTGAAGTCTGAGGGTGAATCACCTTTTTTGTCTTTTTAGGTCTCTTACCTAAGTTAGTCCTAGATGCCATGGTAGAAGGACTAGTAGGGATAATAGGAGTTGTGGGGGCTGACTATGAAGAATGACGAATCACCAAATGAGGTATTGGGATGACCTAAGGGGTTGATGGGATGGTTCCAACCACTTGAGATGCACTCCTTAAGGTTATAGTCATTATTTTTAATGGAGGTTTGCCTATAGATACTTGGACTTAAGGCATGCCTAATGGAGGTAATAGGGAGGTCATAGATTAGGAAATTGATGGGGTGGATGGAAATGAAGAGGTGAGGAAGCTTGGGAGGACCGAGGTTAAGGGTACCTAGGTGAATAATAAAGAGGGAATCATAGGTAAAATAGGAGGTACCACTTGAGTAGATTATGGAAGGGGTACAAAACTAAGTGGTGATATGAGAGTGAGTTAGAAGGTAATAAGAGTGAGGGGAGGAACATAAAAATTTGTGGGAGTGATAAGGGTATCCTATACTAGTGCTTACTGGTAGCCTTGATCAGGGCTTACCTCTAGGTTCCTACTAACATCAAACCTTAGGGTCTATGCTACCTAGGGTCAAAGCACTATTAGTTGAGCCACTAAAACTTGGGCTACCTAAAACTTAGTTACATGAGTATATATTGGTTGGGGATAGGATATCAAAGCTATTAGAGGAGGTGAAGGTAGAGTCTAGACATGAGAAGTAGGTGCTACTAGAGGAAGATGAGCTAGAGCATGAGGAATATACACTGATAGAGGTGGTAGAGCTAGAGATAGGGCATGAGGAGTAGGTGATGATAGAGGAGAAGGTGATAAAATAATATATAAAGTCCTCCTAAAAATCAAGGGAGGAGTCAAGGTGACATCCTATGTAGAATGAGAAAGTGTTGGAGAGGTAAAAATGGGATTGATTAAACCTTCTTTCCCTTCTTCTGAGCTAAAATTTAAGCCAGCACCTCTTGGTCATTCATATCATCTAAGTATAGATCATCATGATCCTATTACTATTGACCATAATTTATATTGAGGCAAGTCTATTACCACACCAAATGATCCTTCATCATGCCCTTCGTGTCCTAATGCTAGAGCTTAGCTCTCCCTAGAGCAAAGGAATCTTGGTTGATCACCATTTTCTAGAGAGGGGGTAAGGATTTGTAAACATGGTGATAAATGGAGATTAGGAGCAATGGGCATGACTTCTATTGATATCTTATGAATAATTTGAAAACACCTTCCACCAGCTAGTATGTAATCTCCTACTTTGTGAGATGATCTGAGATAAAATATGGTAAGAGGAGGGGCTTCTTGATAATGCCTATGACTTGAATCATGGTGTCCTCTTGGTAATACTAATAGTCACTTATGGCTATAATAGAGTCTCTATTTTCCTATAGTAAATGGGGAATTTGGGCCTTGTTGATTGCATTATACACAACCAAGTAGAAGTGCTCATAAATATCCTAGATATGATTCTAATACTGGTGACTATATAGATTATAAAAGACTACATAGACTATCAAGCCCCATGGGATCCACATATGAAAATTAGATGACTTTAAGGTGAGCATCCTTTAGATCATGTCTACAAGATAGGTCATCATGTAGAAATTCCCCCTATTTGGGAATATGTTATGGCATTGACCAACTTAAAGTTGGTCAGCCCTCCTATATCTAAAACCTCAGAGCTATCAAAAATCATGCGGAGGAGGGGCACCCATAATTCATTAAAATTTAGTTATTTTTGGGCCCTAAATAATTATTTTAGTAGAATCATACCCACCTAGAGCTCCTCATAAAAGGTGCAGACCGTGTATGCATTGATGTCCTCCTTGATCACCCACTTGAAGTCTATATTATCAACCCAATCCTATATGACCTTATATATTTTGAAGGTTCAAATATAATTTTTCACCACCACAACATCATATGAGAAGGTGAAATCTGGGAGAGAGTAATATGCCTTATAGGCATTCTCAAATATGTTTACAATCTGGTGCTAAGAATTGGCCGAATAGACCCAATCATGGACTCTATCTTATACTTACCTAGTGATGAGGATTAGGTTGCTAAATGATTCAACATAGGGGAACACCTCAGGTTTGGATACAAACTTGTGAATACTGCATATTTTATAAGCATGAAGGGCATCTTCAAACTATGGTTTTTCATCATTATTGGAGCTCAAGTCCTTGGGTACCTATTTGATAGCTTTGAATATGTCATTATAATGCTTGAATTGAGTCAAGCCTTATGGGAATAGGGTATCCATGTACTTGGTTTTGGCCTTGGGGTTTGAGGAGGATGCAACCATTTTAGAAAGATGGAGGCCAATATAAAGGTATTGATTGTAGGGAAAAATATAGAGGTATGCAATGGGAATAGGAAAGCAAGAATTAATTTGATCTTGAGGGTATACAATGATAACCATTAGCAAGCCTTCCTTAGGATATTTATAAAAGCATACATTTATCCCCCTATATTAATGGAATTTGGCCATTTACTTGCTTTGGATTCAAATTTGAGTTGGTGTCTTGATGTCCCCTATTTATTCCCCAATTTAAAGATAAATTTAGAGTTCATGATCCTGTGCCACCAACAAGATTTAGTAATGGAAATGTGACATTTTAAAACTATAAAATTGGGCCTAATTTTATATTTTGTTAATGCCCAGCACATGGTCACATATGATTGAGGCCTCCCTATTAACTCCTACTTCATGTCACATGTCATCCACCTATTGGTTCTCCTATCAATGGTTAGTACCTAATCTTAACTTTATACTTCATGTTATATCCTTAGGAGGGGCAATGTGTCATTTAGGGACATGTGGCATCTTTTAATTAGTATTTAGTATCTATTTATACTTCATTCTCACCATCCCAAGGCCTTAGGTGGTCACCTAATTATAAACTTAGTTGTGTTATGTGGCATGCTTTGAGTGGGATAGGATCCCCTGGGATTTGACATCTCTAACAAGACTGGGAGACTAACCGCTTTGACATCAAGCTACATGGAATTACTTAATTAGGATGGGTTACCAAAGATTTGACACCTCATTGTGTGGTACACTCTTATTGGTTTGGTCTTTCCTAGGCTCTAACATATATGACAAGATTGGTAGATTGGCTGCTCTGACACCTTACTACATCACATGCTCTAATTGGGTTGGGCTCCCTCGAGTTCTGACATCTTTGATAGGACTGGGAGACTAGCCAATTTGACATTACACAACATTACACACTCTTATTGGGATGGGATATTAGAGCTATGCCACCTCTGACAACAATCATGTGTCTCTTCTCTATTGGTCCATTTATTTTTTCAAAATTTTGGGAAAATTCTAATTAAAAACAAAAAGATGTGTAAACCATTAATAACTTACCTAACCGCCATCTAGTCTTGGATTTGTTGCGTAGGATGTCAGGTCTATTACTTGAGGAAAGGACCAAGATTTTAGGAACTTATTTTGAAATTTGACTTGTAAGGTTATCACCCTAAATCCTTAAAATAAGAAACCTACCTTAGTCACAAAATAAACAAGGTTTGTCATTATTTGGGGAAATTGGGGCAACATAAGATCTTAAAGAATTGGTTTAGGAAAAGATGGATAGAATGAAAGAATGGATCTAGGAGCTTTGGTTTTGATATTTACTAAGTAGGGTTCCCCTATTTCTAATAAAAATGGCATGTTGACCACAGCAAATGGTGACTTATGTAGGGAAAGTGATTATAAGGACTTAGAACCCAACCAGTTAATTTTTTTCCCTTGTATGGAACACAAAATATAAGAGATATTTATACATAGTAGAGAAAATAAGGCACTAAAGTCACATAATATCAAGTGTCATAATAAGATTTCATCCTATAGATTACCACCCATGTGTGTAAAGAGTGATTCTCAATTTTTATTTAATTATGCACTCTACTCGAGTAACAAAGGTTAGATCAGGTATCAGGATCTTTCAAGGGTATTAATGGCTTAATGGATTGGAGGGGGATGGAATAGGAATTCCTATACTACCATATGGGATTCCATAAACCCAAAAGAGATACCTCTAGTCTCATTTTTGGCCTTGCTCCACCTCCCAATGGAGGTTGTTTGGATGACCCTTTCGAGGAGGACTTAGAATTTAGATTTTGCATGTTTTTTAAATCTTTCTCCAAGATTTATTGTGAAAATATTTTGTATTTTATTCTCATCCATAAAGGATTCAAGCCCAAGCCAAGGGTGAAAGGATGATGAGTAAGATCTGAACACCCAACCAGTCCTTGATTAACTTGAATAGTCTTGTCTTTTCTTGAGATGTTACATTAAGTGAATCTTCATGGCTCTATTAGGATGTGGGATATTATAAAGTCCACTTATTTCTCTTAGAATCATTGGCCTCCCAAATATGAAAAGTAAAAAGGTTTAATTACCATCCTTGACTTATGTTGATTGAAGAATTAACCTAGGTCTTCCTACCTCTCAACAATTCTTCCTGGGTTTTGGCCATCACATGAGATGATTATTAGTAGGGATAGGCATCAAAGGAACACTACAAAAAATAAGATGCAAACTAAAGGAAAAAATATATAAAATAAAAATAAATAGATGAAAAAAATAAGCACACAACAAAAAAATAGATCTAATATATACATTACCAACCTCTACCTAGATTATTCATAAATTACACTGGATAGGACAGTCAAGAAATAGTTCTTTAGGAACTATCTATTTACTGGTAGTGGTATGTTGTTGCCCTCAATATCCTAGAGTTACAAGGCATTATGACCCAAGATTTAAGCTATTTGGTATGGGCCAATCTAAATGGGATCAAATTTTTAATATTTCCATTTGTTTTCATGGGCCTTGTCCCACATTAGGACTAGGTCATAAATTGAAAAGGTCTTGATCTTATCTATTTTATCAAACCACCTTCTGACTATATCTTGATGTTTAATGCAGCCTAGCAGAGCTTCATCTTATGTTTCCTCTAAATGAATTATGTCAATGAGTTTGTAATTCACCTTATCATTTGGTTTTATGAATTGTTACATGAATTTATAAGTTGGCAGCTTTAGCATGACTGACATGATTAGCTCTAGTCCATAAACTAAAAGGAAAGGAGAGATTTTGAGGGCTTATTTATATCTAGTGTGGTCATCCCATAGAGTGAACTTTAAAAATGCATTCCATTCCTAGGGCTTATCTCTAAATAAATTCTTGATGGCATCTATTAAATTCTTATTGGTGGAATCTACTAATCCATTCCCTTATGGGTATTGATTGGATGAAAAAATTAGCATGATTCCATTATCATAAGCACAATCTATGAATTATACAGATTAGAAGGTAGAACCATTATCACACACCAAAGAGACGGGGACCCCAAAATAGGTGGTTATGGAATTTTATAGGAACTTGATGAATTTGGTAGTAGTGATCCTCTCAGATACAACTACCTCAAACTACCTCATGCAATAGTCTATGCTTGCGAGGATAAACTTATGGCCAGCTAAAGAATTGGGGTTGATGACTCTAATGAAATTGAATTCCCCTTGGGAAAATGGTTTTGACTCCATGATGGGCTATAATGGAATTTTTGCATGCATTTTTATTTTAGAAAAGGTATATCTCTAATGGCAAAAGTGAACATGGGCATAAACATATTTGAATAGTGTGGGCTAGTAGTAGCCTACCTGAAGAACTTTATGTGTCATGGTGTTTGCTACAAGATGGTTGGCTCCTAGTTTTTGATGAAAACTTACCATTATTTCTTTGGTTTCTTCTTGAGACATGTATTAGAGGTAGTTTCCCTCTTTGATCATCTTAAAGATAATTTCCTTCTTCAGCATACATTATGTAATATTCAACTAGAGGGCCCTCTATTGTGTATGGTTGAGTCCTGGAGGTGCATTTTCATAGGGTAGGAAATGCATGACTGGGGCATACTATTTTGATTGTATCACTATTATTTGGTCTACTTGGTGCATAGTTATTCTTGAATCTATCTCACTTATTATCAAGATGAGGCCATATCCTTTAACCAGTTTGGCTAGTTTAATTTTTAGGTCGTATTCTTGAAATTTTTTCATCCATCAACCTCTACATTTACCCAACTTATTATGCCCCAACATTTTATTTATTTTTGGGTCTAGGATAAATATGTGAACTTTATTAAAGAGGATGTAGTGTCTAAATTTCTTCAATACCTTGACCAAGGCATAGGCATGTTTGTCCAGGGTAAAATATATCATCTCGACATCCTTGAGATTAGTATTCATGAAATAAACGAGGTGCTCTTCTCCCTCTAATCTCGAGGTGAGGCAAGCAACAATGGTGTGTTTGAAAGAAAAGGGGTAGATATAAAAATATTCCATATAATCTAAGTTGATGAGGACCAGGGATTAAATAATGGTTCTTTTGATATCCTAAAAATCTTTCTTTGATTTAGCATACCATTCTACTTTTGCATCCTATTTCAACGTACCATTCATGGGTTTTACAATTTAGTAAATCTAGAAATAAACTTATGCACAAAGTTAATTTTCCTAAAGAAGGATTTCATTTCTTTCTTACTATTAGGTAAAGGTAGTGTAGAAATTACATCTGCCCTTTTGGGATCAATAGCAATACCTTATTTTGTGAAAATTTGACTGAGAAGCTTACCTTAAATGACACTAAACATGTTATTCTTTGGGTTTAAGGAAATGCCATACCTTATGCATCTTTTGAATACTTTTTTTAAATGGCATACGTAATTTGACCTATATTTTGAAAACATAGTTAGGTCATCCATATAGATTATTATGCATTTACCAATCATTCCTTCAAAAGCAAAGTCTATCACTCTTTGGAAAGTTGTGCCAACATTGATCAACTTGAAGGGCATTCATTTATAATCAAATGTGACCCACTTTATGGTTAAGGTAGCCTTGGCCCCATCTTTAGAATTAATAAAGACCTAGTTGTATCCCAAAAATTTATCTAAGAAAGACATCATCTGAGATCCACTCACCATTTGGATTACTTCATCAAGGGAAGGCAACAAGTAATTATCATTATTTGAGCCCTAGTTTAAGTTATAAAAGTCTACGCATAAGTGAATTTATCAATTACTTTTTACATAGGCACTAATTTTGCCACCTAAGTAGAGTGGTGAATCGATAAAATTCTCTTTGAAAAAAGTAACTTATAAACTTCCTTGTGTATTAAGGTTCCATGATTGGTTTTACTAGCCTCTATCTTTGCCTAAATAGTTTTTGATTGGGTTTGAGGGGAATAGTGTGAGTGATCACTCTCAATTCTAAGACCTTAAGGTCTCCATATGCCTAGGAAATTAAATCTTTATACCTCATCATTAATATTTTTAATTGATCTAATTCATAATCTATCTAGTTATGACCTATGTTGACTATTTGGGGGTTATTTGTAGGGTTGAGTTTGATGAGTCAACACTTTTAGTCCTCAAATTTGGGGTTTTTTACTTGGAATGTGGAGTAGAAGGTGTCAAATGTTCTTTCTAATGAAATCATCCCTTTCAAGATCAATTCCCATGAATAGTAAGGATCTTATATTTATCCATCTCATTCCCCAGGTTGTCTCTATATTTCTCATCTATAACTTGGGTCTCACATATTCCCTTATTGCTGATAAATTAGATGATCTATTGGTCTTCCTCAAAGACCTAGAATTTTGTCACATTATTAGGGATATAGGTATATCAGATGAGTTCTAAAAATAATTATTTTAACTTAGTGTCATGTAGGGGGTTAGGTTAGTTACCATAGATGTCAGTGAGTTCGCAACTTGGTTTTCCTCCCTAGGGATAGGGATGTTATTAAACACATTAAATATATCGATTAGGTCCCAAGCCCTATGCTTCTACCTCTTTAGGTATGATAACTTGATTTAAAATTTAATCTTGACCTATTTGACCACTAGATCAGAATCACTAAATACTTTTCATTCATTTGCCTTGTATTTCAATGCAAATTGTAATCCTAGGATTAGTGATTTGTACTTTTCCAGATTATTTGTGCATAGAATCTATAACCTATATGACATTAAATGTTTCCTCCTTAGAGGGTATATAAGTATAAAATCAGCCCTATTAACTTGTTTATAATTAGATATATCTATATATACATACCATAGGATAGAAAAGTTTGGGCGATGGCTAGCTTGGTTTTTAGGTGGCTTTATGCTTAGTGTGTAGATTCCTAGATTTGAAGACACTAGGTTTATTTTCTTATTAATAACATTGTACCAAATTACCATATGTTTCATGAGAATGTTTTTGGAGAGTTTTAAATGATGTCATGAAGGTGTCTAGGTGAGTGGATGAATATCCTTGATAGTCTAAGTGACAATGACAAAGTGTGCAATGTGTTTTTCCTAATATGTTTGAAGAAGGCTTGGTTGATCTTCAGAGTGCATGATTATAAATGTTTAGGGATGAGTATGATGATTTGAGGATGTGAAAAAGGTACCTAATATATTTTATATACTTTTATTTCTTGTGTGCATGAGTAGGATTTCAACTAGTTGATCATTGTTATCATCTAGACATTTTGGGTCTAGTGGCATAAAATTTGAGTAGGCAGTTTGATGATATCACCATTACCACATGTGGATGAGTCAAGGGGAGATGGTAATATGTTTGTAATAAATTTTTTTAATATATATTATGTGATAAATTTTAGATCATTAATTGAATGACATCAAAATATATTCAAGTGAAAAGTTGTGCTTCCAGTGAGTTTGATAGTATTTTCCCATACTTAGCCAAATTTGCATGAGGCAAGAAATAGATGAGTAAGTAGTTTGGTGATGGAATATCTAACACATATGGATTTTTAGGATAATTTTATCATATTTATTTGTTAAATTTTGTGTCTAGTATATTTTTTCTAAATTTTAGATCATGCACTGAAGCAAGTCAAAAGATATGCATGTGCAAAGTTGGCCTTCCAAGCAATTTTTGACATTGTTGGCTCTGTGGCAGAAAAATCTAAGTAAGTAGATTAATGGAACTAAATCTCATACATGCAAAGTTTTCAAGAGAATTTTGACACATGGTTTGATTCTCCTATGTGAGGATATCATATGGTCCAAATTTGAGAACATGTGAGTGAGAAAATCAAAAGATATGACTGTGCAAAGTTGGCCTTATAAGAAGATAAGTAAGGTTCCCATACTTAGTCTTTTTTGCACAAGGTAAAGTTTGAGCAACATCTAAGTAAAAAATTTACTCCAAGATTTTAGGATGATATGAGATGGTTCCAAGTTTTTAATGTTTAATGTGGATCAGAGATAAAGATCGAGCTTCTTCCAATGATCAACGGTGAGTGGGTGATCATACATCTAGATCTACGGCGCATATTAAGTCAAATGGGTCAAAGTGTTCAATGTTTAAACTAAGTAAAGATTGATTTCCTTAAAAAATGATCAATGGAGAATAGTCATTCCAATATTTATATAATCAGTGAGATGAGGACAAGTGTTCGATGTTTAATACCAAATAGAGATAAAGACCAAGCTATGTATAGGAGATTGATGGAGTGCATTAAGTAAAATAGTCAAGATGAAGATCCAATGATGAGTGATGAAAGGTAAAGGTTGAGTTAATTAAAATAATATCAATATTTTTTTATTTATCTAAGAATCAAGGACATGATATGTAAGCAAATTTTTTGAAGTTTAATTGTGATTGTTTGCTTTTGTAAAGGAAATATCAGTGTCTAGTTGTTTGGCCATATATTTGTATCTAGACAAAATTTTCTCATGGTGTAAAAATAAAATTTGTATAAGACTCCAAGATACATATATAAATGTAAATTTTAATGTCTAAAATTGTGTAAAGTCAAAGTTATGAAGTTTCAAATTTGACTATGTGTTCATGTGTATTTTGCAAGTAACTTGAGAAGATTGTTCAAGCTTGTTTTGATATTGTTTCTATATATCTTGATGAATTGGATATTGGGGAGTGTTTTAGACTGCATGAGGATGATATGTGTGAATTATTAAGTTTTTACCAATCATATGTAGTATGAACAAAGGTTTAGAATTTGATTGTGTATTTGTTCATGGTCACTGTGTGCAAAAAATGTTGTTTAAGCAAATTGTGCTTAAGCAGAAGGGTACTATGTTGGTTGGTAGAACTTAAGGGGGACCTATAGATCATATGGAATGATTCCATGCTTTTTTAATTGGTCATATGTTCTTATTTTGTTTTATGAAGTGCTAAATGGGTGAATAGGTCTTCACGAGACCTATAAGAGCTATAAGGGCCTAATTGAAAGGTGTAGTTGCTTAAGGGTGACCCATAAATGCTATGGCCAACCTATGAATATTTTATTGAGTTGTGTCTTCATATGATATATTACTTAAAGGGTTAGTGTATACCTAATGTTTGACCAAGTTTTTGATAATCATGTTAGCTCTATAAATGGTGAAACCAAATGTGTTAGTTTCTAGACTTTTAAATGAGACTTTGAGGGTTGTGCAGATGTGGAGCCAAGTGAAGCTGAGAAAATTTGAAAGAGAAGGTATAGGTTAATAAGGATAAATATAAATAAAAGATAATCAAATATGCTTATCTGATACAGGTAATCAAGGTGATCACTTAGGTCATTGAACCTAATAAGCCTATAAGAGGTAGAATAAGTGAGTATGCTTAAGAGGCTATTTGAAAGAGTGTATGGTGAGTGAAGACAAGGTGAAGACTGTGTGTGTCCAGTGGAAGGGTTAAATGGAAAAGTAGGTTTTTGATGGTTGTATGACCTTTAGGTCATATTTTTTATGTCATAATAGTTCTCTTGTAGGTTTGAATATTGATTTTGAGTGAAGAGTTGAAGAGTGGGGTTAGTTGGGATATAAAATGTGTCCTAATTGATATTTATGTGTTTTTTTAAGTATGTAATGTGATTTTAACAATTAGAAGATTTGAGTAAGAGTGCTTAATGGATGGATTATTGAGAAGAGCAGATTAAGGTCTGTATGTATGACCTTTTGGTCATGTTATTTAAATGGTGACAAGGTTGTTGTTGAGAGGGTGAAGAGTGATATTCAAAGTTCCATCATTAGATGTTGAAGACATCAGTTCAAAGGTGGAGCTATTCATAGGTGTTTTTTTGGGTGCTCAACATCTAAGGGGGTTACAACCTCCTTTCAAGGTGAAACTTGATAAAGGTTTAGTTATTGTGATAACTCAACTAGATAGGTCTGGTAGCACCTTGTGGGATTTTAGTCTCACTAAATAAGGGATGTTAGTTCCTTGATCAGTTTCAACTAGTCTAAATTGGTTCTTGTTATTATAAGATAGTATTCCAATTATAGGTTCCAATGGGTTTTATCCCCCAAGAGGGTTTCCCATGTAGATGTTGTGTTGATGTGATGTATGCTATTGTTCATGCTTTAGATATATATACTTTCATGTTTATGTTGCTAGATCAATTTGATGAATAATGGAATGGTTTTGGAATTGAATGTTAAATGTTGTATACTGATTCACCCCTCCCCCTCAATATCTAATTATGATAAGTTTCTCTATCTACCTAGATTTGGTTGGCTACTCCCCTCCATGGTAGCCACATATGTCATAGGCTTTGGTAATCTCCACCACTTGGATATATATGAAGTTTTGAATTCTAGGCTTGGACACTAATTATATGTGGATATTTAATAGTTTCCTTATCACTTTCACTTTAGACTTGTCAAGCTAGACCATTACCTTATCTAACTTGATAGGGATCAACCTAAGCTTCTCAAATATTTTTGTTGAAATCACATTAGTTGAGGCTCATGAATCTAATAATAATTTATGTATATTCTTTCCAAAAATTTAAATGGTTAACAGGAAAGGGGGCACCTCCATATTATTCTTGTGAATGAGCACATTGGTGTGGGATGCTCTTGGTTTCATCTAGGTCAGCTAGGTCAGCTTCTGAGTCAAGGATTTTAGCAGGAGATCATGTTGCTCAGTGATTTGAGCAAGATCATGAAGCATCATGTTGGCTTTGGTATTTTTCATGTCCTCCACTATGTTATAACCTCCTCTACATTGGACCAGTGGGGTCTTTGCATGAATCTTAGTTTCTTGAGGTCTTCAAGGTGGGGGTTCATTCTTAGCATTTTGGTCAGGTAAGGTTGCACCATTGTTAAGGGGAATCAAGGTAGTGCATGGCTATTGTAGTTACCTATTATTGAGGGAATAATTTTTCCTTTAGAATTGTTTAAATTATTTCACCTCACTAATACCCTCCTCTAGCTCATTCTCTTCTTAGCTAGGTAAATACATGGTCTCCAACACCATAGTAGTGTTAGGGGATGTACCCATGTTGGATGATTTGAGGTGATTGGAGACCACCTCATATTATTTCATTTCCTTTTGGAAGATATCAAAATTAGAACCAAAATCCATGTAATACATTTCTCCATGGGCTATTATGTTATGCACTTGACACCAATTAGGTAAGGCTATCTCAGAGATATTGATTTCAAGTAACCTAATAGGTGAGGGTTCTAGGCAATTACAAGGACAATTCTAGTTTCTATTCAGTATTTGATATGTGAATCTTTTGTTGGAACTCTCTATAATATATTTACTCAATTACCTTTATAGCCCAAGGGAATCATTACTAATTTTTTATACCATTCACTAAATGGCATCCAACTCATTCTTTATGGACTTCTAGGGAGTAGTTTGGGTATTGTTAGCTATCACAAATGTTACCTAGTGTGGTATTAGAGGAATATGTTCATGGCCCCTAGGTTAAGAAAACCTAGGTGTTGGCTTGAATTAGGATGAACTAGTGGGATTTGATGCATTATAGGGAGTGGTTAAATCTTTGGGCCATTTTTATTAACATTGGTCAAAAATCTCAATGCAAGCATCTGTGGTAGCACATTAAGAGTGGGTTTCATCATTTGGCCTTGGGGGTTTAGTTGGCTATCTACCTTGATGGCACCTACATAAGATAGGGATATGTTTATTATTTTTGGGTCTCTCCTTAAAAACATGGATGTCTAAGGGTCCAACATGTTCTTATACATTTTCAGTAGTAGTTGGGGGTAAGGTTGATAAAGCACGGTGACCCAAATGTACATCTTTTAAAACCTAGCATTGAAGTTCTTGATAGGTTTGTTGGGATCTCATTTAATACAAGAAATTTTTTTATATAGGGCATTGGGGTCTATCACTTGCCCGAATTAGGTGAAGAAGGTAGTACTAAAATGGTCCCAACTAGGGATAGAGTCTTCAGGGAGGTTAAAGAACCAATCATATGATAATTCCATCAACATGAAGGGAAAAAGCCTACACAACACGTCCTTGTGTTCTAAATATAATAGCCTTAGGGAATTTTTATAAGAATTTTTGTTCTCTTTAGGAGTTGGTCTCATATTAGGAGTGAGCAAGGAAAATATCTCTCAAGGTTTCTAGGTAAATCATGGACAACGCTTGGGATGTTAATAGCAAAGCCAACCAACCAAGCCATCTTTGTCTATAAATTTGGAAGAGGTTTTGGGGATAATCTAGTTGGAATCATGGTAAGTATAGGTTCGTTGAACCTAGGTTTTTTATGGAAAAGTAGGGGAAATCACTAATCAACCATAGTGGGACTTAGACCTAGTAACAGGTGAACTAGTCTCTAAGATGGTTTATGATCTAACAGTAGTTAGCATATTAATATCAAGAAGTATAATTTCAAATAAGCCAATCACTCAATACACAAACACTTTTTTCCTTTTATCTAATTAATAAAATAATGGCAAGTTTGAATATGTTGTGTTGACTCTCCTTCTGGTGATAGTTATTCATTCCAAAATTTAGTTCATAAAATACCCATGAGATTAGGTATTCCAAAAGAGGAAGATGGGAATAATGATGGAATTTTGTCCTCCATTTTAGGACCAATTTAAGATTATTCTAGGTCATGACTATGAGTATTTGAATTCACGATGGAGTCTACATGAAATAATATCCAAAAGATGTAGTGCCACCACCTAAATTTCAATGTGGGGTTCTTGGATAAGGGTTAAATTGTCCAAATTTATTATTGATGCTTATATGTTATGCTCCTCTACTTTATAAACACAAGGGGAAAGGGGTAGTTTAATATTTGAAAATAAACACAAAAATAGATGGGAGAGTAAGGAAGAAAAGAGATACTCTAGATTTAGAATGATATCAATGTATCAACCATTGAACTAAGTGCCCTTGCCATAATTATACCACTGTGGACTGAGTTTTACCAAAATTTATACCTTCAAGAACACACAATGGGAAGATTCTAATGAAATAGGGGAGTATGCATCAATTATGAACCCTCACCAATTATCAGCACTAGAATTTTATAGATCACACATAAATCTCCTATGGTAACTTATAGACTAGCACACAAATTAATAGTACTATGAAAAGAGAAATGAGAGAGTTAATAAAGGGATTATAATAAACAAGAACATTAGAACCATAACATACGATTAATTTCAATGTTTTATTCCAATTAATATAACATTATAAATCATTCAAAATGGAGATGAAATATAGTTTGAAACATAGAATAAGTATTTTTGTATAAATTGGAATTACATTCCTTAAAAAAACAAGTGATGTTACAATAATATCAATCATGGCCAACTTTTATAGTCTAAAGGGATGAAAGAAAAATCAGGTGAAATCCTAGCTTAAATTTGAAAACACTTTTGAGAAAAACTTAATCAACCATTAATTACAATACAGTTATGCCTTTTATAGATAAGGATGGGATTCACCTCCAAATAGCATGAGATTACCATCTGGGGCCATCATGGGCACTCATGGTAGTTTCAATCATAATTTAAAAATATATAAAATCCCCCCAAGCCATCAAAATATCTGTGGGAGGGACCACTAACTTAATATGTATCTAGATGTGAAGATTTGAATCCCAACTACTTTGACCTTGCATTCCTAGCTTCCATCATGATTGCCATGAGGTTAAAATCTTAGTCCAGCTTATCAAGGTTCATCAAAGGTTCCCTAAATATGGCCTTGGCCTACATCACTAGTCTTCGGTACACCTAGAAGGGAGATTTCATAAACATATGAACCTTATATACTTGGCTAATGTTTGTCATGGACTGCATTAAAGGTTTAAACACCACCTAGGCCCCTTCCCTATTTGCCTTAGTGACCTTTTTCCTCATGACCTGATCAAAATGACCTAGGTGGACTCTAAATTCTCCCTTGTCTAATAGGGTGTTGTCTGGGTAGAACAACACAGAGATATTGACTTCCTTGAAGTATGCCAATATCTTTTTCTTACCCTCTTTCAAGGGTCCTAATACAATTCAAGCCACAACTAGATAGTTATCCATAGCCATTTTCATGTTACCAACATACATTTGGTACAACCCCAAATCTGAGGTGGGTATTAATTTCAATTTTGAAAACATACCTTTGTTGATTATCACCAACAGTTTCTTACATTTCTTATTAATGTCTACAATCCTCTCCATGTAAACATGAGTTCATTGGATGAGCAAATTGGTCTCTACCATAGTCTCTACCACCTTCCCCAGAATTGAGAAGAGTAGTAATAGGGCATCCTTGGCCTACATAATTATATAGGTGGAGAATGAGCTTGTTGATGTGGGTTTTATGCACACCACAGAACTTGAACGAGGTAACCTCTAACATTTTAGGATCTCTATGGAAATGAATCTCCACTCCCTGGAACAAGTGGTAGGTATGTGATTAAAAAAACCATTTGGTGTACTAGTAGGTTGAGCATGCATGTCATTTAACAAATTATATGGATGGATGTGTGAAATCTAAAAGAAATCAAATACTAAGTGAGTTGGCTGAGCAGAACATTACTCTATAATGGGTACATCTCAAAATAAAACTCAAAAAAGAGGGAAGGTAAGGCATGAAAGAATGTCTTATGTTCTAAAATTGTGGATTATAAGGTTATTTTTTTAGTGGATGAGTATCTCCACAACTAATGTTTTCCATTTGTAGCTATTGCACACTCATGAACAAAGACAATCAAGTAATCTGGAGAAGTGGGTATAGGAAAATTTATGGTCTCAATTGAAATTTATTCTCTTTAGAATTTATTTTGCACACCCTTACTTGAGAGATTATAAATTAGACCAGGAAGGTATATAGAGTAGCCACAACACACACCTAGAAAGCTATACCAGAGGGGGATACACATACACACCTTTGAATATCAATGTAGTCTAAACCGATTGCTTAACTTCAATGAAATTTACTAATTTGTAATAAATTTTGCACATCTATAATTAATACACATAAATTATAAAAATTAGGATCATCCATATCATTTTTATGCTTCAAAATTATTGAATTGACACAAACAAAGAAGCAAAAATATTAATAACACTAGAAAGGTAAGAGAAACAACCAACACAATTGCCTGACAATAAATGACTTGATTTATTCTTATATTGACCAAACTCCAAGCCTTTGAAGGAGGGTTTAACATGTATTTAAAGACATGGGGAAGGGGTCACCTCATCCTCCAAGTATAGTAAGGTTTAATTTTACATTTTTTATTAAACAAAACCTAAGTTTAGTTCTACTTTGTAAAATTACATGTTACAATTTATTGATTACAATAGTCATTGAATGTGTCCATGTTGGAAAAAACATTTTAGTTAATTATAACATGAATGTAATGAAGCATAAAAAACTTTAGTTAGTTTGAATAAATCATATATGTAAAATTACATACATGATTGATATCAAAATATCTATTATTTGGTCATAACTAGAGTTTGGGTGGCTGAATTAGTAGTTGGAGGCAATGCTTAAATTGGCACATTGGCTAAATTGGTAGATGGAGTGGAGCTAGACTTTTTCTTTGCCTCTAGATCTTGGTAGTATCTATATCCAATAGCATTTTGGGACCTTATTATGCTCATATCAAGAAGATATGGTCTATTCACCCTGATTACTTATGTTATTAACCTTGCATGCTCAACTTTTATGGCTCTGAAGCCTACCCAAAAGACATCCACTTCTATGGCCTTCTTCCTTATAGAATTTAACTTAGCCTTAATGTATTCTAAATTTAAACCTTGTAGACTCTAATTGAATTTAATTGAGGGCTTCTCTAACATCTGATCAAAAATAGATGTCACTACCAACTTCCCTATGCCATCACATGTATTCATCAACTCTAATTCATTCAAAATTTGTACTTCTCACTTATCTTGTTTAGTTACCTTCGAGACCAAGACATCAATAGATGTTATCCACTCCCTTGATTCTTAGGTATAGGTGACCACTAAATTTAATGTATTTATTGCTTCTAAAGGTGAAATAAAGTTTAGATGGCTAAAAGCCTTATTTGGATTATATAAAACCAAAAAAAATTAACTTAGTCTTGTCTTCTTTTAGAGCTTTAAACAATTTGGTCACTCGAGTCTCTTGAGGGACCAATTGTGCCCTCAAAGAGCCAATAGTGTCTAGTATTTCATATAGCCTTAATTCTACATTTTTAACATCTTGCTCAATCTTAGAGGGAATATGAATGAATTTCTATCATTCTCTAAGGTTATCCAATTCTTGCTCCAACTCTTTCCTTGCCTATTCAGTGCCCTCATGGATCACTATCAAGGCTCCAATATGGTTCTCCTTATAGGAATTAAAAAATTTAATTAAAGGGGACTAACCCATCCTTTTATCTTATCTCATGGAAAGAGAATAGACTCATTCTCTTTATTCTAAAATTAGGGTTCACCCGACATTGTCCTCTATTTTCATTTTCCTCTCCCTTTGCATAGAGTTAGTAGACTTATCAAATAATGAACTCATAATGGGAAGCTTAGTTATCTTCACATCTAGATTCTTACTCTCCTAATTATTTGGCCCATTATGTAAGTGTCAACTATGATGGGTATAATGGTTGTGCCTTTATCTATGTGTCCTTTGAGGGCTCAGTCTCAGGAGATGGATTTCACATAGAAGGACATATTATTTTTACCATCTACATTACTCAAATATGGCATTAGATGGAAAATTTAAACATTCTTCTTCCTTGTATTTTTATTTTTAGCCACCATTGCCATGGTCTAAATTTCTCCCAGGGAAAGCATGGGTGAAATCAACCAAGTTGAGGATGCTAGAAATTGATCGCTGGGTTGGTTGGTAGTAATAGTAATAGAGGTGTCAACCAAATAAATGGTTTTAAAAATGGATGTGGAGATAGGTCTCAATGGAGGTGAAGACACAGTAGGGAAAGAAGTGACAAATGGAAATGTGGCAACATGAAAGTGGCCTAAAGAAGCATTAGGTAACAAACTCTTACCTGATTGGTCACCCCCAAGGGGTGTCTTTCCTTTTAGTCCTTGCAAGCTTAAAGTTTTATCTTGTTGTAGTTCCTCTTCATCTACTTTTCCTATTAACTCACTTTTAATTAAAGGTTATGTCTACTCATTTGATACCTTTATAGAATGCACCTGAGGCTTTTCTACCTTGGACTTTATATTATAACATATAGTTGTCTTCTTAGTTGGAGGAACAACCACCTTATTATGTAGTAATAGGGACTGTCACACTAGATGTTATGGTTGCCAAAGTTTCCATGGTCGGTGTGAGGCCTTTTGAATCAAAGGAGCCTATACAGATAGGCTCCCCTTCCTTTCTAATAGAATTATCCTTTGAATGAACTATATCCTCTATATGTTCTTGCTTTATTTTCCTTAACTCAACTATGGATGCTTAAACTTGAGTAGTTTTCTCTTCTATTTATGTTGTAGCAACTGAAGTTTCCCCTTCTCCTTGCTCTTACTCTATAGCCATCATCATGGTGGGTGGATTTTTGGGGTCTTGAATTTGATCTTATGGTGTCTATAAAGGTCTATTATTCTAAAAATATGAAGAGTTCCATCCTCTTAGTGGTGGAATTTTGTATTGTGCTTTCTCAAGTGTGATATAAGGATCTACATGAATTACCGTTGAAAATTTTTCACTTGCTCTAGCTGTTTGAGCCCTTTCCAAGACTTTGATGTCATCTTTTGCATTGAGAAATAAGAAATCATGGTCACATGGCTCATGCTTATAGTGAATGCCTAGATTATAGATATGTTACTTCACTCTACCATGGGGGTCTCAATCCCTATGGGGCAAGATAGCTAAGGCATAAGATTTCTTGGAATTTTTATCTTCCCTAAAGTTCCTAAAGAAGGTGTAACATATCCTCCTAATTATGAGATCAGAGCCATGAAATGTGTTCTTCTTGATTCTAGTTAAATCTTTATCTACACCCTTCCATAACTAATAAGCAATTTATTGCTCAACCATCTTGATAGGGACATATTTTGGTAGGCGTAGAGGATAACCCTTTTCCTAATGACCATTATCATAGTATAATCTAGATATAATGAGTATTTTCCTAAAGACATGAGTGCATTGGTGATATTTTTATATATTATAGGCATAGATTCCTTAAGAATTTCCCTCCAAACCTAGAGATATAAATATTATATAATCCTCAATATATGTCTTTTATATGCATAAATATGAACAAATGTATAGACATCACAAATCTTGTTTTTGATATAGCTAAGATTTAGGTCCTAGAGAGAGCCATTGTGTCTATAGATGGTACCGATGAAAACATCAAGAAGGTAGGACATCATATAAAAATTTCCCCCTTAGGGCCTCTTGTCTTTATGTAGTATTAGTTCATACAACCGGGCACTGATAATATCCCTCAATACAAAGGTGGGTTTCAAGGTGATCAATAGGTCAATCAATGGTACCCATTCCAAGTGAATGAAGTGGATGCTCAAGTGCCCATACAAGTCTTTCAATAGTGCCATACCAACACAAATTTCCATATGGAATTTGGTGATATACATAGGATTTTTATCCTTGAGCAAAAAGGTTTCTCCATGGAGAAGCCATTTACTCACTATATTTTCTATATTGTTGATCTTCCTCCAAAGGGATGGACTATAAAAATCAAATGTGGCATATGATATTGGAATGCATAAATACCTTTGAAATTATTCCCCTAAAATGTAGGAGATGATGATGATTTTATTGATAAAATGGAGGAAACCACCATCTGTATCCTTCCTTTCAAGAATGGGTCACATAATAGGTCAATGCATGGCATGACCTCAGGTTTAGTAGTGACATAGTGAAGTGTTTGTAACTTGAAGGGAAGTAGGTCAACTAATATCTATCATTATTTCAAAAAGGCATCTTCCTCATAGGTGAATGGGTTGACACTTTCTATAGCCTCCTATAGAGTTGAATAGTTAGTGTAGGTACCATCAAATATGGAGGCATAAAAAATTATATCCATATACTACATTGAATATTTGATAAAAAATCTAGATGGTGCTTAGAATCCCCTATATACTTTGGATAAAGATGTGATTGGTATTTCTTAGTGTTGACATAATTTTGGGTCAATGTAATGGTATTTTGGTGCTCTCCTATGTAAATTTCAACTTGATTGATCATAACTAGGGATTGAATTCTCATAGGGTAGTTTATGCTTGAGCTCATTAATAATTAATGGATGCGAATTTAGTTACTAGCTTGATATTATAACCTTTTAACATTCAAGTTTAGCTCATGTGTTATTAATCACCAATGTCTCCAAGCTTGTCATCTTCAATTAATTCAAATTTGATGACCCTAGCTTGGTAGACATGCCATGTAAGATGCTTACTAATTCAAGGGGTGCCATAATGCTACTCATTTTAACACATATAAATGTGTGGTTTAGTTGGATGTCAATTCTTGAGTTTGGGCTGAATCATTTGATTTTGTGAGCCAAAAGTTATGAATGAAATACCCTAAAGACCAAAATGTTCTTCAGGGAGATTCATGAAAATTTTCCTAAAAGCTAAAACGCTGAACACTTTTATCAAAGACTAAATTATCAATTGAAAATATTTATCATAGAAAGTTGTTGAATGAAAATCATGAACAAAATTTATCTAATGAAAACTTACTGAAGAGAAAGTTGATGGAGACCAAAATATTGAACAAAAGTTCTTTAATAAAAGCTATCGAATGAAAGATGCTGAATGAAAGATGACAAATGAAAGTTCCAAAAAAAATTATTCAAAAAATAATTTAATGATAAGAAATTTCATGAATAGCAAAGTTTCAAAGAAAATATTTTGACTAGAGTTTCTAAACAAAAAGTTCTCGAAGACCAAAATGCCCAACGAAAACTATTGAAGACCAAAATGTTGATAATTCAAATAAGTAAATCTGAATACTGATAATTCTGAAGACTTGTCATACATAATAAGCTTCCCAAAACTTTCATAAAAATATTAGTTCAAATAAGTCATTTGAATGAAAAATGGGTTGCAAGAGAAAAATAGACATGATAAAGGTAATTTAATGCCAAACCCTACATATTCCCATAGATAATAAGATAAGATAAAAATGCATGTATAACCCTAAAATAAATAGGGCTTCTAATCAACAAATTGGCCCCCTCTTATCCATCAATGATATAAGGTGGTGTATTTAGAATAAAACAAATGATGACTCATAGGGGTGAATACTCTTGAATTTTAATAACCCAAAATCCATGGTTTCATAATCTCAATATCAACCGTGAACCATGCTATAAAATAAATGATTAGATAAAAAACATGAAAGGGACTCTTAAAAATTTCATACAACATACTTGACTTGATCATAACTTGGACTAATGTGTGTCAAAGTGATATCCTTTACTCCTTGTCAAAGTATTTTAGAAAAGACATGGGATGAGATATAGGTTTCATTTTGATTGGGCATTAAGTCAACAAAAAATTAGGGAGCTCAGGCATTGCTCTACTACCAACTAGGTGTCCATATCCCCAATAGAGATACCTTTGATCACCCTTCCTCCCTTTTGTCATAATTTTTCATGATGTGTGATACATTTATCTTATTTTATCTTATAGGCTTTTAATCCATTTTGATTTTATTTTATACTTTTAGATTATTCCCCTTTTCTTTCTTTTTTGTTTTTGAATGGAAGAAATAAGAAGGTAACCACTATGAGCTAGTGTTGGTAAGATTTGGTTCATTAGAATGTCCCTATCAACTTCACTCATATAAATGGATATTACTTCAAAAAAACATTAATTTTTAATGTGCATTTCATCCAAGGAAATGAGAAAAGATTTCTAAATTTGCATGGAGCTATGGAATTATATTTAACATACTTTATAGAATCATTCAATTTATAGCATTGTCATGGTTAACTCTCTCATTGCTTACCTAGATTAAGAATTTTGATGTACAAGGTGATTTACCCACCATTTCAAATTGAATTCAAAACATAGATTTAGGACACCACTCAAATAGGTTTTTACTTGGTCATACTAGGAGTGATCAGTCAAATTACCATGAAACCAAAAGGAAATTTATTTTAGAAAGTGGGAAACTACCTGAAACAAAAAAAATTAGACGAAGCAAGGTAATATACAGAAAGCAAGAATAATTAATCTAAAAAATATGAAATTAAATAATAAATAAAATTTAACCTACCCCTACCTCTATTGGGACACCTTTTGTTACTCAGAGACATCTCTAGATGGAGAAAACCATGAAGTAAGATATGCCAATTCATTACCTTAGAGGACCTTCAAATGGAAAGCATTTTTACCTAGGATCTCAAATATCTGATAAGGTCTTATCCATAGTGGGGTAAACTTGTCATTTTTTCCTTTCTTTTCATGGGCTTTGTCCCATAGGAGCACTAGGTCAAACCATCTTTTGATGATATCTTGATGCCTACTAAAGTTCTGCAAGGATTCAATCCTAGAGTCTTCTATTTTTATGATATATAAAAATTTGTACTCTATCCTCTCATTGGGTTCCATGTATTCCTGAATGAACTAATATGTTCAAAACTTAAGCATGATTGGGAATACTGATTGCTTCCCATAGACTCACAAATATGGTGAGACATTAAAATCTTACTTGTACCAAGTTTGATCTACCCACAATGCATATTTTAATAAGATATGCCATTCTCTGGGTTTATCTGTAACCAATTTCTTGATAGAATCAATGAGGTTCTTAGTAGTTGATTCATCTAATCCATTCCCTTATGGGTAGTGATTGGAGGATGATATAATATTGATCTGATTGTCATGGTCTCATTCAGTAAACTCAGCTAATTAAAATGTTGGCCTATTATCAAAAACCAATGAAATAGGAGTACCAAACTTAGTTGTGATAAGATACCCAATGAAATTGATCACATCTTGTGCTCTCAAATTCTTGGTGGTTGTTGATTTAGTCCATCTGGTGATATAATATTAGTGGTGAGCACAAATTTGTGCCCAACTAAAGATTTTAGGTTGATAACACCAATGAAATCTAAGCCCCATTAGGCAAATGACTTACGTTTGATCATAGGCTATAGTGGTACTACTATATGCACCTCTCTTTTTTTATAAAACCTAGTATTCATGGCATGTCCTTACATGGGAGTGAGCATCCTTGAAGATTGTTGGCCAATAATAACCTATTATGAGGATTCTATGGGCTATAGTATTGCCAGATAGATGGCCATTACCAATATTTTGATGTAGGTTCTCCAGAGTCTCCTTGGATTCATCATGTGATACACATCTCAAATAAATACCTTCATAATTATTCCTATATATAATTATATTTTTAATCATATAATGAGCAATTTTGAGCCTCAAATCCCTCTTTTTCTCTCTTTTGAGTTCCTAGGGACATGTTCCAATGAGTAGGAATTGAATGATATCTGAATACCATTATTATTGGGAAACCTATATTTGATAGACTTCTTTGATGATAATATGTGGGTCTATTGTAGTCATCAACTGAACAATACCTTGTCCTCATATGATCTTGGCAAGTTTAATCTCAATGTTAAACTCTTGCAAATTCACCATCCATTTTCCCCAAATCTCTCCCAACTCATTATGTCCTAATGTAAAATTGACAACATGATCTAGTACAATAGAAATGGTCTTCTTCCTAAGAATGTAGTGATAAAACTTATTTATGATTTTGACAAGGGTAAAGATCTACTTGTTAATTATGGAATATTTAGGCTTTACATCCTTTAATTTTGTGCTCACGAAATTAATAGGATGTTTGCTCTCCTCCTTATTTTGTATGAGTATAATATCGATTGTATGTTCCAAAACAAACAAGTACAAGAAAAAGTGCTTAGTGAAATTTGAGTTTACCAACACTATGGCTTGTGATATAGCCTTTTTTGGTTAGAATCACAATGATTGAGAGGGGGTGAATCAATCTTCAAAACATCCATTTAATTCAACTTAACATTCATGATCCATTCATACAAGTACATAGATATAGCAAGGAAAAACAAACATACAAGAACATGAAATAAGATAACACATCATATATGTGGGAAATCCTCAAGGAGAATAAAAACCACTGATATTTGTAAATGTATTACAACCCTATAAGACAATAAACCAAGATTTAGTGAAGCACCAACCCCTACTAGCCAAACACCATCTTGACTAGGCTTTAGCAAGTACCCACTTGCAAGGAGGCAATAACCCCTTAGATGTCTCAACACTAATTTAGCCACCTAATTAATTTTATCACCTTTAGAACACCTTGTTTCTCAAATAATTGATGATGACCACCTCTTTATCTCTTCACACTCTTTAGCTCAATTAGGTCTTTTTAAGACTGATTAGGTCATATGACCTTGATATTCATACTTAAAACTCCTATTAGATATTCATTATAGATCCTATACACCCATTTTATGGTCTATATGACCTCCTTTTACTCCTCAACCTTCTTTCTCATTTGCTTCCACTTAACATACACAAATAGGCCTAAAACTACCTTGTATTTATACAAGCCTCTTGCTCATATCCCTCTTGGTCATCCACACACACTTACCTACTTATAATTTCCATATAATATGCCTTAGGACATGTTACACCAATAATTAATCATAATTTTATGTTGGTCACAACTTAATAGGTTATATTCCTTCTTTAGGTCTCATGGAGACTATTAGGCCTTCTTAGTCACACGTTACACTTTGCCTTCCTTGGAACACTTAAAAAATTCACACATGGTAGGAAAAATTCATAAACCACTCAAATATATCCCCAATAATCTCATCTTATGTCCATGACACCTTTTAGGTACAACCATCACTTGAAACACTCCATTAACACTGTTCACATTAGGCTTGTTTGTACTCAAACACTATCTAATCTCTCTCATACTTGATCAAATATATGTATAATAATAACATAAAAAACATGTTTATATAATCTATATGACCTTAAGGTCATATTCATTCACTTAGTACACTCTGACTCAATGACCAACATTGGTCTTACTCACCCTTTAGGTCTCATGGAGAACTACTTTATTAGGTCTGCTCTCTTGATATTGAGACTCGATCTTCTTATATCCACATAGGCTTATCCAACAATAAAATAAACTATAAAATAATTTTCCAATTAATTCTTCTTACCTATTCCATTATTTTTTAAATTTTCATCTTTTGTTCATACCTTGAATCCCTCTTTAGGACAGACTACCATATTAGGCCTCTACACCTCAAAAATTGTCTTATAAGAATGAAGTTAAATTATTCATTTAGTAGATCTCTTATGAAAAATTAAACATATATTAATATATAAATTAACTCATTAACATACCGAACTACTTTTAACAACTTCATTTAGAGAATAATGTCTCAAAAACAACTCTATAACTTGCTCACTCAAAATTGCTAGAATACTCAAAAACATAGTCATAAGGAATTAGACTTCAACCACCTATGTAGACAATTTCATTGACTATTATGCATGAAAATTATCCTAAAAAATATTCATATCATCCTCAAATTAAAAACTCACAAGGTTTAATGGCAAATATTTGGTCTTACAGACCAATTCCTTGACTTACAGTCTCACAGTTTAATGCTAAACAGACAAGCCATTTTGTGAACACATTTTATTCACTTATACTAACCTCCAAAATGATACCAATAATGATAATGAATTAAAATTAATTAATAATAACCATGTACTACATTTCATCACTCTTTCATTAAATTACACTAAAATCTAACTTTTCATCATTGCAACTTAGAACTACCAAGACTTAAAAAACACAATCATGAAACATTGACCTTCTAACACCTATATAGGGACTTTAAAAGAATTAAAATACATGGAAATTATTCTATGACATTTTTATACCATATTAAAATACAAAATCAATATGATCTAATGTCAAATATTTGTCTTGTGAACCAATATTTTGACCTGTCTCCTTAGAGTTGCACCATAACCAGATAAGCCATTTTAGCTTCAAATTTTCAACCACTTTAATTGACTATCAAAACTTATGAAATACATGTGTAGGAAATTAAATTACCAAACAAAACCACCATGCACTCAAATGTATCACTCCATGAATTCACATCAAAAACCACCTTTTCACACTGCTTAGGTTTTGCACTATTCTTCTTCATTAGGCCAACTAGCAACTAACCAACTTGGAACACCAAATTTGCACACCCAAAGAATGGAACATATCTATAAAAATTCATGGATATAAAATACAAGTCTAAAATTTCATCATCCATCCATTTACATACTTTAACTTAGTCAACTGTGACTACTATAACAAATCTCCAAGAAATTAGCACTTTCTTGTAGGGCCTACTCACACACCTAACAACTCAATCACACTTGGAGGTGCCTGGGAGAGTTGAATATAACCTCTAATGACTTATCTATCCATACCAATCTATTTTGGTAAATTTTTATCAACATGTTCAACATTAGGTCCTTATTAGGGTTTTAAGAGGGTTTAAACGCACTTCCACTATTAAAAATTGTTCATAAAGCATAGCCCCTCAATCTAATAAATAATGCCTAGAATTTTGATTGAGGACCCTTCCCCATCTACCATGAATATCTTAGGTTCCCATGTAGAGGTTTGATGAGCTAACAAACATAAGAAAATCCTTTTTAGGTTAAGAACCCTTCATTTCATGCACTAGAGAGACCTCAAAGCAATTTTTCTTACCTTAAAATTCAAAATTTGACCTAACACTTCATGAATACACCTGGGACAACCTATCACACATCTAAAAAATATCACGTATGCATACTTACCTTGAAAACTAAGCCTTATGCCTCATTAAGCCATGCTCTCACCACCTTGCCTTCTACATTTGAGTCTTCACACTTCATTAGGCATTGAACTAACCTTCAAACCTCTTTTCAAGCTCTCAACACTTCACTCACATGATCACACAATTTCAAAGATACTTTTACAACCTTATCTCACCATGTAACCAAGATTATTGCTTCACATAAGTTCTCTTCATACCATAACTAAGATTCACAAGACACCTTATCCTCAAAGACATTTGATATCAATCTTCTATAACCTTTACATTACTAAGAACATCCATCTCATCATGCTATCATGCCTCTTCATGAAAAATACTAGGCATCTTATGCACACACCTTCTCAAGACACTACTAGGCTCAAACACTTGACAATTTTGACAATAAGGACCTTCCATGCTGAACTTCACATCACTCATGCAGACATAAGAACATATACCAATCATATCTTACACTCTCATAATCACTAAAACATTGATCAATATTTTCTCTCATAGCTACACTCTTAATTGACCTCATGAAGACCCATAACCTCATGACCATGCCAACTGAACTTCAACACTTTAGCTTGTTACAAAATAACACTCACTAGAGCACCATTAAGACATTAATGAAAACACAAATGATAGTCACATGAAATCAACCTTCATAAGAACCTTTTACATCAATCTTCACAAGACCACCTCTAGAACAATAAAGACAATCAATTACAAAAATAATGATGTCAACCTTCTCAAAAACCTTTAACATCAATGAAAACATCAATGCCAAACCTCAATAATAGGAACAATGCTCAAAATTTTTTGTGTCTTGGAAATAATTCTTGGATTTAGGTGTCTATTCCACTTTGGTGTCTTATTTAAGCATTATGTTCAAAGGTTTGACAATTTTTGCAAATCCTAATATAAATTTTCTTACAAAATTAATCTTTCTAAAGAAGGACTTAAGCTCTTTTTTGCTATTTGGGAGCAATATTTTTGAAATTCCTTGAAATTTATCTAGGTTAATGGTGATCCCATCTTTGTTAATAATATGGCCTAGTAACTTGCCTTAAGTAAAGATGAATATGCTCTTTTTGGGGTTTAGTGATATACCAAATTTCCTACATTTTTCAAAGATGGATTGAAGATGGTCTATGTGATTAGACCTATTTTTTGAAAAAACAAGAGATCATCCATGTATATGATTATGCATTTACCTATTATCCCTTAGAATGCATGATCCATGGATCTTTAAAAAGTAGCTCCTACATTGATTAGGTTAAATGACATCTATTTATACACATAAATCCCCCACTTTATGGTAAATGTATTTTTCATTTTATCTTATAATTCAACTAAAACTTCATTATATCCTAAAAATACATCTAAAAAAGGCATCATTTCAGAGCTGCTCATAATCTAGATCACCTCATCTAATATGGGCAAATGATAGTTATCTTTCTCAGAAGGTTTGTTAAGATTCCTAAAATTAACACATAGCCTAATTTTGCCATTATTTTTCTGACTAGAACTAGATTATCCACCCATGTTGAATACCTGATAGGAAAGACTATCCTGCACTTAGTAGTTTCTCTACCTCCTTCTGGATCAAAGATTCTAGGATAGGATTAACTAGTCTCTATCTATGCTTCAATATCTTATGATCTGGCTTGAGTGGAATTATATGGGTGATGGCCCTAGGATTAAATATCCTAAAATCATGATACATCTATGAATACATGTATTTATATCTAATGATCATGTCCTTGACCCTTTGTCTCCCATCTAGAGTGAAACTTAAACCAATATTGACAAGATGTAAGTTTCTTTCATCACCCAAATTATCTAAGCTGAACTCAAACTCATTAACCTTCAGCTGCCTTTGTTGTTGGGATGGAGGATACATACCAAAGGCTCTTTCCAAGGCAACCATACCCAATAGGAGATGATTTTATTTTATTTGGATTATATACTCTTAATCCAAATCTTCATGGCACAAATGGATTCTTTCCTCATCATCAATTATTTAGGACTCTAATTATCCCAAATTGGTTAGAAACTAGATGATCTATTGATCATCATTGAACACCTAAAAATTATCAATATTTTATAGTAATGATGGACAAGGTACCAATTTTATAGAGAAAATTTTCACTTTTGACTCCTACAGGGGTGACAAATTTGCCTTTGAAGTAGCCAGTGAGTTAACAGTTTAGTTTTGTTGTCTTAGAATGTCTACTATGTTGAAAGCCTCAATTGACTAGATTAAATCCAAGGCTCTATGTTTATTTTTATTTAAGTATTATAGCTTACATTAATACTTATTTTTTATTTGGTTGATCACTAGTTTAGACTCTTCATATATCATCAGTTTCTTGACATTGTTC
Organism: Torreya grandis; assembly: GCA_037957365.1. Classification (NCBI taxonomy): domain Eukaryota; kingdom Viridiplantae; phylum Streptophyta; class Pinopsida; order Cupressales; family Taxaceae; genus Torreya; species Torreya grandis. The sequence goes on from JARHVA010001127.1 coordinate 2,620,061, forward strand.
TTGAGAGTGAATTGTAATCCTAAAATTAAGGCATCATACTTTGATTTGTTATTGGTACATGGGAATTGGAGCTTATATGCTACTAGGTAATTATTCCATTATGGATCAACCAAATCAATACCAACACCTGATCCTTACTTAGATCTTTCTCTATCAAAATGGAGGGTCCATAATTGGGAAGGGTCCTGCACTTTTTCCTGCACTTCACATTTTGTAGTAAATGTATATATTCTAAGACTAGGATATTTGTAATTTACTTATTCATTAGTAGTATTATAATCCTTAATAGTTTTATTCATCCTTGGCTCCTGATTGATTATTATTTGGTTGGCAATGACTTTCCATGTTAGCCAAATATGAGAGAAGTCTATGGAAAGATATCCATTGAGCATCTTTGACCAATCTCTGCTCAATAGTATCTCATACCCTTTGGGAATATCTAATACCAATATATCAATAGTCATATGCACTCAAAATTATAATTAAACCTAGATGCATACATCTTTAATATCTCCTATCATAAGGATTACTATTTTATTCAACTATGAAATAGTCCTCTTGTATGGACTTGGGTTTAAGCTGAGCTTCTAGCAAATGGAGGTTGTAATCATAATAGATAAAGCTATGGAATCCACTAAAAAATTATGTATATTTTTTATAAACACCCAAATGGTTAGTAATAAAAGGGGAACCTCAGCCTTGTTTTTATATATGACATTGGTGTTGTCCATTTTGGCCTTTTCTATAATAGACATCCCTATGATACACTTCCATAAGAGCTCCTTCTATTCGATGATTTGTGCCAGTTCATGGAGAGTAATATTAACCTTGATATTTTTTAATATACTCAAATATATTATATCCTCCCTTAGTCTATTCTTCTCTATGTTGAGGATGATAATTCCCTTTTTGGGGAGGAGGATTTGTTGGGAGATATAAACCGGAAGCACACAATTTGATTACCAAACCAAGCAACTTAATATGCGGAAATTAACCAGATTCACCAAGTAACTAGAATTCAGAATAACACATGATATGAGAGACAATACACAAATTGTATTAACACTTTATACAGAAAAGAATACAATAAAGAAGATGCCACTTCTTCTCCACCACCTTACAGAGGTTTCCCACACCTCAAGTGAACAGTAATTCTCCTCCCCAAAGCTCTCCCTCTCAGGTCCCAACACCCAACTCAAAATACAGAGTTGGTGTTCACCTCTTGTGCTCCATGCACACCACAAGTGCTCCACGCACTCCACAAGTACTCCACGTACTCCACAAGTACTCAAGGTACTTCAAGTAGATCTCCCATGAACCTGCAACAACCTGAAATTCAACAGACCATACTTATGGAAGGAACTCCCTTGCCTTCCTCTTTGCTCTATCCGAGTACACACCTGTACTCCAAGTAGATCCTACCTGATACTGCTCCCTGTTGTGTTGCTGTCTATATGATCCTGCACACTTGTAAATCAAACACGGTTCTACTCCCCTGTGAACCTTGACCTTGCACACACATACACCTGCAGATCAACGATCTTACTTACCATGTAGATCACTCTACACCCTGAAGAACCCTTGTCCTTGCCTCACCAAGTCCTTATGATTCTCCAACCAGTACCAAGCTTGGCACTGATAGGGAACTAGGAGGAACACCCTTGCTCACCTCACACACAGAAGGAGCAAACTTTGCTCAACTCAAACTAGAACACTTTTCCAATACAACCATGAGTCTATTATATAGATCTCATCCAAACAGTGATTAGACATCTAATTACAATAATTAGATCCGCAGCTCTTAGTCTAAAAATAGCTCTCTTCATGCAAACACTTGGTTCGTTAGCTAATTGCCCGTAATAAGCTCACAGTCAAACCACACAGGTGACCGACGTCGGTCCCTGTCTGCCTGAAGGTGACCGACGCTGGCCGACCCATGACCGACGTTAGTTGCTTCTCTTCACTATCCTGTCGACGTCGCCTGATCAGACCGATGCTAGTTTCCCTGACGCTTAGCAACCTTCAGCAACCCCTCCAATGGCCTTCTCTGTGTCTATATCAGTGAAGCTTTTAGCTCCATAACCTAACAATCTCCCACTTGGAGATAAATAGCTGCACTGTACCTGTACCTGTACTCCATCTAATCTATTTCCTGGTTTGTATCCCTCTTCAAGATCAACCCTGAAGACAACCCACCACACAACTTGTGATGTACCACCTGTCATCCGAGTACCCTGCCACATCTGAACCTACAAACACATGTAGTGAAGTCCTGACCCTGCATAGCATGAATCCCTGCTGCCGGTCCCTCTCAAGTACCTGAGAATCCACTTCCCCGAATTGGCTCCTAACTCTCTGACAGCTCCCACTGCATGGGAATACTCAGGTCTATACCAGACCTCATGTGATTTCGGACACTATACTTGTCCAGCCCTTAGTGTGCTCCAGCTCTGCATCCTGAACCTCACCAACACCTGATTCACATCAGCTCCCACTCAAGACAAAATCAACCTGTGATCTCCATGCCTCCCATGTCAAAGAATTCCGCTGCTCCAAACTCCTCATGACATGCCACTGAACTAATCTTACCCTTAGCTCAGCAAAACCCTGTATGTACAAAACCAACTAGCTAGCATACCATCCACATACAGCAATAGAATGATGTTGCAATCACCATCCCCCTGGTAAGTCAAACCATAGTAGTTACCCTGACATTGACTGAAGCCATGCTTCATCCTCCACCTGTCAAAACCTATACCACTGTCCTGCAGCTCCTCAAGACCATATACCTGGTCTTCCGTCTCACGTATCCGTTCTCTCTATTCTTCTACTAAGGTATCCATTCGTCTCTGTGCTTTCATACCTGCTGGCAACCCTACCAAAACACCCTTGTTTGGTTCTCCTCCAAGGAATCACATCCTCATCCATGCCAAGCTCACCCCTGTTTCCTGGATCCTTCTTGCTCTACAATCAGCAACATGTATAAAGAAGAGGAACAACGAATTTGAGGGCCTACTTACGTCTTCAGTCCTCTGTATGGGTGTTTGAGACTCCTTGACAGCATGCTGTCCACCCAAAATCTGTTACAGTGACCGACCTCGGTCACCCCACAGTCTGCATCCGATCGACGTCGGTTCCATGCATCTGTCCCTGACTACCGACCCTGCGGTGTCCCTGCTGCCGACGTCGGTCCTCTGACTGACATCGGTCTTACATGCTGCCAACGTCAGTCCCATGATCGACGTCGGTCTTACCCTGCCTGACATCGTCGGCTTCGGTCTGCACATGACCGACATCGACAACTGTCTGTTCGACGCCGGTTCCTTCTGACTGACATCGGTACCTGTGTTCGCCTGTGAGTGATGACTTTTTACCCGCGAGCTCCTTTAAATCAATACCCATGTCCAAACTGCCCTGCTCAGAAGTATCCAGCCACATCCACTGGGTTCTATCCGCCATCTCCTCCATAAACACCAAGGCTTTCCAGTTCTTAAGCCTGTCAAATATATCTGTCTTCCGCTTAAGAACATGCATCTCCTTCCTGCTCATGTGACCAAGCCTACGAAGCCACATCTCTGCAACAAAAGAAGAATCAATAATATAAACAAGTAGATAAAGGGTACCTATTTTCTTACCACCAGCTAATTCAAGTGCATCCGCTGTGAGAGTTCTTGTGCATCTCTCATCACCCAATCTTTCTAAAGAAATTAGCCATATCTCCAAACCTGGGACCTGCATGACCTTCATCAACACCTGTGTGTTGGCCGCCTGCAATTTTAGCTTCACTTCCCCTTTGCCAAGTCTTTGGCAAGGCTTACCAGCTCCTCTACCTGGAACTGCATGGAAAGAGGCAACCGAATCTTTTATCCAAGATTCAACTTTATCCAAGAAACCTCCAAGAACATCCTGTGCAATAACACCTGCAACATCTGCTTCTTCAGTTCCTTCATGCTGATCTGATACCAACCAACAATAATCTTTTACCTACTCTTTCTTTCCATAGGACCGTGAGTGACCATCTGTGCTTTTCAACTCCTCCATTCTTAGCTTACTTTCATCTGCCATTGCTCTACTCCCACTCAATCAGAAACCCCTGAGAGTGACCTGTAATCAAAACACACTACCCAGATCGAAACCAATCTGTTAGTATCCCAACCAAAAGCTCTGATACCACTTGTCAGTGGTATCAAGCTATGAGCCAACAACCTTGCTCTGATACCACTTGTTGGGAGATATAAACCGGAAGCACACAATTTGATTACCAAACCAAGCAACTTAATATGCGAAAATTAACCAGATTCACCAAGTAACTAGAATTCAGAATAACACATGATATGAGAGACAATACACAAATTGTATTAACACTTTATACAGAAAAGAATACAATAAAGAAGATGCCACTTCTTCTCCACCACCTTACAGAGGTTTCCCACACCTCAAGTGAACAGTAATTCTCCTCCCCAAAGCTCTCCCTCTCAGGTCCCAACACCCAACTCAAAATACAGAGTTGGTGTTCACCTCCTGTGCTCCACGCACACCACAAGTGCTCCACGCACTCCACAAGTACTCCACGTACTCCACAAGTACTCAAGGTACTTCAAGTAGATCTCCCATGAACCTGCAACAACTTGCAATTCAACAGACCATACTTATGGAAGGAACTCCCTTGCCTTCCTCTTTGCTCTATCCGAGTACACACCTGTACTCCAAGTAGATCCTGCCTGATACTGCTCCCTGTTGTGTTGCTGTCTATATGATCCTGCACACCTGCAAATCAAACACGGTTCTGCTCCCTTGTGAACCTTGACCTTGCACACACATACACCTACAGATCAATGATCTTACTTACCATGTAGATCACTCTACACCCTGAAGAACCCTTGTCCTTGCCTCACCAAGTCCTTATGATTCTCCAACCAGTACCAAGCTTGGCACTGATAGGGAACTAGGAGGAACACCCTTGCTCACCTCACACACAGAAGGAGCAAACTTTGCTCAACTCAAACTAGAACACTTTTCCAATACAACCATGAGTCTATTATATAGATCTCATCCAAACAGTGATTAGACATCTAATTACAATAATTAGATCCGTAGCTCTCAGTCTAAAAATAGCTCTCTTCATGCAAACACTTGGTTCGTTAGCTAACTGCCCGTAATAAGCTTGCAGTCGAACCACATAGGCGACCGACGTCGGTCCCTGTCTGCCTGGAGGTGACCGACGCCGGCCGACCCATGACTGACGTCAGTTGCTTCTCTTCACTATCCTGCCGACGTCGGCTGATCAAACCGTCGCAGGTTTCCCTGACGCTTAGCAACCTTCAACAACCCCTCCAATGGCCTTCTCCGTGTCTGCATCAGTGAAGCTTTTAGTTCCACAACCTAACAGGATTAGTATCAGCTTTAGGTTTTGGGGGAATAACTATATTATTAGGAATAGAAGTGTTAAGAGGTTGTATGTTCCTTAGATTCTAATTATTCCTATTAAACTGCTAAAATTCTTGTACTTCATCATAGCTATCATCTATAACATTGTCATCTTCGTTGGGAAAGGGAAACTCATAAGTTTCAAAGACCATAGCCAAAATTGAGGGGCCATATTCATGAGGGAGGTCTAGGAGATCCATCATTTGATTCTATCTTACCATTTACCTTTGGAAAAATTCAAATACTGTATAAAACTCCACATCTTTTAACTCCCCATGATGTGATGTGCTATGAATTCTAAACTAATTAGACAAAGTTATCTCCATGGTATTGTTTTTTGGAAGCTTAGTGGACTATTGTTATTCTACATAATTGGTAGGTTTATTAAAGGGCCTATTATATATTTGGAAATCCATAATTTTAGTTATAGTTCTGATTGGTGGTATTGCCCATCCTTTTTTGCATATTCAAGAAGTCATTTCTCAACTCTTGGATCATTCTTTATATATAATCCAATTTAGCTTTAGTGGAGTCTACACCTTGAATGATTGCTATGTTAGAGTGAGTCAGATGTTGATTTTATTAAATCTAATAATGGCCAGTCATTTGTGCTTGATTGTTTAAGAAACCATAATTCTGATTTGTTTCTTATTGTGTCATGGGAGGTAGAGTGTACAACTAATTTTTATTGAATATGGGGACATTTTGATTAGCATGTAGAATTGGATTCAAGGATGGAAAACCATTATTAAATGTTAGGCCCCCTTACATCTAAGGATTGAGCTTCTTTTCAATGTTAATAGATTCTTCATAAGCCAAAGCTAAAGTATTAAAGGTGGTATCTCTCCTAAAAAACACTATAGTGATGGGATAAAATGCATTCTTATACATCTCAAGTGTTATAACTACTTCTAACTTGTAAGTAGTATTTATACAGCTATACATCTTATGAAATCTTGAATTAAAGGCTCTAATTGACTCATTAGGCTCCCTCTTCATGCTAGTGAAATGTTGATAAACCAATCTTAGATTAGTAACTTGCCCATTTATGCAAGGAAAGTATTTTGACATGCATTCCATGAGGTGATGTAATTTTATTGCAAGTTAAGAGACCAATCATAAGCATAATCTTGTAGAGTGAATGGGAAAAGTTTATATACAACATCCTCATTTGTGACATTATTTAATCTTAGAACAGCCTTAAAATATTTAATATGCCCCTCTACCATCCTCCCACTTTAGGTGGAAAATGTAGGCAAATATTTCTCTAAGTTCCTTTATAAGTTATGTTGATATCCAATAATGGCAATAACATATCTGACTAACCAAGGTTGAGCCATAAGATAGTTGACGAGTAGGATGTTTCTCACTGGGGAAGTTGTCCTATCTTGGTGTATCTCAGGGGTGATTTCTATCGGTCTAGGCCTCCTATGATTTGATAAAGGTGAAACCAAAAGACTAGCTTAGGCCATGGAACCTATTACTCTTCCAGGTGTCTCTAATGTAGCTATACATAGTGACCAAACTCTACTATTGAGAAAACACTCAAGTGTGACCTTATTGTAGTGCCACCTTTTGTTTTTGTTGATGTGGATTTTATGCAGACCATAAAAATTAAATGACGTAGCCTCTAACATTTTAGTATCTATATGGAAATGAAGTTCCACTTCAAGGCATGAGTTATAGGAATGCAGTTAAAAAAACTATTTGGCGTAATAGTAGGTTGAGTATGTAGGTCATTTAATCATGTATATGGATGGATGCATGAAATCTAAAATAAATCAAATACTACGTGAGTTAGCTGAGTAGAAAATTACTCTCTGATGGGTATATCTTAAAAGAAAACTCAGAAAGGAGGGAAGGTAAGGCAGGAAACAAGGTCTTGTGTTCTTAAAAGGCTAATTCTAAGGTTTTTTTATTTAGTGGATTAGTATATCCAAAACTAATGTTTTTCATTTATAGCTATTGCACACTCACAAACAAACACAGTCAAATAGTCTGGGGAAGTGGGTATAGGAAACTTAGTGGTCTCAGCTAAAATTTTCTCTCTTTAGAGTTACTATTGTAAACCCTTAGTTGATAAAATTATATCTTAGACTAGGAAAGTATATAGGGTAGCCATAATACACACCTATAAAATTATTCCTAAGGGAGATACTCCTACACACCTTTGAATATCAATGTAGTCTAAACTGATTGCTTAACTTTAATGAAATTTACTAACTTTTAATAACTTTTGCACATATATAATTATTACACATCAATGATAAAAATTAGGATTATCCATAGCATTTTCACACTTCAAAATTGTTAAAATGACATAGACGAAGAATCTAAAATCTTAATAACATAAGAAAGTAAAGAGAAAGAACTAATGTAGTTGCCTGACAATCAATGACTTGATTTATTCCTATATTGATCAAAACTCCAACCCTTTGAAGGATAGTTTCACATGTATTTAAATAATTTGGGAAGGGGTTTCCTAATCCTCCAAGTGGATTAAATCTTTAGATTACATTTTTTATTAAACATAACCTTACTTTAGTTCTACTTTACAAAATTGCATGTTACAATTTATAGATTACAATAGTCATGTAATGTGTGCATGTTATAAAAAACACTTCAGTTAATTATAACATGAATTTAATGAAGCATAAATAGATATAGTTAATTTTAATAAATATTATATGTGAAATTACATACATGATTGATATCAAAATATCTACTGTTTGGTCACAATTGGAGTCTGGGCAGATGGATTGGTAGATGGAGATGGTGTTGAAATCAACGCAGTGGCTGAACTGGTAGATGGAGCAAAGCTAGAATTCTTATTCACCTCTAGATCTTGGTAGTGTTTATATCTAATATAATTTTTGGCCCTTATTATGCTCATATCAATAATAGAGGGTCTATTCACCCTGATTAATTATGTTATTTACCTTGCATGCTTAGCTTTTATGGTTCTGAAGCCTACCCAAAATATCTTCACTTTTATGATCTTATTCTTCACAAAACTTAACTTAACCTCAATTTATTTTAAATTTAACCCTTTTAGACTCTTCTTAAAGTTAACCAAGGCTTGGTATAGCATTTGATCAAAAATAGACTTCACCATCAACTTCCCTATACGATCCCATGCATTCATCAACTCTAATTCATTCAAAATTTATACTGATTGCTTCTCCTATTTAGTTATCTTTGAGACCAAGGCATAAATAGATGTTATCCACTCCCTTGTTTCCTAGGTCTAGATGACCACTAAATTTAACACATTTGCTACTTCCAAGGGTGAAATCAATTTTAAATCACTGAAATCCTTATTTGGAGTAAATAAAACCAAAACATTTAACTTGGTCTTGTACTCTTTTAAAGCTTTGAAAAATTTGGTCACTAGAGTTGTTTGAGATAAAATTTTGCCCTCAAAGAAATAATAGTGTCTAGTATTTCATACATCCTTAAGGCTACGTTCTGAACATCATGCCCAATCTCAGAGGGAACATGAATGTCATTCTATGGTTCTCTGAGGTTCTCTAATTCTTGCTCTAACTCTTTCCTTGCTTATTTAGTACCGTCATGGATTGCTATCAAGGCTCTAGTGTGGGTCTCCATATAGGACTTAAAGTCTTTAATGAAAGGGGACTGACCTATCTTTATGTCTTATCTCTTGGAAAGAGAATATACTTCTCTTTCTTCTACAATCAGGGTTTGCCCAATATTATCCTCTTTTTTTTCCTCACCCTTTGCACAGAGCTAGTAGAATTATCAAATAGTTAACTCATAATGGGTAGCTTAGTTATCTTCAGGTCTAGCCTCTGAGAAGTTGATGATCTTAGTTCCTTGGCCCAATATATAAGTGTCAACTATGATAGGTTTAATGTTTATGCCTCTATTTGGGTGTCCTTTAAAGTCTCAATCTCAGGAGCTAGATTTGTCATGGAAGGCCATAGTATTTTTGACCAGTCTAAATTCCCCAAATGTGGCATTGGGTGGAAAATGTAGAAAAGATTCTTCCTTAGATTTTTCTTATTAGAAACAATTTCTATGGCCTTAATTGATCCTAAGGGAGGCATTGGTGAAATCAACTGAGTTGAGGATGTTATCAATTAAGCATTAGGCTGGAAGGTAGTAACAGAAATAGAGGTGGCAACTAAGGGAATGGTTTCAATAATGGAAGTGGAGATATGTCCCAATGAAGGTAATGAAATATCAAGTAAAAAAGTGATAAATGGCAATGTGACATCATGAGAGTGACCTAAGGGAGTAATAGGTAGTAAACCCTTACCTAATTGATCACCCTTGAGGGGTGCCTTTCCTTTCAGCCCTTGTAAGCTCAAAACTTTAACTTGCTACAATTCCTTTTCATCTACTTCACCCATTGACTCACCTTCAATTAAGGGTTGTGTATACTTACTTAGTCCCTATATGGACTGTACTTGGGGATTTCCTACTTTAGACTTTCTCTTATAACATATAGATGTCTTTTTAGTTAGAGTAACCACTTGTTATGTAGGAAGAGGGACTATCACACAAGATGTTGTGGTTGCCAAAGTTGTCATGGTGGGTGTGAGGTATTCTAAATTATAGGAGTCTATACATATAGGCTCTTCTTCCTTTTCAATATATCTATCATTTAAATGAACTATCTCTTTTATATGTTACTGCTTTATTTTCCTCAACTCAACTATGGGTGATTAAACTTGAGGAGTTTCCTCTTCTATTTTTGGTACAGCAACTGAAGTTTCACCTTCACCCTATAATTTATTTAAAACTATCATCATAGTTGGTGGATTTTGAGGGTATTAACTTTGATTTTATGGTTTCTATAAAGGTCTACTCTTTCAAAAATTTGAAGAGGTCCATATTTTTGGTGGTGGAATTATGTATTGTGCTTTCTCAAGTGTGATGAAAGGATCTACTTGAATTACCTTGAGCAAATCTTCTTTACTCCAGCTGTTTGAGCCCTTTCCAAGACTTTGATGTCATATTTTGCATAGAGAAATAGGAAATCATGGTCATAGGGCTCATGCTTATAATAAATTCCTAGATTATGGATACATTGTTGCACTCTACCATGGGGGTTCTAATTTGTATGGGTCAAGGTAACTAAGGCATAGGCTTTTTTGACATTACTAGCTTCCCTGAATTGCTTTTCGAAGGTGTAACACATCCTCCTAATTATGATATCAGAACCGTGAAATGTGATCTTCTTGTTTCTAGTTAAATCTTGATCAATACCCTTCCATAACTAATAATTAATTTCTTTCTCAACCATCTTATGTGGGACATATTTTGGTGGGTGTAAAAGAATAACCATGTGCCCAATGACTATTATCATGGTATAATCTAGATATAACTAGTAGTCTCCTAAGGACATGAGTGAACTAATGATATTTTTATATATTTGAATCATATATTCCTCATGAATTTCCCTCCAAAGCTATGGATATAAATATTTTGTAATCCTCAATATATTTCTTGTATATGCATAATATGAATAAATGTATAGATATCTCAAATCCTATTTTTGATATACTCAAGATTTGGGTCCTAGAGAGAGACATTATATCTATATATGGTACCCATGATGGCATAAATAAGACAAGAAATCATGTAAGAAATACCCTCTTAGTGCCTCTTCTATTTATGAAATATTAGTTCATGCAATAGGGTACTGATAATCTTCCCCAATGTGAAGGTGAATTTTGAATTGATCAATATGTCAAACAATGGTAAACATTCCAAGTGAAAGAATTGGATGCTTGAGAAGCCATATAGGCATTTCAAAAATTCCATACCAACATGAATTCCCAACCAAAATTTGGTGATAGGCACAGGATTTTTGTCATTGTGTAAAAGGGTTTCTCTAAGGAGAAGTCATTTGCTCACTATATTTTCTATATTGTTTCTCTTATTCCAATGGGATACACTATTCAAATCAAATGTTCCATCTAGGATTGGTAAGCATAAATACCTTTGAAATACTTCCCCTAAATTGTAGGTGATGATAGTGTTATTATTAATGTAGTGGAGGAAACCACTATCTGCAATCCTTCCTTTAAATAACAAATCACATAATAGGTTAATGCATGGTATGAACTTAGGTTTAGAAATGACAGTGAAGTGATTGGTGATTAAAGGGAAGTATGTCAACTAATATCTATCATTATTCTAGAGAGGCATCTTCCTCACAAGTGAATGGGTTGACACTTTCTATAGCCTCCCATACAGTTTAGTAGTTATCATAGGTACCATCTAATATAAAGGCATAAAAAATTATATCTATATACTATGTTGAATCTTTGATAGAAAATGTGGATGTAACTTGGGATCCCCTATATGTTCTAGATGAAGACACCATTTTTATTTCTTAGTGTTGACATAATTTTGGCTCGCTATAATGGTAGTTTGGTAGTCTCCTATGCAAATTTTAGCTTGATTGAATGTAACTAGGGTTTAAATTCTCAGATTGTAGTATATGCTCAAGCTCATTAACAATATATGGATATAAAGTTGGTTACCATATTGAATTATATAGCCTTTTAACATTCAATTTTATTTCTTACACCATTAATTACCAACATCTCCAATCTTTTCATCTTTATTTAATTTGAACTTGAACACCTTGGCCTAGTGGACATGCAATATAAGATGCTTACTCATTCAGGGGGTGCCACAATGTTGATATTTTTTACACCCATCAATGTGTGGTTTAGTAAAGCATTAGTGCTTGAGTTTGAGCCAAATCATTTAATTTTGTGATCCAAGAGTTCTGAATAAAATACCACAAAGACTAAAGTGTTCTTCAGGGAGATTGGTGAAACTTTTACCAAAATCCAAAACACTGAACACTTTTATTAAAGACTAAATTATCATTTGGGAAGATTCATCAGAGAAATTTGTTGAATTAAAGTTTTGAACAAAAGTTAATGAAAAATCGCTAAAGAATTTTTTTTTGGAGATTAAAATACTGAACAAAAGTTATCGAATAAAAGTTCTAAACAAAAGTATCCAAATAATGATTTATCGACAAGAAACTTCCTGAACATAAATTTTTTGAATAAAATTTGATGACTAGAGTTGCTAAACAAAAAGTTCCTAAAGACCAAAATGTTGAATGAAAACTATTGAAGACAAAAATGCTGATAATTTTGAATAAGTAAATCCAAATAATGCTAATTCTGAAGACCTATCATACATAATAAGCTTCTCAAAATTTTCATTAATAGATTAATTCAAATAAGTTGTTCAAATGAGAAATCAGTTGTAAGATAAAAACAAATGCAACAAATTTAATTTAATGGCAAAACCTATAAATTTCCATAGATAATTAGATAGGCTAAACATGTATGTAATATCTACAATAAACAAGCCTTTTAATCAACAAATGGGTTCACTCTTGTCCATCAATAATTCAGGGTGGGGTGTGTTGAATACAACATCACTCTTTACCTAGGTTTTTAGTATCTAAATCTAAATTTCCATATCCTTGATGAGATTCTCTAACATTTCATTAGTTGTCCAAAGAATGGAGAGTGGATCCTTAGATACCTTTTCCTCCTCAGTGGAGGTCCTCACTTTGGTGAGGGAGAATAAATCTTTTTGGGTTTGCTAAAACATCAAGTTCCCCTCCTGGATGAATTTATACATTAGGGTCCTCTTCATGCTTCTTGTGGCTTAGTTAAAACTCCATTATATGTCTATATTATGTTGTATTATCATATCTAACACTTATGTCCTTAGGACCATCCCTCAAGCTTTGGGAGGTGTTGGAAGAGTGGTAGAGATGATGGTGAAGGGTGGAGGATGAGGTGTGTTGGGTGAATATTTTGTCGTCAACTAACTGATGACAAAATGGGGATATCAGCCATAGCATAAGAGAGATTTACACCATGAGGAGTGTGGCTTTACCAGATCTAGACAAGGTAAATCTCTCCTCTAATCAAGGGGAGGTTCCCTATCAATATTTACGTGCTATAAGCATATATATAATTAAGCAAAAAATAACACATTGGGGTGGTATAATAGCATCTACTTCTCTTTTTTCAGAAGTAATGTATAAAGAACAAAAGGGAGAAAATCCTGGTCTAATGCTAACAACATTCCTCTTCTTTCAGGAATGGTATTAAACAGAGAGCGAGAAATCACCTGAAGAACAAAGTCACAAGAATGCTCATGCAAGCACAAAGTCTTCTGTAGCTCCTTCACGGATTCAGAACAAGTACAACCATAGAGTAAAGTGAAGTGCAAAGTCTTCACCTGAAACTACAAAAGATAAAAGAATCTCAAAGGTAAAAGTAGCACAAAGTCTATCTTCTACCCTCAAGAAGTGCCCTCAGATAATAATAACACACCTACTTTGCTTATTAAATCAGATAAACAAGATGTTACCAGGAAAAAGACATAAGAATTATTTCCTAAATAACACAGATAATCTCAACACAAAGTTTGAAATAAACTACTTCTCATTTATTTAATCAAAACATGATTTACAAGTTTGAGCACAAAGTCTCAAAAGTTGCTTCAATCTCAGCAGAGTGTTTGCTATTAACTTTTCCAAGATCATTTACAAATGAGGTCTCCACTATATATAGGGAGAAAATCCTCAAAAACAGAAAATAATAAAATATAAAATATCTTGGTCAAAGATGACTCATCTTTGACTTTTAGATATTTTTCCAAAAAATTTACAAGTAATTACATATTACAAATTTGCATGCATTCTGCACAAAACAGAAGTGCATAAGGATAGAAGAAGAGAGAAGGGGAGAGAGAGAGTCAATTCGTGTTGCCAAACTTCTTCAGATGAGCATCGTACATGGCAATTGATGCCTAAATTCCTATGTTGTCTGGCACAACTGCATTTTTGAAGATGACTCTCGCTCTGATCAGCACATATTTCAATGTTGTGATGGCTTTAGCGTGGCCAGTTAACCTAGATTTTAGATCTTCCAAAGTTAACTGAGAATCTAGAATGCTATCCACCGAAGACATTGAGAAAGATGCTTCTTCAAAATCTCTCCGAATCATTTCCTTTGAAATTCTAGATCATTTCTTCTAGATTTTGAAGATCAGTGACTCCTTGATCTCAACATAGGAGTCCTTACTGGAGATGGCACCAAGAGACATCAGAGTGCTCTTCTTGGGATCTTTTATTTCTTTCCATTTGCCGAGATCTTTCTCTAAACTATCAATCTTTATTTTTAGTCTTCTTCATGGTCTTGGACTGCTTTAGAGAAACTTCAGTGATATGGATGAACATTTGCTGAAAAGACATCGATGAAGAGGGACCCTTCACAAAAACTATAGCAGGAATCATGATTGTGCAATTAGAGGAAGAAAGTAGTGATCTGGGAGAACTGCACGTTCGCTAGTCACGATCAGGGAGATGCATTGGAAAGGGATGAAATGCGAGCAGGATGAAAAGAGGAAGAAAAAGGGGAGTGGGCACAGAAAATGAAAAGAATAAAGATTTCACTATAGCTGGAGAAATGTGAGTTCCAGATGCAAGGGCAGAAAAAATTGCCACCCCTGCATCCTCCAAATGTAAGGGCGGCAAAAATTGCCGCCCCTGCATGGGCGGGAGAATGGAGACGGAAAATACGGCCAACATCGGTAGACAACACCGTCGACGTCGGCAATCCTGCCGACCACGGTAGAAGAAAATAGCCGACGTCAGCAAAACTGTCGACCGCGGCAGACATATCGGCCGACGTCGGTAGGATTGGCTCAAACAACCCACGGCAGTCGGTGGTAAATTTACCACCCACTGCATAGGCGGAAAAAATGGGATGCAGAACATAGGCAAGGGTGGCAAAATTTGCCGCCCTTGCAGGCAAAAGTGCAGGGGTGGCAAATTTTTCCGCCCTTGCACAAAAAACAAAGAAAAACGTAGAGGTAGCGAAATTTACCGCCCTTGCACAGGGGAAATGGAAGAAAAGACCAACTCCAGAAGGAGTCCAGGGGAGGGAAAAATTGGCCAGAATGAGATGGTAACCACTTCTCATTCTGAGGCCAAAATGAGAGCGAATTCAAAATCTATTTTGAAGAACGAACTGAGGAAGACGAAAAGATGAAACGGACAAGTTCCGAGGAGAGTTCTAAAAATAAGCACAGCTGATTTTGGAAAAAATAGCTGGCTCCTGTTGGGGAACTGCCTTCTATTACAAAAAGTAATTGAAGGGAGTAGAATCCAGAATCTCCAGTGCCTTAGAAGCGTGCCATTGGGCCATGGAGTCAAGCTACTCAAAAAGAAAGGCTCCAAAAATGAAAACAAAATGAATAAAACAAAGCTAAAGACTATACAAATATACAGGTGAATTTATTTGGCACTTCAAGAAATGAATCACCTCAGATGCTACCCCTTTAGAGGTAGTGGCGATGACGCTCTATCTTGATAAACTAGTAAGAGGCCATTTTCTCCCCAGAATTGACGATGTGTAAATGGAAACTTCCACCAGAAAACCAACTTCCTGTGCCATCCCTTTAGTTTTCTCCTCTTGCCCCACAACAAGATTTGTCTTTTGACCCGAAAACCATGAATCTTTGTTTTTTTGGGTGAAGAGTTCTTTTCCCTGATCATGATACGCAGTAGCACGGTTAGATACCATAATTGGTTGCTCTTCTGATTCTATCTAGCTCCTGATTTGATTGTCCTCATTTGACACCCGCCACCGATTGGCACTATCAGGTCCACTTGTCATTATTTCAGTTGAACCAATTTTTTGGTTGGCATTCTCAAGGGCTTTAACAGGTTCTTCATGAATGTCTTCTATGGTCAGAAGATAAATACCCCTGCCAGAGGACTCAAACAAAATCTGAGCCACAAGAGATGACGTTTGGGTGACCACGTACTTTGCCTCTCTCTCAGGGAGCAAATTTTGCATCATGCCTTTCACAGGAATCTTTGCCTGGGATAAGTCCATGCTCAATTCTCCTTCGACATCCTTGTAAAAGTTTCACCCAAGCATAATGCCATATGAGGCTGGGACGTCAGCTACCAGCACTGTCATCTTAATCCTCTTGTTAGGGAACACTGCAAATGCAAATTGGGCATCTTTGATTTGCCCCAATAGTGGTTCTTGTTTGTTCTCCATGGAGAAACATCTCCCAAAAGTTTTAGTCAATGTGAGACCGAGAGATTTTGCCACTCTAGAAGGCATAACATTGTCAGATGCACCAGAATCGATGATGCAGTTGCTTAGCTTGTGACCATTTATTAACAGAGAAACATAGAAAGGTTCTATTTTCTCTATTTTCTCAAGAGCAACTGGAGGAGTCACGACAAGATTGTTCTGGGTGGATATATCTTTTAGGGGATCATGAGTTACCCTCAAATTTTCTTATCTTGCAGGGACGGCTGTACCTTTCACACATTTCGTCAATCTATCCAACTGTTCAGGATGGGCTTGTAGAAATTCAAATTCAGACATTTGAATTTTAGTCTTTTTGACATGCTCAATTATATCAAATGTCGGTATTAGACTAGGCACAGAGGATGGGAGTTCACTCTTTGGGTTTTTGGGATGGGAAGGGCTGGTTTGTGAAGTTGAAGTAAAGGGGGTAGAGGTGCTTGGGGTACGTACCTTTTCAATAGTTAATAGGTCCTTTGGTTGGAAGGGCAGAGTGGTTCCCCGCTTGGCAATTGAAACTGTTGGCTGAGGTTGCTCCTCTATCTTCTCTTTATCAGCTTGTCAGGCTGACTATTTTTGGGACCAGGTGAATACGACATATGATCCTTCAGTTGCATTCCCCTCACTTCTGGGTTCCTCTTGATAATTCAGGTAGCCAATGACAGAGTCACTAGCTAATTCTTCTTCTTGCTCTCCAAAGAGATTAGCATCATATTGTTGGTCCAACTCAGGTTGGAAAGGGGGAGCGCGTTCTGTTTCCAGATATCCAATCACTGTGTTGGTTGGAGGGGCTTCAAGAGCGAGGTTCCTCTGTGAGGGAGGAAGATGATTTGGCTGCCCTTGATTCCTAGCAGCATTGCCTTGGTACGCTTGATTCTGAAATGTCCTCCTTGGCATATCCTGATTAGGAGAAGTAGACATAACTCGGGCCATCTGTCTTCTGAGAGCTAGCATTTTATTTGCTAACTTTTGTACCATCGGATCTATAGTAGCTGTAGAAGGGCTTTCAGTAGATGAAGGGAATTTATTTTTACTAGAATCTTTCCTGATCTTGCCTGCCAGAATAAGATCATCCTCAATCTCAGTAGCCAAATTTTGAGCCAATGCTAGATCCATAGGGCCAGCTCGCCTTAACAAGAAACTTACTTTAGGAAGCTGTGAGTTGATGAAAAAGCACTTGAGATTCTCCAGTGTAGGCTGAGCCACAGTTGGAATCCAATTTCTTAATTTGTTGAATTTGGCTATGAAATCCCTCATGGGTTCCTGGGATTTTTTTTTCATCTGTGTTAGCTGAGCTAACAAAGCATGTGCATCTTCAGCGGGTTTAAATCTAGCTTCAAATATGGACTTTAGTGTATTCCAGGCAGTCACTGACCCGACCTGCAAGTGATAGAACCAATCCACAGCAGCACCTTGCAAAGTCTCCACAAAAAGTCTCACTGCTAGATCTTCAAATTTGACACCAATTACGCCACATGCTATGGAGAAAGCAGAAATATGCTCGTCGGGATGAACCTTTCCATCACCAAAAAACTTAGGAAAATTTTTCCTAGAACTACGGGGTAGTTCATGCAGAGGTGGGGTTAAATTAAGAGGGCCAAAGGAATTACCCCATGGGCCTTGAGCCATTATGATAAGAGGATTAAAAGGTGGGATAACAAACCTTGGTGGAGTGTTTATAGGTAGGTGGCGATTGACAGCGGGAAAAGGAGTTCTACCTTGTGTTGGTGACCTGACAAGGCTAGAAAGAAAACTCCTAGACCATCGAAGAGAAGCTGATGAAGGAAACAGATCAAAATTACTCTGTTGCACCAACTCAAACACAGGGTCAACAACACCTTTAGATCTCTGAATTCTAGTGTAGCGTGGAGTTGCCAGGTTTTCAAAACAAAAATGGGACCGAAACTACTTCAAGTTGAAGCTTGAAGCTTCAAAATGCGCATTCTTCCCAGTAGCTCTGGTTTTGCAGACCAGATAATATAATGGAGGTAGCTGGTAAGGCTATAATGATAATGGGTAAGACATGAAACGGAGTCGCCAGATTATGTAATGGATAAGGGTAAGGACTGCTTCAATCTGAAACTTGAGGTTTCAGACTGCACATTCGAGTCCCCAGCGGAGTCGCCAAAAATTGTTGGGTGAATATTTTGTCGTCAACTAACTGATGACAAAATGGGGATATCAGCCACAGCATAAGGGAGATTTACACCATGAAGAGTGTGGCTTTACCATATCTAGACAAGGTAAATCTCTCCTCTCATCAAGGGGAGGTTCCCTATCAATATTTACGTGCTATAAGCATATATATAATTAAGCAAAAAATAACACATGGGGGTGGTATAACAGCATCTACTTCTCTTTTTTCAGAAGTAATGTATAAAGAACAAAAGGGAGAAAATCTTGGTCTAATGCTAACAACATTCCTCTTCTTTTAGGAATGGTATTAAACAGAGAGCGAGAAATCACCTGAAGAACAAAGTCACAAGAATGCTCACACAAGCACAAAGTCTTCCGTAGCTCTTTCACGGATTCAGAACAAGTAAAACCGTAGAGTAAAGTGAAGCACAAAGTCTTCACCTGAAACTACAAAAGATAAAAGAATCTCAAAGGTAAAAGCAGCACAAAGTCTATCTTCTACTCTCAAGAAGTGCCCTCAGATAATAATAACACACCTAATTTGCTTATTAAATCAGATAAACAAGATGTTACCAGGAAAAAGACATAAGAATTATTTCCTAAATAACACAGATAATCTCAACACAAAGTTTGAAATAAACTACTTCTCATTTATTTAATCAAAACATGATTTACAAGTTTGAGCACAAAGTCTCAAAAGTTGCTTCAATCTCAGCAGAGTGTTTGCTATTAACTTTTCCAAGATCATTTACAAATGAGGTCTCCACTATATATAGGGAGAAAATCCTCAAAAATAGAAAATAATAAAATATAAAATATCTTGGTCAAAGATGACTCATCTTTGACTTTTAGATATTTTTCCAAAAAATTTACAAGTAATTACATATTACAAAATTGCATGCATTTTGCACAAAATAGAAGTGCATAAGGATAGAAGAAGAGAGAAGGGGAGAGAGAGAGTCAATTCATGTTGCCAGACTTCTTCAGATGAGCATCGTACATGGCAATTGATGCCTGAATTCCTATGTTGTCTGGCACAACTGCATTTTTGAAGATGACTCTCACTCTTATCAGCGCATCTTTCAATGCTGTGATGGCTTTAGCATGGCCAGTTAACCTGGATTTTAGATCTTCCAAAGTTAACTGAGAATCTAGAATGCTATCCACTGAAGACATTGAGAAAGATGCTTCTTCAAAATCTCTCTGAATCATTTCCTTTGAAATTATGGATCATTTCTTCTGGATTTTGAAGATCAGTGACTCCTTGATCTCAACATAGGAGTCCTTACTGGAGATGGCACCAAGAGACATCAGAGTGCTCTTCTTGGGATCTTTTATTTCTTTCCATTTGCCGAGATCTTTCTCTAAACTATCAATCTTTATTTTTAGTCTTCTTCATGGTCTTGGACTGCTTCAGAGAAACTTCAGTGATCTGGAAGAACATTTTCTGAAAAGACATCGATGAAGAGGGACCCTTCACAGAAACTACAGCAGGAACCATGATTGTGCAATTAGAGGAAGAAAGTAGTGATCTGGGAGAACTGCACGTTCGCTGGTCACGATCAGGGAGATGCGTTTGAAAGGGATGAGACGTGAGCAGGACGAAAAGAGGAAGAAAAAGGGGAGTGGGCACAGAAAATGAAAAGAATAAAGATTTCTCCAGAGCTAGAGAAATGTGAGTTCCAGATGCAAGGGCAGCAAAAATTTCCGCCCCTGCACCCTCCAGATGTAAGGGCGGCAAAAATTGCTGCCCCTGCATGGGCGAGAGAATGGAGATGGCAAATACGGCCAACGTCGGTAGACAACACCATCGACGTCGGCAATCCTGCCGACCACGGTAGAAGAAAATAGCCGACGTCGACAAAACTGCCAACCACGGCAGACATATCGGCTGACGTCGGCAGGATTGGCTCAAACAGCCTGCAGCAGTCGGCGGTAAATTTACCGCCCACTGCATAGGCGGCAAAAATGGGACATAGAACACAGGCAAGGGTGGCAAAATTTTCCACCCTTGCAGGCAAAAGTGCAGGGGTGGCAAATTTTTCTGCCTTTGCACAAAAAACAAAGAAAAATGTAGAGGCAGCAAAATTTGCCACCCTTGCACAGGGGAAATGGAAGAAAAGACCAACTCTGGAAGGAGTCCAGGGGAGGGAAAAATTGGCCGAAATGAGATGGTAACCACTTCTCATTCTGAGGCCAAGATGAGAGTGAATTCAAAATCTATTTCGAAGAACAAACTGAGGGAGACGAAAATATGAAACGAACAAGTTTCGAGGAGAGTTCTAAAAATAAGCACAGCTGATTTTGGAAAGAACAAGGTGGAAGGGAGATGGATGAACTGGAAGGGGTTAAGGAGGAAATAAATGGAGGAGAAAGTGGCATGTGAGAAGGGAGCAAAGATGAATGAGGAGTCCCATAAAAACATATATGCCTATCATTATTCTTGGGTCATGCCCACCTAAGGGGTAATGACTCTTGAGAGAGAGGTGTTCATTAGAAGAGAAGAGATTGGTTGGTTGAAGCTAAATCCTTGGGTTCCTATGGTAATTTGAAAATGGGACCAAGGAGTAATGCATAATGCTAATGTGATTAGTCATAGAGGAACTATGGAGGATGATGGAGGAGTTTAGACTAGAGAAAAAGGCCTTTGGATTAAAGTTTGAATGTGAGTTATATTCTATTTCTTCTTGGGTATCTTAGTCGGGTCAGCCTTAGATGTCATGGTAGAAGGGAGTAGCATGGATAGTAGGAGCCATGGGCGATTATTGTAGAGGTTGAAAAATCACTGAAGGAAGTATTGGGATGACTTAAGAGGGTGTCAAGATGGTTTTAGCCACTTGAGATGCATTCCCTAAAGTTGTATCCATGCTTACTAACATAGGTGTCCCTAAAGGTAACTAGACTTTAGACATGTCTAATGGAGGTAACGAGGAGGTTTCAAGATAGGAAATCGATGGGGTAGAGGGAAATGAATAAGTGAGGATGCTTGAAATGACTAAAGTAAAGGGTACTTGGGTGAACAATAGAAGGGGAGTGATAGGGAAAAGAGGAGGCACCACTTGAGTAGCTTGTGAAAGGGGTGCAAAACTAAGTGGTGCTATGAGAGGGAGTTGTAAGGTGGCATGAGAGAGGGGAGGAATTTTAAAATTTATGGGAGTGAGTGGGGAAACCTACATTGTTACTTGATAGGATCCCTACTTTGGGATTGCCTCTAAGTTTCTACTAACATAAACCTCAAGGTCTATGTAACCTATGGTTGAGGTGCCAATGGTTGATTTGCCTATGATTGTGTTACCTGATGCTGAGTTATGAAGGTCTAGTTTCACTAGGTCTAAGATACTAGAGTTTCCAGAAGAGGTGAAGGCTAATCCATGGCATGAGGATAAGGCACTGTTAGAGTTAGATCATGAAAATATGCACTATAGGAGGAGGCAAAGCTGGATCTAGGGAATGAGGAACGGGTGCTCATAAAGGATAAGGCTACATAATACCCTACAAAATATTCTTCAAAATAATGGAAAGAGTTAGGGTGACATTCTTTGTAGAGATCAAATGCTAGAGGGGGCACAGATGGGCTTGACTGGACTTTCTTTCCCTTCTTATTCTGAGATACAATTTAGGATAACACCTCATGGTAATCTTTAGCACCCAGGTATATCTCATCATCATCCTCCAATTGATGTCTTAATTTAAATTGAGGTGAGTTTATTACTACACCAAATGAGCCTTGATCATGCCCTTTGGGTCCTAATGTCAGATATTGGTTCTTCCTAGAGTGAATGAATCTTGGTTAGTCACCATTTTATGGAGGGGGAGGCCTTATAAACATGGTGTTAAATGGATATTAGGAGCAGTGGGAATGCCTTCTACTAGTAGCTTATGTAGAAGCTAAAAACACCTTCCACTAGTTGGTACATGATCTCTTACTCCACCATATGATCTAGGATGAAGTATGGCAAGTAGAGGGGTTGCTTGAAAACACCTACAACTTGAATCATAATATCCTCTTGATATTACCAATAGTCACTAATGGCTGCAATATAGTCTCTAATTTCCTATGATAAATAAAGCATTTATGATTTATTGATCTATTGTACACCATCGAGTAGAAGTGCTCACATATATCCTAGATATAGTTCTAGTACTAGTGACCATATAGCTTATAAAAGACTACATAGACCACCAAGCCCCCCATAATCCATGAAAAAAAATTAGATGGATTGAAAGTGAGCATCCCATAGACCGTGTCTATGAGATAGCTCATCATATAAAAATTCCCCCTACTTGGGAATCTGCTATGGTATTGACCAACTTAAATTTGATCAGCCCTCCCATGTCTAGAACCTCAAATGGAATGAGAATAATGTGGAGGAGGGGCACCCATGATTTTTTAACATGAAAGTAGTTTGAGGCCCTAAACAATAAATTTAGTAGAATCATACCCACCTAGACCTCCTCTCAAAAGGTGCAGAGTATGTATGTGTTGATGTCCTCATTACTCATCCACTTGGCATTTGGATTCTTAGCCCAATCCTGTAAGACCTAGTATATTTGGAAGGTGTCAATATAAATTTTCACTACTATAAAATCATATGAGAAGGTGAAATATAGGAGGGAGTAATATGTCGTATAGGATTTCTTGAAGATGTCTGCAATCTAGTTTTAGGAATTAGCCTAGTAGACATAATCGTGGACTCTATCCTTAACTTTCCTGGCGATGAGGTTTAGTTTATCAAATAATTCAATGTAGGTGAAGACCTCATATTTGTTCATAACTTGTGAAGATTGAATTTAATATAAATTCAAAGGGCATATTCAAACTCTACCTATTTATCATTATTGAAGCATGAGTCCTTGGGTACCTATTCGATAGCTTTAAATAGGTCATTATAATTCTTGTATTGAATCAAGCCTTCTGGGATCAAGGTATCTCTATACTTGGATTTGAACTTGGGGTTTGAAGAGGATGTAGCCATTGTAGTAAGATGGAATCC
Organism: Torreya grandis; assembly: GCA_037957365.1. NCBI lineage: Eukaryota > Viridiplantae > Streptophyta > Pinopsida > Cupressales > Taxaceae > Torreya > Torreya grandis. The sequence continues at coordinate 2,643,747 of JARHVA010001127.1, forward strand.
AATAAAAATTTATTCATTTCAAGGAAAAAACATAGAGGTATGTGATGGGAATAAAAAAGCAAGGAGTTGATTTACTCTTGAGGGTATAGTGATAACCATTAATGAGCCTTCTTTACAATATTTATAAAATCATATATTCATACCTCTATATTAATTTCATTTGAAGATCACTTTACATGGATTCAAATTTGGTTTGGTGGCCTGATCTCCACTCTTTATTCCCTAATCCAGAGTTAAATTTAGAGCTCATGATCTTATGTCACCAACTAGATTTAGCAATGGCAACACGACCTTTTAAAATTTTCTAATTAGGCCCAAATTTTTATTTTGTTAATTCCTATCAAGTGGTAGGAAAATGGTCACATATCTTTGAGGTCTCCCAGTTAACTCCTACCTTATTCCATGTGTCATCTACCCATTGGTTCTATTTTTAACAGTCAACACCTAAACATAGCCGTATACTTCATGTCATATCCTTAGGATGGGCGAGGTGTCATTTAGGGACATGTGTCATCCTTTGATTAGTCTTTAGGATTAATATGTACTTAATTTTGACCACCTCAGTGCCTTAGGTGGTCACCTACTCATACACCTAGTTGTGTTTTGTGGCATGTTTTGAGTGGGTCAAACTCCCTCAAGATATGACATCTCTAGCACAGCTGGGAGACTAGCTACTCTAACATCAAGATACATGGAACTCTCTCAATGGGATAGGATATAAGATATCTAACACCTTGTTATGTTCCCCTGGGATGTAACATCTTTGACAGGATTGGGGGACGGGCCGCTCTGACACCTTGCTATATGGCATGCTCTGATTGGGATGGGGTCCCCCAAGCTTTGATATCTTTGATAAGATTGGGAGACTGGACACTTTAACATTGGGAAATGTGTAATTATCTTAATAGTCTAGGATACCAGAGCTCTAACACCTCTGAAAACCACCACATGAATCTTCTATAGTGGTCCATTTGTTCCTACAAAATCTGAGGAAAAGACTAAGTAAAAATGAAAAGATGTACAACCAAATAATAACTTACCTAACCATCATCCAATATTTGATTTTTTATGTAGGATTTTAGGTTTGTTTCTCCAAGAAAGGACCAATACTTTTGGAACTTCTTTTGAAAATTGACTTGTAAGGTTAACATCCTAAATCCTTAAAACAAGAAGCCTACCTTAGACATAAAATAAACAATGTTTGCCATTGTTTGGGGAAATTGGGGTGACATAAGATTTCAAGGAACTAGTTCATGTGAAGCCAACTACAATTAAATAATGGATCTGGGAGCTCTAGTTTTTATATTTTTAAGGAGGGGTCCCCCATTTCTATGAAAAAGGGGCATGTATAGGTTTCAAGTCACTCAACCAGGTCTAAAAGAAGATTGTTTTGATACTTGAAGAGAGAGCTAAGATTATATAAATTATTAAGGTAAAAAATTAGAATAAAAACCTTAAAATCATATTTTTAAACATATAATATCAAACTTGGATAATTTTATAGGTCTTGAACAAATCAATTCTAGTGGCTACAGGCAGGATTGAAGGACTTAGGCCTAGGCAACCCACTAGTTTCATTTGGTTAAGAATGTTCAAAGAAGAATACAAGTCTATATCAAAATTTTAATCTTATATCAAGTTTAAAATACTCTTGAAGACTCATAAAAGGAATTAAATCACCTATAACATCATTGTGGAGGTCATGAAACATTGATAAAACCCATATATAATTCACAAATTTACATGGATCTTCTAGTGTGAAAACTTACAACCATCTCTAAATATTTTGTTAATGAGTTGTGAAGAATAATTTTAAGATGGTATATAATATTTGACAAATATTACATGAATTTATACAAGACATCCATGAGATGGACAAGTTATTGTGGCAGTCTTTAATCATAGACTAGACCTTAGAGGAAGACATGAACTTGTCTTCATTGCATTCCATTGGATAAAATAGGCTTAGGCATTATAATATCAAATTATAAGGATAGGGATCATAATATGAAGAGGTTTAGTCCTTAAGTATCATTATCAATAAGATAAAAGGTGAATTACAAGAGCTAGGAATGATGTAGAAAGATGCCAAGGAGGTCAAGTAAGCCATATGTCAAGATATCAACTTGTAACTCCTCAATCAAGAAAGGGAAATTTTAAGAGAGAAAGGATGAGTAATAGGAGATGAAGATCCACTTCTACACCACATATAATGAGGAAATCATAAATCTAATCCAACACATGTTGAATTTAAATGATATGACTATTTTTCACCTTTTATTGGCATTTTAACTAGTTTCATGATAGATGACAATCATAATGGACTTCCTACACTTCTACCCTCTCTGTCTTCTCCATTATTCTATATAGTATCTTAAAAAGGACATTTTAAATGATATTCCATGTTATTATGGTGAATCCCTAATAAAATTGATACTTTTTATTGCTTTTAAAATGAATGCAAATTATTTTTGCCTTCTTCATCTCCCATTTAGTGTGTTCATGGTAAATTATTGATGAATGATAGTATTGATGTTCAATATCCTTGCATTTTTCCTCTTTATTATTGACTTTTTGTGAGTAATTTATATTATTTCAGTTCATATGGTGCATGTCAAGTGGTTTTACAAATTTTGAATGTGGAATACCTTCATTAGTGCCTCATTCTAGGCCTCTTGATTGTTCCTCTTAGTTGATGTATCAACTACGAACTCCATATTGAAATACTTGTGCTATAATTATTGTTTGAATTTGTGTGATTATATTAAATACTTTCCTAGATTTTGTATCAACTCATAGTCAAGAGCAAGAAACCTACAATTGGTGCATCACTCTTTTTTTGATTTGCTTTTAGCTTTCTCTTTCCCTTTTCATTGTCATTTGAGTAGGTGTAGTGATAATATATGTGTAGCATCAAGGGAGACAGCCCTCTATAGAGGTTATCTTTAGTCATATGCCACCCACAACCTTAGAAATTTCTCATTATGTCAATGGAGTGAGGAGACCTGAAACATCTCCTCAAAGACTGAAACTCAAAGTGACAACAATTTTTGGCACACCCAGTGGGACAATAATTTCATTTACTGAAGAACTTTTGGTGTTGCTTTTTAGCATATTAGCCTTTGGAGGTATTTTTAAAAACACCATTGGTGACTCCAAGTTATTTATATTTGGGTTAAGTAGTCTAAGTTCTTAAATATCATCAATTGGTATGTATGTAAATCATCCATTTTGTGAAAATACACTTTTTGTACCTTTATATCCTTCATATAAAGTTGAGGATGTTTATGGCTTTATCTCAAGTATACCAAAACCAAAAATATACCAATATTCCCATGGAATTTACCCCCATCGCACCCTTGATCATGTTTCCAATTAGTCTTGGCAAATCCATGTTCCTTATAATCAGCCTGAAAAAGATCTCAAGGAGATAAGACTAGACTTTGAGAGACAATGTATGGAGAATGATAGGGAAAAAGAATATAATAGACACCAAGAGGAACTTGTATATTAGGTTTATATCCAACAAAAATAATTAGATTCATGGGAGAGATGTAATGAGGATACAAAGAATAAAAGGCAATAGTTGTCCCTGAAAGCATAATTAATTGAATCCAAACCTCAATTGCTCCCTCTTATCCCTAGTTTTAGACAAGGTTCTTCAAATGAGTCTACTTGTTTCAAAATCCCAAGATTTAGGACTCTCAATATTATGAAAGAACCTATGATTATGCATACTTCACCCATTATTCCTCAAAATATCAAATTCCTTCCCCATGGCAGCCTTCTTGGACCACTTGCACACCAATCCAAAATCAACAAGAGGAAAAGATGGTAGAGGCCAAACTAAGAAAGTTTCCAAGTTTCACAAATCCTTCATGCACATTTCTAGTTGGATTTGTTCATGAATATCAAGGTATACCCTAAATTCATGGGTTGATTACTGAGTAGAAGGAGAATAATGGAACATCCCTATCACAAGTTTCTTTTCCTCCTTTCCAAGAATTATTGAATGAAACTATCACTTCTAAATCTCAAAGTCTTAGGAGTACCTCTTCAACCTAAAAGCCAATTCAAGAGCAACCCATCATTCCATATATTCCTATTCCACCAAGTGTACCTTCTTTTCCTCCCACCATCTCCCTTTTTAAAGGAGTACTAGTTTTATGGAATGTAAGTGAAGATCACCTTAGGGAAGAAGAGAGTGTTTCAAGTGAGTGTGATTAGGAGTTCACCATTGGTAGTCCTCATTATACCACTAGAACAGGCTTGGGACAAAAAGGAAAAAATTAGTCCTTTTGACATAATATTGATGAAGAAGAGGCTAACCTTGAATCAAGGAACATCATCTCTCATGGTAAAGAGGAAGATATTCAAATAAATCATTATTTGCATGAGTAATTTCACATTATTTCAGTCCTAATGGATCATAGTAAGCATAATGAGAATGATAAGCCTGGATAAGAAGATACTAACTTGTTTAAGGAAAATCCACTTGGTGTGATATAAGAAGACTTTGAGAGTGACCAAAAAATACAAGAGGAGCATGTGTTTCAAGAATAAATCCCTGATCAATTTGACATCAGTTTGTAAGCAAAATCATAAAAAGGAGAGACTATTCACCATGAGATTGTTACACCAACTAAAGAGGATCCTATTGATTCATTTGAGTGAGCCAAGGATTGTTTTGAGTTTAAAAAACATAGTGAATAAGGTGTATACTTTATTTCATTCTCCATTATTGATGAAAATACCTCCATACCAAACCCCATGAATCCAAAAGAGAGTCTAAATGAGTCATAAACAAGTGAAAGACAACTGCAAGACTTGCTCGAGGTCCTAAAAGTAGGTCATGTGATTTTGAAAGGAGACTATAATTTGGATAAGGATAATAAGGGTAGTTATTTAAACATATCATCCAGGGTAAATTTTTGCGGTGAATATTTGTTAATTCATGAATATTCACTTTTTGGTAAATTGTATTTGGTGATTTTTTGAGAGTAGTACATAGGACCCATTCACCTAAATTTTTATGATGAAAATTATTTTATGGGTTGGATCACCAATAATTTATAATAATTATGGTATCATCCATATTATTCTCCTTATATATGTTCACAGGGGTTACCATCCAAGTCTCATTTTTTACCTCATTGCCATGTTGAATATTGAGGTCGCCCGATAGATAAGTTGTGGGATAAATGAAAAAGAGTTTAAAAAAAATTTAAAAATTAATATTATTTAATATTTGAATTCATATCACAGATATATACAATTTTAAAAAAATAATCTTCTCAATTTGAGTACATATACAAAAGTTACAGCCTTGGAAAGTTGGCGTTCAATGTCACCTGACTACATCATGGTGATGTTACCTGATAGCATCATGATGTTGTCACTTGATATCATTCTATCACTCAAAAACATGTTTTCACTTATCATCATACTATCACTTGGCATCGTGTTGTCACTCGGTATCAAGTTATCACTTAGAAATATGTTGTCACTCGGTTACATGTTGTGATGCAATTGAATAAATTTTAGAGGCCATAACTTTTGTATACAAAATCGGTTTGAGATTTTTTTTTTTTGAAATTGTATAGATTTTAACTATTAATCTAAATTTTTTCATGCCTTTATGTGACATAGTGATATTATGTGACATATTTCCATCACGTGATGTAGTGTCATCGTGCGATAGCATAATGCACTACAACTGAGCACCAACTTTCAAAGGCCATAACTTTTACATATGAAATCGATTTGAGATGATTTTTTTTTTAAATTATATATAATTAAAGAGGAATATAAATTTTTGCATGATTTCATGTGACATAGTGCCATCGTGTGACATATTTCCATCATGTGATAACATAATTGTGTTATAACTGAGCACAAACTTCTAGAGGCCATAACTTTTGCATACAGACTCAGTTTGAGATGATTTTTTTTGAAAATTACATAGATATTTGAGAAGAATACAAATATAAAATAATATTAAAGTTTATTAAAGTTTTTTATATTCTTTTTAATTTATCCCATAACCTATATGTTTTAACTGTGTATATGGATGATTGTACAAAAAACATAAGAAGGTGATTTATTTTTTGAAATTTTAATATTCTCCAAGGATACAAATAAAATTTTCCCAAATAAACCTAAGGTTGTTTCTAATATGGTCTCTTAAAATTAGCCCTGATGTCATACCAAGAGTCTAGTTCACTTGATATTGATTTTTTTGATGTTTTTAATATTAGTTATAAGCTCCTTAATCAATTTGTAGACCTTGAATAAGAGGGTGTTGATTAAAGCATCTCAAGAAGACCCCAATGAGGAGTGTCAATAATACCTTAAGCTCATTTAAGATATTGATACTCTTTTCAATCCTACATTTCCTAGTGAAGATGATGATAGAGTGGTTTTCAATATTATATAAAATGCCCAAGAGGGTGTTGATCAAAGCATATCTCAATAAGACCTTGATGAAGCTAGGGGTAGTATTTGGAGCTCCTGGAAGAGCTTAAACAACTTGCAGTGGTTGAAAAGTAAAATGATAGCTCTCAAGATGTCATAGAAAGCCAAGAACAATGTTTTAGTGAGCCATTAAAGGCTGAGGTTACAATTATTCTTATGAATCAAAATGTGATCACATTGGAAATATTTATCAATGATGAATAGAAACATGAGATGAGCATTGAAACACAAGAGGAGTTTATCTATATAGGAGATATATTTGCTTTAATTGACCCACTTAAAAATAAAACAAGGAGGTTGACAAGCAATAAAAGAGTTAATACAATAAGAACAACATTCAAATAGTAGTTTGTTATTCATCTTTATCATCCATATGGAGAAGACCTAAGAGTTTTTTATTTTGATTCAGGTGGAATGGATGTATTTTGAACCTTGTATATAGGAGTTTAGTCTTTTTCTTTCTCCAAGTGCTTCTAAAACATTTTTTCCTAGTTATTTGTTATTTCTCTTTTCCCTAAGTGATTCATATCACAGGTGTGTTTGTTTCTTTTTTATTGTGTGTTTGGGAAGGTATTATCAGCTGTCTCAACTTGTTCTAAGGGATTATAGTCAATTTTAAGGCCTAAATCAAGTTTATTACTCAGTGTTCAGTGACTCTATAACCCAATGAACTAATAAGGCTACTAATCTAATTGTTTAACAAGGTAACCAACCCCTGTGAGTCACCAAAAATGTTGACATTTTGGCTTCCTAGGCCAAAATTCAACCTCTACCATATAAATCTTGACCTTTACATCATTTTACCCTCTCAAAGGAGGTTTAAAAAAAGTCTTTTATAAGGTTTAGCATAGTTTAAGGTTATTTTGCATTGTTTAAGGTATTTTTAAAAGTTAATATTAATGCTCCATTATCTTATGCTTGTTAAATCACCCTTATACCAAGTCCAATGTGATTATAGTTGTGGAGCTACCCAAAATATATTCTTCTAGATCATTTAACATTTAATGAAGATCATATCGTAACCCATTATGTTTATAAACCCAACCAAGAGGTCAATTACACCATTTTATAACATTTACTCATGTTTGAAACATATTTGTTCATTGATTCAACTACAAATATATAATAATGTTATGTACTATCATTTTAAAATCCAAGAAAGACTCCATGGACACCTGGTATGTAGCTATAATAGGGTATTATTCCAAATGGATAATTTTCATAACAAGAAAAAACATGTTTTAAAGAGATCATGTAGGTTTATACACTGGCTCAAGCATATTCAATCAAGTATATCATGGCACAGGTTGATATAGGCTCACTAAAACCTCATCCAACCTCATCAAACTCCTAATGATCATGATTGTACTAATAAGAAATTTCATGGTTTTGGATGGTTTTATATGACAGACATGGTTGTTTGGGGTTGTGAAGCATTTCCAAGAATTAAGATGGTTGAATGTAGAGTTAAATAATTTAAAAGACCCAAAACTAAAAATAATCTCTCACACACCATATCCAAGTAGGCATCCAATGCATGAAGGAGTGAAATGTTCAGTTATAGGTTTGTAGGGTTGAGAAAGTACAAGTTTTGAGCCTATTTGATAATATTGAGAGGATTTGGCTTGTGAAAAAGGGTAAAAAAATGGAATGCATATTAAATATTCTATCACATCCCATTAAATGTTTCCCAAATCTTGCATTCATATCCTGTGTCTTTTTGGTGATGGTTCAACACATAAGCCTCAAATGGAAGAACATAGTCCTATGGGCAAGTAGATTTGGTGTTTTGGGGAATAACCCATATTAAATAGATATTTAAACACTAATGGGGAAGTGTATGGAAAACTAATATAGAATATAAAAAATTGGTAAGCCCTTCATGACCATTATTAATGGGAAGTTGCAGATGTCAGGCCATGAAGGCCATTGAGTTAAGGCTCTTGGACAAGGTTTAAAGTATGAAGAGATAAGTAACAAATATTTAACCAAGTAAAAGTTTTATAATTAATTATTGATATTTTCATCCTAATGGTTATACCTCAACCAATTCCCTAAATATCCTTCAATATCATTCATGGTCAAAATGGCAAAAGAGCAATGTAGTCATGCATGCACAAGTAGATTGCATCAAGTCTGCAAGTCTAGAATGAGAGGTTATTGAATAAGTCCTATGCAGTTTATAATTTTAAAATGTATTAAAATAATATAAATTTAATTCAATTTTTTTACAAAATAATTTTAGGTTATCAAATGCAAGGTCAATTTTAAGAGTAGGTTTGAATGGGTTTAGAGCTTGGAATAGGCAACTACAGGCTTGTACATAGGAAGATGAATGGAAAGTGCAAGTATTGAGTCAAAAATTATGTTTGGATGCTAATTATGAGTTTAATTTAAAATCAAGGATAATTTTATAATGATTCCACAAGTGCACATAAGGATAAAACATCAAAATAAGGCAATTAGGGTCAAAACTCCTAAATTGTCAAGAAACCCCAGACATGGCTAAAGAAAAGCTTAAGGCCATTAACGAAGTCAAGTGGTATATATAAAAACCTATATACATAATTTATAATGGATACATACTGTAAGAGGCATTTAAAACCAAAAATAATAAATGAAAAAGGACTTTTTCTTAAGACAATCATTTCAAATGCACACCTGTAGGCCTGCAATAACCGAGAAGGTAAAATTTCTCACGTGAGAAGTTGACTTAGTAGATGCAAGGGAAAAATTACATTAGAATATTTTTATAAGACATATTCACTCCAATGTTATGTCATATTTAAATCAATCAAGGGCCTATACTCTATAAATAATCGTTAAGAAGATTAGAGACCTAAAACTACCTTTATTACCCTCAGAGAGCTTGATGATTAGGAATGCTTGTTTAAGTGATTATAATTCAAATTATTTTTCTATTAAACACATGAATAACATATATAAGCATCATTATCACATATTTGAGACATAATATTAGCACATGTGAAGTAAAAACATAAGGAAATGGTCTTTAATTTACAGGCCTAATTTCATGTTTTTGGTTGTATGGAAACATCTAAATCAGTTTAATAGATATATTATGCTTATGAAGAGGTATAATAACCTTAAAACTCCCATTAAATATTCCTTCATGATGATTATACATGTTTCAAGTCACTAAACTAGGCCTAAAAGAATATTATTCTCATACTTACATAGAGAGCTGAATTTACAGACCTTCTTAAGGTCGCCAAGGGCATAAGAACATTTAGATAATATTTAAAAACATATAATATCACCATTTTAGTATTATACAGGTCATTAAAAAATCAATTATAATGGATACATGTATAATTAAAGGGCTTGGGCCTAGGCAAGCCACTAGTTTCATGTGGATAAGAACCTTCAAAGAAGCATATAGGTCTATATCAAATTGTCAAGCTTGTATCAAGTTGAGCATACTCTTGAAGACTCATGATAGGAATTAAATAAATTTAAACATTATTTTGGATTTTTTTAAATATGGGCAAAACCCCTATATAGTTTTCAAATCTACATGGAGTTTCTATAGCATGAATACTTACAACCTTCTCCAAATCTCTTATTAGTGAGTTCTGAAGTGAAGATGGTATATAATATTATAAATATATTACATTAATTTATATAAGACATAAATGATGTGTATGAATTGTTTTGGTAGTCTTCAAACATAAACTAAACCTTGGAGGAAGACATGGACTTGTCTCCATTGCATCCCTTTGGATCAAATAGGATTCAACATGAAATGGTAAATTTTAAGGACAAGGATCATAGTATTAATATGTTTAGTCCTTAAGTCTCATTATAACCAAGATTAAATGTTCATTTTAATATTAAAAAATGCCATAGAAATATCCCAAGGAGGTCAAGTAGGCCATGTGTCAAGATAACAACTTGTAACTCCTCAATCAATAAAGGGCAGTTTCAAGAGAGAAAGGATGAGTCATAAGAGGTGAAGAGCCACTTATACACCACCTCTAATGAGGATATCATAAATCCAATCTAACATATGTTGAATTTTAATGATAGGACTATTTTTCACCTTCTATTGGCATTATAATTGGTTTCATGATAGATGACTATCATAATGGACTTCCTACATTTCTACCCTATCTTTCTTCTCCTTTATTTTATATATACTCCTAAAAAGGACATTGTAGAGGATCCTCCATGTTAGTATGTCAAATACATGATAAAATTAATACTTTTTATTTCTTTTGAACTGATTTTAAACTATTTTTTGCCTTCTTCATCTCAGATTTAGTGTGCTCATGGTGAATTGTTGATGAATGATAGTGTTGACATTTAATCTCCTTGAATTTATCCTCTTCATTATTGCCTATTTATGAGTAATTTATATTATTATATTTCATATGGTGTGTGTCAAGTGGTTTTACAAATTTTAAGTGTGGAATACCTTCATTAGTGCCTCATTTTAGGCCACTTGATTATCCATTTTCATTTATGTATAAGCTACAACCTCCATATTAAAATACTTATTTTAGAAAGATTGTTTGAAGATGTGTGATTATATTTAGCTTTGTTATCAACTCATTTTCAAGATGAGGAGACCTTAAATTTGGTTCATCACCCCTTTTTTTGTTTGCCTTTCACTTTTCATTACAATTTGAGTAGGTGTAGAGATAATATATGTGTAACATCAAGGGAGATAACTCTATCTGGAGGTTCTGTTTAGTCATAGGCCACCCATAGTCTTATAGAGTTCCCATTATATTAATTGAGTGAGGATACCTCAAACACTTCCTCAAAGGGTTCAAATAAAATTGATAATAGTTACTTTCATAACACATCACATTTTCATGAGTTCATAGGAATTCTCAGTCACTAATATTCACAAAAACATTGATACCATTATCCCTACATCATTTTAAAAATGATGTCATGATTCATAATTGGCTTTCCAATGGTTTTAAAACTTGATGCAAAACTTACGTAATGAAGGTCCAATCATCTCCAAAAATCTCTTCCAATCATATATCAATGCAGTGAAGAATTTATTTCACCAATATACTATTACTTAAAAGAAATCACAGTCTGATAATAAGATACTACAAATATCCATATGACTATATGATAAGATAATATTATCACATCATCTCTTTTCCAAGTTTTGTATACTTATTTAGACAAATTAATGAATGCAACTACACATAACAAAGGAATGTGTTGAAAATTAAAGAGATAAGTGTGTTTGTAGGAAACACATAATTACACTAAATAAACACATACCAAAAGTGATACAAACAACAAAAATACATTTTGCATAGTACAAAATACTTACATAAACTTACACTAAGATAAATGTGCAAAATAAATCATGTGTAAAACAACACTTAAACAAAAAAATATTAAACTAACATATTTTTGGTTGATGAAAAATTTCTCATGAACCCAGATGCTTCTACATCATACACCCTAGGTAAGAAAAGAAACATGTACTTTTGTTGATGTAACTTCTAAGAATTATATTAATGGTATTCCTTATTTTGTAGATTATGATGCACTAATTTGTGTTACATCTTCTACATCTTGACCTTTCCATTTTACCAAATATTTTTATATTCCTTATTATAATTTTTACTTTAGACACTTCATTTTGGCCACTTTCATGCCTAAATCTAGATTCATTTCAATTTATAGAAAATGACACAATTTAATCCTATAAATCACCTAAATTTCCAAAATTCATTTGCATAAGGGATTTAATTGCTCAAAAATATGATGAGTCTAGTCTATTTATCATATTACCTTGTATGCACCAATAACCTAGTTTGGTTTCAATCCTAGTCAAACTATGACATATTAATTGACACTTTTGGCATATCAAGCTATTAATTGAAAAAACTTAAAATAATTTACAAAATACAAAATGCACTAATCAATATTAATTACATTTAAAATTTTAATTAACTTTCTTAAGAAAAAATTCCAAATTAAATTAATGAATTTGGGCAAGTTCTGTTGAATCAGAATTCCAAGTTAATGTTGAGATGCTTTTATCGATTTGTCCATGATTGGTTAATTCTATATAGAATCCATCATTGGTGCTAGGCCAACTGTGCCACTTAATTATATTTATTCAACTTGTGAATATTTCTAAAGGAATTCATTAATAATTACATGTTTAATATTAATTAGTGGTCATTTATTTACTATGAAGGATTTAGGCATAGTCCTGGTTAATCTAAACCATATTTTTTGGAGGTGTTGTGTCTTTCATTTTTTGTGCACATATTTTGTGTGAGATGCTTAGTGATAATAGTAAACCTTGTTTTTAGTTGGCCCTATAAGAGTAATTGTACGATTGCCTTTTAATTAGCAACTTTAGACTTTTCATGATTAGAAATACCTTAGTTATGATTGGAAGTCCTTAGCAATTATAAATTCTTGATCACAAAAAATATTTGAAGGATATAGTTTTAATTTTCCAAAAAAAGAAGAAAAAAATAAACAAATAAGTTCAAAATAAATGAAATGTTAGTTATAGTTTCATGACATATTTGCATTTCATTAATCACCTTGGAAAAGTGGCATAGGAAGGAAGGAAAGGAGTGAATGGGGGGGGGAAAGAAATCACAGGAAGGGAATTCAATAATTACTTCCCCCAACCTCTTATTTTGAATTTACCTAATCACATTAATGTTATCCAAAGGAAAGGTGCAGCATTTTTTTTTTGGAGTCTTAGAGAAGCTTGAGGCCATAACTATAGAGAATTGCACCATGAAGTGTGGTGGAGATAATTAGGAAAGAAAGTAGCATAGTTCATTGCATGATTTTTCATCATGAGGAAGAGTCATGGGGAAGAGAAGAAGTAGTTGGAGGAGGAACCAACAGATGAAGGTGGAGAGAAGGGATAAGGTGAGAAGATAACATCAGAGAAACAAGCATGCAAATAGTTTTACCAAGCAAGTGGTTACTCCACCATGTCATTGGTTATTCAAATGAAAATCTTATCAGAAAAGTTAGTAAGTAATTAGATTAAGGCAATTATAATCCAAGATAATAATTGTACTTCATCTCTTAAAATTCTCCTTATCTATAAGATTATTAAATTGAACCTTGTTCTTGTATTTTAATTTACTAGTTATGAAGATCTAAACATTATGGTTGGGAAAATAGTTATAATTATTTTGGTGTTTGGATCTATTATGGCCCTTTGTATATCTAGCTATAAGTTTCCTTGATAAATAAGAATGGTGACTTATCCTTGTGCTTGATTAAACACCTAAATTAATAGTTTTTCATGTCTAAGACTTGGAACCATTGTATTTATCTTATGAGTGCATATTAGTATTAATATTATCTGATTATATCCAACATGCATAAGTTTTTTATCCTTACCCAAAAAATAAGAAGTAGAATAAAACTACACTTTTTGAGCCTTAATAGTTTACAAGCTAACCATGAAAGAGACCTGGTTTTATTATTCAATGTGTGATTTTAGTAAAAATTAAACTTGGTATGGATTATTCCTAACTTTATATAATACGGTAGACATTTTTATTATTCAATTTGGGTTGTTTTCCATATTTGGTGAACCATTTTATAAGATAATTTACTCTATTTTTCTATGTAAATAAGATTTGTTTAGCTCAAATAATGATTGTTAATAATTACCTAAACACATTTTTACCTAAGAATAAGAATTTGAACCACTATTTTCAACCATACAATAATCTAAATCAATAATAGGTATTAACCCAATTTGTGTATGCTTCGTTATATAGACCCATCTCTAGGTGGCTGGTGCAGGAAAAACAAACTACACTTTTTCTGGGTTGTTAGCTCATGAAGGCACTTTAGAATTGACCTAATTTATTTATGTATATTTAAATTTGTATATAAATGAGACTTGATATGCTTCTTCTTATCTTTAAATTACCTAGGGGAAACTAGAGTTTTCTCCTTGGACGAGGCTATTATTTTTGGTAAGCCATTTTAAAAACTATTTTATGTTGTTTTTCTTAATAAAATCACTATTTTTTGACAAATCTTGATTTGGAATCCTAACTCAATTTAGCATTTCTTAAAATAATTAACCATTGAATTTTTGGTGAGTACCCAATTATCATCAAATAGTAAGAAGTGGCATTCCAATTTGAAGAAATAGCTCTTCACTTATTTTTTTTATTAACCAATAACTCTCCTTTTAGTATTTAGATTGTGATTTAGAAGTCATATGATTGTGGCTTGGCGATGTAAGGAAGATAGTAAATTGAAAAGGATAATAGGCCTATACATTCATAGATTTATGCTTTGTTATTAAGTTAAGTGAAATAATGGTTATCACATTGAAACATAGTTGAGACCTTGTTTAAGGTTTTTGACATCTAGGGATACTGTCAGTCTTAGAGAAATAATTCACAATGGATTTGGGATAAATAAAGAACATGGTTATATTAAAAATATACTTTAAGTTAATTATCCTGATTTTATTCATTTATTTATGTTTAAGGTAGGTATTAAAATGATTGAATGAATATCATCGACAATTTTTTAGTTTTATATTCTTAATAGATAAAAATAAATAATTTTTTTAACTTTCAAGTGAGTTAAATGTTATCTATTATTTATATGCATATGAATAAGATTTTAATTATTATTATCCACTTCTATAATTGGTATGATTAGTATTTGCATAATTTTATGGATATTGTGGTGGGACCACTTGCTTAGCTTTAAGCTGACACTTATATTAATGTGGTGAGCTGTAGGGTTCGACAAGAGTTTTGATCATTAGGATAAATAAGTGCACAACTTTATTTGTGGTTTTTTAGAGATAGAGATCAATTTTTTTATGTTCTAAAATATTTTATAAAGTATTATTTGAAATATAAATTATATCTAATTGAGTAAGGTTGTAAATGTAGTAAAATGTAATCCTTGAGCTTGTCTTTGAAATTATCTCCATGTTGTGTTTGAAAACTATTATTTTCATTATTGATAATATTTAATCCTATTAATGGGAAATTAATAAAGTTGATAATAGTATTTTAATGAGATAATGAAGTTATTAAAATTTGAGTTAGACTATAGACTTGGCTTACCATTTTTAAAACATTAATTTAATACTAGATGTAGTCCTCTACTTATTTGTCTTAAATGAGGCTCGAGATGTTGTTTGGTATCAAAATTAAATGATAT
The DNA here is from genome assembly GCA_037957365.1 of Torreya grandis. NCBI lineage: Eukaryota > Viridiplantae > Streptophyta > Pinopsida > Cupressales > Taxaceae > Torreya > Torreya grandis. The sequence continues at coordinate 2,659,407 of JARHVA010001127.1, forward strand.
AAAATTCATAAATTTCATCCTCAAATGGAAACAAATATTTTAGAATCACCTTGATGATGAGTAGTTATCATTTTTATTTTGTGCATAAATGATAATGTTTTTTAAGTCTTCACTTAAAAAGGATAATGACCTAACCATTTTAACTTTGATAGAAATCACATAATTCTTGGGTTTTTGTGGAATTAATAAACCATTCATGGATAATTTATTGTAGAGATAATATATGTTTTTATGTTTTCTTGTTGGGTCTTTGACTTATGTAGGGTCTGAAAAGATGACATATGACTTTGATGAGCTATGCAAACTTCTAACAATTAAAAAAATATATAAACAAGATTTTAACACCACCTCACTATGATTTAAAAACTTATCTAAATGTATGTGGTAGTCTTCTAGAAAATTAGCTAAGAATAGCTCAAAGATGGGTTTGAAAAAACATCTAAAATAAAAGGTTTCTAGAAATGAAAATTTGAAACCACTACCTATATCACTATAGAATTTAATTTGATAACTAGTATCAATATACCTCCTCTATATATCTTTCATTAAATCTATTTATAGATGCATTTGTCAAAATTGATCACCTGTTGGTTCCTTTAGTCTGCACAGTCTCTTTGAAATCGCCCCATTAAAAGAAGTGTGAGATAGAGTATCTTAATTTTTAGGGTTGATAGTGTTTCCTCGTATCTTTAAATTATCATAAGAACTTGGAAATATCTAAAATGGGATTATTTTCTATTTTTAGTAATCCAATTACAAATCCATTTTATTTAAAAATTTCTAGGTAGAGAAATGTTTATTTGCTAAACCATGTTTGGAACGTCTATTTATTTTGGTGTTACCTCCATCTAAGATTGGTACCACAAGTTACCAATGGTACCCTGTATCTAGGGGAGTTTATTATATCTTCTTGAAATGTGTTTATCTCATTAGGTATTTTTATCCATCACCATTTTATAGGTGATTTATTGTGATGAGAACTAACCATAAGATGAGCTGCCAAAATTTGTCTATGCCAGCTTCTTGGTATTTATATTACAATCACCTCCATTTGTATTTACCTAATGTAATTCATGAAGGTAAGTAATTTGAGTTAAGGGTTTGACTATCTAAGTCTCTTTTATGGCCCCTTAACTTTCAGGGTGTTAACATGTTGGTGGTCATGTTCTGTGGGAACATTGACTTGGGCATGACAAATTTCATTTATCAAAAAAGGATTTTTTAGTCAAATATGAAGTAAAAGGTCAAAAGATATAATAAATTTATTTATTATTTCCTAAATATTCTGAAATTATGAGTCACAACCTCACAAATATCTAAAGTGAGTTGTCATGCCTCACAAATATCTAAAACAGAGGTGTCAAGATTTCATGAGTGCTTTGATCTAACCCAAGGTTAACCTAACTCAACCTAGGTTATTTTAAACTCAACAAAAGTTATAATTAACCTAACCTCCATAGGGTTAGATTTAGTTATTAGAGCTATAAATACAAGTGCCTACACCATATTCCAACAATCTTCTTTAGATTTAGACTTCTTGTGATAAAAAATACCTCAATTATAATTGGAAGTCCTTGGAAATTAGAGTCTTTGTCACAAAAACAATTTGATAGATTATATTTTGAATTTTAAAAAACAAGAAGAAGAAGAAGAAGAAGAAGAAGAAGAAGAAGAAGAAAAAAAATAAATAAATAATCAAATAATCTCAAAATAAATGAAATGTTAGGTATAGTTTCATGTCATATTTGCATTTCTTTAATCACCTTGGAAAAGTGATGTAGGAAGGAAGGAAAGGAATGAATGGTAGGGGACAAGAAATGAAAAGAATGACATTCAATAATTAATTCCCCCAACCTATTATTTTGACTTTACCTACTCACATTAATGTTATCCAAAGTAAAGGTGCACCATTTTTTTGGAGTCGTAGAGAAGCTTGAGGCTGTAACTATGGATAAATGTGCCATGAAGAGTGGTGGAGATAATTGGGAAAGAAAGTAACATAGTTCATTGTATGATTTTTCATTGTGATGAAGAGTCCTGGGGAAGAGAAGTAGATGGAGGAGGAACCAACATATGAAGGTGGAGAGAAGGGAGAAGGTGAGAAGATAATATTGGAGAAGCAAATCATGCAAATAGTTTTACTAGGCAAGTGGTTACTCCACCATGTTCATTGGTTATTCAAATGAAAATCTTATTAGATAAGATAGTAAGGAATTATATTAAATCAATTTTAAGCCAAGATAATGATTGTACTTCCTCTCTTGAAATTCTCCTTATCTATAAGCTTGTTAAGTTTAACCTTGTTATTGTATTTTAATCCACTAGTTATAAATATATGAATATTATGGTTAGGAAATAATTATAATTATTTTGTTATTTGGATCTATTATAGCCCTTGCATATCTAGCTGTATATTGCCTTGGTAGATTATGAATGGTGACTAATCCATGTGCTTGATTAAACACCTAAACTCATAGCTTTATACATCTAATACTTGGAACCATTATATTTATCTTATGATTACATATTAATATTACCAATATGTGTTTATCTCCAACATGCATCAGATTTTTATCCTTATTCCAAAAATAAGTAGAATAAAACTGCACTTTTTGGGCTTTAATTATTTGCAAGTTACCTACAAAAGAGACCTAGTTTTATTAGTAAATGTCTGGGTTTCCCAAAAATTAAACTTGGTATGGATTCTTCCTAGCTTTATATAATATGAGAAACATTTTCATTACTCACTTTGGGTTGTTTTCCATTTTTGGTAAACTATTTTATAAGATAGTTTACTCTATTTTTCTATGTAAATCAACTTTGTGTAGCTCAGAGAAAAACTATTAATTGTAGACATCCAATTCCTAACACCATTTGTGTTTAAATTTCCAATCTTACTCAAATTGCACTCAAATGCACATTTTAGGTCAAAATCCATAAAACACTCTAAATGGTTCAAACTTGTCACTTACAAGTGCTAGTTTAGGTTAAAGTATCTCTAAATAGTGCAATGCATTTTATGGGCCAGCTAACTTTGATCAGTTCATTTCAAGAGTCAAAATGACAATTTGTCATTTAGTGCTCTAGATCACTCTTTTCTTCTAATTTATTGGTACACATCATGTACCTTTGTTATTTGGTGATGGCAACATCCTAAATGGGAATACAACTCCAACACATCTAACATCACCTTCCAGTTCCTCACCAGTCAAATTATGAAATAGTAATTTGAATTTCTGACCATTTTGATTAATTGTGCACCAATTTTTAAAAAATTACACTAAACTTGATTAAACTTACTTAAGATAATTAATCCAATTTAAGAGCTTAAGTAGGAATTCCATAGATCTTTTTGAATATCTCATTATTGGAAATTGATTTGAATATCTACATCACCTAGTGACATCATCTATGGGGTGGCATCCATCAAGCCATAAGTGCATAAAATATCAAGATTATGGGTCACCTATGCCTAGTTAATGCCTCCCATGCCTCTTTAATGCTTATTTATCTTGAAGATATTTATGAGTTTAATTCTAAATATTAGGATTATCCATGGCCACACATCTCAATTTTGAGATGGATGGTTGATCCTAACCAATCTCAAAAATATATAAATAGAGAGGCGATGGACATAAATTTTAAGCTTGATTTATGCAAAGTTATTATGCAAAATTGTCTCCATAATCCTTTGCAATAGATGATTAAAATTAGTTACAATCTTCATTGATAAGCTAGTTTAGTGATTTGGAATCATGAGCCTAGGTTTTATGGAGTGTTCTTGCGACATTGGAGGAGTTTGCCACCTTTGTTGACAAATACAAGGATGTTTGATCAAAGGAGAACATGCTTTTGAGCCACATGGGTATGGTGAATCCATTTGGGAAGGTAATATGATGTTTGATTTCTTTCATTTGTTTCTTTCTATCCTTTGTAATTCTCATAGGAATAGATAGGCTTAGTTAGTTCTTTATGTATTTTTCATGATTTATGGACTAATGTTTGAATAACATGCTTTGTAATCCTCTCTACATCTTGGCACATTTGGTGGGACCAAATGCATCCCACATATGAAGAATATCATTTTGTAGCTTTAAAATCTTCATTTGGATCATTAAAACTCTTACAATTTGATTTTCTAACTTTATTTTGCCATTTTTCTTTGTCATAGGTTTACACAATAACTATCATCAATTTGTAAAACCATCATTCATTGGCATAGCTATCATCGGTAACTATTGGTATAACTTTTGATGGTTAGATAACCATCATTGGTTAGTACGTGTAACCATCATCAATTAGTAGAACCGATGTTGGTCACTATGTTTTTCTTAAAAACACAAACTTGAGAGCTCTTTTTTTCAAGTTCATTATTTCAAACCCAAAGTAGCTTTAAGGCTAAAGGACATACTAACATTTTTATTATAGGACCAAGCTTGAAATTTACTAAAAAAATGTTTAGATCACCTTGTGCATGTAAGGAACTATCGAGTACAATTGATTACCTTTTGTATTTAAGCAACTAAACATAGAATTGAACCAGAAGTAATATGTAACTAGAATTCAGAAACAACACAGAATATGAAAGACATTACAATCTTGTATTAACACTCTTTCAGAAGGAAACACAATGAAGAAATCACACTCTTCCCACACCTCTTGGGCATATAGTAATTCTCCCTCAAGAGTTCTCTCTCTCACCCAATTACAACCACAACTCAAACACAGAGTTGTTCCCTCCACCAGTAAGTGACAATCAACACAATCGTTGTTGCCTAGTTCCAGTCCACCAAGTACTTAAAGTACTCCAAGTAGATCTCCCTAATCTTGCTCCTTGTTGTGTTGCAGATCTCCTTTGACTTGGCACACACACACACCTACAAACCAACTAATATTACTTACCATGTAGATCTCCCCTGATCTTGCATAACCTGCAGATCAAACTGATCTAACAATTGGAAGGATCTCTTCCTTGTCCTTGATTACAATATAGTCCCATGGGTCTATTAAATAGATCCCATACAAACAATAATTATAATTCTCAATTAAAATAATTAGAAACACAGACTCAAGACTAAAATTAGTCTTTTATATGTAAACTGACTGTCTGTCTAAAATTAGACTAGTTCTAGAACACACAGACGACTGACGTCGATCGTTGTCTATTTGGAGATGACCGACATCAGCCAATTCCTGACCAATGTCAGTAGCTTTCGGTCTACCCCTAACCAACGTCAATTGGCCTGATCGATGTCGGTTATTGTGACACTCAGCAACCTCCTCCATTTGCATACCTGTGAAGCTTTTAGCTCCACAACCTAACAATCTCCCACTTAGAGATAAATAGCTGCACTTGTACCTGTACATCATCTAATTTTATTTCCTAGCTTGTATCCCTCTTCAAGTTCAATCTTGAAGACCAACAGAAGTTGAATGAAGATTCAACTTCTCTTTTGTTCCCAACTTTGTTAACATTTCTGTAGGGTTCTTATCTGTATGGATATTTTCCAGCTTCAACTCACCATCCTCCAATACCTATCTAATGAAGTTGTACCTAAGCTGTATGGTTCTTGAATGAAAGGCTAAATCCTTTGAAAAATGAATTGCTCTTTGACTATCACTATACAATATGCAACTCTCTTGCTCCTTTCTCAACTCTTCCATGAACCAAGTCATCCATATCATTTCTTTGCTAGCCACCGTGACTATAACAACCTTCTGCATCTCTGAAATCCAACTAACGACCGTTCTACCAATAGTGAACACATAACCTATGGTGCGTCTCTTGTCATCCAAGAAACCTACCATATCTGAATCTACATACCCATGTAGAGAAGTACTTGACCCTACATAGCATGAATACCTGTTGCTGGTCCCTCTCAGATACCTGAGAATCCACTAAACTGCTTTCTAGTGCTTCTTTCCTAGATTGGTTATTAACTTGCCAAAAACTCTCACTGCTTGGGTAATATCAGGTCTAGTACTCATGTACTCAACCCCATCATGTGATTTGGGACACTGTTCTGTGAACTGTCCATCCATAGGTGTGTTAACCAGTTTTGCATCCTACATATTGAACCTCTCCACTACCTTATTCACATAATCATCTGGAAATAAAATCAACCTATGATCTTTCCTGTCTCTAGAAATACTCATGCCAAGGATTTCTACTCCTGAATCCTTCCTGACACTCCTCTGAGCTACTTTCACCTTTAGCTCAGCAAACTCCTGCATGTGTGACCCTGTAATAAGCATATACACTACATACAATAACAAGATAATGTAGGTAATATTATCCAACCTGGTAAAGTAAACATAATGGTCACATTGACATTGACTAAAGCCATGCTTTGTCATACACCTATCAAATCTTAAACACTATTGTCTTGTAGCCTGCTCAAGACCATATAACCTGGCCTTCTGTCTCACTTGTTCATTCTCTCCTTTCTTTAACCTATGAATCCATTCATCTTTCAGTTCTTTCTTTCCAGCTGGAAACTCTACCAAATCTCTCATTTGGTTCTCTCCCAAGGAATCAATTTCCTCATTCATGCCATGCTCCCATTGTTTCTTGGATTCTACCTACATTGCCTCTTCAAAACTTCCTAGTTCTCGACCATCAGTGAGCAAAAAGTAGTATAAAGAAAGGGAATAACAAATTTGAGGCTTACTTACCCTTTCAGTCCTCCACATGGGTGTTTGAGACTCCTTGACAGCTTGCTGTCTACCCAAAATCCATTCTAACAATGACTGATCTCGATCATCTCTCAGTCTGCACTCGATCAATGTCGGTTCTATGTGATCGACTTGACTGCCAACATTGGTTCCCTGACCAACATTGGTGTCCACATGGTCACCGATGTCAGTTCCTTGACCGACGTCGATATCCACCTACCCGACACCACTGACTCTAGTCTGCACATGACTGACATCGATACCTACCTAATCGACGTCAATTCTCACCTGATCGACGTTGGTAACTGTGTTTTCCTATGAGTGATGATTTTTACCTACGAGCTCATTTTGGATCATAACCTTGTCTAAATCAACACTGCCCTACTCAAAATTATTCAGCCTCTTAAGCTAATCTCTGTCCAACACCTTCTCCTTGAAAACTGAGGCTTTCCAGTTCTTTAATGTGTCAAAAACATCAGATTTCCTCTTTATGCAATAAACCCAATCCTTTCTTGTAGCATCATCCATGGAAGAAACATACCACTATGATCCTCCAATAGAAGCTCCCTGAGCTAATCTCCACACACCTGTGTGAACAAGCTCCAACCTGTGCTTCTTTGTTGACCCAGTTGTGAGAAAACTCACTTTCACCTATTTCCCAAACATACAATCTTACAAAAATCTCGGTCTATGCTTTTCAAATCTGAACTCTTACCATTTGACTTAAGAACATCCATTCCCTTCTAACTCATCTGACCAAGCCTACAGAGCCACATCTTTGCATCTACATCTAAAGTAGATAAAATAGAAGGAGAATCAGTAATACAAGTAGATAGATAAAGAGTACCTACTTTCTTACCTCTTTCTAAAACAAGTGCACCCTTGGAAACTTTCTAAGATTTCACTATGAGAGTTACTGTGCATCCCTCATCACCCAACTTTCCTACAAAAATCAAATTCTACTTCAAGACTGGGACATGCATGACCTCCTTCAACACCCATGTGTTGCCCATCTGCAATTTCAGTTGCACTTTCCCTCTGCCAACCATTTGACAAGGCTTACCATCCCCTAAATAAATCTTTCCAAACTCTCCATGGACATAATCATGGAAAATTCTCTATTTAGGGTTGCATGGAAAGAGGCACCAGAATCTAAAACCCAAGATTCCACTTTATCCAAGGAACATACAAGAGCATCTTGTGCAACAATACCTGCATCTTTTGCTTCTTCATTTCCTTCATGTTGATCTTCTTTCAACCAACAATCTTTCTTTACATGCCCTTTCTTTCTACAATTCCAGCAGATTATACTGCCATACCTGGATCTGGATCTCCTACCTATCTTTGATTTTGATTTCCCTTGATTGCTCTTCTCTCTTTGCCTTCCCCTGCTTTCAACACTTAAAGTATTACCTAATGATTCCCCTGTGCTTTTCCTACAAATTTCTTCATTCAAGATTACACTAACAATATCATCAACTTTCAAGATATTTGAAGCAGACGCAGTATTACTTACTGCCATTACCAAGTTATGCCAGCTTTCAGGTAAAGAGCATAAGATTAAGAGAGCCTTAATTTCATCATCAAAAACTATATTGACTAAAATTAATTGGTTTACCAAACCATGGAAATCACTAAGATGACTATATACCGATCCACCTTCCAGCATTTGCAAATTAAATAATTGCTTCATAAGAAATACCTTATTCAAAGCTGAGGGTTTTTCATATAAATTTTCCAAAGATTCCATTAACTCTACCATTGTCCTTGCCTGAGATAAGTTGGGAACCACAGAAGCTGCCAAGGTCAGCCTTATAGCTCCTAGAGCCTTTCTGTCAAGAACCTTCCTTTCTTCATCTTGCATACATGTGGGCTTACTCCCACCCAATGGTAAGTATAGATCTTTTTGATACAGATAATCATCTATCTTCATCCTCCATAATTGATAATTCTTGCCATTGAATTTCTCCATTCTTAGCATACTTTCTTCTGCCATTGCTTTACTCCCACTCAAACAGAAACCCCTATGAGTGACCTGTAATCAACAAACACTTAACACACTCTAAAACCAAGGTGTTAGTGAACCAAGCTCTAATGAACCTGCTCTAATACCACTTGTTAGGAACTATCGAGTACAATTGATTACCTTTTGTATATAAGCAACTAAACACGAAATTGAACCAAAAGTAATATGTAACTAGAATTCATAAACAACATAGAATATGAGGGACAATACAATCTTATATTAACACTCTTCCAAAAGGAAATACAATGAAGAAATCACACTCTTCCCACACCTCTTGGGCATATAGTAATTCTCCCTCAAGAGTTCTCTCTCTCACCCAATTACAACCACAACTCAAACACAGAGTTTTTCCCTCTGCCAGTAAGTGACAATCAACACAACCGTTATTGCCTACTTCTAGTCCACCAAGTACTCAAAGTACTCCAAGTAGATCTCCCTGATCTTGCTCTTTGTTGTGTTGCAAATCTCCTTGATCTTGCTACCCTGCAGATCTCCTTTGACCTTGCACACACACACACACACCTGCAAACCAACTGATCTTACTTACCATGTAGATCTCCCCTGATCTTGCATAACCTGCAGATCAAACTGATCTTACAATTGGAAGGATCTCTTCCTTGTCCTTGATTACAATACAGCTCCATGGGTCTATTAAATAGATCCCATACAAACAATAATTAGACTTCCCAATTACAATAATTAGAAATGCAAACTCAAGACTAAAATTAGTCTTTTACATGCAAACTGACTGTCTATCTAAAATTAGACCAGTTCTGGAATGCACAGACGATCGACATCAATCGCTATCTATCTGGAGATGACCGATGTTGATTGATTCCTGACCGATGTCGGTAGCTTCTGGTCTACACCTGACTGACGTCGGTTGGCCTAATCGACGTCAGTTACTATGACACTCAGCAACCTCCTCCATTTGCATACCTGTGAAGCTTTTAGCTCCACAACCTAACAGTGCATGATTTAAAATAGATTAGGAACCTTGTTTTGGTGTTTAACGAAAAAATTTATATGTTTATGGTGAATGTTTTCAAAGTTTGCAATTAAGACCAAGGGGTCAAAAGAACACCACCTCACCTTTCCAAGATTTTTGTATTCACTGATTTGTTTAAATTAGATTTTTATTTGGAAAAAAGAGGGGTGTTACATGTATACTCTTCCATTTATCCCCTTTAGGGAACCCTTGGAATCAAAAGTGTCATTCCTATTACAAATAGCCTAGTCCAAGGCTTAGAAAGAAAGTCATCTAAAGCACTCCCCAAAAAACTCATCAAAGTTTGGGTGACCTTGAAAATGACCCTAAAGTCTTTCTATTGCATGCTTTCTTTATTTTTATGCAAAATTGGCTTGTGAGGGGGATGTCATTACCTCTTATGATTTTTTTAGGGAATCTTTAACCTGGGTTTCACCTCCTAGCATTGACTTCATTTGGCTCCTAATTGGACTTGCGCATGGGACGTATCTGCATTTGGACAACACACTACACTGAGTGAATAGTAAGATTTAGTGGTTGTAAAAAGTACTAGACCTTTTTACAACTAGCTAATGTCATGGTCACTCAATTTTCATGCTTAAATTTTGCATCATTTGACGTGAAAGTCATTGTGTAATTGATTATCCTAGAATGATAAAAAACTTACTAGTTTAGTAGACCCCACTTTGCCATACCTTGTCAGTTTAGACTTAAGATGTTTGATTTTTGTCATTAGCTTACCTAGTCTTGATTTGTGTCTAAAACTACTTGTTAACTCATTGAACTTAACCAAAACTTATTATCCTCAATTTTCTTGAGAAAGGGAGGTGTTACACTGTCCAATTGGAAAATTCATCTTTTCCTTGTTCAAATTATTATCAAAAACTTTATGTCATGTCATCCACTTTGGTGCATTCATGTTGCCCAATTGAGTATATATCTTTTACCTAATTTATTTAAATCTTTAATTTATAATCCACATTCAAAATTGAACCTTTCTAGGTTCTAAGGGTTGGTGTGTCAAAGTGGGTTCACCATTTGTGCACTAAGCTTGTTCTAACTTGGATTCAATTTTCCATTTAGATTGAAGGTCATTTATTAGACTCAAAATCACATTATCATCTTGGTGGACTCAAGTCATCATACGTATCACTCACTCATTGAGTAATAGAACATATTTTATCCTACTAGAACCATGTGGCGATGTTGTATTGCCTATTTGGTCCTAGCTTTATACTTAGTGATTCATGTATGTTTTTACGTCTCAATTTGCTTAGTCCAATTTGTCTTCTTCATAATCTGGAGATATTTCCTCTAAACTTCTAAGGTCAACTTGTCAAATTTAAAACTATATTTTATATTATGATCATATCACAAATATCTAGGCTTTGGTGTAATAGTTTTTACCTTGGGTCTTTGAGTTACCTTACCCTCTTCCGATCTATATGATTTCAAATTTACCAAAGGTTGATTAAACTCATGAACCAAATCTTATAAATTTTGCATGGTTTCAAACCACCCTTCCATATATTCTCATTGGTACCTTGGTTATTTGTTTAAAAGAGAGCCAAAGCATACTTTGTTTTGTTGCCAAGCATTGGTCCAAAGTTAGTCAAACACACAAAACAACTCTTTTAGACATGACTCAAAGGTTCACTCGTAGTGGGGCCTCTTATGGCTTTAGTTATGAAGATGAGAAATTTTATGATGGTCAAGATAACCCCATTGTTTTTTATGACATACCCACAACAGTAGGATCCAAAGATTATTGCAATGAATATCAACCCCAAGAAGATCAAGATGAAGCCCTTCTTAGATTGATAGAATCAGGTGTTAGACTACCTTCTAAATTTGATATAGAACAATTGCATACTTTAGTTAGAGAAGGAGAACAATGATGGCAAGAGAAATATTTTTTACGAATAGACATACCTTCTTCTTCTAAAAAAGGAAAAGAAATACAAACAGAGTCAAACCCCACAAATCCAAATCTTCTAGCTAAGATTAGGATAATAAGTCAACGATATGCAAATCAACTTGTCACAGACTTAACTAACTCCCTTGTTTCCACTTCAATTCACAATGATGCTTCGAAAGAACAAGGAAATGTGGTTGAAAGTACATAACAAATATTGGATGAGGACATTCTCATAGTGTATCAAGGTAATCTAAATGAATAGTTAAAGTCACAAGAGACCTTATAAAGTGTTCCATTTGACATAGAACATACATTATTAAATCATAAAGAACCTCTTATTAATTTACAAACTCAAAAACCTAAACATTCAGTTTGAATTGAGGAAATCCCTCAAGATAATTTGGATAGTTCTTTTCAACCAACACAAAAATTGGTAAATAAACATAGAAATTTCTAAAATCAGCAAAGTACAAAACAACTAAATTCAAGGAATGTTTTACAATTCAAGAATCAACGGCCTATGTTCTCAACTCAAGGAGAAAATTAGAACCAAGTCATGGATTGAAAGGTATACACTCCCTATAGATCCACATAAAACCAGGGGCACATTCCATCCCAAAAGCAACAAAACTAGGGACACATTCCACCCCAATAGCAACAAAACCAGGGGCACATTCCACCCCAATAATAATGAAACTAGGGGCATATTCCACCCCAAAAACTTCTTATTCAATCCAAAAATACACCAAATATGTATGAATGTAATTATATGAAGGAAATTGTTCAAAGATTGGAGATGAATAATAGAGTCAAAAAGTACAAATTTGATGAGATATGCCCATATCCATTTGATTTATCTATTCTCCAAAACCACTTTCCACCTCATTTTGAGGTGCCCAAATTTGACAAGTAGAAAGGAAAAGGAGATCCACGTGAGCACATACAGGCATTCTTTGTCTTATGTCAAGAGGTTGCTTATAGTATCGAGTACTTACTACGACTATTTGTATGAAGTTTAGCAAGACAAGTTCTTGATTGGCTACTTAAACTACCCAAAGGATCAATTGTAGATTCAAATGACTTATCAAAAAATTTCATTAACCATTTCTCATATAACATAAAACATGAATTAACCATTGTTGACTTATGCAAAGCCAATTAGTGTGATGGTGAATTTTCCCCACATATCTATAAAGGTGGAGAGCATTGGTAGGCCACTTTCAACATAACTTGCCAAATAAATAGTTGGGTGATATATTTGTAGAGAACTTGCATCCTAAAGTTGTGTATAATCTATGATTAGATTTTGCTAACTAATTTGAAGAAATTATTGACAAAAAAATATAGATTGAGAAGGCTCTTATTGCTAAGGGCCTTGTTAAGATTTTTTCACAAGGTCAAGCATCTAATCAGACTAAATCACTAGTTTAAATAGTTATACAAGATAAGCCTAAAGGATTTAGCAAAAATAAGAACATGGTTGGAAATGGGGTGACTGAAAAAAGACATCTACAAATGGTATAGGTTATGCCTCCTCCAAATGTATAATTAACTCCCCCAAATCCACTACCTACATTGCAGAGACAACCTCCACGGAGGACATTTCATAACAATTTTAGAGTCTTTAGCAAGCTAGGAAAATTAGTTGAAATAGTGTTATAAAATCTCATTACAGTGAATTTAATTGTTAGAATCATAATGAGCATAATCAAGATCATAATGCCCATACTAATAATGTGGCTTATAACAACATAACTTACGACTATACTAATACTATAGGATGCATTTTTATAGCCCACATTGCCACTGTTACTATGAAACCACATGGATAATCTCATGTTCTGTGCAATATGAGACCCATCATTATAGGGTCAACACCCTCTCCCCCTAGTAATACCGTGTCAAGTTCACATAATCATGTTATGACTCTATTTACATGGGTTACTAATTCTAAACAATAACACCTTTCTTATAATTATAAAGGCTCCTCATTGACCCAAAACTATAGAAATATAGTTAGTCACCCATAAGTCACCATCCAAGGTCCTTTGCCTTCCTCTTCTAATTATAATATCTCCTTGCCACCTATAGGTTGTGCAGTCACAACTAGACACCTGTGAGCTACCATCCCAGGCCCTTGGCCCACTTCTTCCATAAAAGCTAATGATAACATTGTGTTGATGGTTCCAAAGCCAAATATTGTCCCAATAAAGACTAAAATAGTTTAATCCACAATTCAAAGGACTTATAGTCTAACAGATCAATTAGATAAAACCCCTACACATATTTCCATATTAGAACTCTTGTAGACACCCGATGTCCATCGAACCATCTTCAACAAACTTTTGAAAGAGTCTATTGTTCCTAATGATATAAACTTTGATCAATTTTAGAACCTAGTTGGACCCTTATCTTCATTTTAACAAATCACATTTGATCGAAAAGACATGTTTGCCCTTGACCCAAACCACAATAACCCATTATACATTGAGATAATCATCGTGGATCACAAGATCAAGTGGGTTCTTATAGATAATGGTTCAGGGCTAAACATCATATATCATAAAGTGGTACAATAATTGGGCTACATGGATAAAGACATTTATCCATAAACTATTACAATAAAGGCTTACAATAATATTGAGAGGGAGTCATCTAGTATAATTTAGTTATCAATCATGGTTGGTTCTATTTCTCATCACACATTATTCCATATTATGGATATTGAGATTCCTTATAACATAGATCTTGGTCATCCTTAGATCCATGAAGTACAGATAGTTTCATCTACTCTTCACCAATGCCTTAAGTTTCCCCATGATGGGATTGAGGTTACTATTCCTATTGATCAACAACCATATCAAGACTGCAAATATCTTGAAGTAGAGTTTCATAATTATAAATATTGCCTAGGTTCTAAATTCATTACAAAGAATAACAAATCCATCATTTCTCATCCATCTCCATCTAATTATATCAACCCTAGTGCTCTAGCCTCCACTTTGGCCGATCCATTTCCTATAGCTCTAGCCAAGCAAGTTATTATTAACGATGTAGGCATTTCCATGTACCATTTAAAGGACATCCTCCATATTGCAAAGTTACCAAAATCCCCTAAAATATTTGGTAAGCCTAAAACTTCCCTAACTCCTAATATACCTGATCAAATTTGGTAACCAAAGAATAAATAACCAAAACCTCATGTGGTTTTTGTACCTACAATCGCACCAAAGAAAGATTGAGTGGCTTTTACTGAGGGAGATTGGTTATGTTTTGAAGGTCTTGCTGATTGTTTTCAGAATCCAAAGGATCCTATCCCTAATATGATAATGGATCATATTAACTATACAGGGAAAGCCCTTGGCCCTAAGCACAAGGAATTTTAGAATGCTTATTAGTTGGAGTTATTAATTGGAATCATGGTCTCAGATTTAAACCACTAGAAGATGACCTCATGACATTTGATAGTGACTCTTTTGAAGTGAATAGTAATGAGACTCTTAGTAGTGACATAACTTCCCATTATAGCCTTTTTGATGAGCTTGTTGACTCAGATTTGTTTGATTTAAATTCCATATTAACCATAACACCTATTAGAGTTTCTCATCTTAAAGAAAAAACCCATCCTTGTGGTGTGTCCCTTATTAAAGTAGGATAATATATATTTACCATTGGTGCTTCCCATCCTAAAGCAAACCCTCATAGTAACCTATGTCTTTGCCATCTTGAACTCATAGATTGGGACCAATAAAATTTGGTCATATGCCTTGATGAGTTTCAAAATGAAGAATCAATTGCAGAATACATGGGCCTACGAGATGCATTTCCCATTGGTGATCATAAGCATGTTTTTGATTTTTCATTAGATCCTTATACCTACTTTGGAGAGTAGTCAAACTTTCTTGGTCACAATAAATAATAAACATCGATATCTTCAAAGTTAAAACCTCTTTGAAGCATTTATCAATTAGGGAAAAAGTAAATAAAAAGATAAGCCTTTGAGTGAAAACCTATTTTAGGCACTCCTAGGTGGGAAATTTTTCTCATTGATGAGCTCAAAATATGGCTCATTATTGACATGTTATTTCCTTCAAATCATCTCTCGAAGGATATTATCTTATACAAATCTTAGATTTTTAGATAGCTATTACATGGAAAATAAATATTTGTCTTTTTTATATTAAACCAAAGATTGAACCTTTAATTTGTCATTAAATGTCTAATATATAGCATGTTTTAGTGATCTTTGGTCTGAAGAATACTTAGGAAGAAGACACAAGCGTTGTATAGTGAAAATTCCATTTTGATCTCCATCCAGCAGAATTACGGACTCTATAGGCTTGTTTTTATGGACTCTGGAAGCTTTCTTCTACAGACTATGCAAACTTGTTTCTACAGACTCCACAAGGTCAATTCTGAGAATTTTTTAAGGACAATGCCACAAACAGGAAGTTGGAGACCAGATAGGATAAGAAAGAACCATTCCAGCTGAAATCAAATAAGGAAAATAACCACCTACTATTTTGAAGGACTTGCTTTTGATAAATTTGTGTGTAATCAGATTTTAGGACTATTATAGGATAGGATATTTATTTCATCGAAATAATTAGATATCTTGGAAATCCAATCTCCTATCTTTGGATGAAGGGATCGACCAGGATTCCTATTCTTTTGCATCCTATTTTAAGTTGATTGTATTAGTATAAAGTGTAAGACTTTTGACTATGAAAGAAGAGAAGAAATAGAGGATATAGAGAAAATAGAAAATCAAGAATTAGATTTTAGAAGCATATAGGTTTCAATCAGATTGTAATCATTTTATTTCCATGCATTAATACTTCAAGTTTCTAGCACTAATTAATCTTTGTTCCTGAGTCCGAGAGGAGCAAGTGCCCACTCTCCTTGGAACCAAGAACTATGTACGGTATTTATGTTCCATTTTATTAGTTAGAATCTTGTTACTATTTGCATTTATTTATAAAAACATCAAAAAAAATCATAGTTTAAAAAGAGTATTTTCTTATTTCATTTATTTTCTACACAAAGTATGTTTCCTTTTACAGCAGAAGTGTGAAGCAAATTTCTTTTCATAAGTAGAAGTGTGAATTTACTTTCCCTGCAAACGTAAAATAGGAGTGTGATCTTATACTTCTAGCAAAAGAGTGGATTGATTTGATTTCTTTTTTTTAGCAAAAGTGTGAATCAAGTAATTTAGTCAAAGTTAGAATAGGATCAGCAAGCACCCCCATAAGCAGACTTCTAGATCTACCATCCCATACCTTACTATAGATAGCTTTGGACACCAGCCTTGGTTGATAAGACACCAATTGAATATTGGTTAAATGAGGAGTTAGATGACACTCACCATTTTTATCACCATTATCAGGGAACAAAAGGTGTTAGTAAGGTAATAATTATTTATCTAGAGTGAATTTTTTTTGTAAAAATCACAAAAATCCCAAAATAATTAATAAATTGATGTACTATCTTGGAGATTCTCAAGGATGATTTATTCTAAAGTTTCCACCAAGAACATAAGTGGACACTCCTTCAACATCTCTAAGTAGTGAACTAGAAGATACAAGTGAAACCTATTTGCAGGAATCCTATGAAATTGGGATAGGAACCAGGCCATTGCCACATGCAAGCCCCATAAGACAAATTCCTCAAGATCAATCTTTTGCAAGAAGATATTATTTAGAGATTTCCAAAGACTTAGAATAAGTATTTCAAAGATCCATAGCTGAAGAAAATTTTGAGAACTTGGAACAACCTATAACTGAGACCACAAACATTCATTGGGAAGATCATCCTAGCTTTAAAATATCATTAGAAGAAGAAATGGATCTCCAAAAAAATCAACAATTCGCACAAATAGGAAGAACTTTTTCCTTTCCTATTGTTGCAGATCCTAATGATCAAACCCCCATGAAAAATATTTCACTAGCTAATCTACCAAATTTTTGGGGATGATCTATAGAAGATCCTGATCAATTCTTGTTTGAGTTTAAGATGCTATGTCAAACCTATGATTATACAACTAATAGCCAGATATTAAAAATATTTCCCTCTACACTTAAAGATGTAGCTATGAGATGGTTTATGGGTTTACCTAGAAATTCTATTAGAACATGGGATGACATGGAAACATAATTTTTGAACAAATCTCAAGATTACTGTTGAGTGCAAGAAAGAAAAGAGGATTTATTCAACATCAAACAGAATGAGGATGAATCATTAGAGGATTACTTATATTCATGTTCACTCATAAAAGAATTAATTATCCACTCATTTAAGACGTTCAGAAGTTGGCTTTCTTGAAAGGATTGGATGAAGACACTAGAGATGCCTTGAATCTAATGGGTGGAGGAGATATAAATAAATTAGCTTTCGATCAAATTTCTGAGATTTTTACCAATGACTCTCAAACAAAACTTGGAATTAGGAAAATAAAGTTGGGGAAATCTAATGAAGTGGGTAAATTAATGGAAGAGTTTGCTAATCTCAAAATAGATATTCTAGTTACACTAAATAGTACTTTGGATGGCCTTCAAGCTAAGGCAAATGCAACATATCCTTTATCAATCTACTATCCTAAGTGTAGATATAAACACACCCTAAAAGACTGCCCCCTAGATAGAACCAATATCTCATTATGTGGGATCTGTGATGCAACAGATCATGATACCAAATATTGCACCCTTCTACCTATTTTAAATAATTAAATAAAAACCCAAGTCCAGTCCACTGAAGAAGTAAATTATATTCAGAGACAAAAGTTTTCCCCACAAAGCCAGGCTCAGGGACAATTTAATGTGAGAAATACAGTTAATCCATGGATGGCACCATGGAATATTTCAGTTCCTACACCATTTTGGAATCAACCCCAAATTCCATCAATTCAAAATCCATGGGTAGGATAAGATTGGATGCCAACATCTCCATGAATAATTCCACAGCCATAACAACAATGGGTACCATAGTAGCATTAGATGCCACAGCCATATCAACAATGGAATCAGTAGTGGAACCCACAGTCATAATTCACCCAACCAAGAAGACCACTTCAATAGCAAACTATTATGCCACCCCCAGTTATTCAGCAACAAGGACAAATCAATCAGCCCTCAATGCCTACACAACCAATAAAAAATCTAAAAAATAAACAACCATCACCTATTTATGTTAATGACCAGGAAGAAACAATCAATGTTGGAGCTATTGAGTGTTCAGACATACATTTGAGATCAGAAAAAACTATACAAAAACCTCTAGTACTTATTTCTAAGATACCTGATGAAAATGAAAAGATAGAATCATCTTAATTAGGCACTAGAGAAACTGAAATCAAAATAAGCCTTGAATTAAATAAAGGAAACACTACTACACCAGTAATTCCTTTTCTTGAAAGATTAAGAGAAATTGATATTAAACCAGACTCAAACTAGGTCCATGAGTTGCAAAATATCAATATTGAGGTACCCCTTCTACAAGCTATTAGGGATATACCTGAATTAAATAAAATCATAAAAAATCTTTGTATCAAAACACTAGGGAGAAAATAAAAATATCTAGGAACCATTCATGTTGATGGAAAAGTTGTTGATTTACTAGCTAAAAAACTATTAGTTCTAAACTATGTAGATCCGAGAAGCCCAGTGATCACAGTTACAATTGGAGGGAAAGAAATTCCTAATGTCTTGGTAGATTTGGGAGCAAAAATCAATGTCATGACAATTGATACTCTCCACGCATTATCTCTTATGAAAATGCAACCCACAACTACCATTCTTCAAATGGCGGACCAGTCAGTAATGAAACCAGAGGGAACTATAGAAAATGTTAAAGTGTTAATTGAATCTTGGGAATATCTAGTAGATTTCATGGTCTTTTAATCCAAAACAAAGAACTTAGGATATCCTATAATCTTAGGTAGACCATGGGTGGCTATTGTAGCAACATTGATTGATTGCAGGTCAAGAGACATGACCATTTCCAATGGCTTAAAATCTAAATGCATCTCCTTGTATTCTCCTGCAAAACCATCAACAAATAGCATACAAGAAATTTGGATGGATGAATCAAACAACACATTAAACAACATGTCTTCCTTAGCCATGATCATAGTTAAAAAACACTTGGAAGAATTGAATAGAGACCTATACCTAGAATCAACGAACTCTGCCAGTCTAGAAACTATAGACTATGCCAGTTCTGAAATTACAGACTCTACCAGTTTGAAAGATATGGACTACCTTAGTTTAGGATTCTTGGGTCAGTTGGAAAATTATGAAACCTCCACTTTAACTTCTGCTAATACTTCTTCATCATATGATCATAGATTGATTCAAGAAAGTGCGTGGAAATTTGTAGAATAGCAGAGAACTCATTTCTTAGATGCATTTCATTGATCCTTAGCAAGATTGATTCCTCCTGGAAAAGAGTTTGTTGATAATGTAACTATGCTTCATAAGATACTTCTTCATCCATTTCCTCTAAACTCATTAATTAGTGATTTTAAGCAAATATAACCCAACTATCTAGGTATAAAACCAATCATGGTATTACTTGGAAAAAATTTGAACATTAATAGTTGGTTGACAAATGAAGTGGAAGATCAACTCTTTGAAGTATTGGAAATACATACCAAGGCTTTTGCTTGGGATTATACCAACATGAAAGGAATTCACCCCAGAATATGCACTCATCACATTTACACAAAATCTATCAAACTGGGCAGACAACCATAAAGAAGAATAAACCCAACATTAAAAGAAATAGTCAAAATAGAAATCCAAAAGTTGCTAGAAGTTGGGTTTATTTACCCCATCTCAGATAGCTAGTGGGTGTCACCTTTGGTAATTATGCCAAAGAAAAATGGAAAGTTAAGAGTATGCATATATTATAGAGAACTAAACAAAGAAACATTAAGAGATTGCTTTCCTTTACCTTTCATTGATCAAGTTCTTGATAACTTGGTAGGGAAGAAATTTTTTTCTTTCCTGGATGGGTTTAGTGGGTATAACCAGATAACCATAGCAGCTGAAGATCAAGATAAAACTATGTTTACCTACCCTTGTATAAATTATGCTTACTGAGTACTTCCATTTAGACTCTGTAATGCTCCAACAACCTTCCAAAGAGCAGTTCTGACAATATTCTCTGACCTTACAAATGATTGTGTTGAGGTATATATGGATGATTTCACTATTTATGGTGAAAATTATGAAGAAACTCTTACCAACTTGGAAAGAGTACTGATTAGTTGTGAGGAACATCAATTATCTTTGAGCCATGAGAAATTTTTATTGATGATGGATGAAGGAATAGTCCTGGGACACCATATTTCTATAAAAGGCATTCAAGTAGATCCAAAGAAAGTTGAAATAATTTCCAACTTATGCATTCCACAAACACAAACTAAATTTAAGAGTTTTTTGGGATATGTTGGTCATTACAGATGCTTCATAGATAAGTTTAGTCAAATAACTACCCCTATGTTTGCCTTGCCTACAAAAGATAGTACATTCGAATGGAGTGATAGTTGCCAACAGGCCTTTGAGACCATCAAAGCTGAACTTATTACTACTCTAGTATTGAGAGGAATAGATTGGACTAAGCCATTCCATATATACATAGATGCTCCCAATACATAACTAGGATTAGTTCTTAGACAAAAGGATTAAGAGGGTAACATGTATGCTATATATTATATTAGCAAAAACATGACACCTATTGAAAGAAATTACACCACAACTGAGAAGGAATTCTTAGCTGTAATTTATGCAATCAACAAATTTAGACACTACATAACAGGCTACAAGGTATTTGTCTATACAGACCATTCAGCTATTATATATCTTACCAATAAACCAATTATGAGAGGTAGGATTATTAGATGGCTATTGCTCTTACAAGAATTTGATGTTACTATTATAGACAAACTAGGGAAGTCTAATGTGGTTGTTGATTTATTATCAAAAATGAACACTACAGGTGAAGAAGAACTAGAGGAAGATGACTTTCTAGATGAGAAATTATTTGCTATTTTAGCACAATCTCCATGATTTGCTGATATAGCCAATTACCTCACCTCAAGGAAGTTTCCTCTGCATTTTTCACAAAAATAAAAGAAACATTTAATCAAGGAAAGTTCTTATTTTAAATGGATTAATGGAATGTTATTTAAACTTAGCCTTGATCATGTGTTTCATAGGTGTGTGACAAATGGTGAAGCTTATGATATCATCAGAGCTTGTTATGATGAACCAAGAGGAGGTCATTATTCAACTCAAAGAACCATACATAAAATCTTAGAAGTAGGATATTATTAATCTCATCTTCATTAGCAAGTAAAAATATATGTTAGACACTATGATGCTTGTCAGTGAATTAGACAGCCTACTCTTTCAATAGAGATGCCTCTACACCCTCATCCTCAATTGTTTTTAGAACCATTTGAGAAATAGGGAATTGATTTTATCAGTTTAGTGGATCCTTCTTTCAGAGGAAAAGAATATCTCCTAGTATGTATAGACTACATGACCAAGTGGGCAAAAGTGGAAGCATTAACTCATGTAAGAGAGGAGATGGTAGATGATTTCTTATATTCTAAAATCATGCAACGATTTGGTACTCCAAGAGAGATAGTCTCTTATCAAAGACCGTAGTTCATGTCAAACATGATAAAGCATTTCATGTGAAGTATCAAACTTAGCACATAAAAATATCTCCATACCACCCACAAGTGAATGGACAAGTTGAAGTCACCAACAAAGAACTGAAAACCATTTTAAATGAGGTTAATTTCAGTAGAAAGGATTGGGTAGATAAGGTACCAAAAGCTAATTAGGCCTATAATACTACTTAGAAAACAACAACTAGATTTTCACCTTATGAATTGGTTTATGGTAAGAATGTTAGGTTGTGGAGCTAAAAGCTTCACTGTTGCAAACATGGGGGAGGTTGCTGAGTTACAGGGAAATCAACGTCGGCAGGAGAAACTGACATTGGTCAAATCCAGTTATAAGGCAACTGACATCGGTCAGGGATTGACTGACATCAGTCATCTCCAGACAGACAGGGACCGATGTCAGTCGCCTGTGCATTCTAGAACTGTTTGTTGCACAAATAGTTAGTTTGTTGAACGGCCAGTTTGTATGTAAAGACTATTTTTAGTCTTGAAA
Source organism: Torreya grandis (assembly GCA_037957365.1). Classification (NCBI taxonomy): domain Eukaryota; kingdom Viridiplantae; phylum Streptophyta; class Pinopsida; order Cupressales; family Taxaceae; genus Torreya; species Torreya grandis. The sequence continues at coordinate 2,682,200 of JARHVA010001127.1, forward strand.
TGTATGTCTAATTATTGTTTACATGGGATCTATATAATAGACTCATGGGGCTGTATTGTAATTAAGGACAAGGAAGATATCCTTTTGATTGTAAGATCTAGGTTTGCAGGTGTACAAAACTAGGTTGATCTGTAGGTTGTGCAAGATTAGGTTAGATCTACATGGTAAGTAAGATCATTTGATTTGCAAGTTATTGAAAGTTCATGGGAGACCTACTTGGAGTACTTTGAGTACTTGTGTACTGGTAGTATTGTTACTGACTAGTGGAAGTGAACAACAACTCTGTGTTTGAGTTGATTGTTGTGACCATAATTGAGAGAGTGAACTCTTGATCGAGAATTACTGGGAGCCCTAGAGGTGTGGGAAGCCTCATAGGTGTGAGAAGAGTGTGGCATCTTCTTGATTGTATTTTCTTTCTGGATGAGTTGAATACAAGATTGTATTGTCTCTCAAATTCTGTGTTGTTTCTGATTTCTTATTACTTGTTACTTCTGGTTAAATTTTGTGTTTAGTTGCTTATAAAAGGTAATCAATTGTGCTCCTAATCCTGACAAAGTGGTATCAGAGCTAGGGTTGCAGGTTCATAGAGCCTAGTTCAGAGCAGGTTTACTAACACCTTGGTTTCAGAGTGTGTTAAGTGTTTGTTGATTACAGGTCACTCTCAGGGGTTTCTAATTGAGTGGGAGTATAGCAATGGTAGAATAAAGTAAGCTAAGAATAGAGAAGTTTAATGGCAAGAATTATCAATTATGGAGGATGCAAATAGAAGATTATCTATATCAGAAAGATATGTACTTACCATTGGGTGGAGTTGCATGTAAGCCCACGGATATGAAAGATGAAGAATGGAAGGTTCTTGATCGAAAGGCTCTGGGATCTATAAGATTGAGCCTGGCATTGTCTGTGATTTCCAACTTATCACAGGCTAAGACAACGGTAGAGTTAATGGGATCTTTGGCAAATTTATATGAAAACCCCTCAGCTTTGAATAAGGTATTTCTTATGAATAAGTTATTTAATTTGCAAATGTTGGAAGGTGGATCTGTACACAGTCATCTTAGTGATTTCCATGGTTTGGTAAACTAGTTAGTTTCAATCAATATTGTTTTTGATGATGAAATTAAGGCTCTCTTAATCTTATGCTCATTACCCAAAAGTTGGGATAGTTTGGTAATGGCAGTTAGTAATATTATGTCTGCTTCAAATATTTTAAAAGTTGATGATGTTGTGAGTGTAATCTTGAATGAATAAATTCATAGGAAAAGCACAGGGGAATCATCAGGGAATGCTTTGAGTGTTGAAAGCAGGGGAAGGCAAAGAGAGAAGATTGAGCAAGGGAGATCAAGGTCAAAGATAGGTAGGAGATCCAAATATAGGTATGGCAGAATATTCTACTAGAAATATGGAAAGCAAGGGCACATAAAGAAAGATTGCTGGTTGGTTGAAGATCAGCATGAAGGAAATGAAGAAGCAGATGTTGCAGATATTGTTGCACAAGATGCTCTTGTATGTTCCTTGGATAAAGTGGAATCTTGGGTGTTAGATTCTGGTGCCTCTTTCCATGCAACCCCAAATAGAGTACCTTTTCATGAATATGTCCAAGGAGACTTTGGAGAGATTTATTTAGGGGATGGTAAGCCTTGTCAAATGGTTGGAAAAGGGAAAGTGTAGCTGAAATTGTAGACGGGCAACACATGGGTGTTGAAGGAGGTCATGCATGTCCCAGTCCTGAAGTAGAACTTGATTTCTGTTGGAAAGTTGGGTGATGAGGGATGCACATTAACTCTCATAGTGGACTCTTAAGAAGTTTCCAAGGGTGCACTTGTTTTAGCAAGAGGTAAGAAAGTAGGTACTCTTTATCTATCTACTTGTATTATTGATTCTTCTTCTGGTTTATCTACTTCAGCTGTAGATTCAAAGATGTGGCTTCATAGGCTTGGTCACATGAATAAGAATGGGATGCATGTTCTTGAGTCAAAGGGTAAGAGTTTAGATCTGAGAAGCATAGATCAAGATTTTTGTAAGCAACAGAAGAAAGTGAGGTTTCTTGAAACTCATGCTACAAGAAAGGATCAGGTCTATTCCATAAAGAGGAAATCTGATTGTTTTGACAAGAACAAGAAAGCCTTAGTGTTCAAGGAGAAGATGAAGGATAGAGATCAACTTAAGGGGCTAAAAAATTTTGAGCATGGTAGATTGGACAGGGTTTTGATCCAAGGTAATCTCGCAGGTAAAAAGTCATCACTCACAGGAAAACATAGTTACTGACATCGGTCAGGTAGAACTAACGTCAAATAGGTAGGTACCAATGTTAGTGATGTGCAAACCAGAGTCGGTGGTGTTGGGGATCAGGTGGATGCTAATGTCAATCAGGGAATCGACATCAGTAGTTAGGTCAGTCGCAAGGAACTGACATCAGTCAGATGTAGACTGAGAGGTGACCGAGGTTGGTCACCGTTAAAACAAATTTTGGATGGACAGTAAGCTGTCAAGGGGTCTCAAACGCCCATAAGGAGGATTAAAAGTGTAAGTAAGCCTCAAATTCATTGTTCCCCTTCTTTAGATTACTTGTTCCTCACTGATGGTCAAGAACTAGGAAGTTTTAAAGAAGCAAAGCAGGTAGAATCCAGGAAATAGAGGGAGCATGGCATGAATTCTTTAGAAGAGAACCAAATGAGAGATTTGGTAGAGTTTCCAGCTGGAGAGAAAAAGACGAATGGATTCCTAAGTTAAAGAAGAGAGAGAATGGACACGTGAGATGGAAGGCCAAGGTATATGGTCTTGAGCAGGCTGCAAGACAATGGAGGTTTAACCATTGTGTTTCCTTTACCAGGTTGGATAATATTAGCTACATTATCCTATTACCATATGTGGTGTGTATGCTTGTTACAAGGTCACACATGTAGGAAGTTACTGAGCTAAAGGTAAAGTTAGTTTAGAGGTATGTCATGAGGAATCTAGGAGTAACAAGATTCTTTGGCATAAGAATATCTAGAGACATGGAAGGTCATAGGTTGATTTTGTCTCCAGATGATTGTGTGAATAAGGTAGTGGCAAGGTTCAAGATGCAGGATGCAGAACCAGTTTACACACTTATGGATGGACAGTTCATAAAATGGTGTCCCAATTCACATAATGAGGTTAAGTTCATGCTATGTACTAGACCTGAGTTTTCCCAAGTAGTGGGTGTTGTCAGTGAGTTTGGGGTCAATCTAGGAAAGAAGCACTAGAAAGTTGTTTAGTGGATTCTTAGGTATCTGAGAGGGACCAGCAGCAGGTATACATGCTATGCAGGGTCAAGCACTTCTCTACGTGGGTATGTAGAATCAGATGTGGTAGGAGACTTAGATGATAGGTGTTGCACCACAGGTTGTGTGGTGGTTGGTCTTCAAGATTGAACTTGAAGATGGATACAAGCCAAGAAACAAATTAGACAATGTACAGGTATAGGTACAAGTGCAGTTGTTTATCTCCAAGTGGGAGATTGTTAGGTTGTGGAGCTAAAAGCTTCACTATTGCAAACATGGAGGAGGTTGATGAGTTATAGGGAAACTGACATCAGCAAGCGCAACTGATGTCGATCAAATCTAGTTACAAAGCAGCTGACATCGGTCAGGGATCAGCTAACGTCGGTCATCTCCAGATAGACAGAGACTGACGTCAGTCACCTGTGCATTCCAGAACTATTTATTGCACAAATAGTTAGTTTGTTGAATGACCAGTTTGCATGTAAAGACTATTTTTAGTCTTGAGCTACGTGTCTAATTATTATAATTAGGAAGTATAATTATTGTTTGCATGGGATCTATATAATAGACTCATGGGGCTGTATTGTAATTAAGGACAATGAAGAGATCCTTCGGATTGTAAGATCTAGGTTTGTAGGTGTACAAAACTAGGTTGATCTGTAGGTTGTGCAAGATCAGGTTAGATCTACATGGTAAGTAAGATCATTTGATTTGCAAGTTGTTGCAAGTTCATGGGATATTTACTTGGAGTACTTTGAGTACTTGTGTACTAGTAGTATTGTTACTGACTGGTGGAGGTGAACAACAACTCTGTGTTTGAGTTGATTGTTGTGACCGTAATTGAGAGAGTGAACTCTTGATCGAGAATTAATGGGAGCCCTAGAGGTGTGGAAAGCCTCATAGGTGTGAGAAGAGTGTGGCATCTTCTTGATTGTATTTTCTTTCTGGATGAGTTGAATACAAGATTGTATTGTCTCTCAAATTCTGTGTTGTTTCTGATTTCTTGTTACTTGTTACTTCTGGTTAAATTTCGTGTTTAGTTGATTATAAAAGGTAATCAATTGTGCTCCTAATCCTGACAAAGAAGCCTCTATTCTCTGTTGAATTTGAATTACAAACTTTGAAAATAGTTGTAGAAGTAGGAATTAAATTAGAAGAAATATAGAAAGAAAGACTCCTACAGCTTAGTCAACTTGATGAAGCACTACAAAGAACTGAACTAGTACAACATCAAAGAAAATTTTAGCATGATGCACAAATCAAGCAACGGATGTTTTAGAAAGGAGATTGGGTATTGTTGTTTGATTCTAAATTTTAACAGTTCAAAGGAAAACTACAAACAAGATGGTTGGGACCTTATGAGATTGAAGAGGTCTATGAAAATGGTTTTGTTAAGCTGATACCTATTGATGTACGGTGCCTAACTATGTGAAATCATCATACCATACTATGGACTCATATAGCTGTAGCATTTCTAATGAACCATTCCTTTCTATGGACTTCCATAGAAGCTAGTCTATCAATCCTCAGGGCCTGTTGCCTATTGACTTCAACAAAAGACCAGTCTACACCTTAATTGGAGTTAAAGGAACTGAGTTGACTGTGACTCCACATAGAAATGGGACAGAAGACAAGATCAGAGCTGAAGGATCCAGTAAAGTTGCATAAGACAAGGCTTCTATAGCAATGTTTAGAGCCAATGGTTGGCTACCTTTCATTGAAAATTTTTAGGGTTTTGATGAAACAATGGTAAGTGAATTCATTGCCAATCTCACCCCTAAATTTTCAATTGTAAAAGGCATTGTTATTCTTATTACAATTCAAATCATAAGCCAAATTATACAAGTTCCAGAAGAAGGAATAAGAGCTATAGGTATAGTTTCATTTAGTGATTTAATTAGTCAGTTTAATGTTAATAAGCAGACCAGAACCTCATGTCTAGTAGATTCTAAGGGAAAATCAAAAGGGATTAAAATAAATTCACTTCCTGAACTTTGGAAATATGTAGCCAAGTGGGTACTTAAATATATCATTTGTGAAGGGAAACATAGTCTTTTAGGGGGAGACACAATGAAAATGGTAATACATCTTAAGCATGGGAGACAAAACCCTTAGTACAAAATTAACCTCCCATCTTTCTTATATGGTGCTCTGCAAGTTATGTCTACATCCCCTACTACTACTCTTAGGCATCATGGCCTTATTCAGCTTATTATCCAACATCATTTCCTTCAGCAAGGTCAAGAGGTCTGAGAGGAATTTTAGAATAGTGTATCATAACAAATTCTAGATTTGCCTACACAAGAAACCTGAAATGTACCACAAGAACACTCATCTCCACTTGCCACATCAACTGAGAAAACAAAACCAAGAAAAAAAATCTCAAACTGTAGTCTCCATAAAAATCCCTTCTTCTTCTTCAAAAAGAATCACAAGGTCTCAAAATCATAACATTTCAAGGTCCCCAAGAGAACCTCATGAGTCTATAGTAAAACCAGTTCCTTTGATAGAAAGAAGAAAATTGAGATGGAAGGTCACTATAGAACTTGAGACGACCAAGGGTTTGGTGCTTGAGAAGGAAAATCAACCAAGTGTAGCTCAAAGAGTAACTAAAATAAGGAGAAGGCTCATTTTAATAGAAGCAAATGAACAAGAAGCTATAGATATTTTAGATAGTCTTAAAATGGTGTCTCATTCCTACATACATCATAATATTCCTACACCTACAAATATTGAAGAAATTCCTTCTAAAAATAACTCTCCAATCATAATGGAGAAACCAAATCCAGAAGAGCCACACATGACAAAGGAATTAAGTATGGCAGAACAACCACCTATTCTAATTGAAACTACAATGGATAAAGGGAAAATTGTATGTACCAATGAGAAAGGTGAATCATCAAATCTAAATGATCCTATTATGCAGCTAACTTTACAGCTTTCTCAAGCTCAAGCTTTTGAACAACAACAAACAGCTGACATTGCTAACTTGATTAGTCAATTGCAAAATAAGGATCATCTTAACTCATCTTTAGTGTAGAAATTAGATAAAATATCTATTGATCATGCAACAAAAATTCACAGATTAAAGGAAATAATAAAAGAACATGAAGATGAATAGATTGGTCTTTGGATATATGTAGAAACTCTGAAGAAGGAAAATAGGAGATTACAGAATTTGGTAAACTCTTCAGAAGCACTTGCTGTTGCACTTTCTCCTCCTAAGGCATTTGTTGACCATGGTTGTCAAACAAGTGATCCAGGTATTCCTTCCTTGCAAATACTATATCAAATTGAAGAAGAATAATTTGTACTTAAATAGAAAAATAAAAATGCAACTTCTTCAAACAAACTCTTAGAAAATGAAAAGAAAGAATTACAGGCTAAAGTCCAAGAGTTAGAAGAAAATTTGTTGGATGCATCAAAATAGGAGAAACTCTTTTGGCATGTAGGAATCCTTTTACTACATACAGTTTGTTTTTATTTGAACAATTTTATAGATGGTAGCTTCTGCAGATCTCCTATCATCTTCCTTACAAAATTTTGCAACCAACAACATTTTTGGAAATTTTCTATAGTGTTGAATCTGATCAACAAGATTTGCTTTGTGAATTTTATTTGTATGACTTGATTCTAGGAGATCATGAGCACAATAAGTTTTTGATAAATCTTCATGTAGGAGAAGTTCAACTGAGAGCATTACATTCTACATTCAAAAATAAAATAGCATGGAAAGGCAGATTTGAGGACTATATAAATTATGCTAAGACTACAGGATTATGTGTCAAACCAGCCTTTCCTATTCCCAGATTGATCAAACAAAATTTTAACTATGCTTTGTTAAATGATGAGGTTAAAACACATTACTTATAGGCTCTATATGATTGTACGATTTCTTTTGATTTGTTTTCAAGATAGAGTTTTGATTTAGTAATTGCTGCAAGTGTAAACAAATGGGACCAACTTTTAGTACCTCTTAAAAGGTGAAAATTCATATCCCCAAATAACTTAAGATGGAGTATGAGGAGAGCATCCTCAATTCTAAAATTTTTAATAGAGGTAATCAACTTTGGGGGAGAACAGAAATGGATGGTATGAGATATAGACCCCCTTTATTGATCATACCTATTCCAAGATGGTAGAGTTGGGCTCCACAATCAGAAGAGCAATTCAGTATATAGAAACAAATGATTCAAACACATTAGAGATTTACTAGTAATTCAAATAGACACATAATAGATGAGTTTGATGAATATGATTTGAGTTAGAGTGTAGAAAGCAGAAGCTAGAGCTATGAATGCCAATAGATGTTTGTAATGGGAATTGCAAAAGGTAAAGCTTGGGGGAAATGATGACCTCAAAATTTAGATCATTATTGACATGTTAAATCCTTCAAATCATCTCTCAATGGATATTATCTTATACAAATCTTAGATTCTTAGATAGCTATTACATGGAAAATAGATATTTGTCTTATTTATATTAAACTAAAGACTGAACCTTTACTTTGTCATTAAATGTCTAATATATAGCATGTTTTAGTGATATTTAGTGTGAAGAATGCTCAAGAATAAGACATAGCTTATGTATAGTGAACATTTCATTTTGATCTCCATCTAGCAGAACTACAGACTCTGCAGGCTTGTTTCTATAGACTCTGCAGGCTTGTTTCTACAGACTCTGTAGGCTTGTTTCTACAAACTCTATAGGTTTGTTTATATGGACTCTATAGGCTTGTTTCTATGGACTCTGTAGGCTTGTTTCTATAGACTTTGTAGGGTCAATTCCAAGAATTCTGTAAGGACAATGCCACAAACAGGAAGCTGGAGACTAGATAGGATAAGAAAGAACCATTCCAACTGGAATCAAATAAGGAAAATAACTTCCTACTATTTTAAAGGACTTGCTTTTGATAAATTTGTATATAATCAAATTTTAGGACTATTATAGGATAGGATATTTTTTTCATCAAAATAATTGGATCTCTTAGAAATCCAATCTCTTATCTTTGGATGAAGGGATCGACCAAGAGTCCTATTCTTTTGCATCCTATTTTAAGTTTATTGTATTAGTATAAAGTGTAAGAATTTCAGCTTTGAAAGAAGAGAAGAAATAGAGGATATAGAGAAAATAGAAAATAAAAATTAGATTTTAGAAGCATACATGTTTCAATCAGATTGTAATCATTTCATTTCCATGAATTAATACTTCAAGTTTCCAGCACTGATTAATCTTTGTTCATGAGTTTGAGAGGAGCAAGGGCCCACTCTCCTTGGAACCAAGAACTGTGTACGGTATTTATGTTCTATTTTATTAGTTAGAATATTGTTACTATTTGAAATTATTTATAAAAATATCAAAACAAATTCATATTTTAAAAAGAGTATTTTCTTATTTCATTTCTTTTCTATGCAAAGTATGTTTTCTTTTACAACAGAAGTGTGAAGCAAATTTATTTTTGTAAGTAGAAGTGTGAATTTACTTTCCCTACAAATGTAAAATAAGAGTGTGATCTTTTACTTCCAACAAAAGAGTGGATTGATTTTATTTCTTTATTTTTTAGCAAAAGTGTGAATCCAGTAGTTTAGTCAAAGTTAGAATAGGATCAACAAGCACCCCCATAAGGAGACTTCTATATCTACCATCCCATACCTTATTGTAGATAGCTTTAGATACCAGCCCTGGTTGATAAAACACTAATTGAATATTGGTTAAATGAGGAGTTAGATTAAACTCATCACTCATCCTCTCAGGACGTAGAAATTCCATCTAGCCTAAGTTTTATAGCGAGTACAAACATCTATTCATAATAAAATCAAATATTTGAGCATCTTGCTCTTGAGTTTTTAGATGTTTTTACTAATTGGATTTTACTTGAGAAGGTAGATTCTGATTCTTATTATTATCTGAATCTTTGGGAGGAACAACAAGAATATATAATCGAGGAAAATGATCATGACCATACATTACCTAAAATTATAGAGGATGGATCCACACTCCTTGTGGAGAACACAATAAAAGTGAATTTGGAAACCTATGAGGATCCTAAAATTGTTTATCTTAGAGTTTTCCTTACTAAAGCAAAATATGAACATATTATATCCATTCTTAAGGATTATATAGACATATTTACATGGGCATACTCTGACATACTAGGCTTGGACCTAGATTTAGTTATACATCATCTTGTTTTTTACCCTAGTGCTAAAGCAGTCAAGCAAAAATTAAGAAAGATGCATCCACACACCACATTTTTGGTTAAGGCCGAGTTGGAAAAGTTGTTAGGAGCCAATTTTATTAGACCACTAGATGACTCTGAATGGGTTTCCAACATAGTACTAGTGAGTAAAAAAACCCTAAGCATATGTATTTGTATTAATTTCCATGATATCAAGAAAGCATGCCCCAAAGATGATTTTCCTTTGCCCAACATCGACATGATCATCAACTCAACTATTGGGTATGGGATGTTATCCTTAATGGATGGATTTTTTTATTACAATTAGATCAAGATAGCCCTTAAAGATGAGCATAAGACCATGTTCACCACTTTATGGGGGACATTCTACTACCAAGTCATGCCATTTTGTTTGAATAATGTTGGAGCCATATATCAACATGTAATGACTATCATTTTTCATGACATGATGTATGATATTGGTGAGGACTATGTTGATGATATACTAGTAAAATCAAGAACAAGAGCAAGACATCCTAACATTCTATGAAGAATATCTGAGAGGCTTCATGAATATAAATTCCACTTGAATCCTAAGAAATGTGTCTTTGGAGTCAAGTTAGGAAAATTTCTAGGGTTCATTGTATCACAATGAGGGATCAAAGTAGACCTTGCAAAGGTCAACACTATTATGTAAATTCCTATAATAAATATTTTTAAATTGCTATGAGGTCTACAAGGAAAGATCTAGTCTATACACAGGTTCATTTCTCAATTGGCAGATAAGTGCCACCTATTTACCCATCTCTTAAAGAAAGGTGTAACATTTAAATGGGATGAAGATTGTCAAATAGCATTTGCAAAGCTTAAAACATACTTGGCTATTCCACCAGTCTTATGACCGCCAACACAAGGAAAGCCACTGCTTCTTTATATATCAGTCACAAAACATGCACTAAGGGTACTTTTGGCTCATCATGATGATCATGGTAAGGAACATGTTGTTTATTATTTAAGCCACACATTGGTAGCCTATGAACATAATTATATGCCTATTGAGAAGACATGTTTAGCTATGGTGTTCTCCACTCAGAAATTATGGCATTATATGCTAAATAACAAAACTATTGTTATCATCAAGGTAGATCCTCTCAAGTTCCTCTTATCTAAAGCAACTCTTCAAGGACACATGGATAAATAGATTATGCTCCTCAGTGAGTTTGATATTGAGTACCAGAATCAAAAGGTAATCAAAGGACAAGTTCTTGCTGACCAACTTGCAAAATCTCTTATTAAGGCCACTCAACCTCTCAACTTTGACCTTTCAAATGATTCTATCATGATGATAAAACAAGCATCATAAGAACCTGAATAGTGGATTCTCTATTTTTATGGATCCTTCACATCCTGAGGGTTTGGAGCTGGCATATTATTGATCACCTCATAGGGGGATTTGATCCCTAAAGCATTCCATATATAATTTCATTGTACAAATAATATGGCTGAATATGAGGCATTAGTTTGAGGGATCCATCTTGCTATACAGTGGGATATTCAAAGCTTAAAGGTTTATGGAGATTCACAGCTAATCTTAAATCAGACAACTAACTAGTATCAATCGAAGGATGACAAACTTGTTCTTTACAAGAAAATTATCGATAACCTCAAAACACATTTTAAATATCTATAGTATGAGGAATTTTCACGAGTCAACAATAGATTTGTTGATGCCATGGAACCAATTGTTCCATGATTCAAATGTATGACAGTGCTAAAGAGTATCAATTCTTGATTGAAAATATTTTTCAACTAGCACATATTCTATTAGATTCAAAGAGGATATACACTAATACTAATCCCAATCCCTCACCTGAGCTACCATGGTACCAATATTTTTATAACTATTTCCATATTCATGTATTCCCCATCAACCTTTCCAATAATTAACAAAAAATATTCCTTCATTTCTTAACATGTTATACCCTCCATGGAAACATGCTTTATAGTAAAGGCTATGATGAAATGCTTCTTAATTGTATATCTTTGGGAGAATCCAAGATGGCACTAAAGGAGGTTCATGAAGGAATGTGTGGAGCCCATACCAATGGTGTATTATTAGCAAATAAACTCCTCCGAATAGGCTATTATTGGCCCAAAATGGAGATAGATGCTTGAAATTATGTAAAGAAGTGTGTTCCTTGTTAGCACCATGGCAACTTGATACATGCACCTTCCTTAACATTACAAATGATCATAACACCATGGCCATTCTCAACATGAGGTCTCAATCTCATTAGTAAAATTAGCCTGATATCTTCATATGGCCATAAGCACATTTTGACTACAACCAAGTACTTTACCAAGTAGATTAAGGCCATTCCTCTCACTTATGTTATCAAGAAAAAATACCCAAATTCATTCATTACATATCATTTATCAATATGGCATCCCAAGCTATATTATATTCGATAATGGTGGATCCTTTGTGAACCAAGATGTGAAATCTCTTTGTGAAAAATTCAAGATCAAGCACAAAAAATCCACTCCATATAACCCACAAGGCAATGGACAAGTTGAGGCATCAAATAAAACCATTCTACACATCTTAAAGAAGATTGTCAATGATGTTAGCCATAATTGGCACTTACAACTCTTTCCTTCCCTTTGGACTTATATAACCAATCATTACACCCCAACTAGAGCTACTCCATACTCCCTTATTTTTGGCACTAAAGCTATCATCTCAGTTGAGATTGAGATCCCATCATTAATAATATCACTAGAGCACATTGAAGATGATGAAGACTATAGAGCCTTATGACTGCAATAACTAGAGGTTCTTGATGGTAAGTGTTTGGCTACACTAGAAAACTTGTAGGCTTATCAGAACAGATTACAGAGAAGCTATAACAAATGCATAATTCCACAAGAGTTTGATATTGGTGACTTAGTTTTGAAAGAGAACCAGAAGAACAAAAATGTTGAAACCAAAAAGAAAGGCAAGTTTCAACCTAATTGGTTGGGACCATATATTGTCATAAAAACCTATAGATTAGGAGCATATCGACTGGTAAAACCTAATGGTGAAGAACTTTCAGAGCCCATGAACATCATACACCTTAAGAGGTTTTATGCATGAACAAATTTGAACCATTGTCTAGAAGACCCTTGACTTGGGGGTAACTTTTGCTAACATAATTTTATCTCACCCTTTTATCTTACCTTGAACACATTTTATACTACCCTAGTCCACTTTTCATGATTTTAGACAGTAAAGGCTTTGAATCCTTGGCACTTTGAACACATTCTTCAACACATTCTAGATTGCTCTCTTTGAGAAGCATATTCTTTGTTATATCTAGGGCATGTTATAATATTGAACACTTTTTCTATCTTGACTAATTATGATCTTGATTATGTCTCATAAACATTATGAATATCCTCAGTAGGAGTTCAGCTAAGACAATATTGTGTAGCTTCAAACAAGTGAATAAAAACATCTTTTTAGTGCCAGACTATTGCTACATTGCTACATTGTTTTACTTCAGGATATACATTATTCTATATCACATTTTCTACTCTATTGTTTTATCAAGATCTTCACTCTTGTTAATTTATGAGCATAGGCCATTACAGCCAGCTTAGCTATCTTATTAGAACCTCTACTCTTAGGACATGCATCTCCTCAACTAGATGGTCCCACCTTGTGCATATTTTATTCCAAAAACATTATAAATAATTTTAAAAATATGAAAAACATTACAACATGATCCACAAAAGAACAAAAAAATATCTCATGCTTCTATACATTTGTACATTCCCATTCTTCCATGCTACACTCTTGACATTTTGTAAGCACAGAAACACTAGTTCATTTCATCTTGTCCCATGCACTTACCATTTTCCAAGATCATTATTTCTCATCTCATTATATTCTTGTTCACCATACCATTCTCATTTTTTTGTCATATCTTCCATTTCTTCTATAGCATTAATCATGTTAGTCTGATCATCATTTTTCTTCTATCCCATTTCCTAGGAGAACTACATTTGACATGAACTTCACGTTGGAACATGTATCCATGGAACTATGTAGGTAGCATCCCCTTGTCTTATACATGTGGAGTCATCTCGGCCAACCCCTTCCTTATCTTCTCTTCCCCCATTTCTTCTGTCATTGTTCCTCTTTAATTAGGGAATAATTATTGTGTCATTGTTCTTTGTTATGATGTGGTGGAAAGTAATGCCTCTACTGCACATGCATGAAAATTTGTATTTAAACTACACTAACTTGGTTTTTGTGTGTGTTTATTTGATTTTTATTGGTGTTTTCTTATGCTTTCGCACTTCTCCTTTTATTTCTTCTCCTTTTTATTACTTTTTTTCTCATCTTGGTCTTGTGTTTCCTTGATTGTTTATGCTTTTCTCTTTTGTGTTTCAAAACATCTTGATGATTCACATGGATCTCAATTGTTTATATCTTGATCCTATATTATTACATTGTTCTTAGACCATTTTTTTTATTTGATTATTTTTGGTGTCTTATTTTTCTATTTGATTTTTCTTTTATCTTTTGTGTTCTAGAATGTCTCAATGATTCACATGGATCTTGATTATTCATATTTTGGTCTCATGTCATTAAGACATTCTTGATTTTTATTTTTAAATATTTTGTTCCTACTTAAGATCATATCTTGATTTCAATTTTATGTTTATTTATGTTTATCTTTTTATTTATCTTTGCTTTTTTGTTTAAATGTAAATCATTGTAACTCAAGTTTTGGTCATTGTTTTACCATTATCCTTAGTTATAGGTATTCACATTTGAACTGGCTCAACATAATTGGAATCATATGTCATTCTAAGTTATCCATACTTATGATGCCTAATTTATTTTGATATAGAAATAACTTTGTGCTCAAGTCTCAAAGTCTTAAACATCAACATCAGCTCCGATGAACGATTCTCAAGAACTCTTTACAAAACCTAGGCTCCTGATATGGAATTAGGCTTCTAGGTAACATGCATTTTAGGATTCTTTGTCCATGCTTAGATTGTGAGTCTAATTAATTATTGGTCATTTTTTATCATCCCTCATTCCATTCTCACCCAAACATGGGTGAACTACATTGGCCTGAAGTTCATGTTGGAACATGAGTCCATAGAACTATGTAATCAACACTCAATTTCTATTGAGGTCATCTCGGCTATCTTTGTTCTTATTTTCATCTCTCTCATCACTTTGTGCATTTTCATATGCTTGGTTTTATATGACTTTCTAATCCATTACACCATCACATATACATTTGCACCTGCTCACTTTAACCTAACTTTTGGGTTATATCTTTGAGATATTTTGCTTGCCAATTACCCATGTTGGGGCCCAACATATGAACAATATCAAATCCAATCAGATCTATAGGGGAAAAATCATTATTTATTCTTTATCAATGATCAAAATTTACCCTACTGGGGCAAAACTATTTTATCATGATCATATTTACTCTATTGGAGTACTTATTATCTTCTCTTTGGAGACCCTGTTCTAGTGGTGCTTGCCTTCCTAAATCAAAATGTTATCTCTTTTCCTCTAATTCCAAGCTCTCCACACTAATGCCCACGATGGAAATATTTTAGTGTGCAACTTGTCTCAGGATTGATCAATGTTGTAAGCATGCAACTTGTACTCTCAAATTGGGTACATTTAAAGTGTGTCCCTTACATTTATGGATTGTATCTTTCCCATTCCCCCCATCTCTAGGGCCTATTATACCTCTAATTATATTTTGGTTATTGATCTTAATCACGTGTATAAGCATTAGCTCATCTGGATGTGATCTATTCCATGGGTTAATCTCTCACTTTCTCTTTCTTTTGTAGAGTCCATCCTTTTCTTCCATCCTAGTATGTCCTCTTGAGGGGGCATCATGGGTCTATTCTAATTTATTCTTGACAACTCTTTTCTTTGAAAATACTCCACTTCACCTGAATGTCTCACTATGCCTTCTCAAATAGGGGAAAAATTTAGACTTCCAATTCCTAACATCATTTGTTTTGAAATTGTCAATCTTACTCAAATTACACTCAAATGTAAATTTTAGGTCAAAATCCATAGAACACCCTAAATGGTTTGAAATTATCACTTAAAAGTGCTAGTTTAGGTCAAAGTATCTCTAAATAATGTAATGCATTTTATGGGCCATCTAACCTTGATCAAATCATTTTGAGTCAAATTGATAATTTTACCATTTAGTACTCTGGATCACTCTTTTCTTCTAGTTCATTGGTACACATCATGTACCTTTGTTATTTGGTGTTGGCAACATCCTCAATGGGAATATAGATCTAATGCATCTAACATTACCTTTCAGTTCCTCTCCAGTCAAATTATAACCTAGTAATTTGACTTTTTGACTATTTTGATTAATTGTGCACCAATTTCCAAAGAATTTCACTAAACTTACTTAAGCTAATTAATCCAATTTACAAAGAAATCCATTTAATGTGTTTGAAATGAATTGATTTTTAATCAACCCCATTTTTCATGGAATGTATTTCCAAATACCAAGTGCTCCTCACTCTAGGTTTATGCCACATACCAATGTTTGAGATAAAAAGGGGGCACCAAAACTTTACCTACACCTATCCTTTAATTTTTGGATTAACACTTAATTCCTCACAAGCATTAAAAAATCAATGGAAGTTTTAGTAGAAGCTATGCACAGCCATGTTAGTTTCAAAGAAAATATGATCCATTAGTGTTATTTCTATTTTCTTTGATTTACATGTGTGTTTTAGACTAAATTTATTTATTTGTAGTGTCAAGTCAGAATGAGTCCAAAACCATCACATTATTTTCACACCAATTTAGCCTAAAATGTGTTACTCTACTTGTTTTATGTCACACTTTTTCCTTAGAGTTTTATTCTAAAATTGCTTGTGTGTCACTTTTTTAAACAAGGTGTCGTTATGCTGCCTGTTTCATTGCAAAAATTTGCCTTGGATTTTTGAGTCCAAAACCATTGTCATATCATTTATTTTAAAGAGCATTGTTATGCAACTTAAATTGTTCTAAATCACTTATCACTTTTGAAACCAAGTTCCAAACCATTGTTATACCTTTTTTATTTTAAACGCATGGTTATGCTACCTATTTTGGTTTATCCCTTTTGTCTTAGAACATTTGAATCTTTTTGCATTAAATTTGAAACTCAACCTTTCAAAGTACAAATCCTAAAGTAATTAAGCTTACACCAAATCGTCATATAATTTGGTCTTAGGTTGTCTACCTTTTGTGTTTGGATTTTGTTAGTTGGGTTGATTTTCTATTTGATCTAAACAACCCTTTGCCTAGACCTAACATTTGTTGTTTGTGCCTTGTCTGAGAGCCCTTTGATCCAATTTTTTGCCACGTGCCTTGTTTGAATTTTGTTGTGTCAAATTATAAATTCCCTAGTTCCATTGTTCAAATAGTCTCTTATGAATCAAGTATCGAGTCTTAGTGAGTCGATTACTAAGTGTCACCCAAGCCAATTTCCTTAGTTTAGTTTGTTTTTGAGTTATTTATTTTTGAGTCTAGCATCATTTTTTCAAGTTAAATGATTATAACTAACTTTGGGCAAATCATTGTTATCGTTTGATCATAGTTCATTCACATTTATTCTAGTTTGTCTAGACACTCTTGTCACTGATTATAATCACCTTTAGGTAAAATGGTACCTTAACCATAAATGAGTGTTGATATTTTATGTTACCTTAAACTAATTATACCTACCTTTGGGAAAATTAATATTATTTCTTAGACTAGTTTAGTTATTTGACCCTTTGAGTCTCTTGAAAAGAGCTAAAGGTTATTTTTTTTTAGATTTTGATTGTTTGTTACCTTTAAACGCTTGATTTTTCATGATACCTAGCTATAGATCTAAACATGCCTTGTTACACACGTAGCAAGACTATGTATAATCTAAACTATGAGAACTTTATGACCAATGAACATTTTGTTCAAGAGTCATATGATGACATAACTTATGAGATGGATCCCTATCTATCTTATAATATTCTATACATTGAACAAAGGTTAGACCCATTATCATAGTATTTAGTGACTACAACTTATTATCTAGGCTGAGAACAAGAGAAAATGTCACAATACCTTGCTCAAGTAATGCTTAGTGTTGAACATATCCAATAATACGAGCCCTACTATGTTACTATTATCACATAGGATTACACTTGTCTTGATCCTATAGCTTGTTGTGCAGGTGCTTAATGATAAAATGGAAAAACCTCCAAAGTCATGGGACCTTGGCAAATTGAGGTTAATCTCTAGAGAAGGTTGGCTTCCTTTCACTAAATCTGATGTAAACTGATAAAATACCAGTTTTGTGAAAATGTCACTCTTTAGTGATTTTTTATCCTAAACTAGGGTTTTGACAAAGAAAAAGGTTGAAGAATTGAAATTTGTAGAAAACTAAAAATATGGTGATTGCACCAAATATTTTATATTGGATCTTAATACTTGATTTATAAACACAATAGAGCAAGAAATGTGTTAAATTTATTCCAACATAGACTCATACATATGAGAAATCAGAGTAGTATTTTAGCTATTTTCATAAAATGGAAAAGGATCTTTATTTCAAACAATATTTTAAAGAGGGTAAAATACCATAGATGATTTTATTGAAAATGAACTAAAGAGACAAAGATTACACAAATAATCAAATAACTTTCACTCACACAGAGATCAAGATAGGTGCAATCCTATGTGATAATAGTTTTTGGCATGCCCAGTGGGACCTGAACCTACAGAAAGTGGAAAGATTGTTGGTGTGTCTTTATTCTAATCATCTTTTGGAAGAAAACAATTTAGCACCAATGGTGACTCCAAATTGACATCAACTGGTATAAGCAACACAGGTGCCTAATCACCATCATTTGATATGTATTATGACCCATTTGATCAAAATTCATGTTCTTTCATATCAAGTTAACAATGTTTAAGGCTTCACCCCAAGTGACCCTCAAGATTCAATGTATAAACCTTATTAGACTTTACCTCTCCCTAGTCAACCTAAAATGAGCCTTAAGGAGATGATGTTTGATTTTTAGATAAAATTTAGAGATTTTGATAGGGAGGAAGAGTATTATAGGAAATAATAGAATATTGAATAACAAGCTTATGTTTAGGAGTGAGAATTTAGGTTTCAAGAGGAATGCTTGGTTAGGTAAGACCAAGCCAAAAAATAAAATGATTATCAGTTGTTTTTTATAATGAGAGTAGCCAACCCTAGATGCCAATTTCCCTCTCCTACTCTTGTTCATGTTCAAACCTAACCCACTAATCAACCTTGTCAAATATCACCCTTATTAGCTAAAAAACATGAATTCATCCCATTTTGGATCCTTCCCTATGCAAATGACCCTAAATCTGTCATACCCTCTCTTGTGAAACCACCCTCTGGGCCTCTCCTACACCCATTCAGGAAAAGGAGGATGTGGCCAAATCTTATGCTTTCCCCTCATGGAAATCAATCAAGGAGGGTGCAATGAATAAAAAATAAGTGATAGATGAAGTGATCTAGAAACCATTCTAAGAAAAATAAGTGTTAGCTCAACTCAATGAGCTTTCCCTACTGAAGTTTCAAGACTCTCCCTCTCTTTCCCAAGAACTACCTAAAAAGGCCTTCAAGGTCCCTAGTTATAAGGATACTCTCCTAAGCTGCAAGCAAGGTGAATTTATTCACCTTCCTGCCATCTCCCTCATGAAAGAAGAACCTATTTTACAAATAATATAGGAGGATATTACAGTCTTGAGTGATCTTGAAGAAGGCAATGTAAGTGTCTATGATGAGGAAATCATGATAGGCAACTCACTTCATAAGGAGGAGCATGTTTCAACTTTCAAGTTTTAGGAGCTTAATGAGAAAAAAGAGTATATCCTTCATGAACCCATTGTATAGGTCAAATGCATCTCAAGTAATTTAGAAGAGCAATGACAACATTTGTGCTTGGATCTCTTAAGTGAAATGGAGCAGCTTAATGTTACAAACTTGACTGAACAGGACAACCCTCAAACTAAAAATAAAGCAGACCTTGAATGGACTATTGAGGGTCCATTTTACATAGATCAAGAAGAGAATTATAACTAGGAACCAGAGGTTGGTCCACTTTAATATGAGGTGTTAGTTGAGGGTAGCACTGATATGTTGGAGCTAGAGGAAAGTAGATTAGATCTTGAACAAGATAAGTATGATGTTTTAGACCTTGGATGGTTAAATAAAAACTCATTTTTAGTTGAATAATGAGATGAAATCTTGATTAAGGTTGATGAAAAAGATATCTCAGGTGCTTAAGTGATACATTTTGAGAAGCATACCAGTGAAGAACCTAAAGAGTTATGGTAGCAATTCAATGTCATAATCAAAGAATTTGAAGAGGCCAAGGGACATGTCCTTCTTTTAGAAAGCTATGAATATGCTTCTCTAAGCATGAAAAATCCTAATTTACATAAGGACAAAGTGGAATAACATGGTCTTTTTTAACCATGAAGTGAATCGAGTGTAGTTGCTCCCATGAGCCCAAATGAAGTATTCATACAAGGCTTTCTCATAGGTGATGAGAAACACCAAGAAAGTGCTCCTACAGTCCAAAATGAATCAAGATTGGAGGACTTAGACTGGTATGTATACATTAGAGACATGTTTTTTCCTTTTTATCCACTAGAGGTCACATAAAAAGGGTTGGCCATCAAGCTGCCTAGTTCACCAATTTTGGTACCTCCAAAGAAAAGTATCTTCCATCCTAATTTATCACAAGTGAATGATGCTAGAAGTTTCATATTTTACCCAAGTGGAAATTATTTATGAATTGTAACCTTATACATATTAGAATATATTTTATGACTTTATCTAAATGCATGTGTACATAAGTTATTTATGTGTTTTAATAAGTGCTTGTGCACTAGTCAGACTCATTATGAGTTATTTCCTTAGGTTGTGTTATTTTTCCTCTTTTTTTTTGTCTATATTTGTATTTTTTTGTGTTTAGGCAATCCTAGTTTGTTCTTCCCTAGGTTAGAGTTTTGTCAAAAAAAGTTGAATATGTGCCCAGTATCTTAGAAGGCTACTGGATTGAATATGATTAGCAGACAATCATCCCACAAAAGTCACCAAAAATGTTGATATTTTTCCCAAAAATATCATTGCATTTAATACCCTAAGGGAGAACCCCTTTTTTTATTAAGAACCCTGAAACCCCTAGAAAAACCAATCTTTCCCTTTTTGCCTTGCAAATCTGGAACTCTGGATGTAATTTACACTAGTGTAAATTACTTTACAGGTTTCAGATCCCATGAAACACTCATTTTCCAAAACTAGTGGGATATGAAACTCACCATACACATTACACATTATAAAAATGTGAAAAATGTGTGGTAGGCTCCAGATCCTGCCATGCACCCAAGTCGATAAAATATAGAACTCAACATGCACTTTGCACATTTTTACTACATGTAATGTGCATGAAAAGCTCTAGATCCTACCAAATAACTAAAAACCCCATTCATAGGAAGTGGTCCTAAAGTGTACATTTCACATTTACAAACATGTAAAGTGCATGCCAAACTTTGACTTTCACTAACCACTCACCAAACATAGACCATGAGGTGTAGAACCTTGAGTGCACTTTACACATTTACAAATGTGAAAAATACCCAATGGGTTTTAACTTCTATCAATCCACATTTTTCCATCCACAGAGAGCAGACCTACTTCAATCAGGCCCAACCTCCACCACTAACCACCCAACCATATACTTTATACTTAAAGAGAATATTCCCTTCAAAATATTTCACTATCATCCCTACAGACATTAGACCTACTTTAGACACCTAAATTCCCTACAAAATTCTAATAGTTCATAGAGATTGGATGTGTTCTAAGCACATTCAAACATTGTGGAGGTATGATGTGCTTCAAACATCATGGAGATCCAACATGCTTCTAGCACCTCCAAGTTCGGTTAGAGAGTATAAGTGTTTCAGACACGTACAAATCCTACCAAATTTCACAGTTGATTTCTCATGATTGATAAATTCAATCTACATGCTTCCTAAGGAAATGAAGTTCAAATCTAAAGAATTAAAAAAATCATAAATCACAAGTACAAATTCCACTTTCCATTTTGATAGATATGAATTCATAAAGTGCAAAATCATGGAGTGCAAATTTCATAGTTTATTTTGGCAAAAATGATAAAGACTTAAAAAGTTGTAAAAGTCTCACTTAAAGTTTTTCACACTAGGGTTTTGCATGAAAATAAACTTGGAATTATTTTCAATGTTATATTTTATTTTTAAAAGGTCAAGTTCTACTTTGGGCACCTATTTTTTACATGAGTTTTTCATCCACTATAAGATGAAGAAGCATTGGATAAAAACCAACTATTCCAACCATGCCATAATATTCCCAAAATCATGCCCATCTCATGCATTCCATGTTCTAGTCATTCTTCAAGTCCAAAAAATGCAAAAAATAGAAGATCTCACCTCTATGGCATGAGGGCTTCAGATTTGCATGACATTCTTCACTAGGCATTTGAGTTTCAACAACTAGATCTTTCTATAACATATTTTTTATAAAAATGGGTAGACCCCATGGCCCAATCTATATTTTTGATACTATTTATATTTTATGCATTTTTAATATATTTACTACAAGTTATAACCTTTAGAGAGAAATAATGTTGAAGATTTACCTTCCTTGTCTTGAGAGATCTCTGTGTGTGCAAGTTATTTGATTATTTGTGGAATATTTGTCTCTTTGTTTCACTTTCAATAAATTCATCTATGGTATTTTACACTCTTGAAAATATTGTTTGAAATAAAGATCCTTTTCCCTTTTGTGAAAAATAGCTAAAATACTACCTATGACCTCCATTTGTATGAGTCTATGCTGAAACAAATTTAATATATTTTATCTCTATTATGTTTATCAATCAAGCATTAAAATCCACTATAATAATATTTGGTGCAATCACCATACTTTCATTTTTAGAAAATTTCAATTCTTCAACCCTTTTCCCTGTAAAAAACCCTAGTTTAGGATTCAAATGCACTAAAGAGTGAGATTTTCACAAAATTGGTATTTTATTAGTTTGCATCAGATTTAGTGAAAGGAAGCCGACCTTCTTTGGAGATTAACCTCAAATTTCCAAGGTCCCACGGATTTGGAGGTTTTTCCATTATGTCATTAGTAAATTTCATAACAAGCTATAGGATCAAAATAGGTGCAATCTTGTGTGATAATAGTTACAATACCAATGCAAACAATATACAATCTATAATTCTTTGATCATCATTTGTTAGATAAAAAATAAAAAAATATCATTAGAGTTGTTGAAGTAGGATCCAAGTTTCCACCAGACTTCCCACATGAAAGTCTGATTAGTTTGATTAAAATTGCTAGTAATCAAATATAATAGTTTGAATAGGCATCAACAAGTTATAGTCAAACTTTAGTCCAAATATTGTAGTAAAACCAAAGTACAATTGCAAAAGGAAAATTCCCTATAGATGAAAAAATGTTATAGGTACAATAAGTGTACTAAAATTATATTTATCTAGTTCATAATATTAATGTAGGGGCTATTTATAATACATCACTTATTGAGATAGCTTAGTTAACAAAGCAACAAACGGATGCTTCAGGTTATGAACACAAAAACATATACCCATTTATCAAAAGCAATTTGGTTGGTGGCATGTTTAATGTTTCCATTTTGATAGAAGAGACCTCCACTCAAATAGAAGACCTCAATCAAAACGTTGTGGATAACACACACCTACACTCCAATTTAAACCAAAGTGGGTCTAATTTAATACCAAGTAATACATAGTAAATTAATCCAACTAATGCCATGAGTGGATTTAAAAAACATGGGAAAGGTACACTTACTATCCAAAATCAACAAACAACCTCCAATCCTCAACCAGTTTCTTCCTTGAGTGTGCAACAGGGGGCAAACAACCAACAATAAACCAAACTAATACAACAAAAAGTGCAAAACACTACACCCCCTTAAAAGGGGGTAATAAATGTTTTACCATAACAAGGACATACCAATACACCTCAATAATAATAAATGTTGCCTAATACACAATATGTTTCTATTGGTCAAAAAGTGCCAGTTAGTTAACAACAAAAAATACCAAAAACCCCTAATATTTCCTAACCAACAACAAGTGCCTATCCAACAACAAGTGCCAATCCAACAATAGGTGTTGAAAAAATAATAAGGTTCTTATATATAATAGGTACTAGACAATAATTACCTTTCACCTAATGAGTATTAAATGTGCAAGAAGGATATAACTTTAAACACCTCCAACAACATGGTTCTAGTCAATAACATGTCCCTATATACAATAGGGTTCAACAAGTAGGCAACATGTTTCCTCCCAAACCCAGTAATACCAACACATCTTGAAGAACCAAATGCCACTATCATATCCATAATTCACTAACCAAGGTTATGTAGCCAATTTAAACTAGAATGTGTTTCAACCACAACATATTCTATATCCACAATATAATCCCAATGCATTGATACATATACCTAGTCATTAATCCAATTCGACCAACATTCCATAATATGCATGCCCTAGTCAAGGTAATCCACCTTTAACCACACAACCTCAATAGCAATATGCCACTCCATCTGAATTTCATTTCCAAGAGTTACAACAAATTAAGGATGTAATTCAATCTATAAATATTGGAAAATAAACAAATAAATTCAAACTAGATGAAATATGATCTTATCTATTCAACACGGAATATCTATAATACCATTTTTTTTAGGCTATGCCCCACCCAAATTTAAAAAATACAAGGGCAAAGGTGACCCTAAATATCATTTGAAATAATTCTTTGTTGAATTCCATCTAGTGGCATATAGTAAAATATGCTTACTTCTAATCTTTCCCAGGAGTCTAGTTGGACAAGCCTTGGATTAGCTTTTTAAATTTCTAAAGAATTATGTACATAATTTTGATGATCTTTTAGAGAAGTTCATACAACACTTTTCATATAATCTTGAGCATAAGATTATTGTTTTGGATTTGGGCCAAGCTAAACATAATATTGGTGAAATCTTCACTACCTACTTGCAATGTTAGAGAGCACTAGTGAGCCGATTTACTCATAATCTTCAAGATAAATAGTTGTCTATGATATTTACCAAGAGCCTATATAGTGAGATATCATACCATCTCAAGATGAAATGTGCTCATACCTTCTAAGAGGTTATGGAGAAAGGAATACATATTAGGAAATCCCTTATTAACAAAGGGATAATCAAGTTATCCTCTTCTAATCAAAGCCATAATCAACATCAAGGCTAGCAAAACTAGAACCAAAACCAAAACCAAGGCCAAAACCATAATCAGAACCCAGTTCAAATACTGGATTCAATTCCACATTAGGCCAAAAATAATGAGATAACAAAACTCTACAACCATAATAAGAATAATGTTGGCAATAGGGCCACTAAATCGTGCCATGTTCACAAAGTGTAAACACTAGTTGTCCATTTACCTCCACCAACTCAACAACCACCACCTCTATACATCCAACCAAGACTTTCACAAAACCAACAACCATAGAATCAAAACTAATTTCAATCCCATACACTAAGGAAAATATCACCCATTACTAAACAATTCAGTGACCTTGATGAGCCTATTGAATTTATTTTATAAATATTGATTTAGGAAAATATGATCAATTGGCCAATACCAAATCCATTTCCTAAAGGTATTCCTTTTCTTGATTGGTACAAAGAACATGATTTTTTTTAGTACCATCATGTTAGAGTACATTCCATACAATAATGTATCCATCTCAGGCATTTAATTGAGAATATGCTAGAAAATGGAGAGATCGAAAGAGACACCCATGCTCTTATGACCAATCATAACTTGCATATATACTAGAATTAATTTCATCAACATAAAAACAATAACAAATACTAAAAATACTAACAATAACAATAATGGCAAAGAATTACACCATAAAATCAACAATAATGTCAGCCATAATAACAATATCAAAATGGTCAGAATCAAGGGCAAATTGACCTAACAACCAAGGAGGCCATCATGTCATCATGTATACCTTTAATAATGTTATAAAACATGCTTTAGGTGATCATGTTTCCATTATCACCATCAAACCTCAACCAACAGACCTAGACTCTCTCCTAACAAGGCCTATCTACCAAATAATGCTTACCAACCTTTTTACATCAGTGTTTCTTCTATAAACAGTGTTAGAAGCCATGCTCCATACCATACAACAATTATCATTCCAGGTCTCATTAACTACCCAACCAACTACCAAATCCAAGTACTAGATTGATATTATGATATTTTGACTTGACAAGATAAGGTCACTATCAAAGGACATTAGCTAAATACTAAAAATGAGCCCATTCAACATTTTATGCCTATCATAAATAAACCAACTAAAAAAATTGAGGGGAGGGCCTATGATATTATGGAGAAGCTAAAAGAGACATCTAAACATATATCCATCTTGGATTTGATGTGTACATCAAGTGTCCATAAAGACATCCCAAATGAGCATTTAAATCAATCCCTCATTTCAGATGACATCAATCCAGATAAATTACAAGCCATGGTAGGACACTTAACCCCTAGCCAACATCTTAAATTTGACCAAAGTGACATGTCATCACCCTCTACATAGTAACTTATTATATATTGTGGTCAGTATAATGAAGCATAAATTTAAATGCATTCTTGTAGTTAATGGTTTAGGCCTCAACATTATATCTCTAAATTTTGTCAAATATCTTGGATATATAGTATCTAACTTGCAACCATATACCATCGTTATCAAGGCATATGATAATGAATAATAGGAATCTCAAGGTACTATTAGCTTTTAGGTGGTCATTGGGCCTTTGACCCATGAGACACTATGTCATGTTTTATTCCTAGAATTATCTTACAATCTATTATTGGATTGACCTTAGATCCATGAAATTAGGGATATACCTTCCACATTACATTAGTGTATAAAATTTACACATTCAAAAATGGAAGTGACTATGCCAGTTGATCTTCAACCATATCAATATTATAAATGTCTTGAGGTTGAGTATAAAAGCTATAACTATCAATTTGGCATGAATTCTATACCCAAAGTAGATGAATAAAGAGTCAAAATGGCAAAATCCATTAAATCAAGCCCAAAATCTAATTACATTGACCCAAAAAACTTAGCCTTTACCTCATCCATGCCTCTACCAAACATTTCCAACAACTTATATATAACTAACAAAGGTCTTAGAGAAAATAGTACCCATAACACATTCCATATTTCTAAATTACTACAAAATCTTAAATCCTATGGGATACCTAGGGCCAAAACCACTTATAAAAAGAGCCAAACCAAGGGAAGATCCCAACTGAGCAAGCCTATTATTTTCAAACTAGCCTCTATCATAGAACATGACCCATAAGCTGAGGATGATTCATGGATTTACACTGATGAGTTAACTAACTATTACCAAACCATAAAGTATCCTAACCATAATCAAAATTTATATCACCAAGCTTATGAAGGTAGAGGCCTGGGTCTACATTAAAAAGGCATGATTAAACCAATCTCAATGACCAAATATAAGGGAACCCATGGTAATGGATTTAAACTATTTAGGGGTGACCCACATACCGTATTCCTATTATAACACCATCAACTAATGAATATGATGATAGTAGTGATACATGGTCCAATTAAGATCTCTGAGACCTTGACACTAAAATTTATTTATCCCCCTTGCCATTTGTACTATTAACCCTAGTTATCAACCTTTGTCATTAACCCTTTCCCATCCATAATTGATAGACTAGGACCAACAAGATTCAACAATGCCATTAGATGAGTTACAAATGAAGAGGCCATATGAAAGTTTCTAAGATTAAGGAATCACATTCCTCTTAAATATCCCAAGAAAGGTTTTTATATTCGATTGGATCTTACTGCCTGTTTTGGAGAGGGTGAAATTCCCTAGCCAAAGAAAAAAAGAAAATTAAACAATGAGGTCTAAAAGTGAAAACCTCTTTGAGATACTATCTAACTAGGGTAATAGTAAAGAGAAAGGCATGTCTCTTGGTGAAAAATAGTTTCTATCACCATTAGATTGGGATGTTCACTCCTTTTCATATGAAGCATATGAGACATATAGCTCAAATCCTATTTATGGATCATAGATTAGTACCGAGGAGTAGTAAGATTTTTCACATATTTTTCAAGAGTGCCCTAAGGTATTTGTTTCATGGTATCTACCAACATTAGGAGATTATAATTTGTTTTACTTGGGAGAATTAGATGAGCTAGTTTGATAAGAGGACTTTACTATTACTAACTAGTTTACCTCCTTGCCAATTATTTTAGATGATGGTTCTATACTTCTTATAGAGGACACTTTAGAGGTTAACATTGGGAATATAGAGGACCTAAAATGGATCAAACTAGGTGTGTCCCTCACTAAAGAGGAACATGAAGTATTTACATCCCTTTTAAGGGACTTTATTGACATATTTATGTGGGCCTATTCGAACATGCCAAGCTTATACCTCACCTTGATTGTACACCATCTCATCGTACATATTGATGTTAATATCATTAAATAGAAGATATGTAAGATGCATCTCTGTATTACTATGCTAGTCAAGAAAAATTTAGAAAAAATCTTAGACATGAAATGCATCAGATCGATTGACTATTCAGAGTGGATTTAAGACATTATGATAGTAAGCAAGAGACTAAAAGGTTTTGCACTAATTTTAGATATATCAACAAAGCCTAACCAAAATATGACTTTCCTTTCCCTAACATTGACATGATAGTTGAATCGATAATTGGGTATGAAATTATTTCTCTTATGGATAGCTTTTTAGGGTATAATCATATTAGAATAACACCAGAAGACTAACACAAGAAAACATTCACCACTCTGTGGGAAATGTTTTTTTATCAAGTGATGCCATTTAGACTGAAGAATGTCAAAGCCACTTACCAATGAAACATGAAAATTATTTTCCATGACATGATGCATGACATCATTAAGGACTATGTCGATGACATCCTAGGTAAATCAAAGACCCATACTGATCATCTAGTTATACTACAAAAACTCTTTGAGAGACTTCATGAGTACAATGTTAGGCTTAATCTAAAGAAGTGTGTATTTGGCATAACTTATAGAAAAATATTACCCTTCATTATCTCTCATAAGGGCATTGAAGTTGACCTAACCAAAGTTCATGTAATAACATAAATACCAATGATATCTAACTTGAAGTAGCTCCATAGTTTACAGGGAAAGATTCAGTCCATTAGATGCTTCATATCATAGTTGGCCAATAAATGCCATATGTTTATGCACTTAATAAATAAGTTTTTTACATTTTCATGGAATGAAAGGTACAAAAAATCATTCAATCATCTTAAGTAATATCTTGCAAACCCACCTATTTTATCACCACCAATGCCAAATAAGCTATTGCTTCTTTACCTGTCAGCAACTAAAAATGCCTTGGGGGCACTTTTGGCACAACACAAATAATAAGGAAAATAACATGCCATGTATTATTTGAGAATAAAATTGGTCACATATGAACATAATTATATGTTAATTGAAAAATCATGTTTATCAATGGTGTTTATAGCCCAAAATTTATGTCATTACAAGTTGAACAATAAGACCATTCTTATTGCCAAAGTAGATCCACTCAAGTATCTACTTTTCAAATCAAATTTATAGGGCCACCTGGAAAAATAAATCATGATATTGAGTGAGTTTGAAATTGAATATGCTGATTAGAAGGCCATTAAGGGGCAAGTACTTATAGATCAACTTGTAAAAGCTCCTCTTCAAGATACTCAACCTCATACATTTGGATTTCTAGATGAGGCCATTATGACCATTGAAGAAATAAAAGCACCTCTTGAGGTTGAATAGTGGAATATTTAATTTTATGGATCATCTACTACTTGTGGATTAGGTGTTAGAATATTATTTAATATGTTATAAGGGGATCTTATTCCCAACTCTTTTTGTATTGGATTTACCTGTACCAATAATATGGCCAAGTATGAAGAACTCATTATAGGGATTCATCAAGTAGTACACTAAACATTTAGCATTTACTAGTGTATTTTGATTCGTAGTTAATCATCAATCACGTCACAGACCAGTACTAGCCGAAGGATGAAAATTTGGTTCCCTATAAAGATATGGTCAACACTCTCAAGAATCAAATTGCAAATATCCAATTTGAAAGAATACCTCAAGCAAATAATAGAATAGTTGATGTTATGACCACTATTGGATCCATGATTCAGATCACCAATAGAGAAAGGGATTATAAATTTCTTATTGAACATCTCTTACCATTGACATACAAACAATCAACCATCAAAATGGTTTGTGACATTTTTGGTCCCACATCTCTATAGTGCTCAGACATATATGTCTATCTTCAATACCAAACTATGCTTCCCAAATTATCACATAATAAACAAAAAGCCTTAGCCCACAAAGGCTTTCATTATACCTTACTTAGGCCAACCTTGTATCATATAAGCTATGATAGAACTCTACTTTGTTGTTTACATTTGGTATAATTTAAACTATCATTAAGGGAAGTTCATGAAGGAATGTGTGGATCCCACACCAATAGGTTAATCTTAGCCAAAACTTTACTACTTACTAGTTATTACTAGCCAACTATGGTAGTAGATGCATATGCATATGTGAAGATGTATGTCAATTATTATAAGTATGTAATCTGATTCATGCTTCAGCCAAGACACTCAAACCATTGATAACTCCATGGTCATTTTCAATGTCAGGCTCAACCTTGTAGGGAAAATCAATCCTACATCTTTTTATGGCCATAAACATGTCTTAATTGCTACTGATTATTTCACTAAGTGGGTGGAATCCATTCCCCTCATGTAATCGGTAAGCAGATATCCAAGTTCATATTTAACCATTTCATCTGTCATTATGGCATCCCCTTTGACATTATATATAATAACTATGGATCATTCATAAAAATATGTGAAAGCACTTTGTACCCAATATCACATCAGACAACATTTATCTACCACCTACTACCCACAAGGCAATGGCCAAGCTGAGCTTTCTAATAAAACCATTGTCAATATTTTGAAGAAGATTGTCAATAATGTTGGTCATAATTGGCATTTTTATCTATTTAATGCCCTCTAGTCATACCATACCATATTCCATATGCTAATAGGAGCTACATCCTATTTAATTGTTTACGACACTAGGGTCATTCTTCTTGTCAAGGTCAAGTTTCCTTCTCTTTGAATTTAATTGCAGCACATCATCGATGATGAGGACTAGAAAGTAGCTCACTTTCAAGAGCTAGACTTGATGGAAAATTCTTAGCCACCTTGAATAACATTTAGGCATATCAGAATTGATTAAAATCCCAATACAATAAGTGTGCTAAGCATCATGAATTTGATTTTGGTGACCTGGTGTTAAAAGAGAGTCATAAAAATGTGAATGTTGAAACAAAGAAAAAAAGGAGGGTTCCAAACAAATGAGTTAGGGCCGTATGTAGTTATTTCTAACTACGGATTTAGAGCATACAGGCTTGCCATGCCAAAAGGAGATGAAATTGAAGAGATAATAAACATAATGCACCTCAAACATTTTTATGCTTAAGGGACTTAGATAATTTTCTACAACGATCATTTAAGTTATGCCACATTATACCCAATATTTGTACTATAGCCTATATCATTCTACCATGCTATTAACCCCTTACCAACCAGTTCTTTTTACCTAACCCTACCTATTTATATTTAGTTTCAATTCATCTATACCTTAGGAATATTTAGTGGTTGATGACAAATTTAGTTCTAATAGTTATTTTAGAATCAAACATTTGAATGGAAATATATGAAAGCAGTATGATAGTGGTTGTGAAAATTACATCTTTCAATTATTATTATGTTTGACAGGTGCCATTGATTATAATTACCTTTTGTAAAATTAGTGACCCACCTTATGCTACTAATTATAACCACTTGTGGGAAAATTAATACCACTGACCCTTTATCGTTGTTTACTAATTATAATTACCTTTGGGGAAATTAGGAGAAACACTTTTATCGTGCATTGTTGTATCACCTTGCCATTTACCTGTACTTGAAATTGATGGTACTTAGTCAGATGCCTTTTATATAGGCAAACCTATAATGAATTGAGGTGTTAAGTGACTATATATGTAGTTATTGATTCATGTTAAGGTCAGCTCAGTTACCCCTTTGATACACTCTCACTATTTTGTGATCAATTTAAGTTTGAATGCTCTCACCATTTTACAAGTAACCTAAGCCATGCTCTTTCAATCTTGTGAGTTGGATCATTTTGTGTCTTGTAATTCTCAATCAAGTTAACATTCTTGGAAAATTCTTAAAAAAAATTAAATAGTTCAAAAACCCCTAAACATCTGTAAAAGACATAGAACATCTTTAAAATCACAAAATCATGAAAAATGGCTTAGAATTTATATTTGAGATATAAAGCTACCAAATGTTTCTAGGATGGGCCATCTTATTTATTTTATTTTATTTATAGGCCACATCTATATTTTCCCTCTTATTTCTAGGATAACTACATCGGCTTGAGGTCCACACAGACTATGTAGGCATCACTTGGATATATGAGGTATATTGGGTTAGCTCAGCTACCTTCCTTTCTTTTTTAACCACTTATTTACCTTAAGGATCTTGAGACTCATAACTATTTCATGAGTAGCCACTTGTCATTTAGTTTTCCCATCCTTATTGGCTTTAATTACACATGCTCACCATTTTTTAAGCACTTTCTATTTGAACAATCTCACCATTTTATGAGCATTTTTATGTTTGAACACTTTCACCATTTTTTGAGTAACCACTGTCTATGATCTCTCCATTTTATGATCTCATTATCATTCCAAGATTTAGATGTAGTAGACACTATGAATTACCAATTTAGTTCATTTATGGATACTTATCTCTTAACTTTTATTGTGGTTTTACCCTAAACCATACTCTCGCACTTTCACAAATTATTTGTGTTGATACTTTAATGAATTTGAGCATCATCCCCCTCTTTTATTATGAACTCACCATTTTAAACTACCATTCCTATTTTCCTCTACAAGACAATCATGTTTTCTTATCATCATTTTATTCTATCCCATATCCTGGGAGAACTACATTTGGACTGAAGTTCATGTTGGATTTAAGGTCCATGGAGATATGTAGGTAGTGCCCACTTTCCTGGTGCATATAGATTCAACTTGGATACCCATTTCTTTTCTTCTATTTCCCCCCATTTTGTTTGTTTGTGTCATTGTCTCCTATAGCATGAGGGAGATGTTTGTGGTTTGTGATGTTATTTCCCTACAACTCAAGGCAACCTTGTGCCAATTATTTTTGTGTCATTGCTACCTAGATTAGGGGTCACCTTGTTTCCAAGAGTAACATATATATTACACATGCATAAATAATTTGTATTTTTTTATCCTAACATTATGATTAATGATGATTTGTGTGTTTTTGTTTGTTTAGCATATCTTATTTGTTTATTTTTGTGTGATTAGATTAGTTTCTTTAGTACACTTTTCTTTGCTTTAGATTATTTAGTTTTTTCATTTTTTATTTTTTATTTATTATCATTTTATTTATCTATTTATTTATTTTATTGGTATTTGTTTGTTCTTCTTATTTTGTCTTGTTTATAGTTTTTTTTAGTTTATAGTTGTTTATTTTGTTATTGTGTTTATTTGTAACATGTTTGTTTGTTTGTTTATTTTTGTTTATTGATGTTTTTTTTGTGTGTCTTATTGTCTTGCTTATATGTTGGCATTTTGTTGTTATTATTATTATTTGTCTCCATTTAGTTGTTTGTTGGTTTGTTTATCAGTGTTTTGTTTGTTTTTGTTTTTTGGTGTTTTGTTGTTTACTTGTTTATTTATTTGGTTGTTTTTGTCTGTTTGTTATCTTCTCATTTTTTTATAGCCTTATTTGTTATTTTGTTTATGTAGTTTATTTATTTTATTGGTTTTATTTTTTTATTTGTTTGTGTTTTTTAGCTTATTTTTTTTGTTTGTATTTTTTTGTTTGTGTTTGTTTGTTCCTTCTGTTTATTTGTATAATTTTATTTGTTTGTGTTTTGTTTGTTTTTCTTTATTTGTTTATTTTGTTTGTTTGTAAATCCTTATTTGTTTGTGGTTTTTTTTGTTTATTATTATCTATTTATTTGTTTTTTTTATTTTGTTATTATTTGTTTATTTTTTCTATTTACCTTTTTGTTTTTTGGTTATTATAAGATTATTATATTGTGTTTATGTTTAAGTCTTGATTATCCATATCATGTACTTAGGTTGTGAATGTTTGTGTTTTCTCTTACACTTGGTTTACTTTTTATATTTACATTTGGGATTTGATTTTTCATATCTTATTCTTAGGTTGTTTATATTTACATTTAAACTAAGTTTTCCATGTTTAGGGTATACATTTCCATTTTATTTGCTAATAACTATCATGCATAATATCACAAGATAAATAAAAAATCAGGGAAACAGAGACTATCATATCAATGTTATGGTAGTACTTATCTAATATATCAAAACCAACTAAATACCCAAACACATTCCTAAATTCATGAGTAATAAATAAGAGCAACAATGATTTATTATTTGTTTATATTGACGGGCATCTCTGAATAATCATACATATGAGTCATATACATATTCAGATGAACAACCAATAGAACATCTCATAAACATGACATAAGTAATAAATGAACAAAATCATACATGAGCATAAATAACATTAATGTTAAACATCCATAATGCTAATCAATGTTAAACATGAGATAAAAAAGATAATAACATGACATCATGTATATATCAAAAGAATATCATATACATGTACATCAACCTCGAAGGAACCAAAAATGAATGTCAATGTATCTCAAATTTCATAGTACATAGAGTATATTTACATATCATAGTGGTGTCTAAAAATACATCAATATGATGATATAATAAGTACAATGTCATATGCTAAAATTGTGCCAAAATGTTAGGATCCCCATAATCAACCATGGCTCTATGTATCCATGGGACTTGTGGTTAGAGGTGGCCCCAATGGACCTAAGGGTATTAGTGGTGGTGGTCATGGCTAATGGACTAATTGACATAAGGCACCTATAATATGAGTTTTGGTTTGAGACTGACTAGATCTGTTAATTGTCCTCTATGTATCCTAGATCTCAAATGCAATAATTTACTAATCCCTAGGAATAGTCATCTCATAGGTCAATAGATACTAATATGCCTCATCCTTGGCAAGAGGGTACTCCCAAACCATTTTTGATAACCTAACATGTGTAATAGTTCCTCGACCCTCATCTCGCTCTCACCTAAGCCTATCAATAGTACCCAATGTCTGATCTCGCTCACTAATAGCTTGATCCCTCTCTGTCATGAGCTAGCCTTACACCTATACCAACCTATCTATCTTGGCCTTTAGACAGGGCATCTCTAACTAAAGTTGTTTTATATCATCATCTCTCATATTTAAGGTTCTTTATAAATCAACCAACTCCCACTATAAATTTTCAACGTCTTGCACCTAGGTAATGATCTCTTATTCTAACATGCCAATATCTCTACCTACCATAGTCATGCTAGAAAGCCCTACCTAACATAGATCCACCTGAGCCACTATCACAACTACTATTCTAGGATTGAGAACCATTAAAAATGGGTTGTCATCTCCATATCTATCTTCATCTTCAATCTCCATTACCATCTCCCTCACCATCTCCTCCATTGATGCCATTATCATCATCACCAACCTCACCATCATTATCTTACTAGGTGTTATTGTTGCTACTCAATGTTTTCACCTACATCTCCTCAATATCCATTAAAACATGTCCCCTTATCGGTACTAGAATTTTTAGCCTCATAGTGCATACTTATACTCACTAGTGTATATAAGCTAGAGTGACCACCACATCTGTAGTTCCTCCTGCATAGGCCTAGATAATTTGAGAAACACTGATATAGCTCGTAATAGCCTCACTCCTTAGGATAGCATAAGTATCCTAAATGATCTCTTGTGTAATATGGTAAAACCATCTTAGCCCCTCAAGTACATGCTATGAAAATCCAAATTACCAAACTACCTAATCAGAGTAATACACCTCAATGATATGGGACTATTTCCTAGTTAGAAAACATCTAGTAATCATAAAATCCATGTACCATCCATCACAAAACCACTACACCTGATATGTGAGGTAAGGACTCCAAATAAAAAATTATGGTGTCATATCCTCAAATTTTTGATGATAGAATGGGATATCCCCTATGCTCACACCTGCGAGCTCCTATTTGATCCCATCTATATGCTAATGGTTTCTTGAGTTCCCATAATCTATGCATCCTCATTAGTTTCTCAATTGAGATGTACTCTTATCCCTAGACCATTAGAAGAGTACAATCCCCAATTCTCCATCTACCATAATATGCTATCATATGAAGATCTCTATAGAGCTATCCCAGGATAACTATCCCCAAAGAAAAGCATGTAGACTCCTCAAGCATGTTATACACTATGCCTCCAAATCCCATATGGAATTTCCATCCACTCTTGTTAGGAAGAAATATGATGCTAATAATGGCCATGAAAATAATAACCTCCATATTAATGAGAGCTGGTGGTGATAGATCCCTAATAGTTAAATCATCTAGCCAAATGTATGGATATGTATCAATGAGGTCTATATTGACCTTCCCCTAAAACATGGGGATACTTTGATAATTTTAGAAGTCATCAAGAATCACATACTATTATACCATTGGTGTCCATAATAGTCATCATCTATGAATTGGTGATTTGAGAATATGCCATGTATCCTCAAGTTTCATAGTAGCCTCTCTCATAGGAAAGTGAAATGTATAAGTCTCATGATGATAATGCTCAACCAATATACTCAAATATTCCCAATCAGATTTGATGACTAGCATCTCTGACATGTCATGAAGATCTAACACCTACAAGAAACTAACCATGTTCTTTATCCAAATCTAAGGGGTCCAAAGATAGTGTAACCATCACTTTCGACATGTTAGGATAGCCAATCACTCCTATAATCAAATAAAAGTTAGCATCCACCTAACTATATGTAGCTACCTAAACCTAAGAATATATTACTAAGTTTAATTGATTGTCTTCAAGAAGTTGGACCCCTATTAGGCCCCAAAATTATATTTTTTTATTATAAGGGTGAAGCTACCATTTTATTAAGGGAGAAGTCACCATTTAGGTGATATTGCACATTTTTAGGCATTACCACCATTTTATTTTTTATGAAAACAATTATTTCACATAAAAATGGGTGAAATCACCATTTTGATGATTTCCACCCTATTTTGGTGTTATCACTATTTTTAGGAATGACCACTTCATATGAAGCCACCATATTCCTTGGTGAAGCCACCATTTACCCTAAATGTAAATGGAAACTTCACCATTTTTTGGCCTAAATCAAGAAATAAATGTACAAAAATTGACATTAATGACAAATTTGACATTACTTATTGGTGACTCATTATGTGGTGGCTGCATGCGCTCCCTCACTCACTCCAAAACATGACATTAAGCTCTTCCGTAGGCCATTTTTCTTAACTCAACTTGCACAAAACTAGAGATAATAAATCTCAATAGGCTAGGGTGAAAATGATTTGTTTTTACCCCAAGGGTGAATATATGGCCTGAATTTTTACCCCTAGGCCCTCTAATTCATTTTACATGCTCTAAGAAGTGTAT
This sequence comes from Torreya grandis, assembly GCA_037957365.1. Lineage (NCBI taxonomy): Eukaryota > Viridiplantae > Streptophyta > Pinopsida > Cupressales > Taxaceae > Torreya > Torreya grandis. Next base: position 2,719,594 of record JARHVA010001127.1, read on the forward strand.
TTTTCACATCTATGGTCTGCTTTACACACTGTTTGATCCTACATGCCTTATTTTTTGGCCATATTGTAACCAAATTATCTTTTTGGGCATCTTCTAAGACATGTTTCACAACATTATTTTTCTACTTGTACCCTATGTTTATTTGAACATGCATTTTAGAGCTCACATTTAAGCTAGAAATGTGTTGTTATCCTTTTCCAATTCGTCATAAATCCATTTTATGGATTTTTTTCTTAAGCTACCCTTGTTAATTTGCCCTGTTGTAAAAAATTATTTTTCAATCAATCAACGATGTATTCTTCTTTTTTGGAGCAAGCTCATTTTAAATCATTCAATTTAAACATGTGAATGATTATAACTACCTTTGGGAAAATCATTCTATTTTTGACCAATTTAATGATTAAACCACCTATGGGAAAATCATTATTTTTACATTTTATGCTAATGATTATAACCAACTTTGGGCAAATCATTATTTTTTTCCACTCTACCTGCCCTACTAGGGTAACTGACTACATCAATGATTATAACCATCTCTAAGCAAATCCCTATTTTATGGTTTGTTATTAATTATAACCACATTTAGGAAAATCTTGATTTCACATTTTGTTACTGATTATAACTACCTTTGGGCAAATTAGTATTCATTCCACCATCTTACTGGGGTAAATAACAATGCCACTACTTATAACCACCTTTGGGCAAACTAGTGTCACACCCTTTGTTATTGATTATAACTACCTTTAGGAAAATCCATGACTCTACCACCATTACTGTTTATAACCTCCTTTGAAAAATTCAATAATTTCACCCTCATTACCACTAAATCGTGTCATTTTCTTCATTTTGAGGGAATGTTTGATAACTCTATTTTTCCATCCACTCCCTTGATGGGGCATCAAGAGATTATTGACTTCCCTATGGGTCATGAACCATTTAGATTACTGATTTTTTCATTTTTAAAAATATGTTACTATGATTGTGTCTCATAATGCCTTCTCAAATAGGAAAAATTATAGACACTTAATTTTAGCCACTTTCATGCCTAAACTCGGATTTAGTTTAGTTTCTTACAAATAACATAATTTAATCCTAAAAATTACCTGAATTACCCAAATTAGTCAATGTAAGGGATTTAATTACTTAGAAATGTGATGAGACTAGTTTATTTGGTGTATTACCATGTATGCATCAATAATCTAGTTCAATTTTAACCCTATTAAAATTATGATTTAGTAATTTGACACTTTTGGCTTGTCAAGCTGTTAATTGAAAACATTTAAAGAAATTACCAAAAGCCAAAAAAACTAAACAATATTAATTACAAATTTTAATTAACTTTCTTAAGAAATTTTTTTAAATCAAATTAGTGTATTCATTTAGCAAAGAAATGAATTCTTATCCAAATATGAAGTCAAAAGTTAAAGAATATAATAAAGTGATTTATTATTTCCTAAATATTCCAAAATTATGAGTCACAACCTCATAAATATTTAAAGTAAGTTGTCATGCCTCAAAAATATCTGAAACTGGGGTGTTTAGATTTCATGAGTGCTTTGACCCAATCGAGGGTTAGCCTGACTCAACCTAGGTTATTTTAGACTCAAATAAATTTAAAATTTAACCTAACTTTCATAGGGTTAGATTTAGTTCTTAGAGATATAAATACAAGTTCCCACACCATATGCCAACAAGATTTTGTGTGTAAGGTTATTCTATTGGAATACCTTCAAGAAGCCATTGAGAGTAGTGTTATAATGCCTATTTTATGCCAAGATTCACACAAAGAAATAAGTGACCATTGCAAAAGTGCTACCACCATGGAGAAGAATTTATAGAAGAATTTAATTTTCATATATTGAGTATGAACATATTTATGCTAACAAATAAACATCAAATTTGACAAAAGAGGTAGATTACTTGTGTTGTTTTTATCTCTATTTTGTGATCTTGTTGACTATGTTATGTTCCTCCTAGTTCTTAAGTAAGAGTGTTTAGTTCTAGTGTATTTTTATGCTTGATTTTTTATCATTTGAACTAAAAGGTAACTAATTATCATTTGTGTGCTCTTTGAAATCCTAAGATACATTTCCAACTCATTTGTTAATCACCACTTCTATTTCTCAATGTTGTCTTTCAAGCATCTGAAATATCTAATCTATATTTAGAATATGCATTTTTAATTTCATTACTCTATCCTTCATGATATTGATACAAATAATATACATTTAAAATAAGTGATATATATATCTCAAGGTAACTCTATCTCATATGCATACTTTCCAAATTTTCACAAATTCTACATAGACTAATCTTTTTCCATTTCAACTTATCATATGTCCCTTTTGGAAATCTATCTTTTCTCAAATATTCTAAGACTAAGTCTCCCACCTAATATTCAACTTCTCTTATATTTTTATCTACATACTACTTGTACTATGATTCACATCTTTTTAACTATTCTTGCACTTATTTATGTACTTATCATATATGATCTATAAAATCCTCTGCTTTAACACTTCTCTTTTTCTCATTATTCATGATTCTTAATTATGAAAATCATCTTATAATTGAACCAAAAACATTATCCCATGTTCCTTACTTACCTTCAATTAAAAATCTCAAAAGATTACCCAAAATTCTATTTGTAGATACTCGATTCTCACCACTATGGTGTCAAAATTACAAGTCTAAATGATTGTTAGAGGTATTATCCACTGGGGGGTGAATCAGTAAGCCAAAATAATCCAACTTCAATTTCAATCATTTCAAACTCTTAATCAATTACCACAAGCATTCTTGAATCATTCATAGTAATGAACAAGAGAGACAATGCAAGATCAAGCACATAACACAAGATATATTTGGGAAACCCTCTTGGGGGAAAAAACCCATAGGAACCTATAATTGGAATATTTTCCTATAATAACAATAACTAATTTAGATCAATAACAACTAATCAAGGAACTACCATCCCTTATTTTAGTGAGACCACAATCCCACAAGGAGCTACTACACCTATCTAGTTAAGCTACCACAACAACTAGACCTTTAGCAAGTTTCACCTTGCAAGGAGGATACAACTCCCTAGATGTTGAGAAACCATAACAACACCTATGAACATCTCTACCTTTGAACTGATGTCTTTAACACCCAATGATGGACCTTTGATTACCACTTTTCACCTTCACTCTTTCACTCACTTCAACAACATGACCAAATGGTCATACACATAGAACTCATTTTTCTCTGCTCAATAACCCATCCATTGGGCACACTTACTCTACTTCACCTCTCAATCCTTCACTCTAAACCACACACACAAGCCTCTCACAAATCTAAAAACCATCACATTTGGTTTCGCTATTTATAGATCATTTATGATCATCACAATCTTGTTAGCCAATAGGCATGCCTTAACCTTTAATGCATATATCACATCAAGACAAAACTCAATACCATCCACATAGGTCAACCATAGTACCCATGGGACACCTTTAAGTAGCTAGCCCTATCAATTAGGTCCTTATATCCCTTATAGGTCTCAGAGAGACCTATTCACCCATTAAGCATTTCATCAAGCAAAACAAAAACATAGGACCACTTCCAATTACATAGGTCCACTCTACATGACCCTTTATGCATCCTCAAATGATCACAGTCATCTCTACTCACCTCTCTATATGCTCAATCAACTCAAACAATGACCTGTTAGATAGGAACACCATGGACAGACACACAATCAACTTCTTAAGCATTTTTCATACTCAAAATAGATTAATCACACCTCTAAAATACATACATATTATCCTCATGGAGTTTATAACACTCTCCAATAACTAATTCATCATGAAACACCAAAACAACATCAACACAATTTCAATTATCCTTCTTGGGTCACTTACAATCTATGCATGAACACATAAGCAACTTTAAACTTTTATAACTTTGACTCTACATGCTTTAATATCTTCATATCTATATTTTTAGATGCACCTTAGATTCCTCTACAAATTCTATTTTTACACCATGAGAAAATTTGTCTTGGATCAAAAGTTATAGCCAAAATCTAGAGCACTAGTTTTTCCTTTATTAAATTCAAATATTCAAATGCAAACGGTCACAGTTAAACCTCGAACACCATGTTATCATCTCATGTCCTAACTGCTTAGATCAATCGTACACTATTGATCTTCATCAAAATTTAGTTCATAGTGTACCACTTTCCCAAAATTTAAACTTTAAATAATTGACCTCATCTTGTGCATTCTTGCAATCTTAACCTCATATTCTTTGTTGATCTCTTTGAGATTATCCTTGCTTTAGCCATGCTAGACAACCATCACTTTGACCTCTTGAATTCAATACACACCATTTATCTCTATCTATATAATCACCCACTCATCGTTGATCCTTGGAATAATCTATCTTTATTTCTGCTCAACGTTAAACTTTAAACACTTGTCCTCATCTCATTGCTTCCAAACACCTTGGAACAAACATGCTCTTATTAGTGTAAGATATTATTTTCCTTGTATTTATTATTATGGATTATTCCTACACTTGTATTTAGATTGATTAGGTGTTATTTTTAGGTCACTTAGGTGTCATAAATGAGGTAATTAATGTGCACATTCACATGGGAAAATTGTAGTCAAATTGGTGGGTAAAGATACCCTTACCCACCAATATTGACATATGGAGCACACAAACCATTTGGCAAAAGTCTTGTATTCACATTGCCAAATGTCTTGGCTCTATGCCTCCATTGTACCTATAAATACGCCTCTCATCTAATCTATTTTAAAATGAGTTATGAATGCAATATTATTATAATTCTACTCTATTTTGATTTTAGTCTCAACAACAGAGTTATGCTTTTATTTGCTTTTTATTTGCAATTTGTGTGTTCAATTATATCAGTTGGTTCTTAGATAATTATATCATGATATGAAAGATTTTTTGGTAATGAACACCATTTTTTTGTTAATTTATTGAAATATTGAGTAGTTTTTGATTTTGTATTCTAACTAAGATTGTAAAAGAAAACCATGTAGATCTGTGTGTATCATCTACGGTCGTTTCTTCTCTAATTGGTGATCTTCATCAGTATTTACAAGTATTTCAATTATATTGGATATATAAATAATATTTTTGAATCTTAAATAAGGATTTAATCTGGTTGGACAATATACTAAATATTTTTTTGATAAGGAGGCAAGATTTACAAGTTATTATTTTTGCAAATCCATTTTTTAATTAAAAATGACTATTATTTTGCCAACTACAAAAAATGGTAGATAATCACTTAGAATTTTTTTTGGGTTCTATGAAAATTAGTTTCCTATTTTTGTATCATTTTGAAATTTGTAATTTCATTAAGAATTTTGAAAGTTATCATAGTTTTACTGACTATGATACAATTCAGAAAATTACAAAAAAAATTATATTTTTCATGATGGAGAAAATTTAAGGAGTTTTGTTTTAATTGTTTTTTTATAAAAAAAATATTTTTGTGATAAATAATATTTTAAGGAGTTATTTATAAATTTTTTGCAACACTTTATTTCATGAAGATGAAGAGCGAGGTCCGATTTTGGTAGGCAATCAAACCCCCTCACAAACAAAACAAATTTTTTTCTCCTTTGCTTAACTCACAATTTAACACTCTTGTTCTCTTCATGAACATTTTTTTGGTTCAGTCCAATGTCCATTTTTTTTTATCTTGCACTGTCACTTATGTAATCATTACATATATTACTCATTTATGGATGCATTCTTGGTTGAGTCTGACATCTATTTTTTATGAGTGTGCATTGTTGTTTGTGCCTTTAATGCAAAGATTTCATTCATTTCTATGCCAAAAACTTTGTTTTTGTGTGTATTATGTGATATTAAATACTAAATTGTACTACACATTCAACAACCTTAGATATTCATCTTATTGATGTGTGTCTTATGCAATGGTGAATACTACACCAAATCATACAATTTGACAATGTCAACTATATCTTTATGGTTTATTGTGTGGATCTATACCTACAATTCATTATATCTAAGTGCAAATATATTGTGTAGTATCTTATTTGTAGTTTATGCATCATATGTCCTTGCTACATGATTTGAAACCTCAAGAATCAACTCTATACTCATGTTTACAGCTATCTTTGGCCATGCATGATATCTTAAGATTTGATGAGATTTATTGTGCAAAAATTTTGGTTCCCATTATATATGCACTAAAGTGCTGATAGTATACACACTAAAAAATAAAGTACCAATTGTATGCGCACTAAAGTGTTGATTGTATATGCACTAAAACATAAAGTGTCAAACCTTTGTAATTGGGGGGGTTCTTTCTGATAGTTTTAGGTAGAGTTGTTGAGTGCCTTGCCTTCTCTATTGCTTATTTAGTTTCTACTTGCACTGCATCATGGATCACAATTTAGTTCCACATCTCACTCCATTTAATTATCATGACTCGAAATCTAAAGTATAAATTTTTCTAAGAAGCAGAGGTTTACACAGGATAACCATGAATATGAAAATTGAACCGAAACTTGGTGCAAATAAAATTAAGTGGTATAATAGGTGTGATGAAGCATATGGTATTTTATGTTTGTATATTTCTCCTAACTTACTCTTTCACATTTAATTTGATAAATCACCACATGAGATTTGAAACACTTTGGAACAACTATTTGGGAAGCAAGATGTAATGAGGGGTCATGAGCTAGAGAATGAGCTCATTAGTTTGAGTCCAGGTAATTTTGACACTATAGAATATTTTTTCACCAAACTTAAATCACTAAGGTTGTAATTAAAAAAAATTGGTATAGAGAAAAAGGATGAATAATTGATCCTCTCTATTCTTTCTAACATAGGCCCTAACTACTCAATTTTTGTCTCTACCTTTCATGCTTTGAAACATACCCTAAGACCTATATGGAGTATGCCATCCTTAGATGATTTTGCCAAAGAATTAACTAGGGAGAAAGACAAACTCATCCAAATTGGTATATTGAAGTCCTTCAAATCACATGCTTTGTTGAGTCATGCCAAACTGAAGACTTCAATAAATAAGGAGAAGAAAGAAAACAAGGACCAAGAGAAATGAAAGGGTCAAAAATTAGATACTAAGCCAAAAGTATCATATGAGTCCTCTTCAGGTGGAAAATATAAGAAAGAGAGGATCACATGTGCCTATTGTAAGACTGGGCATGATGAAACAAAATGTATGAAAAAATAGATTGATCATTTAACAAAGATGCTTGAGAAAAACAACATCAATGTACCTAATACAGTCAAATCAACCTCATCAGCATAGAATTATTCTAAGGCAAAAGAAAGTAGTAAGGAGAAAGGTCAAGGCAAGGCCCTTGTTGTAGTAGCATCTCAACCATCCACATGGGTGATTAATTTTGGTGTCTCACATCACATGGCTTCTTTATGAGACTTTTCTCATCCTTAGAGTCATGTTCTATGCCATCTATTCTAATAGGTGATGATACTTATATTAAAGTTTGTGGGAGAGGATCTATTGAAGTTAATGATGGAACATTTGAAATTGTATTATGTGTTCCATAACTATCAATTAACCTTATATTTGTTTATCAAATCACCCACATTAGATCAAGCAAGAGAGTTGAGTTTACTCTAGATTATGTTGTCATTAAGGAGTTGCATAGTGATACTATAGTGGCCATTGAGAAACAAAATCACCAATCAAGGTTGTACACCTCAAATTTTTCTCTTGATTACCCTTCTATTACATTACTCACTCATTCTGATGGAGTGAGTAAACTATGGCATGAGCGATTTGGCCATCTAAACTATCGCTACTTGGAAAAACTTAGTCAATAAGATATGTTAATAGGGCTGCCTCATGTTTATTTTTATGATGGTGTTTGTGAAGGTTGCATGTTTGGTAAACATCTCGAAGAGAAATATGACAAAGATAAATCATGGAGAGCCACTATAATTTTAGAGCTAATTTATAGTGATGTTTTTGGAACATTTCCAAAACCTTCATTCAACAAGGCTAGGTACATGCTTACCTTCATAGATGACTTCTCTAGGTATACTTGGGTGTATTTTATTCAACAAAAGTTTGAGGTCTTTAACCATTTTAATAATTTTAAGGCTCTTATTGGTAAACAGTTAGGGAAAACCATTAGAATTTTTCACACTAATAATGGTGGTGAGTATGTTAATCATCACTTTGAGTAGTTCTGTACATTAGAAGGGATTGATCTATAATGAATAGTTACATATAGTCCTTAGCAAAATGGTGTTGTAGAACATAAGAATAGATCTTTGAAGGAAATGGCAAACTATATGATACACTCAAAATCACTTACACCATAATATTAGGCAAAAGACATTAATTGTGCTTGTTATATCCAAAATCATGTTCCTCATAAAGCATTAAAATGGATCACTCTTTTTGAAGCTTGGAGAAATCAAAAACTTGAAGTTAAGCACTTTAGGGTATTTGGATCTCTAGTTATGACCCGCATTCCTAAGAAGAAATGTCAGGCCATGAAACATCAGAGTAGGACTTGAATATTTTTTGGGTATGAAGAAGGTGTTAAGTGATATAGGCTTCTTAATCCTACCACACATGAGTTATTCATTGAGAGGAGTGTACTCTTTCAAGAGGGTCCATCAGACTCCACACATGACACTTCTCCCTTCTCTTTGGACTCTCTAGGATATGATGATAGTTCAGATGATTTAGATCATCTAGTTTAGATACCTATTGATGAAAATTATTCTTTCAATTTAGATTATGAGGATAGTGATAGAGATTCACCTCATTCCATTCATAGTCACATTTCTAAAGTTGAATAATCTCCCCTTGGTTCTCTAATTTTAGGTGCTCTTTGGGTTAGATAGACTCTATAGAGTGCAGGTGATTGGGTTGGGAATAAATCAGATGTCACACAGATTCATTCACAAATTTAGGGTGTTCCACATGTTTTCATTGCTTGTGCTTATGATCCACAATCATTTCATGAGGCATCTAGCATTCTTGAGTGGGATACATATATGCTTGAAGAGTATAGTTCCTTAATTAGGAACCAAACTTGGGATCTAGTACCACTTCCTAAGGTAAGGAAACTTGTATGATGTAGGTGTATCTATTGAACAAATTTTGTAGTAGATGGGTTGGTGGATAAGTTCAAAGCATGATTAGTAGCAAAAGGATTTTCACAAGTTCTTAACATAGACTATACTGAAACATTTGCTCTAGTTGCTAAAATGAACTTTATTAGACTCACTCTTTCCATTGACATAACTTATCATTGGGATGTTCATCAGATGGATGTGAAGAGTGCCTTTCTTCATGGTGACCTTGAGGAGGAGATATATATGGAACAACCACAAGGTTTTATGGAAGATTCTTCCATAGTGTGTAAACTTCAGAAATCTATCTATGCCTCAAATAGGATCCTCGAGCTTGGTATGCTAAGATGGATTCATTTCTTCTCACAGTTGGGTTCACTAGATGCAATTTTGATCAGAATGTCTACATCTTGTGACAAGATAATTCGCTCTTGATTCTAGTTCTATATGTGGATGACCTATTGATCATAAGGAGTTATTCATCCTCTATTATAGTAGTGAAAACTACTCTGCATGATATATTCTCTATGATTGACTTGGGTTTATTGCATTACTTATTTGGTATTGAGATTTCAAAATCTAAATCTATTATTACCATTGCACAATCCAAGTATGCTCTTGATTTTCTCACATGGGTACTTGTAAGCCAACTCCAACTCCCTTTCTTTATGGAGTCAAACTTGAGGCTGAGTGTTCTTCTCTATTGGTTGATGTTACTTTGTATCAAAAACTAGTTGGTAGCCTCATCTATTTGACTCACACTAGACCTGATATTTCATATGCAGTGGGCATGGTCTCTAGGTTTATGTAGGCACATCATGAGCTACATTGGAAATCAGCCAAATGACTTCTCCACTACATTCAAGGTACTCACAGTTTTGGGATTCACTATGGACCAAGCATTGATATTGACTTGATTGCATACAAAGATTCAGACTAGGTTGATGATATTCAACATCATAAGTCCACTTTAGGATATATTTTTTCACTTGGTTTAGGACTAATTAGTCGGTCTAGCAAGAAGCAAAATGTTATTGATTTATCATCTACTAAGGATGAATATAAAGGGGCTATCATGTTGCTACTAAAGCTATTTGGCTTTAGGGGATAATTATTGATTTTGGTACATGGTTCAAGCAACCCATAATCATATTTTGTGATAACTAAAGCACCATTTAGATCTACAAGAATCCAGTCCAACCTCAATGAACCAAGCACATCGAGATTCATATACACTTCATTTAGGAGCTCATTCATGGACAGGTCATTGATCTCAAAATTTTCTAGACTATAGAGTAGATAGCTGATATCTTCACCAAACTCTTCATTGAGAGTAATTATATTCACTTGCATTCTATTCTTGGGATACAGGCTACATCAGCATCATCTTTAAGGGGGGGCCTTCTAGTCCTCTTCTTCTTTTCTCTCTTTTGGGAGGAGTTTTTTCCTATGGGTTTTCTCCTTTTCTTCCACTTTGTGAGAGTTGTATTGTACTTGGGTACCTCATCAGGCAATGTTTTTGGGACCCAATTTTTTTTGCCCACCTAAGTTATGTTTAAGGGGGGGTGTTAGTGTAGGATATTAGTTTCCTTGTATTTATTATTATGGATTATTCTTACTATTGTATTTAGCTTGCTTAGGTATTATTTTGAGGTCATTTAGGTGTCATAAATGAGGTAATTAAGGTGCACATACACAAAGGAAAATTGTAGTCAAATTGGTGGGTAAAGATACTGTTACACACCAATATTGATATATATAGAGCACATAAATGATTTGGTAAAAGTCTTGTGTTCACATTGTCAAATGTCTGGGCTTTATGCCTCCATTGTACCTATAAATATGCTTCTCATCTAAGCTATTTTTAAATAAGTTATGAATGTAATATTATTATAATTATGCTCTATTTTGATTTTATTCTCAACAACAGAGTTATACTTCTATTTGCATTGCATTTGCATTTCGTGTGTTTGATTATATCAGTTGGATCTTAGATAATTTTGTCAGCTTTACTGATCTTTTTAAAAGGAACTCGGTCTTTACCTAGTTTAAGCATTAAGCACTTTGACCTATTTGAATTAATACACACCATAGATATTCACTATATGATCAACCATGAGCCATTATATCTCTATCTGATCTAGATCTTTAACATCATATAAAATAGACTAAGTATGGGGACCATTATTATCTATCTGGAAGGCCAACTTTAGACCTCAATAACTTTTGTTTCTCTTAAATGCATGATTTGAAATTTTGCACATGGTAACTAGACACAAATTTGAATAAACACATATGATCATTTTCTCTGAACACCTTCACACATGTGAAATATGACTACATCAAAATGCCTACTCAATTTTTCTTGCCACATGTAAATTTGGCTAAGTATGAGAAAAGACTATCAAACTGTTTGAGAACCCAAATTTGAACTTGCATATCTTAGGTTTCACTTCATTTCATTACTTTAAATTTAGCACACAATAACTAGTAACAAATTTTATCACAACAATATGATCGACTCCATCTAACTCATCCACATGTGGTAATGGTGACATCAACAAACTGCCTACTCAAATTTTCTGCCACTAGACCCAAAATGTCCAAATGAAAACTATGGAATACTAGATGAATTCCACTCATGTAGACAAGCACTCAAATCATTATTGAATTTTGATAGGACCACTTTCACATGCTCAATACTTCATACTAATCCTTAATTATCTCAAAACATGCAAAAACTAAAGATCAACCAAGCATACTAGGATAAGCATATTGCACACTTTGTCATTGTCACTTAGACTATCAAAGCACTTCATCCACTCACTTGGACACCTCCATGAAATCACCATAACATCATTCACAACTCTAATAATTACTTCCTACAATAATGCATAAATTGAGCCAAAACCATTGAAACACTCTAATTCATCTGAACACATCATGTGCAATTACTAAACCACATAAATATGTACCTAATTGGGGTATTATTCTATATGCAATCATCACCTTATTATAATTTATTTCTTGAAAAATTATGACCTAATAAATTGATGTTTTTTTACCAATAGTGCATGGAAAATAATCAAATTTTAAGATTGTAAAAAGCCTAACCACAATCATTTAACTAATTAAATCTAATTAAATTATTAACTGAAAAATCCATGTCAAATTAGTTAATATGTAATTTTAGAAAATGAAAATTCAATAAATATCTGAAAAGGTGACATCATTGGTCACAAAGTCAAAAAAATCCAAAATATCAACATAAATGCAATAAAAATAAAAAATGTTGAACCATGCCTATTAATCTATCCCTTCTTCCAAAAAATTAATTGAAACACTAATTACATTTGGTATCCAAATTTTAATCAATCTTGGACCACACATCTTGATCTTGACATGGATGATTGGTATAATTTTAGAAAAACTATAAATACAAGGGCTTCCATGAACAATTATCAAGCTTTATTGTGCAAAGATATAATGCCAAAATCATGCTAAAATTTTCACCATTTCTTCATCTTGATTGATAAAATCCATTGATGGAGAAGGGAAGATGTTTTTGGAATGAACAAAGTGAATTTACAAAGACTCCTACTTCACAAGCTAAGCACAAACATTTGTAAAATAGTTGATAGATAGGGTCTTTAAGAAAGGTAAATGTCACATTTGTCTTCTTTTATTGATTTCTTTGTATAGTAATTATAGCTCACCCTAGGGAGAAATCATAGAGTGTTAGTTATGGAATTTATTTTGGATTTTATTCAGTAACATTGGATTAACCTGATTTGTTTCTTATTCTAAATAATGGTATTGGTTGATGTGATAAAAACTAAGGATGATGTCTTACACATGAAGAAAAAAATTGCATACTATAATAGTTTATATAAGGTAGTGGCCCCATTAGAGTGTAGGACTCCTACTTATAGAGAATATTCATAGAGCCAATAGAGCAGTAGGACATATAGATCATGATATAGATCTAGAGTAGTCAGTGGCCCAACTAACACCACCACTTCCACCACCATCAGTATCCCCAAGCATAGGACATAGATTTTATCAAAGTCCTCCTATTGATGGGGTAATCCATATCATATCCCAACTACATCCTACTCTAACCCAACAATCTATAATAAATATGTCATGATCTTACATTGTAATTTATCAATCAAAGCATGATCCTTTACTAATATCCCTATACTAGAGGTCCTAATCTCCCCTATCCCTATGTCAGAGGTCCAAATCTCTCGTATCTTTATATCCTCACCTATGTCAAAGGTCCCAACCTCTCTTATACTTGTATCCTATCCTGAGGCATAACTTGTTGCCTTAGTGATCTCTATATCTATCGAAGGACCCTATCTTCCATCTCCATCCCCATAATCACCCTATAAAAATGGCAGATATAAAAAGTTTTATGTTTTATGCTACATAAGGATCCAAATAATCTACTGCATAAGTTACTGTACTAGAACCTAAATAATCTATAGGGGGATAGCCTATGGTATCACCTAGTGTATGGTAACCTATCCCTATATTTGGGCCTATGCTTTCCCCATATCTCTCCTCTATCACACTCTCCTTTGGTTTTACCCTAGATGTTTGGGATAAGGTCTAGTCAATCATATGGGTTAAAATCCTACCCACCATACTATATAGGCATCTATCACATCGACATATATAATCCCACCTACATAATCCCACACTATGGGTTGTACCATATCAAAACTAGTGATAGATCAAGATCTCTATATAGGTAGTCCCCACTCTCTAATTTCTCATGTGATGTAAAAAGAGGTGGGGCCCTTATAGTACATCTTGCTAGAATCCAAACTACTATTAGACATGATATGGCCTGTACCTCTCCACAATGAAGTTGTGTCAACCTGTAATGTAACATGGTGTCATCATATATGTGATCACAAAGCCATCCTATATCTAACCAAACTAAATGTCCATATATGGCCACCAAATCAAGTCACCATCTACCATCTCATTGATGGATCACTGGTAAAATTACAACTCTACCTGTTGGCCTCATAAACTTGAACCTATCTAGAACCAACCATAGGCTAGAAGATCCTTAGTTCCGCTATAAAATATCTAACCAATTGGTCATTCTACAGTGATGTACTTCCAAACCCAAACTTGGAGCATTATTTTGTGTTCAATACTATAGCCCCTCTGATAAGTGATCATATGCAACTCACAATAGAGCTAATCCAATATCAAAAGAACCCATGTAAAGTGAGTCGTGAAATATAACATGTCTTTGACTAATCTTATGAGGCCAATATAGAGGAATAATCCATTATTATTAGGTAGTAAGAAGATATTGAAAAGATCCATTAATATTAATACATCCTGGGGTATTGAACCCTATGTTAGAGGTGGTGTCACTCTATTAACAATTGTTAGAGGCCAATCAAGGTCTTCCAAAGCATAGATGTTAATGGACCCATCTTTAATCACAAGATTTGTCACACTAATTAGACTCTACAATGTATTTATCCTACCCTCTAGCATCCATTAGATGTACCAACCCTAATTAGGCACTCATAAAATCCTATGCACATCCTCTAAAATCATGGTGGCCTCTCTAGTAGGTAGGTGAAATCTCAAGGTATTAGAATGGCAATGCTCTGCTAGCACTAAGAAATAAGCATGATCAACTTGAATAATTGGTATCCAAGCTATGTGTCATAAATTCATGACCTCCAAGAGCCCCACTATCTCATCTATTATGATCCTAGGTTGATGAAACACTTGTGATCATTGCTCACATGCCATCACAACACCCACTTGCTCTTAGAAATCACAAAAAAATGGAACCAAATCAATAATTTCACTATTTTTATATGATTAATCAAATTTACCATTTTCTTCTATTTTTGAAATTAGAATTTTATTCATTCTTTATTATATTATAATTACCATTTTTAGAAATATCACAATTTTCCTAGTGATCTCACCATTCAGTAGGGCATTATTGCCAATCAATAGAAAATCCCACCATTTTTCTCACTAGTCCATGACTCCACATTATGTAGGTCATTCTAGCCATTTGGTAGGATGACCTCATTGTTTTCAGGGAGTTCACCATTTTTGTGTGCCTCTTCATTCTCTGGTGATTTTGTTGTTTAACCAAAGATTTTTTTAGTTGATTGGTGACCTCTTTATTTTATCAACAATCCCACTATTTATGTGATTCACACCAAAAAAGGTGATATCATCATTATGTCAATATTCAACAATTTAAATGATTTCACCATTTTTATTACAAATTCATTGATTGAGTGGTGAAATCATCATTTACATCGGTGACTCCACCCTTTTCCATTTTTATAAATTGGAAAAGTTGCCAAAATTTAGTTTTATACCCCTAATAAATGACATAAATGAAAAAAATTAAACAAAACCAAGGGTACTTACCAATTTCCTGCTCCCCAGTGGTCTTATTACTCTCAAACGTGTTCCCCAAGGTGTATGTGGTGAGAGATATTTACCATTCTATCTAATACTCTTACACATGAAAACCAAAAATCTCAATGTCAATAAAGGAGGGTAAAATTGAATCTTTTTCATCCCTAAGGGTGAATTTATAGTTAAAATTTTTAAATCCCCCTAGGGCCTATTTGTGATTCATTTTTCTTCTTAGGAGGCTCATTTTTGCCTTGTTTACCCATTTTCCAATCTATTTTCTTCTAGTTACTCTATTTTTCATCCTTTTTTGATAAAACACATGTTTATTTATTTTTTTCAAGGGTCTTCCCATCAAAAATAATTTTTTTCTCTACCCTTGAGGAGGCACATGGGTCTCCTAGGAAACTTTTGGGGCATTTTCATTATTCTTGGTGCATTTCTTTGAGCAACTAGATGCTTTCTATTACTTTTCTTTCAGTTTGTGTTTTCTTATTTATTTTCAAGTTTGTTTATTTCCTTTTTCTATTTTTTCCTTGACTTAGTCCATAGTTTTGATAGGATCATCATCATTATGCTTATGGTTATGCAGTTGTACTTGAGTCTATCCATAGGTATACACTAGCTTTCCCATGATGATTTTTATCATTGGTGTGATATTGTCATTTATCTATTAGATCAGAGGTTGGTCTTTATGCACATTACAGATTTGTCATCATGATATTTTATATAATGGTGCATACCATTTTAGTGCTATATAAAAAATCAATATGTTCAAAGTCTAATTAGTAATGTTGCAGCAAGGACTCTCCTTGTCTACTATCCCCCAACCAGTTTGTCATGTGCCTAATCATCATTTCTTAGAACAAAAATATTTCATACTGGGGCAAACCATTTAGACTAATCAACACTCAAATATTCCCTACTAGGGTTATTCATTGAATCAAATTCTCAAATTTACCCTATTGGGGATACATTCTTATAAATCAACCAGGACCACTAGTTTTTGGGCCAATTCCCTCATGTAGTCTTTCTTCTAATTCCAAGCTTGTAAATTTTTCTCTATTTAGGGTATATCAAAGTGTTTCACTTATTTTGGGATGTATCCTTCCCACTTACCCCCATATAAATGAATGAGTATTAGCATTAGCTCATTTGGATTAATCTCATCCATGGGTTAATTTCATTCTTCTTCTTATTTCTTCTATCTCTTTTTTGAGATCCCATGTATGTCTTTCATCCCCACCTACCCTTTAGAGGGGGCATCATGGGTTATTAATTATTTCTTTAGCAAAGTTTTTCAACTTATTCTTAACTAATTTATCATTTTTTTAAAGATTTTAGTGTGCCTAGTGTCTCACAATGCCTTCTCAAATAGAGGGAAAATGTAGACACTAAATTCTCAGCACTGTCGTGTCAAAATTGCAAGTCTAAATGACTTCTCACAATAATTTACAAACTAGAAAATAACCATCAAAAAACTCTGATTTGTCTGCATACTTCATGTGTAATTGATAAACTATGTTAATATGTCCCTAATTGGGGAATTATCTTATATGCAATCATTGCCTTTTTCTAATTCATTTTCTATCAAATAATGACCTAGAAAATTAATGTTTTCAACCAATTGTGCATGAAAACTAATCAAATTCTAAGAATTGTAAAAATCATAATCAAAATCACTTAACTAATTAAATCCAATTAAATACTTAAGTGAAAATACATGTAAAATTATTGAATATCTAATTTTGGAAAATGAAAATTCAACAAATATCTAAAAAGGTGACATCGTCAGTCACAAAGTAAAAAATCCAAAATATCAACATAAATGCAATAAAAATCACAAATGTTGAGCCATGCATATTAATTATTCCCTTTTTCCAAAATATTAATTACAACATTAATTTTATTTGGTCTCCAAAGTTGAATCAATATTGGACTGTACATCTTGATCTTGAGATGGATAGTCATTATCATTTTAGGATAACTATAAATACAAGGGCCTCCATGAAAAATTATTAATCTTTATTGTGCAAATGTATAATGACAAATCATGCTAAAAGCTTCACCATTATTTCATATTTATTGATCAAAGCCATTGGTGGACAATGGGATATGTCGTTGGAATGAATAAAGTCTATTAATAGAGACTCCAACTTTATAAACTGAACATAAGTATTTGCAAAACAATTGCTAGATGGGGTCTTCAACGAAGCTAAATGTTTTTTTTGTCTTCTTTTATTGATATCTTTGTCTAGTAATTCTATCTCACCCTAGGGAGTAAGCATGGAGTGTTAATTTTTGAATTTCATTTGCTAATGTTGGATTAACCCTCTTTATTTCTTATTCTACACTATTGACTACTTATATTTGTCCATCTATATTATGATGGTATGTTGAATTTAATTGTAGTTTTTTATTCAAATTATTCCATAATGTCCTCCAAAAATGACCAAAAAAATTCACAAATTTATATGATAATATACTATGAGGTAAAACATGTAATCATATACCTTCTCTTAAAAAATAGAAATATTTGTTGCATCACTAGTATTTTACATGCTACAAAATGTGCCATATTTGAAAATATATCAAATATCCCAAATATAGAATCAATTCATTTTTTTCATTATAAGAAATCCCAAAATAAAATCTATACTTATATCATCTCATGGTTTCTCTAGAATAGGCAATGGTTGATAAAACCTTGCATTTTGACTTCTCCATTTTGTTAATTGGAAAAATCTACACTCTTGACCAAATTTTTGCATATCTATACTCATCATTAGCCAAAATTAATTTAATGCCACTTGAACTAATGTCTTTTCATAACCAAAATGACTTTTGAATCCTCCACTATGTTTTTCATTGATCAAATTCCCCCATATTGAACCTTTATGTATGCATAATTGCTTTCATTTAAATATTAAACCTTAATATATAAAATAGTCTAACTAGGGTGTTCTATTTGTACTCACTGGTTCTCTACATGACTTCCATGCTTCTTGAAAATATTAGTCTTCTTCATATTATTCTTTCATAATATCAAATCCTATAAATTCCATGCTTAACTTATTCAATAAAATATTTTTTATACTGAACACATCAACTCCTCCATTAAACTTTCCACTTATATGTTTCAATAAAAATGAATAACTCTATAGGAATTCAACCCATTTCATTTATAATTTTTCAGCTCACTTTGAATATTAATGAACTATAATTATTGATGATTTGTATATAATACAAATTCATTTAGAAATAAATAACATCTCCATTTATTTATATCTTTCACAATTGGATAGAACTCCTCATCATATATTGAATACTACTCCTATTGTGGTGCCAATTGCATCACAATCTACCTAAAATACTTTATTAAAATATGTAAATGCCAACACTAAATGCTTGGTTATCTTCTTATTCAACTATTTGAAATCATGTTCTAATTTTGAGACCCCTACAAATTATCATTTATCTTTCTGCATCACATTAGTAATCAGTACACATATCCCACTAAAATTCTTGATGAAATTTATATAAAAACTTGCTAGTCCAAGAAAAATACATACTTCAAGTGTAATCTACATCAATGGCCAATCTAGTATAGCTTGCACCTTTTTTGGATCCATGTTTAAACCTTCTTGAGAAATCACAAATCCCAAACATACCAATTATTTATACATGAAATTATATTTATTCAAATTTTCAAGCAACTTTTCATCTCATAACCTTTCTAACACTTTATGCAAATGTCACAACTATTCTTCCTTTGTTCTACTAAAAATTAATATGTCCTCAAGATACACAATGACAAACTTACCCAAAAATGGTTTAAGAACTTCATTCATCAATCTCATGAATGCACTTGGTGTATTAGTTAAACCAAATGGCATAACCAACAATTCACCTAAACATTATTGTGTTTTGAATGTTGTCTCCCATTCATCACCCTCTCTTATGTGAATCTAGTGATATCCACTATTAAAATTTATTTTTGTGAAGTATCTCACTCTATTCAAGGAATCCATTAGATCATCCATGCATGGCAATGGAAATATATATTTTATAGTAATCTTGTTAACAACTTTATAATCAGTGCACATTTTCCACTCTTCTTAGGTGTTAGTATTTTTGGTACTACACATGTGCTCAAACTTTATCTAACTAAAACCTTATTCAACAACTCTTTAATTTGTCTTTGCACCTCTATATTCTATTTTGGAGTCAACATATGTGCTTCTTTGTTTGGTAAAATTGAAACAACTATCAAATCCATAGATGACGTATGATTCTAATTAACGATAATCCATTTGGAATATCATTAGATACAATCCCCTCAAACTCACATAATATCTATTTTAATTCATGTGATAATGTTTCTTATTTTACATCTTCTTGCACTAGTTTTTAAATTAATGCATAATATACACTCTATTCCATTTCCTTCAAAAACTCTTTTCCAAAAATTATCAACACTTTTGGACTATTTTCAACTTGTTCATACTTATCCTCTAAAGGATTCAATGAATGTTTTACTCGATCTTTCCATAATGTATATGTATTAGGACGACCATCATATTTTTCCTTGCCATCCAATTACGACAAACTTCCAAGGAAAATATGGCAAACATCCATAGGTATTATGTCACATAAAAATTCATCTTTGTATGTACCAATTTGAAAACTTAATAGACATTGTGCATTTACCTAAACTTGATGTCCTTTCAGCAACCAAAAAACCTTATATGGGCCTAGATGTAAAAATCAACTCAAGTTTATTTACCATTTATTATAAAATAATATTATTTATGCTTCCTCTATCAAAAATCAACTTGAAACATTTACCTTTAGATTTTTAAAATGTTTTAAACAAATTCTTTCTCTATGTAGGATTATTTTCCTCTTTTACAAGCTTAAGCAATACCCTCTTCATCATGAGATCTTCTCTAATATCGGGTTCATCCATGTTATGAATAAACACAACACTTTATTAAATTTCTTATGTGATATGAGCACTCACATCAATTCTTATGTTTTATTTAGTATTCATATGAGGACACTCAAATGCTATGTGGTCAATCTCACCACATATGAAACATGTTCCACTGAAGCCATGACCTTTACCTCATTCACAGGTATAGGATCCTCTACCTCTAAACTTACCTCTACCTCTCTAGGTATTAACATTATTATGTTATGAATTATTGGTCTTTCCCACTTTTAATTGCATAAAATAAAATATACCAGTTCCACATCCACGTGTGAATCTTCCTCTTGATGTTCCTCTTTTTTTTGTAACAAAATTTTCTTTGCCTTCAATGTACACTAATAATATTATTCAATAGATCACATTCTGATCATACCAATTTCATATTGAATTTCCATACGTAATTCATTCACATATTTGAAAATAATTTCAACATCATTTTCCATTGTCCCACTTTGATATTAAGTCTGTAATACTACTCAATGTATTATTTGACACTCATCTCCCTTTGTCACATGTTTTGAAACTTATTAAACAAACTCATATTTTAATCCACATGAATGGATTTAGCTTTCATCTTAGCAAAAAAATTATTTCATGTATTAATATTTTCTTTACCTCTCTGTACTCTCTGATCCAATAAAATTAACTCACAGGATCTTCCATAATTTCATACTCAAAGTATTTATATAACTTAGTGGTCCAGTCAATAATCTCTTTAGGATTCAAACTTCTAGAATAACTTCTAGGGTCCAATTTTGGTTTATTTATCATTCTCACAATAACTTGCAAGAATCTATCTTCAAGTTCATCAAATTATTATTCTGCATCTTGATCTTTAGATGATTCTTCTAAAATATCAATATCATCATCTAATACTTTAACTCCATGATGACATGTGGTTTCCATAATTTCCATTGTCTTGCATTTCCCTTATCACTTCTACTAGATTTACTAATATAGATGTTCTAAACACTAAGGTTCTTCTACCACCTAAGCCACCTTTATGTGCCATTTCCTCAAAAATAAAAGATATAGATATAAAATGATGATCTTGGATCAATCACACCTTACACCTTATTCCATATCATTTTGAATATGTATGAAGCTACTCCTCACCCACACTTGAAAATGTGGAAATAAAAAACCAATAACAAGGACTACAACTTGGCTCTAATACCAAATGATGCAGTTGTGGTTAGGGGTCTCAATTTATAGATGACTTTGACCATGTAACCCTAATAATAATTAGCTAAACAATTTTTATAAAATGCAACAACAAAAAATTAGATATTTATTATATTTTAAGCAAAGGAAATATAACAAGCACAATAACACAATCACACCATGATCTCATAAAGAGATTTGATATAACATTAGATCCATAGATCTTAGCTATGCTAAATCACAGTATTTGAAAAATAAACTCTCAAATATAATTTTCACTATCCCTAAATTATGTAAGTTTATTAACATAGGCATAAGGGTAATTTTATATAGATGTAAGACCCACCTACTTACATTAATTCCTTTCACCCCACTAACAACATTAACACACCTTAGTGTGTCTCAAACATTAAATGTCACAAATATTAAATTTATTCATATTTAAAAGGAACAAGAACACATTAGAACTCAATTCATCCAAAAATAGGTCACAAAAATTATTAGATGAATCCTTATTAGCTTCAGTTATGGGATAAATTTCTGAAAAATTAGCAATGTTCCTTCCATTATAAATCTTAATTGCACAATAAATTTACATGATTTCATAAGACTATGCAGTCGCCAATCTTCATGAAAAATTTAATACCATAATACTTACATAATTATTATAATGATGCCATGCTTCATCAAAATATTTCCAAAGGTTTTGAAACTCAATTCATAGCTTCCACAATGAATGTTTAATCACCTCTAAAAAACTCTCCTACTCATCTATCACTATAGTGAAGAATCTAATCTACCAATACATTGTTGCTTAAAGTAAATCATATAATGATAGGAACATACTAAGAATATTCAAAAGGATATATTGTAATTGAATATTATTATAACATATATTCATCGAGCATCATATACTTATTCAAACAAAAGAACCAAAATAAATGCTTGTAATAAAAGAATTCACTAAACATTATAGATAAAAATGTGCTCATAGGCAACACAAAATTACACTAAAAACATGTATACCAAAGGTGAAACAAAACAACACAAAGACATTCTACATAACACAAAATAATTTCACAAAATTACAATAAGACAAATATGTAGAAAGAAACCTTGTGCAATAAAACACTTAGACAAAAATCCTAAACTAACATATTTTTGGTTGATGCAAGATTACTCATGAATTTCGTTGCTTCTATATAAAACATGGCTCACTAAAAATATTTAACTTGTCATTTTCATTCTATTGTGGCTTAGTTTCCTCTTTAGAATTGCTTAGCTCAATGGCATTATTATCAATAACATCTTGAATGTGGTGTTTGAGATTCAAACATCTATTGGTACAATGTCCATTGCATCTATGGTAATCAAAGTATGCATTTGTATAGAATTATTTACTTTGAGTTATACTCATGAAACCTATAGTGGTGGAGGTAGAGTAATGAGATTACACTCAAGTAAATTTTGTAGTAACTTATGAGGCATTTGTTGTAATCTAAAGAATTGCCTTCTTGATTGATTTGGTAAAAAAAGCTTGTTTGAAGGTTGAGATATAATATTGACTGTGATCTTTGTGTCATTTTTAGTATCTAATACTTAAATTTTTAATATGGTTTGATTTGAAACTTTTTTGTGGAAGTAGATGCAGGTGCATATTTGAGCTTGTCAAAAAAAGAAGCTTGACTTTTTTTCTCTTATTGTATGAAAAAGTTCCTCAAAATATTTGAATTTTTTGAAAACAATTGACTCATGCAAAGGTGCAAGTAAAATTTCTCTCAAAATATCTTGTAATTCATTATCTACCACTGTATTATTAATTTTGGCAAGCATGGTCTTATAAAAAAGTACATAATCACTGATATGATCATTAGTTCCCTACTTAAGCTTATCAATTTTTGCATAAAAAATATTTTCATCAATTTTGATAAAAAAAATGTTTAAGATATTTATTTTATAGTGGATTGAATGCTTTCACTAACTGAATAGGTAAATCATAAAACCAATGTAAGGTGTAATCTTTTAAGATCATTGGAAATAACTTGGTTAGCAACTTGTCATTTAAAGTGTAATCCAAACATGCCTAATTTAAAGATCTAACATGAAGTTTTGGATGTCCTTACCTTCATATAATGGTAGTTTAGGAGATAAAAATCTCATAGTTAAAGGATATGATTCGATCTTAGGTGTTAATGGATTATGAAGGCTTGGGAATCTAGTGATTGGCTATATTTTGGTCTACCTTTCTCTAATTATAACACCTTATGATGCAAAAGTGAAATAGTTTGAACCATGAATTATGTATTGGGTAAGGTATGTAATGTAGTATGAATAGATATCAAAATTCTTGTATGAGTATTTTGTTAGTCATGGGCATAGAGATCTATTGGAATCCTTGAGTTTCTCCCAATCTAAAGATGTAGATGTAACAATAGAAATAACAACACCTATGACAAGGTTACTACTAAGTTTCTCAATGAAATAATTTTTTTTTCATATGTACTATCATTATCATGTTTCTTTTTTTATTTTCAAGATATAAATGATAGATTTAATTTCATTTGGGTGATCATCAATATATTTACTAAACTATATTTCATCCATGGAATCAATTTTTTTTTAATAACTAAATCAGATTCATGAGTTTTGTCACTTTGTATAGTCAAACAAGCCCATGAATAGGGTAAAAATTAAGCCTTACTTAATATTGAATGTACAACCATTCTTGTTCATAATTCATGCTTATATTTACAAAAAAAATCATTAATAATGTTTCAATTTTATCTTGTGATTTGATTCATTTAATAACATGCATGTTAATGACGTTTTTTATCAAGGGAATTTGACATGTATTGAAATTTAATGAAACTTGCATAGCCATATATACTTTTAAAATTGAAAAAAAGTATATAATAAAAAACTAAAATTTTGGATTCTAGAAGAAAGGATTTTTTTTGTGTATGGAGATTAGTAAATTCCACTAAATCCAAGGTTAAAATAAAATTGTTTTAGTGTCATATATTAGATCCAAGATCAAAATAAATTGGTTTTAGTGTCAATGATTAGATCTGAGGTCAAAAGGAAATTATTTTAGTTTCATATTTAGATCCAAGGTTAAAATCAAATTATTTTAGTGTCATAAATTAAATAATTTATCTAAACCCTAGGATAAAAAATTTAGAAGTGATGATCGAATAAGAATTAGATTCACCAATAAAGGTGTGACTATCTTAGGTTCACCAATATGTTTTACCAGAATTTGAATTAATAGGTGAATTAATCTTAATTTAAATAAATTAAATATAATAAAGTCATAATACTATAAATGAAATTTTGACAAGTAAAATGAAAGTGAAATATGGAATTCAACAAAGTGTAATTTAATGAAAGAAGACTAACTATTAAAAAATTCAAAAACTTAGTTATTTTTATCTAATAATTGACTATGTGAAACTAACAAATAACTAAAATCAACAAATAAGAAACAACCCAATAATTACACATAGACTAAGATTAAAAATGAAGGATAAAATTGTCCAACTTGGGATAAGATTGACTGACACTATAGTCTTGACTTGATCAATCTTTTCCTTTGATAAAAAAATAAGGATACTCAAGTCATGATCATTTGTTATAACTTGGATTAGGTATTTATGTGTATATTTGACCTTTAGATATGTGTGTAAGACTAGAAAATAACTTCTTCAATGTTGAAATCATAATAGGGCTTACAATGAATGAAAATTTATAAATATAAAAGGGGGGAGCTTAATGGGATGAGCTAACCTCCATCACCCCCATGATGACTAAACATTGCCTATGTATCCAATAATCTAAAGAGGGAAATTAAGCCCACATTGTTCTACCACTTAATGTGATTTGTGAAAATTTTATCCTTTGACTATATCAATGCATTTAAAGATGGATTAAATACTTGATCATATTAAATAAAACAAGCTTTGGACTTAGCTAAAGACTACTTGAAATGATTAGAATTAAAATTCTAAGAATAAGGAATCCTTACTCAATGTGAAATAGTGTAAGTGTGAATTTGTATTAAAATTTCCAAGTGGTAGAATAGGTGACTTAAGTGTGCATTTATAACAATCCAAAAGGGAAAAACTCAAGCTAAATATCCTAAAAATATGGATCACATTGTAAGGGAGGGTTCAAATTTGAAAAATGACCATTAAAATCCCAAGGATACTAACATCCCATAGGGGACAAAAATGTTTATCACTATTGTTTACTACTATATGTTATTTTTCCTTTAAGGAAATATCTGAATTTTTGGTATGGATATATCCATACAGATGCTAGCTAGGGGTTTTTTAGTAGCCAATTTTTATTTTTATAGGAGACAAATAACAATTTAGAAAATAAATAGGTACATATAGATGCTTAAAATAGAGTGAGGTGGAAAAATCTAAATTAAGTGCTCAAGTCAATTAAAGTAAAATAGGGCCAACACTAAGATTATCAAGTATTTATGACCAAATCTGAGTGCATACTATATAATTGGAATAATGTAGTCTTCATTTCAAACTATAATATTTATGCAGCATATTGGCATATGAAAGTTATAATTATTATATTTGGATTTATTTGATAATTTTCATAGTGGTGATTGGAGGCATTCCCACGTACATTAGTATCGTTGTCTTACAATTAAATTTATATTTTTTCCTTTCCATGTATTTGGATATATCATATGTCACAATATCTCAATTTTATACTATATTTTAGGATCTATATTATGTATTTGGCTTACAGTATTATGTACAACATGATAATAAATACAATTTTCATGCATTTTATCACATTGTGCTTATCATTCTTGATGAACACATAGCTCATATATTTCCCATCAAGGGGTGAAAACATACCAACATTGGAAAAATTAAAAAATATTGAAATATTCCAAAACAAACATTATTTTATACAAGCTACATGTTTGCCCATGCTAGATGTTTTCATTATCCATGTTTTATACATATATCCTTTTAACAATAATTATTAATTAAATGCTATATAGATTTGTAGGTTACATAATATTGAATTTCACACCGTGTGCCCACATCTTTTTGGGCCAAGTTCATAGACAACATGTCCTAAGTTAAGGGCATTTTCATTTCAAAGGATTATTTGATAGTGATATATATCCTTTATTTTTATTTATCATATTGATATAGATTACTACAAATTATTGTAGTATATTATACACTTATTATCCCACGAATAATTTACATTGTGATTGTTACAATTTTACATTGACTGATTATGCATGAATGTTTGCATGTGAGTGCATGTGTTTTCTTGTTTGTGTTTCTTGTCCATATAGGATCATATAGTCATCACATTTTGTGAGTTGTGTCATAAGTAAATACACTAATTTGGGTGTGGTCACTAGCATTGGAGGGTCCTAAATTAAGTATATAATATACACAATCATAATCATATCTATATTGAGGTAATTTTTTAGTGGTAATTACCATGCATATATGGGGACTTATCTCTAGATTATGTCCTCATTATTTTATCTATCCCATTTAGTTGTATGTTTTTACGAGGGTTACACTAGTTGATCCCATTTTCATATTGAAATTTACATGATCTATTAGAATATTATGGCATGACTGAATGCTAGTACAAAATCTGAATGATACAATATTAACAAAAAATAAATATAAATTTATATATGTGTAGATAGTAACACACTTTGTCTAATTTATTTTTTAACATATGATGATAAAATTTTAATTGCCTATGCTTTGGATAATAATGAGAAATGAATATATTATTTTTTCCTAGCATATGTCACTTTTAGTGTAATTCTTATAAGATGAATGAATGCAAAAATAAGATATTCATCCCTCACCTCAAAAGGGGGAATGTATAAAGGCATTATAAAATTTAAGATGGAACAAAATGATCAAATATGAGTTAAAAATTATCTAACTCCTTGATCAAGAAGTGGTTTGATTGATAGTGACTCCCAGAGGAGTGTCTTGGATATGTTTCACAAACATTTTAAAAATTTATGATGTTGGTGGTGGGAATGAGTGACTCCCATAAGCAAGTGTTGAGTTATGTTTTAAACACTTGTCAAAATGATACAAATGGAACAATTATGGTGGTATCGGTGGAAATAAAAAATAGGTGTGTTATTTTGTATGCTTCATTCTAAATTAAAGAGATACTTTCAATTTTCAATTTTGGAAATTTTAAAATATATCAAGAGAAAGCTAACCACCTACAAAAATTGGCACTTCTTTTATGTAAATCATCTAATAAAGTGTGGATGAAAACTTAGCAAGAACATGGATAAAAAATTTCATTCTTCCCTAGGTATGTGAAGGTGTGTATTTTAAATTATTGACATTTAAACTTTGATACACACATGCATTTCACTCACATATCCACATCAAAGTGGGGAATTTTTTAGACACCCAAATTTAGCACAAAGCCCTATTCCCAAATTTTATTCCTAATTTAAATTATTTATAAAAATTATATATATTAATTCATTTATAGGGTGGACCCAACCCCACATAAGTCCATATTTGATCCATATAGCTCAAAATCAGCTCAATGCCTATCCAAAAATTATTTATTAGTACATTTTGACTACATATTATCCATTAGTTAGCCTTGCCTAAAAATAGATCCTGACTTATATCATTTAAAGATTCATAGTTGTAAAATTTTATTTCTTTTAGATTTGTGTGCATTTATTTTTATCACACATTTATTTATTTTTAACCCTTCCCATTTATATTTTCTAAAGATTTTTTGATGCACATTAGTTATCCTATATTATCTTATAAATACAAGGTCTTGTCAATCCATTTAAAGATTAAATTCAAGAGACATTAGGCTAACATTATACACTTCCCTATTCTAAAGGTCAAGTCTAGATCGAAGCTTCTCTATTTAAGTGGTGCTTCATTAAATCAAATTCCTTTATGCCAAAGGAGGGGTGGTTATAGTAAAGTAGTTAAAATCAACACTTATAGAGAATAGGATGTTAAAACCCTTAATCAAATTATACCATTCACATACACAATAACTACATGGAGGTTTGATTCTGAGCATGTATAATACATAGTTTTTAACATTGCCTTTGTGGTTTCCAAAATCCATTGCTTTAGTTTTTTTTAGAGTGTACAAGCTAGGTCAAAGTGAATATATATCCATACAACATATTATTCCTTTTACATATGAAAATTAAATATAAAATTTTAATTAGGAATACATAATTCACATACACCAAAAAAATCAATCTATGAAAACTTATAAAGACACACCTGGTAACATAATGATAGTAATGAAGCACTCAGGCTTGTATAGGTATGGTTCATCTTAAAGCAGTGCATAGGTCCATAAACTCATGATCAGGGCAATTATAATCAATGCAGTCTATATATATACTTATATTTATGAACAATGAAGGTGTGATAATTTCTTAACCTCTTTGTCAATTCAATGCTTTGCTTTAGCTTTCATTTGTGACACTTGGGATTGTTTTCATTACTTATCTTCTTAGATAAATCTATTTTTTTAATTTAGTTTTATATCCTTACATATATTTAATTAATTTTTTTTATACTTATATTGTGTAAAAACCAAAATCTTGGTAAACATTAACAAAAATACACAAGAAAATAAAGAAGGAAAAAACATTAATGACCTTTTTTCTCTTAATAATTTCAAGTGAAGAAGAATGTGTATGATCTCATCCATCACATGAATTTTTTAATCATTTTTTTAAAAATAATAACACTAAAAAAATACACTCAATATATTACATTGATCAAAATAAGATAATATCTCAATAATATTTATGCAAATTATGCAACACCATTAGAGCATGATTTGAGAACTCATTTTTTATGAAAAAAATATATGTATGTTTTATTTTTTGAAGAGATTAACACTCTCATTATAATGTTTTAGAAAATTTCACACTTATTACAAGTATAACATGGAATTTTAAATATATATAACAAGGTACATATGAGTAAATATGGTAAGAGGAGGCATTATGCTAGTAAGAAGTAGTGTTACCCATGGACCCCATAAAATTTAGTCAGTAGCATGGATTGATGAGGTAAGTATCTAAAATACCATATATCTATTATCATTTTTGAGTAATATATATGAAAATGAATTAAATTAAGTCCATGTGTATGTCATTTTTTACATTATTTTAAATTTTGGAATTGCTTCATGTGGGATATGTTGGGTTATCCCTACCAACCCATTGCATCTTAAGAATATAAAAATAAGTGATAGAGAGAAACTTATCAAATTCCATGGTGAGGATTGGAAAAATAAATATAAGGAAATTAATAGTGATAATCCAACTTATTTCTATCATATTTTAGTTTTGTTATAGTTAGAATAAATTGCACTAAGTCGCATGTATCACATGTTGACAAATTAGTTTCTTACATAACATGATGATATGATCAATTATGAACTTGTGAATGACATTGGGTTTTATATGGACATGGGAAATAAGTGAACTCATGTTTAATAAGAAGTTAATATGGTGGATGAGCATAAGTTAAATGACATGACATATGAAGCCCAAAAAGCAGATTCCATAACTCCATTATTTCAACTAAGAGCATGTAGGTCACCCTTATTGCATGCTAATTTAACACTATTGGACTTGAAAGAAAATTATGTATGGACTAATACAAGTGTTATTTTTTATTGAGGTAAAATTACACCAAGTATTTAGTTTTGAGTCAATTATAAAAAATATACAATTTTAGATAAACACATGTGGATCCATAAAATAATTACTAATTAAAATTATAATTAAACTATGAGAAACTTATTAAAATATAAATTTCTCAAAGAAGGAAAATTTATTATAGATTCATATAGAGATTCATAAAAATAATTTAAATCCTAGGGATGGCCTACAAGAAATTGATACTTGTGATAATGATTATATGCTACATAACGAGACTATGAGCATGCAAAGTGTGTGATATTTTTGGTCAGGAGTTCTATCAAGAAGATGTGAATGAACCCAAATTTCTTCTATAGGCATTTGCATGAAGAGAAAGTTTGTGTGTCCAAGGTGGGATGATCAAATGACCTCTACATGATCAAAGCACCTCATGAAATATTTTTATGAAGGGAAATAGAGATTATTACTAATATCCCACACATTTTAAGATTTAATAAAGATAAAGTTTGATAGCAAAATTGAAATAAGAGATCCTTTAAATATGTTGTCACCAAGTGACTCATATAAGGACTATGAAGAGGTACGTCGACAAATATCTAATGAAATGTATTTAATAATGTAAAGTGGGATGAAGAGATTATCCAAAGTTTATGATCTTCCATATTTTAAGAATCTTATCATTACTCATTTTATTGATTCAATGCATACATTGAAAACTATGCTAATGATTTACCCTATTTTTGATTGTTTATAATTGCCTTCTTTGACGTGTGTATAATATAGTTTGAGGACTAGATCACCAATATTGAAAGGTCATATTTTGACCTTTTTTTTATGTTGTTTATAAATGAGAGATTTGTATTGGTGATTATGTTATAATTCATCCATACAACACTGATCCAAAAAATCTAAAGCATGGAGATGGGCCTCATATAATTCTTCATCATGAATAATACCATGAAGAGAGATGTGTATTGATGGTATCTCAACTTCTAAAGGTAAAATTGATTCAGATTCATATATTAATGAAAATGGTGTTGCCCCAATGGTAGTACATATGCTAGTGCAATAATCCCAGAGTGCAAGATAAATTTGTAAATGCTAATCAATACAAGATTCTCTAATAGTCTTTTGAAATATTTTATTTAGAATTTTGTTGGTGGGTTATGCTTGGCCATTACATTGAGGGTGATAAGGTGTTGAGAATATGTGCACAATTTTGAATTTTATGCATAATTATTTCATATCTTTGTTTTTTAAATTACCACCTTTGTTAGAGATTATAGTATGAGGAACTCCAAAATTACAAATGATTTGATTGAAATTAAATTTAGAAATGGTAATGCCAATAACATTAATAAGAGGCATGGCTTCTACCCATTTATTGAAATATTTAGTGGCAATGATAATAAACACATGGCCATCTTGTGACCTAGGTAATTTTCTAATGAGATCTAATCCCCACATAGACAATGGCCAAGGAAACTCTAAGGTTTGGATTTCAGCTAGAGGAGAGTGGATAAGATCATTGTGAAGTTGACAAGGATTACATTTTTTATCAAAATTAATGGCATTATTTTCCTATAGAGGCATTTATGAGTTGTAACGTGGCTTCTATAGTGACCACCAAAGATGCCCCCATTTGTTTATTCAAGGAGAGTAGTAACTTCTTCTGGCATTACACAATGTAGTAATTGAGAATCATGTATAACTATAGCATTTTGTTTTCATGGGATCATTTTAATAGTGAAAGAGGAAAATTATTTGGCAAGTGGAGTGGCCATTTGATGATATGTTATAATATTTTCACTTTTACATTGATAATATCCACTAACTTGATGACATTTGAGTTGTGAATCACCTAAATCATGTAAATATGGGATGTCTAAATCAATTATACCTTGCATGTCTAGTATTAGAGATTCATATTCAGCCATATTATTGGTGACATCAAAATTTAATCAAAATGTTAGAGTTATGATTTACCATGTATGTTGGTTAAGATATAACCTGCTCTAGCTCCTTGAAGACATTTTTAACCATCAAATTAAAGTGTCCAAGTTTTCTTGATGCAAGTCAATTATGACTTCTAGAAATTCTTTAGTGACTGCTTCAAATTTAGTGGTGGAAGGATGAGGACCATGTTATTCATGGTTATTTTCTTCTAGATCAACAGTGAAATTATGGAAGTAATCTTTAAGTGAGATTGCTTGGTTAAGACCTTTGATATAGATAATTTATTCATCAATAAGAGTATCTTGAAGGTGATTAGTAGGTGGTAGGGAGGCAATTACAAGTTGATCTTCAATGTCCTTACCTTGGACATATTTTTGTGTAATTATTTGGAGATCAAATTATATTAATAGGACCATCCATTTGCTGATTTTGTCTCCAAATAGGAAAGCTTTGGAGAAGAAACAATGAGGTGGGTCAGAATGCACAATGACATAAGTAGTTTGATATAGCATATAATGACAAAGCTTTTCAGCTATGAAATAAATAGCTAAAAAATCACACTCTAATTTTATATATCATTTCTCATAATCAATTAAACTATGAATGATATAATAGATAGCATATTCTCTACCAGTATAATCTTGATGGATGAGCATTGCCCCAAATAATATGGGGGTAGATGATATATATAAAATTTATGGATGTCATTTGAAGGTGGGTGAAGACTAGGAGGATGAATCAAATATTCTTTCATGTTATCAAATGATTTTTGGCATGAATATGTCCATTCTAAATCATTATCCTTTTTTATAAGGGAATTAATAGAATAGATATGGTAGGTCATTTCTGGAACAAAATGATGAATTGCCTCAAGTTTTCTAAGATATGTTTATATATCTAAAATGAAGTGAGGAATAAGTACATTGATAATATCTTTGATTTTAGCTTGATCAACATCAATGCCCCAAAAGGAGACTAGAAAAACTAATAGTTTAGTAGAAGTAACACCAAACACACATTTGAATGGGTTAAGTCTAACTTTTTATTTAATGAGTCCATCAAATATGATATCTAAATCATGAAGGTGTGTGTTATGGATTTTATATTTGTCAATGAGATCGTCCACATAGGTTTCAATAACTTTATGAATAAGACCATGAAATATGTGTAATTACACGTTGATAAGTAGTTTCATCATTTTAAGACCAAAAGACATTTTAACATAACAATAGGTGCCCATTATATGGTAAATGTTGTTTTATGTTGATCCTCAAGAGCTATGTGAATTTGGTTATATCCTAATAAACCATCCATTAATGATAACATTTCATAATCAAAAGTGAGATCAATGATGGCATCTATTGATGGTAAGGGGAAATTATCTTTTGGACATGTTAAATTTAGGTTGTAAAAGTTGATGCATATGTGAATAACCAAGGTTACTTTTTTTCAAATAGGGACAATGTTTGAGACCCATTCTAAGTAATCTATAGGTTTAATGAATTTAGCTACCAAAAATTTTATGATTTATTTATGAAATAATGTAGAAATATTAAGAGGGAATTTTCATTGTTTTTGTCGTACGAATTTAGAATCTAGATAAGTGATCATGTTATGAAAAACAATGTTAGGATCAATTCCCATCACATATTCATATGACCAAGAAAAATTTTCATGATATTTATCTAAGAAAAATCTAATATTATCATGATCTTTGGGAGTGATTTATTTAGATATGGTAATTGGTCAAGGACATGTAGGTGTACCATATTTGATTTTTGTAGTTTCTTCGATAAACATTGAATTTTCATCTTGGAAATGATATGAAGTGGGAGTCAAGGAAGAGATAGGTTTTTTTTAGGGTCTACACTAGAAATTAAATTATTTAAACAAGGAGCCTTTTTTTGAAATTTGCAAAATTTATGATGTTATCATAGAAGCTGAGGTTCTCTAGCATGTAGGAGTTCTAGTATAGCTTCATCACTAGGGAGCATAGGTAAAGGTCCATAACATTCGACATCTACTTCAATATCAATGATTTGATTACCTTTTCTATCATATTTAAAATGGATTCATCACACTTCATTTGTTTTATTATCTAAGGAAATTTGAGGTGAAGTAATGGATATAGATTCTATGTTGGTGAGATCAGATTGAGCTAAATCAACAAGATCTATAGTAATTATATTGGTTTATTCAAG
The DNA here is from genome assembly GCA_037957365.1 of Torreya grandis. NCBI lineage: Eukaryota > Viridiplantae > Streptophyta > Pinopsida > Cupressales > Taxaceae > Torreya > Torreya grandis. The sequence goes on from JARHVA010001127.1 coordinate 2,754,167, forward strand.
GTATGGGAGTTTAGATGATAATTAATTAATATTTTTCTCAATGAAGTTTGGTTGGATAGATTTAGATGGTGATAATATATATTGATCGGTATCATCAAAGAAATGGAAAATAATATTTATAGTTGGTAAATTGGGTTGTATAGAAGGTTAAAAAGATGCCATAGTCAAGATTTCTTTGATTACCCATGGACTATGTAGTAATGGTGGATTAGCAGGTAGTACATAACCTTTAGGTTTTGATTTAGTATCAGATGAGATATGAATGACATGCAAATCATAGTTGAAGGCATGTATTTTTGTTAATGTCTCTTGATAATGTTTTACATCTAAATATCGTGATTGGGCTTGGGCCATGATATAATTATCATCATAGGTGGGAGAAATAGTGCTTGCATCAGTTTCCATAGGAGAATCAATGGTTAAAACACCGATGTTGCTAAATTTATGAGGAGACATAGAAGGATGTTGAAATTATTTTTACACTCCATATTCATTACAAGTGAAATCATCTTCTATATAAGAGGCATCATATGCATTACATGGAGGGGTATTATCAATAATATCATCAAGTAAGGGAATAGTATGATCATGTGGGAGTATAGAAAGAGGAAGTCATTTTGTTATGTAAGGAGTTAATCAAGTGGTATTGAAAGTATTTTGTAATTCATTTGGTGGTTCATCATATGAATTGGTGAGAGTAACAAGTAAATCAGAATGCATGTTAACAAATTCAGGTAGAGGTGGACTATTAATATGAAAAATTATCAAAATATGATATTGAGATTTAGGATTGGGTAATTGAATACTCCATGGATTTGATCAATGTCATGTTTGTAGCATTTGTCATTATATATGAATTTGATACATTGACTACTTGAAGAAGCAATGGCATACATATGATGTGTCCATGGATGACCACGGAGTAATTTTTAAGATAAGGGGAGATCAGAAACCATGAGCTTAGTGCAATTTGTATTAGGTTCAATGCTAAGTGGGAGTTAAATGCAAGTGGTTTTTTATTGGTCTTATAAAATCCTCTACACATGAGACATGTTTATTTGAGACTTTATTTGGTGTATCTGACTTGTTGAATTAACCAAAGAGATGTGACATTAATTCATAATCCTTCATCTACTAACACTTTTTGAATAAGGGTATTATTGATTCATATTTTAATAAAGAGAAGTGGATCATCTACTCATAAAATAATCTCATCATTAATCATATCCTCTTCAATAAATTATATGGATGGTTTTAGAGATGCAAAAATTGTTTAAATTGTGTGGATTTTTGTAAGTGGTGGATCAATAGAAGGCATTTCTAAATAATGTGATTGTGGTTTTTTAATGTTTTGTAATTTTTGAATAAGGAATTTATGATGATATGGAGAATTTCTAACTAATTTCGTAAGTGGAATTTTTCAAGGCATCGAATTATGTTCCTCCAAAAAATTCCAGTGAGATTTAGAAGATGAAGAACCAACATGAAGTTTATGAGGTATGACATTTTTTGTACGTATACGAGAGGTAGGTTATGGTTATGGTTGTGGAATTGGTTCATTGTTAGGTTTATAAGATTTGGGTATAATATTTGTAGTATCTTTTAGTAATTTTTCATCATTAGAGGATTTTTTTGGTCTGGTGACAGGATATTTATTAGCAGTTTTACATTTGTAGTTAACTTTAGGTGCATTCACATACTGAAAGTTGGTGCAATATAAGTCATAATCGATGTTAATTTCATAAATATTGTCATTTTAATGTTGTGTGTTATAAGTGGAAGAGTATTTTTGAGGTTTTAAAGGTATAGGTTTAGTAGCCTATTTCTTTTGAGAAACTTTGAGATAATCCTAAAGACATAATTTGATCATAGCATCATGATTAAATGTGTCACCTAACATGAAAGAAACTGTAAATTTAGTAAGTTTGTGACATGTTTCATTTGAATGACCAACATCAACATGGAACCAATAAAATTTGTTAGGATCATACCATGATGGGGGGCACTATTATTTTAGGTGAAGGGTTTAGATGGATATATACTTGCTTTATTTTTGGTACTATTAATGGTAGGTGGGAAGCAATTTGATTTTCTATTTTATCTATTTTTGATTTTATTTGAGGATTAACACTTGTAATTTCATTAGTTGAATTTTATAAATATTCCTTGGTTGAGCTATGGGTTGGCTAAAATTGTTTCATAAGGAAATCCTATCTTTTAGCTTGATAAAATGCTTCATTTAAAGTTTGTGGAGAAAGCATGCAAACCTTATATTGAAGGGAAGGTTTTAATACGGTAATGAATAGTTTAAAGAGATTATCAAAAGTTATTTTGTGATTTGGTTTATGATCTAATGATTTCCATCAATTGATGAAAGCATGAGCTAATTTTAAGGGTCATTGCATAGCATTGATAAAGTGACTAAGACATTTTTATCTAATATCATTTTATTGAAATTATTTCACTAAGGCATTGACCAAATATTCTAATTATGAGATAGTATGTTGAGGCAATTGAATATACCATTATAAAACATCTCATTCGAATGTTTTGACTAAGATTTTGGTAGTACTAAAAGTATTTGTTTGGACCCATTCCTTGTAGAGATTACCAAATGATTTAAGAAAAGAGGTAGGGTCTTTAGTTCCATCATATTTAATATTTGGAGATATATTTTCAATATAAATGGATACTATGAAAGGAGATAAAGGTTTGTTTTGAAGGTTTTGAAGCATTGTACTATGCATAAGAGGTTGAGGAATGATATTTCCATTAGCATTTCTAAAAGGGGGAGGGATAAAATTTTGATTATTTTGAGGCATGATGATAGGATTTTGATTGGTATTTTATAATATGTGATGTTGCATTTACATCATTTGGGAATTTTTATTGTGTTACATTTATTTATTGAGTGATTTGAGCAAGAATTTGAGTAGTATAGATTAGTGTAATTTTAGTTACAAGTATTTTGATTATTAGTGTTGGAAGTAGAAACATTACCACCATTAGGTATAGGAATGTTTCCTATGGGAGGATTCCCTGTGGGGTTATTTGTTATGCTAACATCTATTTATTCAATGGTGAAATAAGGAATCTTAAATAAGGTATTATCTTGAGATGTGTGAAATGGGTTACATCCATCTAAATCATCACTTGGGGTAATTTGAACCATGTTGCAGTCAATAGATTTAGATGAAGTATGGGAATAAGTGTACTATGAGAGAGTATCCTCTTGGGTGGGTAGAAAAGAACAACCCATGTATCTTATAAATGTGTTAATGATATCAAGGAAGATTTTTATAATTGATTTCATGATGGAAAATAAGGTAGAAATAAAGTTAATAATGGAAAAAAAAAAATTAGGAAAAAAAATTAATGGATAAAACTAAGTTGGCCACTAATTGAATTGGATCAGCCAAAGAAATTTTAGGCTAGGAAAAAAGTTGTCATCCAAAAAGTATGAAGTCAATCAAGTTGATGTAGTTTGTTTATAAATCAGAAAAATACTAGGCTAAAGATAAACTAGGTTAGTTGGAGAGTACGTAATCAAAATGGTCAATGTAGTTGGTTTTTAGATAGGAAAAAGACTAGGCTAAAGATAAACTAAGTCAACTATAGGGTATTAATTGAATTGGTCAATATAATTGGGATAATAAGATATCAAATAAATATGGAATCAAACTATGTCAAACTAGCTAACATAGATAGATATGTAGGATAACAGAATAAAATCTATGACTAGACTAGTTTGAGTTGGTCAAACTAGTTAGAAAATTAGGTAAATAGAATAGTCTATGCCTAGAGTAAGTCAATATGGTCGATCTGGTTGGAAAATTAAGAAAATAAAATAGTCTATAATAGACTAGGTCAAGTTAGTCAACAAAGCTCTATAGTTTTGAAAAAAATTAATGGCCTGATTTTAGATGATTTAGTTTTAACTACAATTTAAGCACATAGGCAACTAGGTCGACCTGGTCAATCTAGCTGAAAAACATAACACATAACTTGTATTAATGCTAAGTAATATAACATAGAATAACAAACATCAAGTAACAAGATTTTAATTTAGATGGTAAGTAATTATTTCAAAAGAAGATAAGGAAGTTTTAATAAAGATTATGATTGAAAGTGTAGGCTTCCAAAGATACTTGTTTGTCTGTTGGATAGTGTCGGCCTAATGTTTTAAAATACTAACTATGGAGGAAGTACCATTCCCATAGTCACTAAATCCAATTTAAAGATTAATCTATAATTAGCTTCTCAATGCTAACTTTTAACCAATTCACCACACAATCAAGTGGATAGATGGATTCCTAAGGTTCATTACAAAGGGAAAATTTTAGATGTTCTCAAAATACCATGACATACGTGGAAACTAAATACTATGTTTAGCTATGTATTATGGATATGAGTATTATGGAAATACCCTCATGCCATGATGTATATAAATTATAGATAAGGGTTGTAAAGATAGTATCACATAGTCCTTCATGATAGTAACTAAGTAGTTTTAAAACTGTCAGTACACATTTTTTAAGAAAAGCCAAATAAAGTGAAAATTAATATTTTGAAAGTTAAGTTGTATTTTTTTGTAATAAAATATATATGCAATCAAATAAAAATTAAAATGATTTTAATTACTATCAAATGTAGGTTAATTTATTTTACTTGAACTAGAAAGTAAAACAACCAAAATGAGATTGAGTAGGTTAATCAAGTTGGGAAGAAGATATAAAAAATCTGAGTAGATCAACTTAGTCTATTATCAAAATAATCTAGAATAAATATAATAAAGTAGGTTAACTTAGTTTTATAGGTAAAAAATAGACACAAAACTAGATCGAGTTAGTTGATCTAGTCGACTATGTAGGTATAGTTTTATAGAATTGAAAAACTGATTAAAATAATATTGAATTTTAAATATAAATTAAAAGGTGGGAAAATAAATTTGATTAAAATTTGATAAAGTGAAAGTAATGAGCTAGTTAGATTAAACCTATCAAATAATACAAAGTTGACTAGGTTGATACAGTATTTTTTTCTTGACGATGTTAAATTGTTGCTTTAACTATGTCATTCAAGTAAGTGTTTGATCTTATAAATATAGACAATAGAATTTTAAAAAAATAGAGCCTGTCGATCAAGTGTAAATAAAAATTATAAATAACAAAAAATAAATGTATGTCAACCACATCGATGTAGTTAGCTAAAAGGAAAATGTAGAAAAGAACATAATCAAGTGGTTTGATTTAGTTAGATGCAAAAAGTTAAAGAAAAGACTAGATTATCTATCTGATCCAATTAGTTGAAACTAAATACCTTGTGTAGAAGGTGAAATTGAGTCGATAGGATCGATGAAGTTCAAAAACCTACACATAGAGAGCTGAACTAGGTTGAAAGGCTTGATCAAGTTGAAGACCCTACACACATAGTGTTAAAATAGGTTGATAAGCTCAATCCAGTTGACTATAATTAAAAATTAAAAATGTGAAAGGGTTATATGACATCAGGTTTACCAAAATATATTCAATTAAAATAAGATAGATCTAAAACTTATCCTACTTAGTAATATCCAATCTTAGATATGGTGATCAAATAAGAATATGCTTAATAATACTTTGTTATATCAGGGTCATGACCAATTATATATTTGCTAAACCTAAACAAGGGATCTCTTTTTATATAATGGAAAAGGAGAGGTTTCCAAGGCCTCTAGTCAATTTCTATAATTTAATAACCCTCGCTATGTCTTATAATGTGATAAATAGAAATTATCTAAAATACTAATCTAACATATAAGCTAATGTAGTAAATAAACAAACAAGCTAATCTAGTGCTCAACAAAGCTTATGTCATAAATGGGGAAGATAATAAACAAGTAAATGTGATTTTATTTAAGACAATATAGAAGTAATCTAAGTAAGGAGAGATATAATTCAATCCATTAGTTACACAATATTTAACCAAAATATGAATGTTTAGGCATATAATTACCTTGCTAAAGTGAACTCGACTTGCCTAAATTTACCCCTTGGCCAGTGGTACTTTGTAAGAGGTTGTTATAGCTTGTAATTATCATAAGGATAGATTAGATCTAGGCTACAAGACTTCTATTATGCATCAAATACCTCCACAAGACAAGCTTTACTACTCCAAGGCAAAAACCTAAGCAATGAAAAATCCAAATGATAGTATAAATAGATTTATGAGTTATAATGATATATAATTAAATGATCCTCTATTTATAAATGAAGTTAAGGGGGTATTTATAGCCAAGGATTAACCTTAAACCCTTTTAGGAATTTAGTTGAAAAGGTCAGATAGGTTGACCTTGTTTAGTGAGAAATAGAGTTGTTAGTGTTGGGAGATATAAACCGGAAGCACACAATTTGATTACCAAACCAAGCAACTTAATATGCGGAAATTAACCAGATTCACCAAGTAACTAGAATTCAGAATAACACAAGATATGAGAGACAATACACAACTTGTATTAACACTTTATACAGAAAAGAATACAATAAAGAAGATGCCACTTCTTCTCCACCACCTTACACAGGTTTCCCACACCTCAAGTGAACAGTAATTCTTCTCCCCAAAGCTCTCCCTCTCACAGATCCCAACACCCAACTCAAATACAGAGTTGGTGTTCACCTCCCGTGCTCCACGCACACCACAAGTGCTCCACGCACTCCACAAGCACTCCACGTGCTCCACAAGTACTCAAAGTACTTCAAGTAGATCTCCCATGAATCTACAACAACCTGCAATTCAACAGACCATACTTATGGAAGGAACTCCCTTGCCTTCCTCTTGCTCTATCCGAGTACACACCTATACTCCAAGTAGATCATGCCTGATACTGCTCCCTGTTGTGTTGCTATCTATATGACCTTGCACACCTGCAAATCAAACAATGGTTCTGCTCACCTGTGAACCTCGACCTTGCACACACATACACCTGCAGATCAACGATCTTACTTACCATGTAGATCTCCTATATAGGCCATGCAGCTGTGACCAAGATCCTACACTCTTGAAGAACCCAGCTGGCTCTCCAATCCAGCACCAACACACCTGGTACTGAGGCACTAGGAGGAACGCACCATTGCTCTACCTCACACACAGAAGGAGCTTATAATTATGCTCTCTTACTCCCTAGCACACTTTTCCAATACAACCATGAGTCTATTATATAGATCTCATCCAAACAATGATTAGACATCTAATTACCATAATTAGATCCGCAGCTATGAGTCTAAAATTAGCACTCATCATGCAAACTCTTGGTTCGTTATCTAACTGCCCGTAAATAGCTCGCAGTCGAACCACACAGGCGACCGACGTCGGTCCCTGTCTGCCTGGGGTCACCGACACCGGCCGATATATGACCGACGTCGGTTGCCTTCCTGTCTTACCCTACCAACGCCGGTTGGCCAGACCAACGCCAAACACTTCTGACACTTCGGCAACTCATTCTGTAACCTCCTCCATGTCTGCATCAGTGAAGCTTTTAGCTCCACAATCCTAACAATCTCCCACTTGGAGATAAACAGCTGCACTGTACCTGTACCTGTACTCTGTCTAATCTATTTCCTGGTTTGTATCCCTCTTCAAGCTCCCACCTGAAGACAACCCACCACACAACCCATGGTGTACCACCTGTCATCCGAGTAACCTGCCACATCCTAACCTACAACACCTGTAGTGAAGTCCTGACCCTGCATAGCAACACCTACTGCCGGTCCCTCTCAGAAAACCTGAGAATCCACTTCCCTGAATTGGCTCCTAACTCTCTGACAGCTCCCACTGCATGGGAATACTCAAGTCTATACCAGACCTCATGTGATTTCGGACATTGTACCTATCCAGCCCTTAGTGTGCTCTGGTTCTGCATCCTGAACCTCGCCAACACCTGATTCACATCAGCTCCCACTCAAGACAAAATCAACCTGTGATCTCCATGTCTCCCATGTCAAAGAATTCCGCTGCTCCAAACTCCTCATGACATGCCACTGAACTAATCTTACCCTTAGCTCAGCAAAACCCTATATGTACACCCCTGCTAGCTAGCATACTATCCACATACAGCAACAGAATGATGTCATGACTCATCATCCCCCTGGTAAGGCAAACCACAGTAGTTACCCTGACACTGACTGAAGCCATGCTTCATCCTCCACCTGTCAAAAAACATGTACCACTGTCCTGCAGCTCCTCAAGACCATATACCTGATCTTCCGTCTCACGTATCCGTTCTCTCTATTCTTCTACTAAGGAATCCATTCGTCTCTGTGCTTTTATACTTGCTGGCAACTCTACCAAAACACCCCTGTCTGGTTCTCCTCCAAGGAATCACATCCTCATCCATGCTAAGCTCACATCTGTTTCCTGGATCCTTCCTGCTCTACAATCAGCAACATGTATAAAGAAGAGGAACACGAATTTGAGGGCCTACTTACGCCTTCAGTCCTCCGTATGGGTGTTTGAGACTCCTTGACAGCACGCTGTCCACCCAAAATTCGTTACAGTGACCGACCTCGGTCACTCCATAGTCTGCATCCGACCGACGTCAGTTCCATGCGTCTGTACCTGACTACCAACCTGCCAGCGCTGGTGTCCCTGCTGCCGACGTCGGTCCTCCTAACCGACATCGGTCTTACATACTGCCAACGTCGGTCCCATGACCAACATCGGTCTTACCCTGCCCGACATCGCCGGCTTCGGTCTGCACATGACCGACATCGACACCTGTCTGTTCGACGCTGGTTCCTCTTGACCGACATCGGTACCTATGTTCGCCTGTGAGTGATGACTTTTTACCCGCGAGCTTCTTTGAATCAAAACCCATGTCCAAACTGCCCTGCTCAGAAGTATCCAGCCACATCCACTGGGTTCTGTCCGCCATCTCCTCCATAAACACCAAGGCTTTCCAGTTCTTAAGCCTGTCAAATATATCTGTCTTCCGCTTAAGAACATGCATCTCCTTCCTGCTCATGTGACCAAGCCTACGAAGCCACGTCTCTGCAACAAAAGAAGAATCAGTAATATAAACAAGTAGATAAAGGATACCTGTTTTCTTACCACCAGCTAATTCAAGTGCATCCGCTGTGAGAGTTCTTGTGCATCTCTCATCACCCAATCTTTCTAAAGAAATTAGCCATATCTCCAAACCTAGGACCTGCATGACTTTCATCAACACCTGTGTGTTGGCCGCCTGCAATTTCAGCTTCACTTCCCCTTTGCCAATTCTTTGGCAAGGCTCACCAGCTCCTCTACCTGGAACTACATGGAAAGAGGCAACCGAATCTTTTATCCAAGATTCAACTTTATCCAAGAAACCTGAAAACACATCCTGTGCAACAACACCTGCTACATCTGTATCTTTAGTTTCTTCATGCTGATCTGCTACCAACCAACAATAATCTTTTACCTGCTCTTTCTTTCCATAGGACCGTGAGTGACCATCTGTGCTTTTCAACTCCTCCATTCTTAGCTGACTTTGATCTGCTGTTGCTCTACTCCCACTCGATCAGAAACCCCTGAGAGTGCCCTGTAACCAAACACAAAACCTGCTTCCTCCAACCTTAGCTCTGATACCACTTGTTGGTATCAAGCTATGAGCCAACAACCTTGCTCTAATACCACTTGTTGGGAGATATAAACTGGAAGCACACAATTTGATTACCAAACCAAGCAACTTAATATGCGGAAATTAACCAGATTCACCAAGTAACTAGAATTCAGAATAACACAAGATATGAGAGACAATACACAACTTGTATTAACACTTTATACAGAAAAGAATACAATAAAGAAGATGCCACTTCTTCTCCACCACCTTACACAGGTTTCCCACACCTCAAGTGAACAGTAATTCTTCTCCCCAAAGCTCTCCCTATCACAGGTCCCAACACCCAACTCAAATACAGAGTTGGTGTTCACCTCTCGTGCTCCACGCACACCACAAGTGCTCCACGCACTCCACAAGCACTCCACGTGCTCCACAAGTACTCAAAGTACTTCAAGTAGATCTCCCATGAATCTGTAACAACCTGCAATTCAACAGACCATACTTATGGAAGGAACTCCCTTGCCTTCCTCTTGCTCTATCCGAGTACACACCTATACTCCAAGTAGATCATGCCTGATACTGCTCCCTGTTGTGTTGCTATCTATATGACCTTGCACACCTGCAAATCAAACAATGGTTCTGCTCACCTGTGAACCTCGACCTTGCACACACATACACCTACAGATCAACGATCTTACTTACCATGTAGATCTCCTATATAGGCCATGCAACTGTGACCAAGATCCTACACTCTTGAAGAACCCAGCTGGCTCTCCAATCCAGCACCAACACACCTGGTACTGAGGCACTAGGAGGAACGCACCATTGCTCTACCTCACACACAGAAGGAGCTTATAATTATGCTCTCTTACTCCCTAGCACACTTTTCCAATACAACCATGAGTCTATTATATAGATCTCATCCAAACAATGATTAGACATCTAATTACCATAATTAGATCCGCAGCTATGAGTCTAAAATTAGCACTCATCATGCAAACTCTTGGTTCATTAGCTAACTGCCCGTAAATAGCTCGCAGTCGAACTACACAGGCGACCGACGTCGGTCCCTGTCTGCCTGGGGTCACCGATGCCGGCCGATATATGACCGACGTCGGTTGCCTTCCTATCTTACCCTGCCGACGCCGGTTGGCCAGACCAACGCCAAACACTTCTGACACTTCGGCAACTCATTCTACAACCTCCTCCATGTCTGCATCAGTGAAGCTTTTAGCTCCACAATCCTAACAGTTAGGCCTTGACTAGGTTAGCTTGGGCTGATGGAGTTCTTTAATGTGCGCTAAATTTCTAACAAAGTGAATCAGGTTGATGTAGTAGGAAAATGATTAAAAGGGGTGTTTACTTAGGTAGGGGCTATTTTGAATGGTGAATTACTTAAGGAGTATATAAACAAGTTTTTATTACTTAGTTAACTAGACAAGGGTAGCTTGTAGTCATTTTAGGTAATGGTATAGGGGCTAACAATCATGTAAAGCACCAAAAAATTGCCAACCCCTTTCATGGTATACCCTTTAAGTGATGCACTTAGAGATATTGAGACTCGGCAGGTTCCTATAAGATAGAAATCATCAATAACTAATAAAGTGTAAAACATATTGTGCGTATACAAATTATGCATGCTCAAAATCAAGAACATAATCTGGAACTATTTATAGATAAGTCTACGATCCCTAGACCACAATGCAAGCTAGTCATGTCTATTTACTATAGACTTGTCCCAATTTTTTATGTCTGATGACTAACATGGAAAGGAAGGAAAAGTAGAGCTCGTATAGTACAAGATCAAGCACACAATTTGAGAATATTCCTAAACAATAATTTAGGCCACTCATTTCTATTGATTGTGGACTTTTTGTATTAACTATGATGAAAATATGGTTATTTCACCACTTGTGCATATGTCTACTAAGTAGGATGAGATTTTTCCATTATGTTTGTGTTGTGTGGAATTAATTTTTTTCATTATTTTTGTCTCTAAAACCCTAAGGGCATATTGAAATCTTGAAACTGATAAAAAAGAGAGGGGAGCGTAATGCGTTGAGTTGACCCCAATCACCCCTTTGCTGATTGACTACTACTTACATATCTAATACTACAAGGAAGAAAATCGATCCCATGTAATTCTCCCACCTAGATTGATTGTGAAAATGTGTTCCTTGACTATACATATGTAAATAGAGATATGGCTTTGATACTTGACAATGATAGATCTTGACTTGATTTGAGATGCTTTAGACTTGGCTTATGGTTGCTCCTTGTGAATGATCTTGAATTTGAAAGGATTAGGAATTTTTTTCTCAAAGTGTAATAGTGTGTAAGATTTCAATAGATAATGCCAAGATAGGAACAAAGTGGGGGTAATAAATGCCCTTTAATGCATATTCATAGGAATTAGTTTTGATAATTTCCTTTAGAAAACATTATGAAACATATGGGAAGACCCAAAATAGCAATTCAAAATTTGGAAACTAGCCTTTATTTGGCACGAGAAATGGCCACTCTAGGTGGAAAAGTCCATGGCAATCAACCTCTCTACCTAGCATGGACATATCTTAGAAAATCAAGGACAACTATCCATATCTAGAGCTAATTTGAGGTTAGTATAAATTATTTTAAGAATTTTAATTTGAAAGTTTTGTTATTACTTATGTAAAGTAGAGGGTCAAGCCTACATAAAGATAAATTCCTTATAGAAATGGAAAATAAGATTTTTGTATTTAGGCACAATTTGAGTGGTTTAATATGTGTCAATAATTAGCATTGTCAAGTATCTATGACCAAATTCAGGTATATACATCCGCCTTTGTTATAGTAATGAAATTATTAGAGTAAAGGAGAAATAATTAAACCAAAGTGTGTAAAACACACTTTATATTGATAGGATACGCCAATTGTGCAGGGCACTCATTTTATTAAACCCTTTAACAACACATGAGGTATTCATTTTTCCATATTCTAAATTTGGAGAAGTGTGCCCCCTTGTTATATCACTTGGAGAGATGGTCCTTTATGATGAACCATTGGTGAATTTAGAGTGACAAAATATAAATTTTGAATAATTATCAAGACCTTGTGATGCAATCACATACATGATATCCACCTAAGGACAACCTCTAATTTTGTGATGCTTAGATATTAACTCAGACCGAGACACAAATTTAGACCAAACATGTAGACAAAAATAAAACTTCAAACCTTTATACTTTCATTCATTCAATAATTACTATGGTTTTATCATTTTCACAACATCTCTTTTCCATACAGGCTTATTTTTCTTGATAAAACATGAAAAATAGAACTATTTCTATCCTACTTTACTCTACTCTACCTTGTGCTCCACACAACTTGCTCCCTTTCATAAACTAACTTATATGAATAAATTAGAGTATTTATATGACATCCCAAGTTTTATGGGGTGTTATTCAACTTCCTTGATGTTTTAAAAATATCCATGATTCAGGGAACCTTCAGTTTTCAATATCAACACCTAATTGTCAATAACTGTTAGGTGGAATTTTTAGGTTGAACAACAATTACAAAAACCACCATATATTTATCACAATTTATATAATTAAACTTAAATTTGAACAAAAAATTCTAGACTATAACTTTTTTATCACTGCTCTAAAATTGGTAGCCAAATTCTTACTATAGCTTTTACCATAAGGTAAAAAACCATCTGTAGACTAGATAGATGCATTTACTAGATGAATGGTAGTTACAAAGACTATAATACATTTATCAATACTTATCCATTTGAATTAAAATTTTATAAACACTTTTTAGACTATATTTTATTTCACTGATCTAAATTTTGTAGTCCAATTCTTACCCAACTCTATTTCAAGGTAATCAACTATTTACATACTAGACGAATGCATTTCCTAGTTAAATGATAGTTACAAAAACTATCATACATTTGATAATACTTATCCATTTGAATTGAAATTTCAAAAAAAAAATTGAGACCACATTTTATTTCACTTCACCAAATTTTGTAACCCAATTCTTATCAAATGTCTACTGTAAGGTCAAGAACCATTTATTAAGTGTCATATGGATAGCTTGAAAGAAACAATCAAGATGTTTGGGAAGTTACTCCAATTGGTTTTTAACTTGGAACAAATATTTTAAGTGTCATGTAATATGAACCCATAAAATTTCATCATCCAATTCTTACCACACAAGGAGAAAAACCATTCTGAGTGTTATGAAAAAATTAGGTGGTCCTCCTCCTTTATGACTCCAAATGATTTGATATTTTGTACAGAGGTTGTAAGCATCAATTTATATTATCCTACCAAGTTTCATCATTCAATTATTTCATAAGCGTTACAAAAAGTAAAGAAACCTCCTATGAATTGTAATAATTGATATGTTTTTGTGGTAACTCTAAATGGTCTAAAACTTGGTACAAATGTTGTGTCATGTATTATGACCTCACAAAATTTTAACATCTAATTATTTATGTAATTTAAGAACCATTTTTACCAAATGTCTATGTATTAATAGTCCACATTGACTAATAGAAACAAAGAAAATATCTCCTCACTTTGTCCACAATAAGGAATACTTTTACAACATCATTCCTAGAGGTTAAAAACCTAAGAAAATAAGGAAATGAAAAAAAAAAAAAGAACCTAATGTAACATATTTTTGGTTGATGCAAGATTTTTCTTCACCTTGGATTTTCCTAAATCAGATACCCAAGGTAATGAACATGTCCATGATCTCCTAATCATGAACCTATTGTGAGTTCATCTATAGTTTTTCCATGTTATGTAGCTTTAGATGCAATTATCCAAGTTGCATCTTTTACTGATTCATCTTTCCACTTGACCAAGTACTCATAGTACTCATTTCCCCTTGTCTTCTTGCCAATCCAAATGTCTAGAATGGCTTCCATTTCCTCTTTAGTTTATATCATAAACTGCTCTCTCTAATCTATGACTAAAAAATCCATGTTATCACTCATTTATCCCTCAATGTATGGGTATAAATATTCTAGATTGACTATATGCAATATGCCCATTCCATCCAATAGTTCCAATTCATAAGCATTAGTTAAAAACTTCCTCAAAATATTACAAGGCCCAATAGTCTTCCACTTATGTTTGTTATACTCACCTTTCATAAACCTCTCCTTGCACAAATGTGCCAAAACCATGTCCCAATCCTCAAAATTCAATTCTCTCCTTCACATATCAGCATGTTTCTTGTATTTTATAGCACTCTCTTCAATTATCTTCTTGACTTCCTTGTGCATATCATGCATAAATTGAGCATAGTCTTCTCCTTCTACACTTCTCCTACTCATCTTAATAGTACTCATCAACTCACATACACCTATAGGTTTGCTCCCTTACACTATTTGAATAGGACTCAAACCTATAATTTGGTTGACTGAGTCATTGTAAGTAAACTTAGCTTGTGCCAACATTGAATCCCATTAGTTGGTATTGTCACCAACTAAACATCTAACCAAATTACCAAGACTCCAATTCACAACCTTTGTTTTCTCATCTATTTAAGGGTGATATGATGAACTAAAGTCTAACCTTGTGCCTAAATTATTCCATAGTTTCCTTCAAAATTTTCCATCAAACTTTTATCTCTATTTGATACAATACTCCTTGGTAACCCATGCAATCTTACAACTTCTTAAAAAAATAAATTTTCAATATGTGTACAATAAATAGTCTTGTTACATGATAAAAAGTGATCCATCATATAAAATATATCAACAACAATAAATATGAAATCATTACATCATTTTGTTCTTGGCAATCCAAGAATCAAGTCCATATTTACTGCATCCCATGGTTTATCAATAATAGGCAATGGATGATACAAACTAGCATTCTAACTTTTTCCCTTAGAATGTTGGAAAACTATACACTTATACACAAAATTCTTCACATATGTGCTCATACAAGGCCAATATAACTTTTCACTCAGTCGTGATAAAGTCCTATCATACCTAAAATGACCAAATAGACCTCCACTATGTTTTTATTTCAATAGGTTCTCTCTAATGGAACTTTGAGGTATACACAACTTCTTCACCTTGATCAACAATCCATATTGAATTATATAATATCACCATAGAGTTTTATTTGTGTTTGTTGGATTACTACATGTTGTCCATGCATCTCAAAAATATAATTCTTCTTCATACAAAATCTCTCACTGATTCAAATATAATGACTTCCACCTTTAGCTCATTCACTACAAGAGATCGTTTACTCAAGATATCTACTACCTTATTGGAATTTCTACTTATATGTTTTAAAATAAATAATAACTTTAAATAAATTATACCCATTTCATGTGTCATTAATTTATCTTACCTTGGATGTTTATGAACTACAAATCATGATTAATCATCTATAAAATGAATTCCTTTGGAAATACATAACATTTCTTCTTATTGAGAGATTACATCATTACATAGAATTCTTGCATATAAACTGAATACTTCCTCTTAGCTTCATTCAAATTCTCACTAAAATAGGCAATGGGATTACCCTCCTAACTCTACACCATTCTTATAGTTATTATGATTGCATCATAATCAACATAAAACACTTTCCAAAATATGGTAAGGCTAACATTGGTTATTTCATCACCTTTCTCTTCAAAAACTAAAAGCTATTATTTACTTTAATAGTCCATATAAATTTATTCTTATCTTCCTTTATAGTATCCATGATGGGTGCACATATACTATTGAATTTTCTGATGAACTTCTGGTAGAAACTTTCCAACCCATGGAAACTTTCTGCTTCAAACATACTCTTTGGTGAAGACCAATCCATAATTTCTCTCACCTTCTTGGGGTCCAAATTCAAACCATCCTTTGTGATTACAAATATAAATTATATCAGCTCCTCTTACATGAAGTTACATTAATTCAAGTTTACTAGTAATTTCTCTTCCTTCAGCTTATGCAAAACCAACTTCAAATGATTCAAATGTTCTTCCTTAGAATGACTAAAAATAAGAATGTCATGTAAATATACTATCACAAACTTACATGTAAAAGGATTAAACACTTTGTTGATGAGTTTCATGAATATACTCAGAGCATTTGATAAATTGAATGGCATGACCAACCACTCATATAACCCATCATTTATCTTGAATGCAGTCTTCCACTCATCATCTTATCTTATGCATATTTGATGGTATCCACTATTCAAATCTATCTTAGTGAAGTGCCTTGCTCCACTTAAAAAATCCATTAAGTCGTCCATTATTGTCAATGGAAACATGTACTTAACAATGATATTGTTTATTTCATGTGAATACATACACATTCTCCACTCTCCACCTTTCTTCGATGCCAACACAATTGGAACTGCACATTGGCTCAGACTCTCTTAAATTAACCCTTCCCATAATAGATCTTGCACCTACTTATTTGTCTTCTCATTCTCTATTGGAGTCAACTTATAGGTTGATTTATTAGGAAAACTTGCTTCTGACACTAAATTCATATGATGACTAAAACTCCTTAAAAGTGGTAGTCCATCTGACAATTCACTCATCATAATATCAGCATAATCATTTAACATATTATAAATTTTGATAAGTAGGGTAGTTACCCTAGTGTTTTTCATAACTTGAACATTATTTGAAATTAGTGTAAAATCACCTTTCTTCCTCCTTGGCCACCTTTAAAAACTCTTTTCTAGATACAAACATCACTTTGGAACTGATCTCCACCTCATCTCCTTTATCTTTTAATGGACTCAATGTGAATCTCTTGTCATCCTTTATAATGGTGTAGGTGTTTGCTCTTCCATCATGCATGAATTTATTATCAAAATAACATGGCCTACCCCATAGTATATGACATACATACATGGACATTATTTCACATAAGATATCATCTTTATATGAACTAGACTAAAAATTCACCATGTAATACTCATTCACTAACACCTAGCACCTCTTAAGAAACCAAGAAACTTTGTATGGTTTAGGATGTGCCAAATGCTTCAGTCTAAGTTTTTACACCATCTCTTAAGAAACTAAATTATCCATGCTATCGATATCAATCACAACTTTTAGACACTTCCCTCTATATATATAGATAATCTGGAATAAAAATTTCTTTATGTTGGTTCATTCACCTCATTGGTTGGTTTCAATAACACTCTATTTATCAACAAAACCTCTCCTTGTTATGGATCTTCCATATGTATTGGATACCTATCACTCTTCTCATCACCAAAGGATATATGAGTTGTCCCATTAGCTCTCTTACTATTATTCTAAGGGTTTTCTAGACAATCTTACTCTTTATGATCAACATACTTATTACATCCAAAACACTAATGCAATGTCTAATGCCTAAAACCTTATTATTCATTACCTATATATAATATCTAATTTTAATGGGTTTTATCATTTATCACTTAGCTTGTCTCTATAGGTACATTACTTGTTTCTTGACCTATCTTGATCAATCTCTCTTCTCTAGGCTCATAAGCCTTGTTTACATGCATAAACTTCCTCTATTTTGAAGAGTTATCATATTCATCACCACTATTTTCCATATATCTTGTCTTATCATCCATACCATCATCTCATACATCATCTTCATAGATTCACTTGTCATTTTGTGTCAAACTAGTTCACTCTCACATAGTTTCCTAGGATTGAAAGCTTTATGCATGGTTCCTTTTATACTTATCCATGATATACTCAAGTTATTATCCTAATCTGATGAATTTTATCTCCCCTTATTAATCTAATTAAATATCTCAACCCACAAGTTATCACTCTCCATTAATCTTCACTTTCCTTCTTTAGGCCTCCTCTTTAGTAGCTCTATTTTCATGCAGATCCCATAGGTGCGCATAATATATAAATTTTACATATAAACCAAACACATATTCATATACCCATTAAGACCTTATATATCTCTAAAAAAATTTATCTCAAAACTCTCAAGGTAAACTACCTAACTCTACACCCCTTTCTCTCAATTAGGTCTCTTTAGGCCTAAAACAACCCTACAGTCATGGATACCATACAATATAAATGGTTACCAAACTATAAGATCCTCAATCTATAGGTAACATTAAATTACAATTTTATTTTATTTTTAATTTGTTGAAACTCAATTTATTTCACTTGCAAGATCTAAACTCTAGGTTGGTCTACACATAGGCTTGTGTAGGCTAAGAGAAAACATAACTATCTCATTTAAATTTTACAAATTTAAAATATTTATTTCCACTTATATAGGGTCACCCAATCACATTTTAACTCCAAAACTTGAACTTGAGCCTTAACTAGACTTCAAACCATGAAAACATCCACTTTTAATTAAACTGATATAGTCTGTTACAGGTCTCCTAGACTAGAGAGCCTACAAATTGGGTTTGTTTGAATTCAAAAAAAATAAAAATAATTATAAATGTTTTAAAGGTTATATGTGGACTCACCTTAACCTTATCAAGTTTTTTAGGCATTGGAAAATCTCCTCAAGACTCTTGCATGCAACTTTATAGAATTCTGAAAGCTTGTGTATGATTGTGTTAATTGAATGATGACTTAAGATCAATGTTTTTCTCACCTAAGAGAGTCTCAAGGTTTTATTATAATTAATAAATTTATTTTACTCTTAAATAAAAATTATCAAACTTCAAAAAAATGTTTATGATCTTCTTACCACTTTGATAATTATATTCCTTGGACTATGTTAAGGACAAAGTTGTCCCACAGCTTACATCTTCTACCTTAAACATGTGGATACACATAATAGACTATTATAATAAAATAATAATAATAATAATATAAAAATAATCACTATAAATCCACAATTATATTTTCAAAACATTTATTTATTCATTGATAAATTATACACAAAGCAATCATACTGAAAACTTACATTATAGGGAGAGTGTTTTTCAACTCTTGATATTATCTCTCATCTTTATTGAAGATCCACCTCTATTCCTTGAGTTTATACTAACCTCATAATATAATACTAAATTCCTCATACACACCGTTCATATACATGAATTTATATACTCTTCTTCCCAAACCAAACATACAAACAAACACCTTTTCTTACCAACTCTATGCAAGTGGCAGTTACAACTTGCTTTTTTTTTTGCCTATATTCTTATTGACTATGAATTTTAAATTAAAAAAATTTCATAAACCTTAATAGTGCCATATATAACCATTATAAATCATTATACAGCAACTAGATTTCACCCAAGACCCCAAACACCTCTCAAAACTAGTTTTTTAATTCAAATTTTCAATTTAGGCTTTTTGGCAGGAAAACCTAGAATGGATAGAAACACACACTTATAAGACTCCTAATTACTCAAGGACATAAAATAGGACACAAAAATAATTTTAACACCCAAAAATACCTATAATGAAATTATTAAGGACATTAATACCTCATATCACATTGTGATGCTCTGCATCATAAACTTACCTCGAAAACCTTTGCCTCTACCTCATCCATAGAAGCTTCTTATTCTAAAATATTATCTTATCTTTGGAATAAATTATTATTTTGTGAACTAATAAACTCTAAAATATTATTTTATTGACCTCTTTCACTATTTTTATATCCTCATCCTCTTGAAGATCTTACTTTACCTCTATATTTTTCTTGGTGCTTCCTTGTCAGCTTCTTCACCACCTTCAATCCAAATTGATAGGATTACTCTATAGTTCCCAAGATCAAAAAATGGATTTCATCTTGTTTAAAAATTTAGTCCATTCACATACCTTTCCACCTTATCCTAATCATCCTTTGTATGTCCAGCCCTTTTAGTGAGTCTATAAAACTCTTTAGTGTACTCTTTGATGTTGATCTCCATTTGTCTCAAATTTTACAGTTTTCTGAAAGACACATTTTATAGTAGAAATTTTTCCTTCAAATTTTTCCCCATCCTATCCCAAGATTTTATCTTCTCCTTACCTTTCATTTGTCTCTTAGCTAGCACATGATCCCACCATAAAGAAGCATGGCTCTCTAGCTTTATATAAGAAAAATTCACCTTATTGTGTTCCTTTATATGCTCAGTCAAAATAATTATCCATCTCTATTATCTAATAGAAAACATCCTCAGGATATAAACTCCCATTATAGCAAGGTGTTTCCAACCTTGGTTTACTACAAATCCTTGCCATAGCTTTGAGAAAACTAGTCTCAAATTCATTATCCATGGCCTCCACACCAAAATCTTGAGCTTATTCATATTCATCCTCACACATGTCTCCACCATGATATCCTCTTATGTTTTCTCTTCCATTTCATCCAAACTTGCTTACATTCATCTCATCATCTTAGCCAAATCTGTAACTTGAGGTCCTCTTGGTCTTCCCCCTCTTCTAACAACATTTCCTTTGTGTCTCATCTCTCCCACAATGCAAACTTATCTTTCACGACTTTTCAATAAACTCAACCATATTATTATTCATTCAAATTCTCCCAACAAGAAAAAATGTGGCTCTAATACCAAATGATGAAAGCACAAACATGGTATCCACCCAAGGATAACATCTAATTCTATGATGCTTAGATATTCACTCAAACTAAGACACAAATTCAAACCAAACATGTAGATAAAAATAATAATTAAAACCTTTGTATTTTTAATCATTAAAATCATTGGATTATCTAAAATACATCACATTGCCATAAAAATTATTTTCCTCAATAAAAAGTGAAAAATAGAACTATCTCTATTTTGATCTACTCGACTTTGCCCCTTGCTCCATATAGGTTATTCCCTTCAAAAACTGAGTCATTTGACTAAATTATATTATTCTTATGACATCCCTAGCTTCATGGGGTGTTTCTTAAACTTCCCTGACATTCTAAAAATGTCCAATATTCAGTAAGTCTTCAATTTTCAAAATCGACGCCTAATTATAAGGAACTATCATGTGACATTTTTTAGCCTGAACAAAAGTTACAAAAACCACCATATTTTTATTTAAATTTATATAATTGAAAAAAAAATTCAAAAAAAACTTTTAGAATACATTTTTTTATCACCACTCCAAATTTGGTAGCCCAATTCTTATTACAGCTTTACCACAAGGCAAAGAACTATTTGTAAACTAGACATATGCATTTTCTAGCTAAATGACAATTACAAAAACAATCATAAATTTACCATTACGTATCCAATTGAGATAAAATTTATAAAAACATCCTTTTATAATACATTTTATTTCACAAATATAAATTTGGTAACCCAATTCTTAGCATAACTCTATTGCAAGGTAAAGAACCATTGACAAACTAGACATATGTATTTCCTAGTTGAACGATAGTTAAAAAAACTATTATAACTTTTATGATAATTATCCAATTGATATTAAATTTTAAATAAACCTTGGAGACTAAACTTAATTTCACTACTCAAAATTTGGAAACCCAATTATTAGCATAGTTCTACCGCAAGGTCAAAAATCATTTGGTAAGTGTCCTAGGCATGACCTAAAAGAAACAATCAATAAGTTTCTATGGTAACTCAAAATGAACTAAAACTTGGTATTAATATTTTAAGTGTCAATGATATGACCCTAAAAAATTTCATCATCCAATTATTATCGTATAAGGAGAAAATCCATTCTAAATGTTCTAAAAAATTAGGCAATATACCTCCAAAGTGACTCCAAATGATCTAAAATTTTGTACTAAGGTTTTAAGTGTTAGATTATATGATCCTACCAAGTTTCATCATCCAATTATTTTTCAATATTACCTTAATTAAATAAAACTCCTTCCAAGTGTAATAGTCAATATTATTTTATGGTAACTCTAAATGATCTGAAACTTGGTACAAATGTTTTAAATGTTAGATGTTATGACCTCACAAAAATTCAATATCTGATTTTTTACATAGTTGAATAACCATTTTTGACAAATGTCCATGTCTTAATAGTCCATGTAGACTAATAGAAACAAAAAAAAGATCTCCGCACCTTATTTGAAATAAGGAATGCTTTTACAACATCATTCCCATAGGTTAACAAGCTTAAAAAATAATACCATAAACACACAAAAAAAAAAAAAAAAAAAAAAAAAAATCTAAGCTAAGACATTTTTGGTTGATGAAATATTTCCCTTCACCTAGGATGCTCTTGCATCACCTTGAGTTGGAAAGATGCATTTTTAATCTCTCATAAATGAGGAGAAGTACCCAATATATTAATCCCCAAGAATTTGGAACCATGATGGGTTTTATACAAGTGATGCTAAGGTTTTTTAGTATCATAATACTCGAACATAGATCACTCATAAAATAATATAGAACCACACAATGGGTTCACTAGGATTAATATTAATTCCATTAAGTGTCACTAGACTTGAATGCACATTACCTACAATAGATTGAATTACACCACTATAGATGGATCTAGATTATATTTTACATTATTGAAAGAGAATGAAGAATATTCATGCCCCCATCATGAATGCATTGCCAATAGATTTGAGTTGAAAAAGAAAACATTTACCTTTTGAAACTTTAACTTTGATATTATGCATGAACAAGTATCATGCCCATTAAACTTTGAACATTGAAAACTATGCATGAACAAGTATCATGCTTTTGAAAATGTAATTTTAAACTTTGAAAATGTGCATGCACATGTATCATGCCTTTGAATTCATAGTTTTGAACTTTAAAAATGTGCATGAACAAGTATCATGTGTCCTGAATCTATGTGAAATGATATAGAATTACATGCATCTATATCCTTAATTGTAACTATATTTTAAAACCTATGATTATTTTTGTAACTATTTTTCATATGCCCATGCATATGTATTCAAGTGCATCTGAATATATACTTGAGTCTTTTAAAAATAAGTGCATATGAATTTTATATGCCCCCATAATTTGTATCACTATGGAAATATCTATCATGTGTTTGATTTCTAAATTATTTTGAAATTTTGATCCTATATTTTGGACCTTTTAAACTTATACTTTGTCCCAAATATAATTTTTTTTGTTCATGGAGGCTTGGATAGCTAAGATAAGCCTATGTTTTTCCCCATTTTGATATGAGGGATTTAAATTGTAAGTCACTCATCTCAAAAGAAGAGTTAATTATGTCATGGGATAAAGATATAATCATGTATAATCATGCCATCATGTGGAGATTATGGCATCATATGATAGTAATTTGAAGTATGTATGTATGTAACATATTGAATATAAGGCACATAAATACATGTATATATTAAATATAGTAATGAGGCATGCCATAATATAACCATCTCTGAAATAGACTACGTAGTAAAATTGAATTATATAGATCATGACACTAATAATGAAGCATAATAAGAACAACACACAATGCCAAATGGTGTCTTTCAATAATGCAAAGGGTTGCATACAATGGAAATGAATATGTTAAAACAAATAGGGCTAAGGGCTACATGTAGAGGATAATAAGAATGTCACAATAAAGGGATAGTTTAAGATGTCATACAAAATAATAGGGCCAAGGGCCAAAATAAATTAGATATGTTCAAATGTTACATAAGCCATAATAAGCAAACAATTGTCTAGTCTATCATGCAAGAAATCAAACAACATCAAAAGAGTATTGAACAAGTGAAACTAGTATACACCATCCATATGTATCGATGTCACATCATAAAAAATTAGCTTATCCATGTAATACAATGTAAAATATGAGAAAATAACAAGACATTTATAATATATGTTGTTGGACATGGTAGAGAGGTTATATAAAGATATAAACTATTGATAATGTAACCTATAGAATAAGATGCCCCCAATATTGGCATGGCCACTAGGTAAAGGGAAATCTAGCATATAATAATCCATGTAAATATGTATGTCCTACATCACACTCATATACCTCATGAAATACACACACACACACACACACACACACACACACACACACATTTAATGATCTACCAAAGTGTGTAATATATAACATATGTAAAGAAGTAAACTAGCAACTCATGTTATGCTTATGCCCCATTTTTATTTTTTTGAAAATATTTTGAATATTTTTATCTTTTTGGAATGTTTTAATTTCTATATTTTTGAAAATAATTGAACTTTTTATTTTTTTATAATAATTAAATTTTGTTAATATTTTTAACATTTTTCAACAGGACTAGCCTATGATCTCATCAATGGGAGAACCATAGTGCAAGCCTTTATCATAGAGTTAGATGGTGAATTTCCATGGATGAAAGGTGATACATGGAGATGAATCATAAAATGAAAAGGTATAAGGTATTTTAATCTAACAGTATTGATCACCACTCATAGTATCTTTTATAGGATGAGTAACTTGAAGAAGGTGCATGACTCGAAGGATTCTACTATATAATAGGAGAAGGTCTCATTGTTTATGTTTATTGTGGAATATGTTGAATCATCTAAGGGATTGCTTTATTTGGACTTATTTGACTTTTCAGTAACTCTTTGATATTAATTTTTCTTTTTATGAGGATACCACACTTTCCTTTAAATTGACTACATATAAATATTTTATATAGGTGAAAAAACTAATATTTCACTATGCTATTGAATGGGTGCATTGATTATCTTTGTATTTTTTTCTTGAATAGATCCCATAACCAACTATGGTGGTGGAGGAGGAGGAGGATTAAATACCATTAACTATAGAGGGTACTCATATTGAATGCCTTGAACTTTGACCACTTGATTACAATATGTGTATTTGAGACATTAATGCGTATATGATACTATGAAGATATTTTTTAACAAGTAAATCCTCCTAAAATCTTAAAGACCCATGTTTAGACACATAAAATTAATCATTAAGTGCTTGACAATGTTTAATATTGGCATCCTTACCTTTCTTGGCCTATTCACCATTTAGACGACTTATAATCTCTACAAGAGCATACAATACTTTAAAAAATGTCTTAAAAAATATTCTTAAAATAATATATTCATCCCTATTTTTATTTTAGGTACTTGTCAAACCTTTTCTGGTTCTATCCCTTAGAGACAATGTCACACTAGGTCGAATAGAGCCACACTATGGCCTTGTCCCCCATGTTCCAATGGTAACTTTTTAAATTTGAAATGTTTTTCTTAACCACTATATTAATTTTAGAAAGGTTGATTACCAAAAATATTAAAAATATTCCCATATATAAGCACATCAAAACTTCTTCAAACACATCTAACAATCACTTAGCAAATTCTACTACACATTAAGAAAAAGAGCCTTATTTTTTCTAATTTTAATTATGGTGCATTCTAATAGTCGTAGGCCAAGTATGAATATCTTTTATTTCAAGTTAAATTTATCCATGATCAATAATTTCAATCAATATTCTAGATAAATCCATATAATTTCATAATCACAGGTTACACAATCACTGTAGGAGAGATAACTACATCAGTTTGAAGCCTATTTGGTCTACGGAGGAAACATTCAGATTATGTAGGATTTTTTGAGGGTAGCTCATATATCCCCCTTTTTGATATTTTTATCTCTATTTTGTTTCTTGTATAGGTGATAGGGTTTATGTTTTACAAGAATTCTACACAGAAAATAAAGACACATGATTAATCAGTAAACTCTTACAAGCATTCACATAGACCCAGATCAAGAAATCAAGTATATAGTCAACTATGATGTGGTTTTGTCAACAAAAAATGTTTTAGTGCATCCCTATCCTCTTTCTATAGAATTGTCCCAATGTAATTTTAACCCTTATTTTTGGTGTGACACAATGTACAAGTATTTCCAGCTAGTTTCCAATGACAGTTAGCCTACATAGTCTATAAAATATATGTTTTAAGGAGGTTTTCATACTTATAAGATTATTTACTATTTTTAACTATTTTTTCATTTTTTATATCACTTCTAAATCTATATATTTCCTATATACCAATTTAAATAGTGTAGATCTATTATTTTTATTCATTTCAATTCAAAAATAAATTAATCAACATGTGCTTAGTAATAATAGAAATGGAGTAGCCAATGTTGTGAAACTAGCTTGAATAGGTAGCACTATATGTCCTAGAGTATTGTGTGTATGAACATGAAATTATTTGACTAATTTTGATGTATCTTGTAAATATTGCTTTATATAGTCAAGAGAGTGAAGGAGTGTCATTGTAAATGAGTTTTCAATTTACACATTGTCAATCATGACAATGTGTATGGGTTGTTTGTTGATATAAGCTCAAATATAGAGTACATGTCTATCTTAATCACCATCAATAATTTCATTGTCATCAACTTTCATTATAGGATGTGGTGTTGATGATCATGTAAATGTACCAATAATATTGTCTATGGGATGTCCATATGTTGAAGGAGGAGGATGTGCATAGTATACATGATTTAATTCTAAATTGGCTAGATTTTTTGTTGTACCATGGTTCAAAAATGGATTAATAAAGATTTTTAGCATTAAATTGTCATTTTTTTTTGGTCTAACTTCCTCTATGGGTGTATTTATCTCAATAGTATTATCATTAATAAGATCTTCTAGATTATGCCTTAGCTTGAAACACTTATTTTTACAATGTTTGATACATCTGTGGTAATCACAATATGTGTTATTATTAATCCTTTATGTTAAGGCTTGGTCATATTAACCTCTAATGGTGGAGGGAGATATATTAAATTGCAATCAACTAAATGTAATAATATAAATTACCTCTTTGGTGGAGCTATTAATTGAATCTTATTTATCATTTGTGATACTAAATTGACTGTTACTTTTCATTATATTTGACCTTGTAGTTTGGTTTACTTTGAAACTTGATATTTGAATTAGATGGAGCATTTTGTGCATAGTTCAATTTGTTCAAAGCTATGATCTTGACTTATCTTTCTTTGAGAGTATGGTATAAATCATCCAAATATTTGAATTTTTCAAGCATGATAGACTCATGAAGTGGTGTTAGCACATGTTTTATGAATATATCTTGTAATTCATTATCTACAATAGAATTTTTCATCTTATCTAGCATATATTTACACCAAATAAGATATTCACTGATTGGCTCTTTTGACCCTTGCTTAAATTTTGCAATTTGTGCATAAAATAGTTTTTATCCAATGTTGATAGAAAATTAAGCCAGGAAATTATCTTCCAAAATTTTGAATGCTCTAATTGACTAGAGTGGAATTTTGTAGAATTAACATAAATCATAATCTTTAAGGCTTCTTTAAAAAATCTTGGCTAATAGTTTGTCATTATAATCATAATCCAAGCATGTTACATGGAATGATCGAATATGTTGTTCAATATCACTTCTACCTTCATAGAGTGGTAGTATAGGATTTACAAAGCCTATTTATAATGGATAATAGGTTATCTTAATTACCAAATGATTGTGAATAAAATTATGGGATTCCATAGAATGACTAGCTCTAGAAACACCTTGCTCTAATTATAACACCTTAGCATGTAAGGCTATAATAGTTCTCTCAAGAGAGTATGCATTAGGTAAGGTTAAGGTGGATCATCTGTAGTAATCAAAGGAGATGTGTATGATTCCCTTGTATAAATAGCCTTATGAATCTATTGAAATCCTTGTGATGCTCTCATATCTAGGGTGATGTCACATATGTAACTTGAGGTATTGATATAGGAATATAATCAATGGTAGTAATTGGGACACCTAAAATGGGAGTATGATTAACTCTAAAGTGTAATTCTTGTTAATTTTCTTGAGATGATTCCATCTTAACTTGATGTGTGGTATTAGAATGTAAGAGTAATTTGACAACCCTATCCACCTATTTGGGACATTGACAAAGTCATTGATAAAAATTGGACAATTCTTTAACTTGTTCATGATGTATTGAATTAATCTCATTGGGATAAATTACATCATAATTCTTAGGGTTATCTTATATATTTATATTATATTTATTATAATGTTCATCACTAACATCATCTTCAATATGTACATATCTATGGATAGTTACATTATGATATTGATAAAAAAACATCTATAATATCCATTTTAGAAGAGATTAAAGGAATCTCAAGTATGCTCTCTAGGAATTCATCATAATCTATCACTATGCCTTAGAGGAATATAAGAATTAATTTTCATGAGTGGCATAACATAAAATCATGTAAATGTATAAAATAAAAATAGAAAATGGGTATAGCTAGATAAGGTGTGTTTTCTTTGTAGGCTCTTAGATATACTAATATTAGTCATAAAATAGTGAACACGGACCAAAGGGAACTAACTACAAAGGATTCCATCATCCTATAAATACATTATCCCAGATCTAGGGTACATTGAGAGTATATTCTCAAGGTTAACCACTTACTAATGCAATACAAGAAAAAATGGTAAAAGGCTTCTTGTGGCTGAAAAATAAAAACTAGGTGTTTCCAATATACCATTAGATACATAGAAACTAAAATCTATATATAGTGTTGTATAATAGTTTGAATATTGAAATAATACCTCTCACACCACAACTAAGTTAAAAGTGAAAATTGTTTTGCCTAGAAAGATAGCTCCTATGATTTTTAAAATTGTTGGAACTAGTTTCTAGAAAATAAGCGAAAGAAAGAAAAGGAAATTGAAATCCAAATGAAAATCAAAGATTTTTATGCACAAAAATCAAGGATTTTAAAGATCTAAATATAAACTACAGGTTCACCAATATTTTTTTATCATGTTTTTGATAAAATAATAAATATGTTTGTCTGATAGTTGTAAGACTTGAAAATATCATAATGTTAAAGATGTGCAATAATCAACAATTCTGAATTTGGAAATTGATAAATATGGAAAAAAATTATTTTAAAAAACACTAATAAGAAATGCATTTAGCTAAAATTGGGATTTTTGTTAACTGTTTCAAATATATAAAAGTACAAATTAGTAAAATATTGGACTTTGCATGCTCATATTTAGGAACAAAATATGAAACTATTTCTAGACAGGGCCACACTCCTTGGATTGTGTTGTCACCAAAATTGTTTTTTTCAAAAATTCAAAATTTTTAACCTAAATTTCCATTGTTTACTAACCTAGTTGAAGAATTTTGATGTTACATTTGAATGAAAAATATTTTAACTCTAAAATATCTATAAAAAATGGGTTCAAAATGTAAATGTCTTTCCAAATTCATCTCAAGTTGAAATGATACAATTGAAAAAGTTGTGAAGAACTTCCCCAGTTTCAATTAGATTGGATTTTCAATATCGAGTTCCAATATTCTATTTTGAATTTTAAGTTTTTGGCAAGGTCAATGGATTTCAATAACACATCAAAAAAAATTAAGATGCCTTCCAAAAATTGATAGGTCAAATGTAGTTTTTAGTCTTCAAAGAATGGTTTTTACACAAACAAATTTCAAGTTCTTAAGTTTGCACTATGAATTCATTGATGTGTTTTAAGAATCCATTTTTCAATGTAATAATTATTGTCACTCAATTTTTTACCCTTGGAGAGGTAGTTAAAGCCTACTCCAATTGAGTGAAATAATGGGATTATCCCTAGACTTGTGGGCTATCTATATTAAGGGTAAACCTCTAGTTGATAGGGTTAGCTCCCTTGATATGTCTATTTATCAATAAACCTACTAACTTATTGGGATGAAAAGGGGGAGAGAAACATGAAATAAACCTAACCTAATGAGGTGATGCACCAAATATCAATTGATCACTAAAAATGAGATGAAATTTTACTTCAAATAAGAGCCTAACCTACACATGACACTAATCCAAATCTGCCTCTCTATATTAGTATTTCTCATGGAGGTTTGTCAAGCAAGCTTGAGATAGGAGGACTAAACAAGAGGTCATGACATTACACTAGTGAAGGGACAACTCACGAAAATCATACACACTTCATTTGAACACTTAAATAGACCTAAAAAATAGTTTCAAACTAAATATGAATACTAATAAGGATAACATGCCAAGGAAGTAAATCTATCACTTAGCAAGATCAACTAGTCTAACATGCACATTGAAACAATCCATGGAGAAGATAAAACTTGGTTTTTATTCATTGATTAACGGCTAAAAATGGGCAAGGATTTTCCATACCTAGGTGGAGGATACAAACATATCTAATTAAGGCTTAATATATAGCACAAGTGAAAGAAGAAGAGAAGGATATAGGAGAGAGAGAGAGAGAGTTGACAAATGTCTCAAAAGTTACAAATAAGAGAGGAGTTTTGAAACTTCCTCAACATGTCATAAATGCCATGTGTGTCTCCTCTAAATATGCTCCCTTACTCCAAGTGGCATAGGAGTTAGAATGCTTGCTTGACACCTTGACTATCTCTTTAAAACTACCCTTTGCCTTGGCATGTTAAAGGATAATTAGAATTATTTATGGTTATATCAGGTTCTATTACACCTTTTCACTATTCTTAACACCTCTCAACTTACCCCTTTAAGTTCTCTTTGACACATCACTTCATTCACTTGTTAGGTGTCTAGAAGACTCTTCATCTCCTTATGCCAATCTTGCATACAAGTGTTAAAACTTGATTTTATCTTCTTCAAATCATCCTATCTTCATGGATGGAATATTCACATCATACTATACTTGGAACAATCCATTTGGAAGTCTCAAACCAGCCCTAAGAACTTGCTCTCTACCAAAAGCTCTAAATTGGCCTCATTCCTTATAGCCCTAAAATAATGCAAACCTTATTATTTATGAGAATTTACATATTTTACTAAGAATATAAAGGCATATTTAATTACCTAGTATGGCCTTAAAGGTTCATATTCAATTTCATGTCTTGAGATTGAATGAAAGTCCATTTTTCTATTGCTTCTCTCTCCTAACTAGACCTCAATTAGGCTTCCATACCTAAAGACTAAAAATTGACTCAATAGGATTACCACAAATATAAAAAACCAAATAATTATGTGATTTAGTTATATGACCTCCTCCCCATTCTCCATGTCAATTTTAAAGTTCTGATACCATGTACGGACCTACCAAATAACATAAAATAGTTTTTTTTTGCCTATTTTGTATAGTTTCATACATGCAAGTAAAAACTAGTAGAATGAGGTGATTCTCATAGGATTATTAGACATTATTAAGGTCATTTTAGAGTTTATCTAGTCCATATGGAGGCATAAAAATCCAATTTCTCTACCATTGGGTCATTCTCGCTCTCCTAGATAGCTTGAAAGTGCTTTAAGGTCTTAACAATTGTTCATATAGCTTAGGGAATTAATCCACCAACCAATTCCACAAATTAAAATTTCACCATGGTATATAATATCCTTAGGATCCCAATGTCCCATGAAACACCTCTTTACTATACCAAGCAAAAGAAGATAGCTTCTTAGACTATTAATAGGCATTTTGTGAGGCCTGAGGGAAAAATAAGGTCAGTGTATAGCATCCTAAAGTTTTTATGACTCTGATAAATTCAAGGAGTTTAATGAAAACCTCATTTACTTTTCCCCATGGTTATCTAACCCTTATATCTCCATTAAGTCTCTTACAATCTCATTTGCTTAGGCCTAGGGTTCTTAAGCCAACTTGCATAGAATACCCTAACTGCCTTTACTTACCTCTTTTCTTCACTATTCGAGGTATATAACTGCATATGATGCCTATTTATAACCCTCATCATCCTCTCAAGGCCTTCAAGTCTTTCAATTCAATTCCAACTTACTACTTCTTAGGACTTCCCTATAGGTCTACCTATGCAATTAGGCCTGTGTATGACTAAACAAGGTTTGATTGTGATTAGGCTCACTTCAAGCTTGATTCTGAGGCTTATGATGGAATTATTTCACCACCATAATATAATTTTTAAATACCTTACTCTCCTTTATACCTTTCAAACAAGTGAACACTTCCTATGAGCAAGAAGGCATGTGTCTTGCCTTGGATGGGTAGGCAAAGTTTGAATGTTTGTCTCATTTCTTGCTCCTTTCAAGTTTATTTGATTTCAAATACCTAATCACTTGAGTTATCCTTTTAAAATCCCATCTTATTGACCACTTTTTCATGTTTTATAATACCTTTAGTCACTTAAATAGATTTACAAATGACCATATGCTTGTGTGTATGGTCTTGAACTACGTATGTAGGATTAGGATCAGAAGTGGCATTCCTTTTGAACTCCCATATGCTTGTGTGTATGATATTAAACTATGTATTTAAGGTTAGGATCAAAAGTGACATTAATTTTGAACTCCCTTTGACCTC
Organism: Torreya grandis; assembly: GCA_037957365.1. Classification (NCBI taxonomy): domain Eukaryota; kingdom Viridiplantae; phylum Streptophyta; class Pinopsida; order Cupressales; family Taxaceae; genus Torreya; species Torreya grandis. The sequence goes on from JARHVA010001127.1 coordinate 2,786,972, forward strand.
ATGACTTCAACTAGTTTCATCTACCTGAAAACTCACATGTGATTCATACTAATTCTTTTCTTTTATTCTACCATCCTTTTTTAGGCTTGAAACTAGCCTATCTTTGACTATAGCCTATAGGTGTTTTTTAGGAGTAATTTTGGTGCATTTTATGGTTTATGGTATTCATTTACAAAAATTTAACCTTCTCAAACTCTTATCATGTTATTTATAGTTTAAGACTTTCTTCAATGCCTTGAAACTCTATACTTCATCAATTGTTGTCTAAGGCATTCTTCTATATAGATGGTTTTAGGTGGTTATCTGAGCATGTAGTTTGAGTTTATCCTTTCTCAATTCCAATTTTACACTAAAATTATTTAAAAATTAATGTTTTCACTTTCTCATTTCTATTATAATCCCCATATAGCATTTTTAAGTCATCTTACCACCTTTGTCTTCATTATCTCCCTACATAGTCCTGTAGGTGCATTAGGCTTATTTATCTTATCTTCAAAAAAATTTAAATTTATTTGATTTTTAAATATTCATTAATCTATTAAATTTTTCATCTTGAAACCATAACAATTATTTCATCCCTATGCATACAACTTTAAACATTGACACCATTCGATTTCTCTTAAAGTTGTAGACCTACATGTCTGCAAACTTGTAGGTCTACAACATTCTGTAGAAGTATTTGAAAAGTGTAAACATAGATAAGGGATATAATATCATGCCTTACTTATATAAACACATTTTTTAGGAAATCATAACTCTTAAGCTTTATGGAAATATATATTTAACCCCATTCAAATCACTCTATTATCCAGGCATGCTAGAACACAATCCAAAAGGTGAATGAAGGTGTGACCCTTTTGAGACTAATACAAAAAATTTATATAATAATAGGGACATTAATGGATTAATAGGATATTATAAGGCAATTAATAACAAATTAGATGCATTAGACCATCTGGAGAACCCTAAAACATAGAAATATTGATAGTAACTTGTAAATTATACACAAGAGTAGTTCTCTTTACCAAAATACCATCCACACATGATAATATAGTATATGAAGATGTATGATACATTTATATATTTTATCTAACTCATTCCAATTGGTTTTATGTATCCAAAGAGTTCACACTTTCACTAGAGTAATACAAAACTCAGCCTGTAGGGATTTAAGCCTCAAAAATTTAGTCTAGCTCCCTAACAATTATTCATAAAGTTAAAGAGATAAATATAACAACCAATGTCATAAATTATAATCCCATATGGGTCCCAATATTTATATAAAATATTAGCTCCAAAATCTACCTGTACCACTTATACCATGCAGTTGAAATTGGCCTTCATTAACTTTTGAATGGAGCGATGGAAGAGATAAAGATATTTATGAAAATTTGAGACTTTAAAATTATTTACATGATTTTTTATAACCTCTTAAAGCTCAAGGGACACCCCTGGAATATTTTTGCCTTCAAATGACTTTAACAAGTTCGTACAAGTCTCTTAACTCCTCTCTTTGGTGTTGAAACTCAAGATTCTAACCTTTGTCTAACTTTATTATAGGTGTGGCAGTTGTGTAGCTTATACAATGTCATTTGAAGGTGTGTTTTACATATTTTTCACTTGGTGATCTTTGACACACATGAATGTTAGCCAAAAAACACCTTTTTCCTCATTTCCACTACCTTAAAATTCATAAATGAACCTTAAACACTCCAAAACATCATGAAATGTTATGACAAAATTATTAAGACATAAAATGACTTTGATAAAGTCCTAAAAACCTATGACACCACTTTACCAAACGTTCTCTCTCCATGACATGTCTAGACCACTATATAACCAAAATAAGACATTACCTTAACTTCTCCAAACTTACCTTAAACAATGTTAATAAGGCTTTATGAAGAATTTTAGGGACCATATAAAGTAAGACAAGACCACATGAAAATAATATTAAATCTTCAATTTAAAATGGGTTGACCTATTTTGAATTAAGGTCAAAATTTTGGTGATTCATAAGGGTAGCATGCCTGCAATGCAAAATGGACCAGTAACTATGTCCTTTCATTGGGAAATGGAGTCATTTACACTTAGTTTTAAACCTAAACAGACCTTGATCATGACACACTAAAATAATTGAACCTTCAAACACACACAAACAAGGACAACAAGACACAAATCAAATAACAAGACACACACATGTTTTATCAAGCACTTAGGAAACACAACAACAACATAAGCAAACTAACTTTATAAAACTAACCTAAAAAGAAATTCTTCCTCATAGATCAAATGGGAAGCTTGTACAATCTCTTGATCCATGAAATGAAGGATTACATGAAACAATTTATCTCTTGATCCTTGCTCTTAATGTCTTCATATCCATCATGCTTGCCAATCCTCTTGACATGATCTCAAATGAAGAAATGGTAGTTGCAAATCAATCACCTATGAACGTGAATTCATATTTTGGCCCAATCTCTTTCTCATACTCTTTCTTGATGTTTATTCTTACCTTAAACATAGCCATTTCTTAACTTATAGGAGTAGCCTCAATCATATTACTTCAAAGGTTATCTTATTATCCTTCAAGCAACAAGGCATCTTCAATAACATCTTCAAACTATCCAACAAGGGGTGTAGGCTTTTGAAGATCCTCAAACTCATTTTAAATCTCCTTGAACTTCTATCATAAGTCATTTTGGTCTATGGAGTTAACAGCATCTTCAGCCTCTATTGGTTTTCTAAATTTAATCTCTTGATCATCTTCAAGAGTATCATAGTTATCATAGGTTACCCCATCATGGGCTTGATAAGGCTACTCATATACAACATCATGGTCATGTAGAAGGAGAATAAGATGACCATAAAAATGACATGACTCATAAGGAGGGTAACAAACTTGATATGGCTATTGAGGCACATAGTTGGGATCATGACAAGGTTGATAAGGAGGTATAAAATAGAAGTTCTCTTCATACCCATCCATCCCAATTTCATGAGTCAAATGAAAACATAAGCTATTATAAAATACTTTTCAAAATAAGTACCTATGATGAAAGAACTAATTAATGGCATTCAGAGTCACCATTGGTGTTTTTTTACTGCCTTCAAAGGTTGATAGGTAGAAGAACACACCAAAAATTCTTTCATAGCTTTGGACCTTAGTCCCATTAGATATACTAGAACTATTATCACTCAATTTTTCACCCTTGAAGAGGTAGTTCAATCCTACTCTAATTGAGTAAAATAATGGGATTTACCCTAGACCTGTGAGCTATCTATAATGGGAGTAAACCTCTAGTTGATAGGGCTAGCTCCCTTGATATGTCTATTTAAGCTCATCACCTATGCTACTAACTTGTTGGGATGAAAAGGGGGAAAGAAACATGAAATAAACCTAACCTAATGTGGTGATGCACTAACTATGAACTTATCACTACCAACTAGCTGCAATTGCACTTCAAACAAGAGCCTAACTTCCACATAACACGAATCCAAATATGCCTCTCTACATTGGTGTTTCTCACGGAAGTTTATGAAGTAAGTTTGATCTAGGAGGACTAAACAAGAGGTCATGACATTATACTAGTGAATAGACAACTCACTAAACTCATACACACTTCATTTGAACACTTCAAGGGACCAACAAAAAGACTTTCAAATTAAATATGAATGTTAACAAGGACAACATGTCCAAGGACAATGTAAATCTATCACTTAGCAAGATCAACTAATCTAACATGAACATTAAAATAATCCATGGATAAGGTAAAACTAGATTATTCTTTATTAATCAAAGGATGGTAATGGTCAAGGCTTTACCATACTCAGGTGGAGGATTCAAACTTAGACAATTAAGGCTCCATATATAGCACAATTGAGAGAGAAGAAGATAAAAGCATAGGGGGGAGAGAGTTGACAACTGTCTCATGACTTAAAAAAAAATTAGAGTTATTAAACTACCTCAACAAGTCCTAAATTCCATGGATGTCTCCTTTAAAAATTCTCCCTTGTTCCAAGTGGCATAAGAGTTAGAATGCTTGTTTGACACCTTGACTAGCTCTCCAAAACTACCCTTTGCCTTGGCATGTTGAAGGAAGAATAGCTTTATTAATTATTAGATCAAGTTTTACTATACCTTTTCTCTTCTCTTGATACATCTCAACTTACTCCTTCAAGTTCTCTTTGACACACCACTTCATTTACTTGCTAGGTGTATAGAACACTCTTCATCTCCTTAGGCCAATCTTGCATACAAGTGTCAAAAATTGAATTTATCTTATTCATCTCATCCTATATTCATGGACTATCTATTCAAATCATACCATACCTACAACAATCCATTTTGAAGTCTCAAACAAATCCCAAGAACTTGTTGTCTACCAAAATCTCCAAATTGGCCTCATTTCTTGTAGCCTTAAAATCATGTAAACCTCCTTGTGTAGGATAATTTATAGATGTTAATGATAATATAAAGGTATATGATAGGACCCAGTAAGGCATTTTATCTTCATGTTCAATTTCATGTCCTGAGAGTGAATGGAAGTCCATTTTTTGGTTGCTTCTCTCTCCTAACTAGGTCTCAATTAGGCCTCCCTATCTAGAGACTAAAAATTGAATCTATAGGATTCCCACACTTTCCAAACCCAAAATAAACATGTTATTAAAACATATTACCTCCCCCCCATTCTCCCTGTCAATTTTAAAGTTTTGACACCTTGTACAAACCTACCAAATAGCATAAAATAATAATTTTTTGGCCTATTATATATAGTTTCATATATAAAAGTATAAAACAATGGCATGGAGGGATTTTAAATGGATTATTATACATGATTCATCTCATTTTATAGTCTATCCAATCCATCTAGAGGCATAAAAATCCATTTCTCACTCATCAGGTCATTTTAGATCTCCTAGGTAGTCTAAAAGTGCTTCAAGGTCTTAATGATTGTTCATACAGCTCATGGAATTAATCCACCAAAAAATTCCACAAATTTAAAATTAAATATGGTATATAACTATACCTATGATCCCAAGGTCCCATGAAACACCTCCATATTATACCAAACAAAATAAGATAGCTTCTCAGGCTGTTAGTAAGCATTATGTGAGGGTTGAGGGAGAAATAAGGTCAATATGTAGCATCCTAAAGTTTTTATGACTCTGATAAATTCAAGGATGTTAATAAAAACCTCATTTAATTATCACCATGGTTATCCAACCCTTTTATCTCCATTAGGTCTCCTGCAATCTCATTTGCTTAGGCCTAGGGTTTTTAAGCTAACTTGCATAAAATACCCTAACTATTTATACTTACCTCTTTTATTCACTATTTGAGGTCTAAAATTGTATATTATATCTATTTATAACCCTCACCATCCTCTTATGGTCTTCAAATATTTCAATCCAACTCCAAATTACTACTTATTAGGACTACCCTGTAGGTCTACCTATGTAATTAGGCATGTGTATGATTGAACAGGGTTTGACTATGATTAGGCTCACTTTAAACTTGAGTCTGGATCTTTTGATGGAACAATGTCACCACCATACCATCATATTCAACTACCTTAATCTCTTTTAGTCCCCTTACAGTCCTTTAGACCTTTCAAACAACCAAACACTTTTTATGAGTAGAAGGCTTGTGTCTTGCCTTGGTTGGGTAGGTAGAGTTTAAATGTTGGTCTCATTTATTGATATTTTCAAGTTTTTTAAGTTTAAAATACCTAAGAACTTAAGTTTTTCTTCTAAAATCCCATCTTATTGACCACCTTTTCAATTTTTGGAAGACCTTGAGTCACTTAAACATATTCATAAGTGACCATCTGTCTGTGTGTATGGTTTTCAACTGTGTATGCAGGGTTAGGATCAAAAAATGACATTATTTTTTAAATCCTTTTGACCTCATGACTTCAACTAGTTTCATCTACCTGAAAACTCACCTGTGATTCATCCTAATTTTTTTCTTCTATTATACCATCCTCTTTTAGGCTTGAAACAAACCTATCTTTGATTATAGCCTGTAGGTGTTTGTTAGGAGCAATTTTGGTATATTTGAGGGTTTAGAGTCTTCATTTGAAAACATTAAACCTCCTCAAACTCCTATCCTATTATTTATAGTTTAGAAAATTCTTCAATGCCTTTGCAACTCTGTCCTTCTTCAACCACTATCCAAGGCACTCTTCTATATAGATGGTTATAGGTGACTATCTAAGCATGTAGTTTGAGTTTGGCCTTTCTCGATTCCATTTTGACACCTATAGTAGATAAAAATCACTTTGGTCACTTTATCATTTCCATTAGAATCCCCATATAGCATTTTCAAGGCATCTTACCACCTCTATCTTCATTGTCTCCCTACATAGCCTTGTAGGTGCATTAGGCTTGTTTATCTTATCTTCAACTTTCTTTGAATTTAGGTTATTTGGAAATCTTCATTGATATATGATATTTTTCATGTTGAAACCATCACAAATATTTAATTCCTAGGTTTACAACTTTAAACATTAACACCATTGGATTTCTCTTGAAGTTGCAAACCTTCAGGTTTGTAAACTTGTAGGTCTGTAACCTTATGTTGAAGCATTTGAAAAGTGTAAACATAGTTGTTAGGGCTCAAATACCACACCTTTATTATATAAACACATTAATTAAGAGATAATAACTCTAAATATTTATGTAAATACATATTTAAACCCATTCAAATCAGCCCATTATGTAGAGACACTAGAACATAGTCCAAAAGGTGAATGAAGGTCTAACCCTTTAAAGACTTGTATGGAATGTTTGGCTGATTAGAGAGCCATTAATGGATTGATAGGATATTTTAACACAATGAAGAACCACTTAGATGCATTAGGCCATCTAGAGAACCCTTAAACATAGAAATAGTTATAGTAACTTGTAAATTATGCACAAAAGTAGCTCTTTTTGCCAAAAGACCATCCATAGATGCCAACCAGGTGGATGAAGATGTATGATACATTTATAAACTCTTAATAACTCAATCTAATTGGTTTCATGTAGCCAAAGAGTTCAAACTTGCACTGGAGTTACACAAAACTTAGCTTGTGGGGATTTAAGCCTCAAAAAAGTAATCTAGCTCCTTATAAATTGTTCATAAATATAATGATCTCAATATAATAACAAAATTTTCAAAATTTAAGCCCATAGGGGTCCCAAGTATTGGATAAAATCTTATCCCCCAACTCTACATGTACAACCTATACCATGCAGTTGAAAATGGCCTTCATGAGCTTGTGAATGGAGAGATGAAGAAGAGAGATATTTTTGAAATTTTGAGACTTGAAACTTATTTCCATGCTTATTTATAACCTATGGAAGCTCAAGGGACACCTCTAGAAGTATCTCAACTCCTCTCATTGGTATTGAAACTCAAGATTCTAACCTTTATCTGATTTGCTAATAGGTGTGGTAGTTGTGTAACTACTCCAATGTCTTTTTAAGGTGTATTTTATGTATTTTTCACTTTTGGAGCTTTGACACACCTGAATTTTATCCAAAAATCACCTTTTTCCTCATTTTCATTACCTTAAAGTTCATAAATGAACCTTAAACACTCTAAAATATCGAGAAATGTTATGACAAAGTGATTAAGCCATAAAATTACTTTGAGAAACTCCTAAAAACATATGACACCACTTGACCAAACCTTATCTCTCCATGACATGTCTAGACCACTATATGACCAAAATAAGACATTACCTTAACTTCTCCAAACTTACCTTAAACAACACTAATAAGGCTTTATGAAGAATTTCAGGGGCCATATAAGGCATTACAAGACCACATGACAATCCTATGAAAACTTCAATTTAGATGGGGTTGACCCATTTTTACTTGAGGTAAAAATTTGGTCAACAATAACTTTCATAAATTCTCCTTATAGTTTTAAAAGTTTGCAACTCTAAAAAAATGGTTTTTAATACATTAGTTTGAATTATTTATGCTTAGGCAAGTTTTGAATTGTTTATTCTTCATGTTTATGGACTTCTCAAGCTCATGGGTTGTTGTCATGCTTTAAAAGCTTCTTATAAAAAAAAATTTGAAAGTCCTCCATGGAATTTTCAAATACATTCCTCCAAATGGCTTAGATTTTCAAGTTATAAAAAGATTTCAAAAATCTCGCTCAAATCAAAACATATTTCTAAAACATGCAATGGTTGAAAGCAGACTCAAAAAGGATTTTTTATAAAATTTTAAGTTTCTATGACATATTTTGAATTGAAAATATAATTCTTGAAACCCGTAGTTTAATAACTTCTATTTTATTGACATGGTAAATTTGCCATCATTTCCAAAGCTAGTTTTCACCAAAACTATGGTTCAAAATGATTGATCTAGTTGGAAATGCAGAGTTTTTAAAAAAAAAGGTATTTAATAACACATTTTACAATTTAAAATCATATCTTAGAGCTCACCATCATGGAAATGAATTATCTTCATGCAAACAATAGTTTAAGTGTTAATTTAGATGTAAATACTTCTAATAAGCTTGCATATTGACACATAGCTCACAACATGAAAACAACATGTGAATGGATTACAACCTCCTTCCAATAGCTCAGTCTTTCTGAAATGGAAAATAAAACAAAAAAAATTCCATCATTGGTGGTTTGAATGCTCACCTTCAAGAAAAATTCTCATCTTCAATACAAATTAGTTGAATATTCATGCAACGAATTTATAAATTGTTTGAGCTCTTCAAATTGAAGTTTATAGGACTAAGGTAGATCTCAAAATCTATCAAATTAAGTCTAATATGGCCTTCTCAATTTTATTTTACACTTGTGGATTCCAATAAATAATTTTCAATGGGAAATCACTCCCAAAAGCCCCCATGCCAAACAAACTCCAAAGACTTATCCAATGTGGTTTCAAGTGGGATTTTCAAGATATTTTTTACATGGATGAGTTTTAAGAACACATTTTACAATTAAAACTCAATGGCTTGAGACTACAAAAAGACATTCCATGATCTTAACAAGCAAAATATAGTTTTCAAGTGCTTGACTTGTTTTTCCTTAAAAGGTTTTTATGAATATTTTTGTAAGATAATGCAATATAGAATGTGTTTAAAAATATATATAAAGTAAGAAGACCTTCATATAATCATTTGCATCCTTTCAAAAGACCAGTTTTGAAGACTTACAATATAAAATGTCTTTCAATCATTCCTTTGATGGTGTAAAATGACCTTTATAAGCTCAAATACCTTTATTTGAAACCCTGACATGTAGTTTGGGATTTTAATAAATAAAATACAAGTTTTGAGATGAATTTTGGAAGATAAAAATCATCTCCAAAGGCTAAGCTTATTCAAAATCTCATCTCATAATACAAAGAGGTCCTTTGAAGCTCGATTAAAATCAATAAATAGTTTACTATAGTGAAACAAAATTACAAATCTGATTTGGTAAGGTGAATTTGATATAAAATTGTGGAATTTCATATAGTGTTAAAGGTGTTCAAAACCATAACTTATCCATTGAAGACTAAAACAAAGTTAGGTCATTGAAAACCCATTATAAAGGTTGAATAAACTGACTCTAAGCTTGAAAACATCTCTTTCATTGCTTGAATCCTCTCAATAGTTCTTTTTCATTCCAAACTGGTTTTGATTTTAAGTATCTCAAAGACATCAATTTCACATGTAGCTGCATTTTTTCCATATCAAAGATTGGTTTTATAAACCCTTGTTTATTTTCCTCTTATTTTTAAGCTTCATTTTGAGTTGTGCATTATCTCCTATTCTTATTAAAATAAGGGGAATCAATAGCAATTTTTTTCCTAGAAACTAAAACTCAACTTGATTTGATTTTTATTCCTTTGTGGGTGTGTTTTAAACATTTTTCTAAATCAGTGGCATAAAATAATTATTACAAATGGTCAAATCCTAGTATTTTCCCTCTTCAAAATCAAACTTTTAACTAGCCTCTAGGAATATGTGCTAAGATTTATGTCCAATGTGTTGAACCCAGTTCTCTCAGGAAATCATTTTCTTCCCCCTGAACTTGTCTATAATAAAATTAATTTGTCTGTTCAAGTTGCTATCATTTCAACTACCTTGTCAAAGATGAAATTCAAGTACATGGGCTATGAGCCCATATCTATTTTATATATCAACATTTCAAATTTCAATGATAGCAACATGATTCACATGGACACTGAAAAATTTTGGGAAAAAATGGATGCCAAGAAGATAACCATGATAGGACAACATAATTTGGATAACTGGCTTACACATGCCATTGCATTTCTAACATTCTTTCGGTGTGCTAATTTATTACTTACATGTACAAAGTATTATAATCCAGAGAAAAGGGAGTTTATAAACATTTTAGAACACATACAAACCATGATATCGAAATCAAGATCTTGATATAATAGAAAAGTAAAGGAATGTAGTTCAAGGAGTTATTCAAAAACTGACGAAAGTTTGAGAGGGAAAAACACCCAATCACCCAATCTTCTAGGACCAATATATTCATAAGAAAATATAGCTTGGATATAAGTGAAGAAGGAGATGGAGAAGATCCTAACAATTAAAATCTCCCCAAAAATACATGAGTTGATCCCCCAAGTTAAAAGATTGGAATCAAGAGGCCTACTTTGTCAGTTGTCATAAATGTTATGCAATAAATTGATCTTTATTTACTCATTTATAATGCTAATCATAAATTCTTAGCCTCTAATTCATGTTTAATGCCTTTCCCTATTGTCCCTTATTCCATTGAAGCACTAGTTTTATCTCTACCTAAATTTTCCCCATCACTTCCACCATATTCATTCCTAGTTTTACCTCCCATTTTATCTATTCAATAATTTTTTCTCTTCAACAACCTATTGAATCTATATCCAATATTATTTAAAATTCATAACCATATTATTTGTTGGCTCCACTTTTATTCTCAAGCACTCAATTGGTGACATCATAAGGAGATATGTCTTATTCATGGATTCAATAGACAGTGAGTAAGAAGAAGCCCACAATCAAATCAACAAAAATCAATTTTGATGTTGTTGCCAATCTGCTACAAAGCCCTCTAAAGAAGAGAAACAAAACTAATTCAACGTTGATAATTGACCTTTTAGGTGCATAGTCTATTAAAATTTATTAACATATCATATAAAATAACCAATATGATATGACTTTGGCTAAGTATAACATCATCAAAATTAATCTCAGGGAGTCCACTCTGAAGTAAACATTCAAAATTTCAAAGTTACTATGACCAAGTTGATCTTGATGATAGAAGAGGGGATGAAAAATCAAGAACAATTGGAATAAAAGTTAAGTATCCTTGTAGCATACGTCAAGTATATTTTGAATATAGGAGAAACTTCTCAGAAAATGATTACAACATCTGCACTAACTTCTCCTGTAACTGCATCAACATCAAATTCTAAATTAGGAATTGATAAAGAGATGGTTACTAAAATATGAAAATATATAAACCATGGTAAGGTCATGTAATTTTGGGTAGAATAAGTTCTCCTCAATTACATGAATTCTTGGATGAGAACCAAAGAGCCTATGACTTGATCAATTCTGGTGAAGAGAAGATTGAAGAAGAAATTACAAATTCTAAGAAAGAGTTTGGGACATGAAAAATTCAAATCAAATACTTGAAAGATATGGATGCTATGGATAAAAATATATTACCTTTTAAATGTATTTTTTACAAATTTTAAGAGAATTATTCCTGCTTGTGGGCTCAATGCATGGATTGCAAAATCCATACTCTAGATGAAGCATTGGAAGATTTACAACATCATGGAAAAAGCTATGATGAAATGAAATCTAAAGTTTATGCCAATTTTTGGTCCATTCACTATGATTTATTAAATGAATATGAGGTAAAATAATATAAAACTATAGACTTGAAGGAATAATTTCATAAAATGGTCAAAGAAGAGTTGTTTGGAGTAGAGACATTCAACAAAGTATTCATGAGAAAGCTAAGCAACATTCATTATATCAACAAATGTCTCACTCTAAATATCTCAAGTATTTTCAAAAGGATTGAAGAAGAAACCAAAACATATTATGATTGGACTACTCATTTGACTCATAAAGTTTATCTCCTTGATAGAATGAAGCATTCAAGCCTTTCTAAATTCAAAGCGTACAATCTCAAATATTCTAAGAAAGAGTCAAATCCAGTTGCAATGGCATATCAAGGTTCTTTTCAAAAAAATAGGTATTCTCTCTCTTCATAGTCACTTGAAATGCCTTTTTATCTAACTTTATATTTCTCCATTGTACTTTTTGAAATAATTTACAAAGTTTATATTTCATTTTTTTTAAGTCATAAAGGGAAAAGTGAACTATAAAATAGAAAGTTATTACTAAAAATGTGGTTATGAGGTGGTTATGCCTTTATAACCTATAAAAATGAGTTACATTCATTGTACAAAGGATTTTTGACACTTTGAGAATTGTTTTAAAAAGAAACAAGAGATTGCATATATAATTACACAAGGAATCAATACAAGAAGAATTTACAAGAGTTTGTGCTAGGAGTTTTTCTAAATAAATGATGTGCATGACTATGTTTATTTATTTTGGTTCTTTTCTTTAAATTTTGATAGAATAATATTTTTGAATCATAAAATGGTTTAATGTCTTAATAAATAAATATGTTAAAATCTAAATTGAGAACCTTGAATTAGGAAACTTAAGTGAAATTAAAGAAATAAAATTGTGTTTATTTCCTACAAGAAATACAAGGTTGTTTTGTATATCTATGGTCTCAAAATCTCCTTAGTGTATGGGCTTCATTCTTACATTTCAAGTTTATCTTTCCTTCCTTTCTGAAGGAAATGGTTTCCAATATTTACAACTTACCCTATACAATATTTGGTAGTTGCAACATTTTTCTATGTTTAAATTGTAAAAACTATCATATTCCTCCTTTCTTGTTTTATTTTCTCCTAAGAAGTCTCTTCTATCATTCTATTCCTCCATTCAACCACCTTATTATACTTTCTATTTAAAATAATAAAACCCCCAGAATCAACATTTTTGATGTAGATAATTTCATTTTCTGCATTATCATTATCTTTCAATAAAGGTAGCTCTCCTTGCTAATAGGAAAGGGACTTCATCCCCACATTGTTGATCAAAAACAACTAATTTGTACTCCTACATATTTTTTAGCCAACAATTTTTAGTTTCCACTATTGGGCATGTTTTAGTGCTTTCTATGTAACCCACATTCAAATATTTTGGTCCACATAACTTTTCCAACAACACAATGATTAGTTCATCAACCAAAATTGATTGGGAACAACCTACATAATTGGACATTGCTTCTAACATCAGATAGTTTGTTTGGGAATGTAACAAAATCAATGTTTCACATTTTCAAAGAATTTAAATTATTAAACTAATAGGAGGACTATTCTAATTGTGCCTGAATTATTTTTAAATTCAAAATAGCTTACAAATCTTGCCAAGCATCTCATAATATTGAACAATGAAGTTTTCAAATGACTATTTCTAGAAACTAAATTCCAATTCATCAACCTAGTCTCGACTAGATAGAGGCTATAAAATTACAAATTGATTATATCCTTTGGAAATTTTCTTGGGATAATAGACTATGTAATGTCCATTTTCAGAGAATTAAAATTGTAATGAATAATGTGGAAGATCATGATACCAATTATTAACTTGCAATAATTATTACAAAAAGGAAACTAAAACTAATCAGGTTTAGATTTATTTTTAGAGCACCTCTTCTCCCTAGACAATAAAATATTCTTCACATGAGCATTCGAATAGCTCAAGATCTTGTCTACTAACCAAATCTTGATTAGGTACATGAGACACAAGATGACATACCTTCATATTTATGATCATTTACATGGGATAATATAAATGACACAATTCAATTTTTAAGAGTTTATGATGTATTGAAAGAAAATGATGATCTTGTTGTTCTTGCATAAAGATCCAAAGCATTAGATGTATGAAAAACAAAACCAATAATGAAAAATCAAAGAGTACTTTAGTTTTACCCTGATCCTCAACAAAAACAAATTTCTTTCAAACTAGCAGAAATGAGGTTCACTTGAACAAGTCAATCCCAAGGTAATAGAAACCCTTTCTTTTATCTATAATAGATTTACAATTTTAACCTAAGTCTCAAGCATAAAAATAAAATCAAGAAATCATTAAGTCTTTCATCAATCCCCAAAAAAAATAAACAATAATAAGGTGGTTATATAGTGATTTAGGCTCTTGTCTTATCAAGAACCATTCTACCTTTGCCAATAATTTTTTTGAATAATGCAGTACCATAGGGAAATGTGATAGGGCCACTAGATCTAGGATACCAACACAGACTTCAAAAAGGTTCATCAAATTCTTAGGTGATGGAAAAATACATCTAGACAAGCATATTTTATCTTTATTTATAGCTTGTAAAATTATAGGGTGGATATGATGATATTGCAGTCAGATTATTTGTAGAGACTCTTTAAAATGGAGAATCTAATTGGTCCTATCACCTTGCTCTTGGTTCCATTGACAGCTAGAATACCATGAAAATTGATTTTGAAAGCAAATTCAAATTGGTAAAATATACACATGCATTACTGACACAACTTACCCAAATGAAAAAGGAAATATATGAAACCATGAAAGAGTCCATGGCCATGTTCAATATTTTGTTAAATAAAATATCAATGATGACTAGGCTAATAATAGAAAATCAATAGTGCTTCTTGATCAATTCATAATTATTGGAGGTAAGCTATCACTTAAGAAAAGGGAGCGTAGTTGATTTAGATGAGGCTCAAACACTAGCCATCACCATTAAAGATGATATGATAATGGATATAATACTAAAAAATTAAAATTAAAAATAAAAATTGCAAAGTTAAATTAGAATTTCATTGAACAACTTAATTTTAAAATGTCCAATAATATAATGATGCTAAAGAATAAATTACCTTAGAAAGCCATTGATACTCCTCATCAAGACATTCCAAGATGGAACTATAACCCTGATCAATACATTGCCCATGTTTATAAGCTCTTTAGCAAAATATTTCCATAGAAGCACTCCAAATTTGAATGTGAGTGCTCATGTGAATTTTATTTTTGAAACAAAATAGATATTTGGATACGAAGAAGAATTCAAGAAAAAAAATTAGGCCCTCAAGAATTTGAATCAAAGGAACCTAATGGTGAATGTAATATAGTGTATTTAGAATATGATTCTAATGAATATGATTATGATGATATAATTTATAATATGAATGGACAATCATTCATAGTCTTCACTAGAACACAAAATTAAAAGGAAGAAGTGAAGAAAAAACAACAAGCTGAAAATCAAGAAGAAACTCCAAAGTTTATTCTTTCTTGAGGGACCACTTCATTAATTCAAGGAAAAGAAAAACAACCTATGATAAAGGTATGTATTCCTCCTTAAACCTCTATTAATACTTATTAAATAGCTTATACTTCTTCCAAAAATGATGTGAACATGTCTCAACCTATTACAAATATTGAAAATTCTTCTTCCATTAGTCTACCTAATTTTGACATTATTGAACCTATAAATAAGCCAAAAATTCAAATGTTCCAAACTAAATATCTAAGATAAAACTATGATCAATTAGATAGGCTATCTAACTTTATTAATGGAAAAAACCATAATATAAATTAAAAAAATGCTAAAGGGATTATAGAAACCCCATTTTCTTCTAGTGTTCAAAACTCCATGGCTATCACAATTTATATTATGGTAAATTAGAACCATTTTACATTTCCATTTTCCTCAAAGGGGGTAAATTGAGTAACTATATCATTGATACTAGAACCTCCAACAATGTGATGTCAGCCAAAGTTACTCATGCCTTAGGTTTGATTTATACCAAAACTGTCAGTCATTGTTATTCCAAGGAAGTAAAATAGGTACCCTTGATCAATCAAATCAAAGATTCCCAGGTTGTTTTAGCCTCTTTTCCTTAAAAAGGAATCAAGATGACTATCCTAGTGTTAGATATCCTAGTTGCATATAGCATTCTACTAGGAAGAAGCTTATACAAAAAATAAGGTGGTAGAATAAAATTGGATTTATCTCATGCTATGATTCCAATCAATGGAGTTAACATGAGCATAAAACTTGAATTAAAAACTAAATATATAATACATAATGTTGATGACTTCATAGTTGATATTATGCATGAAGAATCATGGGTAAGAATTTATATGCTCATGTCAGAGGAAGATTTGAACATGCTTGAAGTAATAGAAAGCAATCTTAATGAAATTTAGTCACTTGAAATTGACAGTAGTTTTCATCTAGTTCATGCAAGTGTAAGAGTCATTATCATGTATCAAATCAAGGAAGTTTTTACTTTCTCATAAAAATTTAAATTTGAATGTACTAATGATACTGTTGAATATAAAGCTTTACTCATTAGCTTATTTGTTTCTAAAGAAATGGGAATCAATCATTTAATATTACATGGAGATGATGAGTTGGTTGTGAAGTAGATCAAAGGCCAATATACAGTGAAGAATGATTGCCTAAATCACTATAAAAATAAGGTGTGGGATAGTACTAAATACTTTAAATCTTTCTCCATAATCATTGTCCCTAGATAAAATAATGTAAAATCAAACACACTTATTGTAACCTCTTCAATGTCGATTACTCATCTTGGTATTAAAAAAGATAAGTACACTATTAACTTTGTGTATAGACCCATTGTAACAAATAATTTTAAAAATTGGTAGATTTTCAATGGTGACCAAAAAATTATCAATTTTCTTGAAAAGTAGATATATTCATAATTATTTACTTTGAAGGGAGTGATTCGACATACAGTTAATATTCAGTACAAACCAAGAAAGAGGGAATTACTAAAGATCAAACTGAAGGACTAACAAAACTTAAAGGGAAAAAAATCCTAAAGGTTTAGTTTCTCTAAAATAAATTTTTGATAAACATGACATGTTTATTAAAAAGAGATGTATAAAGTCTCTCTCAATTAAACTAATTTGAAAAGGTGAATATCGGATCTAAAGAACAACCAAGATTGGAGAATATTAGTAAGTATTATTCACTTGAAGAGCGAAGAAATATTTATTTCAATTATCTAAAAGTGAATTGATATTATTATTTATTCATATGTTGATCTAAAATATTTTTTATCAAAAGAGATGCATCATATAATGCATCTCAAATACAATGCAAAACATTTCAAACAAAATAAAATGTAGTATAATCTGAAGAAAGCTGGAAATATTTTCTAGGAAGTTCAAAAAATGATGAATGCGTGAATCATTTTTCCCATTCATCATTCCATATGGGTTTTAAATATAGTTCTAGTTTACAATAAAAATGGAGAGATTAGGATATGTGTAAATTTTTAAAATCTGAATCTGGCTTCTCTGAAAGATAACTGGGTAAGTGCACGGAGTTGGGGAATAATTTTGTGGACATTTTAGGTAACGCAATCACATTAATAAATAACATGATCTCATTATTTAATTAATTTGATTATGTTATTTAAATTATGGCTTGGTAAATATCAAGCCATTATATGATCGTATTATTATATAACATGATCATGTTATTTTAAACAATAGTGTGATCTCATTATTAATGAGATCATTTTATTATTGTTTTTAATAATTCAATTGCATTACCTAGTTCACCCAAAAAAAATGAAATTGAATGTAAATTCATCATTTTTCATTTGATCACATTTTGTATGAGAGACAAAATATTGATAGGAAGCTGCTAAATTCATCCTAGGAAGATAATAATTGATGATGTCACCATGTAGAAGAGGTAATTGATAAAAATATACACTTGTTAACCCTAATTTTTCATTATTTTCATTATTTAATCCTAATTTTTAATTTTTATTTATTTATTTTGAACATCATGTCCTGCTAACCCTAGGGACCCTCCACAGAACCCTCTTGTTCCTCCTCCACCTAACCCTCCTATAGTTCCACAAAACCCCCCAGACAATTAGGAGATTCTAATTGACAACATTATGGGAAATAAAATTGAAATTTAAGAATTAATTTGGAAAATGAGGGATCCCACTTCCACCAACCCCCACTACACCCAACTATCCAATTCCCTAAAGACATTATTAGGTCAAATTAACACTATAATGAGTGAAATTGATAGATTGAATTCATATAGGGATAGTTGTAGGGTTTATTATGCTGATAAATTGTCAGCACTTGAGGTTAAGAACAAAGAAATGTCAAAATCCTCCATTTACACCTTATTCATTTACCCAACCACCAATGCCCCATTTCCCATAACTGCTAAACATTTTCCAATCCATTGTTATCAATATAACTTAATCATAGCCAATTTTTGTGATTGATCGTGGATAGTGTTTGAATATACATCATGTAACAACCATGAGGTCCTATTATATTTTTTAATGAAATTTTACTATGAGTTTATCCTCAATCAAATTCTAAACTATTTAGATTTTAGTGAGTTTTAAGGTTGAGGAAAAGGCTCTACACAGGATCGACCAGGTACATGTCATGCACCTAGTCAACCTATGAGGATTTGTATCCAAAAGCTCCTTGAGATTGAGATCCCCTCTATAGTTCAATATGTCATGGAGATCAACACTCTATATTCTCTTAGTTCACTCATTGATACACTCATTCAACATATGAGTAGGCTCTCACTGATCATTGCTAGAGATACACCACCTAGTGTTCATACCTGACCCCGCCCTTGTAGTTCTTATGGAGTTATGTGCACTAGACCTTCTGATGATTATGGTGGTGGTTTAGAGGGTTTAGATAATATTCTTATGATTGATGAGTTTTTGACACACACATTTAGTGTGTAGACATCAGCCACTACATAAATACAGGAATATTTTATATAAATGTCATGTTAAATTTAATTTATATTTTCAAATTTAATTTAACTAATAATTAATTTACATAAAAATTAAATAATATATATGTCATTTTTTATGTCATAGGAGGTGACAGTGCCTTCATTATCATAGTCAACATTTATAGCATTTGATTTGACATGGTCATTGTTTACATTTTCAAATACAGTTGCTAGCCCATCCACTACTGTATCTATCTCTATTAGGATGACATTTTTTACTTATATAGAGGTAAAAAATTTAGTTAATCTTATGCTCTATGTATAATTAGTTTATATATATTTGCCTTGTCAGTTTAAGTTAAATTTATCTATCAAGTATCTTGATGCATAGGTTCTAACAAGGTTCCCTAATATAGATGGAAACACACACTTACCTCTGCCAAATACCTAGCTTTGATATTTTCTTGTCCTTCATTGTCTTATGTCTTCAACCTATTTATCTCTTTGATCACTTTGCATTTACGAGGTCTTTCTTGTTCACTCTTACCTGCTTGATGGTTCTTAAGCCTCCTTATATTCACTTAATCTTCCTTCTCTACTTGAATTCAATTTACTAATCAACTACCTCTACAATATTTCCTTTTAACATCAACCTCCTTAGTTTATACTCTATTTTCATGTTCTCTCTCTTTATGCTTGCTCTGTTCTTTGTAATCTTCTTATGTTTTTTCATAAGTCTACATGCTACTTTGATTTTTTCCTTCCACAATACTCATAAGATCATCTACCTACTCAATTACATCTCATTTCATGCATCCAACCATTCCACACAACCCCAAAGCTTCAACTCTTCATTTAACTCTTCTTTCTTCTTTGACACCTTCCTTCTACTAGCCCTTTTTTTAGGCAAATCTCCCTATTCTAAGTAAAATACAAAGCTCCCAACAAAACCAAACCCACATTTAGATACCCCTTTTCATCACATATCTCATGTAGGGACTTTCATAATTTAACTCTCTTTAGAGAAGACCTAACTCAACACCCCTTAGGACTAATTAGGTTTCTTAGGCCTAATTAAAGGCTACCAACTATGAAACCATACCATACATACTAAAATAGACTTTAAACCTTAAAAATCCACTTTCTCTTATATAAATACACCTATATACAAATTTTAGAGATCGGTTGATCATCTTGGGGGTACTGTGAACCTTTAGAAGTTGTTATGAGGTATCACAAACCATTAAAGAGGAACCAAAATAGTTGCAAGCTATGAGATTGGGCTCAACAGTATTTATATAACTACTTTTGGAAAATCCCACAAAGATCCCATGAATAATATCATTCAATATTAGATAAGTTTAGTTCACATGCCATGAAGATACTTAAAAAATGAAAAACACATATCTAAGGGTCATTCTAGGTAACACTATCTTAAAAATGAAGTTATTGATCTCAATATAGTCATATTCTCATTTTGACTTATGTTTCCATTACCATTATACATAAATCCACATGTTACCCTTGAAAATGAGTGATAATAGCAAGGGAATTTAAGGTAAAAGAGAAGAAACGTGCATGAAGGGTAAAAATATAATGAATTATATATAACATGATTAAGACACATCATAGTGGGTAAATGTAAAGATGACTCATAAATTTGACCCCTTTCTCCTTTACTTCCATATCAATTTATACAATGTAATTTTAATTAGTTGGTTAATGTAAACACTAATTATATTGCATCGAATCCACCCAAATCAACTAACTTTCAACTTAATTGAACAATTTTTACTATTATACTACCTACAACCAACTCATAAATAGGTTTCAAATTCAATTAATTGAACTTTAAATTTTTTTAGGACTAAAGGCATACTTATAGCCATAATTAAAATAGTTGGCTAAATTAATTGTAATTACTTTCAAATAATATCAATGTAGACCCAATCAAAACCTTAATATTGCTCACTAATTATTAAAACATCAACAATCATACTTTGTGGATCATTGACTTAATAATGCCACTCTAAGAGTCTTCTTAGACATAAAGGACCATGACTCAGGCCCCAACATTAAATTGAATTATTCAAATAAATTTAATGAAATGAGGTATGATTTGTAGGAAGGGGTGGAGTTAGGGAAAGGGGAACTACAAATTTTGGTGTCAACCTTACCTTCTCATTTTTGAACCACAAACTTATAATACACATGATACTTAAGTTTTAATATCTCATTACACCTTTTTCTTTGGCCACGACAAAGGTCTAGATTGCAATTGTAATGCCTCATTACACCTCTTGATTTGGTTATGATAAAGGTGTAAAGGGTAGACAACCTCTCTACTCAACATTCCATTGCCAAAAAACAATGCATTGTGTCTCAACAGCTTGTATCCCCATTGACAAGTTTTGGGAGAGCCACCATTTGCGTTGGTACTAAAAAATGTGCCAGCCTCAATAATTACACCTTGCAGTTTCTTCCAATTCAACATCCAAACTATTTGCCAATTTTGTTCTCTTGAGCCAAAACAAGATAATATATTTAGATGGATAAAACTTGATATATTGGACAAGTACCTCCCTTCCTCAACCTATTGGTAGAATTTTTTTTACACATACCTTTATCAAGAGGTGGATTCACCATGGCTCACTCCTTTCTATTGGTTGGGTGCTTTCCCAAAATCAAGACATCCATCTACTATAAATGAATGTGAAATCAATCCATGTATTATATATAGAGATACATATGATTGATATCATGAATATAATAGAAGGATGATGGCCATATAATTTTAGCTCAACCTTTCCCTAGTAAATATATAATGGTATTTTAATCTATCCAAAGAAGCTTTACAAGTAAGGATAGAGTTATTGATATGTCTCTTATTCCTTTTCTCTCCATAACTTTGCCTTGTCAAAGTGATACTATTAATTCCACCTCATACGCTTCCACTCACACTTCCTACATGTATTAAAAAAATTATATTACCTTCTACATGAAAACTACTTGTTATTCTTGGACATTGCACATTGTATTGCAGTTACACTTCCATGATTCTTGGTTTACATTATATTTTCATGATATGCACATTATATGACAGTTATACTTCTATGATTCTTGGTTTACATTGCCTTTTCATGATATGCATGGTTTCCATATATAAGATTTGATACTTTATATAAAATTAAGTAAGACTTTGTTTACAAGAACATTTGATAGCTCAAGTAGACACTGCTCCCTCTCTGTGAGCTGAGATAGACATAAGCATTGCCACTGTAATGTCATATGCATAGGCACTAACAGAGGTTTATATTAACTTGTAATTTTGAATTGTAAAAATAGACTTGTTTTAATAATTTTACTACATAATTGGGGAAAATATAAATTATGTAAATATGTTGTGTATACAAGTTTTTCCTATGACATATGATAGTCCCATCCAGATGATTAGTAGGGCAACTTCTCATCGTTATCTAATATTTGAGATGCTTATTCAAATAGTTGAGCCTACCATTGACTTATTTGAGCATCAAAAATAGATTGAACAGGACTACAAACTTGCCATAAGTGAATGTTTAAATGATTTTTTATTATAGTTTAAAATTAATTTCTTAACAATTGGTTAAATGTATTTTATGTTAATTTTATAATAATACTTATATTTGAACATGTTCAGATGTAAGCGAGCTATGAGTGTAGGACCCATAATTAGACCTTGGATAAATCTAAGGCATTAGAGTAGTCTCCATCTACTATCAGGGCATCCTAAGGAGAGTCTTCTTTGAGGAAAGAAAAGAGAGAGAGGCTATTTGATGAATATGATGTCCTACATGAGATGTAATTTTTTATATGCCTATATGGCAATTTACACATATTTGGCACTATATATGCATATATGGCATTCACCTAACATTAGATACTATGTTGGTAGATGTAATTTGTTTTTTGCTTATTATGTAAATATATATATTATTAACATTACACACATGTGCCTATATTGTATGTCTATCATGGCAATCTATCTAATTTATATTCAATTTTTATTTCATTATGTGTTATTGTATAGTGTTGTTTTGATCTTCCAAACCATTATCTATCAGATATCATATTTAATTTTGTACAAAAATGAGGATTAAAAAATTATTAATTTCAATACTCTGGTCTTGGTAAAGATCTCATTCAATTTTTTTTGTCTTGAATCTTCTATCACCAATCTAGTCTTTCTCTTAGCACTTTGGCTTAATATCTTTATTTTATTTGTACTTGTTTATTTCACACTTTGGAGACACTTCTTGGTTTCATTATACCTCTTACAAATCTCTCACATTCATTGTCTAACTCATTTCATTCATTCCATTCACAAACTTCCTCTCATTCTTTCAATATCTTCTCACTAGGCAATCCTCTTAGGTTTCAAGTACCAAATATTGATATAGTTTTCATGAATATAATATATTATCATGGCTGATATTTTTTGATCATATCATACTTTCTTTAACCTCATTCAAACCTTGAGTCACACTTCAATACTCATTTTCACATACAAAGCTACTAATGACCCTACTAGGCTTGTAGCCTTTTCTTTGACCTTTTCACTTTGTTTGAAAAATATATCAACTCTCCTAAAGATCCAAAATCATTTTAGAACACTGTCTATCTTAATATAACTCTCCCTAAATTTCCATTCTTCAATTCTCTCTGTAGGTACCTTTTCCTTTTAAGCCCTTGTCCAATTAGGCCTTTCTAGCCCTCCATTCATGACAAAGTCATAAAAACCATACAAATCCATATTTCACAAATTAAAAACCACTTTAATTATTATTGGGGCATCAAAATATGTTATAATACCAAATTTAAATAATTTTACATGGTTGAAATGGGAGTTATCATAATTTTGGGTTTGAAACCCTAGCTGCCTATCTATAGAGGCCAAGAGGCTTCATAATTCACTTTATTTAGTTTTAAATCCCTCCAAAGGAAATGAATACCTTTCTCAAGAATATTTTATTATTATCCACATTCCCTAATATTTAATATCCTTTTATTAACCTTCACTTGCTTTAACCAAATCAAAACACATAAATCTATCACTCTTTAGTGGACTGTGTAAGACACATGGCTCTGTCTACACTTTAAAGGTTACTAAACCCCCAATGAAATATTTTCATAATGAATTTTCCTCATATATGTGCTCATAATTTTATCAAGTTCACAACCATACACATTCTCAACTATACACATTGTTTCATTGGCTCATTAACCGATTAGACATAGGGTAATTGAGCAAAAAGGGGGTCTGTTGTGTTGGGTCTATTTGTGTTCAATAGTTCCAAACTCCAAAAATGTATTTATATTGATTTTTATTATCCTCCATTACAAAAAATTCTGCCAACTCCATGTACATTTACCTTCTCTAGGCACACATCAACCTTTTTAGGTGTTTGATTGCATAACAAGGGACTGATTGTCTACCAAACAGAGTGATAACTATGTAAATAGGGAAACCTTTCAAATAATGGGGTAATGAACATTTTTTACTTGTTTTAAATCCAACCTAGACATCTAAATACTCACCATGAACCCTGGATGAATGCATATGTGAATCTTCTCAAAAAATACAATGATTTTCTTGACATAAGGTTTCAAATACATTAAGATATCACAATTTGGGGACTATCATAGTTATAACAGAGTTCTCATCAAAGAATATTCTCTTTTAGTTTCTCTCCCTATTGGAGATCATATAAACTAAACCTTACAACCTGACACATCTTTGATCTTACACCATTCTTCCTTGCACCATAATTCACTAATCTCATCATTTATTCTCTTCCTTGACTATACCTAGTCAATTACTCTTTAGGCCTATAAGTCAATTACTCATTAAGTTTCTAGATCTCTCAACCTAGTTATTTCTCTAATAAGTCAATTTCTAAAAGTAGAGTTTTTATCTCTTAAAAATTATATTTCTAGTAGTCTTTTATCAATTGTAACATGTTCTAACCCTTACCCAAATTTATATAACTCAAATCAACCAAAACTCATCTTACCCAAGTTTTAACATGTTTTATAGGCTAAGAGTTTAGTAGAACTATTGTTTTGATTCTTCCTGACCAAAAATTAACATTTTCAACATGTTCTTGGGGGAATTTAGTGTTTATAATTGGATTCTTGGCCTCCTATTAGGCCCAATCAACAAACCCACCACCCATTTTGGTCTTAAGAATGCCCTTCATAATACAATAAAAATGCAATTTTTAAGCCTAAGTTCAAACATGTGTAAAATGAAACATGTAAGTCATTTCCATGAACTGTTAGATCTATCCCCTACCCCTTGAAACCCTATAATTTCACCCTAGAACACTTAGGTGGAACATTCATGAGCAATCCATTTGATAAGTTGTAATGATGGGTCCAAAATGTAACTTTTTGGCATTAAACAACCAACTTCTTGAGCTGCAACTACCATTTCTAATTTTAAGACCTCCACCTAAGAATATATAATTTCAATCAGATCTAGATAGGAAAATTACATGTTATCACAATACCATAATGTTAAAATCCACCTGGAAGTGCATTTTCACTACCAGAGTCCACACACTCACACTTATTCCAAATAGATTCCATGCATGTAAAACAAAAACATACCAAGTGTTTCATATGAATAGTCTAATAACTTGCATTTGAGCTATAAAATGAGTGGAGGTCACTTGAACCTATTATATTCATACAATCCACATAATTTATAAGTGTTATTCCTCTATTAACCAAAAATGTCTATGAATAGTATAATTTGGTTGAGCACCATGACACATGTTCTCATTACACCATTCAACCACAATTTTTTCATTTGTCAAATGAACACCCTCTTCAAATTTTAACTCCTCCCTTGTAATATCTCTTTTTTCACATGCTCCATTACCATCATGCTCCCCTTTTCCATGCCTAGCCTTGATGAAACTCTAAATGTATTTTACACTAGTGGTAACATGCATCCTGCTCAACCAATAAAATATACATGCATTTTTGAATTATGATGTGTAATTATCTGACCAAATGTAATGTTGATTGAAATTAATTTTCCTCTAACTCACCTATTCATAGAACTTCTAAAAACAACCTTGCACATGCTTTGAACAATGTGATTGGTTATCACCGATATAAAAATGGTACTCCCTTGATATTTTCTATTTTTGCTCTATACTATCAAGTGCATGCATGAATGTTATATGCATGAATATGGAAACTTGTAATGAGTTTTAATACTATTATTGAAATTACATTTGGGGTTTGAATGTGTAATTTTAAAAAAAATCAACTATTGAAATAATCAAACCAATTAGGAATGTATCCTTCCTTATCTTAAAATGTTCATCCAACCATCTATCCCTATGTGTGTGCCTTGCATACTCATAGACAATCTTCTCCCTAAATTTTACCAAAAATTTGGAAATAGGTATTTTTTTTTAACAAGCTCACACCTTTTAGATTCTTTGCCATTTTTTACTTGATAAGTCACTAATTTATATTTTCTTAAACCAACTAATTCCTGTCCAATTGCACTTGTAATCTCTTCATGGATACATTTTTTTAATTTTGGCAATCCACCATAAATACTGCAATTTTCATTTAAACATGACTTATTGTAAAATAATTAGCCATCTGGTATTTTAGAAAAGATAGTTGGAATAAATTCCCTGGCTGATTTTGGTGTTAATTCAATACCACACTCTGATAAAATGTTATTAATATGAAAAGTACAATGAATATGGCAAAAACATCATAGTGCATTGAAAATTCAACATGTTTCCTACAACAAGTGGTGTGTGTGTGATTTATTTTTACATAAAAAGGTTTGTCCATCTCAAAATATCTTTGACAAATAGAAATTTATGGATGTTTTTCTAAAAAATTAGAGTACAATTATGTTTGAGTCATATCCAATAAATTTTTTAGATGTGATTCATGATTACAAGAACTAACTCTTCTTTTCACAACATCTCTTGCATTGGATGAAACTCTTGTATTGTCTTTCCAAAATTGACAAGTAACTCTTTGAGATTATTGGTTATAACCTTGTCTTTTAGTGAAAGTCTACTAGAGAATTCCCAAAACTCATTGTAATTAGGTTCATTGAGTATTTCACATCTTTCAATTGCTTTCATTATTGTTTTTTTATTTATATTAAGTGTTCGGCTTGTTTATGAAACCATTCATTTTTTCCATATTTTATAACTTACTACATAAGTTGTAAGTATACGTCAGGCAACATTACAATCTTGGGTGCATGATTTTGGACCTATAATATGATATGCATCATGTAGATTTTAAATAATTTCACTGTTTTCATCATCCATGATATATGTTCTAAATCCTAATGTGTACATTATAGGTCTCATCTTAATCAATTTTATCAATGAAACAAATAATTGACATTTTTTACTATCATAATCCAAATTATGAAAGTATCACAAATTTGTTGAGCTAGTCTTTTTGAATGGTGATCAGACATTTTGTTATGCATTGGTTCTAAAATATTTTCATCAACTTCAATTAAGTACTTGTCTTTTCTATGCATAATTCTTAGAGGTGTTATTAATGGTGGAATTTGATGAGAGGGTGTTTCAAAATCATTAATACTTTCATTATTTAAAGGTGGGATGAGATTTTATTCATTATTTATTTATTATATGTTTCCATGAAATTTTCTTGATGGTTAATTTCATCATTATTTGTTTCCATCAAATTTTCTTCATTCATGGAGGGTGAAGCATCATACATAGACTCATTATCAACAAAATCAAAAACTTGGAACTTTAAATGTAAACTTCCAACATTATCTAATTCATTATTATCAATTTCATTATTATTCATTCATTATGGTCAATTTCATCATTATTCAATGCATTATGGTCAATTTAATAATTTTCTAATTCATTATTGGTAATTGGATCATTATTTAAGGTATTTGGTTCATCAATATTAGGGTTTGTAGCTTGTCTACCATGAACTTTTTGCAATCGTATCTTGTTTTTCTCTCTCAAATCTTCTAATTCCTTTGGTGTTTTCTTCTTAAATATCTTCCTCTTCCTCAAACGTGATCTATCACCCATCAAGTATAATTGAGATATTTTCAAAGGTGGGGTCAAGTACATAGGTACCATAGGTTCTATATAAGTACATAGAGAATGTTTATGGGGATAGAATTATTGATTTAGGTTAAAAGTAGATGTTGAAAATTAATTTTAGTCTATAATAATAATAATAATAATAATGTGATCATGTTATTCTTTATACTAGGTTATGATATAACATACATATTGAGAAGTGTGTGTTAAAAATAACATGATCACATTATTACATAATGTGGTCATATTATTTGTTATACTAGGTTTTGCTTCAACATATGTATTAAGAAACATATGTTAAGAATAATGCAATCGTGATATCGAATAATTTGATCATGTTATTATTAATACTTGATTAGGGTTATAAATTGACATTGAGAATTGAGCATTCTCTTTATTAAGAATAACATGCTCACATTATTAAATAACATGATCATGTTATACTTAATATAGACTAGGGATTGTGAATTAAGGATTAAGGCATTAGTGCATAGGGTTTAGGGTTTAGGGATTAGGGATTACAATTTATGTTTTAGGGATGAGGGATTAAAATTTATGTATTAGGGTTTAGGGATTATGGCATGTAGGGTTTCATTTTAAGGGTTTTATGAGGTCTAATCACTCTATGCCATGTGTGAACATAATTTTTACTACAAAAGATGTTAATTGGGACTAAATTGATTCGTAAATAGGGAAAGTTTTTGGTTTAGAATTTAGGGTAAAGTGTTTATGGCTTAGGTTAAGGGTACATAGGGTCAATCACAAAGAAAATTTTTTGTCTAAATGATGTTAATTTGGGCTAAAATGATTGGTTCAGGGTTTAAATAGTTTATATTTATGGTTTAGAGTTTAGGGATTAGGAACTTTAATCATTAAGGCTTGGGGTATAAGTTTTAGGGTATATAAGGTACAATCATGATATTGGTTGGGGAAAATTAGAGCTGATCAACCCCCAAATCACATTTTATAGTCATGCAGTTAGGTTGAAGGGGCTTGAAATAGCCCCAATTTACTTCAGATACATAGCTATATTCATACTCCAAAGGATAGGTTTTGGCTATAGGTTTAAAAAATGCATATTATGACATCTCATGATAAAATTAATTATATCATAATGCATATATGTTTGTGGCATGTAGTGAGCATTAGGGCATAGGGCTTACAATTTATGTTTTAGGTATTATGGATTAGGGCATAGGGTTTAGGTTTAAGGACCTATATATAATGTCTAATTGCTCTATGTCATGTGAACCTAATTATTAATACAAAGGACATTAATTGAGAGTAAATCAATTGGTAAATTGGGAAATCTTATGGTTTACAATTTAGGATATAATGTTTAGGGTTTATGATTTAGGGCTTAGGGTTTAATGTATATATGGTTTAGTGTACATAGGGTCAATTGCAAAGATAATTGAGGACAATTTGAATCACTTAGACCCATTTGTGACTATAGAATGTGTTTTGGAGTTATCATTATAACCTAGATGTCATCATGTAGATTGAGTGAATTAGTCAAATGGGGTAATTAGTCATGTGATTTAGGCCAAACTGAGCCCTGTGAACTTAATTCTTAGTCTAAATGATGTTAGTTTGGGCTAAAATGATTGGTTCAAGTTTTTAAGAGTTTATAATTATGGTTTAGAGTTTAGGGATTAGGAACTTTAAGGATTAGGGCTTAGGGTATATGTTTTAGGGTATATAAGGTACAATCATGAAGGCAATTGGGGTAAATTTGAGCTCTTTGAACCTATATCTATGAGTTTAAAATGTGATTTTGAGTTTAATTATCCCCCACATCATCACAGATTAAGCTAATTAAATCAATTATGTTTTAATGAGTGATGCAATTTTGACCAAGTTCATCCATGTGAACCTAATTCTTACTATATATATAAAGGATTTTAATTATGGTTTAGTAAGAATATAGTGTCCAATCATTAAGGTAATTAAACAAAATGTGAGATGTTTATTCACCTACTTGTGATATTTACCTTAACATGTTTGTATTTTTTATAAAAGTAGGGTTAGTTAAGCCATACATGTTGCATAGATGTTATACAATTGACTGATCCATAAATTTGATTTAGGGGATTAATTTTTCCCAAATCATGCCCCTAATTACATAATTTGACTAATTGGATTAATTCATGATAGAATCACACTTTTAATTTTGCCTTAAATCATATCTTGCTCTTTAAGGGGTTAAATCGGCCTTGAATGCCTCCTAGATTAAATGAATCAACTCTTTGGTTAATTATATATGACATGAAATTAGGGTTAATTTCACTCCAAATCACATTGAATATATAATTTAAAATATGTTCATGTGGCTCACCTTGACCCTAATTACCCCCATAATTTAATTAATCTACATTTTCATTTATTAGCTAATGACTTCAAGTTTATTGAGATTGAAACCATATCCTATACATGTATAACTTGAATATAATAAATTATGTTTCTTTGCTCCAATCAAGCTAACGAAATTGGGTCTGATCAACCCCCAAATCACATTTTATAGTCATTCAATTAGGTTGAAGGGGCTCGAATTATCCCCAATTTACTTCAAATGCATAGCTAGATTAGTACTCCAAAGGCTAAGTTTTGGCCATAGGTTCAAAAAATGCATTTTATGACATCTCAAGATAAAATTAGTTATATCATAAGGCATGTATGTTTGTAGCATGTATGTTTGTGACATCTCTAAACTTGATAAAAGACAACTTCTTATATGCAAAATAAGGTACTAACACATTGATATACCATGAAAATAGATCCTTATATAAACTCACTTATTGACTCAAAAAATCTTAT
The DNA here is from genome assembly GCA_037957365.1 of Torreya grandis. NCBI lineage: Eukaryota > Viridiplantae > Streptophyta > Pinopsida > Cupressales > Taxaceae > Torreya > Torreya grandis. The sequence goes on from JARHVA010001127.1 coordinate 2,817,801, forward strand.
TAGAGCAATACTACAAAGTTTATAAAAAAAATTACAAGTTCCAAACATCACCAATTATCCACAAAAACTAACGCAATCTTGTTTAACCAAATTTGGCCTCTTTTAAGACTATATACACTCTTGACACAAAATATAATGACCCTTTGATTTATTTGTTTTTATTCCAAAACACCATTTGAATATTTTGAAGACTATAAATTCCTTTTCAAATACCAAATTTAAAATAACTAATCCTTAAACATTTATAATATCATTGAACTCTTTTTCAAACCTAATACTCTAGGTCTATTAGTACTCAGTCAGAGTATCCTTTTAGTCAAATTGATTTTTGGATAATATAATTTATTTAAGAATGTAAAAAATTAAATATAAATTAAATTTACCAAATTATGAGTGATTTGGATCAGTAGATCACCAAAAACTAGCTTTTGGCTTCTTGATCCTATCTAGGGTGAACTAGGACTATCTGCATTTTAAGGAATATTAGACTCATGTCAAATGAGCAATAAATTGATTCATAGGTTAATACATCTCCAATTATCATTAAATTCTATCAAATCTTGACAAGAACAGTGGTCCCAAACAACAATATTAATCAACCAAACTTTGATCTTAAGACTACTAGGCCTAATGGGTCCTTTAGTAGGTTAAAAGGCAAATTCAGGTTTTAGGGCCTTGTGAATATATAAAACAATCACATTATTAATGTGATCATATTATTAAGTAATATGATTGCATTACTAATGTGATTGTGTTAATACCATGATCATGTTATTAACATGATCATGCTATTTGAATTTGAGTTCAATTATCATGCCTTTTGGCTCGATAATGGAATGGATTCCTGAGCCAAAGGCTTGGGCTGGTAATGTACAGTTGAGTTTTGAGAGTTATGATAAAAAATAACAAAATTCATCTTTGATTGCCAAATACACTAAGAATTTCAACATGAAAATTCAAAAACTTAATACCATCACGATGATCATGCTCTCCTCTTTCCAAAAATATGATTTTTATAATTTTTGGACTAATTTAAAGTTTTAAACTATGTTTATTTCTAACTATACCTTTTTTAGGCCACTACATACCGCAAACATACATGCCTATACATGTTTATGTAAGTTATCTTTCATTTATCCAAGTGAAAAATAAGTTATATGGTCATAAATTAGGCTTAATTATACACACATTTAAAAAAACTGATTTTTTATTTTTTTGAAGTAGTTAGATGTGTCACACGAATGGCTATCCATTTTTTGTCACTTTTCAGGATCTATTTACTTTCAAATTTCATAAAAAAAAAGTATTCATTGAAAAAATATAAAAAAATATAGGTCACAAACTAGAAGATATTATCTAAATTTTACCCAAAGTGTTTCAAATAATATTAAACACTTCTCAAAAGAAGGTGCATTGCATAGCCATTTCTCTACTCTATTTTCTAAAAAAAAATAGGAGTTCCTCTTCAAATTTTATATGTTGGACCTAGTTATCCTTAACCATTTTTTTAAAAAAATATTTTTTTAGAAACTAGACTTGAAATGATACATTTCCTGTTCTTACACCATCTTTAAATTTGGAGTGTAGATATCTCCAATTAGCTATAGAAGTTTATATTTCTGAAATTTTAGGAAAATCATGTCCATGAGTAGGCCACTTTGTGTCCCCCAGCTAGTTTGAGGTAAAGAATTATGTTAGCTCATGGTGTTACATATTGATAATTAGACATTTTTTCCTCCAATAAATGAATATGATCATGAAAAAAATAACTTACCATTGGTATTGTTCATAGATTCTAAAAATGAGTTTTATTTAGATATTGCATATATTTTGACATATGGAGAATGTTTGTTGCATCTAGATGCTAAACAATGAAGAAAAATAAAATTTAATGTAATTAAGTATGTTAAATTAGATGGCATTTTGTTTAAGAAGAGTGTTGATGGTTTATTTCTAAGATGCATGGACAAAGAATTAAAAAATAAGCTTATTGAAACTTTTCATGACCAAGCCTGTGGTGGTCATTTATTTGCATGAGTAATAATGTACATGATTATAAGATACCATTATGTTTGTTCATCATTATTCAAATATGCCTATGAAAGGGTAAGAAAATGTGATGGTTGTCAACAAATTATTGTAAGGTCAAAATTTGTAGCTTTCCCACTCAAAATAATTGTAATTGAAGAGCCCTTTCAATAATGGGGGTTGTATTTCATTGGAATGTTAAATCTCCATTCAAGTTTTGGACATACACATGTTCTCACAATGATTGATTATTTCATGAAGTGGTTTGAATAAATTTTAATTAATAAAAAACATCAAATATAGTCTACAATTTCATCAAAGAAAACATTTTGGTGAGGTAAAATATTCCTTCAAATATTGTGTTTGATAATGCATCCAATTTCTATTTAGTTGATTTGGTTGGATTTTTAATGGTTATGGCATCTCCCTATTTCATTATTATAACTACTTTCCACAAGGAAATGATTGCATAATCTAGAGAAAAAAATCTTGTTACTATCATTTGTAAGCTTGTAGATTAAAAATAGATGAATTGGCACAAAATCTTGTATGATGCATTGTGTGAAGAATTTATTGGTAAGCCAAGTTGAAAATCAAGAAGAAACTCCAAAGGTTATTCTTTCTTGAGGGACCACATCATTAAGTCAAGGAAAATAAAAATAACCTATGATAAAGGTATGTATTCCTCCTCAAACCCCTATTGTTATTTATTAAAAAACTTATACTTCTTCCAAAAATGATGTAAACATGTCTCAACCTATTGCAAATATTAAAAATTCTTAATCCACTAGTTTACCTGCTTTTGACATTATTGAAGCTGTAAATAAGACAAAAATTCAAATGTTCTAATCTAAATACCTAAAATCAAATTCTGATCAATTAGATAGGCTAGATAAATTTATTAATGGAAAAAACCATAATATAAAGAAAAAAATGGTAAAGGGATTATAGCAACCCCATCTTCTTCTAATACTCTAAACTCCATGGCTATCACAACTCATAATTTTGGTAAAGTAGAACCATTTTACATTTCCATTTTCCTCAAAGGAGGTAAAGTGAGTAATATTAAAGCCTCCAACAATGTGATGGTAGCCAAAGTTACTTATGCCTTAGGTTTGACATGTACCAAAACTGTCAGTCATTGATATTCTAAGGAAGTAAAATAGTTACCCTTGATTAATCAGATCAAAGATTCCCAGGTTATTTTATCATCTTTTCCTCAAAAATAAATCAAGATGACTATCCTAGTGTCAGCTATCCTAGATGCATTGGCATTCTAATAGGAAGAAGCTTAGATAAAAAACTAGGTAGTGGAATAAAATTGGATTTGTCTCATGCTACGATTCCAATCAATGGAGTTAAAATGAGCATAAAACTTGAATTGAAAACTAAGTAAACAATACAAAAGGTCGATGACTCGATAGTTGATATTATTCATGAAGAATCATGGGTAAGAATTTATATGCTCATGTTAGAGGAAAATTTGAACATACTTGATGTAATAGAAAACAATCCTAATGAAATTTGGACTCTTTAAATTGATAGTTTTTATTTAGTTGGTGTAGGTATAAGATTCATTATCATGTCTTAAAGCAAGGAAGTTTTTCCTTTCTCATAAAATTTTAAATTTGAATGTAATAATGATACTATTGAATATAAATCTTTACTTATTGGCCTACTTATTTTTGAAGAAATGGGAATCAATAATTTAAAAGTACATAGAGATGATGAGTTGGATGTGAAGTAGATCAAAGGCCAATATAAGATGAAGAATGATTACCTGAAACACTATCAAAATAAGGTGTGGGATAGTTCTAAATACTTTGAATATTTATCCATAATCATTATCCCTATAGAAAATAATTTAAAATTAGATGCACTTGATATAACCACTTCAATGTTGATTCCTCATTTTGATATTGAAAAAGATAAGTACACTATTAACTTGGTGTATAGACCCATTGTGACAAATAATTTTTAAAATTTGTAGGTTTTCAATGGTGATCAAAAAATTATCACTTTTCTTGAAAATTATATATATTCATAAATGTTTACTTTGAAGGGAGTGATTCAACATACAGTTAATATTCAATGCAAACCAAGAAAGAGGGAATTATTGAAGATAAAAATGAAGTACTAGATAAAATTAAAGGGGAAAAAATCCTAAAGGTTTAGTTCCTCTAGAATAAAGTTTTGATAAACATGACATGTTTATTAAAAAGATATGTATAAAGTATCTCTCAATTAAACTAATTTGAAAAAGTGAATATCGGATCTGAAGAACAACCAAGATTAGAGAATATTAGTAAGTATTATTCACCTGAAGAGTAAAGAAATATTTATTTCACTTCTCTAAAATTACATTGATATTATCAGTTATTCATATTTCGATCTAAAATATTTTTTGTCAAAAGAGATGCATCATATAATACCTCACAAATACGATGTAAAACATTTCAAACAAAATAAAAGGTAGTATAATCCAAAGATAGCTGGGAATATTTTCTAGGAGTATCAAAAAAATGTTTAATGCATGAATCATTTTTCCCATTCATCATTCCACATGGGTTGTAAATATAGTTTTAGTTTGTAAGAAAAGTGGAGAGATCAGTATATGTGTGAATTTTTAAAATTTGAATCTGGCTTCTTTGAAAGATAACTATACATTATCCATTATGGACCAAGTGCTTCAAGTAGTTATGGGTTCTAAGATGCCTTCTATGTTGGAAGGATTTTCTAGATATAATAAAATTGATGTAGCCAAAGAAGATCAACATAAAACTACATTCACCTCTCTTTGGGGTATATTCACATATTGTATAATGCCTTTTGGCCTCATCAATATAGGAGAAACATTTCAAAAAAATGGAACTCACTTTAAATGATAAAAAATATATAATTGTAGTATTTTTTGATGATTTGATAGTTTTATCAAATAAGAAAAAAGACCATTATGAGCATTTCGAAAAGGTATTTTAAAATTTTCATCTTCATGATATTTTTACTAATCCAAAAAAGTTTATCTTTGGAATAATTGAATGTAAGTTACTTGGGCATATTGTTTCAAAAGAGGGAATCAAGTTTGATCTTGAAAGAGTTGAAGTGATCCATAAATTATATTTTCCAACTAGAAAACCTAGCGTTCATTCTTTCTTCAACAAAGTAGAGTTATTGAGAATGTTTGTAACTCAATTCACAAAACTCACAAGACATATCTCTGATATGATGAGAGGTAAACCTTTTTTCAAATAAAATAATGAAGAGAAATTTTCTTTTGAGAAGATAAAAATTGCAATTACTCATGCACCTACTTTTGTATACCCTAATTTCAAAAAGGATTTCATTATATATTGTTATTCTTTTTATTACACTCTCTCAACCATATTGATTCATAAAAATTACGAAGGGATTGGATTACCGATTGCTTTCATGACCTATGGTCTCAAATACTATGAACTAAAATATTTTTCTATTGATAAGCATGCACATAAAGTTGTTAAAGTGGTCAAACAATTTATTCATTATATTCTAAATTCTCACTCTATTATGATTGTTCTTGATATAGTTCTATAATCTATTTATATGCAAAAATATGTTGGCTAGAAGAGATGTATTTGGATTGAAAAAAATCAGGGATACGATTTAGAAATCAAGCCTAGTAAGTTGGTTGAAGGTAAATAATTATGTTAGTTTATGGTGGAATAGGTTGATAATTACACATTTCTTGCTCCAATAGATGAATATGATCATGAAAACAATAACTTGCCATTGGTATAATTTATCGATTCTAAAAATGAGTTTTATTTAGATATTGCATATTTTCTAACATATGGAGAATGTTTGTTACATCTGGATGCTAAACAATGAAGAACAATAAAATTGAAAGTAATTAAGTATGTTAACTTAGATGTAATTTTGTTTAAAAGGAGTTTTGATGGTTTCTTTCTAAGATGCATGGACAAAGAATTAAAAAATAAGCTTCTTGAAACTTTTCATGACCAAGCCTATGGTGGTCATTTCTATGCATTAGTAATAATGTACAAGATTATAAGATATCATTATATTTGGTCATCCTTATTCAAATATAATTAATAATGGGTAATAAAATGTGAAGGTTGTCAACAATTTATTGGAAGGCCAAAATTTGTAGCTTTCCCACTCAAACCAGTTGTAATTGAAGAACCCTTTCAATAATGGGGGTTGAATTTCATTGGAATGTTAAAACCTCATTCAAGTTATGGAAATATGCATATTCTCACAATGATTTTTTATTTCATTAAGTGGGTTGAAGAAACTCAAATTAATAAAAAAAACTTTAAAGATAGTCTACAATTTCATCAAAGAAAACATTCTAGTAAGGTAAAATATTCCTTCAAATATTGTGCTTGATAATGCATCCAATTTTTATTTAGTTGAGTTGATTGGAATTTTTATGGTTATGGAATATCCCTATCTCATTCTTATGACTAATCTCCACAAGGAAATGATCATGAATAATCTAGCAAAAAAATCTTGTTATTATCATTCGTAAGCTCATAGATTAAATATAGATGAATTGGCACAAAAGCTTGTGTGATGCATTATGGGAAGAATTTATTGGTAGGCCAACCTGAAAATCAAAAACAAACTCCAAATGTTATTCTTTCTTGAGGGACCACATCATTAAGTCAAGGAAAAGAAAAACAACCTATGATAAAGGTATATATTCCTCCTCAAACTTCTACTGCTACTTATTAAACAATTGATACTTCTTCCAAAAATAATGTAAACATGTCTCAACCTCTTACAAATATTGAAAATTCTTCTTCTACTAGTCTACCCACTTTTGACATTATTGAACCTATAAATAAGACAAAAATTCAAATGTTCCAAGATAAATACCTAAGATCAAATTTTGATCAATTAGATAGTTAGCTAACTTTATGAATGGAAAAACCCATAATATAAAGAAAAAATGTTAAAGGTATTATAGCAACCCCTCCTTCTTCTAGTGCTCTAAACTCCATGGATATCATAACTCATAATTCTGGTAAAGTAGAACCATTTTACATTTCCATTTTCCTCAAAGGGGGTAAAGTGAGTAACTATATCATTGATACTAGAGCCTCCAACAATGTGATGGCATCCAAAGTTACTCATGCCTTAGGTTTGACTTGTGAGAAAACCTTCAATCACTTATATTCAAAAGAAGTAAAATAGGTACAATTGATCAATCAAATCAAAGATTCCCAGGTTGCTTTAGCCTCTTTTCCTCAAAAAGGAATCAAGATCATTATCCTAGTGCCAGATATCCTAGATGCATAAGGCATTCTACTAAGAAGAAGCTTATACAAAAAATTATGTGGTGGAATAAAATTGGATTTATCTCATGCTATGATTCCAATCAATAGAGTTAAGATAAGCATAAAACTTTAATTGAAAACTAAATATACAATACAAAAGGTTGACTCAAGAATTGATATTATGTATGAAGAATCATGGGTAAGAATTTATATGCTCATGTCAGAGGAATATTTGAACATGCCTTAAGTAATAGAAAATAATCCTAATGAAATTTGGATAGTTGAAATTCATGGTAGTTTTTATTTAGTTGGTGTAAGTTCAAGAGTCATTATCATGTCTCAAAGCAAGGAAGTTTTTCATTTCTCATACAAATTGAAATTTGAAGGTACTAATGATAATGTTTAACATAAAGCCTTACTCATTAGCTTACTTATTTCTATAAAAATGGGAATCAATAATTTAAAATTACATGGAGATAATGAGTTGGTTGTGAAGTAGATCAAAGGCCAATATAAAGTGAAGAATGATTGCCTAAAGCACTATCAAAATAAGGTGTGGGATAGTAATAAATACTTTAAATCTTTATCCATAATCATTGTCCCTAGAGAAAATAATGTAAAAGCAGACACACTTATTGTAACCTCTTCAATTTTGATTCCTCATCTTGGTATTGGAAAAGACAAGTACACTATTAACTTTGTGTATAGACCCATTGTGACAAATAATTTTAAAAATTGGTAGGTTTTCAATGGTGACCAAAAAATTGTCACTTTTCTTGAAAAGTAGATATATTCATAGATATTTACTTTGAAGGGAGTGATTTGACTTACAGTTAATATTTAGTGCAAACCAAGAAAGAGGGAATTAATAAAGATCAAGCTGAAGGACTAATAAAACTTAAAGGGAAAAAAATCCTAAAGGTTTAGTTTCTATAGAAGAAAGTTTTGATAAACATGACATGTTTATTAAAAAGAGATGTATAAAGTCTCTCTCAATTAAACTAACTTGAAAAAGTAAATATCGGATATGAAGAACAACCAAGATTAGAGAATATTAGTAAGTATTATTCACCTAATAAGTGAAGAAATATTTATTTCACTTCTCTAAAATTACATTGATATTATTGGTTATTCATATGCCTATCTAAAATATTTTTTATCAAAAGAGATGCATCATACAGTACCTCTCAAAAATGATGAAAAACATTTCAAACAAAAGAAAAGGTAGTATAATCTGAAGATAGCTAGGAATATTTTCTAGGAGGTTAAAAAATGTTGAATGCATGAATAATTTTTCCCATTCATCATTCTACATGGGTTGTAAATATAGTGCTAGTTTTCAAGAAAAGTGGAGAGATCAAAATATGTGTGAATTTTTAAAATTTGAATCTGACTTCTCTAAAAGATAACTATCCATTATCCATTATGGACCAAGTGCTTCAATTAGTTATGGGTTCTAAGATGCTTTCCATGTTGGAATATTTTTAGGACATAATAAAATAGAGGTATCTAAAGAATATTAGCATAAAACTACATTTACCTCTCTTAGGGGTACATTCTCGTACCGTATAATGCCTTTTGGCCTCATCAACACAGGAGCAATGTTTCAAAGAAATAGAAATCACTTTAAATGATAAAAAACAAAACAATTGTAGTCTTTTTGGATGATTTGATAGTTTTATAAAATAAGATTGAAGATCATAAAGAGCATTAATAAAAGTATATTAAAAATTTCATCTTCATGGTATTTCTATGAATCCAAAAAAGTTTGTCTTTGGAGTAATTGATTGTAAGTTGCTTGGGTATATTGTTTCAAAAGAGGAAATTAAGATTGTTCTTGAAAGAGTTGAAGAGATCCAAAAATTACATTTTCTAACTAGTAAACTTGGAGTTCATTCTTTCTTCAGCAAAGTAAAGTTATTGAGAATTTTTATAGCTCAATTCATAGAGCTCACAAGGCATATCTCTGATATGATGAGAGGTATACCTTTTTTCAAATAGAACAATAAAGGGAAATTTTATTTTAAGAAGATAAAAATTAAAATTACTCATGCACCTAATTTGGTATGCCCTAATTTCAAAAAGGATTTCATCATCTATTGTTATTATTTTGATTACACTCTCTCAACCATATTGATTCATAAAAATGATGAAGGGATTGGATTACTGATTGATTTTATGAGTTATGGTCTCAAATATTATGAAATAAAATACTCTTCTATTGAAAATCATACACATGCATTTGTCAAAGTGGTCAAATAATTTATGTATTATATTCAAAATTCTCACTCTATTATGATGGTGTCTGATACAATTGTATAATCTATTTTTATGCAAAAATATGTTGGCTAGAAGAGAAGTATTTGGATTGAAAAAGTTCAAGAATACGATCTAGAAATCAAGCCTGCTAAGTTGGTTCAAGGTAAAGAATTATGTTAGCTCATGGTGGAATAGATTGATAATTAGATAGTTCTTGCTCCACTAGATGAATATGATCATGAAAAAATAACTTGCCATTAGTATTGTTCATCAATTCTAAAAATGAGTTTTATTTAGATATTGCATATTTTCTAACATATGGAGAATGTCTATTATATCTGGATGCTAAACAATGAATAAAAATAAAATTGAATGTAATTAACCATGTTAATATAGATGGCATTTTGTTTAAAAAGAGTGTTGACAATTTATTTCTAAGATGCATGGACAAAGAATTAAAAAACAAGCTTCTTGAAACTTTTCATGACCAAGCCTATGGTGGTCATTTATCTGCATTAGTAATAATGTACATGATTATAATAGATCATTATATTTGGTCATCCTTATTCAAATATGCTTATGAATGCATATGAAAATGTGAATGTTGTTAACATTTTATTAGAAGGCCAAAATTGGTAGCTTTCCCACTCAAACCAATTGTAATTGAAGAACCCTTTCAATAATGGGGATTAGATTTCATTGGAATGTTAAATCCCCATTCAAGTTCTAGACATATACATGTTCTCAAAATTATTGATTATTTCATGAAGTGGGTTGAATAAATTTTAATTAATAAAAAATATTCAAAGATAGTCTACAATTGCATCAAAGAAAACATTCTGGTAAGGTAACATATTCCTTCAAATATTGTGCTTGATAATACATCCAATTTTTATTTAGTTGAGATGGTTGGTTTTTTTATGGTTATGGCATCTCCCTATCTCATTCTTATGACTACTTTCCATAAGTAAATGATCGTGCATAATCTATTAAAAAAATATTATTACTATCATTCGTAAACTCATAGATTAAAAATAGATGAATTGGCACAAAAGCTTGTATGATGCAGTATGGGAAGACCATATCACTCCCATGAAAACCATCAGGATGTGTCCTTTATAGTTTCTATATATATAAAATGTTTCATTAGAAATAACACTTAAAATACATGTGTTACAATTGGTGAAAGCAATTGAAAATAAAAAATTTGAAAGCTCAATAAATATAAAAATTCTTTATTTGAAAAAGATTTAAGAGGAAATAATGCATGTTGTTGATAGAATAGTGGATCACCAAGATCAAGTCAAAATACTATTTGATAAGAAAGTGAAGAGAATGGATTTCTAGGTTGGAGATCTTGTAATACTATAGGATAAAATAAGGGAATCGAAAGGGAGCTATAACAACTTTGATTCACTATGGATGGATCCATTCAAGATCAAGCACTTCTATGGCGACAATACATTCTATTTATCCTACTAAGATGATGCACACCTTCCCTTTTTCTACAATGGAAAATATTCAAATCATTATTTAAAGTGAAATTAGATTATCCCCTACATGTAAATAGTTGAATTTAGAATTTTTTGTGTTTCTATTTTCCATTATTTTAGTTATGTTATCCTATTTTTGTTTCTTGTTCCTTGCAGTCTCTTGTTTGTTTATTCCTTGTCATTGTCAAAGTCTCTCTATAAAAATACTTTTTTATGATTAAAAATGACTCCATTTCCCAATGATTTAAACACTTCTACATAAAACTAGATTTTGAGTTCTCCTTCGTGCCTTATAGCTCAAAGTTCCTAGAAGGATCCAGTTCTTGTCACAAAAATTTAATTTTACAAAAATTTAAAATTTTCAAGTTTAATTTCCACTGTTTATAAACCTAATCATAATATTTTGATATAATATTCAAATGAAAATTATGTAAATCCTAAAACGCCTATAAAAATTGAGTTTAAAATGTGAATGTCTTTCCAAAGTCATCTCAAATTAAAATGATACAATTAAAAAAGTTGTGAACAAATTCCATAATTTCAAACAGCTTAGGTTTTCAATCTTGAGTTTTGATATTCAATTTTAAATTTAAGTTGTTATTAGGTTCAATGGATTTCAATAACACATAAAAACAAATATGAAATTCCTTCCACAAACCAATAGATAAAATTTAGTCTTTGAACTTCAAAAAATGGTTTTCATAAGAATGGATTTCAGGTCCTTAAGTTTGCACTATTAACTCATTAATGTGTTTCAAGAATCCATTTTTTGGTAATAAATTTCATAAATCCACCTTATAGTTTTCAAAGCTTGAAATTCCAAAAAAATGATTTTTAATTTATCAATTTGAATTATTTATGCTTTGATAATTTTTCAATGATTTATTCTTCATGTCAATGGAATTATCAAGCCCATGAGTTATTGTCATGTTTTGAAGGCTTCCTAAAAAAAATTGGAGTCCTACATAGACTTTTCAAATACATTCCTCCATGTGGATCAAATTTTCAAGTTGTAAAAAGGTTTCAAAAAGCCCGCTCAAATCAAAATGTCTTTGTAAAACATGTAATGGTTGAAGGTAGAATCAAAAATAATATTTTGAAAATTTTAGGTTTCTATGACACATTTTGAAATGCAAATAGCATTATTTAAATCCATAGTTCAATAATTTTTCTTATTGATTTATTCAATTCACCATCATTTCAAACTATTATTTTCACCCAAATGATGATTTAAAGTGATTGATCCAACTAGTAATGCAGAATTTTTTAACATTTTTACAAACACGGGTTTCAATAATGCATTTTACAATGTAAAATAATATCTTAAAGATCACCATGAAATGGATTTATAAATTCCTCAATATATTTAAAGTTTAGTATGCATGACAAAGGTGGATCTCAAAATATATCAAATGAAGTCTAATGTGGCCTTCTCAAGTTTATTTTGCACATGTAGATTCCAATAAAGTATTTTACAATGTAAAATAACTCCTAAAACCCTACATGCCAAACAAACTCCAAAGACTTACCGATTGTGGTTTCAAGAGGGGTTTTCAAGATATTTTTGCATGGATGGGTTTTAGTAACACATTTTAATATGAAAAATCAAATATCAAGCCTGTAGATAGACATTTCATGATCTTAACAAGTAATATACAGTTTTCACGAGATCAACTTGGTTTTCCTTGATAGGTTTATGTGAATCTTTTTACAAGATAATGAAGCGTAGAAATTGAAAAAAAAAACAAATTAAGAATACCATGGTATAATAATTTGTAGGATTTCAATAAATAGATTTTGAAGACTTACAATACAAAATGGCTTTCAAAAATTCATTTAATGGTGTAAAATGACCATTATAAGCTCAAATACCTCTATATGAAACCTTGACATGAAGTTAAAGATTTTAATAAGCAAAGTAAAAGTTTTGAGATGAATTTTGGAAGATAAAACCAATCTCTAAAATCTGAGTGTTTGAAAAAGTTCATCTCATAATACAAAGAGGTCATTTTAAACTTGAGTAAAATCAATAAAGAGGTTTTTACAGTGAAATGAGATTCAAAGTCTAATTTGGTAAGGATAATTTGATATGAAATGTGAAATTTAATATAGTGTTAAAGACATTCAAAACCATAATTGAGCCATTGAAGTCTACATCAAAGGCAAGGTCACTAAAAACCCATTATAAAGATTAAAGAAGCTCATTTTGGACCTGAAAATGTTTATTTCATTGCTTGAATCCTCTCAATTGTTCTTCATTCCAAACCAATTTTAATTATGAAGCATCTCGAAGACATCAGTTTTAGTCACTTATACATTTTCTTTATATCAGATTTTTTTTAAAAAACCCTTGTTTACTTTCCTCTAAGTTTGATGTTTCATTTTGAGTTGTGCATTATCTCCCATTCACACTAAAACAAGGGGAAACTCTAGGGATTTTTTTCCAAAAATTAAAACTTGTCCTGATTCAATATTTATTCCTTTATGGGTGTGTTTGACAATTATTTCTAAATAAATTGCATGAACCAATTATTATAAATGGTCAAATCCTAATCTTTCTCCACTTCACAAAAAAAATTGAATGAGCCTTTAATAATATGTGTTGATCTTTATGTTCACTATGTTGAACCCAATTTCCCCATGGAAGCATTTTATTCCCCATGACCTTGTTTCTAATAAATTGAATTGAATTTCCCAAGTTGAAATCCTTTTAGCTACCCCGTTAAAGATGAAATCAAAGTACATGGGTTAGGAGTGTGTCTCTAATCTAGATACAAGCATTTCAAATGAAAATGATAACAACATGAATCAAATGGACATTAATGAATTACAAGATAGGATGGATGCTAAGAAGAAAACCAAAATGGCACAACTAAATTTAGATAATGGGATTGCACATGCTAAGAATATAACCACAATGGGATAACATAATTTAGACAATGGGCTTGCACATGCCACTAAATTTCCAACATCATTTTAACGTTTTGATTTTATAGAATGAACACAAACTTTGCTATCAAGATCAAGAAATTGGTATAATAGAAAAGTAAAGGAATATGATTTAGGGAGTTATGAAAAAGGTAACAAAAACTTTAGAGGGCAAAAACATACTTCTTATATTTAAATCACCCAATACTCTGGGACCAAGATATTCATAATAAAATCTAGTTTGGTTGCAAGTGGAGGAGGAGATGGAGAATATCCTAGCAGGGAAAAGCTCCCAAAATATGCATGTGAGGGTGATCCCCCAAGGCAAAATATTCAAATCAAGAGGCTTACTCCATCTAATGCTCCAAATGTCATGCAAGAAATTGATCCTTATTTGATCATTGAAAATAATACACAATAGTTATTAGCCTCAGATTTAGGTTCAATGCCTTTCCCCATTGTCCCTTATTCCTTGAATCACCAGTTCTATCTCTACTTCCATTTTCCCCACCAATTCCACCATTTTTATGAATGAGTTTTGCTCCACCTCACTTCTCATTTCTCTGTTTAGTAAGTTGTTACTCCTCAACAATGCATTGTATGTGGATCCACTATTGTTTCAACTTCAAAACCATTTTATTTTTTACTCCACTTGTATTCTTAAGCACTTAGTTGGTGAAATCACAAGGAGATACATCTTCTTCATGGATACAATAAATAGTGACTAAGAATAAGCCTATAGTAAAATTGGTAAAAATTGATTTTGATGTTGTTTTCAATCTCCTACAAGGCCCTCTAAAGAAGAGAAAAGAAAAAACTACTTCATGGTTGATGATTTAACCTTCAGGTGCATATTGTATTGAAATTTATAATCTCTCATATAAAATAACCAATATGAGATGACTTTGGCTGATAATAACATCAACAAGATTGGTCTCGATGATTCTACTCCTGAAGGTGACATTCAAAAGTTAAAAGAGACCAAGTTAATCCATATGACATAAGAGGGGATGAAAAATCATGATAATTTGGAATAAAAGGTATGTATTATTTTAGCATAAATCAAACATAATTTTTAATACATGAGAAACTTCTCAAAAAATGATTGCTACATTTGCACTGAGTTCTCTTATGACTGCATCAGCATCAACTTCTAAATTAGGAATGGATAAAGAGATGGTTTCTAAAATATGCTAATATATAAATAATGGTAAGGACATAATCTTGGGTAAAATAATTTCTCCTCGATGACATGAAATTTCATGATGATAACTAGAGAGCCTATGAATTGATCAATTATGGTTAAGATAAGATTGAATAAGAAATTGTAGATGTTATGAAAGAGTTTGGGATATGGAAAAGTATAATCAGATACTTGAGAGATATGGAAAATATGGTTAAAAATGCTTTGGTTTCTAAATTTATTCTTGAATTTTTTTAATAAAATCATTCACACTTGTGGGATCAATGTGTGGATTGTAAAATCCATAATCTGGATGAGTTATTGGAAGGTTTGTAAAATCATGGAAAAATATATGATGAAATGAAATCCAAAGTATGTGCCAATGTTTGGGTTGTTCATTATGATTTGTTTAATGAATATGATTCAAAATAATATAAAACTACAAATTTTAAGAAATAATTTTATAAAATGGTCAAAGAAGAGTTGTTGGAGAAAAACCATTTAACAAAAAATCCATGAGCAAGTTAAGCTACATTCATTATGCCATTAGATATCTCACTTTGAATATTCCAAGTCTTTTCAAAAGGATTGAAGAAACAACCAATGCATCATATGATTGGCTTACTCATTTTACTCATATAGTTGTCCCCATAAAAGAAGGAATCATTCAAGCCATTCAGAAATTTAGAGTGTATAGGGTCAAATCTTCTCAAAAAGAGTCAAATCTAGTTGCAGTGACATATCAAGGTTCTTCTTTAAAAAAGGAGCATTATCTCTATTAATAATCACTTGGAATACCTGTTTATCTCTCTAATTTTCTATTTCTCTATTGTACTTTTTGAAATCATTTTAAAAGGTTACATTTCACCTTTTTAAGTCATAAAGGGAACAGTGAATAGTAAAACAGAAAGTTATTACTAAAAAGGTGTTTATGCCTTCATAACCTATAAATATGAGTTCCATTCATTGTACTTGTCCTTTTTAACATGGTGATAATTATTTTCAAGAGAAAAATATGAGTTTACATGTACAACTATACAAAGAATCAATACAAGAAAAATTTAGAAGACTTTGTGCTAGGAGTTTTTTGAATGAATGATGTGTGTATGTCTATTCATTTTGGTTATTTTATTTCAAATTTGATAAAATACTATTGTTAAATCATCATATGGTTTAATTTTATTGATATATAATATGTCAAAATCTATATAGATAACCTCTATTCAAGAAACTCAAGTGAAATTAAAGAGATAAAACAATGTTTTTTTCCTACAAGAAATATATGGTTGTTTTCTTTGGTCTCAAAATATCCTTGGTGTATGGGCTTCATTCTTACATTTGAAGTTTGTCTTTCTTACCTTTATGAATAAAATGGTTTCTAATATTCAATACTCACCCTATATAATCTTTGGTAGTTGTAACATTTTTATGTTTTTAAATTATCAAAACTATCATATTCCTCTTTTCTTGTTTTCTTTCCTTCTTTCCTTTCTCCTAATAACTATCTTTTGTCATTCTATTTCTCTATTCTACCACCTTCTAATAATTTTAGGTTACAAGTTTAGGTTACAAGTATGAAACCCTTTGAAACAACATTTTTTCCATAGATAATTTAATTTTTTGCATTGTCACTATATTTCAATAAATGTAGCTTTACCTATTAATAGGAGAGGGACTTCATTGTCACACAATTGACCCAAAAACCCATAATTTATACCCCTATAATTTTTTCATCCAATAGTTAGCAGTGTAAGTGCTTGTGTTTATTGACTATGAACTCCTCCCAATTGAATATGACTAATTATTGATAGATAAAGACATAAAAAAAAGAGTTGTGATAGTACATGATCAAGAACAAAATTTGAGAATATTCCTAGAGAGGGTTGTGCTTGCTATACAAAAACATTGGCTACTCATGTTCATTGAATGTAGACTTGTTTGTGTTGACCTTGACAATAATATGACTATTATGCCACCTATGTTTATGTTTGTTGAGTAGGTTGAGATGTCATTTTTTTTTTGTTGAATATATTTTTCTTATTTTATCTTTGAAACCCTAAGAGGGCACCTTGAAAGCTTTAAACCTACAAAAAATGAGAATATTATAATGGGTTGAGCTGACCATAATCACCCCCTTGATAATTGACTACTTCTTACATATCCAATACCCGAAGGAGGTAAATCAAGCTCATGTAATTCTCCTAGACCTAGAGTGATTGTAAAATTATTCATATTGACTATATGTATTCAATTAGAGATATGGATTTGATACTTGATAATGATAGATTTTGACTTGATTTAAAATGATTTATGCTTAGCTTATGGTTGATCCTTGTGAATGATCTTGAATTTTAGAGTAATAGGTAATATTTTATCAATTTTCAATAGTCTATAAGTGCTAAATAGATGATTCCAAGCTAGGAACCAATTGAGGGTAATGAATAACCTTGATGTGTTTTATAGGAAAACCTTTTATTAAAAAATTATCCAATCTTATGAAATGTGCAATAAGACCCAAAATAATAATTTTAAAATTGGAAAATAGCCATTAATTGGTGTGGGATGTATCCACTCTAAGTGGATGGTTCCATGATACTGTACCTATCTACCTAGTGTAGACGAATCCTAGAAAATCAGTGGAAATTGTCCTTAGCTAGAGATAGTCTAAGGGTAGTAGAAATTAATTTAATCATTTGAATTTGAAATTTTTATGTATTAATGATGAAAATTATATGGTCAATCCTGCATATAGATAAGTCACTTAAAGGAATGGTGAATAAGATTTTGTATTTGGGTGTCAGTTAAATGATTTAGGATGTGTCAAGAATTAGCATTATCAAGTACCTATGACTAGATTTACATATCTACAATTAAATATTATTAGAAACACATAAATTTGAATAAAATGACAAATTATAGATGAGGATGGACCTCAAAGTGTCAAACATAATGAGGAAGTATTAGCTACGTAAGGTTAAAAATTTATACACAAGCTATAAAAGAGAAAGGTGTATAGTTTTTTCAGATAATAAAGAGAAATTAATGAGGAACATAATAATGCCAAAAAACTATAAGTATTTTATTTAAAAGGTATTCATGATTGATATATATATCACAGGTCACATTGATCGTAATTTGTAAAACATTTTAGTGGTATGTAGATTGGAATTAAATTTTTATGGTAGGTTATTAATTATATTTTCATAAATAAATAAATAATGACATGATATTGCCTATTTCATACTATATTTCATTAGTTGCTTTAGGGGGAATATTGTCTCACCAAATAATTATGCAAATCTATCCATCACTTATCACTCTTTACAAGGTACTTTGAAATCATTAAATATATACACTATTTTTTATTGAGAATTTTAACATTTATTTTTATCTAATATTTGTTTCAATAGACGGATACCATTTAAGGAGAAACATGAAGACACAATTATAATGTGGATAAATATAATAGTAAAATGTGTTTGCCTTTTTGAGAAGGATCTCCCCAAAAAACTAAATGTATATAATGGTTCATCTTCCAATCCATTTAGTATATGGTGTAGAGGTATACAGGGTCTTAATCATAATGTATATGTTATTCTTAGATAAGTACAATAAAACATTTAATGGGTTTATTAATAAATTCACCCATCCATAGGGTTTAATGGCCAATGGATATATCATTCATCAGACCTTATTCTTTGTTATTGAATACCTATCCAAGGAAAATAGATCCATTAGTGTGGCATGAATATGGGAAGAGTATCATACATCTGATAAGTTGAAAGAAATATTATTGGGTAAGGGTGTAATATAATTAGTATGTCCACACATTTCTCATTTGAATTATAGTTTAGAAGATGCATACACATCATATATGAGTTTTTTTCCAAATCCAAGTACTTTTTTGTGTATTATGCAGTAATCAATGATCAAATAAAAATCAAGTAATTTATTCTTCATATTATAAAATCAATGATCAAGTGGATTGAATCATATGAATGGAAAACCAACATGTAATGGAGGAAAAAATGAATTTAGGATAGTATATGGGTCCAAAACACTTATACCTAAGGGTTTACGAGAGCAAAATGGCTCCAAGAATGCAAACTTAATTGTTTATATGACTATATTTAAGATTTAAATGGTAATGGTGACATGAAAAATGTAAGTGAAGAAGACTTGGACATTTCAAAAGTATGTGAATAATTTTTAAGTATACTTTGTAATAAATTTATTATTTTTTCCAAACATTTATTATAGTTGTTATCTTATTTTATTTATACTATATTATCAATTAGGGCATAGGATGGGATGTGGATTAATGGAAAAAAATTTTGAGTTGAAAGTGTGGATAGTAAGAGAGTTGACTACAATTGCGAATATATTGTTAATTTTTTAGCAATCTATTTATGCAAGTTCAAAAGAAAAAACTTTAAATAAATGGAAATTGGATTATGTTGGGTTGATCTAAAAATAACTATGTTGACATATAAGATCCTTATTAAATTATTATTTAAATATATTTCATATGAGGTTTTTGAGGGAATGATATATGTGAAGAGATGTAAATATAGTGGTCTATATACCATAGACTACACTCAAAATCTACAAGAAAGTAAGAATCACTATGTGTTGCCTCAACATTCTTAACAAGTTTAATTTATATTTTTTGGGTAGTGCGTGGAGATGATGGATAAATCCATGGAAATTTTAGCATAAAATGTACATAGTATTCCATAAAATGTATATTCTATAGCAATAATTTGTACACATTATTTGAATTAAGGCTCGATGATTATCAAATCATTACGTGTGCATGCTATAATGCATATTGCTAGAACACATACATGTTATTGTCTATGCAAATTTTAAATGCCAAAAGTGCATGCATTTGATATTAAATATAACCAAAGTGCATACACAATATAATGTGTATGTATTATAGTGCTTATGTGTAATATCATGTACGTGTTATAGTGCATACATGTAATAACACGTATGCATGATTTTCTAGTGAGGTCATGAATGAGTAAAATTCAAGAGGGGGATGAATTAGAAGGTAGGAGGGGTGGTTTATTAAAATAGATTTTAAGTATAAGGAATATAAATGTAAACTTATACTTTAAATTTATTTTAGTAAATATAATAAATTGGGGTCACTCTACATCTGATAGAGTTGGTTTCATAATTACATGTCTTACAATGTGTGATATAGTTTTTCAAAATCTAATATGGTCATTACTTATGCATTTTTAGGGTTTCACTATTGACCCTATAGATTTGAGGGCATAACTTTTGTAATTGATGTCCATTTTGGGTAAACATATAATCATTTTTTAGGTTGTATTGCCTTCTGGATTGCTTGATAGCATTTTAAAGAGTCCTAGGTTTTTAAAAATAAAAGTTTACAAACCAACACACACCCAACCACTCCTTTATTCCAATTTTACTTACGATTAGTTCTATTGTATTAAAAATGTAACATAACAACACCATAATCATTTGTGACTAGGGTAAATAGGAATAAGTTGGGCCACATTTAAGCATGGTCCCCCAATTAAATTTGAATTCATGCCAAAGTGGTGTGCACAAGGAAACATAGGTTGTATTGGTGACCCATGAACATCTAACCACCCCTTCATATCAATGTTACTTGTGATTAGGTCCCTTATAGGCCAAAAGTGACATAAAAACACTATATTCAATTATGATCAAGGTAAACACAAATAATTTTAGGCATATTTGTGTATGAAAATTCCATTTATCTTTAAATTCAAGAAACATATGTGTGATTATGGAAAATCAAATCCAATTATTAACCTTACACATCCAACCACAAATTTAAGTTGATTTTACTTGTGATTGGATCCATTATTTCCAAAAAATGACACATCATATCCACTTGTACCCATGGGAATGAAAATAAATTATAGCACATGTATGTGTCATCACCCTAATTCACTTTAAATTCAATCCAAAGTGGTTTGATTGTAGAAACATAGGTCACATTGATGACCTGCATACACTGAATGACCACTTTGTGTTAATTTCACTTCCTCACCATCCCCCTTAATCCCTAATCACTTACTCCTCATCCTTTATCATCCCTAATCATCACCTTTTAATCCCTCATCATCCATAATCACTCCCTCATTGACCCTCACCATCCCTAATCACTCCATAATTGACCCTCACCATCCCTCATCATGCATTATTACTCCCTCATCATCTGTCATCATCTGAAATCACTCCCTCCTCATCCCTAATCAATATTCCATCATCATTTATTATCCTTAATCACTCCCTTATTTACTCTCATCATCATCCATCTTCCTTAATCACTCAATCATTGACCCTCACCATCCCTCATCATTTATAATCATTCCCTCATCATCCTTGATCACTCCCTCATTGATCCTCACCATCCCTAATCATCCTTAATCTCTCTCAAAATCCCTAATCACTACCTCATTTAACCCCACCATCCCTCATCATCCCTATTCACTCCCTCATCACCCCTCATCATCCCTACTCACTTCCTCCTCATCCCTTGTCATCCCTAATCACTCCCTCCAATACCTTGATGGTGGGTGTACTAGATTATTTCTTGTGCTTGATTGGATTATATTCCAATTCCAAGTTTTATACACTCAAATATGGCTAAAAAAACTCTTATTTCACTCATCCTCTTTCATTCAAATAAAGAACTCAAAGATATTATATGATTATCTAGTGTGATTTAGAGATCTATATGGTGATCCATGCCTAGATCGTGGAAAGAGTGTGTATCTAGAGATATGATCCATAATAAATAGGTAGGAAAGTGAGAAAAGAGTGGGATGAAATTGTATTACTTATATATATTTATTATTGGGATTTGTGCATCTAAGAATCCTAATCCTAGAGTTGAGAATCCTAATTTATATTTATATAGATAGGGGTGACCAAATACTAGTTGATAATTATAATGACAACCCATAGTTACATTCTCATTTTATCTATATTCTACTAAGAGTTTTTCCATAGTAGAGAGGATTTACATATAGACATATAAGTTGTCACCAATCTGGTAGAGTGTGTTCCAATCAGGTAGTCGTTAGATTGTGTTTCCCAACCCAACATGATCTATACATAACTTGATCTATGAAGGGAAGGAAGAGAACATTCCTTAATCTAGTGTATCAATGAGGGGATACTTATATATTGGGCGTAGCTCAATGGGAACTAAAGGACAAGCTGGGGCCTTGTCATTCTCTAATTATGACCCAGTACTTAATACCATATATTAAAGAATATCGAAGGAATGGGCCCCCTACCATAGATATAAGGGGGAACCATTCCAAAGGACCTACCCTAATATCAAAATTTCCCTACTTGATAAGGAAAGGAAAACTTTATTTAACTACTTAATCTATTACAAGGAGTAAGGCAAGGGAAGCTTGTCTTCTTGATATTTAGCTTTGCTTCACCTAATAACATATCAAGGGAATATTGCCATCTCTATAGATAGCAAGGGAATAATGCATAACTATCAAGGGAATTTTTCCTTCCAAATATTTATCTCTACTTTGATTCTATATTAAGACATAAATATCAAGGGAAGCAAGCTTTTTGATATATATCTTTGTTCTTACCCTACCTACTTATTTATGCCCTAACAAATAAGGAAAGGGAAGCTTTCATCCTAATATATAGCTTCATTCTTATCTTACACACTTTCCATTTATATAATATATTCTTAGTTATCAAGGGAACCTTGCTTCCCAATGTATAACTTGCATATATTCTTGCCCTACCTACTTATTTATGCCCTACCTACTTAGCTTATGTTATTGATAAGGGAAGCTTGCTTCCCAATAGATGGAATGAGAAAGGAAGTTTTAAATCATGTTACATGTGTAATAGATCTATACCAT
This sequence comes from Torreya grandis, assembly GCA_037957365.1. Taxonomy (NCBI): domain Eukaryota; kingdom Viridiplantae; phylum Streptophyta; class Pinopsida; order Cupressales; family Taxaceae; genus Torreya; species Torreya grandis. The sequence continues at coordinate 2,840,890 of JARHVA010001127.1, forward strand.
TGAGTATGCCCTACCTACTTTACATATTTGAGTATGCCCTACCTAATTAAATAATATAACCATATCTTGGTCATGGATATGCCTTAATTAAATACTTGAACCATATCTTGATCTTTATTATACCCTACATACCTTCTTGTATTTGAGTATGGCCTACCTACTTTACTTACTTAAGTATGTCCTACCTACCTATCCTTATTACCCTACCTACTTGATTATGCCCTACATAATAAATTATACCCTACTTGATTAAATACCTGAGCCATATCTTAATCTTGAATACCCATATCTAATCTTGATCATATCTATCTTACCCAACCATTTTATAATATCTAATACCTAATTGAGTACCCAATTGAATACCCAAGCCATATCTTGAAAGGAGAGTGTGTATTATCATGCTTGAAAAATAGTAAAGGGGGAATTATTTGATCAATGGATAAAGAAAATGGGGAATTATCAAGGGATTATTGAAAATGTTTGTTGACAAAGCCCTTGTTATTTATGGGTTTCCGTGCATTATACCAAGAATTATGTGATATGGTGGGCCCAATTTTACACAAAGTTTAACTTGACTCTATTCAAACTTATTCCCTTGGAAAGCTTATTAATCAAGGTAATATCAAATTCATTATAAAGCAAGGATAATTAAAGCTTATTACCATTTGGTGAACCATTACCCTTATTAATGTCGTATAAAATCATTCCTAAAGTTCTTTCTCTTAGTGTTAAGTATTTGTTACCTCTTATTTTTCACCTTGAGAAAATATGCTTTATTTGCAAAAAATATATCCTTGACACCATTATTATTATTTGGGAAGGAATGGAATGGGATAAAATATCTCTATATAAGGATTTATTTATAAAAATTGAATTTTAGAAAGCTAATGATAGAATTTAACAGTTTTTTATTTTGTAAATGCTTTAGGCTCTAAAGTTTATCTCTAGGTTTGTTAGTATCATTAAAATACTTTCCAAATATGTTCGTGTCTATATCATTATAAATGGCATTCAATCTCATTATTTTTCCTTTTTCATTATATTCATGAAGAAAGTCATCTTTCCCCTTGATCCAAAATTGTGCATAACAAAACTGACTCAGTTTTATCTAAAATTTGAATACTTTATTAATTTTCTCAATTTCCTATAAAAGTCATAAAAATTGGCTTAATGATGGGAACACAAGGCACTAATTGAATAAGCCATAGAGGACCTGCTAAAGGACTTAGAGAAGGAGGTGGACTTGCTGGAGGACTTGCTATAGGATTTACTGGAAGAGGTGGACTGGCTAGAGGAAGAAGTCTTGCTGAAGGAAGAGGAGTGGGAGTGGGGGTGTGGCGAGGAAGATGATTTCAAGGGAGAGATTGATTTTAAACCAAAGGGGAAGAGGATCATGAGGTGTTTCTTGAAGAATCCATGGATTACGTACTAGAAAAGACTAGGTATTTGTTAGGTTCTAAGGTGGAGCTTGGAGAGTGTCCTAAACTATGGGCAAACCTCAAGAAGAATGTTTCTTTGGTTATGCTTGAGAATAATAATTTGTGGGTAGAGGTATCCCATTGGCATAAGTTATGGGTGGAAAAGGAGCTAGGGATGGAGTTTCCTTTGAATTTCTTCCCATAATATTTGTGTTCTAAATCCAACTGTTCAACCTTGAGTTTTTACTCTTCAGTGGAGCCCATGGCAGAGACTCAAGTCGAGGCCTTATTCAAAAATAGTGATGAGATGGAGCTGGAAGACAAGTTTCAAAATCTTGTTGTCCCTGCATTTCATGGGGAAGTGTTTTTTGGTGTTGGGATCTTTCTAGGTTAAGAAAGTTTAGAGGTGAGTTCAAAGCTATTTAGCAATCTTAGGGCTAGAACAAACAGCATAAAGCTTTTGACAATTGGGGTAAGATCAATTATGGTTGTGATAGGATGGGATCATTTGTTTTCCTCTCCTTTTAAGATGTATTTGAGTGTTTTTCTCCATGTGTCCTACCATCTCTATAGGGTGAAATGTAAAATGAATAATTTTATATTTGAATTCATCTACATGGCCTTATATGACCCTGTGGATTCATTTTTATTTTTCCTAACTAAGGCTATCCTGAATATAAAGAAGTGTCATCATCCTATTATTAATTTATCTATTTTTGATCCTTCATGTTACCTTAATTGGTTGGTAAATGTTACCATCAACTTTTATTTGGGAGGTTGGAGAAAAAAACCTTTCCTTGACTCAGTTTCTTGGATTATTTCACTAGTTTTCTATGCATGGTTTGGTCCCGATTGCTAGTTTTATCCAGAAACCTGTTCCATAGCTTCCAATGGAAGTGACTTTACAACATTTGCTTCTAAATATTATAGCTATGTAAATTCCATTATTAGATATTGTGTAGATGAACTAGGGTCATTTATAGGCATTTTCCAAATTTGATGTTGGAGTAGGGTCCACGTTTACAGTTATAGAGCTTCAAACCATGATTTCTCGACCAAGAAAATGAGACATTTCATTTATAATAATTTGACTAATTTTGTCTATTTATTTCACCCTATTTCGATGGATTATGAAGTAGACTACACATCTTTTGGAGGATGGAGTCCTATCTCTCCCTTGGCTTAGCTATTTGAAGCTTCCCACTGATTTCCTGCTCCTGAGAAGGCCCTAGGTTTGATCCTACCACCTCCAAGATGGATGTCCCAATGGATGGATGATGTGGACATGTGGGCATTGACTATTATTTTCCATCACCTTTGGACCATTAGTGTCTATATTAGTTGGTCAAATGGTAATTGGATTGTTTTGACTTCATTAATGGGCTTTGCTTTCAAGAAATCAAAATCTATATCTTTACACCTATTTGGGGATGCTTGCCATCACATCTATCTTGTTGGTCTCAGACCATTAGATGGACTCGAGTCTCTATATTTTAAAATATGAATGATGGTAAAAAATATTTTAAATCCCAATTATATCCACCTTTTTGGGAATTACTACTGTCACATCCAACTTGATGGACATAGGCCATTAGATTTCAAAACATGGATGTGAGCCTTTGCTAAGCTAGAGGTTTTTAGGACCTAGCATGGTTACACTTTCTTTATCTTGAATTTATTTTGAACTTTTATCTTATAAATTATACTACCATTGATATCCTTTATCAATTTACAACTTATCTTGGGGACCTTGGCCCCCTTGTGCCAAGGATAAAAATTCTTTGTTCTTTGTTTCTTAATGGACTTTACCATGTTATGAACCTTAGAAGAAAGTTAAACCCTCTAAATATAACTATGTTTTATGGATGTTGTGTACAGGATCTGAATTATGGAATACCTTCCTCTCAGGTCGACCTCCTGGGGTACCCTCCGAGAAGACATGACAAAGGGAGTTTGCCCTTCAAGATCTACTTTATATCAAACTTTTTGTACACCACTAGTTATGGGACCTTAAAACCCCTATTTTTGGGTATCTAAAAGCCTCTTGCTCTCTGGTCCCACTTTTGTCTTGGGACCTCTTCTTCACTGTGCTATAGTTCTTGATTTTAGCTCCTTTGCCCTGTTAATGGCCTGTTAATTCTATTGTACTTCACTTGGTGGTTCTAGGTCCCTTTAAAACTTAGCTTTTACCTCATCAAATAAAACATAAAAAATTGTTTAATAATTAAAATCAGCATTAAAAATTGATAATAAACAATAATCAAATGGTAAAAATGAGATAAATGCAAACTAGATTGATAATGAAGTTTGTACCTGATGGACTACATCTTTGGATTTGTTTAATTGATAAACCATTCCATTTATTCTCCTTTAAAATGGGAAATAAAATCCCATTAAGGGGCTCAAAATTCATCCTCTCCTAATAGGGGACTACGTATATTCTTCCAATCAGGGCCATTCTCCCAAAATAGGGTTACAAACTCTCCTTCTAAGGGGTTATCTCCTTTACAATGGGATTCTCCTTCATAGGCTTAAAATCCTTTATAAAGGCTAAAAAGGATTAAAACATTATCCTTATAATACAAATTCAACATATCTATAATATTTTTGGAATTATTGGGATATTGGTCAAGGCCTTAGCCTTTTACCTAAAGAAGAATGGATTCAAATCCTTTGGAAAACACCCTCAAATACATTTTTTTAAGCTTAATGATCCAAAAATAAGAAATAAATATCATTTTGTTTATTTTTCATGCCAAAATTGGCATGGTTGAGTTGGTAAAATCCAAAAAATACTTGGGTCTAGCAATGAGATTAAGTGGTAGGGCCTGAATATTTTATCAGTGCCCACCTAGGTTCAATACCCCCTAGGCCCCAGGGGACCAATTACCCTTGAATTTATATAGATGATTGGTTAGAGAGTGATCACCCTGTGAGCTAAATAATCTCCAAGTCACTGGGCCATACCTTGATCCCTGGGATTTTTTTTTAAAGCCAAAAAATAGGCTTATGAGGTCATAGGTTCAATCCCCACTCTCCACATTTGGCTTATCCTCTCTTTTTTTAGAAACATGAGCCCAAAAATCAAGGTTAAATATCAAATCTTACTTTCCACTTGACAAATTAATGTGTATATGATTTGGTGAAGGCTTCAAATTAGCTTGTATGAGGTCAAGAGGTCAAGTCACATCTAATGTTTTTAGCCTTTAAATAGGCTAAATGCATTTCTATGTGGAATATTATCCCACATACATGGGATATAAGATAAACATATGTTTAAATAAAGAACTCTTTTCCTTTTGAATAGGTTAAACGTATTTCTATGTGGAATATTATCTCACATGAATGGGATATAAGATAAACATATCTTTAAATAAATATCTCTTTACCATTTGAAGTGGCCTTAAGGACCACATACTGCTTAAATCTTGCCTTGGTAGTTGTGTTGACCTTGGTGTAGTTTCATGACTTAGTTGAGTCTTTGGCAAGTCTTGGAAGCTTTGTCTGAAGCCACATGATGGATCAATGTCTCAACACTTGTCTTGAGCACCAACTTTATAGATCTTAATGGGATTTATCCCACACTATGTGTGCTTTAAACTGTTGAATGGTTTATATACCAAAATGTTTACATAATAACATGTATTAGTAGTAGGGTCCCCCTCCACACAAAAAGTGGACCCTTCTAGTTTAAGGGCCCCAGTTGATAAATAATGTAGGACCCATAAATAGGTATATATTATCAAAGACCAAAGGTTAAAATAAACCAAAATCCATTTGTTGTTCTCTATCACGTGTTACCATCTGGTTGGTCCACATGTTAGGGTTTAATAGTCCATTCTCTTCCACATGTCAAGCCATGATTGGGCCACTTGGAAGGGTGCACAGTCTAGTCAACATGTTGATGTCACCACTATACTTACATATTTTTCCTTGTTTATTTCAAGTTTCAATGTGCTATGAATTTTGCATCTGATGTCAAAATGACTCCATTCAAAAAGCATCAAAAAGCTCTCGATGAGTTATATGTTGTGAGTATGGTTTCAAAAATCTTGTAGGCCATATGAAAGTTTTGAAAGTGGAGATCCTTTTGAATCACACCTCCCCACTAAAAATATTTTGGTTTGCCAAAATTATTTTCTCTTTTATCAATTAAAACTTCTTCCTACAACTCATCAAGTGATTTAGGAGCAAAAACATCAACATAAGGTACTATTCTCACCTTGATCCATGATCATAAGGGGTGGATTTGTTTTTTGTCTTTTGGAGGTTGAATTTATAAACTAAAATCTACCAAATGAACTATTTACACTCTTCATGTCTCGGTCTTCTTTTTGTGGGTTCTCTTATCCACTTTCAATGCACTGCTTGTAGGCTAAGGTGAATCTCTCTCAACAAGAGATGCTTTTATGTTCTCCTTGTTGTTCAACATTATTAACAAGGTAAGAAGTTACATTGTATATTAATTGGTGTTATAATAGGTCACCATTTGTATAATTTTCCCTTTTCAAGGTCTTAAATACAACATACATGTATTATAAACATTTCCTAACCTAAGGTCTTAAAACATGTGCATACATTCAATTTCACATGCATATATTGAAAAAAAACATATTTTGATGAAATAAAATTAGATGCCAACATTCATCCATAGAACAATAGTGCTTTATTCAAGTGCTACTCACCATGGAAGCACCTTTCATGCTGATGCCACTTCATTTCCCTCTTGGAATAACACCTCGGATCGTATGCATGATAATGATGCTTATCAACATGTATATTATTGTCATACCTAAAAAATTGACTTGGAGAACCTTTTCTTGGAGTCATCTCTCAATGGAGTGCCTCTATATCCATCTTTCTAAATGTTACAATAAGTGGTAAGTACAATAAACATGAGAATAAAAAATAAATAATGATACAACCTCTCATAATGGGCTACTCATGATGTGTTTATCATCTTAAATTGCTGCTCCAAATTCACTCTCAATGAGTGATCTACCTCCATACTTGCTCATACAAACAAGATTAATTTTCTTAGTTCTTATTCAATAATGAAAAATAAAAAGTGATTTGGAGGTGCTTTAAGCACGATAAAAAAACTTAGATGTGCAAATATGTTATCCATTTCTTAAGAATCCAATATAATAGATGCTCCTCTTTAGGCAAATTCCTCTTGGTAGGATCTTCTTTGGGTAGGTGGAATTCTTCATGGGGTACCTCTTGAACTGTTGGTGCTTGACCAACTCTTTCATTTGCTACCTCTTTTTTTTGGGTGCTTGCATAACTTCCTTCTTGCTTATGGATGTTTCTTCCTTCATGGAGTACTCATTACAAAGCTTTGGATGGAGTTATCTATGAGGTTTCTAACATTTTTCAACCCAATGGCCACTCATGTTGTAACAATTTCATTAATTCTTGTCCATTTTCTTGGACAACAAATTATTCTTGCCACTCTCCATATTTTGACTTGGAGAGTGGTCTTTACAACTTGCTTCCTTTTTCCTAAAGGACATGATCTTTATATGTATGGAATTTCTATTCCAGCACATGGCCAAAAAATGGTTATTCAATCCACAAAAATTATATGGATACATATACCAGAATGTCTATGCTTCAAATTCAATCTCCTCATAATTAAAGAAAACATTGGAGTACTTATGCTTTCCATACCTTTTAAGGTTGTCATTTTTGCATGTATGATAAGAGGAAAATATTTTACCTCCTCTTTTGGGATGTTCATCTCTCTTTGGATATGTTTTGTATTTTTTTCTAGATGTTTTTCCCATGATTAAAATGTTTTTCCCTTCCTGATTACAGCTTATACTCACTCTCACAATCATGGAGAGGATGTTTTTGTAGTGGCTTAGACTCTTATCTTAAAGCTTCCCTTACTTCAACTTTTTTGGATCATTCTCCAACTTCTCATTTGCCACTAACATATCCCAAACCTGCATAACAAGGGCTTTTCTCAACCTATATGGGATTAGTCATTCATTGCCCATTGATGCCAAGGCCCTTTCCATCAAAACCCATCTTGATTAAAAACTTAGAGTTAATACCATGAGTATGCTTCTCAAATTGACTAAAAGAACCATCTGCATATTAATGGGAAGAAAAAAATCAAAAATGTTATTTTTTTCATCAAAGAAAGAGTTATAAGGTTTCCAAGGAGATTGAGGAGCTTTAGGAGTTTTGTCTCCTTTATCCTTACCAGTGGTGGAGGATTATTCATCTTTTTTACCTTTGTTTTTTCCTTCAAGCCTCATCTGGATTTTGTGATACAACTCTTCCACCATGATCTTCATCTCAATAAAGGTTTGACATAAGGCCATCTCTGATTCAAATTATTTATAGAGAGATCCCATGGCTTGACTTGCACACTTTGCACCAATTTATAGGTCATACTTTTCAAGTGATCCTTTACCACACTTGCTTTTAAACCTAGATAACATGTAAAATAGAAACTTTAAAATATAAAAACCATGTTAAAATATCTCTAGTCAGCTATTCTGATACCAAACTTATTCTAAAAGTGGGCATAACAAAATTGACTTGATTTCCTCCAAAATTTAAATACTTATTAATTTTCTCAATTTCCAAAAAAAGTCATAAAAATTGGCTTAATAATTAAACTCGGCATTAAAAACTAATAATAAGTAGCAATAAAATGATAAAAATGAGACAAATGCAAACCAGATTGATAACAGAGTTCTTTTCTGATGGACTACATCTTTGGGTCTATTTAATCGATAATCATTCCATTAATTCTCCTTTAAAAAGGGTAACAATCTCCCATTAAGGGGCTCCAAATTCATCCTCTCCCAATAAGGGGCTATAAATATTCTCCTAATCAAGGCCACTCTCCCAAAATAGGGTTACAAAATCTCCCTCGAAGAGGTTATCTCATATACAAAGGGCTTATCCTTCATAGGCTTAAAATCCTTTACAAAGCCTAAAAAGGGATTTAAAATTATCCTTCTAATACAAATTTAGCATATGTACAATGTTTTCAAGATTATTGGGACATTGGTCAAGGCTTTATCCTTTTACATAAAGAAGAATGGATTCAAACCCCTTGGAAAATGCTCTCAAATGCCTTTCTTTAGGCTTACATGCTCCAAAAATAAGAAATAAATAACATTATATTTGTTTGTCACACCAAAAATGGCATGGTTCAGTTGACAAAAGTGACAAAATAGGTTGGTGAGGTCATGGGTTCAATCCCCACCCTCCATGTTTGGCTTATCCTTTGTTCAATTGAAATTTGAGCCCAAAAATCAAGGTTAAATATCAAAACTTACTTTTCACTTGCCAAATTAAGGCTTAGGTGAGTTATTGAAGACCTTAAATTAGCTTGTATGAGGTTAGGAGGTTGACGAATCACATCCAATCTTTTTAGTCATTGAATAGGCTAAATGCATTTCTATGTGGAATATTCTCCCACATGTATGGGATATAAGATAAACATATGTTTAAATAAAGAACTATTTGCCATTTAAAGTGAGCTTAAGGACTAAGTATTTCTTGAAGCTCACCTTTGTAGTTGTGTTGACCTTGGTGGAGTTTAGTGACTCAACTAAGTTTTTGGAAATGCTTGGAAGCTTTATGTGATGCCACAGGGTGTCTTTAAGGCTCAACACTTATCTTGAGCACCAAATTTTCAAATATTAAATGGATTTATCCCACATTGGTTATGTTTTAGCCTACAAAAAGGTTCATATACCAAAACTTTTACATAGCAACATGAATTGGTGGCAGAGTCCCCCTCCACACAAAAAGTTAACCCTTCCAACTGCCAACTGGTAAATAGCATAGGCCCCATAAATAGGTACATGTTGTTAAAGACCAAAGGTTAAAATAAACCAAATCCATTTGTCATTCTCTGTCATATGTTAGGGTTTAATTTTCTATTCTCTTCCACCTGTCAAGCCCTGATTGAGCCACATGGTAGGTCGTATAGTCTAGTTAACATGTTGATGTCACCACCATACCTGTATATTTTTCCCCCTATTTGTCACAAAATTTAGCAGGCCATAACTTTTGCATCTAATGTCAAAATAAATCCATTTAAAAAATACCGTAAAGCTCTTGATGAGATCTAGTTGCAAAGATGGTTTTAAAAAGCTTGTAAACCATAAGAAAGTGTTAAAAGTGGATATCCTCCTAGATCACCCCTTCTCAATATATTTTGGTTATTGAGGGGTTTAATTTTTTATCAGCATATTGTATGCAATGTTAAATATATTAGATCTACAAATCAATCCTATCTTGAAGAAGATATATCCTACTTACACTTTCGATTGCGGATACATTAGATAATCAAGGTCATGACCAATATGAATCCACTAGACCTAGCCAAGGGATCTCTTACCCTAATAACATCACTAGGGAGGGTTCCAAAGCCTTTAGTCAATAAAAACTATATAATAACCCTAAGTAGGTCTTATATTTTCATATTTATTAAACTAATAACAAGTAAAGCAAAATCTAATCTAGTGCTCACCAAATCTTGTGGCATAAAGTGGGGGTTAGTAAACATAAAAGTAAGCATGCATAGAAGATATATACTCATGTCAATGTCTATGGAATCCTAATGCATGGAAGAGAAGTACAAATTCATATCTATCTACTCTTATAAAGGAGAAACAAATTTAGGAATACTTACATTTGAATATGAACCCATTGAGCCTCAATCTCTCCCTTGGCCAAGATGCTTTGTAAGAGGTTGTTGTGGTATGTAAGGATGACAAGGATAAATTAGATCTAGGCTACATAACCTATCAATGCATCTAAAAGACTTCTCCACAAGATAAGATCAGTATCTCCAAAGAATGTATAAAACCCTAAGCTTCATCCTCAAGTACAATAGTGGATAAATAGATGCACAATATATCTTACTTATTCTTCTCTTCTTTTACAAATGATGAAATGAATGTGTTTACATAGGTGGATATAACCTTAAACCCTTCCAAAATTTTAGGTTTACAAGGTCAATTGGATCAACTTAGTATTTAAATTGGTAAAAACTAACTAGGTTATGAACTATGTTGGTCATGGTTGACCTAGTTCCTAGTAAGCTTTGTAAATAATAATACAAGGTCAATGTGGCCGACATAGTTATCTAAACTACCAAAAAGGGGTTTAGGTTAGGGAAATGGATAATAAAGATGGTAAAATACTAGAGAAAGGTAAAAATAAAAGGCAAACCTTAAGGGAATGTTTATAAGAGACAAGTGTGTAGATAGCAAGTGGTAAAAAGGGATAACAATCCTATGAAGCACTAATAGTCTGCCCACCCTTTTCCTGATGCACCCCTTAAGGCATGCAATTAGAGAGATTTAGACTTGAGGAGTTCTTGCAAGATAGAAAGCATTAGTAATTGATAAAGTTTGAAAATATTATGTGTATACATATGCCCCACTAGAAGTTCATCACATGTCATGTAGGTACAACATGGGATGGTTATTTAGGAAAAGAACATAGTGACACATAATGTTGAAGTTGAATAAAGTGCAATAAGGATAAAATAAGATAAATGAAAGGATAGAATTAAAAAATACATAATTTTCCTTACTTTATTTATGTAGATAAAGAAGGCTATGTGAAAAATGTGAAGGTGTCCAATATGAGGAACATTAGGTGAACCTATAAATATTAGTGAAAAAGAGCAAAAAAATAATTTTTTTTCAATATGTACATATAATAGTTGAAATGATTCTCTAGGACATCAAGATTCTAGAACATTTTATAATTTAGAAAAAGAGTTAGTAGAGACAAAGATGAGTAAAATAAGAAATATGATGGTAAATTTTTGAAAGGTAAATAATTTTTGAAATAGTGAATATAAATAAGGTGAAAAAGAATTAATTTGGTATTATTTACTATTCTAATAAAAATAGAGCTTTGATAGATTGAGTAAGAGACCCAGAGAGTGAGGATGGTGAGCAAATGATAGCTGAGACTAGAGGGTAGAAGACCATGGGACTAGTGGTGTTGTTGGGTGCATAGATATATGAAAAGTTTATGATGTATCAACCAGCTAGGTTGCCCCATGTGGTCTATGATAGATTACCTTGAGTTGATAGATAAAGATAAGACTAGTTATTATGGGTTGTACCCCATGTGCTAGTGTTGCAGATAGTCACACAAGGAGTAATCATGTGGCAACCTAATGTACATATTGCTATGATTTGGCCAAGTTGGGTGACCATGGTACTAGGGGTGGTTTAAGAGTAGATCATAAGCCACTATACTTGGTGGGTAGATCCATAGCCAATGGCATGCTTGCTAGGATAGTTTGGACCCTCACACCTAGTGGCTCCTATAGGAGTGTCTATATTTGGGCATGACATGTGAGAGAACCGAGGGGATAGGAAGAGGAAGAGTGCCAATCAAGATTTTAGATATCAAACCATGGTGTGTGAGACCGACGACTGGTTAAGCATGATAGCTAGTAGTCAGAGGAGGAGAAGGCATGGATGTGGATGTAGAGGTGTAATAGGTACCACAATAAGCACCATAATAATAAGAGTAGCAACCACCTTGATCACACCAGTGATGGATATGTCATCAGTGAGATTGAGCATAGATGAAAGTTATCATGAAAGCTGACCTGATACTCAACCTAAGGTAGAATTAGTTGATAGAGGTACCACTGAGGAGAGGCCTGAGGCATGCATGGGTGGTGACCCATGGATAAGGAACTCGGTGGACTGACTGATGGAGAAATCATGATCAATGGATGAGAAGATGGAAAGATGGTGGTTGGTGACACTAGGATAGGTAAGAAAGGTTAGATTTGTTAGGCTTTGAGATAGAATACTAATTGTATATGATTTTAGATAGATATATTTTGAGATATATAAGTGATATGATATTTATTTTGGTTTTATTTTTTGTATACCTTACAATAAAGAAGACCATATGGGGATCCTTAGTCATGGTAGCTCACCATGACATTTTAGACAGAGTGTTGGTACCATATGACCCCACCACACTAGATGATCCTATGGTACTATCTACACTAGCTCATGAGAGAGGTTTAGACTGGTGGGGGAGGCCACAAGGAAACTACATACATGTAGTTATTTATTTTAGGTATTGATAAGGGTGGGATCAAAGAGGCCCAGTCTTGGTAGGCCCTAGATCAGGAGAGAGCCACATGCATGGCTAACATGATTTAGATGGGATAGGTATAGGCCCTATTGGGTGAATATTTTATCGTCAACTAACTAAAGGCAAAATGGGTATATCAGCCATAGCATAATGAGATAAATCTCTCCTGTCAGCAAGGGGAGGTTCCCTATAAACTATTATAAAATAACCTAAACTAAATATTAACTCAGGGGTGAGATCATATCATCCATTTCTCTTTTTTCAAAAATGATGTTTACAAAAGAAAAGGAAAACTTCCTTGATATGGACTGAAACCACAAGAAGCCCATGAGATTACAAAGCCTATCATTGCTTCTCTTACTGATTTATGATTTATATCATTGTAGAATGAGGTGCAGCCCAAAGTCTTCACCAAAAACTACAACAGAGCATATGATTACAAAAGATAAAGACAGTTCAAAGCCTTTCCAATATCCTTCATTCTAAGACACTAAAACACAAACTAAAAACTATTATGGTAGCACAAAGTCTCCATAATCAGCTTCGAAACATCTCCAAAATTATTTTCACTCGCTCTGCTTAATTGATCAAATGGATAAGATAATATTTAGGAAAAAGACATAACAATAATTTCCTACATAACACAAGTTATTTCAACAAAAATTTTGAATGGTCCCTTGTTTTCTCATTCACATGATAAAATTTGATTAACAATCTGAGCTCAAAGTCTCAAAAATGCCTTTTAATTTTGGGCATAGTTTTTTTGCTTCCAATAACTCAAAGATCCTCCCTCTCTCAAAAATGAGAGATTACAATATATGGCATCCAAAAGAAAGACTTTGGCACTTCTTTCCACAAATGACCCATGCTGCCTTGAATGCATTGGAAAGAGGAAGTCCTATGAAGGGGTAATGCTGGAGCAGATTACCAGCCTTGACTTTGGAATTTAAATCATATCAAATGTCTCTTCAAAAGTATGGGTTCCCTAGTCCTCTGAAAGGTAGGTCTGCTCCTCTTTATGATACTTACATGACTGTCCACTCATCTTTACTCAAATGAAGAAAAATGGACCACACCATTAAATGCTTACGCTCTTTGATAACCACTTGGTGGATTGTTCCACCTACTAGAATAACTCTTCTATTGACACTTCTAGATTCTCTATTTTGTTCCCTCTTTCCTTGCTATATTTTGTCTCTTCTTAGTGATCTGAGCTCTTGGGGCTATCTTCTCACTTTTGATGGCTTCTTCGGCTCCTTTCTCAGCAGGTCACTGAGTTTGTCCTCAGGTCTGCATCATTTGAAAACCAATGGTTATTCCATTGTCCTGAATTTGAGGTCTGTAGGAACGTCACCGATCACTTGAACCATCTTTTAGAGTTTACTAGTTCAATGGTTCAATGGTTCAACGGTTTGGCGGTTCACTACCTTATGTTTTGTAAAGAGTCATGTTCACTCAGTCTTCTTATGAATTCGATGTATCATTGAACTAACTGTTTGAACCTTCTACTTGAACCTTTTGCTTGAACCTTTTGGGTGGAGTTCAATGGTTCAAGGTTCAATGCGACTATGGTCAGTCTATATGGTTCATTTCATATCATTGAACCCCACCGTTGAACCATCCTTATCAATTTTTTAGGAAATGCCTTCAAGTTTTTTGAAATTTTTTCTTGCAAAAACCCACCTTTTGATCCTTGTTCATTTTCTTGACTGTAAATCCTTTAAAATCAAGTGATTTTCTTTGCTGAAAAGGCTTGTGCAGTTGAATAACTTGACTGCTCAAAACATTTTTGAGAAAGAAGGAGACCATTTTTGGCCTGTAAGACCAAAATGGCCAACAGGTTGTCCACAAACTAAGTGATTGGTTTTGGGAACAACAACTGGCCCCAGTTGGGGAACTTCCATCGATTATATTTTGAAACAATTGAAGGGAGTAGAATCTAGACTCTAAGTGCCTTCATCCATGTCATTGGGCCATGGAGTCAAGCCACCCAAAAAGAGAGAGATTCCAAAAACTAAATTAACAACATAAAATAAACAAAGACTATACAAATGAACTTATCTGATACTTCAAGGATTGAAGTGCTTCAGATGCTACCCACTGGAAGGTAGTGAGAATGGCATTCCATCTTGATACTTTAGCAATAAACTATTTTTTCCACTGAATCGATGAATGGTGAATGGACCTCTCCATAAGGAATCAAATTTTCTATGCATTCCTTTTGGTTCTCTCCTCTTGTCCCATAACAAGACTTGATCTCCAATCTAAAACTCATGAATCCTTACTTTCTATTCGAAGAGTTTCTTTACCTAATTTTGATGTTCAGCAATACAGTCCACTACCATAGTTCATTGCTCTTCTAACTCAGTCAGGTACATGATTATTTTAATAATAGAATTTTCAAAAGTTGAATCTTCTACCACCTTTGCCAACTTCAGTGCTGGTAGTTCTAAGGTAATGGGTATTTCTGCATTCAGACCATACAAAAGTTGAAATGGTGACATACCTATTGCCCTTTTAGGCATAATCTTGTCTGCCCATAAAGCATCAAACAATGCTTTATGCCAAGTTTTCTGATTGTCATCTACCAATTTTTTGATAATAGTAACCAGATTTTTGTTACTTGATTCTGCCAAACCATTTCCTTGCAGATAATAGTCTAAGGAGTGGGAAAGAATAATATCATGATTGTAGAAAAAGTTAGTAATCTCATGAGAAGAGAAGAAAGTGGCATTGTCTGCTTTAATCTTTTTTGGAACCCCAAATCGGGAAATAATATTTTCCTTAAGGAAATTACATACCACTTATGAAGTAGCATGCTTGACTAGAATGGCTTCCACCCACTTGGTAAAGTAGTCTATTACGGTGAGAACATAGTTATGTCTGGAACTTGAGGATGGGTTCACGGCACCAATGAAATCAATACCCCATTGCTGAAAAGGTTCTTCAATCACCACCGGCTTGAGAGGTAATGCAACTAACTTGGGTTTCCCAATGAACTGTTGACATAACTCACACCTATGTACCTAATTATACGCATCTTAAAATAATGCAGGGTAATAGTATCTAGGTCATAGAATATTATGAGTAGTCATGGGTGCAGAAAAATGTCTTCCATAAGCCAAATTATGGAAAGACTTCAAAATTTTACTCTATTGTGCTTTATCCATGCAATGAAGAAATAACCCATCAAGGCTCCTTTTATACAAACCGTTGTCCCACAAAACATAGTTAGCAGCTTTCAACTTAACATTTCTTTTTTATTTATAAGATAGGTGAGTAGGAAACTCACCATAGGCAATAAAATGAGTGATATTAGAATACCACTCATTAGTAGTAGTGACAAAAAGAACTGTTGGTATGTCTTCAACTTCTACTTCTTCATGTCCTATTTATTTTGGTATGTTATCGATAATCAATTGATAGAGACCTCTTCCCCATACCAGCTTAGTAGGTTTGATATCAAGATCAAACTCTTGAATCTTAGAAATCTAATTTCCCCTTTTAGTACCAAACTCTTGTTGAGTTAAAATAGACTTTACTATTGTATCGGGCACTAAAATAATAGTGTGTGAATTTAGGATATAGAATCAAAAATGTTTTACCAACTTAACCATAGCATAAGCATGCTTATCCATATTTGAATATTTCAATTCATGAGCTTTGAGAGGGAAAATCATGAATGATATAGGGGATTGCACACCTTCGAACCAAAATGGCTAAAAGTGTATGTTCAGAAGCATAGTTGTATACTATGAAGTCTTTGGCATAATTTAGGCAAACCAAGATTGGGGCATGAGCAATAGCCTTCTTGATATCTTTAAATTTTGCTTTGCCTTCTGCAGTCTAATGAAAAGTAGTTTTTTCCTTCATCATGTCAACAATGTGGCAAGTTTTCTCTATGAATTCAAGAATGAACCTTCATAGAAAATTCACCTTTCCAAAGAAAGAATGAACTGCAGTCTTACTAGCAGGTAGAGTAAGATTTTGGATAGATTTGACTCTTTCTGAGTTGATTTTTATGCCTTCTCAAGATACAATATTATTGAGAAGTTTACCTTCTATAACCCCAAAATCTGACTTCTTTGGGTTGAGAGAAATACCATTCTGCCGATAGTGTTCCAGCACTTGTTGTAAATGATGTACATGATCAAGACAATGTTTGGAGAAAATAGTCAAGTCATCAAGATACACCATGATGAACTTCCCTAATTCACCTCTGAAGGCAAGGTCCATTACTCTCTGGAATGAGATGCCAGCATTGATCAAACCAAAAGGCATTCTACGATATGCAAACGTGCCCCAAGGTGTAGTGAAAGCAATTTTATATTGATCTATTTCATTGACTTCCACTTGATTATACTCAAAAAAACTATCAAACATTTATAACATTTTTGAGCCAGTCACTGTTTGCAATACTTGATCCATGATGGGTAAAGGGTAGTTGTCCTTCAAAGAAGACTGATTGAGATTCCTGAAATCCATGCAAATATGAATTTCTCCATTCTTTTTTCTTACAGGAACTATGTTCTCGATCCAGGTGGAATAGTGAATTGGAAAAATTATTCTGGCATTCAACATCTTTTGAATCTCTAGAAGAACAATACTTGATATTTTGGGATTGTATTGCCTCTATTTCTATTTGTGAGGTACTGACCTAGTCTTAAGGAGAATTTCATGCCAAATTTCTTTAAGACTGAGAGATTTCAAATCATCATAAGAATATGTTAAAACATCAATTTAATGTCAAAGAAGAGTAATGAATTTGAGCTTTTCATTAGTAGTGCAACATTTTCCAATGTTGACCATTTTGGGATTTTCTTCAGTATTCAAATTTACTTGATCAAACTCCTTAGAGGAACTTGAATCCATTTGTTGCTGCTTGATATACCTATCATGCTTATCAAATAGCTTCTCAAGAGAAACCAAACCTTTTTGGATTTTATTCCCTTTGAGTTGAAGAAACTCTTCACCAGTTTGTGAACCTCTCTCAGGCACTGATTCTCCTGGGGGAGAGTCGCTACCTTCAA
The DNA here is from genome assembly GCA_037957365.1 of Torreya grandis. NCBI lineage: Eukaryota > Viridiplantae > Streptophyta > Pinopsida > Cupressales > Taxaceae > Torreya > Torreya grandis. The sequence continues at coordinate 2,858,456 of JARHVA010001127.1, forward strand.
AATAAAGCTCCTCAAAACTATCCATCTTTTTCAAAAAAGAGACAATTTGATTATCACCATTAAATACTTGCCAATGGTCAACATTATTAGGTACACTTGGTCAAAAGACTAGCTCAATAGTGTACCTATTCTCTTGGAAATCTTTATGAAAAACCATGAGGGTTGCGGAGATAGCCAACGAATCTTCACAGTCATTAAACTCTCTTGGCACTGTAGAAATATTGAAAGCATCAAAACTTTGAATGCAATCCCATACAAGATTATGATAATGCCACAATCTTTCATTTTTAGTTTGGTACAGACTTCTCACTTGACAAACCACTAGTTCAGCATCTTCCCAGGTATGGAGAATTTTAACACCTTTAGCATGAGTGGCTTGTAATCTGAGAAACAATTATTCATATTCGGTGGTGTTGTTGGTATTTTTGAATTGCAAATTATATGAGTAAGGGAAGATTTTTCCTTGTGGGTATATCAAAACAATTCTGGATCTAAAAATGATAGAAGAGTAGCTGCCATCAAATTCTAGAATCCAAACATCATTAGAATTTGATCTTCTTAAAGATTTTTTTTCATTAGTGAGGGAAGACCCCCTTTTACCTAAACTTTTCCCTACAAATTCTTTTGATTTTATTTTTGAATCATCTGAATTCTCACCCAATGAAATTTAGTCTGATGAAATAGAAACTTCTTCGGTAGACAGAAAATAATTAACCATTCCTGAGGATTCAAACAAAATTTGAGCTTTAGGGTCTGACGTTTGAGTAACAATATATTTTGACTCCTTCTCAGGAACTAATTTTTGCATGATGCCCTTAACAGGTATCCTCACTTCAGATAGATCCATGTTTAACTCTCCACCTACATCTTTACAAAAATTATGTCTGAGCAAAATGCCATAAGAAGCTGGAACATCAGCCACTAAGATTGTTATCTTAATCTTCTTATCTAGAAAAGCTACAAATGCAAATCGAGCATCTTTGATTTGACCCAAAAGTGGCACTTGCTTATTTTTCATGGAAAAACATCTCCCAAAAGTCTTAGTTAAGGTAAGATCGAGGAAATCTACTCCCTTGGTGGGCATAACATTATTAGAGGTTCTAGAGTCTATTATATAATTGCTCAATTTATGACCATTTATTAATATTGAAACATAGAAAGGTTCTATTTTCTCAAGGGAAATAAGAGGAGTAGCAACAAGATTACTTTGGGTGGATTTGTTTTTTGGGAGATACTGAGTCACTTTTAGAGAATCTTGTCCTGTAGGGATGGTTTTGTTTTTGATGCATTCAGCCAACCTATCCAACTGCTCAGGGTTGGCTTGTAAGTACTCAAACCCAGACATTTGGATCTTGGTCTTCCTAGCATGATCAATTATATCGAATAACTGGAATGAACTAGAAACAGAGGAAGAAAGTCCATCATTCTAATTTTTGTTTGATGTGGCACTAGTCTGAGGAATAAAAGCAGAGGGTATAGGATTGTTTGAGGTACTTACTTTATTATTGGTCATCAGGGCCTTTGATTGGAAAGGCAGTGAAGTTCCCCATTTAGTAATCAAGATCACTGGTTGAGGTTCTTTTACTACTTTTCCCCTATCATCTTGTTGAATTGACTAGTTTTGGGACCTAGTAAAAATAGCATATGCTCCATCAAACACTTATCCCTTTTTTCTAGCTTTATCTTGGTAATTCAAAAAACCAATATTGAAGTCACCAACTAATTATTCTTCTCCTTTTACAAAGAGATTAACATCCCCTTCTTGGTCTAACTCAGGTTGGAAAGAGAAATCATGTTTAGATTCATAATAATCGACTGCTAAGTTGACTGGTGTTGCTTCAATGGCAAGCTTCCCCTGTGTGGGAGGAAGATTATTGGGTTGCCCTTGACTTTTGGTAGCCTTGCCTTGGTATGAATGGTTGGAAATTTTCCTCCTTGATATATCTTGATAAGGAGGAGTAGACATACCTTGGGACATTTGCCTTTTCAGAGCTAGCAATTCATTCACTAACCTTTGCACCATAAGATCAGTGGTGCTTATGGAAGAATTTTTAGCAGATGAAGAAAATCTATTTCTATTAAGATCTCTTCTTATCTTACCTACAAGGATAAGATCATCTTCGACCTCGGTAGCCAAAATTTGAGCTACAGAAAGATCTATATGGCCAGCCTACCTTAATAGAAAACTCACTTCGAGAAGTTGAGATTGATGAAGAAGCACTTAAGATTTTTTGGTGTTGGCTGAGCAATTGTAGGGATCCTATTCCTTAGCTTATTGAATTTAGTGATGAATTCTCATATAGGCTCATGAGGATCCTTCTTCATTTTCATAAGCTAAGCCAACAAGGCATGAGCATCCTCTATGGGTTTGAACCTAGCCTCAAACTTGGCCTTGAGAGTATTCTAGTCAGTTATAGTCTGAGCTTGAAGATGATAAAACTAATCTATTGTAGCACCTTGCAATGTTTCTACAAACATTCTTATCGCTATATCTTCATATTCAATGCCTATCACACCACACGTTATACAGAAAGTTGTAATATGCTCATCAGGATGAACTTTCCCATCACCATAGAACTTAGGGAAATTCTTTCTTGAACTACGAGTTAGTTCATGTAGAGGTGGGGTTAGATTGATAGGGCCAAAAGTGTTACCCCATGGGCCTTTGGATGCTATGATATGATGATTGAAAGGAGGGATAACAAACCTCTGCTAGCAAAGGAAGGATCAGCTTTGCCTGGTATTAGAGACCTGACGTTGGTTGGAAGAAAAATATTGGTTCATTAAAAGCGAGATCATGGAGGAGAAAGATCAAAATTATTTTGCTACACAAACTTGAATACATAATCAACAATACCCTGAGCTCTCTGGCTTCATGTATACTATGGATCTACCAGAATGTAGAATGGAAAAGAACTAGAAATGCTTCAATTTAAAGCATGAAGCTTTAAATTGTGTGTTCTTCCCCCGTGAAGTCACCAAAAAACTATTGGGTGAATATTTTTTCATCAACTAACTGAAGGCAAAATGGGTATATTAGTGACAACATAATGAGATAAATCTCTCCTCTCAGCAAGGGGAGGTTCCCTATAAATTATTATAAAATAACCTAAACTAAATATTAACTCAAGGGTGAGATCATATCATCCATTTCTCTTTTTTCAAAAATGACGTTTACAAAATAAAAGGAAAACTTCCTTGATATGGACTGAAACTACAAGAAGCCCATGAAAGTACAAAGTCTATCATTGCTTCTCTTACTGATTTATGACTTATATCACAGTATAATAAGGTGCAACCCAAAGTCTTCACCAAAAACTACAACAGAGCATATGATTCCAAAATATAAAGATAGTTCAAAGCCTTTCCAATATCCTTCATTCTAAGACACTACAACACAAACTAAAAACTATTATGGTGGCACAAAGTCTCCATAATCAGCTTCAGAACATCTCCCAAATTATTTTCACTTGCTTTGCTTAATTGATCAAATGGATAAGATAATATTTAAGAAAAAGACATAAGAATAATTTCCTACATAACACAAGTTATTTCAACACAAAGTTTGAAAGGTCCCTTGCTTTCTCATTCACCTAATAAAATTTGATTAACAATCTGAGCTCAAAGTCTCAAAAATGCCTTTCAATTTTGGGCAAAGTTTTTTTGCTTCCAATAACTCAAATATCCTCCCTCTCTCAAAAATAAGAGATTACAATATATAGCATCCAAAAGAAAGACTTTGGCGCTTCTTTCCACAAATGACCCATGCTGCCTTGAATGCATTGGAAAGAGGAAGTCCTGTGAAGGGGCAATGTTGAAGCAGATTACCAGCCTTGACTTTGGCATTTAAATCATATCAAATGTCTCTTCAAAAGTATGGGTTGCCTGGTCCTCTAAAAGGTAGGGCTGCTCCTCTTTATGATACTTACATGACTGTCCACTCATCTTTACCAAATAAATAAAAATGGACCACACCATTAAATGCTTAGGCTCTTTGATAACCACTTGGTGGATTGTTCCACCTACTAGAATAACTCTTCTATTGACACTTCTAGATTCTCTATTTTGTTCCCTCTTTCCTTGCTATATTTTGTCTCTTCCTAGTGATATGAGCTCTTGGGGCTATCTTCTCGCTTTTGATGGCTTCTTCAGCTCCTTTCTCAATAGGTCGATGAGTTTGTCCTCGGGTCTGCATCATTTGAAAACTAATGGTTATTCCATTGTCCTAAATTTGACATCTGTTGGGACGTCACCGGTCGCTTAAACCTTTTGAACCTTGAACCATCTTTTAGAGTTCACCAGTTCAATGGTTTTGTGGTTCACTACCTTATGTTTTGCAAAGAGTCATGCTCACTTATGAATTTGATGTATCATTGAACCAATTATTTGAACCTTCCACTGGAACCTTTCGCTTGAATGTTTTACTTGAACCTTTTGCTTGAACCTTTTGGGCGGAGTTCAATGGTTCAAGGTTCAATGTGAATATGGTCGGTCTATATGGTTCATTTCATATCATTGAACCTCACCGTTAAACCATCCTTATCAATTTTTTAGGAAATGCCTTCAAGTGTTTTGAATTTTTTTCTTGTGAAAACCCACCTTTTGAACCTTGTTCATTTTCCCAACTATAAACCCTTTGAAAGTGAGTGATTTTCTTTGCCGAAAAGGCTTGTGCATTTGAATAACTTGACTTCTCAGAACATTTTTGAGAAAGGAGACCATTTTTGGCCTGCAAGACCAAAATGGCCAACAGGTTATCCATAAAACAAGTGATTGGTTTTAGGAACAACATGCCCAATTGCCCAACCTATAGGGACATGTATTAGGGTTGAGATCATAGACTACCTCATTACAATGTACTATGTAGACTGGGTGGTCTATGGAATCTATGGGCAACGTGGCTAGGCCATGATATAGGCATGATGGAGCCCAGCCATAGAGTTGGAGCTGTGTATTATTTTTATTTGGTATAAAAATACATGATATATAGAGATGAATTATTTTGATAGTTGGAAGTTGGTCTCATGAATCATATTTTGATTGTGGTTGTTGATACATGGATATATTTATTCTATCACATGTATTTTAATTTTGTTGTATCTGTTATAGGAAATATATGTGGAGTGTTTTCTTTTCTAGCATTATGTACTACACATGCATGGTTAAAAATAAACAGGCAAAAAAAGACTTTGTAAAAATATAATTAATCATAAACAAATGCACTACACACTATGTCACTATGGGAAATGTGTAATAACAAAAGATGACTAAGTATAATAAACCAAAAATTTGTAACCAGGAGGACAAAAATGTTTTTGAATCATAAAAAAAATTGACACCAAATTAAAATAAGTAAAATCACACTAAGTCAAGTTGGGAAGTATGAAAATAATGTAATAAAATGGAAAGCACACAAAAGACAAATGGTAGAAAAAAAAATTAGTTAATTCGATCAATCATATTAAATCACATTGTGATGTATAAAAGAGAAACAAAATTGGAAAAATAGACTTAAATTAATCGCACTAATTCAAGTTGGGAAGTATGAAAAACTTAAGGAAAATGGTTGGATTCTTACATGAAATCTAACAATAAGAAGATAAAGGTTACAGATTAAAGGCGTAAGCATAAAACATACTAAATCAATATGGCAAGCATGTCAATGACATGTAACTCATAATCAATCATGACTTATCTTAAATTTGACACATGTAATTTCGTTATGACTTGGGTATTGGAAAATTTTGTGAGGAAGGTCAGGTCCTATCCATGGTCATACACTGCAAATCATAAAGGGAACACCGATGAGGTGGAAACAATATTAAAACATGGTAAAAGGGGAAGTTTGGAATGGTAATGTGGAAATTTAGTAATTTTTGAGAAGGCTTGGTCCTTTCCAAGGTCTTACACTACAACTCACAAATGGAACCCCTAAGGGGATTGATCAGTGAACAAAATAATATTTCTCAAGGGGAAATATTAGGGTTATAAGGAGTGAAAAATGGAATGTAATAAGTGTAACATAGTCATTTTATGAGAAAACCTTAGGAGACATGAGGCACACTAAGGACATAGATAGACACTAAGTGACTAGTGACGATCAATATACAAAGGATACATGTTCACTATAGGCACAAAGTTGTGTAATAAAATAATTGTGGTAGTAATATCAAATCATTTTGGTTGTTTTAAACAAGAAAATTAAAATGGACCTACCTTCCCATGACATTTTCCTCATTCCTCAGGACCCCTTACAGAGTCGTCGGTCTACTGTGAAAATTGGGTTCTTACATGAGAAAGTAGGTAGCACTAAAATATTTTTTTATTCTCCTTTTTTAATCTACTACCCTACCTCACCCCAATGGACCTCAACTCTATCATGAGGCCAACTATGGAATTTGATATTCAATTATAAAAATCAGATGTGCTTAGAATCACCTCTTTTAGTGTGATTTTACTTTTGAATATTTTGAATGTTTCATTTTAGATCAGTGCATTTTGTTAAATAATTTGGATTTTGAATGTTTATGACTTTTAATATTCATCTTCCATACAAACTTGGAATGACCAATCATGAGAGATAAAGCGATACACATGAATGAGTTTTAGGCTTAGCTTAAAGGAAGCTAAGTATCCAAATATGTGACTGACTAGAACACTTAAGCTTAAATATGAACTAGCATGTTATCTCAAGTCTCAACCATGTGTATGCTTAGTTTATGAAGGTAAAAAATGGGAGTAAGGGGATATCTGAGGTGGACCAGTAAAAGGAGATTATAATGAGATGAATTATTTATTAGTTAATCACACAGTAAATAAGGAATGACTAAAGGGAACAATCTTTGTATAACCAAGTCACAATAACAATTATCCATGTGTATTGAGGTAAGATGGCAAATAATTATGAAATAGAACAAGAGAACCATAGAAAAGGAACTTAGGAAGAACAAGTATGTAATCATGAAAAATAATCCATAAGAAAATATAAGGAAAATAATAGCATCATAAGCAACATGTAGTTCAAAACAAAGGTCACCATATAAGATAGATAAGAATTTGACATAATGTCAAATGATATAAAATAGATAAATGTAAAGTTGGAGCACACATCCAATCCAAAGGAAGAAACAAATGATAGAAATCCATGTTTTTGTTCATAAAAACTGATATATTTGTCCACACACATTATCCATAACATTTGATAAGTCTCTTTGAAGCTAAACTCAAACTACAACCAAAGTCTCATCGATATTTAGGGAAAGTTGAGAAAATACTTCATGGTGAATCTCCTCAATGGAAAATGTAGGAACTCTTGAAGGATCATGTTGATGTGGGCTATTATGTAAGGGATGCTCAGGAGAAGGAATGATATTGGACTCTATGGGTGATGAAGGGGTCACCAATGGAGAATGGGCCGCAGGTGAAGGAGTCACTAGTGGAGGGAGATCCATGGGTGAGGGAATCATAGGTGGGGAGGGGACCACAGGTGGTGGAGATATAGGGGAAAAGGTGGAGCCATCTTATGAGGGTGACCTATGGGAGGAAGGGTAGTAGGTGCAGGAATGGTCATGAGATGATCCTTGAGATGTTGTTGAAGGATGTGGCAATGATCAGTGTGATGTATACTACATTAGTGCCAAAGATAGTATAGCTTTCCATATTTGGGAAGGTTCTCAGTTAATACTTTTAGGGGAGGTATAGCCTTTTCTATGGGCTAAAGACTGGTGGGACATAAGGTGTCAATATATTATTGTAGCTTATGATAATGTATAGATGAATGATTATTTGTGTCATGCAATTAATAGATACACTTGTTGGTAGACTTTGCAGGTGTCTAATGGAAGGAATGGAAATGTAAGCTGAGGAAGGATGGTGTAATGAATAATCTCTAGTCCAATGACCAAAAACTTCATGAATATCATAATATAGCTGATGGGCCCATTTGGCAGGCAAAGGAGCAATTTTTGGTAAAGGGAACAAATCATCACCAAGGGAAGGTGGGGCTAGTAGAGAGATTAGGAAAGACTTGATTGAAGGATCAATAGAATCTAAAACCAAAAGAGACTCAACTAGAAAAGGAGTGGGAATAGGATCCAAATTGGCCACTACTGAGGGAGGGGCATGATTCACAGAAGGTTGAAGGATAGTTGTAAGAATCTCAAGGATAAGTCAGCTAGAGGGTTCTTGGTATTGATCAAAATTAATAGGGACTAGTCATAATATGATACATAAGCATACTCCTATGAGGTTATTCAAAAACTAGATGTGTGCACACCATCTCTACCCTATGATCAAAAGGAAAAATGATAAAATTAAGAATGATATAAGATAGAATGCTAGAAGAAATACTAAAAGACTAAGGAAAAGAGGAATGATAATGAATAATTTTAGCATCACATGCTTGAATAAGGTCTCTTAAGAATGGATCATCTAAGGTATATCCATCATCATAATCAAGTGTATGAAGATATATGGCATAGGTAGATATGACATTGTCATTCGATGTGGTGTGATGAATGGAATGCTAAATCTTAATTAAGACAAGGGGCATATCATCACTATGTGGTTGACGAGAATGAGGTTAAAAAGAAGGGAGAAGCTGTGAAATGAGATGAGGTGAGAGATCTAAGGTTTTAATCTTGAGATGGATCTCATCAGGTTCATCATCATTAGAATCTAGGTTTTTAGGTGGTATATTCCCTATGATCTCAAGGTGACCCTTGTAACCTCAGGTGGAGTTGATAGTAAAGTTAAACCATTGAGATTCATGAAATGAAATGCTTGGCAAGGGTTCAAGGGTGGGAATCTTGAATATGCCATAGTCTTGGAATTGTTCAAAATTCCAAGGGTTAGTACCACCTTGAATCCTATAGATTTCACCATTGTGAGGAAATTTAACACATTGACAAGTGAAAGAGACAACTAATATCATGTAATGAGTCCATGACCTACCAAGAAAAATGTTATAAGATAGAATAAAGTTGAATATCATCACCTTCACACTAACGGTGATAGGGGGATGGTGATAGGGAGCCACACACAACCTACGGGAGGTATTTACCTTCGATCATAGCCTTAACACGTGTTGCAGGTGGACTTAAGATTACATTTGAAAATCTAAAGGTTTTGATAAAATCAAGATAGGCAACACAAGTGCCTAAACCCTCATCAATCAAGGCATGCTTGACTTGGATATCACCAATTTGGATACTAATAAAGAGAGGAGGATCATCTACATGAATCAGAATATCATCGGGGATCATATAAGCAATAGGGAATTTGAGGGAAAGAGAAGTGTCCAGTGTTTCATCAACATGTATAGACATCTCTTTGAATTGTTGTAAAATGTTATCTTCTAATCTAGATAAGGTGGTTTTGCATCTTTCTAGGGGAGGACGAGGGATGTTCATTTCGAACAAGAGCTACATAAGATAATTACAGTGATGTAGAGAGGTTCGCATGAGTTTGAGAAATGGGATTTGAGATGGGAGATTAGTAAGCTCCGTAATAGGATCCCACTCATCATAACCCATAAGAGGAATGTTATAAGGAGGTGCATAGTATTGAATGAGGCCCTTATAAGGAGGATCCAAAGTTCATGTGAATTTATGTTGATAAGTTGTAGAAGGTTTAATTGAAGAACAAGTTTGTGGATTGTCTTGAGAAGATGGGGTAGTTGATGTAGGATTGGTTTGAGATACATTGGAAGAAGTGTTGATAGAATTTTGAGTATCATTGGTGATGGGTAAAGAGGTTAGAGAAATGGTAGAAATGGTATGAGAAGTGTTATGCAAGGGAGGTATTGGAATTGGTTCATCAAAAGATATAAGGTCTTGTTGCTCCAACTCTATTAAGTGAGTTGGGTAAGAGTCTTGGATAACATGAAAAGTGTGAGATAATTGAGGAGTGTAGATGGGATGATGATCAATGAAGGTAACCACCCTTCACATATTATTCATATTGACCATATCCTCTTCAAGAGTTGGGTCAAGAATACTATCGATGTTATTGGTAGAAGGGGTAGGCTTATCTTGATTGTCTTGGTGATTCAAAAGAGGATCTTTATAGATGGTCAAATGAGCATTAGCCTACTTCAAAGCTTGAGATTTCGTTTGTGTTTCATTGGATTTGAAGGAAATGTCATAGGCTTGTTGATGTTTACAAATGATAGAATCATGGTCAAAATTGGGACTGAGAAGGAAATACATAGCCAAATTATGAAGTTGCCTACAAGACTCATGAGAATGACCCCAACTAGCATGAAACCAAAAAAAATTATTGGGATCATACCAGGATTTCATGGGACAAGTGGTATCAAGTTCTCGTAGAAGAGGCCTTGGTATATTTTTTTTAATTTCGCTAAGGGTAAATTTTTATGAACATTGATGTTATTTATTTAAGATAAATGAGGATTAGTAATGTGGTTGGGAGGGGAAACTTATTTTGGAACCTAGTTGGGAACAATAGCTTAAATAGTATGAATGGTATCATAAGACTTAGTGACACCATCATTTGTAGCATGACAATTTTTATTCTTGATTAACATGCAAGTACCCATAGAAGGTTTGGATGGCTCGAATTGATGCATGAGGAATCTTGATTCTTTGATTGGTCGATGGCCTCTTCCAATGTTCATGGTGAGAGAGTCTAGACCTGATATTACAACTTGGGAAAAATAGCATTGGTATATAGATGAAATAGGTTGTCATCTACCATATTATGTTCACATTTATTAGACAAGGTCTTCCATCATTTCATGAAAGCTTGTGCGGTTTTGGTCTTAAGTTTCTTATAATTGATAAAATGGGCCAAGGTCTTTTTAGGTTGATCACTAATTTGGAACTCTTGGAATAGAGCATTGACTAAATATTTTAAACTAGTGATGGAATGAGATTTGAGTTAGTTGTACCAATATAAAGGGTCACCCATGATATTTTTTTATAATATCTTGTTAGTGGCAAAAGTATTTAACTTGACTCAGTCTTTATATAGATTTCCAAATGTTTTCAAGTGAAGAGTAGAATCAGTTGACCCATTGTAAGTATTGATATTATCAATTTGAGGTGTAAGAGGCTCATTTTTAAGGTGCTTTATTTTTTTGTTAACAAGAGGAGGTTGAGGGATAAGATTACCATGGGAATCCCAAAGAGGAGGTGGGGGAGCATTTTGGTTATGTGTTCCCCATAGAACCTATTGAGGGTGATTTTCAAGATGGATAAGATGATTTTGCATTTGCATCATTTGAATGGCATTGTTAGCTTGGAAAGAATTCATTTGATTAATAGTTTGTAATAGAATTTGATGGGTTTGAGTGGTATTATGGGCATTGTTTGAAGCATTAGAATTGGTGGTAGTGGCTTGGACACCACTATGGGTGTTAGTAGTAGCTTGGGAAAAAATTTTGGTAAGTGAGGCACTAGCAACATGATTTGATTATGTGGAAAAGGATGTACTAGTATAGGTATGAGAAGAAATGTCACTAGAGGCATGATTACCATGGGTATCAAATGATGCACTAATGGAAGAATTGAGAAGAGCAGGTCATGGAAGAAGCCCACTAGATGTAGAACCTGCCATGTTAGTAGAGATATTAGGCATGGAGGTAGAGGAAATCAAAGAGGAATATGTCATGTTATGAGAAGGGGTAAAAATAAGGGGAAGAGGTTGAGAAGCCAAGAACATAGTGTCCCTAAATCCGTGTGATAATATGGGAGAAGGTGAATAGGGATCTTCAACTTGACCACTTATCATGAGATGGTAAATAGTGGAAGGATGTTTTCCTCAATGTTGAGGAAACTCATTGATGAACAAGAGCATTTTTGGAGTATACTCTAATTTAGGTTGATCTTCAAATGAGAAGAGAAGATTGTGAATTGAAGAGGAATGAGTAGGGGTCCCATAGGTTTTAGTGTGAGTGGATACATACTCATTACTTTTATATAGGGTAGGATCCACAAGATGCTTATGGGAGAACCTATTAGGGTTGCTAAAGCTCATTATATCTATGGAATTCAACTCAGTGTTGTCTTTAAACAAAAATTTCATGATAAGAGAGAAAGAGTAATTAAGATGAATCTGATGCAAAAGCAAAGAGACAGGTATGATATAGAGTTAACCAAGTTGACTGTATTGTGTAATCTAAAGGATAGATAAGATTACAGGGTCAACTAGATCAACTTAGTACTACAAAAAGGGTAGGAAATTAAAAAAATAAGGATACAGGTTCGACCAGGTTGACTTAGTACTATAACCTAACTATAAAAAAAGAGTACAGAGTTCATCAGGCCAACTTAGTACTACAGATAGGGAGAAACATAGTCTGATAAGGATACACAGTCGATCAAGTTGACTTAGTACTATAACCTAACTAGTAAAAGAGAGTATTGGATTAACCAGATCGACTTAGAACTGTAGGCAGGGAAAAACACATTCTTTAAGAGACTGTGTCAAATAGAACAATAGTGTGTTAAAATAGGGAAAAAAAATTCAATGTAGCTGAAGTAAGAAATGGAATCAAACACACAAATAATTGGGTCAATGAGAATGATCCAATTTGGGCACATAGCACAAAACCGTGCACCAATGCTGGCTAATTCAAGTTTTTGCAATACAACATACAATGATCAGAGAGAAAGCAATCAACTAAAAAGTAAATACTAAGTGGTCATCTTGAGTATTTTTAGATTATTATAAAGTGTTATTTTACGTGTGATAGGGAAGTTGGCTAAAAATAGGGAACTAGAAATCAATCTATGGATGGTTTGAGGACATTTACTTTAAAGGGATTTGTATTGGTAATGGTACTAGTTTTGTATTGGGGCCCACCCCGTCACTTCACAATCCTACAAAAATAAGGGTGTCAGGTGTTTTGCTAATATATACCATTAACCACATGTTTATACTTGGCTAGAAAACCAAGTTGGCTCCCCCTTGGTGATGAAATCTAAGTAGGTAGGCCTTGGGAAGACAAATGTTAAATGTATATTTAGTATTGTGTGATTTGGTAGTGTGTGTAAAAAGAGAAAAATAGTGTAAATAAATGGTAATTTGAGAAAACCACATAATTAGACTATGTGAGCTACTCTAAGCATGCAAATAATTAAAAATGAAAGTATGAATTAATTATTAGCAAATACCTGTTAATTCCCAAATTAAGAATAGTATAGAGTTGGTTCAGATGACACTGTATGCAAATAGTATAGAATAGAGTCTATTAGGTCGTTATTTTTATGTGGAAGTGAGAGTATTTAAGAACAAATTTAACCAGGTCAACCTAGTTTGTTGTAAGATTGTAGTTTTAAAAACTACAAACTTGCACAAAATAGAACTATAATTAAGTATTGAATTAACAGAGAGAAAGAGAGGAACCTTGGTGGGTTGGAGGATGATGAGGATTGAAAACTTTATGGTGAAGTGCCTTGAATGTTACTTTCAATTTTTGCAAACTAAGACAACTGGTTCAACCTAGTTATATAAAACCCTGTGTGCTGAAGTAATAAGATGATTAAGTTGACCTGTTCGACTTAGTTTGTTAATCTGGATGTTGATTGAAAAACTAAGTTGACCTATCCAACTTAGTTTATTGATCTAGATGCTGACTGAAAGACTAAGTTGACCTATTCAACTTAGTTTATTATTCTCAATGCTGACTAAAAGACTAAGTTAACCTATCTAACTTAGTTTGTTAATCTGGATGTTGATTGAAAGATTACAATAACATGTTTGACATAATTTATTGATCTGGATGTTGACTAAAAGACTACATCGACCTATTCAACATAGTTTGTTATTAGCTATTTAATAAGAGTATTATGTCAACCTATCTAATCCAATAACCTCTATTTGATGAAGACCTACATAGAAAGAATAGAGTCATTTTGATATGATAATGTGTTAAACATGTGCACAAAAGCTATAACTATACCGGCCTAGTTGACATAGTATCATAAATATAGAAAAATGATAGAAATAAAAGCATGAAATAAAACCTGCAAGGGTTACATTCATGTCACATTCACCAAAATGTATGCAATGGGAAATACAATAGATCTACAAATCAATCATAGCTAGGATAAGATAGATCTTACTTATACTTATAATTGGGTATATATTAGATAATCAAGGTCATGACCAATATGGATCTGCTAGACCTAGCCAAGGGATCTCTTACCATAATAATATCACTAGGGAGGGTTTCAAATCCTCCATTCAATAAAAAATATGCAATAACCCTAACTAGCTCTTATGTTTTCATATTTACTAAGCTAATAACAAATAAATAAAAATCTAATCTAGTGCTCACCAAAGATTTTGGCACAAAGTGGGGGTTAGTAAACATGAATAGAAGACATATACTCATGTCAATATATACAAAATCCTAATGCATGGAAGAGAAGTACAAATACATATCTGTCTACTCATGTCAATGTATACAAAATCCTAATGCATGGAAGAGATGTACAAATACATATACTCTTACAAACGAGGAACAAAGTTAGGATTACTTAGTGCTTCACAAGAGGCTATTGTGGTATGTAAGGATGACAAGGATAAATCATATTTAGGCTCCACAATATATCAATTCATCCAAAAGACTTATCCATAAGACAATATCCAAATCTCCAAATAAATTATGAAACCCTAAGATTGTTTCTTAAGTAGAATGGTGGATAAGCATATGCACAATATATCTTACTTATTCTTCTCTTATTCTAGAAATGGAAAAATGAATGTATTTATATAGGTGGGTCTAACCCTAAACCCTTTCAAAATTTTAGGCCGACAAGGTTAACCCAGTCAACCTAGTATGAAAATTGGTAAAAACTAACTAGGTTATGAACTATGTCGGTCATGGCCAAACCTAGTTCCTAGTAAGCTTTGTAAATATCAATACAAGGTCGATGTGGCTGACATAGTTATGTAAACTACCAAAAACGGGTTTAGGTTAGGTAAATGGATAATGAAGATGGTAAAATACTAGAGGGTGAAAATAGGAGGCAAAGCTTAGGGGAATGTTTTTAGGAGACAAGTGTGTAGATAGAAAGTGGTAAAAAGGGACAACAATCTTTAGAAGCACCAATGGTTTGCCCACCCCTTTCTTGGTGCACCACTTAAGGCATGCACTCAGAGAGATTAAGACTCAACAGGTTCCTGGAAGATACAAAGCATCAGTAATTGAAGTTTAAAAATATTATGTGTATACCCATACTACTCCTCTATAGGGTTGGTTAAATATATTTCATTTCCTCACTCATAGAAACAAATGATTAATGGGCATTTATTGATAATTATTTTATCACTTTGGCTGAATAAGAAGGTTACATTTCTAATGCTATGGAATACTTGAAGGTGTTTTGTTTAGCTTCTGGTTCCTCCATTTAGTGGAAGAAAACTCAATGATACAAACAATAATTTTCCACTATGCCTAATTGGATGCTTTAGTATAAATGGCATTGGATTTAGTTTGGTGAAAATTTTAAGTTTCTAGGCATTCCCATTGCTTTTAAACCTTCTCATTTTGATTTTTTGGGTTATGTTGTCTAAAGAGTTGAGAAAAAATCTGGTTATTAGATATCTAAACCACTCTCCTTAGTAAGAAAATTCCAAATTTGTTCCAAAGTGTTGGTTGCCATGCATGACTATTATTCCTCTTGTTTGGAACCTTCTAAAGCTACCCATGCCAAACATGAGATAATTTTGAGGGACTTTTAGTGGGCCAATTCTACAGGAAATAAAGGATTTCATGGTATTTCTTAGGATACATGTTGAAATCCAAGATATCTATGAGGCCTTGGCCTTTTAGATATCAAAATCCAAGGTTGTGCCTTTTATGCCAAATGTATCATCCATGTCATAGATGGTAAAGAATCTTGGAAAATTATGCTTAAGGATTATATCACACAAGGTAATCCTATGGGGAAAGGATCATGGAAAGGTTTGAATCTCCAATTGTCAGGATCCTACTCTCCCCAATAAGAGTATATATATATATATGATTACCTTGTATTAGCAACTAAACACGGAATTATACCAGAATCAATAAGTAACTAGAAATATGAAACAACACAGGAAATGAGAGACAATACACAATTGTATTAAATACTTAGAAGAAAATACAATAAAGAAGATGCCACTTCTTCTTCCACCTCAAAGGCTTGCCACACCTCAAGACCTTCTTCCCTCTCTCTCTCAGTCCCAACAATCAACTCAAATATAGAATTGATGTTCACCTCTCCAACCAGTCAGTAACAACGCTGCCAGTACACCAAGTACACAACCGTACTCCAAGTAGATCCCCTGCTCTCTGCTGCTACCTGCAAATCACTAGACCTTACTCACCATTGTAGATCTCCAAAAGAAGCCATGCACATCCACTGACCAAGATCATACAAACACGAAGAACCCCTCTGATTCTCCAAACCAGTACCCACACTTGGTACTATGGCACTATGAGGAACACACCATTTCTCTCTTACTCTCTGAAGGAGCTTATTTTTCTCTCTTACTCTCTAGCACAAACTTACAATACAGCCCATGAGTCTATTATATAGATCTCATGCATACAATAATTAGACTATCTTAATTACAATAATTAGACACGTAACTCAAGACTATAATTAGCCTTTAACATGCAAACTAACAGTCCAAAAATAGACTCTCCAAAATCTGCATGCAAACTGCATGTTCACACACAGGTTACCGATGCCAGCTCCTCCATGACCGATGTCAGTCAACTCATAACCAATGTCGGTTGCTTCTGCACTGCTATCTAACTAACGTCGGTTGATCAGACCGATGTCGGTTGCCCTGCAACTCATTCTGCAACTCTCTGCAACCTCCGCATCCTCTATAACTCCTCTTGTTTGCATTTTGGTGAAGCTTTTAGCTCCACAACCTAACAATCTCCCACTTGGAGATAAATAGCTACACCTGTACCTGTACCTATACCTTCATCTAATTCATTCCCTAGCTTGTATCCCTCTTCAAGATCAACCCTGAAGACTAACCACCACACACCCTATGATGCCTTCCCTGTCATCCGAGTAACTTGTCGCATCCGAACCTACAACTCCATGTAGTGAAGACCTTGACCCTGCATAACATGTTAACTTGCTGCTAGTCCCTCTCAAGTACCTGAGAATCTACCTTCCCCGAATTAGCTCCAAACTCTCTGACAACTCCCACTGCTTGGGAAAACTCAGGTCTACACTAGACCTCATGTGATTTCAAACCCTGTTCTAAGCTCATCTTGAACTGTCCAGACCTTGGTGTGCTTACCGATTCTGCATCTTGAACCTCACCAATATCATCTTCACATCAGCTCCCACTGGAGATAAAATCTCCATGTCTCTTATGCCAAATAATTTTGCTGCTCCAAATTTCTCATGACATGCTACTGAATTATCCTTACCTTTAGCTCAGCAAATCCCTGTATGTCTGAACCTGTAACTAGTATACCATCCACATACAATAACTGGATAATGTCGCGACTCATCATCCACCTGGTAAGAAAAAACACAATAGTTACAATGACCTTGACCAAAGCCATGCTTTGTCATACCCCTGTCAAAACCTGTACCACTGTCCTGCAGCTACCTCAAGACCATATACCTTGGCCTTCTGTCTCACGTATCCATCCACTCTCTTCTTTAAGTTGGGAATCCATCCGTCTCTCAGTAATTTCTTCCAGCTGACAACTCTACCAAAAAATACCTGTTTGGTTCTTCTCCAAGGACTCACACTCCTCATCCATGCCAAGCTCCCACTG
The DNA here is from genome assembly GCA_037957365.1 of Torreya grandis. Classification (NCBI taxonomy): domain Eukaryota; kingdom Viridiplantae; phylum Streptophyta; class Pinopsida; order Cupressales; family Taxaceae; genus Torreya; species Torreya grandis. Next base: position 2,876,223 of record JARHVA010001127.1, read on the forward strand.
TATCTAGATTCTACCTGCATTGCCTCTTCACATCTTCCTGGTTCTCGACCATCAGTAAGCAATATAAATAAGGTGAACAACGAATATGAGGTCTACTTACCCTTTTTGACCTCCATATGGGCGTTTGAGACTTGTTGACAGCTTGCTGTCTACCCAATATCCATTTCAGTGACTGATCTCAGCCATCTCCCAATCTGCTCCCGACCGATGTCGATTCCCTGCGACTGACCCTGTCTGCCGATATCGGTCCCTTGACTGATGCTGGTGTACCTATTTTCGATGTCGGTCACTTTATGACTGACGTTGGTTCCTGATTCCTGACACCATCGACTCTGCTGATCTGCACATGACTGACGTCGGTGCCTGTCTGTTCAATGTCGATTCCTCCTGATCGACGGCGGTATCTGTGTTCGCCTGTGAGTGATGACTTTTTACCTGTGAGCTCCTTTTGGGTCAAACCCTTGTCCATATCAACACATCCCTACTCAAAATAATTCAGTCCCCATAGTTGATCTCTGTCTGTCATCTCCTCCATGAACACCAAGGCTTTCCAGTTCTTAAGTTTGTCAAAGATATATGTCTTCTGCTTAAAAACATGCATTCCCCTCCTACATATGCAACCAAGCCTACAAAGCCACATCTCTGTAATAGAAGGTGAATCATTAATATAAGTAGATAGATAAAGGATACCTACTTTCTTACCATTGTCTAATTCAAGTGCATCCGCTATGAGAGTTACTGTGCATCTCCCATCACCTAACTTTCTTGAAGAAATTAGACTCATCTCCAAGACTGGTACCTGCATGACCTCCTTCAACACCTGTGTGTTATCTGTCTACAATTTCAGCTTCACTTCCCCTTTGCCAACCATTTGACAAGGCTCTCCAGCTCCTAAATAAATCTCTCCAAAGTCTCCAAAGACATACCCATGAAAAGATGCTCTATTTTGAGCTGCATGGAAAGAGGCAAAAGAATCAGTAAACCAAGATTCTACTTTATCCAGAGCACCCTGTGCAATAACCCCTACAACATCTGCTTCTACATGATGATCTTCTACCGACCAACAATCTTCTTTTCCCTGCTCTTTCTTTCCATCAATCAAACCATTCGTGCTATTCAGTTTCTCCATTCGTAGCTTACTTTCTTCTGCCATTGCTATACTCCCACTCAATCAGAAACCCCTGTGAGTAACATGTAATCAACAAACACTAACCAAATCTGAAACCACCTGTTAGTAACCCAACCAAAAGCTATGATACCAACTGTCAAGATTGGTATCAACTTGGTCCACCTACTCAACCTGCTCTAATACCAACTGTGAGGATCCTACTCTCCCCAATAAGAGTATATATATATATATATGATTACCTTGTATTAGCAACTAAACACAGAATTATACCAAAATCAATAAGTAACTAGAAATATGAAACAACACAGGAAATGAGAGACAATACACAATTGTATTAAATACTCAGAAGAAAATACAATAAAGAAGACGCCACTTCTTCTTCCACCTCAAAGGCTTGCCACACCTCAAGACCTTCTTCCCTCTCTCTCTCGGTCCCAACAATCAACTCAAATATAGAATTGATGTTCACCTCTCCAACCAGTTAGTAACAATGCTGCCAGTACACCAAGTACACAACCGTACTCCAAGTAGATCCTTTGCTCTCTGCTGCTACCTGAAAATCACTAGACCTTACTCACCATTGTAGATCTCCAAAACAAGCCATGCACATCCGCTGACCAAGATCATACAAACACGAAGAACCCCTCTGATTCTCCAAATCAGTACCCACACTTGGTACTATGGCACTAGGAGGAACACACCATTGCTCTCTTACTCTCTGAAGGAGCTTATTTTGCTCTCTTACTCTCTAGCACAAACTTACAATACAACCCATGAGTCTATTATATAGATCTCATGCATAAAATAATTAGACTATCTTAATTACAATAATTAGACACGCAACTCAAGACTATAATTAGCCTTTAACATGCAAACTAACAGTCCAAAAATAGACTCTCTGAAATCCGCATGCAAACTGCATGTTCACACACAGGTTGCCGATGCCAGCTCCTCCATGACCGATGTCGGCTGACTCATAACCGACGTCGGTTTCTTCTGCACTGCTATCTGACCGATGTCAGTTGATCAGACCGACGTCGGTTGCCCTACAACTCTCTGCAACCTCTACATCCTCCGTAACTCCTCCTGTTTGCATCCTAGTGAAGCTTTTAGCTCCACAACCTAACACCAATCTCTCCTACTCACATAGTTCCCTTAGTATCTAGAAGGCATGGGAGCTTCTTAAGAGGTACTCAATTTGGGATAGAGATGGTTTTAGGTTTGGGATTTCTTTAAATTCTCATTCTATCTATTGACCTCTTGTTCTTACTTTTCATGAGGTTCCCTTTGCTCTTGTACCTTGGGATAAGGGTCTATGGCTATTTATAAAGTGAATCAAGGTCATCATTGACCTCTTTTATAAGCAAACCTAAGAATGGGTTCCTTGGCACATTCTAAAAGATCAATACTAGTTACAAGCAAGTGACCAAGAATCTATCTTGGAAATTTAAGATGTCGTACCTAATGTGTATCTCCATAAGATATGTGTTTAGTCACCTTCCAAATGGTGGATAGATTGTAATTGGTCAATTTAAACCCCCTTTCATTAATACAAACCTCGATTAGGTTATCAACTTCTCTCTCAATAACATCTTCTAGTTGTTGTTGTCAATGTCAAATGGAAAGTAAATTACATAGAGTGTGGAAAAGAATATTTGAATGTGTGTGGGCTACTATCATAAAGCCTAAATAAGCACACTTGATTTGGTGTATTCTTTACCAAGGGATTCCAATTAGCACTTATTTGGTGCACCTTGGGATGACACATCATGTCTATTCTATATGCAACCACTTAGGATCTCTAAAGCATATCTTTTGGTTTTATAAGCATGCCCAATTGATCTGGCTTTAGATTCACACCCTCTACCAACCCCTTTGTTTATAAATGTTTACCTAAAAAATGGTGCTTTCAAGGGACTTGGCCATGATTCCTATAAAATACACTCAAATTTGACATATATTCCATGTTGGGATTTTTTTCACTTATGGAAGAACAAGAAGCTACTTTTAATCATGTTATTCTCGATGATTGTTTTTGACATGCATTTTGACATGCACCAACATTATATGATCATCTCATGACTCACCTTGATTGAAAGAAGATTCATGGGAATCTCCTTAAGTTTTATATCTACCTAGTCTAAATGCACTAATCTTTACTCAATGGCTTGTTGTCACCATTCCATTCAAGGGGCCTTTGTTGGTTTTGCCAATCCTAAACTTTAAATGTGTGTTCATTGGGTTTTAGGTATTAAAAAAATGTAAAACAAAGTGGGTTTTTTATTTTGTTTCTGATGAGTTTCATGAAGTGTCTAAGGTAATAGAACGTGTATTCATTCACTCATTAAGTCAAATGATTGTGGGAAACCAAAATAGACAAACATTCATTTAAAACTTGCACAATAAAATAGTTTTTAGGGTTTTGCATAAAGTGTGTGTTTTTAGTTGATTTAGTATACATTCATTCCATTAGGTTTAGATTCAACAATGCAATAACTGGTAATGGAGAATACATTTAAGTAATCAATATGAACATTCAACAACATATTACATTCAAACCCTACCTTAACAACTGATAAGAAATAAAAAAAGAAGGCAAGGGAAAAGAGAAATAAAACCCTGTAATAACAAAGGAAATTTTGAGATTGAGATAGCAATATCTCCACAAACCAGTCGTTGATCTGATAAATGCTTGCACAATCAAATGTAGAGCTAGTACAAGCTTCTAGGAGGAGAAAATTAAGAAAATACAGCCACAAACATTGTTTACACACGTAGAATGAAGCAAATATAATTCCAGTCTTGTATTAATCAGTAATCCATCATTTGATAATCAAATCCAAAGTCTATTACATTCAATCTCCCAAAAATTCACTAGCATAACGGTAGGGGAGCAGTTGAGGGAGATAAATTACACTAAAACATGAAAATAATGCATAAATTAAAGGGAATGATTGACCCAATCTCTTATGTGTATAAAAAGCCAACCCTTTGAATGTCAAATGCATCCAATATATAGTAAAGGGGGCTTCCTTGGGGGAGACTTTCCCTCTAATATGATCACCAATTGCTAGTAATGTCTTCAGTGACCTCCTCCTCCATCCTCTCCCTAGAAATTTGCCACTTTCACTGTTCATAAGCATGCACAAGACCATAAATGAAGCTAAAACTTGCAATTTAAAATAAATGAACAGTAAAAATGTTACAAAAACACAAACATGTTTTTCCACAAGTGAAATCAAGTAAAACTAAATTTATTGGTGCATCCATGATGGAGTCATGATTCTGACAAAATAAATGGATTCATTTTTACCTCCTAAATCAAAAGTAATCGTCAAAAAACCAAAACTTTCTCAAAATTGGCTTATACATACCTATTTAGTAATTTAAGGGGTAGATAGGGTTCTTTTTAAATTTTATTGTTGCTTTTTAAAAACCTAGTGCTAATCAAGATTTGGAAGACTGAATAGAACTAGGGGACACTTTTTGCATGTTGATAAACCTAATCGGTCATCTATTTTGCCGATTAGCACTAGGTGCTTTTGGTGAGATTTTTAATTGCTTTATCCCCTTTATAATCGAGGGCTTTCAAATGAGATGCCAAGTGTTTTTGGTAGGAAAAGTGGTTGGGGGGCCCCAAGACCTAATTAGGTCTTAGACCCTCGATTAGCACTTCAAAATTTTTTTACATGGTTTGGGGCTTCAAAATCCTTATAGGAAGTGTTGTAGGATATTAGGGGTCCAAAACCCTGGTTAGAATAAGTAGTGGCTTTGTCATGGAAATGAGGGGCTGAAACCCCATATAGAATGCATGCGAGTAAATGGCTAGGAAAAATCGTACGTTGCATAAGACGAGATCAAGGAAACCCTGATAGACCTAATCAGGTCCTTAGGCCCAATTATAATTATAATGGTGATAGGGGCTGACCCCCGAATACAAAGGCAAGCTTGGTGGTGATGCAAACAAATACCTAGTTGGGATTTATACCCTGACCAATAAAGAAAATGACCCAAATCTAAATAAAGACCCAGTCAGGCTTAAAATCTTGACTCCAACTACGAACCCCCTAAACCTAATGTTAGACCTAATCGGGACATATAGTCTGATTGATAAAGAAAATACGAGTGACTCCCCTCCCATGCTTAATTAGGGTCTGGGGACCCAATATCTATGGAGTTATATTTTTAAAAATTAGACCAATTCTGACATAAAAAGCTTGATTAAGCCTGGGTATGTAATTTTGAACTTATCTGACCAAATCAGGAAACTTGACAAGTTTTCACCCATAGGAGCTAGATTTTACAAGTACAACACGAGGATCAAGGAGTCATTTTCAAGAGGAGGCCAAAACATGAAACTTGATCGAAGGGGCCCAAAGAAGATGATGGGTTAAGTTTTGGAGGCTGAAATGTAATGAAAATTGATTTAACACCCCAGAGCAAATAGAGAAAAATGAGTAAGTCTGAGAACAAGTTTGGAGACCCAATAAGTGGGATAAGTGTCCCAAAACTGAGTTTTTGCTCAACAAGAAAAACATGAAACTTATCCACACAAATGAGACAAAGAGGATGTGATAGGCCCTAAAGTTACAATAGGCATGAAAATCAAATTGGCCCCCAGAAGCGGCTACAGGGAGCTGAGAGAGCAAGCCAACAAGAATGCCATGTAAGTGGAAGTGCATCAAAACTTTGTTTTAGGGCCAAGTGTTATATATGAAACTTTATTGTTTGAATTTGGTCATCACAATGGGATAGATTTTAAGAGATTAAAGTGCATGGATATCGATATGAACTCTTAGAGCAAGCTAAGAGAGTTGGGAGAACTGAGAGAGCTAGACTTCAAATGCAAAATTGGAGGTCATAACTTTATTTTTATGCAAAGTGAAAAATATAAAGTTGACTCGCATGGATGTGGTCTTTCCAATAGTGATGGTTTTGAGTCCTAGTTAGGTATGTAAATCGAGATGAACTACCAAGGCAACTTATGGTGTTGAGACCAATAAACGATGAGTGTAAGCGGGAGCAAAGCAAAAGGCAAAAAAAGAGGTTTCCTGATTCTTGATAGAATTAGGGCGTGTTGTGTAAGCAACAACAATTGATTTCTTATTGCTAACAAGGTTAATGTAATCTCTAATGTTATGCTTCAAATATAGGTTCAAGGCAAAAAAATCATCTAAAGGTGATCCACCTCCAAATTTTGTTAGATCATTGGCACAATGCCCCTTGTGTTGTTAGCCAAGTCCCTCCATACTCTCCTTGACATTGGTCACCTCCACAGGTATATGGGTATGGATAGGAGGGGAGGCATCATTCTCGTAATGAGGGCCATAGTGGCTCCCCTTCGCAACATTTTTTGTCTCTACCTTTGGGTCCTCAAGTTGGTGGTAGTGGTGGTGTCAACGTTTCTAGGTGGTCTACACCTTAGCAATGGAAATTCCCTCATCCAACACTTGTCATTCGCCTACCAAGCAAGACAATATTGAAGAGAAATGTAAAGAAAAAGAAATGGATTGTTGGTATCTTGTATATGACTTTGTAGATACTTTTTTTGGAAGTGGTTGGGAGGGGGTTGGGGTGACAAATTAAATGATCTTTCTCCTCCTCCACCGTTCATTGTTATTTCTACTGCCTAATGTTTTCTTACAATCTATTGTTACATTTATATGACTCTTGCTTCTTATTATTTCATCTTTTTCTGTTGAAAAATATTTTATATATTATTAAATTGTATATATATATATATATATATATATATATATATATATATATATAAACTTCAACATATAATTTCTCAGAATAAAATTATATTCATTCACTTTTTGTATAATAAATTTATATAATATATTATATTTTTTGATATATAAAAAAACTTTTCAATCTTTTAAAAAATATCTAATATAAAATAAACACAATAAAAAATTATACAAAAATAAAAAGAAAGAAAGAAAAAAGGAAAAAAAAAGAAGGGTATGCCCTATGAAGACCTTTTCCTAACCGAGAGGGGCAGGCAAAATGTGGACGGATACCATGAGGTCGCATTCTAGAAAATGCCTCTAACGAAACTATCATGAAGCGTGAAATTTGATCATTGACCATCTTTCCACTTCACTTTCAATCGTTCAAACTCAACGAGAGAGGTTTTTTAAATAATTATAAACCTTAGAAATAGCTTTTAATTACAAAACTAATTAGCTAGAATGTGATAGATAAGAGAGAGAGCGCATTTAATAAACATGTTGAAGAGTCAAATTTAGAAGCTTCGCTAATAAAAGCTTTATTAGGATTTATTTTATTTTATATTAATGTATCAGATTTGAGTTTATAATAAATTAATAAAGAGTTTATTAAGATTTATTTTAATGTAAAGATTTTAATATTATAAAGAAAGAGATTAGATTTGAGTTTATAATAAATTTAGTGGAAAGAATTTTTTGAATTGTAATATTAAATTAAAAATATATAAATTTGAGAGAGAGTATATCTTTAACATTAAATTGAAAAAATATGAATTTGTTAGAAAAGATATCCTTTAATTCTTAGTATTAAATTTTAAAATTGTGAATTTGATAGAATGATATCCTGCACTAAATCATTTTTTTTTAATTTCATATAATAAATATTTCTTAGTCTTTAGTATTAAGTGGAAGATCTATAATTTTGACATAGTAGATTACTCGGAGTGTTTAACACTAAATTAAAGTAGAATGAATTTCACATCATGGATATCTTTCAATATTTAACATTACATTAAAGAAATATGAATTTAAAAAGTAGATACCCTCAATTCCTAATTCTAAATTTATAAAGTATGAATTTGAATGAATGTAAATGTATTAATTTCACAAAATAAATACTTCTTAATATTTAATATTAAACTAAAGAAATATGAATTTAGTGGAATGGATACCCCCAGTCCTTAATATTAAATTAAGGAAGTATGGATTTTATAAATAGATACTCTTCAATTCTTAACATTAAACAGATGAAATATGAATTTCATAGAAACAATGCATTTCAATTTTTAACATAAATATGAATGTTGCATAATCAATACCTCTCAATCCTTAGTACTAAAGCAAAAAAGTATGATTTTAGAAAAATTGACACACTTCAGTTCTTAGCACTTATCAAAGAAGTATGAATTTAGATTCATGGATACCCCATATTCCTTAACATCAAGATGCAAAAGTATAAATTATCCCTCGTACTTAATACTAATGAATAAATATGAATTTTATATAATAAATACCTCTTAATTATTAACATTAAATTGAAGAACTATAAATTTTGTAAAATAGATTTTTCTTAATATTTAAGACTACTTTAAAAAAATAAGGGTCGTGTAGCGGCTAGTCCCTGCCTCTAATGTGCTAATTGTATTAGAAATTGTAATATATTTTGTGTTGAATTAATTTGAGATATTTAAGAGGTAAAGTTATCGGTTAATAGAAGAAAGGTTGCATATTAAAAATTGTAAAGTTCACATATTACTTAAATCTTTGAAAATCATTAAAAATAATATTAAATTGTCATAATTATTTCGTGACGGAATTTAGTGGTGTTGGAATAAAAAAAATTAAATTATAAATTGTCATAAATATATTCAAATTACAATATTTATAACATCTATAACAAAAGCAACATGCGCCAAGTCCCTACAGAATTAATGTAGAATTGAAATTTGTTCTAAGCATTTTGTAAACTATTTTTTGACCTTGAATTTAACGATAATTAGTATTATGACTTCAAAAAAAGAAGGTACCAAGGTCCAACACAGATGATTCTGTACTTAATGTTCAAAAATCAGAGAAGACCCAAACTGAAGATGTTTCATGGTCTCATTAAAATAGAAGAAGAATGAAGATTTACTCTAAAGTGTCATTGTCATGCAATTCAGTTTTACAGTACCATCTTAATTGTTGAAAGAGATTTATCAAACAAACACGGGGAAGCCATATTTGATGTAGAAATGCAATAATACAAGATTTGCAAAGTTTGTCTCCTTGTTGTAGCAAATAAGAAAGATATACCTCCTCAAGCATTTTAAACTGATCTAGAATGAAGCATGTCCGTAAACTTCTTCCTGTAGTTGGTTGCTTAGATGAGAGCTGCGGTTTGAGACTTGTGTGTTGACCTTGGACGCTGGCCGACCATCGATCTTGTATTGCCCTTAACAAATAATCTTCACCCACCTCAGACTTTTACAGCTCAGATTAAAAGAGAAAGTTGAAACCAAATTTCACAAAATTGATTCTTAAAAGCAGAAAATCACATTGCATCATTGGTAAATGGAAAGAAATCTCAGGATCTCTTGGCGTCTGCCTTGGCCGTAACCTTAATAAAAACACCTTTACCGTATGTTTATAATAAATATAATGATAATGACTGATGAAATAGGTTTTAAGCAGAGAGTACTCAAAACTTACAAAGCTAAAAATACTATCCAAAGAATAAATAAGGTGCAGTCTGCTTTAACTCCCAACAATTTGCAGATTTTCTTGAAATTAAGAAAATATGAAAAAGACAAGGAGATTCAAAAAGCATGCACAGTCGCCTCTAAGTGATGTTAGTGGCAAAGAAGAGGATCTTGCCTAATCAAAAATATTTTCTGTGTTATACCAGACGCCTTGGCGTAAGTGGTGAAGATTCCTTAACTCAGAGCTTCTAGGAACCTCTTTTGAGTGATGTTCCTGAAATATCAATGGACCTTATGCCCAAAGTCACTCCTTATGCAAGAGCTAACTTTTTCAGCTGAATGACGTTTTCTTGGATGAATGGTTTGCTTGATTATGGTAATAAGAATACTTTGCAAACTGATGATGTGCCCCAACTGGTAGATATGGATAGGGCCGATCAAGTGTACCAAAAGTTTAGAAATCAGTTAGAAGCCAAATGCCCTAATCAATCAATAGCAAAAACGATATTTCTCTTTGTTCGAAAGAAGCTACTTTTGATAGCATTTTTCGTAGCACTGAACGCTTGCAAACCATTTGTAGGTCCATATTCTATCGATGCATTTGTTCAGTATCTTGCTGGATGGATATAGTATACCAGTGAAGGCATTGTTCTAGTTTGTGCATTCTTTGTTTCAAAGCTAGACAAATCTTTATCATCATGCCATTTATTTCTATGGATGTAACATATGCATATAAAAATTAATCCAACATTGATAGCTACTATATACATGAAGGGCTTATTGCTTTCTAGTCAGTCAAGACAGAAGCATACAAGTGGTGAAATAATCAATTACATGAGTGTTAATGTAGACCGTATTGGGAATTTTAATTGGTATGTGCATGAAATTTAGATTGTTCGGTACAGCTATGATTCATCACTGAAAATGTTAATTATCAGAAAGTTGTAATAGGAAAAAAACATTAGCGTTACAAATACATCCTATTGCCTACAATATGATACTACCGCCATGGCCATGGGATGCCCTAATTTACTCTCTAGACTTGATATCCTATGTGCATGTTGTAGACACTTAAATCTAGCCACCAATGACCTCCAACTAGGCTTTTGACCAATTTCCACTTAAAGTGTACAATTTGGTCTAAAAACACTAAAACACGTTAAATGATGTAAAACTGACATATTCAAGTACCAATTTTGGCTAGAGTATCATTGAATAAGAAAATGCAATTTGTGGGCTAGCTAACTTTAATCAGATCATTTCAAGTCAAAATGTCAATTTGTACCTGGGTGCTCTAGATTGTTCTTTCCTATCAAATCTTTTGCACAAGACACACGCCTTTGTTATTTGTTGTTGATAATATCCTAAATGGGATAACAGTTCAACTCATCTGCTATTAACTTCCAATTCCAACGCAGTCAAATTTTTGACCAATAACAAGGCATTCTGATCAATTTGAGTAATTTGTGCACAAAGTGTTTAAACATGCTTAAGAGCTAATTAAACCAAATTAGAGCCTAATCAAGAATTCCAGGGAAACTTGTTGAATACTTATTTTTAGAAATGAATATTGAATATATGCATCATCAGGTGACCTCATTTTTTGGGAAGGCATCCCTAGGCCATAAATGCCACAAATATCAGAATTCATGCCTCCCATGCTTAATCAAAGCCCTCCATGTCTTTTAATTGCTCCTCTATCCCAAATATTGATGAGCCTATCTATCAATTTTAATTGCAAAATTGGATTAATCATTAGCCACACATCTTAATCCTGAGATAGATGGTTTAGGTTGATTCTGATCAATCTCAAAAATCTATAAATAGAGAGGCCGTGAACACATTTCTAAGCTTAATTTATACAAAGTTATAATGCAGGATTGGTTCTAAAAGCTTCAAACAACTAGTGTTACCATGCCAAATTGATTCCAAGCCAAGCCAAGCCACAAGCCAAAGGTGCCAAGGAGAGATGGAGATAGCCAAGTTTCCATTGCCAAGGACTTCATGAGCACAAAGCCAAGCAAGCCACTACTACAAAGGCATTTGGAGCATCCAAGGAAGGTGAAGGAATTCTTGTTGTTTTTCCTTACTTTTTAGTTGTGTTTGTCATTTTTTTTTTTTACTAAGCTAACCCTAGTAACAAGGCATGAAGATGTTAACTTAGTGTGTTTTTGATTTGGTTTCATTCACTAACACCATACTAATCTCCTCTTCTTAGTCAGATTCCTTGTTCACATAATATCCTATGTGCATGTATCCATTTTATGATATATGAAAAGCATACAAGAAATACATGGTTATTAATGGATTAGGCAACTGTTAATGGTCTTGTTTTCCAACCCACCCTTAGGTCCTGTAGAACTAGTTGGCACATAACCATTGAATGGTATTTTTGGTGTACTGTTTGTGTCATTGTCCTTGTTTTTCAAGCTATTCTTAGGCACTGTCATCATGTTGTCCACTGCAGATTCATGGGCTTTTTGATTAATTTTCACTTACACATTATTGAAACACTATGACTTCACCAAGCTAGTTTGTGAGATCTTGTAAGGAATATTAGGATCCAAATAAGATTTACTTATTTTCTATGTTGGTTTGTGACATTTGATATATACAAACCTATTGTATTGGTATTTAACATTATTATACTTTCAATCTCTCCCGTAAGTGTGAGGCACAAACACACATAGGCAAGAAAAAAATAGCAATGGTTCACCCAATGACTTAAATGTTCAATATCAGATTTTAGGTAATTTACAAGGAATTGGATTTCAAGTGCTTTCTTAAGAGGAAAATTATTACATCCTCCAAAGAGTCTAAAATAGCAAGGTATGCCAAGTCAATTTCCATAATAAGGTGGCAAATTAGAATCCACATATCACTTAAGCTCAAAACAAAAAATATGACATGGGTTATTTCAATCATTATCAAATTTGATTGACACACGACCAACCTACTCTCATTATTTTATCCAGTCTTGGGGGCATATGAGACCCCAACATTATGAGAACAAGGAGACTTTTCACTTTATCTTGTATATGTATTATAATTTCTATTTGCTAGATTTTCTTTTTGTTTAAATCTGACGACAAAGCCTAGAACCAAAGGCCTAACCAACTACCCCATGAGTTAGAAGATTCCTCAGAATGGAATAAATAACTGGTGATATGCTCCAAAAAGAAATGTCAAAGTACAAGGCACTTAATTCCATTCAACAACAAAAAATATGACATGGGTCACTTCAATCATTATCAGTTTTGAATGACACACAACCAACCTACTAAAAACCCAACCAATTTGAGTGAAAATACATTAAACTGTTATCCTACCCGATCTTAGGGCATATGAGACCCCTACTTAAAACACTACCAATTTGAGTGTGAATATAACTCATTGAGTCATCATCCTAACTGACCTTAAGGCATATGAGACCCCAACATTTTGAGAATGAGACTTTTCACTTTATCTTGTATATATATTATAAATTCTATTTATTATATTTTCTTTTTGTTTAAATCTGATGACAAAGGCTAGAACCAAAAGCTAAACCAACTACACCAAGGACGAACCAACTACCCCATCAGTTAGAAAATTCCTAATGAATATGTAGATTATTATTAAAGAATGATAAAAAGAATTGATGATATTCCAAAAAAAATGGGTCAAGAATACAAAGCACCTAATTCCAATCAACAACACCACCTATGATTTGTTTTATTTAACTTTAAGGTGGAATTTGGTAAAAAAAATATCATAGAAAGCACCTAATTCTAATCAGCACCACCACCCATGATTTTTTTTATTTAACTTTAAGGTGGAATTTAGTAAAAAAAAATATCATAGAAGGTACCAAATTCCAATCAAAAACACCACCCATGATTTGTTTTATTTAGCTTTAAAGTGGAATTTAGTAAAGTAATGACCAGATCCACCATGAGGTTCATGTTATTTCCCTGTCAGTCAAAGATAAATGTGAGCCACGTTAATGTCATTATTTTTAATAATTGCATAATAAATCTGGAGTCAAGTTGGGAGTTTTATCTTTACCCATGATGAGAGAAATGTTGCAAATGAAACGTGTTAATTCAATAACCCCAATGTCATATTCAATATCATTCAGATGTTTGCCAAGTCTAGAGACAGAGCATGGGAGAACATGTTTTAGAAAACGATAAATGATATTAATACATTATATTACAAATTTTATGAATATACATGGTTACCTGTGAAGAATGGTTCTCATGTGTTTCACAAAATTAAGGGCATGAATAATCTTCCCTACTAAACTATACTAATAAGTGGTAAAATAACACTCGATGGGGGATTGCTACCAGATTCTCTAGACACATGCCCTTCGACAAAAGTTATGGAAAATTACAACCTTGTGTTCTTTCATACATTTATACATTAATCCAGCAAGACAACTAAGACTTACTTGGCCAAGATTTCCTTTGCCAGAGTTTAGGAAAATAGCATTCTATGTAATTGCTTGTAAGAACCAATTTTTAGTGAGCTTAGAGTCCTAAAATTATACAAAACTAAAGATCATGTGCTCATCCTTGGAGAAATTAAGGGGGGTTTAAGCAAGGGCTGATCAATTATGATGTGAATTTTAGTCTTTTAAATCAAACCCTTCTACATGAACTAAAGGCTTTGTTACATAGGAGGCTCCACAATATGTCTTCTATGACATATTAATCGGTGATGAAGGCACTCCTTTTCTTATTAACCTTGCATCGTGAACAATAGGTTTGTCCGATCACATGGGAGGTTACCCATAAAAGTATGGAAGATAATTATTTACAATTGTTTGATCTCCATACTGACTTTGCATCATAGCAAGGAAAAAAGAACAATATTAGTCATGTACGTAAAATTGCTAGACCAAATAAAACCATATAAGATGACCAAAGAATGACTATTTAGTTTTATCTTCCTTAATTCCAATGGAGACTTTAGTTTTCATTCAATGTAGAAATCATACAATTTTTTCATCTTGGATATTTCATAGAATCCTAGATTCAGCGGATGCAGAGCAAAACACATGAACACAACTAAAATCATAGAAAAAATGACCATAAAATAAACATTGAAGCACACACCCAAACTTAAAACAAATATTGAAACTATGTTCTCATTTAAAAAAAACCTAATAAATTAAAAGGACTACAAACCAAATTAAAAATAACATAAATAAATACCCATGTGGTAGTAACACAACTTCCCTCCCTAGTGGTAAACCATAAATCATAAAAAGACTAACAATATTTAGCTAATAAAAGAAACACAAAAACTAAGGTCATGTTGTTTCCTCGCTATGCTCTCTATCTGTGTGGTTTCTTAGTTGTAGTCGATACAGAACAGGAGATATTGGTAAGGCAAATTGATATGCAAGACAACTTGCATCAACCCAATTCTAGGAATCTGGATCAACAATACAAAAAATCATCATAAAACAATTGTCTCAGTGATGTAATATCATTATTTGAACTCTTTTCACTATTTTCTAAATATCACATAATTGGGAGCCTTAAGATGCCAAAAAAAATAGAGATAGCCATCCCAATAGCAGAGTAAAAAGAAGTATACCTTGCTAAAAAATATGCCTAATATCTCATAACTTGGCTCTTCTTCATTTCCAGCTATTGCATAGCTAGAAACAATACTTCAAAATCAGAAAAAATGGATGAGACCCAAAAATTTAATTGCAGTATTACAATAAAAAATTATGGAAAACCTCTAAATGCAAACGCTAGTTCCTATCGGCTGTTACAAACAATAATACTCTAGAGATATCATTATTTTTATTAATCCCCAATAAATAGATTATAATGACTAAACTAATATTTGGGAAATATAATTAAAAACATTTGTGATAATAAGCTCCTTGGAGTACCATATTTATTAAACAAATCAAATTCTTTAAAAATATGCCAATAATTCTCGATATGCACACATTGCTCGTTGGCCCATAATGTGAAATAGAAAATACCCTTGGAAAGGCCCAAACTCTAACCATCACAAGCAATGATAGAAATAAGGACATATTCGAAACACCAGTTTAGACTCTGAACAAAGATGCACAAGATGATATCTAGGTGAAACTACTATTTATCAATTTTTTTACAGCTGAATTGCAAATATAAAAATGCTTTAAGCTTTGACTATACATCTGAAATAAGAATAGGCACTCAAAACCCCCACAGATGGGTAATTATTCTTG
Source organism: Torreya grandis (assembly GCA_037957365.1). Lineage (NCBI taxonomy): Eukaryota > Viridiplantae > Streptophyta > Pinopsida > Cupressales > Taxaceae > Torreya > Torreya grandis. The sequence continues at coordinate 2,891,991 of JARHVA010001127.1, forward strand.
TTGCATATATTTCCAAAACATATTGATTAACCCAAAACAAAAAAACATGGGTGCTTAACAAGGTTGGCACAAGCTAGTTTAAGACGAAACTCCATGGTTAAGTAGCATTGGCAAAAAGATCGATTCTTTCTACATGGCCTATTGAGAATGTAACAATAATGTGGGAAAATAAAAACTAGCAACATAGGTAAAAAGGCTTTGTTCTTTGCATTAAGTAAGACTAAGATGAGAAGGTACAAATAAGGATTTCAAAACCTTCTTAATTTTACAAACAATTTACCAAATGACCAAAATTTTAATAATGTATGTGTGTACTTCAAAAAATTATTCATATCTAGTTGCAACTAGATCAAATAGATGGGTGATTACAATGTTGTGTTCATATGTAGCAAATGAGAGGGAAAATCCAAGATGGATGATAGAAAAAACCATTCACAGAAATGGGTATTGTAAAGAGGCTATGCAGTAATCATCAAGGATTAGATGGAATATATAATCTAAAACCATACAACTTAAATGATATAAAAGGTAATTTCTATTATTGTTAAAATGTTATTCATATCTACCAATAATTAAATATAATACAAAATCTATCACAAAGAAAGATAAATATTCCATTATTGTTATTTATTTAAGGGGAATCGAAAGAACTTGTCCATGTACTGGATCAGCGAAATTCATGTTTCTTGGGTCTAAAAATAAGCCTTTAGAAAGTCATGACAAAGAACGTTGTAGATAACAGAACCTTTGTGGACATTCACAACATAAAAAAAATTGATCATGGCCAAAACAAAATCTATATGTGAACATCATATTAGACTCTTAGGATCTAGGTAAACAAGAAAACATTGAGTGAAAATCTACTGTACTTTCATCAAATCTAAACCCAAAAATATATCTTTTAAAGTTGAAAAAATAAAGCATCATGCATAAGAAAAAAATTTAAGGAACAACATACGAAATATACTATGTACATTAGAATATAAACAACCTGGTCTTAATCAATTAGATTCTTGTAAATGTCATAAGTATATTTCTAAAGTATATTGATGAGCCCCAAGCATCTACAATAATTATTTGGAAGTTTAGGTGTAGCTTATACAATATGAGTACAATAGCGTATCCAAAACATTTATAACAATAATTGGGTTGGCACATACACAAATGTATATATTTATGAACCTGATATATATTTAATAAATATCTTGTACTGAACATAGAACATGTATAGATTCTTTTGGAGGGTTTGTGATATCAAGGGGCTTAACATCTGATCTTAAAACCCGTTAAAATTTTGCCAATAGACTCAAAGTATCTATAGCAACTTTTTGGGAAGTTTAAATATAACTTAAAGTATGAGCCAATGGTGTACATAAAGGCTAAAACATCCATAGCCAATTTTAGGCTTGCACATATACAAAATGAATATATTGATGAACTGGATATAAACTAAATAAATATATCCCAGTAAAGATAGAACATATATAGCTTATTTTGGAGAGTTTGTGATATCAAGAAGATCAAAGCCTGATCACATTTAAAAGTTCTAAAAATGAACACAAATGAACTCAAAGCACCTTAGCAATTTATGGGAAGCTCAGATGACTTATACCATATGAGAACAGGAGCATACCCAAAACATCAATTGTCATTTTTGGGACGGTACCTTGATCTGAAATGGACCATCATAGGTGAGCTTAAGGTTATAATATCAGTTCACCTAAGATAGATATTAAACCAGGGGAACAGGTGTTGACAATTTTGCCCCACAGGAAGGTTTATGTTGCTTGGAGCAGTTCAAAAGAAGACAAGTGAAAAACTTTGGGTTTTCACAAGAATTTTGAAGACAAAATTCCTTCAAACTTTTTGTCTGAAGGAATTATTCAAGGCAAAATGGTCCTTTATAATAACCCAAAGGTCTCTTACCTTTTGGAAAGGGCATTGTGAAAAGTCCGAGGGATAATTTACAAAAGTAAGAAGGGCTAAAAGGTCTTTTCAATTTTTCCATAGGAATAAGGATCAAACATTTTTTTGGATGGGTCTTTTTCATAATCCATGGACCTTTTTTAAAGTTTTGAATGGTCACGACACTTTTATAGAGGGGAATTTAGGGATGCACTACATAGGAGCCTAAACGTGCAGCAAATGGACGTTCCAGTTAAGGAAATGGATGTAGAAAAAAGGGATTTAAGGCATAGGTTTCTCTGTGCCGATAGAAGAATGACTAAATATGAAGAAGATACCTCAGATTGAATGAACATCGATCCTATTCAAGAGGTCACAATTATAGGCTTCATCCATAGGCTTTACTATGAGATGAAGCCTTAGAAGAAGGCTTCAAGAGTCAGGTAAAGCATCAAGCAGGAAAAAGGCCCCCTAATCTAGATCGAGGAGGAAGGAATCCCAGTGCCCATCGAGAAGAAAAATTCTCCCCAGAAGAAGAGAGTGGAAACTCTAAATGAAATACAGGAGCACTTGAAGCTCAAAATTACCTCAAAAAAAGAGGCATCCTCCTCGGGCTCTTTCAAGAAGCACATAAACTTTTTGCTAAAGACCTACCCCAACACAAAGAAGGGGAAGGCCTGAATCCTAATGCCCAAGACAAATATCTCAGATATAGAAAAGGAGATATAGGAAGAAGAAGGTGTGATGGGCACATACATCATGCTCGAGGATGTGGAATCATCATCAAGTGAAGAGACCCCCTCCCCACCACCTAAGACCGATCTAGAGAAACGTAGAATGAGGTTGAAGAAACTTGGCTTCAGTGAAGTCAAAATTCAAAGGGCATAGGAGCTAAAAGAATATAAAGAAGAAATGATTAATTCAGGAGTGCCTAAAGAAGTCATTGAAATGGTGGAGGTCAAAGAACAACGGCAAGAAGAGGAGCATAAGGCATAGATGAAGGAAGGAGGTGCAGAAGGAGAAAAGGGAAAGGATCCCAAAGAGGCAACTCAGTCAATCACACTAATGAAAGAGGAACTACAATGCCAGTGGAAGGATATGAGCCTTGACCAAGTATATATTGATGTAATGTTAAAATTACATTGGAGGTATAAGGAAATGAAAGCCAAGGGCATGTCCCGAGCTAAAATAAATTGGCTAAAGGCTGAGGAAATAAGAGAGTGAGAAAATAAATGCGTAGAGAAAGCCATGAAAAGGAAAGCTGAAGAAGAAAGGGCCAAGAAGGAAGAGGCAGAGAGAAATGCCTAGGAAGAGAAAGCAAAGAAAAATGAAAGAGAGGAAGAGGTAACCCAAGTAGAATGGGTTAGGATGTTGAAAGAGAGAGAAGAGAAGAAGGTTGCCACAAGCATGGGGCTGAGTAAAGAGAGAACACCAGATAAGGCATTGAGTGCTCCTACCAGTACAATAGAGGAAGCTACACAATAGGTGCACCTCAACTTTGAAGGGGCACCTAAGGAGAAAGAAGGTGATACTGGTGACTTGAAACAAACAAATAAGGAGATCAAAGCTTTATTAGGACTAGGAGAAGAAAAAGATGGTGTAACATAAGTTTGTGCCACAGAGCCACTACTAGAGATAATAGATGAAGGGGAAATTTCTGACAAAGAACCCCAAAGAGAAGGAAAATAAGAAGAACAAGAACAAGAACAAGAAGAAAAAAAATTTGTAGAAGAAGGCATTGGCTCAAGCACCAGCACAAGTGAGGAGGAAGAGTTGGGAGAGGATAAGGAGTTTGTGCTAAGCAATAGAGAAAAGGCATAATAGGAGCTTAAGGATAATGAAAGCCTCTACTTGATGGAATGCATGCCTCCAAAATCTACCACAACCCTGACGCACGACCTAGTCTCTTAGGCATTGTATTACTTTATGGACGAACCCAAATTTGAGGTTTTGATAAAATAAATTTAGAGTGCTGAGAAATTGGAGGAAGGGCATGATTACCAACTCCTCAATATATATGACATGAACCTCATTTTCTTAGATAATGCCTTGATCAAGATGGCCTCTGTTGTAGTGCATAAGAACATCATCAATGATGTTCACACCTATAACTTGAAGAAAATAGTGAGGAAGGTTGAGAAGGAGCTCAAGGCAACCAAGCTCAAGATGCAACAACTTGTAGAGCATATAAGAGCGGTGGAGCCATCCCTCTTAGATTAGGTGGATACCTTAGAGAAGAGCAAAGTTGACCAAGTCTATGTACTTGTGGAGAAAATGTTCCCTAAGATGACGATGGCACTCAAGGACCAAGAGGACCCCTATGAGGCCCTAAGGAAGGAGTTGAATAAAAAGATAGATGTGTTCAAATACCTCTTCACTAGACTTGAAGATGGCATCGAGGAATCAAACACAATATTTTGTAACTTCACCAACCAAGTAGTAATCATCAACACATGCCTCAAGAAGGCAAAGGAAGAGAAGGATGTTTTATTTCTACACTCCTTCATGATAACTAGGACCAAACACATGTAGGTAATGGCCAAGGTCAACTCTCTTAGTGCTCAATTAAAAACTCAAGAACAAGACTAGGAGGTCGTCTTTTGTGCCTTCCAAATCAAGGCTAGTGAGTAGGGGGAGATCTTGGATGGTGGGGTAAAGCACTTGAAAGTAAGGCTTGAAGCCTTTAGAAAGGATTTGGAAAGCATATATGTGTTTGATCTCGAGGCCACATCCACAGAATTAGATGGTGCCATTAAAGAGATTAAGGGCATCATCCAGGGTTTTGAAAAATTTAAGGAAGACTTAAGATAGGGTGCACCCAAGTTTTATGCACTTAAGGTGCTTAAATACTAGTTCGAGGTGGACTAACAATTTTATATGGGGTAATGTTGAGCCCTTTTTTAAGAAAGTACGTGCACTGTACCAACTAGACCAATCTCAATGCGAGGCAAATCTTGGAGTAATTATTCCCCTTTTATATATTTTAGCACCAGCTGGAGAAGTCTCTATGGATCCCATACCAACGTACGGGTGGTTTTATAGTGCCAACTTACATAAAGGCAACCTTGCTAAGGCTTGTACATAGTAGCTCAAGAAGCATGGATGTCAGAGAGTGAAGCAGGTGAGATAATGACCCCTCAGTGATAGATCATCATATGGCATGCATTCATCCACCTTAGATAGTGTAGTGGAGTCAGCAAACTCATGACAACTCATCATTCAACACATGCCCATCTAACTTGACAAAGAGACTCCCTTTTGCCTATAAAATGAGACTCACATTTGAAGATTAGAGGAGGTGATTAAGTGCAGTGAAGCTCTAGAAAAATAGAGATCAAACCATTAGTATTTCTTAGTATGCATATGATAGTTTAGAGAGTTGAATGTATAGCCCAAGCTCGCATATGAGCCATTAGGCATAAATAGAGTTAGGAAGAGTGTATGCTCTGGTTCTTTATATTAAACTTTGTTACTAAATTATAAGTTAATGAAGAAATGAAGTATTGATCCTTGTGTCATAATTTTCATAATGTTATGTTTGTGGGTTAGTTTCATTTGAGTAATGTTGTAGTTATTTATTTGAATGTATTGTGAGATAGAGGTTCTCCCTTGGTCACTAATGGCATCCTTATGCCATATAATGACCTTGGCTCACCTATAAAGCCACTAAGTGTGGAACTAGAATGCACCAAGGCTCCAAGACCTGTGCCTAAGACACTACCTTGAGGATGAGTGGTCAAATCCAAGCCTTACCTATGATTTTCCTAAGTACTCAAACCACTTTATGCTAGCTCTTTTCCCAACTTGCATTGCTAAGAGCCCCACCTAGCTAGTTATGGACTTGTACCTTAGAACTTGGGCCACTAAGAAGGCTTATGCCTATTGAATTTCCTTTGAAGGACTAAGCATCAGAAGGCCACCTGAACCCCTTTGGTCAATGACTAAGTCCCTTTGAACCCCAAGTTGTGCCATGTTGCAAATAGTCTAACACGGGCTTGGTCCCTTCATTGTTACACTTCAGGTGAAAGTACAAGGCTTGCATCTTATGTGAAACTAATGTCAACACCCTAGAGTGATTAAATGTTGTGCACCATACATTGTTATGGTCGCACCTAGCTCCATCAAGTCTAGAACTGACTTGGTTTGATAGCTAAATGCTTGACCAAGAGAAAATCTAACCTAGTGAACTTTTCTACAACACATGTGCATCTAAAATAAGTGAGACTATAATGTGACTAGAGTCTTTGTCATACCAAAGTGTCTTGAGGTATTGGCATAATGTGCCTTCCAAATAAGTCATTGGTGAGGTGCACCACTAAAAACACAAAGATGTCTGAGCTTGTAGAGAAGTTAATACGACAAGTAGAACCCCTAAACTTGGATACCTTACACTAGGCTACTTTAAGTCATTACGAAGTCTAGATTAGTTGAGTAGAGGGATACCTAATCTATAAAGTTATGGTTGTGTGTGTCCAACATTTTGATGAGCACATGAACTAATGGTCAACTAAGGCAATCTACCACCTTGTTGTCCTTCCCTTTCATGTGTTTGATCAAGAGATGGAAATGTTGCATGTAAGCCATCCATTTCATGTGCCACGCATTCTCCAACTTTCTCTACATCTATAGGAACTGAAGTGGTTTGTGATCCAAATGAACAATTGTCTCCTTCCCTAGAATATAATGACACCATTACTTGATTACTTGAAAAATAGCATATAATTCTTTCTTATAGATGGAGTACATTTTCACCATGTTGTTGAACGTCTCTAAGTGGTATGCAATTAGATGTCCATGTTACATGAGCACTGCATTGAGTGTGTAGTCAAATGCATCGGCATGAATTTCAAAAGAATGTGTAATGCCGGGCATTACAAGAATAGGTATTATGCATAAATCTATTTGAGTGCCTCAAAAGCATGTTGTTATGCATGAGTCTAATGAAACTTAGCTTTTGAATGTGTTATCTCATTGAGATCCCAAGACATGTTTGAGAAACCAAGGATGAACTAGCTATAGAAGTTAGCAAGTCCAAGAAAACTCCTCAATTCTCATTTTATGTGTTGGTTTCTTGTTCTTACTTTTCGTGAGGTGCCCTTTTCTCTTGTACCTTGGGCTAAAATTCTATGGTTGTTTAGAAAATGCATCAAGGTCATCATTGACCTCTTTTGTAAGTAAACCTAAGAATAGATGTCTTGGCACATTCTAAAAGATTAATACTAATTACAAGATAGTGACCAAGAATCTATCTTGGAAATTCAGGATGCCATACATAATGTGCATCTCCACAAGATATGTATTTATTCACCTTCCAAATCATGGAAATATTAGAAATGGCCAATTAAAACACCCTTTCAATGATAAAAACCTCAATTAGGTTATCAACTTCTCTCTCAATAACATCTCTAGTTGTTTCTCTCAATGCCAAATGGAAAGTAAATTACATAGAGTGTGGAAAATAATTTTTGAGCATGTGTGGGCTACTATCATATAGACTAAGTAAGCACACTTTCTTTGGTGTATTCTTCACCAAGGGCTTCCAATTGGCACTTTTTAGTGCACCTTGGGATGACACATCATGTCTATTCTATATGCAACCACCTAGGATCTCTAAAGCATATCTTTTGGTTTTGCAAGTGTGCCCAATCGACCTGGCATTGGATTCGCACCCTCTAACAACCCTTTTGTTTATAAATGTTTACCTGGAAGATGGCGCTTTTAATGGAATTGGTCATGGTTCTTGTAAAATAAACTCAAATTCAACATATATTCCATGTTGGGATTCTTTTTCACTTATGGAAGAACAAGAAGCTACTTTTAATCATGTTATTCTTGATTATTGCTTTCCTACTGCTAATAGGGTTAATTTTATCTCTAATGTTATGCTTTAAATATAGGTTCAAGGCAAAAAAAATCATCTAAAGGTGACCCACGTCCAAAGTTTAGTAGATCATCGACATAGTGCCCCTTGTGTTGTTAGTCGAGTCCCTCCAGACTCTCCACGCCATTAGTTGCCTCCATGGGATTGTGGGTATGGATAAGAGGGGAGGCATCATTCTCATAATAAGGGCCATAGTGGTTCCCCTTGGCAACATTTTTTGTCTTCGCCTTTGGATCCTCAAGTTGGTGGTAGTGCTGGTGTTGGCCTTTCTAGGTGGTCTACACCTTAGGAATAGAAATTCCCTTACCCGACACTTCTCATTCGCCTACCAAGCAAGATAGTACTAAAGAGAAATGTAAAGAAAAAGAAATTGATGGTTGGTATCCTATATATGACTCTGCAGATACCTTTGTTAGAAGTGGTTGAGAGGAGGTTGGGGTGACAAACTAAATGATCCTTCACCTCTTCTACCATTTGTTGTTGCTCCTACTACCTAATGTTTTTTCATGGTCTATTGTCACATTTATATAACTCTTACTTTTTATTATTTCATCTTTTTTTTGTTAAAAAATATTTTGTATATTATTAAATTACATATATATTTTTTCTCAACTTCAACCAATATAAATTTTCGAAATATAATTATGTTGATTCACTTTTTCATATAATAAACTTTCTTTCATCCATATATATAGAACTTTTCAATCTTTTTAAAAAAACCAATACAAAATATTAATAAATTCACTAAGAAACTATACAAAAATAAAGACTTTAAAAGTCATCTTAATAAAATTGAATTAGTTGACAAAGAAAAAAAGGGTATTCCCTTAGGAAGACATTTTCCTCTAGCCAAAGCGGGAGGCAAAATGTGGAGGGATACCCATGAGGTCGCATTCTAGAAAAGGTCTAACAAAACTAATAAAGCGTGAAATTTGATCATTGACCATCTTTCGACTTCCCTTTCAATCTTCAAACTCAACGTCACACGAAAAATATATAAATATAACAAAAATGTTCAACGGTCATAAGTGGAATTAAATTTACTTAGAAGCTTCGCTAATAATGAGTTTATTAAGATTTATTTTATTTTATATTAATGTAAAAAAATTAATATTATAAAAAATGAGATTAGATTTGAGTTTATAATAAATTAATAATAAAAAGTTTATTAAAATTAAATTTATTTTATTTCAATGTAAATTTTTAAATATTATAAAGAATGAGATTGATGGAAAGGATATTTTTGAAATGTAATATTGAATTAAAGAAATATAGAGAAAAAATATATTTTTAATATTAAATTGAAAAAAAGGTGAATTTGGTAGAATAAATGTCTTTTAGTCATTAGTATTAAACTAAAGAATTATAAATTTGATAGAATGAATACTCTTTAATGTTTAGCAGTAAGTCATTTTTTTTCGAATTTGGTATAATAAATTTAGTATTAAATCAAAGAATTATAATTTTGATATAATAGATTATCTTTAGCGTTTAACACTATGTTAAAGAAATATGAATTTAAAAAATAGATACCCTCAATTCTTAATGTTAAACTTAAGAAATACAAATTTAGGAGAATGTACACTCATTAATCTTTAGAATTAAGTCGAAGAAATATGAATTTAGGAGAATGTATACTCCTTAATTTTTAGCATTAAGTCGAAGAAGTATGAATTTCATGAAATAGATATTTCTTAATATTTAGTACTAAACTCAAGTAATATGAATCTAGTAGAATGGATACCCTCAATATTTAATACTAAATCAAAGAAGTATAAGTTTTATAAATAAATACTCTTCAAATCTTGGTACTAAATAGAAGTATGAATTTCACATAAAAGATACACCTCGTTGATCCTTAACATTAAGATGAATAAATATGAATATTGTAGAATCAAATACCCCTCAATGCTTAGTACTAAGCAAAAGAAGTATGAATTTACAAAAATTGACACCCCTCAATTCTTAACATTAAATTAAAGAAATATAAATTTGGATTAATGAATACCTCGTATCCTTTAACATTAAGATACAAAAGTATAAATTATGCTTCCTACGTAATACTAAAACGAATAAATATGAATTTTAAATAATAAATACTCTTAATATTAAAATTAAATTGAAGAAGTATAAATTTGATGAAATATCTCTTTTAATGTTTAACATTATTTTTAAAAAGTAAGTAAAATAGATATATTTAAATATTTAACATAAAATTTAAAATGTTTAATTTAAAAAAAAATGAATACTCTTTAATTTTTAATATTTAAATGGAAAAAATATGAGTTTAACGAAATAGATATTTTTTAATCGTTAACATTTTTCAAGGAAAAAAATATAAAGTCAACAAATTAATCCTCGTTAATTAATATGATATGTCCACGGTTTCAACCGTGCAATGTGACGTAGGCGATAATACATTGAGATGGAACATTGATTTGGACAGAATATTAATATGATATGTCCACGGTTCCAACCGCGCAATGTGACGTAGGCAATAATACATTAGGATGGAACATTGACTTGAACAAAGTATTAATATGATATGTCCATGGTTCCAATCGATTGGATGTAGGCGATAATACATTGGGATGGAACATTGACCTGGACAGAGTATCAGTCTGTGGGCAGCGGGCTCGTGCTTACAAAATTCAGCATTTCAAAAGCCATTAAATAGCCCGGGTACTTGACGTACATTTGCACATTTAAACACAAACTTTTCTTTTCTGCTTCAGAGTAACGTTTCATTTGAAGAATTTTGTGGCGAGGTCGAGGGATCGAATCGCATGGCGAGGTGGATTGGACAAGCAGGGCCGGCCTCCTACTTGTCCAGCACGGGCGCTTTTCTGGCGGTGGTCGTATGTCTGCTCGCCGTAGTGACCGTGGTGGCGGCACTCTGCGCTAAGCACTCCGGCAGGGAAAGTAAAAACCGCTCCAGCAGCAGCGGGGCAGTCGGTCCTACGGAGTCGCCGGCTCGGAGTCCTAGCAATTTTAAACTGGCGCACAAGTCACCGGGGCGGGCCATTAGGAATACTCTAAGCAGCAAAAAGCTGATGATTACCAGAAAATGGGGGCGGGATGAGGAAGAGGAAATGAAGGCACGTGACCGTGCTGCTTTGGAAAAGGGGGATTTTGTGTGGCAGAGAAGTATTCTGATGGGCGAGCGGTGTCAGCCGCCGGATTTCCCAGGGGTGATAATATACGATCATATGGGTAACCGCTTGTCCGAATTCCCTCCGCGGTCTCCCAGACTCAACGTCTTTCACCCTTCTATCCAGGTTAAACAAATTTTCTAACCCGTGAAGTTTAGACGGGAACTCCTCTTTACCGGTAACGGAAGATTTGCCGGCCACCATGCCTTGAAACTACAGTTACGATTCTTTACTGTTGTTTAGGAAAATCGTGTGGGCTCATGTTAAGTAACAGAAGAAATGGGAAGAGTGGCTGTCGAGTGCCATGAAATTTCTTTCAATCTTAACTCGAGCAATTTCCTCTTTCCTAGCTTTGATATATATATATATATATATATATATATATGGGGGTTAAAGCCACAAATTAATACCATGAATGTAGTCGTGATTGGGCCATGTGACCCTGTGGGAACAATCGCTTTAAGAAACAGTTGCTGCACAAACAAATCTTCACCATCCAGGCATAATAATAAGAAACAAGAAAACAATCATAATAAATGAAAAAAAAAATAATACAGTGAATGAAAAAAATAGAATACCTCTCTGACAACTACAATCTAGTACTATGCTTTACTCTGATAGTCACAATTAGGGTTTCAATCAAAATTCACAATGAATGACCTTAAAAAAAATCATGTAATGAATGGAAAAATTATAATACCCATCTGACAGGTACGATCTAGGATTATGTTTTAATCCGACAGTGACAATCTTTGCATCGTCGAGCATTCACGATTAATTCTATGGACATATTCACAGAAGAAAATGACATAAACTCACAGGTCTGGCTACCTGTTAACATCTCCGACGTTTTCAAACCGTGTATATAAATGGTCTTGCGTGTAATGGTCTTAAGTTACATATGAGATATGGAACTTGCCCTTAAAATCTAAAACGAAATATGCAGGAGCAGATATAGTGGATAAATGCAATTATATACCTTGTAACTATGGAGGCTCTTCACGATGCTTTCAAGAAATAATCTCTTTTTAACCGGGTGATGACCGCTGCGTTCTCCTGCATCTTAATGTATTTCTGTATTAGTAGATTTTAATTAACTCTCTACTGAGCCCTTCCGGAGTCATGTTTGATTTTTTTGTCAATGCGTTGGGCATGTTCGCAAATGGGGAAGTGAACTATCTCTGCGGTTCTTGCCGAGGGGTTTTTTCACTGTCCTTTTCAATTCTGTAAACCAAAGAAAGGAAGTTTAGAAGTGGTAAATATAAAAATAAAAATTGGTTGTCTAAATAAAAGCAATTAATTTGTGAGTGTTCGTTAAGCTTGCCCTTCTATTAAAATGTTAAATCCATTAATTTAATATCCTAAACACAGAGAAAGAAATGCCACATAGATGGATCCACCTTTATACTCTCCTAGTTGAATTTTACAAAGAAAACTTATTGATGAAGACAGGAAGTTTCGTGGGTAAGGTAATTCAAGTGGACAAAGCCACCAAAGTTGGATCTTGAGCTTCCTATGTCAAGGTGTGCATAGTGATTGATCCTTTCGCCCCTCCTCCTCTTTTCATTTTCATTTACTCCCTTGGAGGCGCATGGAAGCAACATGTTGAGTGTGAATCTCCATCTAACAATTGTTTTCTCCATCACCAATTTGGTCACTTAAGAAGGGGTGCCCTAACTGATCTGCACCACAGGGTCCATGACCAAATGTGTAGGGGATAACCGAGTTTGATTATGCAAAGTGAATGCACCAAGATGTATTTAGATAGAACAATAAGAATACACTTAATGCAGCATAAGTCTTATTTATAAGGAATGCAACATCTATTCAATAATAAAGAAGAAGGAAACTAGTACAATATGTTACAGTGCATGTGTTACAGAATAGATACATGAAGCATGTTAGCTGTGTTATGATTATGTGTGGCATCGACACTTGGTCAAATGCATATGTTACCTATTTAATATGAATAATACAAGATTAGTTATAATTGTTGTCAGTTACAAAGAATATGGTTAAACAGGGGTTTCATCTTCCTTGCTAAATGATGGTTGAGATTCCAGGTTGGTGGTGATTAATGGTTCAACTAACAAGATTTTTGGCTAGAGAGTGCTACTTGAAAAGCCATGCAGTCAGGTCAGGTGGACACGTGGATGTGTTGAAGTGAGGACAGATGTAGGCATGTGATCCTATGAGTGAGTACAAGGATGGTGCATAGAGCTATGAATTAAGTGTGAAAGTCTGTAAACCAGTGCATGACTTATGTGCAAGAGTATAAGAAAGATTCATGTAGAGAAGTGTGCCAAAGGTGTGAGTTATATGCAAAGAAATAAGTGAGGGTTTATTCTATTGCACATAGATCATTCACCCTTTCTTGAAGAGCAATGGTCTCCATTATGTTAGTGTGAAGTTAAATAAACTAAAATTGAAATTGCTGAGAAGTATACCATTTCTTGATCAACATATTGTCTAACCTTGACCTCTCAAAAAAGTTAATGTGTGCCATGGTGGGTGTATGTGTTCATCACTTCGACGATCTGATCATTTTCTACAAGACTCAAGTGTTCAAGATCTAAATCAAAAAGATGTTGTGTCACTATTAGTTCAATAAGTGGTAGAGTGCAGGGCTTGAGAAGTTCCATGTTGAAGACTAGATGCATGCCCAAGTATGGAGGTAGATCGAGAATAAAGGCATTCTTACCAGCTACACATAGAATGGTGTAAGGACAATATCATAGAGGTTTGTCCTGTGTGGACCTTTAAAGTGTTCTTTTTGAAGGTGCATCCAAACTTTATCACCGAATCAGAATGCATGAGGTGTGCAATGCGCATCATGGCACTCCTTGTACTTTACTTGTGTACAAGAGAGAATTTGTTGAACCTATTAATGAACAAATTGGATGTGTCATAGAAACTTTTCAGCTTTATCCACTTCCTAATCTTATCTGAATGACTTAGTGGTGCTAGTGCGTGATAGAAGATGTCTAGGTGTCAAAGGTTGAAACCCAAGACATGTCTAAAATGGACTGTGACTCGGATAACTATGAAGAGATATATTATAGGCATGTTGAATGTACAAAATATTGTCATCCCAAGTGTGAGCATGTGCATGGTTTTACATTTGCATAAGATGAACAAGTTTGCAATTGACCACTTCGGTTTGCCCATCTATCTGTGGATGAAATTTTTTTGACTGATCTAGTTGCATACCCATCAAGTCCCAAAATGCTTGCCAAAAATGACTTACAAAATATGGATCTTGATCAGAGATGATGGATGTTATAAGTCCAAAATGAACCCAAACGTGGTTAAATAATGCTTCTGTAGTGCCAACTACATCAGTGTATTTCTTTTAAGTGACCATGATAGCCATCTTGAAAAACTAATCTACTACAAAAAAACATAATGTCATGATGGTGTCTCATTATAGGCAACCTAGTCATGAAGTCTATGTCGATATATTCCCATGGTTTAGATGGAACCAATAGTGGTGTGTAAAGTCATAGCTTCATGTTCATGGGCTTAGAGATGTAACAAGGAATGCAAGACTTGATGTGGCATTCCACATTTGTGTGCATGTATGTTCAGAATAAGTGTAGCTAGAGTCTTTATCACACTGAAGTGCCCTGAAGTCTTGGCATAATTTGCCTTCCAAATGATTCATTGGTGAGTTGCACCACTAGGAACACAGAGATGTCTAAGCTTATAGAGAAGCTAATTAGACAAGTAGAACCACTAAACTTGGATACCTTGCACTAGGCTAGTGTAAGTTACTATGAATTCCTAATCAACTGAGTAGAGGGATACCCAGTCTATGAAGTAGTGGCCATGCATGTCTAGGACTTTGATAAGCACGTGAACCGATGATTAACTAAGACAATTTGTCACCTTGTTGTCCTTCCATTTCTTGTGCTTGATCACAAGATGGAACTGTTGCAGGTAAGTTATCCATTTTATGTGCCAAACATTCTCCAACTTTCTCTATGTCTATAGGAGTTGAAGTGGTTTGTGATCTGAATGAATAATTATCCCCTTCCTAGAGTGTAGTGGCACCATTGCTTGATTACTTGAAAAATAACATATAGCTATTTCTCATAAATGGAGTACCTTTGCACTATGTTGTTGAATGTCTCTAAATAGTATACAATAAAATGTCTATGTTGTATGAGCACTGCACTGAGTGTGTAGTCTAATGCATCGGTGTGAAAATCAAAGGAATGTTCAATGATGGGCATTGCAATAATAGGCGTTGCATAGAGGTGTTTCTTGATTTCCTTAAAAGCATGTTGTTATGCATGAGTCTAATCAAACTTAAATTTTGCACACGTTATCTCCCTAAGAGCTCAATATATGTTTGAGAATCCAAGGATGAACCAACAATAAAAATTAGCAAGTCCAAGAAAACTCCTCAATTCTATGAGATTGCATAGATTAGGCCAATCTTGGATCACTTTAATCTTCTTTGGATCTATGTATATTCCTTTGTAATCAATGATGTAACCTAGGTACTGAATCTACATAGTGCCAAATGTACACTTTACTAAGTTGGCCTACAACTTGTATTGATGCAAGGTGTCTAAGATGTGTGAGATGTGATCCAGATGATCCTCCCAAGTCTTGTTGAAGATAATAATGTCATCCAAGTAGACAATGATGAAGGAGTTAAGAAAAATACTGAGTAGATCATCCATCAAGTGCATAAAAGTGGTTGTCACATTGGTTAGGCCAAAAGGCATGACTAACCATTCATACAATCCTTATTGTATCTTAAATGTTGTCTTCCAAACATCTTTAGGATGGATTAAAACCTAATGGTAACCTGAATTCAAGTTGATCTTGGTAAATTATTATGTGGAATCTAGTCCAAAAGGTCATCAATGTGTGGTAGTGTGTATCGATTATTCACCATTATTATATTGAGTGCATGATAATTTATGCAAAATCACCAAAACCCATCCTTCATGGGTGCAAGGACTATCAAACTTTGACAAGAAGTAGAGTTAGGCCTAATTTTGACCTAATCAAATAACTCTTATATTTGACATCAGATTTTGTCATTCTCCCAAATTGAGTTGTGATATAAGGGGCTATGTAGAAGATGGAATACAAGAGCCAAATCAATGTGGTGTTTTATTATGTAATGTGTTGGAAGGCCTTCAGGCTCTGTAAAATCTTGGCTACACTACTCTAGTAACTTGTTGAGTAGTTATTGTTGCAAAATTGTGCAGGTGGTGTGTGCTGCCAGAATGCACTTTATCATCTATATAGATATGTTAGGGTGAACTATGAGAAAAACTAACTTTTGGACATGTGAGACAAGTTTGTGACATTGCTTGGTAGAGACCAAGGTGACTTTAATCATGGGTGTTGACTCAAAGAGATTTTATAAGTAGTCATGCACACAAATAATCCAACATTATGACTTGGCTTAATATGTAGCTTTATGGTCATATAAATATAGTCTCCCCAGCAAGATTCCATAAACCTTTAGAAGTGCAATGTCACAAGTGACATTATCCTTTATAGGCTTGAATTTTTACTTGAAAGTGCATTATCACCAAACTTGTATATCTTTCCCCTACTGCAACCACCCTAGAGAATATGGCTTGGATGGTGGCAAGGCCAAGACATTGAGTTTTGGATTGTGAAATGATGTTATTTTGACTATCATTATTTAGGATGACATGAAGAGACTGACCCTTCACATAAAAAATGGTGTGGAAGAGATGTTTTCACTCCTCAAAGATGTCAGTTATAGTGGTACTAGTGATTAGATAAGAGGCATTTAGATTAGTGTTTTCCATCAATGTAGGTCCTGATGTAGATTATACAAGCAAGGATTATTGTGCATGATATTTGGAATTTTCATTAGTACATGAGTGATAGAGGTGGCACCACTTATCACTTGAATTTTTCTTGCCTTTGTCTGAATCAAGAGGTGTAGGAGCCTTTAAGTTCTATGTAATCTTTTAAGGCTACTCAACTTTGCGAGAAGTATTTTGATTCTATATAGAAGGATGTGATGTGGATTTGTGTGAGGGTTAACCCTTACACACTACATTATATGAAGAGGTGGAACATTGCTTCATCTTTTCCTTGGCTTTGATTTTGGTGGTGTTGTGATATGATTGCCCCAGTTTGTCATAAGTTAAGGACTCCATCTTCACATAGATATAAGTTGAGAGTCCTTTGATTTACTTCAACACCTTATGTTATTTTCTCAAGTTCTCTTGCAAATGTGAAGATTAGTCATGGAATATGTTGGTATAGTCTTCCACTAATTAATCCTTGTACTGACATAGTTATTGGAACTTGATGTATTCATCTTTAAAATGTCAAAGAGGGTATTACTCCTCCCTTAGTGCATCAAAAAAATTATTCCATAATTCAATTGGAACACACTCTTGCACATGTCGTGTACTAAAGTTCTCCCACCGGTGATAGATAAGTATGCCTCAATTTGTTGAATCCAAGCATCTAATGTTCTGGTGTCAATCTTGCCTTCAAATACAGGGATGTCAAACTTGACTTGTACTTTGAAGGGGGTTTGATGTTGAAATTGTGATTGAGTGTATTGTGGAGGTGTATTAGAAGGCATTAGGTTGACATGTATCATCAACTCATAAAATTAGCCATAAATTATGATTTTTTGTGCCTCTAGTGCATTGATAATAAGCCTCTAAACCTCTAGGTCTACCTTGGGTTACTTCTAGGCATTAGCCATCTTGATTTTGTTATGGTGTTATTTTGAATATTTTGAAACAAAAATGATTGACAAACCTTCTTTCTTGAGTTGAATTAACGTGTTTATAAGCATAGGAAAAGGAAGAGATCTTTAGCTCTAATATCAATGATCTGCACCATAGGGCCTAGGACCAAATGTGTGGGGGATAATCAAGTTTAGTTGTGTAGAGTAAATGTGTTGAGATGTATTTAGACATAATAATCAAAACACTTTCAATGGATTAGAAGTCTTATTTTTAGGAAATGCGACTTTTATTCAATAATAAATAATACAAAAAATTGGTATAACATGTTACAATACATGGGTTACAGAATAGATACACTGAGCATGTTATCTGTGATATGACGGTGTGTGGCATCAATCCTGGGAGGATGTATACATTACATATCTAACATGAATAATATAAGAATGGTTAGTGAATAATTACAACTATTGTTAGTTACAAACAAGATGGTTAAATAGTTATTTCATCTTCCTTATTGGATGATGGTTGAGCTTCCAAGTTGATGGAGGCTAACAGTCTAATTGACAAGATTTTTGGCTGGAGAGTGACACCTGACAAGCCATGTGGTCAGATTAGGTGAACACATGGATGTGCTGAAGTGAGAATAGATGTAGGCACATGAGCCTAAAAGTGAGTACCAGGATGGTGCACAGAGCTATGAGTTGAGTGTGAAAGTATGTGAACTAGTGCATGACTTATGTGTAAGAGTTTAATCAAGCTTTGTGCAGAGGAGTGTGCAGAAGGTATGAGTTGTATGTAGAGAAACAAGTGAGGGGCTTATTCTACTTTGTATGAGTTGTGTCTGGATCACTAACCTTTCCTTTTGTCACCCTCACAAGATTTAGCATCCAAATTTAGGGGCTCCCTTAGAATCTTTTCCAAGGATAAATTGATTTCAACTTGATGGGATATTGAAGAGGCCAACAATTATTTTGAGTGCTCAGGTTAGCTCCAAGCTTAGCTTGAGGCTTAATCTTGCTAATCACAACTTCAACAAAATTTCTCCCAAAACCATGCTAAAGAAATTAGAAATGGTTTCCAAGGAGTCATATGAGCTTGGACTCCATGTCTTTTTAGAGTGGTTTTTTACATGTATGTTTTATTTGGATATTCATTTATATAGTGTATATATAAATATGGTATAATAATGTCATCAAGTTTATGTTAAATTAAAAAATATATAAGTGACAGTTAAATGGACGTCAAATTTTTAGTTGGAATTAAAAGTGAACACACTCACTCCATTACAACTCACCACCACTCTGATGTCATTGTAGAACGCCTCTCGATGTAATTAGATTATATAATATTATAACTATATAATATATTATATATCTATAATATCATATAATAATATCACATTCACACACACATCACTCTATTACAACTCACCATTACCTCAGGATGTTATTGTAAAACGTCTCTTGATATATATTGATAACAGCTTTTGACTGGAGTGTGAACTAGTCTGGGACATAATCGGGGTCCTAGATCCTCATGTACTTTATTAACCATCTGAATACCTCTTATATACCATATATTATCATATGTATATCAACTATTACCAATAGCAGTCATCACAAGCTTTGAGAATAACCAATAGTTATTAGTGGCCTAGAGAATGAAACCAAAGATCACAACCATCCTCGTATAGCTTTCCAAAAATTTGAATCTTAATAAGACTTGAAACAATCAAACCACTTAACCAACTCACTTACAACTCATTGGTATTATTATTTAATATAATTACATTTAAAGATATTCTATAATAATATCTAGAAATGATAGTGAATTTATATGTATAAATAAAATTATTAAAACCATATTTAATAAATATTTTATACTTATTTATATATAATAATAAAATAAGAACAAAAATGAAAATGAAATTGGATTAATCTTCTTAAAGACCTAGGATTAGGCACTTAAGAACATTATAGATTAAGTATTACGTAGTAAGAAAGATTGGCACTGACACTCCACATTGACAATAAATTAGACATAGTTAAATTCATTATGTGTGACAATAAATTAGACATAGTTAAATTCATTATGTGTGGAGTAAACATTGAGTATGATGCGTTTCAAAATTCAACGTAGATGTGGAATATGCTATGGAATATTTGAGCATAAATTATGTAGGAATATCTTTTTTTGGTGCATTAATTAAAAAAAATTCAATCTAATAAATTAGATAAATTATTAAAAAAAAATGGCCTCCTATTAGTGCTTGGACTTATTCTACATTTTTCATCAAATTTTTAAAAAGATTAGTATATATTTATTATTTTAAATAAATTAAATATATTTTAAATAAATAAAAATTTGTATTAATAAATATAATTATAGAGTTAATCATATATGGATAAATCTCCATTTCTAATTTGAACATTGTTATAATTTTTTTATTAATTTTGTTTTATTTTGTGTTGTGGTACAAGTTCTACATGGCTAATGGTTTTTCATGGAATTGTACTTCCTTAACATGCCTTGGTCTTTAATTTATTTAATGATGTGATGTTAACAACCTTTTTTTATTAAGGTGGTTAATAATATTTGATAAGATAATATGTTGTTTATATTCATATATTAAAAATAATCTCTAAATTTTATAAATTGATATAAAATTTTAAAAAATAATTTTTGAATTTATCATATTAATATAGAAATAAACTTCATATATATATTATTTTTTAAAAAATAAATAAATGAATACTGTATAAAAATTGTAACCTAAATATATTTTATAAATAATAAATATTTCTATTTACATCTTTGCATAAAAATTTTTAGAAAACAAAATCTTCAACTTTCTTTCAATATTTTTTAAAGATTTTCCTAATCAACTTTAATTATAATAGTTTTAGTTTTAAAAAGGGTGTTTCATACACTCACAAGTTGTGTTAATTATACAATATTTTTTTATTTTTATTTATAAAAACTAAAAATATCATAATTTTAGGTTTATGCTCTAGATACATAAATGTTGGCACTTTTTTCCTAAGAGTATTTGGAAGGCTTAAGAGCTTCTCAAAAGGTACCTAATTTGGGATAGAGATGGTTTGAAGTCTGTATTTTTTTTAAATTTTGTTTCTCTATAGTGGTCTCTTGTTCTTACTTTTCAAGTTTATAATTATTTAGAAAAAACAATCAAGGTCACCTTTGACCTCTTTTGTAATCAAACCAGGGAATGAGTGCCTTAGCACATTCTAAATGATCAATACCAATTATAAGACAATGACCAAGAATCTATCTTAGAAATTTAAAATGTCATCCTTGATGTGCATCTCCACAATATAAATGTTCAGTCACCTTCCATATGACATACATATTAGAAATGGTCAATTGAAACCCACTTGCACTGATACAAACCTTGGCTAAGTTTTTAACTTATCTCTCCATATCATATTCAAGTTGGTGCTCTCAATGCCAAATAGAAATTAAATTCTATACAATGTGGAAAAGAATATTTGAAGGTGTATGGCTATTATCATAGAGCCTAAACAAGCACACTCCCTTTGGTATATTCTTCACCAAGGGCTTCCAAATGATACTCATTTGGTGCATCTTAGGATGCCACATCCTTTTTGTTCTATATGCAATTTTTGAAGCATATCTATTGGTTTTGAAAACATGTCTAATCAACATGGCATTATATTGACACCCTCTTCCAATCCTTCTGTCCATAAATATTTACCTGGAAGATAGTGTTTTTAGTGGACTTGGTCATAATTCCTATAAAAAACACACAAATTTAACATATATTATGTGTTGAGATTCTTTTTCACTTATGAAAGAATAGAAATGGAGTTACTTTTAATCATGTTATTCTTGATGATTGCTTTCCTATTGCTAATAAGTTAATGTTATCTCTAATTTTATGCTTCATATACAAAGCTCAAGCTGAAAATTTCATCTAGAGGTGACGCACCTCCAGACATTGTTAGATCATTGGGGCAATGCCCCTTGTGTTGTGAGCCAAGTCCCTCCAGAATCTCCTCATCACCAGTCACCTCCATAGGAATGTGGGTACAAACATTAGAGGAGGCATCGTTTTCGTAGTAGGTACCACAATGACTCCCCTTGGTGATAATTTTCATTTTTTGCCTTTGGGTCCTCAAGCTGGTAGTAGTGGTGGTATCAACCACTCTGGATGGTCTACACCTCGACAAGGGAAATTCCATCGGTTGGCACTTGCCACTCGTCTACAAGAGAAGATAATACTAAATAAAAAGGTAAAGAAAAGGAAATAGATGGTTGGGATCCTATACCTAACTTTGTAGATACTCTTGTTAGAAGTGATTAGGAACGTTGGAGTGACAAACTAGATGATCTTCTATATCCTCCATTGTCTATTGTTTCTTCTACTGCGTAATCTTTACTTATAATCTATTGTTGCATTTATATGACTTTTGCTCATTATTATTTCAACTTTTTTGTTAAAAATATTTCATATATTATTAAGTTGCATATGTAATTTTTTTAGACTTCTATAGATATAACTTTTCGAAATATAATTATGTTCATTTACTTTTTGTATAATAAATTTATATACTATATTATATTTTCAATATAAAAAAAAATCTTTTCAATCTTTAAAAACTTATATATAATATATTTTAAAAAACTCTTCAATCCTTAAAATAAATCTAATACAAAATTTGGTAAACACAATAAGAAACTCTAGTCAGATAAAGACTTTAAAAGATCATCTTGTAAACGTGACTTCATATTAATAAAAATAAAATTAGTTGACCCTCTCCCACAAAAAAAAAATATTGTATGCCCTTGGAAGACCTTTTCCTCCAGCCCAAGCGGCAGGCAAAATATTGACGGATTCCCATGAGGTCGCATTCTAGAAAAGGTCTGTAACGAATCTAATAAAGCGTGAAATTTGATCATTGACCATCTTTCGACTTCCCTTTCAATCGTTCAAACTCAACAGGTGATGTTTTAAAAAAAATTTAAACCTTAAAAATGGTTTTTAATTATAAAATTAATTAGTTAGAATGTGATAGGAAATAATGGAGACAAAATATAATAAAAATGTTGAACACTTGTAAGTAGGAATTAAATTATTGGTGATAGAAGTTATTTCATTAGATTTTTTATATATAAAAAAATTATATCATAAAGAATGAGATTAGATTTGAGTTTGTGAATAAGATTTGTGAAAAAAAATATATTAAAATTTTTTAATCAATGTTTTGGATTATGCTTCATGACTTATCATTAGGATGTAAAAATGAAATGAGTCAAAGAGTGTGATTCGAAATGTTGATTAAAAAAAATTGAAGGCATTTTTTTTAAAAAAAATTATTCACATACTTCATGGACTATAGAAATACTATCTCGTTAATTTTAAGTTTCCGATAAATTTTGCAGAAAGAATATTTTCGGATTATAACT
The DNA here is from genome assembly GCA_037957365.1 of Torreya grandis. Taxonomy (NCBI): domain Eukaryota; kingdom Viridiplantae; phylum Streptophyta; class Pinopsida; order Cupressales; family Taxaceae; genus Torreya; species Torreya grandis. Next base: position 2,915,087 of record JARHVA010001127.1, read on the forward strand.
CTAACCTAAAGAAATATGAATTTGAAATAAAAGATGTCTTTAGCATTACACTGAGAAAGTAGGGTTTGGTAGAATGGATGCTTTTTGGTTCTTAGCACAGAACTGAAGAATTATGAATTTGATAGAAAGGATACCCCTTAGTATTTAGCATTATGTTGAAAAAGTTTTAATTTTTTAGAATGGATACCCTTTATTATTTTATATTAAGTCGAAGAACTATTATTTTAACATAATAGATACCCCTCAGTCTTTAGTAGTACACTAAAATAGAATGAATTTGATGAAATGGATATCCCTCAATCTTCAACATTAAGTTAGAGAAGTATGAATTTGACAAAATAGATACCCTCAATTCTTAATACTAAGTTTTAAGAAGAATCAATTTGTGAGAATGTACACCCCTCAATCCTTAATATTAAATCGAGAAGGAGTATGAATTTCAAAAAATGGATACCCCTTAGTCCTTATTACTAAGATGAAGAAATATAAATTTGGTAAAATAGATATTCCTAATGCTTAACATTAAATCAAAGAAGTATAGATTTTGTAAAAATGAATACCCCTCAGTCTTTAGTACTAAATCAAAGAAATATGAATTTTGTAAAAAAAATATCCCTTAATTTTTAACATTAAAACGAATAAATATGAATTTTACATCATAATATCCTTTGATCCTTAATACTAATCCAAAAAAATAAAATTTCCTAGATTTGATATATATATAAATTAAAGAATTAAATTACAAATTAATATCATGAATGTAATCGTGATTGCGCCATGTGACCCTGTGGAAGCCATAGCTTTAAAAAACAGTTGCACAAACAAATCTTCACCATTCAGGTGTAATAATAATAATAATAGAAGAGAAAATTCATAATGAATGACAATCAAAATCATGCAATGAATTAAAAAAATAGAATACCTATCTGACAACTACACTCCAGGATTATGCTTTAGTCCGATAGTCACAATTAGGGTTTCAATCAAAAATAAGAAACGAGAAAATTCACAATGAATGACCCAAAAAAAATCATGCAGTGAATGAAAAAAATAGAATACCCATCTAACAACTACAATCCAGGATTATGTTTGAGTCTGACAGGCAGAATCTTTGCATCGTTGGGCATTCACGATTAGGTAATTCTATGGACATATTCACAGGTCTGGCTGCCTGTTAACATCTCCGACGTTTCCAAACCGTGTATATAAATGCTGTTAAGTTATATATGTGATATGGAACTTCCCCTTAATATCCAAAATGAGGAGAAGATATAGTGGATAAATGCAATTATATACCTTCCAACTATTGAGGCTCTTCGCGATGCTTTCAAGAAATAATCTCTTTAATTGGGTGATGATCGCTGCCTTGTTCTGCACCTTAATTATTGTTGGTTTTTTTACATTTTGAACAATATAAATATAGATATCGTAGTTTAATTGGTGAAAATAATAGTTTGCAGGGCATTTATCAAAGTATATATTTTTGTAGATATCATAGATATTTAATCAGATAGGGTTTAAGATCGTTTTTTAATTATTGTTGTTTAATTTAAGGAATATTTAAAATTAGATGTACATTTACTCGTCAATTGTAATTTTTTATATGTAATTTAAAACATAGGTAGAAATATAAATATTTATAAAATTTTGAACCATTCAATTAAAAATATATAAAAATAAATAAATAAAATTATTCGTTCCACTTCCACGCACAATGTTCATAGTAATGGATTCATACCCTCTTTCAACTGTTTAGGCTTGAGTTCTTTACATGGAAGATGGCTCATTTGGAGGACTCAACCCTTCTTCCTACAAGATACAATAGATTTTGACCAATTTTTCCAATTGATATTCTTTTTCAAATCTGAAAAGCTAGAAACTATATTTGTTTTAATCATGAGAAAACAAAACATAATTTTTCGGTTACTAACAAAGTTAATGTCATTTCCAATGTTACTCTTAAAATTCAATCTCATTGACAAAGTTCACCTAGAGCTTAACCTCCTCCAGCGTTTGCTTGACCATTGGGGGAATGCCCCATATGTGGTTAGTCGAAAGCCTTTATAACTTCCACATCTGCAATTGCCTCCTCATGGGTGAGGGTGTGGCATGCATTGGCAACGTCCCAAGAATAGGCACAAGAGCCTCTCTCTCCTCGTTGGTAAACCCCTCATTAGTCACCTCCTTGGCCTAATTGGTCTTGTGATTCCACCATAGGTGGAGGTGACAGAGAAGAGTGGGGGCCTCCCTCGCAAGACAAATATTAGCGGTTGGCCCTTGTTATTTTGCCTAATAGAAATAATGAAGACAACAATAATCTTTAGCAGAATGATGGTTGGGATCCCTTACCTATGGATGAAGACCCCCCAGCTCAAGGGGGATGGGGTGACACGTTGCAAAATCCATCTCCCTCACCGCCTTTTCTAGACCCCATGTTTGTTGCTAAAGCATAATTATTCTCTTTACTTGTTTGTGCTTTTATATGTGTCTTTTTGGTTGTTACACACCTTTGATACATTAATGTTATGTTTTAATTTTTTGAGTGGTCATTTTTTTACCCTCTTCTAGACTTGATCTCTCTCGAGGGTTTTTTACCTCGATATGGATATGTTTGTGGGGTGTGACTTTTCCCACCCATTTTTTGTATGATTAGCGTTGTACCAATACTTTTTTTATGAATATAGATATGCTTTTCAATTAAAAAAATTAAATAAATATTTTTCAAACTTGTTATTACAAGCCATATCATGCTCAATATAACTCTTAAAGGAGGAGTTGCCCTAAAGGTGCAAGTTATGTTGGAAAGGATGTAATATTTTACTTTTGTCAAATGAGATTTTTTGAAGTGAGGGAATGTAACTTGGTATGATTGTTAACTTCATATTAGCTTTTGTGTATGAAAGGTTAAGTGAAAATAATTTTATATGTATGGTGGATTCGACGGTGCAAAATGAGATGATGTGTTTCTTCATATAATGTGGTTATGCATTGTGTAGGGAGGAGGCGCTCTATTTCACGATGAGTTTGAACAATGACAAAGTAGTGGGGAAGGGAAAAGCCATGAGTGGTGATCTGGTGAGGGGCCACGATTGGGTTGTTTAGGTGGTTTTGTACACAAGAGGGCCCATATCGTACACTAAACTCGGATGCAACTAGTGGAATTACATGCCCTTTAGCGATTGCATAAGGGTCCACAACTTACATAGAGTAAACATCTTTGATTGGTCGTTTTCTATTATCAAAGGTGGATGAAAACATCATGAGACCTCATCTAATTTTGGCAAGTCTTCACATCCGATGTGTGGACTGAATCATCACTATAATGATGTTAATTTTAGAACAAGTCATTAAAATTATGGGATTTATGTTTATCTATTAATTACAAATATAATATGTTATATATTTATAAGTATAAAAAATATTAAATGTTATTGTAATATATATTTTATTATTATTATATATATTAATTTTATATAATAATATATATTATTAATATTATAGTTATTATAATATTAATTTGATATATATATATATAATTTTAAATATCCTTACAATTGTATAGTAATTATATAATTATAATAGAAATATATATTATATAATGATGATGATGATGATGATGATGATAAGTCCCAAAGGGATAATTATAGTGATCATTTCGCTCTAATTTGTGATTAAACTTTGACCTCTCAATTAATCAAATGTCATCATTTTGCGTGTTTTGAAATATGTGAACTATTTTCATAAGTAAGTTGTAAGTTTTTTAATTGATGATATATAATTATATTTTTATGTACATTGATTAGTTGAAAATTCCCTATGTTATTTTTTATTTCACATGGATCAAGGAAATCAAAACTAAATACAAATTAAAAAATGATGTATATGCATGGAGGCATACAAAATCATCATCTATTAATTTTGTATCCTTGTGGATTGCACCCAGAATTACTTCATTTTAATGATGTCAGCCACAACCAGGTTACAATAAATTATGAGTTTAACATTCATTAAAGATGTTAGTTATGTTACCAACTGCAAAAGGTTTTTTTTATTTGGATAGTTTTTCTCGTTTGGATGAGGGAATTAGAGAAACTATTTGGGAAGAAAATAAAAGGCCACAGTTTTTTCTCTTTGTCACCACAAGGTTGTTTCACTTTTGTCTTCATTTTGGTCTTTGAAACAAACTTGCCTTTGTTAGCATCTAGATTTTTAAGAGTTGCCTTTAACTTTTACAAGAATTCTAAAAATCTTGCAAAAATACATGTTGTTCTGGTTTATTAGGGTATTAGCAAATATGAAGGGTTTTGAATTTGTTCTTTATTGTATACAAGTTAGGTTACAAGGAGATTGTTATTGGAGTAAAAGTACTATTAAGTGAACATAGCACTTCACTGAGGTATGTTCCTAGGGTTTCATTTACCCACTTGATGAATGTTTTAGTTCTTTTTTATTCTTTGGAAGCTTTATGTGGAAAATATAATTTTTAAAAAATTGTTATATATAATTTTCCTAATGGTTGTTTGTATTTTTGATTCATTTTTTGATCAAACTATCATTTTATTCAAAGTATAGGGTGAAGAGTTTGGCAATGGGATGAACTCAAAGATGGTGTTGTTCTAGCATGTTGAACCTACCATCAATTTTTTGGGGGCATCTAGACATTCCATAGAACCTTAGTCCCTTATCAATATTCTTCCTTCTTCAAACAATCTCCAGGGGCTAAAATTTTTAGACCCTAGTGCATTGGTGGTACATACCATGACCTCCATTCCACTGCCATTAAAACATGATCGTCTCTCTTTCCACAAAGCTTGGCCAGATAGAAATAAACTACTTTGAATGTAAACTCATTATGAAATTATATATATCATATGGTTTGATATTTTAGTGAATGATATGGTTTTGACACTCATAGTGAATATAAGCAATCTCATGAGCCACCTGCAAAGCAATCAAGTATTTTTTTTTCCAAATTATGATTTTTCCTTTGATCATTATGCCACAAAAAAATTATGTGGTCTAGTTAGTAATACTATATTTAATAAATATGATATACTTAAATATATAAGAATAATAAGAATAAAAATAAAAATGATATTAGATTAATATTCCTAAATACCTGAGATTAGTTAGTTAAGAACATTATCCATTAAGTATATTATGTGGTAAGTTTGACATCAACACTCCACACTATCAATGACTTTGATGTAGTTCAGTTAGTTAGTTAGTTAGTTAGTTAAGTTAGTTAAATTTGTTATGACTTTGACATCAACACTCCACATTGATAAGAGTCATGTTGTGGCTTGAGTAACTATCATGTTGTTATGAAGGTGGTTATTTGTGAAATCAGGAAACAACACATGGAAGGTAATAGTTAGTAATGAAAATCAAATGGAGGGGATTGAGATCGAATCCTAAAAGAGTATAGTTCAAAATATTAAATGTATCTATGCATGCACATATAAAAATATTTTGCATTGGTTGTAAGGGCTTGTTCGAGCATACTACCATCTTGTGTCAAAAGTAAGCACTTTGGAATAGGGTGTGGACATCCACCAAACCATAAGAGGATTTTTTTTTCCAGATGTTGTAGTTGCAAGTGTCCTAAAAGACATGCATGAAAAATGCAGAAGCATGCACAAGGCATGTGGACCATTTGAAAAAATTCCTAAAATAAATGTGAGATCATGGGAGTGTTGATTGTAGTCTACATGGTATGTAGTGAACTGGTGACTAGGCTTTAAGGCTTTCAAAAAATGCATCTAAACAGATCCCATCTCATGGAATGACATGATATTAGGTTATACACAAAATGGGTTAATACAAAAGGCCTTAGAGGCATTAAAGGAAATGAAAATGGTTGATTTAAATCCAAACGGAAAAAACCTTTTGTTGACATCCTCCCAGACTAGACATTTGTCAGACCTAGTAGTTGTGAATGCCCTCATAGACATGTATAGAAAATGTAGAAACATACTAAAGGCTTCTAAATTGAATTGTTTGACAAATTGTAAGGAAAACCACTCTCATTACATGGCATTGAAACTATCTTTTAATGTGTCGAGTTGGAATACATTGAAATTTAAATTATGAATTTCAATACTCTGGATAATTTTAAAATAGCAAATGATATTTTAAGCCTAGAAGCACTAGTGAATTTTTTTAAAAAATATGCTTAACTATACATAGATTGAAATAAATTTATACTAAGTATCGTAATAAATATAATAAAAATTATATTTCCTACTTTTTTTTAAGTTTTATATTTTTGTATACAAGTTTGGGGAATGTCTTGAGCAAATAAATATTTTTAATAAAAATAAAAATAAAATAGTTTGTACGCTATGGGAAGAGCATGGTTTAGATATGGATCATTTCCCATTTTCATTTCCTTCACAATATTAATGGAGGAGTATTTGCCCAGACTTTTGCTTTATCCTCCTTGAATGAACCACACCTTCATTATATGACTATTTGGCTCCCATATTGCATAGCAAGATACTTTATATTTTCAACCAAAATTCAATAGGGAACAACTATCAACCTCTCACAATTTGGCAATGTATGGTTATATGCATCTATTATTCAAAATAATTTTGAAGTTACCCCTCAAAGCATGTGTAATAAAGTGCAATTTCATTGGAAATACCTTGGATTGTAGAAAATGTCAAATAGGTTATGTGATGTAAAACAAAATTCAGAGGTTCCTTGTATGTGGTGATCTAAAGAAAAGGAAGATGCAAATAAATTTGTCACATGTCTATAAAAAGAGGTAACATATTTGACAACTGGAATGTCACCTAGCTTCATGAATAAGAGGTAACATTCTTTAGGCCTCAATAGGTTAAAATCAAAATGATTAGAAAAATAAAATAAAATTAGTTACTTAATTATTTTCTATAATTTGCATATCATTACCTAAACTTACAAGATTTCTTGTAGGTCATCTATTCTGGAGAAGTAATGAAAATGTGGAAAGAAACAGGGATAGAGGAATCTCTTTGGTCAAATTGCTAGAAGCCATCTGCAAATCTTATTGTCCAGAGGTGCATTTTACATGACAAAGTCTTGTTTATTATAATTAGTTATGGGTTAATAAAAATGTAAAGGATTTGACCTGATGATATAGGTTTAGGTTGAGGTGGGGATGATAGAAGTCAAATTTACTAATACTGCTTTGAGGTAAGTCAAGAAATTAGAAGCTTCAATGTTGGTTGTGGGTTTAAAAAAGGCATCAATGATACCTAGTCATGGCTTTCTCAAGATAGTGCAGTGTGGTTGTAAGCCACACTATAAATGTTTCAAAAAAGATGCAGTACATTTTTCTCACAAAAAAGTCCACTAGCGAAGTATAGAATGTGATATGGATAAGATGTTCCTCAATTTTTATGGCGATAGGAGTAAATATGACCTAAGTATATTGGTCTTATACAATAGCATATTTTTTGGGGCTTAATGGGAGCATGTCAAAAACCATTCGAAAAGTTACAAAAAAGGTCAAGATTATATATTTTGAAATAAGTGTTTACATTTCCACCATTGATGTTGTAAAATATACTTTCAGGGATAAGCTCTCAAATCCTTAAAATGGAAGGGAGATATGAAGCCACATGCAGTTTCACAACCTTTACAAATCATTATATCATTCAATGAAACTCTGAATCACCACCAGGTTAAAAGATTTAAAATCAAACTTGCCTAATATGCCTTCAAAATTTGAGAAAAAAGTGTACAATAAGAGTTCTAGTTATAGGAATACTTTATGAGCCATGTCACAGAATAGCAAGAGAATTTTTAAAGAATAACCTTAAATTTTTCTAAATAGGCTATGAAAACCTAACTGATTATGCATGGTCTAGCGAGCCTGAACAATGAGTTCCCTCATACTTTTGTTTCATAAATCCACAACCACAGGAGATAACCCTCCCTTGTGCCCTAAAACTCTTACATCAATCTTTATTTTTTCTTATACATACACCAAAATATTATTATTCAAACCAAATTTGGGAAAAAAATAGAACAATTATGTTGACACACATAATAAAAGGGTTTTAACTCTTACTGACATGAAGTTTGGCTACATAAAAATAGGAGAGATTGTAATCCACAGAGATCTTGATGAGTGTATCACATGTCATGATGTCGATGTTATAGACATTATGTGTGCCCCACACCAACAATCGTATTCATTCTGTACATAAAAATACATTTTATCATCAGTTCTGATTAAGGTCAAGCGAAGTAGAGGAGAATGTATTGAATTGAAACATTCATACATACCACAAGGCAAGGAGGTATTATTCAGGTGCAGAGGACATGACCACTCTACATTTTATTGATTTGGAGGCCTCTACAAGAATTCTCTTTACATAATCTGATGTGGGTTTATGAGTTACAACAAGGCAGATGGTTACAACACTGTAGTGAGGTGTTTTTTATTTCATGCATGCTTAGCATATGTCATTATAATTTGAAACTATCACTGGAGCTTGAAAACATGAGACTCAATTGCACTGGTAAATATCTATATGTTTTTCCTATTGGTACAAGACTCCATGCAAATTTAACCCATACAAAAACCTATCATTAGGTGCAGGATTTTAATTATTCACTGTTTAGCCTCAACTAGTAAAATGATAAAATTATCGAAGCCAGCCAACAAACAATATAAACCTATTAAAATTTTTACTTGCAAAAGTAATTACATTGCTTGATCACAACCAGAAACAAAACATATATAATACCTCCAACATGTACTAATAAATCTCCTCTTTTAACTTGACCATTACCATAACTTCTATATTGCTTTTGTTTTGTATAAATCCCACATGGCTAATAGTTCTTTGTGGAAATGTGCTCCCCTAATGCCTTGATCTTTAATCTATTTAGTGATGTGATGTTAGCAACCTTTTGCTTGGGTGGTTTAGAATATTTGGTAAGATAATATGCTAGTTGTATTAATGTGTTAAAAATAATCTTTAAACATTATAAATTGATATGAAACCCAAAAAAAAATGATTTTTAGATTCATCATATTAATACATAAATAAATTCTATATAAATACTAGTTTTAATGAATAATTAAATTAAATAAATATTCTTAAAAAATTGTAACCTAAATATAGTCTATAAATAATATGTAATTCTTTTTACATCATTACATAATAGATTTTATAAAAAACAAAACCCTCAACTTTTTTTCAATATTCTTTTAAGATTTTCTTAGTAAATGTAATAATTTTAGTCTTAAAAGGGGTTTGTTATATGCTTACAAGTTGTATTATCTATTTAATAAAATTTTATAAAAACTAAAAATACCATAATTTTGGGTGTGTATTTTATACATAAATGTTGGCACTTTTATTGTTAAGATTATTTGGAAGGTTTGGGAGCTTCTCAAAGAGCACTTAATTTGAGATGGAGATGGTTTCAAGTCTGGGATTTTTTAAATTATCATTCTCTATGGTGATCTCTTGTTCTTACATTTCATAAGGTGTCATTTGCTCTTGTACCTTCAATTACAAGTCTACAATTGATTATAAAAGACATCAAGGTCACCTCTGACCTCTTTTGTAAGCAAACTAGGGAATAGGTACCTTGACACATTCTAAAGGATCAATACCAATTATAGGCTAGTGACTAGAAATCTATCTTGGAATTTTAGAATGCCATACCTGATGTGTGTCTCTATAATATAGGTGTTTAGTCACCTTCTAGATGGCATACATAATGGAAATGGCCAATTGAGACCCCCTTCACTAATACAAACCATGACTAGGTTATTAACTTCTCTCTTCATAACATATTGAAGTTGATGCTCTCAATGCCAAATGAAAAGTAAATTCCACATAGCATGGAAAAGAAGATTTGAGAGTGCATGGGCTACTATCTTAGAGCCTAACCAAGCACACTTCCTTATGTGTATTCTTCACCAAGGGCTTCCAATTGACATTCGTTTGGTGTACCTTAGAATGTCACATCCTTTATGTTTTATATGCAATTTCTAAAGCATATTCATTGGTTTTCCAAGCATGCCTAGTCAATGTGGCATTGGATTCACACCTTCTTCCAATCCTTCTATCTAGAAATGTTTACCTAGAAGATGGTGTTATTAGGGGACTTGGTCATGACTCCTACAAAACACACATAAATTTAGCATATACTATGTGTTAAGATTTTCTTTCACTTATGGAAGAATAGAAATGGATCTATTTTTAATCATGTTATTTTTGATGATTGCTTTCTTAGTGTTAATAGGGTTAATGTTATATCTAATTTTATACTTTAGATACAAATGTCAAGTTGAAAAATCTATTTAGAGGTGACCCACCTCTAGATATTGTTGGATACTTGGGGCAATGCTCCTTGTAATGTGATTTGAGTCCCTCTAGACTCTTCTCGTCACTGGTCTCCTCCATAAATGTAGGTATATACATTGAAGGAGTTATTGTTCTTATAGCAGGCACCATAACGACTGCCCTTGGTGATATATTTTATCTCCACCTTTGGGTCCTCAAGCTGGTAGTAGTGGTGGTGCTGGCCACTCTAGGTGGTATACACCTCAACAAGGGAAATTCCATTGGTTGATGCTTGCCACTCGTCTACGAGGGAAGATAATAATAAAGAGAAAAGGAAAGAAAAAGAAACATAAAATTAAAATCGTATACTTGACTTTGCAAATATCTTTGTTGAAAGTGTTTAGGAAGTTAGAGTGACAAACCAAATAACCGTTGATATCCTCCGTTATCTATAGTTTCTTTTCTCATGATCTATTATTACATTTATATGACTCTTGTTCATTATTATTTCCCTTTTTAAAAAAAAAATATTTTTTGTATATTATTAATTATATTTTTAATCTTTCTAAACTTTTATCGATAAAACTTTCTTTTAATATATATTCATTCACTTTTTTATATAATATATTATATTTTTAATATATAAAAAAGCTTTTCAATCCTTAAAATAAATTTAATACAAAATTTGTTAAACACAATAAGAAACTCTACATAGATAAAGACTTTAAAAGTCATCTTAAATTATCATATAAACTTTGACTTCATATTAATAAAATAAAATAAATTTAGTTGACCCTCTGCTGCTCGAAAAATGTATGCCCTTAGAAGACCGTTTCCTCCACCCAAAATTGTATGCCCTTAGAAGACCTTTTCCTCCAGCCGATGCGGCAGGCAAAATATGGACTTGATGTCGCATTCTAGAAAAGGTTTATCAACTATCATAAAGCGTGAAATTTGATCATTGACCATCTTTCCATTTCACTTTCAATCGTTCAAACTCAACTGGACAGGTTTTTTAAATAATTTAAACCTTAAAAATGGTTGTTAATTGCAAATTTAATTAGTTAGAATGTGATAGGAAAATAAGAGACAAAACATAATAAAAATGTTGGACACTCATCAGTGGAAATTAATATATTGGTGGAGTTGCTATTATATTTATTTTTTATTTAAAATTTTTATATTATCAAAAATGAGATTAAATTTGACTTTTGGATAATTTTGATAGAAGGATATTTTTGGTAATTTAAAATTGAATAAAAATAAATTTGAGAGAAAGGATGTCTTAACATTAAATTGAAAAAGTGAATTTGGTGGAATGGATGTCTTTTAGTTCTTAGTATTATATGGAAGAATTATGAATTTGATAGAAGGAATGCCTTTTAGTGTTTAATATTAAGTTGAATTTTTTTTGATTTCGTAGAATGAATATCCTTTATTCTTTAACATTAAGTCGAGAAATTATTACTTTTAAAATAATGGGTATCTCTCAGCGTTTTGTACTACACTAAAGAAGAATGAAATTGACAAAATAGATGCCATCGATTTTTAGCACTAAGTTTTAAGAAGAATGAATTTGGGAGAATGTTCACCTCTTAATCCTTAACATTAAATCGAAGAAGCATGAATTCACAAAATAGATACCCCTTGATTTTTAATACTAAATCAAAGAAGTATAAATTTAGTGGAATGGATACCCCAAGTGCTTAATATTAAATATCAAAGAAATATATATTTTGTAAAAATAGATATCCCTAAATTCTTAGCACTAAACTTTAAAAATATGAATTTTGTAGAAAAAATATCCCTTAATCTTTAATATTGAAATGAATACATATGAATTTTATATCATAATACCCTTTAATCCTTAATCCTAAACCAAAGAAATATGAATTTAAAAAAATTGAAACACCCGCTTTCTTAACACTAAACCAAAGAAATATGGATTTGAAATGATGGATATCCCATATTCCTTAACATTAAGCGCTGCTTATTACTAAAACAAATAAGTATGAATTTAGTATAATAGATACCTTTTAGTGATTAGCATTACTTAATATTATATGTCCATCCGAGAGAAATACTTATCCTTTCCATTAAAAAAATGTCAACCTTTCCATTAAAAAAAGGTCAACCGCGCAATGTGACGTAGGCGCTAAAACATTAGGATTGAACATTGACTTGGACACAGTATTAGTCTGTGAGCCGCGGCTTCGTGCTTACAAAATTCAGCATTTCGAAGCCATTAAATAGCCCGCGTATTCAACGTCCATTTGCACATTTAAACACAAGCTTTTCTTTTCTGGTTCAGAGTAAGTATTCATTATTGAATTTTGTGGGGAGGTCGAGGGATCGAATCGCATGGCGAGGTGGATTGGAGTGGGGGGCTTTGGACAAGCGGGGGCGGCCTCCTACTTGTCCAACGCGGGCGCTTTTCTGGCGTCGGTCATATGCATGCTGGCCGTGGTGACCGTGGTGGCGGCACTCTGCGCCAAGCACTCCCGCAAGGAAAGCAAAAACCGCTCCAGCAGCAGCGGGGCTGTCGGTCCTATGGAGTCGCCGGCTCGGAGTCCTAGCAATTTTAAACTGGCGCCCAAGTCGCCGGGCCAGGCCATTATGAATACTCTCAGCAGCAAAAAGCTGCTGGTTACCAGAAAATGGGGGCGGGACGAGGAAGAGGAAATGAAGGCACGTGACCGTGCTGCTTTGGAAAAGGGGGATTTTGTGTGGCAGAGAAGTATTCTGATGGGCGAGAGGTGTCAGCCGCCGGATTTCTCAGGGGTGATAATATACGATCACATGGGTAACCGCTTGTCGGAGTTCCCTCCGCGGTCTCCCAGGCTCAACGTCTTTCACCCTTCTATGCAGGTAAAACAAAACTTTTAACACCTGAAGTTTGGACGGAAATTCCTCTTTACGGGGTACGCCGGTCAACCCCGGTAACGGAAGACTTGCTGCAATCGGTTCTTTACTGTTGTTTAGAAAAATGGTGTTTTAGTAATAGAAGAAATATGAAGATTGGGTGTCGAACGCCGTGAAATTTGTTATTGTACTTTGCTCATATCTCCGAGCAATTCTGATACCCAAAAACTAGGGTGTTTTATATGGTTAATCGTTTCCTATTTTACTTTTATTTTTAATAATAAAAATATGTACATACATTAAACTATAACATTTTTTTTTTTTTTTTTTTTAGGATTGAATTAGACAGAGAAATACAAAATCATAAATTTGAGTAGGGTATGTCGTTTTGTTTGTAAACCCTAGTAATGAAAGACTTATGATAAAATTGTGAAATCGCTCGCAATATAGTGAGGCTTTTGAAGTTTCCAATGTCTTATTTCATTGCTAAGGTTTTTGGCATTAACAATGTCTTATAAACTTTCTGTTACTCATTTTTGTTATATATATATCAGAGTTATTGTCAAATGATATGATATTTTAAGCATCTCAATCATTAATTAAAAAATCGATCACTTTAAATATATCGCTATTCAATTTATGAATTATATTTATTTATTTTTAATTTGGTCCTCTTAATTACATAGATATCAATATATATATTTTTAAATATTTAATTATAATAATCTAAATAAGTATGATTGTTATCAAGTTTTCTTTTATTAAATTATTATGATTAAAGGTTTTATTATGTCAAAATCGGCTGGAAATTAAGTTTGACCTCTCCATATTAGTATACTTTAAATGGATAGCATTGCAAAATATCATTCTCACAAATTCATCTACAACCTTTTACACAAAATCATATATTAAAAAAATAAAGCCTTTAATATTTCATGATGTATTTTTTATTAATCAAGGATTGAGATTTTTTTTTGGGATTGAAATCCTACTTTTTACATGGATTAGGTGTATAGAATGCTTCTTCAACTTACTGTCAAGGATTGAGGGGTATCCATTCTGCGAAATTCATCCAGAGCACGATATTGACCTCATTCTTATTTTGGTATCTCATAGGATTTATAACTTTAATGGATGGCTAAGTAACACCTTTTACACCATTATCCTCACCACTGAACTACAACCCACTTGATAAAGATCGAGATTTTGAAATAAACAACTTTATTTTGTCACATCCCACTTTTTCAATATCGAATTTTGAAGGCACTTGCTTGTGATTAACATGATTAATAATGAAAATATTGATATCAAGGATGATTATTGATTAATTTGATTTCTATATTGTGAGTCAATAAATAATTATTATCCTGCTTTATATGATTAGTTAATTATTAATTGGACAAATGAATATTATGCAATTATGTGGAATAATTGACATTGTAAAATTTTCATGCTTTTACCATTTCATATCATAAGGATTTGATATCATGATCTGGATAACTATTTTTTTATTCATTTGCCTAGGATGTATGTACAACCCCCTTGATGTGAGTGGGAGTATCATCAAAGAGAAGGAATTAGATGTAAATTATGGTTAGTGGAGAGGGAATCCATTGAATTGATTTGCATTCATTTTATTTGTACTCTAAACTTGAAAAGTTTATTTTATTTATTTTTAGTACAGGTAATGACCATTGGTAGGTGACGAGCTTGCTTGATTATTTCACTCTTGTCATGACAATTATTATAACTAACTCTAGAGATTACTAGAGGTCATAGAAATTGATAGCGAAACATGTGTAACAATTATCACGTTGAATGCATATAATGCATTGTTGTTTGGTTATTACTCAACGCATGTGATTATTTTTAGGTATTGTCATACTTTGAGCATTTGGTTATAGGGATCACCTATAATAGTCATTAAGTTGGGAACACAATTGATCTATATAGACTATCATAAAAAATGATAAAGACTATTAAGGTCTTATATGATTGTTTGACAATGTCACCAAGCAAAATTCATAAATTCAAGTTAACATTGTGATCTGAGACCTCTTAAACGAGTATTGGAAAGCACAATAATTATAATTATTTAAAATGGATATAAAATCATTGATAAAATCTTTAATATCTTTTAACAATAACAAGTTAATAAAATTACAAAGAAAGTGTTTTTCAAACATATTTATATTTAATAGAAAGAAGAAGAAAAGCATAAAGCATGAGAGCTAAATTTTTGGGATATTATTGATCCGTCTGTCAAGAGCTCTATTTAACTCAAACCACCTATGCCTTTCACAGCTCTACAATAAAAATCTTAGCCAAGTTATGCAGCCAAGTTGCCCAACATTGATAATAATTATTAAAACCCACATAACATTGTGATATTAAGATTGATGGTGGATGGCGATGGCTTTGGAATTATGTGAGTAATTAGCATGTTGGAAATGTGGATTTTTTTTTAAATTTCGCGGAAACAATATCATGAGAGATACCACATTCAAGTAAGACTCAAGGAGGCAGGGGTATCTCTTTTATCAAAATCACCCAAGGCTCACACCTAGTCTACCCTCTTCAACATGATCAAAGAGCATGCATAACCAAAAGATAAACAGTCACCAAGCCATGCATGTACTGGCCAATAAAACCAACAAGACCGAAACCTTATGACTCATGTAAAAACCAACATCAAAAATAAGATCCAACATAATTCCAATCAAGCTCAAAATTGGGGAGGAGGCTAATGACCAGCTGCATGCTCCCTAATCATAGAAAGCAATGGAGAGGAAGCCAATGACCAACTGAGGAGAACCAAAAATAATAACATCTTAGAATTGAGGAGGAAAGGACATCGTTACAAAGATTCTATCAATCAGTTATGTTATTGTCCAGGGCTAACATGCATAAGAGCTCATTCCTTAGCTTTGTCAGCCACCATAAGGGAGGAGGACCAAATCCTTTCACTTTAGAGTGGTCAAGATCCCAATTAGCTAGTGCATCTGCAACTTTATTGAAACCCCAAGGAGTATGCCAATAAATAACCCTATCAAATTTCTCTTGAAGAAATTGAATTTTATGGAGAATTCTATAAAGTCTCTAATCTTTAGAACTAGGATCAGAAAACAACTTAATCCAAAACTTAGAGTCAACAACCAACTAGATATTCTTCCCCACAACTTGTTAGATAGTCTTAAGACCTTCCACAATAGCTTGCCTTTCAGCTGAATTGTTGGTAGTAATGCCAATTTTGGCGAAAAAAGAAAATAATAGAATTATCCAAATCCTTGCCAATGCCTCCAATGCTGGCATAACCAAGATTTTCCCTCGAAACACCATTCATATGGATTCTATTGAAGCCAAGGAGTGGAATAAAGGAATGACCCTTGCCACTAGAATCTAACTAGGAGCAAGGGGGAGAAGGAACAATGTGAAGGGTATGAAGAATGAGTGTCCCACACTGGGAAGATGTTGTAGGGTGTTTCATCAAGTGCATGACTGATTCTCTGATATTATTAAGAGTGTGTTGCCAAATCCAAACACTATCAGTATCCCTCTTCTTAAAAATTCTAGTATTTTACTCCTTCCACATGTTCCATAAAAGATGAATGAAACCTCAGCCCAGAGAATTTGATTAGAAAAGACATAAAATTGAAAAATGAGGTTTCAATCCTAAAAGGGTTGAATTAGGGATGAAATATCTATCCACGAGATGCCCAAAAGACTCACCAAGAACTATCATTGATCAATAATGAAGGGACACGAAAATAATAGATAATAAAAAGTTTTTTAGCATGAGATATCTATATACAACACATCTAAAGGGGCCATTAAAGCCCCATTTCATAAGTTAATCTCCTGTAAGAGCTCTACCATGAAGGACAACCTTGATGAAAAACCTAATTTTAGGACATAAATTGACTCCAAAGTTGCTTAAATTTTTTTTTGAGATGCTAAATTGAAAGATGACAAAGAGAATGATAACCATCTACCATAGTGTAGATTTCATTACATTGTCCTCCCCAGGCCAATAAGTCTTCCTCATATGAGTAAAAAAGATCTCTGTCTTTAAGAATATGAATAAGTTGGATTTTAAAGTCCAATGAAATCTGAATCGGCCAAGCTTCAAGGGAAATCTACTTCCTTCCAATTTTCCATTCTCTGTTGGGCCTATTTGAGTACTTGGAAACCATAATCCAATCTTCATTATGCATCTATTCCATGAGCTCATGAAAATTGGGATATTGTTTAACAAGAGGGGGATAACCATCCCAAGAATCAATCTAGAAGTAGGCCATTTTAGCATTCTTGATGATCCAAAATAACTTGTTCTTAATCAAAGACTCACTAATTTTTAGAACACCCAGTATATGAGAGCCTTTCGAAGGAAAAGAAAACCGAACAATTTGATCAAGGAGTTTATTTTCAACTTATTTAGCTCTTAAAATTTACGTCCAAAATTGATTGTAATGGACACTAAAGAAGACACCAATAAATTTTAACAACTAAAACTTAACCATTTAACTGAACCGAATAAAAACCCAAACCTCCTTCTTACTTTTAGAAACAAAACGTAATCCATTTCTCCAAAGACCATTTTTTAATAAACTGAGGCCCTTCCATAAAAACTTGTTATTCAATCTACTTCTATTACAATTAAAGCGACACATTATCACCATATTTGTCCTCAAAAGCGATCTTATTACTTCCTTCTTTAACCATTAACTGTCGTAGCATTGAAGGACAATGTTAAATGGACAAACATCATTAAAATTCTCCATGGCTATGATAGATCAAAAGAAGCTACTGGTATTAAAATCTTTGAGTTATTAAGATTTTCCAGTCGTCCCATTTAATACCCTACCCCAAGCAAACTATTGGAATATCGGCTGATTAAAATGCAGATAAGATTGATATCAGCATGTCAACATCTTCTGCAAGTTGGGCAGTCCTAATTGATTATTCTAACATCCTCATTTGCCTTATAAATAACAATCTTCAGCGCTTTCAAGGCATTCATACTTATAAAAAATAAAGTTACTAGTTTGAAGGAGGCATTTGTTTGCCTTCTGTTGAATAATCTGGATTGGAGATTGCGCAGAGAGGAACTCTGAGCTGACGTTGGCAATGGCACTGGTCTAGCTTTAAGCTTGACATATTTCACTTGATTAATGTTTTTTAAATGACATTACTTTTCTTAATGCATTCTCAAGGACTATTTTTGTGTAAACACCTGCAATCATAGCATTCCATACGTGGCAATTAATTTATTGGTAAAGTAGCTTCTCATATAAAGAGTTAATATTATTATTAATTGGGTTGAATGTAAATAGTTTAATATTATAAAGAATATTTGAATTTCTGATAAATTTGGTAGAATGGGTATTTTTGGATTATAATACTAAGTTAAATAAATATGAATATGGGAAAAATGATGTTTTTAATATTAAATTGAAAAATTATGAATTTGATTAGATAAATTCTTCTTGATTTTTAGTATCACGTTGAAGAACTTTAAATTTAATAGAATTGACACTTTTAATATTTAGTATTAAATTAAAAAAGTATGAATTTGGTAGAATGGATACCCCTTAATTTTTAACATTAATTTGAAGAATTATGAATTTGATATAGTAGATATCTTTATCTGTAGCATTACATTAAAGAATAATGAATTTGACAGAATAGATACCTATTAGTCTTTAGCATTAAGTTGAAGAAGTAGGGATTTGACAAAATAGATGCATTTAATTCTTAGTACTAAACTTAAGAAGTATGAATTTGGGAGAATGAATACTTCTTAATCCTTAGCACTAAGTTGAATAAGTATGAATAGGATAAAATGAATACTATTGAATTTATGTAGCACTAAGTCGAAGAAATATGAATTTGGAAGAATGGATACCCCTAATCTTTAATACTAAATCAAAGAAGTATGGATTTTGTAAATAGATACCTCTCAGTTCTTAGTACTATGCTGAAGACGTATGAGTTTCGTAGAAATGATACCCCTCAGTGCTTAGCATTAAGACAAACAAACGTAAATTTTGCATTATAGATAGATTTCAATCTTTAATACCAAGCCAAAGAAGTATGAATTTGAAAAAATTGACACCCCCAGCTTTTAGTACTGAGCCAAAGAAGTATAAATTTGGAATAATGGATACCACAAAGACACATAAATATAAATTATCTTTCGGTATTTAATACTTAGATGAATAAGTATGAATTTTGCATAATAGATACCCATTAATCACAAGTATTAAATTGAATTTTAAATTTGACAGAATAGATACTTATCAGTCCTTTGCACTAATATGAAGAAATATAGTACAGTGAATATTTCTGAATACTTAACATTATGTTGAAGAAGTAAGAAATTCACAGAATGGATACCTCTCACTAATTAACACTAAATCGAATAAAAAATTATAAATTTGACAATATAAACATCCTTCAATCATTAATACTATAGACACCTAAATCTGGCCACCATGACCTCCAACCAGACTTTTGACCAATTTCCATCCAAAATGCATGATTTAGCCTAAAAATACTAAAACACATTAAATGATGTGAAACTGACATATTCAAGTGCCAATTTTGGCTAAAGTATCATTAAATGGGGCAATTCTATTTATGGGTCAGCTAACTTTGATCAGATCATTCCGAGTCAAAGTGCCAATTTTGCACCTAGGTGCTTTGGATTGCTCTTTTCTATCAAATCTCTTGCAAGAGGCAGGTGCTTTTGTTATTTTGTGTTAGTAACATCTTAAATGGGATAATGAATTCAATGCATCTGAGATTGACTTATAATTTCAATGCAATCAAATTTTGGACCAATAACAAAGCATTATGATCAATTTGAGTAATTTGTGCACAAAGTGCTTAATCATGATTAAGAGCTAGTTAAAACAAATTAGAGTCTAATTAAGAATTTCATGAAAACTTGTTGAATAATTTTTTTAGAAATGAATATTGAATATCTGCATCATCAAGTAACATCATTTCTTGGGAAGACATCCCTAAGCCATAAATGCCACAAATATCAGGATTCATACCTCCCATGCCTCATTAAGATCCTCATATGCCTCATCAATACCTTCCATGCCTCTTAATTTCTCCTCTATCCTAAATATTAATGAGCTTATTTATGAATTTTAACTATAAAATTGGATTAATCTTTAGCCACACATCTCAATCTTGAGATGGATGGTTCAGGTTGATTCTACCCATTTGCAAAAATATATAAATAGGAGGCCTTGCCACATGAATAAAAAAAATTATTGATAATGCAAAGTTATAATCCACTAATGATTCCAAAAGCTATTGTAATTAGTGTTACCATGCCAAATTGAATTCAAGCCAAGCCAAGCCAAGCCAAAGCCAAAGGTGCCAAGGAGAAGAAGAGATAGCCAAGCCTTCATTGATGAAGACTTCATGAGCACAAGCCGAGCAAACCACTACTACAAAAATATGTGGAGCATCCAAGGAAGGTGAAAGATTCTTATTTTTTCTTACTTTTTAGTTGTGTTTTTCATTTGTTTTTGTTATTAAGCTCACCCTAGTAACTAGACATGAAGATGTTAGTTTAGTGTGTTGTTTGTCAATTTGCTTTGTTCATTTTGTCACTAACACAATACTAATCTTCTCTTCTTAGTCAAATTTCTAGTTCACATAATAACACGCCTGATGAGACCAACTAGATCCATAAAATTGATCATAATGTTCCCTCAAGCAACTCACTAACTTTTGTTATGAAAAATCTTGGAGTGTATTGGGTGAATATTTTGTCACCAACTGACTGACAGAAAAATAGGTGCATCAACCATAGCATAAGGATATTTATGTAGCAAAACAGATGTGGTGACCATAGCCAAATTGAGACAAATCTCTCCTCTCAACAAGGGGAGGTTCCCTATAATTTACTATATACTATTATAAATTGAAAATACACTCAGGGGTGAAATCATACCATCCATTTCTCTTTTTTCAAAGATGATGTTCACAAAAAAAGGGAGAATTCCTGGGTAATTGCTGAAGACATTTCTCTTCTTTCAAAAATGATGTTCATAAAATCAGAGGAAGACTTTCTAGATTAGTAACAGGGTCCACAAGAAACTCATAAAAGCACAAAGTCTTTCATTGTCTCTCCTACTGATTAAGACAAAGGAACACAGTAGTTTGAAGCGTAGCTCAAAGTCTCCACTTCAACTACAATAGAGTAAAAGGTTATGAAGGATAAGGGGAGCTCAAAGTCTCTCTAATATCCTTTACACAAAACATAGACCGAAGGCAATTATGGCAGCACAAAGTCTCTCACAGTCAACTTCAGGACATCTTCCAGCTTATTTCCACTCGTTTTGCTTATTTGATTAAATGGACACGATTGTATTTAGGAAATAGACATAAGAACAATTTCTTAGATGACACAAGCTTATTCCAACACAAAGTCTGAAAGGTCACTTTCTTTCTCATTCATTTAACAAAATATGATTAACAGTCTGAGCTCAAAGTCTCAGGAATGCCTTTCAATTTGGGCAGAGCTTCACTTCTGATAATCAAGAGACATCTCTTATACCAAATGGGAGATTAAAATATATAGCATTACAAGAAAGACTTGGGCACTTGTTTTCATGAAAATGGCCCATGATGAGTTGAATGCATTGAATATCTATGAAAGGGCCATGCTAGAACAGGTCATCAGTCTTGACTTTAGCATTCTAAATCATCTCAAATGTCTCCTCTTAAGCATGGGTTATCTGGTCTTCTTTACGATGCTTACACGGCTGTCCATTCACCTTTACTTAATGCAAAAAAATAGGCCACATTTTTGAATGTTCGTGCTCTTTGATGTCCACCTGGTGAACTATTCCACCTACTAGAAATAACTCTCCTGTAGATGTTTCTAGATTTCTTGTAGTTGTTCTCTCTTTCCTTGCCACATTTTGTCTCTTCCTGGTAATCTGAACTCTTGGGGCTATCTCCTTGCTTTCAGCTGGCTCCTTCGGCTCCTTTCTAGGCTGGTCACTGAGCTTGTTCTCAAGGCTTTTGAAAATCAATGGTTATTCCATCACCCTAAAATTGACATCCACGGGGATGTCACTAGTTTCTTTGAACCTTGAACCTTGAACTCTTTTTGGTTCAAAGGTTCAATGGTTTAAAGGTTCAATGGTTCGTCGATTCAATGTTTTGTAAAGGGCCGCATTCGCTCTCTTTTTCTTCTTCGGTTGAACCATTTCTTTGAAATTTTTTCTAGAATCTTTCACTTCATCCATTTGCTTGAAGCTTTCGCTCAAACTTTGACACTTTGAACCCTTTCAACCTTTGAACCTTTGAACCATTTCAGTTCAAGGTTCAAAGGTTCAACGATTCATTTTCTTTCTTTGAATCCTTTGAAGCTTCGAACTCTCTAGATCCTTTCATTTTCTAAGTCCGTCAAACTTATTGAACTCATTTAACCTTTGAAACTTTGAACTCTTTTTTGTTCAAAGTTCAATAGTTCAACGGTTCAGTCTTCACTCTTCAAATCCTTTTATTCTCTAAGTCTTTTAAACTTGTTAAACCCATTGAACCTTTAAATTTTTGAACCTTTCAAAGTTCAAGGTTCAATGGTTCAATGATTTAATGGTAACTCTTTGAAACCTTCTTTTATTTAAGTCTGTCGAAGTCGTTGAACCTTTGAACTCATTGAACCTTTCAGAGGTGGGGTTTAATGGTTCAATGGTTCATTCCAATTGTTTGAAGCCCATCGTTAAGTCTTTTGATTGAACCTTGGTGTTGAACCATCCTCAAAACACTAAGGAAATGCCATCCTCAAAACACTAAGGAAATGCCTTAAGTGTTTTAAACTTCCCTTTGAGAAAGCCCACATGTTGAACATGTGACTTCCTTAGCTAAAAAGGCTTGAATATTTGAAAATCTTAACTGCTCAAAACATTTTTGAGAAAGAAAAGAGAGATTTTTGGTCTGCAAGATCAAAATAGTTAGTATGTTGTCCAAAAAAGTAAGTGACAAATTTTGGGAACAATAATTGGCTCCAGTTGGGGAGCTTTCATCAATTGAAAATTGAAGTAATCGAAGGGAGTAGAAACCAGAATCTCAGTGCCTTCATTTATGTCATTGGGATACGGAGTCATGCTACCCAAAAAGAAAGGTGCCAAAAACCAACGACACTAAAAATAAATGAAAAACACAAAACAAAGAAAGACTATACATATATACAAATGGACTTATCTGATACTTCAAAGATTGAAGTACTTCAAATGCTGCCCACTATGAGGTAGAACAAATAGCGTTCCATCTTGATATTTCAACAAGAAACTATTTTCACCATTTAAACGATGAATGGCAAATGGGCCTCTCCATAAGGAATCAAATTTTACATGCATTCCTTTTGGTTCTCTCCTCTTGTCCCACAACAAGACTTGATCTCTAATCTGAAAGTCATGGATCCTTACTTTCTGGTCAAAGAGTCTCTTTACCAGACTTTGATGCGCAACAATTCGGTCCACCACCATAGTTATTTGTTCATTAAGTTCAATCAAGCACATGATCCTCTTGTCGATGGAACTTTCAAAAGTTGAATCTTCCACTACCTTTGCTAACTTTAATGCTGGTATTCTAGGGTGATTTGTATCTCTGCATTGAGACCATACAAAAGTTGGAATGGGGAATACCTATCACCCTCTTAGGTGTAATTCTATCTTCCCATAAAGCATCAAGCAATGCTTTATACCAGGTTCTCTAATTATCATCTACCAGCTTCTTGATAATGGTCACCAGGTTCTTGTTGTTTGATTCGGTTTGACCATTTCCTTGTGGATAATAGTCAGAAGAGTGGGAAGAATAATCCCATAATAGTAGCAGAACTAGGTAATCTCATGAGAAGAGAAATAGGTTGCATTGTCTGTTATAATCTTAGTTGGGGCCCCAAACCTAAAAATTATGTTTTCCTTGAGGAAATTACATACTACTTCTGAAGTAGCATGATTGACTAGAATGGATTCCACCCATTTGGTAAAGTAGCATGTAGCTGTAAGGACATAATCATGTCCAACACTCGAGGATGGATTTACATTGCCAATGAAATCAATTCCCCATTGTTGAAACAAATCTTTTATCACCACAGGCTTGAGAGGTAATGCAGCCAACTTGGATTTGCCAATGAACTGTTGACACAACTCACTTCTATGCACCCAATCATATGAATCTTGAAACAGAGTAGGCCAATAGTACCTGGCTCGTAGAATCTTTTGGGTAGTTAAAGACGTAGAAAAATGTCCTCCACAAGCCAAATTATGGAAGGACTCCAAAAGTTTGTTCTGCTATGCTTTATTCACGTAGTGAAGGAATACCCATCAAGGTTCCTCTTATATAGACCATTATCCCATAGGACAAAATTAGAAGCTTTCAACTTAACAGTCCTCTTTTTTTTACGAGACACGTGACCAGGACACTCACCATAGGTAAGAAAATGAACAATATTCGAATACCACTCATTCGTAGTGGTGACAAAGAGAACTATTGGTGTGTCTTCAACACCTGTTTCTTCATGTCTTGCTTCTTCTGGTATGTTATTAGCAATTAATTGGTAGAGTCCTCTTCCCTGCACAAGCTTCATTGGTTTGATAATAAGATCAAACTCCTAGATTTTGACAATCCAATTGCCCCTTTTAGTCCCAAACTCCTGCTGAGTTAGAATGGACTTGACTGTTGTATCAAGAACCAAAGCAATAGTGTGTGAGTTCAAGATGTAAAAATGGAAGTGTTTTACCACCTTTACCACAGCATAAGCATGCTTCTCCATGTTTGATTACTTCAATTCATGAGCTTTAAGAGGAAAACTCATAAAAGAGATGAGATATTCCACACGTTCTTTGTTCTACTGAACCAAGATCGTTGAAAGCGTATGTTCAGAAACATAGCTATACATCACAAAGTCTTTGGTGTAATCAGGACAAACCAGGATGAGGGCATGGGCGATAGCTTCCTTGATGTCTTGAAATGCTGATTTGTCTTCTTCAATCCAGCTGTAAGTGGCTTTACCTTTCATCATGTTGATAATGTGGCGAGTTTTCTTTGTGAATTCAGGAATGAACCTTCGCAAAAAATTACCTTTTCAAAGAAAGAGTGGACTACGGTCTTTCTAGTAGGAAGAGAAATCTCTTGAATAGATTTGACCCTTTCTAGGTTGATCTTTATGCCTTCTTGGGACACAATGTGACCGAGAAGTTTCCCTTCAATAACCCCAAAAATTGATTTCTTGAGATTAAGAGAAATACCATTCTGCCTACATCACTACAGCACTTGTTGTAGATGATGCACATGATTAGGACGATGCTTAGAAAAGACTGTCAAATCATCAAAGTATACTACAATAAACTTACCCATTTCATTTCTGAAAGCAAGATCCATTGCTCTTTGGAAAGTGGTGCTAGCATTGATCAAGCCAAAAGGCATTCTGCAATATGCAAAGGTGCCCTAAGGTGTTGGAAAAGTGGTCTTATATTGGTTTACTTCACTAACTTCTAATTAATTATATCTCAAAAAACCATCTAGCATTGATAACATCTTAGTGGCAGTCACTATTTGTAGCAGCTGATCCATGATGGGCAGGGGATAGTTATCTTTTAAAGATGACTAACTTAGATTTTTGAAATCAACACACAGAGGAATTTCTCCATTCTTCTTTCTCAAAGGGACTATGTTAGCAATCCAAGTGAAATGATGGATTGGAAAAATAATCCTTACATTCAGCATTTTCTATATCTCAGACAAAATCGTGCCTGATATCCTGGGGTTGTATTGCCTTTGCTTTTGCTTGTGAGGCAACGACCCAATTTTGAGAGGAATTTCGTGTTAGATTTATTCAAGTCTAAGAAATTTTAGATCATCATATGAATATTCCAAAACATCAATGTAATGGTGAAGCAGAGTGATAAATTTGAGTTTTTCATTAGGGGTACAACAATTCCCAATGTTGACCATTTTTGAATTATCTTCTGTACCCAAATTGATTTGATTAAAATCTTTGGAGGATTTTGAATCCATTTGTTTTTCCTTGATAAACCTATCATCCTTATCAAAAAATTTCTCAAGAGAAACTAATCCTTTTAGAATTTTATTCCTTTTGAGCTAAAGGAACTCTTCATCAACTTTTGAATTTGTTTTGGGAGCTGATTCCTATGGTGGAGATTCACTACCTTCAAATCGAAGCTTTTCAAAGCTATCTATTTGTTCCAGAAAATAAATGATTTGGTTATCACCATTGAACACCTACCAATGGTCAGCATTATCAGGTACACTTGGTTGAAAGACCAACTTGATAGTGTACTTGTCCTCTTTGAAATCTTGGTGAGGGACCAAGAGAGTTGCAGAGATGGCCAATGCATCTGCACGACTTTTGAATTCTCTGGGCAAGACAGAAATACTAAAAGCATCAAAGCTTTCAATGCAGTCCCACACCAGATTGCAATAATGTCACAATCTCTCATTCTTAGTTTGATGCAATTTCCTTATCTGACAAACCACCAGCTCAGCATCTCCTTTCGCATAAAGGATTTTAACGCTTTTATCTTGAGCAGCCTTTAATCTAAACAACAATGATTCATACTCAGAAGTGTTGTTGGTGTTGCTGAACTACAACTTATATGCATAGGGGAAAATATCTCCTTGAGGAGATATTAAAACAACTCTAGCTCTAGAATCAGTTGAAGAATTGCTACCATTGAATTCTAGAATCCAAACATCATCAGAATTTGATCTTATTTCAAATTTTTCTTCATCAAGAAGGGAAGATCCTTTTTCATTTGTACTGCACCCTACTAATTCTTCTGATTTCTTATCTAATTTTTTTGGATTGTCACCTATTAAGCTTTCATCTTCTGAAATAAGAACATTCTTAGTAGACAAAAAGTAATTACCCATGCCTAAAGACTCGAATAGAATTTGAGCTTCAGGCAGGTGTGTTCTTCGCATGATGCCCTTGACAAGGATCCTCACCTCAGATAGGTTCATGCTCAATTATCCACCAACATCATTGCAAAAATTTTGCCCAAGAAGAATGTCGTAGGAGGCTGGGATGTCAACCACCAGTACTGTCATTTTGATTCTCTTATCTAGAAAGGCTGAAAATGTAAATTGAGCATCTTTGATTTGTCCCAACAGAGGCACTTATTTATTTTGCATGGAGAAACATCTCCCAAAGGTCTTAGTCAGCATGAGGCCAAGAGATTATGCCACCTTAGTAGGCATGACATTATCAGAGGTGCCATAATCTATAATGAAATTATTCAACTAATGATCATTTATCAGTAGGGAGACATAAAATGGTTTTGTCCTCCCAGGGGCAGATGGAGGAGTAATCACAAGATTATTTCAGGCAGGTGTGTTCTTTGAGGGAAAAGGAGTTACTTTCAAAATTTCTTGTCCTATAGGGATAGTTTTATTCTTAACACATTGAACGAACCTATCCAATTGCTTAGGGTTGGATTGCAAGAATTCAAACTCAGACATTTGAATTTTAATCTTCTTAGCATGGTCAATTATATCAAATGACTGAAATGAATTCGAAACAAAGGAAGGTAGTCCATCAATCTAGTTTTTACTGGGTGTAGGACTGGTCTGCAAATTTGAAGCAGAAGGTGAAAGAACATTTGAGGTACTTACTTTGTTAGTGATCACTGGGTCCTTTGATTGGAAAAGTAGTGAAGTTACTCATTTAGCAATTGAAATTTTTGGTTAAGATTCTTCCCCTATTTTTTTTTATTTGCTTGTTGAGCTGACTAGTTCTGAGACCTAGTAAATATAGCGTATGATCCATCAAACGCTTCACCTTTACTTCTAGATTCATCCTAGTAATTCAGGAAACTAATGTTGGAGTCTTCCTCTGATTCTTCTTGGCCTTTTGAAAAGAGATCAGCATCATCTTCTTGGTTCAACTCAAGTTGGGAAGAAAAATCAGATTCAGTTTCAAGATATCCAACTGCTGAGTTAGTTGGTGCTGCTTCAATGGCAAGCTTCCCTAATAGGAGAGGAAGGCGATTTGGTTGCCTTTGATTTTTGGCAGCATTGCCCTGATATGACTGGTTTGGAAACCTCCTCCTTGGTATATCCCGATAAGAAGGAGGAGCATACATCCCTTGTGCCATTTGCTTTTTTAGAGCTAGCAATTCATTTGCTAGATTTTGCACCATAGGATCAGTGGTGCCTATAGAAGAATATTTAGAAGATGAAAAAAATTTACTTCTGTTAGGATCTCTTCTTATCTTTCCTACCAAGATAAGGTCATCTTCAACCTCAGTCACCAAAATTTGAGCTATAACAAGATCTATGTGGCCAACCCGCCTCAATAAGAAACTCACTTCAAGAAGCTAAGAGTTGATGAAGAAGCATTTGAGATTCTCAAGCATTGGCTGAGCAATTGTGGGAATCATGTTCCTCAGCTTGTCAAATTTGGCAATGAAGTCTCTCATGGGTTCATGAGCCTCCTTCTTCATTTGTGTAAGATGGGCTAACAAGGCGTGTGCATCTTCTGCAGGTTTGAACCTGGCCTCAAATTTGGTCTTGAAAGTGTTCCATTCAATCACTATTTGTGCTTATAGATGATAAAATCAGTCTACAACAGCTCCTTACAATGTCTCTACAAACAGTCTGACTGCAATGTCTTCATATTCAATGCCTATTACACCACAAGCTATGCAAAAGGCTGCAATATGTTCATTAGGATGAACCTTTCCATCACCATAGAACTTGGAAAAAAATTATTTGAGCTACGGGGTAGCTCATGTAGAGGTGGGATCAAATTTAGGGGACCAAAAGTATTACCCCAGGGGCCTCGAGCTACCATGATATGGCTATTAAAAGGAGGGATAATAAATCTCTGTGGGATATGTATAGACAAAGCTCTACTCGCAGAGGAAAGAGCAGCTTTGCCTGGTATTGCAGACCAAAAGTTTGTAGAAGGAAAACTCCTAGTTCACTGAAAGTGAGTTTGTGGAGGGGAAAGATCAAAATTACTCAGCTGCACCAACTCAAATACAGGGTCAACAATACCTTAAGCTCTTTGGCTTTGAGTGTATGGTGAATCTGCCAAAGTCTAAAATGGATATGGAAAAGAACTGAAACTGCTTCAATTTGAAGCTTGAGGCTTCAAACTACGTGTTTGATCCCCAGTGGAGTCGCCAAAAACTGTTGGGTGAATATTTTGTCACCAACTGATTGACGAAAAAATAGGTGCATCAACCACAGCATAAGGAGATTTATGCAGCAAAATGGATGTGGTGACCACAACCAGATTGAGATAAATCTCTCCTCTCAGCAAGGGGAGTTTCCTTATAATTTACTATATACTAATATAAAATGAAAATACACTCAGGGGTGAAATCATACCATTCATCTCTCTTTTTTTAGAGATGATGTTCACAAAAAATGGGAGAATTCCTGGGTAATTACTAAAGGCATTTCTCTTCTTTCAGAAATGATGTTCAGAAAACTAGAGGAAGACTTCCTAGGTTAGTAACATGATCCATAAGAAACCCATGAAAGCACAAAGTCTTTCGTTGTCTCTCCTATTGATTAAGACAAAAGAACATAATAGTTTGAAGCATAGCTCAAAGTCTCCACTTCAACTACAACAGAGTAAAAGGTTACGAAGGATAAGGGGAGCTCAAAGTCTCTCCAATATCCTTTACATAAAACATAGACTGAAGGCAATTATGGCAACACAAAGTCTCCCATAGTCAGTTTCAAGACATCTTCCAGATTATTTTCACTTGTTCTACTTGTTTGATTAAATAGACAAGACTGTATTTAAGAAACAGACATAAGAATAATTTTCTAGATGACACAAGCTTATTCCA
Organism: Torreya grandis; assembly: GCA_037957365.1. Classification (NCBI taxonomy): domain Eukaryota; kingdom Viridiplantae; phylum Streptophyta; class Pinopsida; order Cupressales; family Taxaceae; genus Torreya; species Torreya grandis. The sequence continues at coordinate 2,945,109 of JARHVA010001127.1, forward strand.
ACACAAAGTCTAAAAGGTCACTTGCTTTCTCATTCATTTAACAAAATATGATTAACAGTCTGAGCTCAGAGTCTCAAGAATGCCTTTCAATTTGGGTAGAGCTTCGCTTTTGATAACTGAGAGATCTCTCTTATACCAAATGAGATATTACAATATATAGCATTACAAGAAAGACTTGGGCACTTGTTTTCATGAAAACGGCCCATGTTGAATTGAATGCATTGAATATCTATGAAAGAGCCATGATAGAACATGTCATCAATCTTGACTTTAGCATTCTGAATCATCTCAAATGTCTCCTCCTAAGCATGGGTTATCTGGTCTTCTTTATGACGCTTACATGGCTATCCATTCGCCTTTACTTTATGCAAAAAATAGGCTACATCTTTGAATGGTCGCGCTCTCTGATGTCCACCTGGTGGACTATTCCACCTACTAGAAATAACTCTCTTGCAGATATTTTTGGATTTCTTATAGTTTCTCTCTCTTTCCTTGCCACGTTTTGTCTCTTCCTAGCAATCTGAGCTCTCGGAGCTATCTCCTCACTTTCAACTGGCTCCTTCGGCTCCTTTCTGGGCTGGTCACTGAGCTTGTTCTCAGGTCTTTTAAAAATCAATGGTTATTCCATCACCCTAAAATTGACGTTCGTGGGGACATCACTGGTTGCTTTGAATCTCTTTGAACCTTCAACCTTGAACTCTTTTTTTTTCAAAGGTTCAATGGTTCAAAGGTTCAACGGTTTGTCGATTCAATGTTTTGTAAAGGGCCGCGTTCGCTTTCTTTTTCTTCTTCAGTTGAACCATTTCTTTGAACTTCTTTCTAGAATCTTCCGCTTCATCCATTCACTCGAAACTTCCACTCAAACTTTTAACTCTTTGAACCCTTTGAACCTTTGAACCATTGCAGTTCAAGGTTCAAAGGTTCAATGGTTTATTCTCTTTATTTGAATCCTTTGAAGCTTTGAACTCTTTGGATCCTTTCATTTCCTAAGTCCGTCTAACTTATTGAACTCGTTGAACCTTTGAACCTTTAAACTCTTTTTGGTTCAAAGTTCAACGGTTCAATGGTTCAATCTTCACTCTTCGAATCCTTTTATTCTCTAAGTCTTTTGAACTTGTTGAACACGTTGAACATTTGAACTTTTGAACCTTTCGAAGTTCAAGGTTCAATGGTTCAACGATTCAATGTTAACTCTTCGAAGCCTTATTTTATTTAAGTATGTCAAAGTTGTTGAACCTTTGAACCTTTCGAAGGCGGGGTTCAATGGTTTAATGGTTCATTCCAATTGTTTGAAGCCCACTGTTAAGTCTTTTCATTAAACCTCGGCGTTGAACCATCCTCAAAATGCTAAGGAAATGCCTTAAGTGTTTTGAACTTCCCTTTGAGAAAGCCCACCTATTGAACCTGTGACTTTCTTAGCTGAAAAGGCTTGAATATTTGAAAAACTTAACTGCTCAGAACATTTTTGAGAAAGAAAAGAGAGAGTTTTGGTCTGCAGGACCAAAATGGTCGGTATGTTGTCCACAAAATCAAGTGACAGATTTTGGGAACAACAGAGTGGGAGACTCAAAAGAGCAAAAACATAAATAAAAACACATTTTTCTATAAGTGGTAGGTTTGATTGGACACAATTGTGAGATTGTCCTACAACTCACGGTATTGTCATTCAGAATCACGATATTGTACTTAGTTGTTTTGACTAACTTTGTGTTTTTATGTGGGGTTAACAATACTGCTACTTTAGAAGTCATGAGATTGATTTGCAACTCATGGGGTTGCTTAACCAAGTCATGACATTGTCTAACTGTTAGCAGTTAAGCGATAATATTGTTACTCATGAAGTGATGGAATTATCCTTCTACTAGCATGATCGTCAAACTAAGTCATGATATTAAGATCAAATTACCTATAGTTTACAATATCATGACTTTTAAAGTTGTGTGATTGTCTTGTAAGTAGCAAGATTGTCATTCAAAGTCACGATATTGTGAATAAACGATTAGCAATTAGTTATAATATCGTAACTCTTAAAGTTATGGGATTGTCTTATAAGTAGTAGGATTGCTCTGTCAAGTAGTGGTATTGCACCACTGTGTCAACTCAAGATTTTATTTTCTTAAGTTGATTGTTTCATCTTTAAAAATGCTTCAAATCTAAACCACTTGCTAACATTTTTCTTGCAAGACCAACTTGAAAAATTGATAAAATATGTTTGGATCATCTTTTGCATGCTTTAAAATGAACTAGGAACATTATTTTGGTGCTTAAGTAAGTTTTTAGCATTAGTTTTCAAAGTTTAAATTTTAAGACCAAGGGGTCAATTGAATACCAAATATTTCATTTGGGCTTAAAATTGAACACACTTGTCATTTTTGTCTTCAATAGTTGCTTGATCTAATTTTGTTTAGCAAAGAGAGGGGTGTTGCGTATATGCTCTTCCATTTGTCCCCTTTAGGGAACCCTTGGAATCAAAAGTGCCATTCCTATTACAAATTACCTAGTCCAAGGCATAAAAAGAACGTCGTCTAAAGCACCCCCCAAAAACTCATAAAAGTATTGGGTCACCTTGACAACGACCTTAAAGTCTTTCTATTTTATGCTTTCTTTCTTTTCATGTAAATTTAGCTTGTGAGGGGGATGTCATTACCTCTCACGATTTCTTTAGGGAATCTTTGACCCAAGGTTTCATCTCCTAGCATTGACTTCATTTAGCTCCATATTAGAGTTGTACATAGCATGTAGTGGCACTTTGGACAATGCACTAAACTAAACAAATAGTAGGATGTAATGGTTTAGAAAAAAATTAAAACTTTTTGTAACAAGCCAAGTGATACGGACCTAAAATTTATGCTTTTCTTTTATATTGTTTGACGTGAAAGTCATTATGCAATTGATTCCCCTAGAACATTTGAAAACTTTTATATCTTAGACAAATATCCACTTACCACAGAAGTATTGTTGGTGCAAGGTGCACCTCAAGATCCATGTCACAGTACTGTCATTTGAGAGAAGGGGGGATGTAAAAACCCTACTATATAATGCACATTTACTTTTGGATGAACACTTAAAATCCTCTCAAATGATGTATATTGATGAATTCTGACAATACCAAGCAACCTTGTTAGTTTAGGGTCTAAGAGCGATTAATTATTTGATTTTGTCCTAGATTAAAGTCTTGTTTGGAGTCAAAACTTGGTGTAAAACAAATGATGCAAACCAAAGACATGGTCCCCAATTTTGTTTGAACAAAGAGGCATTATGCTGCCCGCATGAATCATCAACTTGTCTTGTTCAAAGTTCATCAAAGCTTGGAGTCATATCATCCACTTTGGTGTAGTTATGTTGCCTAATTGAGTCGAGACCTTTGCCAAAGTTGTTTAAGTCCTTTATTTGTAATCTAAATTCAAAATTTCACCTTTAGAAGTTCATAGGGTTGATGTGTTAAGTGGGTTTGTCATTTTCACTAAACTTGAGGGAACTTAGGTTCAATTCCCAATTTGGGTTGAAGGTCATTTAAGACTCATGATCATTATCACCACTTGATAGACTTAAGCCATTTTGTACTAAATGCTTGCACTTTGAGTCTATGCACCACAATATTTTGAGTCAAAAAGGCAGTGTTATGATATCAAATTTGTGAGAAATTATCTTTTCCTTAGAGAGTTTTTGAAATAAGCATGTTATCACATCTTTTAGGTAGTCTAGCGCTATTACGTTGTCCAAACCATTTCAAATATTGTTTCATAGGCCCTTTTACATAGAGTTCAAATTTATTCCTACATTGTTAAACCAATATGAGTATACCTTTGTGAACCTTTGTCTAGCATAATTACGTTTTTCACTTTTTGTCTAGCTTATTTTTCAAAAGAACCAAGTTTTATACCATTATTTGTGAGAAAACAAACTATCTCTAAAGTGCCTTTTGTTTCATACATTATACCTATTTGATCAAGTCCATGTCCAAGAATCAAATGCCTAGTGTTTGCTAGAAGTGTTTCAAATTTTTTAGATTAAAAATTTCATCTATTTTAAAGTCTAGCTTTTGACATCATTTGGCCAAGAGTCTAAGCGCATGCCTTGTTTGAGCCTAGTTTTTAATGCCCTGTTTGACCAAAAGACCTAGCAACTTTTACTCTTCCTAGATTAGACTGATTTGAAACACTTCAACCTTAGAGTTTAGAATTTTGAGTTTTATTTCATTTAATTAATCTTTTTGTGTAATATGTGTAACATTAGACACTTAACATTCGCTAGAGTTATCAAAAATCTTTGCATAAACCTTTTGATCTATTTGACGAATCTAGACCAATTTTGAACATCATCTTTTTAAACGTTTTCCTTTTAGATTTTGTAGATATCTCTTCCCTTTCTATCTCAAATCATTGACTATGGATCCTAACATGTATTCCTACACTCATAGTGGACTCATATACAATTTGAGGATTAGTAATGTGGTTGCATAGGAAGAAATGGTGCAAGACCTCTACACAAATAATATTGCTTATGAGATGAATTATTATCCCTTTTATAATACTCAATTAGGGACAAAAAACCAAGATCCATTGGTTAACTATTTGGTTAATACACCACCTTATTCAGAACAAGACCAAGAACAAATTGCACAATACCTACAACTGATGAACCAATTCTACAATAGTCATGCTCTACTAATACGCCTTCCACATATGATCCATTTTTGATTGAGCATCATTTGTTGGAGAACAAAGATGAGATTTTGGTTCGAGCCATAGAGATAGGGGCCAAGTTTCTAGCAGACTTCTCTCATGAGAATTTACCAATCCTAGTAAGAATGCCCCACAACATAATTTACGATCAACAGGCTTCTTCTAACAATCTTTTGGCTCTAGTATAAATAATATAGCAGGACCCTAATATGAATAATAAAGGCAAAAACCTCATATAATACCACTTTAACCAAATGCAAATGACATACCAAACCTACCTAAATCTAGCACGCAATTTCAATCAGATGACTATGGTGAGCAAACCTCTTATTGAATTAGTTCCTTCAACAGGTGTTTTGATAGAGTTAACTAGTCAAGACAATCTGAGTTTAGACCTATTCATGCAAAACACATCAGTAGACAATTTTTTGTATATGCCCATTATTGAAGAAGTGTTTTATGCTTCTATGTAGAATAATGAACAAAATATAGTGGACAATGTGCAATCAATGTCTAATCCAAATCAAAGTGGTACTAATACATAAAAAACTAGTCAACAAAATGTACCTTTAGTTAACATTTCAAGTGGTTCTCCAAATTAGGGAGTAGGAGTTTCTACATCCCAACCTCAACCAGTTACTTCATCAAGCGTACAAACAATAGGAACAGGTAATCAACCAGCAACTAGTGCAAAGCCTCAACAATAGAATGTGATGAATCCTACTCTTCTTCAACAAATGATGAATAGTATTCCACAACAATAGGCACAGTCTAGTGTACCATCACAATATAGGCTGAATGTATTTCCACCTCAACAAGGGGAAACTAATGTTTCACCTCATCAAGTAGTGACAAACATACCTCTTCAATCACAGACTAGTGTACCAATCCAAAACCAAACGATGACTAGCCAACTATGTGTAAATATTGGTCAGCGATAGATGTTGAATCTTTAGCATGCTTTCACTTTCCAAAAAGGATTCATGTAACAAGGAGGCTCTCATGTTTCTCAAGAACCTACTAGACAAAAATTGATTCAAAATGTGCCACAAGTTCAGAGATAGGGTCTTGGTTCACAAGTTCCCACTCAACAAGGTTTAATTAGTTGGTAACATGTCTTTTTTCAACCAAAATAGGCACAATATAGTTATATCCCTCCATCCCAACCACAAAATCCTTCAATTCAAACCTTCATAGCCAACCCAAATAAGAATATTACACAACCAAAATGCAATTTCAAGTACATATTAATCCATGTATGCATATTCCTGGTCCATTTCTCAACCAAACCAACGTACCCCAACAAATATCTTCATCATACCCTTGTTAAAGTGTCCCACTTGTGACCTCCCAACCATTTAACCAAACCAATGTCCTCCCTCAAACCAATGTTCCTTCCAATTTCCTATCCTAAGAATTGTAATAAATGAAAGATGCAATTGTTGCCATTCAGGGTGGGAAACAAACTAAAAAGTTTAAGTTGGATGACGTGTGTTCTTATCCATTCAACATGGAGTACTTGTAGATACAATTTCCTCTAAGATATGAACCACCGAAATTCAATAAATACAAAGGGAAAGGTGACCCTAAGGCCCATTTAACTGAGTTTTTTTGTTGCATGTCAATTAGTGGCATATAGAGATATCTACCTTTTATTATTGTTTCTAAGAAGCTTGGCTGGACAAGCCTTAGAGTGGTTCTTAAAGTTACCCAAGAATTTAGTAACAAATTTTGATGATCTTTTTGATAAGTTTGTGCAGCACTTTCCTATAATATCAAAAATGAGATTTCATTAGTTGACTTGACACAAGCAAAACAAAAATCCGATGAGATTTTTAAAATTTATCTACAGTGATGGAAAGCCCTTTCAATTTGAGTCACCCATAGTTTACCAGATAAACAATTAGTTGCTGTGTTTACTAAAAATTTGCATAGTGAGATAGCTTATCATCTGGAACGACAATGTGCACATACTTTCAAGGAGATCATCGATAAAGGCTTGTTGATTGAGTGAGCACGCTTATTAATAAAGGGATCATCAAGCTTACTTCCACTAATCAGAATCAAGGTACCAATTAGGGAAGTGGCCAAAACTAACATTCAATCCAAGCACAAGCATCACAACTAACACAAGCCAATAACCAAGATAGACAAAAGAAATTCAAACACAATAAGAATGTTATGGATAATGGAGTAACTGAGTCACGTCATGTCCAAATAGAACAAATATCATATGCACTACTTTTTCAGCTTACTCCTACCCAACAATCTCTCCAACCAATGCCCCAAGCACAACAACTGAGACCTGCACAATAAATACAATAACCTTTACTATTGCAACCCCCTCTTCCAAGGAGAACTATGCCTATGTGTCATGTCTTTGGTGACCTAGGAGAGCCTATTGAGTTTATATTTTGTAAACTTATTATTACTAATATGATTAGTTAGCCTATACCAAAGCATTATCTACAAGGCATTCCTTATCTTGATTGGTACCATAAAAATGAATTTTGTGAATTTCATTTGGTCAATAGACATAATCTATGAAGATATGTGTAAATCAAGCATTTGATTGAGAATATATTACAGAATGGGGAGATAACATTGGATAATAGTGCTTCCACCTCCAATCAAACTCTTGGGATTTATCAAAACCTTTTTTTTCCAACATAACACACAACAACAACATAATGATTAGCAACAATAACACCAATTAGTGCAACAACAGAATCAATAGTATCAAAACCAAAAGCTAAACCAACAGAATCAATAGAATCAACAACAGAACCCACAACATCAGAATAATGTACAAAACTAAAGTTATAACGGTAATAACCAAAAAACCTATGATGCATTTGCATATGACTACAACAGGGTTGTAGGTCATATTGCAGGGGGTAGCATTAATACCATCTCCATTAATCTTAGACTGAGTACTAGTTAATCTAGACCATTGTTAAACAATACCACTCAACCAAATTACATAGATAATCCTTCTTTGACCTAGGACTACACATAGGGAAACCAACAAATTGAGACGCCCACTTTTGGACCATATACTGATAAATCGCACTTGCCATGTAACCACATACAAGTGCACCAATAACTGAGACTTGTCCTATCTAGTCCTACACCATTCCCAACATTTGTTAGCAATTATGGTCCAACATCTAATCCCGATTATGCAATCACAACTCAGAGGTCAAAGATTACTATCTCAGGTCCACAAACATCTACCACTTTGCATGTTATCCAACCAACCGTTCAACCTTAGAATAAACCATTCACCATTGACCAAGACAAAAAGTTTGATATTGTGGAATAATTATAAAAGATACCAGTATAAATTTATATTTTAGATTTGCTATGAACGTCAACAATTCACAATAATATTTTTAATGAGTTTTAAACCTAATCCACTATTGTCAGTGACATATCCCCTAATAAATTTCAAGCTTTGATTGGACACCTAGCTCCAATCCAACAAGTCATATTAAACCAAAGTGATATCTCTTCCCTTGACCCACTCCATAATAATCCATTATACATAAAAGTTTATATAAAGTGGCATAAAGTGAAACGTGTCTTTATAGACAATGGATCAGGCCTCAACATAGTGTCTTAAAAACTCATCAAGCTTCTTTGGTACACAATGGTAGATCTCCAACTAAAAATGATAACTATCAAAGCCTATGAGAATCACAAGGCACCATTAGCTTACCAGTTATCATTGGGCCTTTGACCCATGATACACTTTGCCATGTGCTTGTTTTAGAGATATCATATAATATACTTCTAGGTAGGCCTTGGTTACATGAGATTCATGTAGTCCATCAATGTTGCACCAATGTATCAAGTTCTCCCACTCAGGGATGGAAGTGAATATTCTAGGAGATTTACATCCATATGAACACTGCAAACATCTTGAGGCCAAGTTTCAAAGCTATAATTACCAATATGGCATGAACCCAAGTTCCAAGCAGGATAAAGGAAAGGCCATACTTATTGATCCTCCATAGGATAATTAGATAGATCCTAATACTTTGGATTCCCTTTCAGACATGCCACCTCCTGAAACTTCCAATCATTTCACCATTTCAGATAATAGCCCAAGGAAGTATGTGACCCATGATACCTTCCATATTGACAATCTTTCACAGAATCCAAAGACCTTTGGACGACCTAAAAATACCTCACACATGCATTGGCAACAAAATAACAAAGATAAGGGACCTACCATGTTTGTATCAGCATCTAGCCTAGAACTAGACCCTCTTGAAGGGGATGAATCATAGTTGTACAATGACAACCAAGTTGATTATTATAAAAATATAAAATATCGTATTCCCAATAGGATCATGGAACATCAAGATTATGTAGGAAGAGGCCTCATATGGAATCAACAAGGAACCATTGAGCCAATTTCTATGACTAAGTACAAAAGACCTTATGGAATTGGATTTAAATTACCCAGGGGTGACCCCACATATCTTATTTGAGCTCCATCAATAGTGGCTAGTGATGATGATGTCGATAGTGAATCAGAGTTTGATTATAGCCTCACCTTTGATGACCTGGCTGAGACTAACATATTTGATATCAATTCCATTTGTACCATTACCCCAATCATTCATCACAACCCATTGCCATTATACTATCACTAACTGATAGATTGGGACCAACAAGAATCCAATTTATCGAATGATGAGTTTCCAAACAATGAGGCATTATGTGACTTTTTAGGCCTTAGAGACAATGTTCTTTTGAGAGATCATAAATCAAGATTCTCAATTACATTAGATCCTACGGCCTATTTTGGAGAGCGGGTGAACACCCTTAGCCAAAAACAAATAAATAAAACATTGAGGTCCCAAAGTGAAAACATCTTTGAGGCACTTTATGATCAGGGAAAAAGTAAAGATAAGGACAGTCTAGTGGTGAAAACCTGTTTCAGGTGCCATTAGATGGGGGTGTTCATTTTCCTTTGAATTTAGACTAGGAGACCACCAATGATGAACTTGCCTGTGGATTTGAGTTTAGTTTTGTGCAACAACAAGTATTTGATCAAATTCTTCAAAAAAATTTGACTATTTTTATCACATGGCCAGATCTCCCATTGGGGGACTCAGATTCATCATGCCTAGGAGATGTTGAAGAGCAAGTCCTAACAAAGGACCCTGATATAGTCCAACAGTTCAAGTCTTTACCTATTATCCTAGAAGTTGGTTTGACCCTTCTAGTTGAAGATACAATAGAGGTAAACATTGGGACTTCATCAAACCCAAAATGTATAAAATTAGGCATGTCCCTCACTAGGGAAGAACGTGAAGTCTTTACAGCTCTATTGAGAGAATTTATAAATATCTTTACATGGGCTTATTCTGATATGTTAGGCTTGGACACCGCCTTGGTTCTGCACCACCTTGTGGTCAATCCTGATGCTAAACCAATGAAATAAAAGCTTCATAAGATGCATCCTTACATTGTTGTCTTGGTAAATAAAGAGTTAAAAAAACTCTTAGAAGAAGGATGTATCTGGTCCATTAACTACGTAGAATAGATATCTAATATTGTACCTATTAGAAAAAAACTTGACGAAATCAAAATCTGTACTAATTTTCGAGACATCAACAAAGCTTATCCTAAGGATGAATTTTCATTGCCTAATATTGATATGATCATTGACTCCACAGTAGGTTATGAAATGCTTTCCCTCATGGATGGCTTTTCAGGATACAACTAGATTAGTGTAACACTAGAAGACCAACATAAAATAGCATTCACCACTCCATGGGGAATATTTTATTACCAGGTAATGCCATTTGGTCTTAAGAATGTTAGAGCTACATATCAGAAGGCCATAATTTTTATATTCCATGATATGATGCATGATATTGTTAAAGACTATGTCGATGACATAATAATAAAACCCAGGGCCAACCATCTAGTAATGCTATGTCGAATATTTAAAATATTGCAAAAGTATAAACTCAAATTTAATCCAAATGAATGTGTGTTTAGAGTAACCTAAGGAAATTTACTTAGCTTCATTTTGTCTCATAGGGGCATTGAAGTCAATCTGGCCAAAGTTCATGCTATAATTGAGATACCACCACTAACCAATTTGAAGTAACTCCATAGTTTATAGGGCAAGATCCAGTCAATTTGATGTTTCATCTCTCAATTAACAACAAGTATCATCCATTTACACATCTTTTGAAGAATGAAGTTGCATTTCACTGGGATGACCACTGCCAAATAGTTTTTCAACAACTCAAAGACTATCTAGTTAATCCACCTGTTTTGTTACCTCCTATGCCAAAAAAGCTATTATTTTTATATCTATCAACTACTAATAATGCCTTGGAGGCACTTTTATCTCAACATAATAACAATGGAAAAGAGCATGCAGTATACTACTTAAGTCATACCTTGGTCACATATGAACACAACTATGTGTCTTGAAAAATCTTATCTAGCTGCGGTCTTTGTAGCTCATAAACTACGCCATTACATGTTGAACAATAAGACCATGGTTATTTCAAAAGTAGATCTGCTCAAGTATCTACTATCTAAAATAGCTTTACAAGGTAGAATGTCCAAATGGATCATGCTTCTTAGTGAGTTTGACATAGAATATGTTAATTAAAAGGTAATCAAGGGTAGGTCCTTGCAGATCAACTTGTTGAAGCACCCCTTGCAAACCCAAAGCCACTCATATTTCATTTTCTTGATGAATCCATAATGACCATAATTGACACACCTCTTGAGGATCATCACTATAAACTATATTTTGATGGTTCATTTACTGCACATAGATTGAGGGCAAGCCTCTTATTTATTACACTACAAGAGGATCTAATCCCTAAATCATTCAAAATCAATTTTTCTTGTGCAAACAACATGGCCGAGTATGAAGCACTTATCGTAGGACTTCGATAGGTAGTACACTAGAACATATCTCATCTCCAAGTTTATGGTGATTCTCAGTTAATCATCAATCAGGTCACAGATCATTTCCAAACCAAAGATGACAAGTTGGTTCCATATAAGGCTATGGTCGATACTCTAAATTAATAAATTACAAATATCTAATTTGAGCATATATCAAGGGCTAGTAATAGAACTACATATGCCATGACTACTATTGGCTCTCTAATTTGACAAATAGACAAAGTTAGAGAATATCAGTTCTTTGTTGAGAATTTATTCGCATCAGCTCATGAACCTTTAATCATTGCAATGATTTGTAAGATTATTAGTCTTAATTCTATCTGGTACTTAGACCTTTACAACTACTTTCATGACCAAGTTCTACCACCTAACCTATCTCAAAAACAAACCAAAACCTTTATTCATCATTCCACTTGTTATACTCTACTTGGATCTGTAGACACCTAAAATTGGCCACCGATAACCTCCAGTTAGGCTTTTGGCCAATTTCTACCTAGAATGCATAATTTAGGCTAAAAATACTAAAACATGCTAAATGATGTAAAACCGACATATTCAAGTGCCAATTTTGGCCAGGGTATCCCTAAATGGTGCAACACAATTTATGGGTCAGCTAACTTTGATTAGATCATTTTGATTCAAAATGCCAATTTTGCATCTAAGTGTTTTGAATTGCTCTTTCCTTTCAAATCTTATGCATAAGATGCATGCCTTTGTTATTTTTTTTTGTGACATTCTAAATGGGAATATGGTTCTAATGCATCTGACATGGACTTCTAATTCTAATCCAGTCAAATTTAGGACCAATAACAAGACATTTTGATCAATTTAGGTAATTTGTGCACAAATGTGCTTAATCATGCTTAAAAGATGATTAACCTAAATCAAGGCCTAATTAATAATTCCATGGAAACTTGTTAAATAATTTATTTTGGAAATGAATATTGAATATTTTTATCATCAAGTGACCTCATTTTTTGGGAAGACATCCCTAAGCCATAAATATCAGGATTCATGCCTCCCATGCCTCATCAATGCCTTCCATGATGCCCTCCATGCCTCTTAATTTCCCCTTCTTCAAATTTCATGATGAGGATAATTACAAACTTAATTCCAAAAATTGAATTAATCCTCAACCACACATCTCAATCTTGAGATGGATGGTTGAAGTTGATTCTGATCAAATCCAAAAATCTATAAATATGAGGCCTCACAACATCATTTCTAAGATATTTTGGTGCAAATTTATTATGTTAAAATATCTTCAAATCTTTTTTGATCCAAAGTTATAATGCCAAATTGGTTCCAAAAGCTTCAAGCAATTAGCGTTATCATGCCAAATTGATTCCAAGCCAAGCCAAGCCATAAGCCAAAGGTGCCAAGGAGAGATGGAGGTAGCCAAGCTTCTATTTCCAAGGACTTCATGAGCACAAGATAAGCAAGCCACTACTACAAAGGCATTTGGAGCATCCAGAAAAGGTGGAGGAATTCTTGTATTTGATTCTTTGCTTTTTAGTTGAGCTTATCATTTGCTTTTGTTAACGAAGCTCTCCCTAGTGTCTAGGCCTAGAGATGTTATGCTATTAGTGTTTTTATTTCACTTTATTTTTATTTTGAAACTAACACCATACTAACCATCCTCTCTTGAGTGAAATTTCTAGATCACAAGATCCACCCTTTACCACCGTAGTTTTGATGGAACTCTACTTCATTGTTTAACTTCGACATAGTCTACACTAGCGTTAAGAGAAGTTAATGAAGGAGTATGTGGAGCTCATTCTATCAAGGTAGTATTATCCAAAAATATCTTGCATACTAGTTATTATTGAACCATGATGGATGTAGATGTAGCTGCATATGTAAAGAAGTGTGACAAATGTCAACAACATGCTAATCTGATTCATGCCCCAGCTCAAACTTTGAAATCGATGTTGACACCACGGCCATTTGCTACATGGGGACTCGACCTCATTAATAAAATCAACCCCACTTCATCTAGTGGCCACAAACATATTCTTATCGCCATCGAGTATTTCACTAAGTGGATTGAATCTGTACCCCTCACTTATGTGACTAGAAAGCAAAATTTTAAATTCATTTTCAACCATATCATTTGCCACTACAATATCCCCTCTAACATTATATCTTATAATGGAGGATCATTCATGAACAAGGATGTTGACAAGCTATGTACCGAATATAACATCACACAACATTTTTTTATAACATATTACCCTCAAAGTAATGGCTAGGTCGAAGCATCGAACAAAACCATTGTCAATATTTTCAAAAAAATTGTCAATATTTTCAAAAAGATTGTCAATGATGTCAGTCATGATTGACACCTTAAGATATTCCCTATCCTTTGGACCTATCATACCAATCACCATGCCCCCACAGGGGCCACTCCATATTCACTTATTTATGGAACTAAATCCATCTTTCCCATTGAGGTTAAATTACCTTCACTACGCATATCTTTCAAGCATGTCCTAGATGATCTTGACTACCAAGTATCTCACCTACAGGAGTTAGACCTACTTGATGAAAAATGCACAGCTATGCTAAAAAATCTTCAGGCATATCAGAATCGACTCAAAGGCCACTACAATCAACATGTCAAGTATAAAACATTTGAACTTAGTGATCTTGTTCTTAAAGAAAACTAAAAGAATACCACGACTAAAAAGAAGCATAAAGGTAAATTTAAACCAAATTAGATATGACCTTTTATCATTTCTGTAGATTATGGATCAAGAACATACATGCTTGCCACACTAGATGAAGATGAACTTCTTAAGTCGATAAATATTATTCACCTCTTGCGATACTATGCTTGATCGCTAAGGTGCATTATCTATAAGGACCATTTCAATGGTGACATTTTATCACTATTCTTCTTTGTAAGAATATCATTTTTATCCATCTGTTAGTCGTATCCACTTTACATTCATGTTCTATCAACTAAACATGTTCTAAAGCCTATCCACCCAACCCGTTTGACATTAGTTTTTACCATTCATTGCACATTTTTAACATCAAAAAATCTAATCAATTTCATTATTTGTTTCAAATAATTTAGACAGAGATCATATTTTAGAGTAGTATGACAGAAGTTTCTATAGTTGCATCCTTTGTTTGTTATTTCTTTCTTATCATCGATCTTGCTACTAATTATAACCACATTTGAGCAAATTAGTACCATTGATCCATGTCATTGTGTCCTAGTTATAACCGTCTATGGGAAAATGAGGGAAAATATTTGTTTATTAAACTTTGACATACCAACTTGCCATTTTCTATACCATACTATGTCTTTTTACAAATTGTGCCTATTTTATTTGAATTGACTGTTACATTAGTTGAATTCCTTCGCTATAAGGTAGAATTATAGTGACTTGAGGTCCTACTCTAGGACTATGTAGGCAGTAATCAATACTTGTTGAGGTTAGCTCAGTCACCCTTTCCACCATGCTCTTACCATTTTGTGAGCAACCTAAGTTTGAATGTTCTCACTATTTTGTGAGCAACCTAAGTTTGAACGCTCTCATCATTTTGTGAGCAACCTAAGTTTGAACTCTCTCACCATTTTATGATAAACCTAAGTTTGAATGCTCTCATCATTTTGTGAGCTTGAACCATTTAATGTCTCATCATTCTTGATCGAGTTGAGATACTTCAAAAATTCTAAAAATATTTGTAAAATCGTTAGAAAATACCAAAAACATTAACCATTTCCTTGCCTTAAGGATTTTGGGAACCCTTACTAAGTTGCAAGCAAACCACTTATCACTAAGTTTCTTCATTTTTTTGGATTTTTCTTTCATGCACTTGCCATTTTTCAAGATCATTCTTATTCTTCTATCACATCCATTCTATTTGTTTTCATTAGTTATCACATTCGTCCCATGCTTTGAGAGAAATTTATTTGATCTAAATTTTTTATTGGATATTACATCCATGGAACTATGTAGACAACGTCCACTTGCCTAGTGCATATGAAGACAGCTCGGTCACCCCCTTCCTTTTCTTCTATTCTCTCATTTTTTTTATTTGTCAAGTTGTCACTTATTTTATAGGGGCAATGTTTGTATGGTTTCTATTAAGTTGTTTGTTTATTTATTTCTACTTATTTTGTCTATTTATTTGCTTTCAACATTGTTTCCTTGATTCAATTTTTGTGTGCTCATTAGGTGATTTCTTATCCACACTTATACTTAAATCCATCCATATTCATATGTTTACATTGTCATTATGGTTTTTATCATGGGTGCATTGTTTTCTATTTTGAGTATTGGATTTTAGGAGTCAGTCCTTCTGCATATTTCGACCAAGTCCTTATGATGTTATACCATGATGCCTATCAACACGTATTACAAAAAACTTTATCTTAAAAAAATTTATTCAGTAATGATGACATCAACATCTCTTCAACATTGACAACCTAATTCAATCCTAATCATATCTCAAATAAAGAATTAACCATGAAAAAAATTAATCTTTATTAGTTCAGATGAGCATCTCCCTACTAGTAGGTTGTTCCAATTCATCTTTATCCTATGTGTTAAGTTACCATCATCAATCAACCAATCAATAATATTTTCCATAATCGAGATCTAATGATTATAACCATCTATGGGCAAACTATTGCACACCATCCCACTTGCATTTCTCAATGATTATAACTGCCTTTGGAAAAATCATTGTGTTGTCACCATTTTACTTTTTCTACCCATACAGGGGCATGTTGTTATTTTTTTTGTCTGTCATAACTGGAGCAGCTCCATCTTCTCAATGATTATAACCATCTTTGAACAAATCATTGTGTTATCATATCATATTGCCACTATCAGGGTACAATAATTATAACCTCATTTGAGCAAATCATTGTACATTGTCCTATTTGCATTTTTAGTGATTTTGACTACTTTGTCAATATCATTATGTTTCCATCCCATCATCTTTTCTTTCTTTGGTCCCCTCATTTTGATTCTTATCGAGAGATCATTTGCTAACTTGTGCCAACTGTTTCGTCACGGGCGCATTAGACAGTTATTTTATCATCAATACAGTTGTAGGCATATAAGACATTTTCATTCTTTGAGAAGACGTTACTATGCTTATAGATGCAATACCTTCCCAAATAGGGACAAACTGTAAACCCTTAAAGCTGGCCACCAATGGCCTCTAACTAGGGTTTTGATAAATTTCTACTTAAAATGCACGATTTGGCCTAAAAACACACTAAATGATATGAAATTGACATATTCAAGTGCTGATTTTGGATAGAGTATCATTAAATGGCGTAATGCAATTTATGGTCCAGCTAAATTTGATCAGATCATTTTGAATCAAAATGTCAATTTTGAACCTAAGTGTTCTGATTGCTCTTTTTTGTCAAATCTCTTACACGAAGCACATGCCTTTGTTATTTGGTGTTGGTAACATCCTAAATGGGATAACAGGTTTTCTCTGAACATTACATGGCTAAACGACCCGTTGAAGCTCTGGCTAATTTTGAGAATGAAGATAGTATCCATTCTGAGCCGATGGTTGAGGAGGATTCACTGGTGAAAGATTCTATTGAAGGTCCTGTGGAGACTGGGATTAGTGATCTTTCTGAGCTAGTTGTTGAGGAGGCTTTGGTCTCTCCCCCTGTTTTGGAGGAACTTCTTAGGAGCCAGACTTTGGCTGGTTTTCATAAGGATTTTGTTGAGGCATCTGTGTCCCTTGGGCTTCAAGGATCACTGTCTTCTGAGGCATGGATTGCTGAGGCAGCTAAAGTAGAGGATGGATGGACAGCAGTTAAGAGGAAGAAGTCTAAGCCTTTGGTCCCCCCTCTAGATATGAATCTTTGATCGTGTAAGAAAAAATAATAAAAACCTCATTTGTATGGGAGGGTTTGTAGGGTGCTGATCCTGTCTGTTGACGGTTCGTTCTGTGTTTTGTCAGCTAGTACATCTGGTCTTTTTTGTTGTTTTCAGGTTCCTGTTTAACCTGGTTTTGCTTCTACTGGTTTTGGGTTTCTTTTTAGATACCCGGTTGTGCTTAAAGGTTTTTCTCTCTTTTGTTGTAAAGGGTTTCGGGGCCTCTTCAAAACCTGTTTTTATCTTAATCTAAAACAGATCCAACACATCTGACATTGACTTCCAATTCCAATTCAATAAAAATTTGGACCAATAACAAGGTATTCTGATCAATTTGAGTGATTTGTGCACAAAGTTCTTAATCATGCTTAAGAGATAGTTAAACCAAATTAGAGTCTAATTAAGAATTCCATGGAAACTTGTTGAATACTTATTTTTAGAAATAAATATTGAATATCTGCATCATCATCAAGTGACATCATTTTTTGGAAAGACATTCCTAGGCCATAAATACCATAAATATCATGATTCATGTCTCCCATGCCTCATTAAGACCCTCCCATGTCTCATCAATGCCCTCCATGCCTTTTAATTGCTCATCTATCCCAAATATTGATGAGCTTATTTATGAATTCTAATTGCAAAATTGGATTAATCCTTAGCCACACATCTCAATCATAAGATGGATAGTTCAGGTTGATTTTATCCATTTGAAAAAATCTATAAATAAGAGGCCTTGCCACATGAGTAAAAAAAATCTTGATAATGCAAAAGTTATAATGCACAAATGATTCCAAAAGCTATTGCAATTAGTGTTACCATGCCAAATTGATTCCAAGCCAAGCCAAGCCAAAGCCAAATGTGCCAAGGAGAAGAGGAGATAGCCAAGCCTCTTTTGATGAAGACTTCATGAGCACACGCCGAACAAGACATTACTACAAAAGCATTTGTAGCATCCAAGGAAAGTGAAGGATTCTTGTTTTTCCTTAATTTTTAGTTGTGTTTGTCATTTGTTTTTATTATTAAACTCACCCTAATAACTAGACATGAACATGTTAATTTAATGTGTTTGTCAATTTGTTTTGTTCATTTTATCACTAACACAATACTAATCTCCTCTTCTTAATCAAATTACTAATTCACAAATACTAAAATAAATAAATATAAATTTAATAAAATGAATATCCTTCAATTTTTAATACTAACTTACCCTTAAATCATTGTTAACCTTTGTGAAAAAAAATTATGAATTTGACCTTCTCTACTTAAGACTATATGTCCATCAAGTCGATTGTAGTCCAGCGTGGGCCCTTTTTTGGCAGTAGTCGTATACTTACTCATCGTGGTGATTATGGTGGCAACACTACATGTTTAGCAATCCGAAAAGGAAAGCAAGATCTGCTCCAGCAGCAGCAGCAGTGTCGATCCCATGGAGTCGCCGGCTCGTAGTCCTAGCAATTTTAAATTGGCGCCCAAGTCACCAGGCCAGGCCATTATGAATACCCTAAGCAGAAAAAAGCTATTGATTACCAAAAATGGGGGAGTAACGAAGAAGAAAAATGATGGCATGTGACCGTGCGGCATTCGAAAAGGGAAATATTTTGTGGCGAAAGATTCTGATGGGCGAGCACTGTCATCTGATGGATTTCTCAGGGGGGATAATATAGGATCATATGGACTGACGGTGAGTATACTTACCTTTCCAAATGGGTTGATAATATAATATATAAAAAATTTAGATGCATAGAAATCAAGGTAAAAGTTTCTTTATTGATAGTTGTCTTTGAAGTAATTAAAATTGTAATAGTTTTAATATAATAAATATTTTTGTTGTAGTATATAAATATAGTAATCGTTATATCATTAATTTTAGTTTAAACAAGGGTTATGTAGTGGTTTGGTTAATGTATATGTTTAGAAAAGTAGAAATAATTTAATAATTATGCTTATATTCATATGACATTTTTGTTCTTATAGTAATACTTGTATTTCAAACTTTGGTTGATTTTTATTAGATATATGGATATATGATTACGATTTTTATGGATTAAATTTAAAAATTGTATTCTTACATGATAATTAAAAGAAGTGATTTAATTTATTTTTTTAAAATTGAAGAAAAGTTTATGGATATTTATTAGAACATATATATTAGATAATTGTATCAAGAAAATGATAAAAGAGAGAGAGAGAGAATTTTTTTTTGAAGATGTACAACTTTATATAAGAAAATATATTACACAAATCAATTGCTTTATAAACTTTTGTTTGTGATTGTCTTTCAAAAAATACTATTCACAAGCCATTAATAAATTGTAATTACGTTGTAGAGACTTTTTCCATGAAGGAAACTGAACGTAACTTATACCAATTTATTCCCATTATTTTTTATTTTAAAAAAATAATAAGCATTTAGTTTGGATGTACAGGGAACAAAAAATTAGTTGTACAACACTAAAAAAACTTAATGTGATTCTATAGACAATAATAGTGGCTATATATGTACAAAATTGACTTTATGATAGTTATTACAATTATTTTTCTACCTTTGAAGAGATAATTGTGCTTCAGGGCATAATTTAAATAAATTTTGCCTCATGATTGTAGTGCTCAAAAACACATAAACCATATATGCATACGAACATATGAAAAGTAAAAAAGGTTTTACGATATAGTTTTGGAAAGGTTATTCAACTTTATTGATGTATGGTGTAGTTGACGTTGTAGCTCACAACATATATAACATCATAGTTCATAGTGTATTTAATTGTTGTGCAGTTGGCATTTATATAGTTAAAAACTTCAAAATTGTGAAGAATATATAATTTTAATTTATTTGTTGACCAGAATTATTGTCTCCATTAATTCATTTAATACTATCTCATAGCAAAGACTAATAATATTTTTTTAATAAAACCTTAAAAAGTAATGCAAGTTTGGATGGACTAGGGACAATCATTATAAATGAGGAAGGGCCTCTAATTCAATAACTTGCAAAGAAAAGTATTTAATATTTTTATAAATAGGATTACACGATGTGAAATATACTTTTAAAAATTGAATTTTTGGTGTACCGAATGCATATATATGATATTGAATATGTAGATTCGAGTTACTCCATTACATATAATTGAAAAAATATTTAAGAAAAGTCAATGCTATAGTTTCCTTCCATTTGGTTGGGACTAATAATAAAGAATGATCCATAAAATATGTCAAAGTAGTTGATTTTACAGGGGTTAATGTTATGGGACCATCTTTATTGTATCAAATATTTGGAGTGATATTTAATGTTTGCCAATATTTTTCAGAGACTTTGCTTCCACAATACTCTACCAGTGAAATATTGTTGAAGAATAAGAATATGAAAAATATTTTAATCATACAAACAAATTAAAATATATATAAATGAGACACACACTATCTAATCGTGACACCAATATAATTTTATAGAATTATTTTCACCTAATACACAAAATTGTTGAATGTCAAAAAAGTTTAGACAAAAAAATCCAAAAGACCCCTTTTTTTTTAAAGAAAAAGGAAAACAAGAAAAACATGACATTGGCACACACTTACCCAGTAGTTTATATTTTTAGAGATGCTAAATGACAATGAAAACATGAACATCTAAAGTATTAAGAATGCCCAAACAAAATCTAAAATATTGACATTTCAATAAATATTCATTTATAATTATAGTAAAACATTGGTATGAGAGTAGGTTAAAAGACAATATCGAATAGTGATTACTCTTGTTGAAAAAATTGAATTAGCAGAATAAATATGTATGTTTATAAGTATTGTATATTTGGATAAAGAATATTAGATCCGATTTATGGTAAAATTAAAAATGTTAAAAAACATTGAAAATTAATATTCAAAAACATATGTTAAAAAAAAGGATTACATAATCTTTTCTTAACGTAGAAATTACAATAAATTTGATGTATAAAATATTTTAATATTTTATCTTGAAATAATTATGTGAAAATAATTAATATTTGAAAAAATAAAATCAAAGAATAAAGTTTCATCAATTTAAAAGAAGATGATTGATTTGTAAACATGTATATTGTCTTGATAATTAATGCAATAATTAAATTGAACCTTGCAAAACAAAATAACTAATTTCAATATGTCTGACATTTCACTATAGAGATCAATAAAATTAATGATTGATATCAATTTATTAATTCAATAATTAATAATTTATTGACTTGAAAAGTAATTGAATTGATTTTATTGATAAGGCAAATAGATTGATTTTTAAATATAACTACTAAACTATGCCTAACAAATGAATTATGGATGGATGGAATTATTATATTTGAGTTTAGGTTCATAGATATTCTAATGATTTGTTATACAAACCATGCATTGGATCAGCTGCCAAAAGTTATGACATTCTCCAGGCCATGACAGTAGAAACAGTTATAATAAAAGAGGCTGCTAAGGTTTTGGAGGCAAACATTCTACACTGTATTGGATCTTTGACCAAACATATTATTATGTTGGGAAATCACTTGAAATTGTGTCCTCCTAATGCTGAATAGGAGTTGCCAACCATGCACAAGATGGAGATATCCATCTTTGAGCGATTGATAAAAGGCAAGGTGGAGCACGACTCTCAGATGTCAAAGGAGAATGAGGCCTTCAATATCCGCATTAATATTAGACCTGAATCCCTCATTTCAAGTTCATGATAGCGTAATGAATTTTGAGAATATTAATTGCATTCAAAACAATTTATTTTTCTTGGATCATAAAGTTGTATGGAGCCAGAGGTAAGTGAAGTAAATGTCAAAGAAGCCTGGTTGATTGTAGAATTTTGCCTCTTATCTCCTCAGACAAGGATATGAAAGCAATGACATAACAATTTCTCTTGTAAAGAGTGTTGTGGTAATATTCTAAGGTTTGGTTCTGAACATATATGTAGAGGAACTTTTGGGTCATGTAGGCAACTCACATTTCATATATCATGAAAACAAAGATGTTTTAGGGATCTCTCATGTGGTCGTTAATGTATAATCGGTTATTTAAAAACATGTATGTTTTATATGTATTTTTATGAAAAATAATGTTTGCATGGTTATTGTGCTTTTAGGAAGTGGTTTTATGGGAGGGGGCCTCCTAAATTTTCTTAAGGAATATTACGGAATAAATTTAGGAAAATATGTAGCAAAAGTGGTCTCATGATATAAATTTTTTGAGTGTATGCTACAATTTTATAGAGGATAACATTTAAAATTATTATACTTTTATTTATAATTAAAATTTAGACAAATTTTAACCACTCATAAATTTACATTTGGTAGAATATCTTCCTAAAAAAATAGAAACGGGTATGAGAAACTCCAATCCCCCTTTTTTCCCACCCCCTCAAACTTTCCCCCTAAATATTAGCCAGCACGTTGTTTTTAGGAAACGATTCTAAAATTTCATATTTCCATGTCTTGCATTTTTCATGGGGCCACTTACTAATTCAAAATAGGAGCAACAACCCCGTCCATGGGACCCCTGCCTTATATGTGAAGTGCAATGCATACCTGCATGATAAAATGTGAATGGAAATTCTAGCATTTTACTTTGAGATCTTCTCTGCCATGATACTTGCTTAAGAACTCCTTGTAATAAACCATACCAAGAAATTCTAAGTTACAGGGATATTTGTATCGATCTTTACAGATGCGAAGATCTTGATAGAACAACTAACAATAACATATCAAGCATAAAGTTTTTCTAACATATATAATATTTCATTTAATATTTTTATGTATTATCATGTTAATTATTATACATAATGTTAACAAAAAAATTATACTTAAATAACATTTATAAAATATTCCATTATTTATATATCAAACTTTATACTCAAATTTATAATTGATAAAATAATATAATTCTAAGAAAATTAAACCATACATTTTTTGTAAAATTAAACACAAATACAAAATCTTCAACTTTTGTTTATAAACACTAATAATGAAAGACTCTTAAAATATCATAAGATAATAATTATAATAAGAGGTGATCTATAAAAGATATAATCATAAAATCATTCATGATATCATGACCCACCTTTTCAATTTTTGTACTCTCTAATGTTTTATTTCATTGTCAATTTTTTGGTATCATCATTGCCTTATAAATTATCTCTTATTCACAATTGTTATATATATTAAATTTATTTTCAATTAAATATGATATTTCAAATAAGCTTTTAGTAATTTAAAAAATTGATTACTTTTGATATATCAATATTCAATTTAAAAATTGATATATTTATTTATTTTTGTTTGGGTCTTTTAAGTTATATAGATATCAGTATTTATATTTTTAATTAGATTATTATAAAAATTTGACTAAACATACACTTAAATCAAGTCTCTTTTAATTAAGTTGATATGACTAAAAGTTCTATTCTATTAAAGTCATCTAAAAATCGAACCTAGCCCTTTCCATATTGGTATACCTAAATGAATAGTAATGTAAAACATTAATATCACCCATTAAAATACAACCCTTTGAAAAAAATTAAATATTTAAGAAATAAGGCCTCTAATATTTTATGATGCACATTTTATAAATAAAGGATTGAAATATTGAAGTAAACTAGTTTTTTTCATATCTCCTCCATCTCTTCTTTTACTTTATTTTGATTTACGTCCTCTACATTATTATATCATGTTAATCTAGGACTCAAAAATATATTATCCATTGTGGTTTTTGACATTATGTCATTTTGATCTTGCCTTTTCTTTGGTATATTGTCTGTAGACACTAAAATTTAGTATTAGATACTTGGCAATGTCAATTTGACTTAACCTTACCATACATGACTTATGCACAGACATATGGATCTTTCATACCCTTCTCTCTTATCCACTTGCATTCTATAGCTCCAACCTTCTCTATTTGCTATTACTCACTCATAAGAATTTTCTATGTTATGTCTAACCTAGTTAATATCATAATCAGATTGTTTATAGATCATCATATCAATATTCCTATTTTCTAGACACCTCTAACCATACTCAAAAGCCTTCGGATTTCCATATCTACCCTACCCTACTAGACCTGTCTGCACACCAAGAAATGGTCACCTTCCAAATTTAAATTATCTTTATGGATCAACTTTACTTTTCACATGTCAATGGTGTGAGAATTTATCCAAAAGGTCGAATATTTACGCAAGTTAAGTCAAATCCTATTCCCTATCTTGCATTGTTAAGAAAGTACTAAGTAATATCATTCTACCACTTGCACATTGAGAGAGACTACCGTCAACTTCCCAATAAATAAATTAGTCATAAGGAGTAGGTCCTAGCCAATTTTGAAGCACCTAAACCAAACAAGTTTTCCATTATCAAGTGTCGAAAGATAAATCACATGATACATTCATAATAATCGATCACAAATGTACACATTCACTTAAGGGGAATAACTATGAGTAGTCTAATTTCCCTCATTGAAGTATTGGACACATATATAGTGCTCAATCATGCATTTGAAAGTGGTTAGGGTCAACTCAACCTAGTAGTATTTCTCATTTTAACAAGTTAACTTAGTGTCAAAAGTGGAACTAGGGTTTCAAAGTGAAGGATACATGTTTATGGATTCTATGAACACAATGAGTTGATGATATCACATAGGAAGATGGTTTAAAAGATAGTGCAACATCATGTGCTATAAAATTAGACACAATTCATAAGGACAAGTCCATGAGGCATCAATCTCCTATGTGAGATAAAATCATCCAGATCTAGACAAATTTGTCCAAGCTAGGCCTAGATACCTAGTTTCATGATCTGGATGAATATGGATCCATTTCCAATCGTCTTTGTCACTTGTATACAGTATCAAACCTATAAAAAGATGAAACAAGCTAACTATATTAACCTTCTTGGTGCTTTCCATAGTTAGTAAATTGTAATAGGTCAAACATACTCTGTTGTAACATCCATATTTGTATTTTATTGTTGTATATTATGCAATCCAAATTATCTTAAGTTTTATCTTGTTTAGGTTTATTAAAAATATAAGGTTAAACATATTAGTGAACCTGAGATGCTTATATTGATTACATCAAACCTTAGGTTTCAGTTAAGGTTTCTTCCTTCTTTCTAGGGTTTCAATTTTTTTTGGATGAAATATATCTATATATTAATTTAACATAAATATACAAATGATTCAAAAAAAAAAGGTGGTATGAGATCACACCATGCAACCACACTAGGCAAAGCCTAGGACCAAAACCAGAAGTATAACAAACAACTAGACAAAGCTTAGGAACAAGTCATAATGTCATAATAAAAGATAACTTTAAACATCAAGAGTAAGGCCAAAGGTGGAGGATACATATCATCAATACCCCAACCTAATCTTGGCAAGTCATTGCCATCTAGAATAGGCTCCTAGTCAGTAATTTGAGCAATGTCCCTATCATCTTCTTCTTTCTATGCCTGAGTGGGTGAAATGGCCAAAGAGAGCCTGGGGAACTTGTCCAACATGTCCAATTGGCCTCTAGGTGGTGCCCCTTAAGCATCTGGGCACAAAGGAGGAGGAGGAGCATCCTAACCATCCTGCCCAACAAAGGAAGGAGGCAGAGGTTGCCACCCTCGCTGCTTCCCAAGAAGGGTCATGCACTAGTATGGGGTGTCAATGTGAGAGGGGTACTAAGAAAGATTGCGATGATACCCACCATGAGGTGGAAAAGCAATTCTCTCCTCCATTCTAGGATCCTTGGGTTGAGATGGTGGAACCTAAGCCATTGCACAAGGAGCATATCCCTAGTGAGAGAGAAGATCCTGAAGGTGCCCAAGATCTATAGAAAGTTTATTAGCTCGAACTTGAATCTACAAAAGAACATTGGAGATGATAGAGGACTTGTTCAAAGCACAAACATTACAATTTGAAGAAGCATTATTAAACACAAAGTTATTTCTTTCTTTCCAAAGCCAGAAGAGAATCTCCACTCTGAAAGTATGCCAGACTTGGATGTATTTGAAGGGCATCACGGGTTTATCTCTAAGGAGGGTGTGCTACCAAAGAAAAATTTTGGGCTAGAAAGGCTTGAAGAGATTTTGGATCCACTTTAAGACCCTTTAATATTTGGTACAATACTAGAAAAAAGATGAGGAAGCATCTCAAAGTGGCCACAAAAAGGTAAAATAGGAAGGGGAACTCCTAGCTGGACAAGTCTTCTGCCAATAGGTAAGCCTTGGTGTAGTATGCACTAAGCAAAATGGGCGAGCTTGGGTTCCACACAAGCCCCCCAAATAGTGTTAAATCAGAAGATCCACATACTAACATAAGAATGCAATCCCCAATGGGAGTTAAGATTGTCCACCATGGGTAAATGGGGGGTGATCCATCCATATCCAAGTTGAGGAGTGTAATTACAAAAGGGGGTCTCAACATACCACTTCTAGTCCTTCCACCAAGGATGAGTGGAGTGAACAAAGATTTTGTGGAGCATGGAGGGTGACACAATATTAAGTATCTCCTAATAGGATTCTTGATCAGAATTGGCTAGTCAAAATTTGGATTTCACCTCTTCCCAGTATAGCCAAGAGCAAGATCGCCTACAGTAGATATCTTAGATAAAATGAATGCCCCTATGGAAGAACTTGAGAGCATTGATCTAGGGGACTTTTACCAGCGTAACTTCATTGAAATTAATAATAGGTAACCACCAGAGTGAGTGGGTGTTTATAGACAACCCATCTCAGAACCCTAAACCAATCTAGAGAAGCCATGGTTTAATCTTTTCATATGCCTTCTAGATGCTTTTAGCAACAAATGACCCTGTGATTTGAATGGGAGACTTAATGATTAGAAAATTACGGAAATCAAGCCCTTTCTAGGCTTTCTTACCCGTAGGCAAGCCTGAAGAGATGCAGTGTCAAAACAACACCTTCCAATCTTTTTTGCCCTCAATGGTCCTTACAATCCATTTGGCACATAAGGCAGTTCCTTGTCGAGCTATGTCAATGAACCCCATCCCTTTGGCATCCTACGTGAGGTAGCAATATTCCCAGGCCATCATGTGGAATCCTTTTCTTTGAGGAGAATTGGCCCAAAGGAAGTCTCTGATCAATTTCTCCAACTTTTGGTAAGATTTATTAGAAGGCACACAATATGAAGAGTAGTATACATGGGTGGTCACAAGTATTTTTAAGTAGATTTGAAATTTTCTTGCTAAGGAAAGAGACTTGGTCACCCAATATTCTAGATTCTTAGTAACTCTATCTACAACATATTACCACAACAAGGGTGGCAAGGCATCAAAATTAAAGGGGATGCTAAGAAATTTGAATATTTCATCATGTTAGATACACTTCCAAACATCTTTAGTAGCCCACACCAGTGAAAGGAGGTAGGATTACCTAAAGCAATGAGTTTTCTACCGTTATATGCTAGAGTTAGAGGTGAGGTAGAAGGTATTGAGACACTACAAGGCATTATCCACATTAGACTCATCCTCAATTAGAGTAAGGAAGGAGTCATCCACAAAGTGACCATTAAGTAATTGGATATTTTCCTATGGGTTCGCAGTATCTAGAGGGAGATAGATTCCCTTAACGAGGCCCTTATCTTGGCCATTACTAAGGATATATCCAAAAACCTCAACTGCAAGCACATACAAAGCAGGAGCTAGAGGGTACCCTTGATGAATAGATTAGAACAAACCAAACTACTCAAAGGTGACTCTATTAATGGATAAGATGATCGAGGCATCTGTAGAAAGCATCTAGATGGTTTGGATGAAGTTGGGCCCAAAGCTTTAGGCTCAAAGCATGGCCAATATGAATGGCCATTTGATACGATCATAAGCATTTTCAAAATCAATTTTAATGAACATAGCTTGTTGTTTAGACCTTCTGGCCTAGTCCATCCCTTCCTAGACTATTATAATGTTGTCCATAATATAATGACTTCTGATGAAACCTATTTGTTTAGGGTGTATGATGAGAGGCATCATATTACACAACTAAATCACTAAAGCCTTGGAAATGATTTTATAAGAAACATTCAAGAGGGTGATGGGCCACTAATTACAGATCAATTCAAGATCTCCTTGCTTAGGTATGAATTTAATATTTCTTTTATTTATATTTTTTCCCAGAGAATGCATGCAAAAGGCTTCTTGGTGAACCTTGTATAAGTCACTACCCATAAGATCCCAAAGAGTTTTATAAAATTCATAGGGGAAGCCATCAATGCTTGGATATTTTTCATCATCCATGTGAGACACTGCCTCATGCAAATCATTGATAGTGAGGAGCCTATCTCAAGTCACCCACTGGGTAGGAGTGAGTTTGCATGGCAGCATTGAGATACATTATTGAAAGGCAATTTCACTCTTGATTAAGGATGCTCGATCTTTGAACACTTGTTGATAATGGCAGACAAAGGCTTGAACAATGTGCAGGGTCTTTAGGAGCCTGTTGCTAGCCTCAAATATGACTTGAATTTGTTGCTTCAAGTTCTTAGCTTACAGTATTTGAAAGAACTCCTTTGAGTCATTGTCCCCTATTTTGAGCTAGTGAATCCTGGTTTTGACTTGAGCTCTCTGGGCAATATAATTGTCTACAATCTATATGCAATGCCATAAAGTGGAAAATCTGACCTATAATATCTCATTAAAGGTATATTTTTTTAGTGCTAAAGCCATGTGGTTCAGTTTTGAGGAAGTAACAGAGTAAGAGTGTCTCTAAATTTTAACAAGTTAGTAGCCATAGATTCAAAAAAATCAAGAGGTCATTCTGATGGCATCATCGCACCAAAGAATCCAACCAAATTCTTGGGAAGGATGTGGATCCAAATTTCAAACTCTCTGAATGTGCACCTCTATGGGCCCATGCTTAAGTAGAGAGGTGTTAAGGAAGAATTACATTTTATGGACTTTGCATTTCATAAACTACCATATCACTCTGAACCAAATAGGGGAATGGTCAGAGAGCCCAAAATCTAACAACACCTCCACTAGAGGGTCAAACTTATTATCAAAGGAGAATTATAATTGGGTGGACATCATTACCTTATCTAGGTGCTTTAGAATCTAAGTGGGGCCCTCCTTGAGATTACTCTAGGTGTACCAAACTCCATCTACATGCTGGTGGATTAAATTAGGGTCATAAAATCCCAATTTAGTGCACATATAATACCATGCCTCCCTTTTGCCAACTGCCCACCACATTGGCAAGTGGCCCACTTTGTCCTTGGGAGATGCCACCATATTAAAATCATCACATAATACCCAATGGGCATTGAGGAGCTCATCCTCTATCGATCACCATAAATGGGTATGTTCCAAGGCATCATTCGAGGCATAAATGTTAATAAGACTAAAAGAGTGTCTTTCAATGTTAAAAAGGGCCCATACTAACCAGTTGGTGGGGTCAATGATAGATTGCATTAAGTGTGGCTACCACCGTAGAGAAATAAATGCGATCACCCCTCCACATCTTGCATCATAACTACTATGTAAAATGACATTTTTGCGTCAGATGGAATTACTAACAGTCATCAATGAAAAATCTGCTACCTTGACTTCTTGTAAACAAAGAATGTCCATCTTGGGAAACTTCCCTATGAAATCATGCATAACAAACTTGCATTTTGGGTCTGTGAAACCCTAAACCTTCCATTAAAAACAATTCATAGATGCCAAGTGTTGAGGGACATGTCCTCTGAGTCCAAACCTTCCAAGGCATCATATCGATTATGTATAAAATGCCCACTGTTGGCACTCAAAAAATCATCAAATTAGTTCCTCACAGTAGGGTCAACCTGATACTCTCCTTCTTCTACCTTGTCACTCCTCTAAGGAGGAATGTGAGTGATTTTGGATACCTCTTGCTGAGTAGGAAGTGGAAGAGTGCTTGGTTATGAGTCTAAAAATATGGAAGAACTGGGCAAGGAATCCTTGATACCTTGGGATAAGACATTGGCAAATAGAGGGGTGTTCACTACCCTAGGATTTTCCAATAATTTTGGGGCTTTAGTTTGAGGAGGATCTTTCTCAATAGGAGCCTGTTCCTTTGGGCCATTGCTCAAAGATGAATTTCCTCCTTTGGGAGTATTAGTTAAACTTGTGGCTTTGGGATAGCTATTCTTCTTTCCTATCGTAGCCCATCCGTCCTTAGCTAGATTTTTTCTAGCTTTCAGAAAGGTCTTGGGGGAGAGGATGAGCAGTTAGACATATTATTATGATCCTACTAAAGGGGACAATCTTGTATCTTAAGGTCTATGGCTTGGTAGTGAAACCACATGTTAGACAAGTTGATATACAAGACTCATTATGAGTGTCTCATGTCCCCAACTTGAATTTCCACAAACTCCTTGAGGTCTTGGGAAAGGTCTAATTCTAAACAAACCCACTTTTTTGATCTAGCAGAGTAGAACTGGTTTTGTTCATGGCAAACCACTTGACCTATAGAGCATGTTATCTAGTGAATAAAGTACCAGCAGGGAAGTAGGAGACCTAGAAATTCAACCCAAATTGGGACTTTTAGAGGAATGTGCTTTGAGACCACAATGTCTCATGTCCAGGAGGAGAGAACCATGAGAGAATTCCTGACATACCCAGTGGTAGACCTATGGAGGCTTCCTCCTGCGTGGGATGGGTCACCAAAGTGAAAAATAAAAAGCCCTTAATCATGTTATGGATGCTCTCCAGCTTAATGTCATGAGTTTCCCAATGAGTTTGAAACCAAGATCACAACATACTTTCATAGGTAATTCTCCCAAAAAATATCCTATCAAACAAACTTTCTCTAACCATTAACACATAGAATCAAATTTAGGAATAGGTTGTTGGATGATGGAGCCTGCTCTTATTATAATGCCTAGTTCCTGATAGGGGGTGTTGGGGGATAACACCCCCCACTATGGTCACCATAGGGGTCCAGGGGAGCGGTGACCTACTTGGAAGCCTCCCCTAGTGGGGGTTTGGGGGTAGTACCCCAAATCAAAATTTAGTTAAAATGCATTGTAAAATATTATAATTTCATCGTAAATCTAGACAGTTCACTATTAGGTTGCAGATCTAATGATATAAATTATGTTTGTGCAATTTTTCCCTATATGTAACCCTCTTTTTGATATGAGGGCATTGTAATTATGTTAGCATGTTGTATGTGAGTGAAGAGGAGATTGCAGTGGATGTATTCTAGGTTTTATCCCTTCATTTTATTAGATTTAATAAAGAGAATAATTAGATGTTTCTATGTGGACATAGCCCATATTGGGTGAACCACATTAAATCTATGTCTATCTTGTATTATGTTTTTTTAATTTTAATTATGTCTTTGTTTCATTAATATTACTCTGTGTTCTGTATTCCTAATATAATCAATATAACATTAGGTTCTAAAGCATTGCCTGATGGGAAACCTTTGGAACAAACTTCCTTGGGTGATTATAAGGGGCCATTGCTCGATGCTCCATCATTCTTCTCCGTAGCTAAAACAATTAGGATAAAATGGGAATAAGTCATTATAAAGGTGGCCTTGCCCAAAGGCGAGAAACCATAAATGATAATAAATGCAAATCTTGCAGGTGACTTAAGGTTGTAGTGTGACACAAGTTGGATAGATATAAAATCAAGGCCCAACTCAGTGGTGTACATGGAGGAAACCCTAGCAGAGCAAAAAATATACAATAATTTTTTCAAGGTTTTAGATTTTTAAATTTAAGTATGATTTTTAGACATGATTCTTGATTTTCCCACATAATCATAATGGAACAAACAAGTACTATGGATGCTAATACATGACAAGAATATGTTTAGTTTCATGATATTTGATGACATAGATAAAAAGTAATTAACTAATATCTAAAATTGAACCCACATATGCATGATACATTAATATATATAACACGAGATGAAGAAATAAAGATTACTAAGGCTTCTAAATCAGAATAATAACAACATGAGCCCTTCATTGATACTAATATACCTTTTGGAAGTACTAATTCTATCATATATGTTCAAACTACTATAACTACTAGTATTCCTATGTTTACACATTCGACTACACATATGATTCCCACCAATAGTTGTGGGGGAAACACAAGGTTTTACTTAAATTACTATGCCTATTCTCACACAATAGATTTATGTACATCCTAGGATTGCTACTTATGTTACACCATCATCCATGTCTACTACACAATCCATCATGTAGACTATTATAGATATGGATCTAATATATTACAGTTATAGTAGGGTGTTTATAGAGTGAATCATTTGATTAATTCTCATGTTTTTCTTCATAATCCGTTAGCCTCATAAATTTTTGTTTACACTTTACCTATAGGTTTTGTATCTCCTAAGCTTACATTTATACAATGGTAAAGGTGATTTAGAGAAACACCTAAGAGCATTTCATGTAGCATGTTTGGACTATTCCTCTAATGACAAGTTGTTGATTAAGTTATTTCCACATGAAGCCTTAAGGACAATGATTTGTGATGGTTCTATGATCTCCCTTTTCAACCAATTCATGCATTTAATCTCTTAGAAAATCATTTTTTTGCACATTTTTCAATCAATATTGGTGATAAATTATCTTATGCTCAAATTATAAATCTTAATCAAGGACTTAATGAGCCAATAAGTGATTATGCTTTGTTACAATACCTTGCTTTCTAAGATGATGAATCCCATGGTTGACAACAAGTTACAAGATATATTTGAGAAAAGTTTTCTTGCCCCTCTCTATGAATCTTTTATGTTTAAAAGACTCAAATAATTTGATGACTTTTGCCATGCACTTAAGAATTGAGAAGTCAAACTTATATATATGAATATGCTAAAGTATGTGGTTAATCTTTACATTACTTCAATTTCAAATTTTCAAAGCAAACCAAATTATAAGGAAAAAATGAATGATATTAATATTTAGGTAAATACAATATTTAATGCAATATTTCAAAGTAATAATTAGTTTGTCTTATATGGTCAACAAATGAGGCAATTTTCAAGATTACTTGAACCTCCTCATAAGATATTATAGAAGTTACTAGATTGCAACCTCATATCTCTCCCTTCCCAAAAATAGGTTGATATGAGTAGACCTCTACCTAAGGGATAAAATAGTAATGTAGATTATGATTATCATAGATTTATAAGGCCCTCTTCAAATATATGTTTTCTAAGACATAAGATTCAGGATCTCATTGATGATAATATTATTGATATTGATGATAGTAGTACACCTACGAATGATTCAAGATTGCAATTAAATCGGAATGTGAAAATTTAAATATTTTCCAATCCCTTATCAAAACATGTGGAAATAGAAACTAAGGCTAATTTTGAGGTGCATATGACCTAAAATACACATCCTCCTTATTTAGCATATTATTACCTATTAGATGGTATAATTGATATGCTTACAAGCATATATATACAATGTTTTATGATACTATTGATGGTAGTGAGATTTATGATGATGAATCTAGTTACATATCATTATTTGTATGTTCCTACATTGATTCAGAACCTATTCATAGTGTTATGGTAGACAATATTCTTGAGTGAAAACATTTGAACTATGACACTTCCCACTAGTCTTGGATATACATAGGATGATTTGATGGAAACAAAAAATATAGTCAAAGGACTTAATGGGAAGAGACACAAACATCTTTGGCACATTTTATTACCACTTCATGTGGGTATAGCTATAGTTTTTACTTTATTCTTAGTCTCACAAAGTACAAGGGCATTTGACATGTTGTTCAGATGTCCTTGAAAACATAAGTTTCATGTAGTACCATCTTCAATACATAGATGTGTAAAACATATACATGGAAATAGGGTGGTTAAAATTTTAGGTATTCTATATGAATATCTTCTTGATTTGTATATGATTCTTCCTCCACCCCCAACACTACCACAGTCAATTATACAATCTATTGAGGTTCATTCTATGTAGACTGTTTAGAGGAGCATATTTAAATTTCCAAGATGACCAATGATTCGACGCCAATTACATTAGAGGTTTATTTAGTACTAACATAAACCATCATCAATTCCATCACTTTATAAGCTCATGTTACATATAGTTTCACGTGTTCCACATCAGACATAAGCACATATTTATACTTTAAGTAGCTTCCAAAAGATACTATGGGTACTAAGGTTATTCATTATACATATGATACTATGGTTACTAGAGATACACATCATATGAGTCATGATATAACATGATATTATATTTTTGATTCATATATAGCTACATATGAGACTAATCTTTCATGGGAAACAACCTTTGTTGCATTTGATATAAGACCTGCATGTGAGCATTCCCTTGATGGGATCATTGGTTAGTAACATATAATCATAATATATCAAAATATATATATATATATTCCAAAAATTAAAAAAATCATGACCTAAGCATAGCATGTTATTGCTAGCTATTACATTGATCTATGTTATTTATCACATGTGTGGTACATTACATATCACTGTTCATGTGCACATGCATTTTATAGTATATATCAGTGATATGCATAGCATGTGATCTAGGAATTTGACTCAAGAGAGGATGGTTAGTATGGTGTTAGTTCCAAAATGAAAATAAGATGAAACAAAAACACCAATAACATAACATCTCTAGGCCTAGACACTAGGGAGAGCTTAGTTAACAAACATAAATGATAAGCACAACTAGAAAGCAAGAAATGAAAACACAATAATTCCTTCACCTTCCTTGGATGCTCTAAATGCCTTTGTATTAGTGGCTTGCTCAGCTTGTGCTCATGAAGTCTTCATCAAAGGAGGCTTGGCTATCTCCTCTTCTCCTTGACACCTTTGGCTTATGGCTTGGCTTGGAATCAGTTTGGCATGGTAACACTAGTTTCTTGAAGCTTTTGGAACCAATTTGGGATTATAACTTTGCATCAAAAAAGCTTAGAAATGATATTGTGAGGCCTCCTATTTATAAATTTTTGGATTTGATCAGAATCAACTTGAACCATCCATCTCAAGATTGAGATGTGTGGCTGATGATTAATTCAATTTTTGGAATAAAGTTTGTAATTATCCTCATCATGGAATTGGAGTAAAGGTAAATTAAGAGGCATGGAGGGCATCATGGAAGGCATTGATGAGGCATGGGAGGCATGAACCCTGATAGTTGTGGCATTTATGGCCTAGGGATATCTTCCCAAAAAATGAAGTCAATAATGTAGATATTCAATATTCATTTCAAAAATAAGTATTCAACAAGTTTCCATTGAATTATTAATTAGGCCTTGATTTGGGTTAATTAGCTCTTAAGCATGATTTAGCACTTTGTGCACAAATTACTCAAATTGATCAGAATGTCTTGTTATTGGTCTAAATTTTGACTGGATTGGAATTAGAAGGTGATGTTAGATGTGTTGGAACTATATTTCCATTTAGGATGTTTCCAACAACAAATAATAGAGGCACATGTCTTGTGCAAAATATTTGATAGGAAAGAGCAATCCAGAGCACCTAGGTGTAAATTTGACATTTTGATTCGAAATGATCTGATCAAAGTTAGCTGGCCCATAAATTGAATTACCCTATTTAGGGATACCCTAGCCAAAATTGGCACTTGAATATGTTAGTTTCACATCATTTAGCATGTTTTAGTGTTTTTAGGCCAAATTGTGCATTTTGGGTAGAAATTGGCCAAAAGCTTGGAGGTTATCGATGGCCAGTTTTAGGTGAAATGATTGGAAGCTTCAAGAGGCAGCATGTGGGAAAGGGAATCCAAAGTATTAAGATCTATGAAATTATTTGGTGAAATATCAATAAGTATAGCCTTTCTTTTATCCTATTTAGAACTTGGATTCATGCCATACTGATAATTATAGCTTTGAAATTCAGCCTCAAGATGCTTGTAGTGTTCATATGAGTGTAAATCTCTTGGAATATTAACTTCCATCCCTGAGTGGGAAAACTTGATACATTGGTACAACATTGATGGGACTGCATGAATCTCATGTAACCATGACCTACCTAAAAACATATTGTATGATAATTCAAGATCAAGCGTGTGGCAAAGTGTATCATGGGACAAAGGCCCAATGATGATTGGCAAACTAATAGTGCCTTGTGATTCTCTTTCTTGATTATCATAGGTTTTGATAGTTATTTTTTCTAGCTAGAGATCTGTCATTATGTACCCAAGAAGCTTGATGAGCTTGAGAGACACTGTGTTGCGGCTGAATCCATTATTTACAAGGACACATTTCACTTTATGTCATCTTATATAAACTTCTATGTATAATGGATTGTTATGGAGTAGGCCAAGGGAAGACATATCGCTTTGGTTGAATGTGACTTGTTGGGATAGAGCTAGGTGTCCAACCAAAGCTTGAAATTTATCAAGAGATATGTCACTAGCAATAGTGGATTGGGTCAAAAATTCATTCAAGATGTTCTTGTGGATTATTAACATTCATAGCAAATCTAAAATAGAAAGTTGTGCTGGTGTCTTCTACAATTGTTCCACAATATCAAACTTATTATCTTGTTCAGTAGTGAATGGTTTATTTCAAGGCTAAACAGTTGGTTGGATGATAGGCAAAGTGGCAGATGGTTGTGGACCTAGGATAGAAATATTTGACCTCCAAGTTATGATTGGACAATCAGGATTAAATATTGGACCATTATTGCTAACTACTATTTGAAATGGTGTGGAACTAGATAAGACAAGTCTCAGTTGCTAGTGCACTTGCATGTGGCCACGTGGTAAGAATGAGTTATTGTTATAAGATCTAAAACTAGAAGTCTTAGTTTGCCAGTTTGCTTGTATGCACTCCCAAGTCAAAGAAGGATTATCCATGTAATTTGGTTGGAAGTATTATTTAGTAATGGTCTAGGTTGATTGGTGCTTGGTCTAGGATTAATGGAGATGGTATTAATGCTTCCCCCTGCAATATGACCTAAAACCTTGTTGTATTCATGTGTAACTACATGGTAGGTTTATTGGTTGTTACTGCTCTGACCTTGGTTTTGTCCATTGTTTTGTTGTTATGGATTCTATTGCTGATTTTGTCAATTCTATTGGTTTGGCTTTTGATTTTGATACTATTGATTTTATTGTTGTACTAGTTGTTATTGTTGTTACTGATTGTTATATCAGGGAAAGGGGTTTTGATAAATCCCAAGAGTTTTATTGGAAGTGGAATCACCATTATCCAATATTATTTCCCCATTCTCCAGCATATTCTCAATTAAATGCTTGATTTGGACACATCTTCATAAATTATGCCCACTGACCCAATGATAGTCATAGAATTCATTTTCATTGTACCAATCAGGATAGGGAATGCTTTGTGGATAATGATTTGGTATAGGCCAACTAATAAGATTAGTGGCAGCAAGCTTACTAAAGATAGATTCAATGGGCTCTCCTAGGTTAGTCAAGACATGATATGCAGGCATAGTTCTCTTAGGAGGAGGGGTTTGCAATGGTAAAGGCTATTGTATTTATTATGTAAGTTTTGGTTGTTGTGTTTGTGTCATTAGTTGGAGAGGTGTTTTGGTAGAAGTATGTTGAAAATGTTGTGTAAATGAGGTTTGCATAGTTTTCACATGACGGGATTCAGTTACTCCATTTCCCATAACATTCTTAATTCAGTTGAATTACTTTGATCTTTCTTGGTTATTAGCCTACGTTGGTTGCGTTGCTTACACATGAATAGGATGTTGCTTTTGGCCATTTCCCTAATTGATAGAATTAAGTTTGATGAATCCTTTATTGATGAGCGCCTGCTCAATCAACAAACCTTTATCAATGATCTCTTTGAACGTATGTGCACATTATAACTCCAAATGGTAAGTTATCTCACTATGAAAATTTTTGGTAAACACAACAACTAATTATTTATCTAGTAAACTATGGGTGAAATGGCTTGCAAGGGCTCTCCATCTCTATAAATAACTTGTAAAACTCTCCCTAGCTTTTTGCTTTGCTTGTGTTAGGTCCACTAATGAAATCTCATGCTCAAGATTATAGGAAAAGTGTTGCACAAATTTATCAAAAAGATCATCAAATTCCATTACTAAATTCTTGGGAAAATTTATAAACCACTCCAAGGCCTGTCCAACCAAGCTCCTTGGAAACAACAAAAAAAGGTATATGTTGTTATATGCCATTAGTTGGCATGCGACACAAAATTTAGTCAAATGATCCCTAGGGTCACCTTTCCCTTTATACTTATCAAATTTGGGTGGTTCGTATCCTAGAGGAAATGGTATCTGCAAATACTCCATGTTGAACAAATAAGAACACATGTCATCCACTTTGAACTTTTTAGTCTACTTCCCTGCCTAAATGGTAGCAATCACATCCTTCATCTATTGTAATTCTTTGGATAGGAAAATGGAAGGGGCATTGGTTTGAAGGAGAAAACTAGTTTGGGTAGATGGTTGGGAGGTCACAAGTGAGACACTTTGACCTAGATATGATGGAGATACCTATTGGGGTACATTGGCTTGGTTGGGGAATGGACTAGGAATACGCATATGTGGATTGGGATGTTATTGAAAATTGCACATTTGGCTACATTATATTCTAGTTTGGGTTGACGATAAAGGTTTGACTTGGAGGATTTTATGGTTGGGATGAAGGGATATAACTATAATGTGCCTACTTTGGTTGAAAAGGTATATGCTACCGACTAATTGAACCTTGTTGTTGAGTGGGAACTTGTGGACCAAGACCATGTCTCTAAATTTATGGCACATTTTGAACCAATGATTGTCTAGTAAGTACTTGAAAAATATGCGGACCTCCTTGTTGCATAAATCCCTGTGAAGAAGTGAAAGCATGTTGTAGATTTAGCATCTGCCACTGACCAATATTTGCACATTGTTGATTAGTCATTATGTGGTTTTGAATTGGCATATTAGTCTATGACTGAAGAGGTATGTTCATCATTACCTGGTGAGGTGGTATATTAGTTGCCTCTGATTGAGGCAGCAATGTATTAATCCTTTATTGTGTTGATACACTAGATTGTGTCTATTGTTGTGGAATACTACTCACTACTTATTGAGGGGGAGTATGATTCATCACATTCTATCATTGAGACGTAACATTAGCCATTATTTGATTATCTAATCATGTAGGTTGTACACTTGAGGAAGCGGCTAGTTAAGGCTAGGGTGCAGAAACTCTTATTCCTTGGTATGATGATCTACTCATGGGATTAACTATATGCGCATGTTGTTGGCTAGTTATTTGTGCATTAGTACCACTTTGATCAAGATTATATGTTTGGCTTGGTATTAAGTGTAGAGGCCAAAGACACTTCTTTAATAACTGGCATATGCATCAAGTTATCTACTGGATCAGTTTGTACAAATGGGTTAGAACTCAAATTTTCTTGTCCAGTGAATTTTATCAACACTCTTGTTGAAGGTACTAGGTCAATGAGAGGCTTACTTACCATGTTTATTTTATTGAAATCACATGCTAAATTTAGGTAAGTTTGGTATGCTGTTTGCATTTGGTTAAAGTGATCTTCCATGATGTTTTTTCCTCGATTGGATATATTAGGGTCTTGATACGTTATTTATACTAAAGCCATAGGATTGATAGAAGAAGCATGTTGATCATAAATGATATTATGTGTCACTCTTACTAGACTTGGTAAATTTTCATGGGGGAAGTTTGCTAGAAACTTAGCTCCTACCTTTATGGCTCTAACCAAAATCTCATCTTTGTTCTCTAACAAATGTCACTCAAACAAGAATGGATCATACATGGAAGCCGTATTAGTAGAGTATGACTGTTGAAGAACTGACTCATCCATTATTGGTATTTTAGATAAGTTTTATGTGGTTTGGTCTTGGTCCTGCTCTGAATAAGGTGGTGTGTTAACTAGATAGTTAGCTAACGGATCTTGGCTTTGGTCCCCTAATTGAGTATTATAAGAGGGATAAGAATCCATCTCATAAGTAATATTATCCATGTAGGGGTCTTGCATCATTTCTTCCTACACAACTACATTACTAATCATTGGATACATGAGTCCACTACGAGTGTAGGAATACATGTTAGGATCCATAGTTAATGCTTTGTGATAAAAGGTCAAAGAGTTATACAAACTCTAAAAGGATAGAATCTAAAACAAATGATGCCTTTAACTTGGTCTAGATTTGTCAAAAGGATCAAAAAGTTTATGCAAAGATTTGTGAGGAAATGAACTAGCATAAAATATCTAACATTTCACTGTTCACACCAAGGCAAGCAAGTAAATGGACCAAAAAATCAAAATGCCAAACTCTAAGGTCAAAGTGTTTCAAATCAGTCTAATCTAGGAATTTAAAAGTTGCTAGGTCTTTTCACCAAACGTGGCATCAAAAGCTAGGCTTAAACAAGGCATGTGCTAGGACTATTGGACAAATGGTGTGAAAAGATAGACTTTTGAAAATAGATGAGAGTTTTAATCTAATGGATTTGAAACACTTCTAACAAACACTAGGCATTTGATTCTTGGGCATGAACTTGATCAACTAAGTATAAGGTATGAAACAAAAGGCACTTTATCAATAGTTTATTTTCTCATAAATAATGGTATAAACTTGGTTCTTTTGACAAATAGGCTAGACAAAGGTGAGCGGTATAACTATGTTTTAGACAAAATATCAAAAGTACACTTGGATTGTTCTGAAGAACATAGGAACAAATTTAGACTTCTATGTAAGAGGGTTTATAAAATCAAAGACTTTTTAAGGCAAAAACATTTTCCCACAATTTTGATAGCATAACACTACTTTTCTTGACTCAAAATGTTGTGGTGTATAGACTTAAAGAGTAAGTGCTTTAGCACAAAATGGCTTAAATCTATCAAGTGATAATAATGATTATGAGTCTTAAATGACCTTCAACCCAAATTGGAAATTAAACCTAAGTTCCCTCAAGTTTAGTGAAAACGGTGAACCCACTTAACACATCAACCCTATAAAATTGCAAAGGTGTAATTTCAAATTTTAAATTATAAGTGAAGGACTTAAAAAACTTTGGTAAAGGTCTAGACTCAATTAGGTAGCATAATTGTGCCAAAGTGGATGATATGACTCTCAAGCTTTTGATGGACTTTGAACAAGGCAAATTGATTATCTCACCTGGGTAGTATAACACCTCTTTGTTCAAAGGAAAATTTAGACTATGTGTTTTGTTTGGGATTATTTTCTTACACCAAGTTATGACTCCAAACAAGACTTTAATCTATGATAAGACCAACTAATTAATTGCCCTTAGATCTAAACTGACAAGGTTGCTTGGCATTATTGGAATCCATCAATATACATCATTTGAAAGGATTTTAAGTGTTCATCCAAAATTAAATATGTATTATATAGTAGGGTTTTTACACCCCCCCTTCTCTCAAATGATAGTACTACAACATGGACCTTGAGGTGCACCTTGCACCAAAAATACTTCCACGGCAAATGGGGATTTGTCTAAAATCTAACAAGTTTCTAAATGATCTAGGGGAATCAATTGCACAATGACTTTCATGTCAAATAATGCAAAATAAAAGCATGGATTTTGCGTCCATGTCACTTGGCTTGTTACAAAAAGGTCTAGTCCTTTTTGCAACCACTACATACTGTTATTTGTTTAGTGTAGTACGATGTCCAAAGTGCCACTACGTCCCATGTGCAACTCCAATGGAGTCAAATGAAGTTGATGCTAGGAGATGAAACCCTGGGTTAAAGCTTCCCTAAATAATTTGTGGGAGGTGATGAAGTCCCCCTCGCAAGCCAAGATGCATAAAAATGAATAAAGCATGAAAGTAGAAAGACTTTAGGGTCATTTTTAAGATCACCCAAACTTTGATGAGTTTTTGGGGAGTGCTTTAGATGACTTTATTTCTAAGCCTTGGACTAGGATACTTGAAATAGGAATGGCACTTTTGATTCCAAGGGTTCCCTATAGGGGACAAATGGAAGATCACACATGAAACATTCCTCTTTTTGCCAAACAAAAATTTGATTAAACAACTATTGTAAATAAAAATTGACAAGTGTGTTCAATTTTAAACCCAAAATGAAATATTTGGTGGTGTTTATTTGACCCCTTGGTCTTTGTTACAAACTTTGAAAACATTCACCAAAAACACCTAAATTCTTTGTTAAACATCTAAAACAAGGTTCCTAATCAATTTTTAAGCATGAAAAAGTGATTTAAACATGTTTTGAGCAAATATCCCGCTTAGTCCTACAGTAAAATTGTTAGCATGTCCTTTAGCTTTGAAGCCTTTTTGAGTTTGAAATAACAAACTTTGGAAAAAGAGGTCTCAGGTATGTGTTTTTTTGAAAAACATATTGATCAACATCAGTTATTACCATCAACATCGATTACGGCCAACTGAGATCTATTCGATGTCAGTTCTACTGACCGACATTGGTTAAGTCTGGTAACTGATGTCAGTATTTCTGTCAACATCAGTTACTATGTAAAAACCATGGCAACCAAAAATGATAAAATAAAATTAGAAAATCAATTTTAAAGGATTTTAAAGGCTCAAATAAATATTGTAGCGTTGCAAAAGGATCTCTTACAAGTGTAGGATGCATCTAGTCCCACCAAGCGTGCCATTATGTGATCTAGGAATTTGACTCAAGAGAGGATGGTTAGTATGGTGTTAGTTCCAAAATGAAAACAAGACGAAACAAACACACTAATAGCATAACATCTATAGGCCTAGACACTAGGGAGAGATTAGTTAACAAACACAAATGACAAGCATAACTAACAAGCAAGGAATGAAAACACAAGATTTCTTTCACCTTCTTTGAATGCTCCAAATGCCTTTGTAGTAGTGGTTTGCTCGGCTTGTGCTCATGAAGTCTTCATCAAAGGAGGCTTGGCTATCTCCTCTTCTCCGTGGCACCTTTGGCTTATGGCTTGGCTTGGCTTGGAATCAATTTAGCATGGTAACACTAGTTGCTTGAAGCTTTTGGAACCAATTTGGCATTATAACTTTGCATCAAAAAAGCTTAGAAATGATGTTGTGAGGCTTCCTATTTATAAATTTTTAGATTTGATTAGTATCAACC
This sequence comes from Torreya grandis, assembly GCA_037957365.1. Classification (NCBI taxonomy): domain Eukaryota; kingdom Viridiplantae; phylum Streptophyta; class Pinopsida; order Cupressales; family Taxaceae; genus Torreya; species Torreya grandis. The sequence goes on from JARHVA010001127.1 coordinate 2,988,689, forward strand.
TGAACCATCCATCTAAAGATTGAGATGTGTGGTTGAGGATTAATTTAACTTTTGGAATTAAGTTTTTAATTATCCTCATCATGGCATTAGGAGAAGGGGCAATTAAGAGGCATGGCGGGCATCATGGAAGGCATTGATGAGGCATGGGAGGCATGAATCCTAATATTTGTGGCATTTATGGCTAGGGATGTCTTCTTAAGACATGAGGTCACTTAATGATGTAGATATTCAATATTCATTTTCAAAAATAAATATTCAACAAGTTTCCATGGAATTATTAATTAGGCCTTGATTTGGATTAATTAGCTCTTAAGCATGATTAAGCACTTTGTGCACAAATTACTCAAATTGATTAGAATGTCTTGTTATTAGTCTAAAATTTGATTAGATTGGAATTAGAAGATGATTTCAGATGTGTTGGAACTGTATTCCCATTTAGGATGTTTCCAATTATAAATAACAAAGGCACATGTCTTGTGCAAAATATTTGATAGGAAAGAGTGATCCAGAGCACCCAAGTACAAATTTGATATTTTGACTTAGAATGATCTAATCAAAGTTAGTTGGCCCATAAATTGCACTGCCCCATTTAGGGATACCCTGGCCAAAATTGGCACTTGAATATGTCAGTTTCACATCATTTATCATGTTTTAGTGTTTTTAGGCCAAATTGTGCTTTTTGGGTAGAAATTAGCTAAAAGCCTGGTTGGAGGTTATCGACGGCCAATTTTAAGTGTCTACATGCTTGTAGACACCTAAAAAGTGTCTAACCCTTGGTCACTTTCCCCCCTTAGTCCATTCCTAACCCATTCCTAAACCATGCAATTACTAATTTAAAATAATACACTTATTTTGAATTAACCCCCTCTCCCATAACACCTCACCTATGACACCTCGCCTAGAACACCTCACCTTGGACCATTTCCTACCTTATGACTCACCCAAGACCTATTCTTACTCCTCTCTAACTGCCTAACAAACTCTCGTGCGTATTTATCATAACCTTCGCTAATTCTTTTACTGACTATGCACTTGGCGGACGCAGAACGGGCTTGCTGGGCCTTTTTACGCGTTCTAAACCCACCGACATCGGTCAACTGTCGGCCGACGCCGGTGGGATCGCTGACATCGGTTTACTTAAACCGGCGTCTAACCTCTTCCAAGGCTAATGGGCAATCACAATTTCTCGCCTAAATCACGAAATCACGCGTCTAATCACGAATCTGGAATCTTCAATCTTCGACCGTCTGTCAATCTGCAAAATCTCTCAATCAAGCCTCTCACTCTCTCCCTCAGGTGCAGCAACTGCTTCAGGTTCTCCATCAGCAACAAATTCTCCATACAAGCTACATCAATAGCAGGTACGGGAATCATCGGTAGCACACCTTCCACAAGGCACAGGTAAGTATACTGTCTGTGTTTTTATTCTCTTTTCAGTTATTGCTTTCAAACAATATCTCCCTAGACTAGACTGTTAACCAAGCCGGACCCGAATCTTGACTTATCCACCTTCCTGTTTCTTCCGCCCTCTATCGGACCATACATTCTGCCCATTTAACCAGACTCTCAGACTCAGACCCCAGACCATTCAACCAAACCCAAAACTTTGTCCATAGACCAAAACCCTGATCAGACTCTGTCCACAGACCACTCAAATAAACCCAGACCCTGACCAGACTCTGTCCACAAACCACAGACTTAACCAAATTTCATCCAAAGACCTCTACCCCGACCGACGCCGGTCACTACCCCAACCGACATCGGCATATTAACCGACATCGGCACCTTTACCAACTGACGCCTGCGACTGTGATCAGTTCGACAGCTTCTTTCAAGTAAGTTTTTGCTTCCCTTTTTCATTCCATTTCTTTATCATTTCAGTTCTTCATCATTCAGCTATTTATCAGACATTTCTTTCCATTGATTAGTGGGTTTATATCCCTTAAGGAAGTTTTCATACTTCTGGGATCAAGCTTTCGCTTGACAACCCACCATCTGTCCATTTAACGCCTTCTTTTGTCCAAGCTTCTTTTCTTTGCAGGTGTCATTCCTCCATAGCCAAAGAGGAGTACTCACAACGTCTGGATTACGATGCGTAGACTATATCCAGGTACACATCAAGCCTTGACCATTCTTTCTTTAGTTTCTTAATTCATTGAAATCTGAAAGCAAAATTTGAATAGAAACAATGCCATACATGTATACATGATATATGGATGCACAAATGTAGAGCATTCTTACATCAAGGGGCCATGCCAAAGTTGAGAGCATCCCATTCCATAGATTACATTGTAATAGATTATATGTTTCTATGACTTTTTCCACTTATCATGTTGAGCTACATTGATTTATTACACATGCTTTACTCTTACTTATATTATTTATAGTGATACATTTCATGGATATGCTAATTTAATATGTTTTGACATTGGCATACATTAGTGACGTAGACTAGTTTGACTTTTCTATGTTTCATCATTTCTATTTAATTTTCTGTAATCTAATAATTGGCTACATGCTTTGTGTGACCCTTTCCTTAGTATGTGACATTACTTGTTTGAGTGTATCATTGTATGAATCTTTCTTTATGTGTCCTTTGCCTTGTTTTGTGATATTTGATTGTCAATTGTATGTGGCCTTTACCTTGTTATGTGACATTTAATTGTCTATTGTGTGTGGCTTTTGCGTTGTGTGACATTGAGTGTTATTGCATGTGCTTATATTGTGTGTTTCATGTACATGAAATTTGTGTGCTTATAAGTTGATAAATATGGAATTTATTGTTTATCTTATTGTGCCATCATCCATATAACACACTTTTTTTTCTTATTTGTGATGCCATGATTCATATCATGCACCTTCCTGCATAGCTTACTCTTCAATGTTTATATTTGTGATAATTATTAATTTGTGCCTAATTGATATATATATATATATATCTAGACATGACACTTGTATGCATTAAGATACATGTTTCATATATTATTTGATGATATATTCATACTATGATGACATATTCTCCACATGTTAACACATGCTTTAAATGCTTACATATTTCTATATAACATGATGTGTTTTTGGAGTGGGTCACACTTAAGGATCAACTAGATAGGATTGAATGCATAAAGGTGAAACTATATGGAGTATTGAAATTATGATCACATGAGAGAAATATACTCTATAATGTGCAAGAGCATTCAAAATACAATAACATTCCTGGTTGGTTCTAGATTAATTAGCCAAAAATACATAGGAAGGTTCATTATATAGGTGGAAGATAGACATGTCCTCACATCCTCATGATTATGAGATTATCTTCACCAATGAAATTTATTAAACACCTAAGTGACACCTAAGCAAGCTAACTAGATTGTGTAGGTAAAACCACATAGTGGGAAAAAACCTAAACCAACATTTAATTCTTTTCTTTTGAGATGAGTAATTTGCAGACTGCAGTCATCAATTCAAAAGGGGTCATATTAGTGGGGTTTTCATAAATATTAATGCTAGAAACACACATCATTTATAATTTTTGGTCAAATTATCAATTTAGTTTAAACTATGAGATAGTTATTTATAGATTGAGATAGATTTTTCGAGCATATGCAAACATATTACAGGTACATAGGTGATAGGTTTTCAAATTTATCAAATTTGGAGCATAATCACATACAAATTTAATGGCATTATATATAATATTAGTAAATTTGGATAATATTGTGGGGCATGAACATTGTTCATACACACACTATTACAATTGTTTCCTATTTTCAAGTTGGCATTAATGGTATGGAAGCAACTTAAGGTGAAATTTTAAGTCTATAAGTTTGTCTATAGTGGTTGATCCAATTCACATATAATTCCTAGTATGGGGACTCCATACCTTAATATTGGGGTTAAATAATTAGTTAACTGAGCATATGTATAGCATCCACCCTCCAATCTTGGGGCTCAATAATTAGTTAAATGAGTAGTGAAGTTGAGGTTTAAATGACACTCAAAAACATAACACTACTCACAATTGGGGCGTTAATCTTCCCAACCCATGTTTAGTAGTGAAACTTTCCTTGGTGAATATTCACCCTATAACATTTTCCATTAGGGCATGATCAACCCCAATCTCCAATTTTTTGATAGGAAGTTCATCTCTAGCATTTCAAAGGGAAACATGGTTCACCCACTTACATGTATACTCCTTAATTTATTTTTAAAATTTAAATTATCTCAATTTATTGCAGAATTAATTTCATGGACATTATTTTTTACATGTTTTGTTGTACTTTTGCATGAAAGAAATTACACACTTGAAGCCTTCTCCCAAAGACACATTTTTGTTTAGACACTAAGGTAGATCTCTCTATCTTTTTACTCTAGCATTGTTTTACTTTCAATACTAGAATAAAAGGGGGCACTTATAGACACTAAAAAAAATTATTAGACACTAAAAAAAATTATTCCTATACATATAGTTCTTAGACATCCTTCTCTCCTATCTGCTTGCCTTTTATGGGTCTGACCTTTATGATTTGCTATCAATCACCTACAAAAAATCCCTAGTTTATGTCTAACCTACTTAATGTATCATCGTTAAACTGTATCCATATCATCATATCAATATTATTACTTTTTAGACACCTACAACCATACTCGAATGCCTTTGGATGTCTATATTCATCTAATTCTTTTAGATTCATTCACCTACCAAGTAACAATAATTTTACAAATTCAAATTATTTTTATGGTTTGGCCTATACATTTCACATGTTAGTCACATAATAAGTTACCTAAAAGGTCATTTATTTATAAAATTCAAGATTAAGCCTATTTCTTATGTAGTATTATCAATAAATTACTAAGAAAACCCATTATATCTCTTTCACATTGAGAGGAACTTCCCTAAAATTTCAAAATCATAAATTATTCACAAGCTTAAGTATGTAACAAACACACCGATCACATCTACTACCAAGTTTCATATCAAACCAAGCTACAAGGTAAAACCCATGGAACCTAAAATAGAAGAAACCACAATAGTTAATGCATTGTCACAATAACCTAATCAACTCATCTTATCTAATACATCTAAGAGATAACTTCCTCAATTACCTAAGTCTTCAATTTCATTAAGAAGCTTGTGGAGTGTCATCTCATATCTCTCCCTCCTCATATAAAGGTTGATATGATTTGAACTATATCAAAAGGATATTATGTTAATGCATATTGTGACTATCACCAAGGTGTCATGCATTATAAAATAGATGTTATATGTTAAAATACAAGATCCAAGACATTTTTGATAATCAACATATTACATTTGATGATTACTCAAAGGATACAGGGTTATAACCCGGTGACCATCAAAACTAAAATATGTTTAACGATCTATTACAATACCATTTTAAGAAAAAATTTGAAGTGTAAATGGCATTTAATGTAGATCCTCCTCCACAACATTATTGGAACCCATTATATGGGATGATTGGCACATTTGCATACACTATACCTCCTATGGTTCATATACATTTTATTACATTTTATGAGAGTGAAATTGTGGATGATGATTTAGATCTTTGCTATTTTTTTATAAGAGCATACCTTGATCATAAACTTATATATAATGTTATTATTGATAATGGTGCTATTGATGATGTATGTACCATGATGTTACTCACACATTTAGGATTTATGCATGATGATTTATAATCTTCAACCAAAAATATTGGAGCATTCAATGGGACATCACAACAGGTTATTGGTGAGATTGATTTACCTTTACAAGCTAGTATAGCACATGTGGTCACCACATTTTATATTATACCATACATGGGATTATTTGATATGTTATTGGGACAACCTTGGATACATAATATTTTCATGATACCTTCCATAGTGCATGAGTATATTAAATACATTCATACCCATAGGTAATTATAGTTCCTAAAATACCATATAAACATCTACTTGAATAAGAGAAGTTTATTCCAAGACAACTAATTATGAAACCTAATAAGGTTAATCATGCACAAAAGGATAAGCAAGAATAAATCCCCTTTTTTAGGAATTCAATACTTGATAAACTATTTCACCATAGATACATGGTGGACACCATGGAGTCTTCATCCACACGTACACGATCTACTCCAATTACTTAGAGAAAATAAACATGTTCCAATTATAGTCGTCTAAATAAATCTCATAACGCTAAATAATGGGTTATAATAACCACTAATTTTATTACCTATTCACAACCAAAAATTCATATGAGACATAAATAAAGTACCACATATCCTATAGTTCTATACATGACATCTGTATATGCCCCTTAGCAGTATCACTAATTTCATGTACCATATTTTGAGTTCATAGTTTCCTATAAACATCCCTTAGATGGGATATTATGCTAGAAGTTTCCTTCAAAAATCCCAAAATCATAAAAAATCAAATATTCAAAAAAAATCCAAGAAAATGCAAAAACATTCAAATAAATTTAAAAATACAAAAATTATTCAACATACACATGTTTACTAATTCCTTGGCATCTATATTTTTTACTTTATGTTAGTAGATAGCATATAATTTATTTTATATATACACATATTCTTCATAAGTAATTAAGAGTGATACAAATGTACATTAGATCCATGATACATGCACATGCAGATGATATAACTTTCATATTCCCACATGACACACCACATTGGGGGCATTTGGCATCTATTTGATCACAACTAATGCATGATATATTATTTTATGATCACTTTTCCATGATCATGTTGAGATTATATACTAATTCTTATGTATGCCTATACTCATGTTTACATCTTATACCATGTACTTGATATGTTATGTTGCATGACATTTTTTTCTAACATATATATGCATGGACTAGTATGAGATGCTTACGTTGGTTGTTTATAGTTCATTTATTCACATTGTCAGTTCCTTGAGTTTGCTTACTATTTTCTAGTGTCTTGCATGTGGAACATTTGAATAAGTTACTTACTTGTGGGCCCATGTGCCATTATGTGTTATTTATTTTTGGGATTGTATTTGAATATAACCTCCCTTTAAGTGTGTGACATTTTAACATGCCCCTTATTTGTGGTCTCATTGGACCCACTTTGTTTGACATTGAGTGCTTTTGTGTGTGTGCTTGATTATTTTTTGAGCTTTTAATATTTATTTATATATGTTTTTATGATATATATCATGCATATTAGGGCTTCTTGTGATCACATACTAAAAGCTTCATTGATATATCTACTTAGACATGTTACTCCTATATGCTACATGATTCGTACACATATAATATAGTTATCTTATATTTTTAAGGTAAGGTGACTACCATATTCTACTCCCCTCACCTCAAAAGTGGGGATATTAGTGGGGGAACATTATAGATATGTGACTCCAAACATACATATTTTGCATAATTTAATACAGTTTACATGATTTAGATATACACTTGCATCAGAATCCTATACATTTAGCATTGATTTTTACATATTTGGGACAAACTTTATTATATTTGTGACAAATATTATACACATTCATAAATTAGAGGTTATATATTGATAGATGCTTCAGCTTGAGACACATTAGATTTGTATATGCCATGCAAATGCACCAAATATTATAAATACATATTCAAAGCATTTTATCAAGAAACACCTTTCTTACCAAGAAGAATCATTTTTAGCCTTTCCTATCTATATCAATTGGCTCTTTTGAGTAGTGTGGTTGAGATTATATGCCCTTGATGACCTTAACACTACTTCTATTTTTAGGTTGATTTGGTTAGACCTCTCAACTTAGATTTATTGTACTTTGAACAAAGTTATGTGATTGAGATTTAGTGATCTCAATGGCCATGTCATAACTCACCTTTGCAAAAAATTGGGGCATAATTACCCTCCAAATTTCACTCTTCAAAATCTCTAAGGTTCAAGTCTGAACCTCTCTCATCTCCAATGCTTCATAAAGAAGCATATTTACCAAAGTAAAGCACCAAGGGGCAACATGGTTTCATCGACACATGTGTACTCCTTCATTGTTTCTTTAATTTTCAAAGCATTTCAATTATTCAACTTCAAATTACATACACTGATTTATATTGTAACATTCTCATGATTACAGGTTATACACTAACAATAAATTCATCATGTCTCAAGTAAAGGCAAGGTGTGTTGTACACACCTAGGTACACATTTATTTCCTTTAACCCAGTAATTTAATCCTTATGCGTTATAAATTAAATGTGGGGATATGTATATATTAAAATATAGTTGTCTATAACATTTCAGTCTTATAGGCTTCATGAATACCAATCAAGGCTCTACCCTTCAGTTTTATACCCTCTTTCTATTAAAATGCTTGCTTTGGTCATATCATTGTGCTTAACTTCTTATATTATGGAGTGACCCTATCATTCTGATGACCCAAATCACCTATACACTAAAAAATACTAAAACATGATTTACATCCTTCACTATTAGTGATAGACCTTCAACAATTTTATACTTTACCAGACATTTGCATTTTGTAGAGGGACACTAATATCGACACCAGTGTCAAGTTTCCTTATCAAGTGTATGTACCTCAAAAATCATTCAAATTTTAAATCTTTCAAAATGTATGGGTCAACCTATTTGTCTTATCTAACCCTTCCATGAGATATTTTTAAAAGGTGGGGTATAAATATAAATCAAAGCCTACTCATTATCTATCTAGAAAATACCAAATAAACACCTATTCAAGATCATTCAATCAATTACACAAATGAATCATACTACCCTATTCTTACATATTTCTATATCAGACATATTACAAGTATGAATCATTCAAAGAACAACCCATGAGTAGTATTTGTCAACTTAAATGCTAGATCATTATATGCCCTTGTATATAATACATTTTACCCTTATGTACACACAAACCCACACTTATGGGAGAACTACATATGTTTAAATTCCTTTTCAGAGTATTGGATATGTAGGAAACACTAATTAATAAAGAGGTCCTTGAGGTCAACTTGACTTTGTGAGCCCATTAACCCATTTTTGGTAAGGTGACCTAACCTAAGGTGAAGAACTAGGGTTTAAACTATACACAATAATATAGAGCATGTGTGTGTGATACATATACATCAAAAAAAGGTGATATAAAACCCTAACAGGCACAAGTAGTAATTTTTTAATATAACAACTATTACATATAGAACATAAGCATTGGGCCATAGATAAAAATGTCAATGTAAATGTCCATAGGTCGATGTAAGTATCTAGGCTTCTAAAAATAATATTTATAGAATATACGACTAGATCTTGAGCATCAATTTGTCTACTTCCACCTCTATACATCTCATATCTTCCTACACATCTATAAACAAGCTAAGTATTATCTCTTCTTTATGTTACAATTATCATAATATTATAATGAACATGAGTGTAGGGGTATGATCCTATTCAAACAAAAATATACTATAATGGTCCTAGATAAAGATATAAAAAAGGCATAAAACCAATGGGAAATAGAGAAACCTAGAGAGGAACAAAAGAAAAGGGAAGCAAATGAGGCCCCAAACAGAGAAAACATGTACCAATAAGATGCTAATATGAATTGGTAATTAAAAACATATAAGTGCCTTAGAACAACATTATTTGATAATTAAAATTATCCTTAGACCAAAATTAGGTCTCTACACAATGTCACAAAACTATATGGAATAATAAGTTGATCAACACCTGAGTGAAAGATATTTTGAAGTAGGAGATCAGATTTTTTTGAGGTTGTAGTAATATAAACAAATGTCCTTAAAGAAACAAAATAAGGATAATAAATTGTCACCAAATTATTATGGTTCTTATATGATATTGTATAAAATTAGTAGGTTGACATACAAATTGGGGTTATCTTAGTTAACATTTAAATACATTTTCTTTTTCATGTTTCTTGTTTGAAGAAGGCCATTGGTCAGAAGATTCAAACCTAGATAGAGTTACCAGAGCTTTATGAAGGGGGAAGAATCATCTTGGAACTATAAACAATCTCCAAATATGAAATAAGACACTATAGATGAGGATGATCACTATTGGACCCAAATTTTGAAATATATACTAAATATTTTTGAGCCATAAGCATGGAGATGCAAGGGCATGGGATGATCATGGAAGACCATGACGTGTAAGAGAATGATGTAGAAGAGATAAATAGGGGAGAATATTGTGAAATACCTTGGCATGAATAAGTGTTATAAAAGACAAGGAAATAGAGAATAAGGAGCAAAGGATGTAGTATTTGGAGAAGCACAAGAGTAGGACAAGGGTGCAGGAAGTGAAGGCATTTATAAATCAATTCATATAAGTATCTAAGATTAATGGGAGCATGAATCTAGTATTGGATCATGAATGGAGAGGAACATGAATGCTAATATCTATCATAAAGAGAGTATATAGGGGATGCTAGGCCTAATTCAAGAGAAACTTAATGATAATGACTCGCCAAGACTTCTTTCTTTGAAATAGTTGTTGGCTTGTCATCTTTAGTGTATTAATGATGCAACTTGAAAATAGGTTCACTTATGTATAAATACCCCTTTAGCTTTGTTTAGAAAGTGTTGTTAAATATATGTGTTGTTATTATCAAGATAGAGATATAAAGAGTGTGTACTGAATGAAGTACCTTTGTAATCTTATCAAATTGATCAATGGAACCAATATTCTATGAATCTCTTTAATGTTAATTTTGCTTTATGATACTAGAGTACTTGCACTATGTAAATTCAGTAAATAGTTAAACCAAGAATGATGATTGTAATAACAATGATTAAATGTGTTAACTCAAGCACCTAAAATTTGTTTATCCACCATCATGTGGTAGAACCAATGAGAACTGATATAGGTTATGTGCCTCATGTGAGCGTACGAGGTTATTCATTTGTTATGTTGGCATGTTATCACATTAGTTTATCCCTTCCTCTAGGCATGTAACTAGTACCTAGTCATGCAGAACCAAAGATAAAAAGAAACCCAACATTTTGGTTCCATTGTCAAGACCCATTTCATTTTTTATCATTATGGTAGAAATATTCTTGAGCAGTTATCTTTGAAATTTTTTGAGCATTGAGTTAGTACCATAGAGAAAAACTTTGTGATTGAGTTTTTGTGTGCACATGGGTAGAGCAACACTTATATGATTCTATATATGAAACATTCTTTGTAGAATTACCCATTCACTTGAATGTTTTTCTTTTGGCATATGCACATGACCATTCAATAAATTATGGATACAAGGCTTCTTGGGCAGTGGAGCCAAAAATATCCTTAGCAAAGTTAAAATCTACTTAAACACATGTGGTGGATGTGTGGTGGAAAGGAACACTCAATAGCTACATTTTAGAATATGTTGTCTCTACATACTATTGTCTAGAGGAAACACAATTCAACTTTCTAGGGAAACTATCTCAAACAATTTCATTTAGAGATTAAAAAGCTTAAGGTTGATTTTGCACTTGAGAACTTCCCCATTGATGATTAAACTCTCTCACACATAATCAACATGATTGGTGGGGAAATAGAGGGGTATGCATCGATATGTGATTTTTAGTTTAACATAGAAGTAGGACAATAAGAACTATAGAAATGTAAGTATGATGAATTTGGGTGTAAGGCTATGATAGATAATGATCCCAGAGGAAAATAAGAGGATACTGGAAGTGTTACAAGAATATACAAGAGGGATAAAAGGCATGGTGAGTCCTCCCTAACCATGGATTTTTGCCCTTTGCTAGCACAAGTACATGTTAGAAGAAGCAAGACAAACATTTTTAGTGGAATCTAATCTAAATAGAACCAATTACCCCACCATAGCACATGCTCATGTATTTGAGTTTGATAAAATTCTTGTTAGAAATTAGGATACTAATAGTGCAGAATTTGAATTTGAATCTAAAACCAAAACCATAGAGGAATCTCTAGAGGTGAAATATCAAGCTAAAAATTACCATTAATTTCTACCTTCCCATTACCATAAATACATATGGCTCACCTTGGAATGCCTAGTGGACCACATATAACTAGTGGGCAGACTATAAGACCAATAATAACTAATCAACCTCCATCAACGCCCATTATCTCTGGTGCACTTATTATTGTAGGAGGTTTGAGAGTGAGTATCGATAGTGTGTCTACTAGAGTTGGAGGATCAAAGGGTAGCATAGGCGACATTAGTATACTTCCACCATAAATTTTAGGAGGAAGAACTAGAGGAGTGCCACATCAAGGCCCATTGTAATCACCTATAGCACCTATAGTCTAGTATGAGATGACACTTCACTTAACATGAATATTGAGGTGTCAAAAATATAGGAGAACATATTCATAAGTATGAACTCATCTGGTGAGCATAGGGTATCACTTATTCATAGTGAAAGGCAACTCAATTTTCCACTAGTTTATTAGATCACATGCACAAATGATATCATAAATTTGATCCCCAATAAGAAGTTATGAATTATGAATTATTAAAGGTTTATTTTCTCTAAGAATTTGATATCCCTAAATTTGAGAAACAAAGTATTGTTTCCTTAAAAGATATAAAGTAATATCTCACTGAGAATGTGTGCACATATGTTGCACATTCCAAAATACTTCTTTTGAATCTATCATTTGAGATTAACATGGTGCAACATGCTTAGTGGTTTGTGGGAGTTTTATTACTTATGTTTCAATGAGCCTTATCTCATGTGACTTTAATTTATTGCACGAGGCACTGGAAGTCACCCTTCCTACCAAATCCATGGGAATCATAGATATGAGAATCAACCCCTTTATGGAGGCTCAATCATTGTGATGGATTCTCAACTAGAGAATTTTACAGCTAATAATTCTCATGACACCACAACAACTTGTGGTGTGTTGACTATGAAGTAGAAGGCCATAAAAAGAACAACTATATACAAATGAATGTTCATGTTTTATTGAAACAATCCTATGAGATTTTCAATAAAGATTATGATTTAATGAGTTGTCTCTTGCTTTAGCATGCCACCCAAGCTAAAGTTTCTCTATAGAGTAAAATATGTAATGCAATATGCATGATACCAATGATTGTTGAGTCATCAATGAGATTCATGAAGTGTGTATGTGTGGTACATGACAAAATTACATAGCTAACAACTAGGAGGCTAGTGGAGGTTGATATTTCAGAGGTTGAGGGTGTGTAAATTTACAAGGAAGTGGTCATTTTCCACTTAGAACATGTTAACAGTGTGGTTATTAGACCACTACTAGTGTGACTATACAGTCTTTCCAACCTATGTTTTTTTTAAAAATGAATGTCGCCTAAAATAATGTCTCGATTTGAATGTTTCCATTACTAAAGAATGAAATGAGAAGGACGTTGAGATGATATAGGTTGAAAAAAATCCCCATACTCAGTGGAGACTACACCCTACCACTCCACCAACTGGACCCAAGTTCAATATTACTACATGAAGTGGTGTTCATTATATGCAAAGGGAAATGAAATTGATCTATAAATCAATCCTAGCTCAAGGAAGATAAATCCTACTTACACTATTGATAGTTGATACATTAGATATTCAGGCTCATGACCAAGATGGATTTTCTAAACCTTGACAAGGGATCTCTTACCATAATAAAATCACTAGGGAGGGATCCAAAGCCTCCAATCAATTAAAACTATGAAATAACCCTAGCTAGGTCCTATGTTTTAATATTAACAAATGTATATGCAAAGCAAAAGTAAAATCCAATCTAATGCTCACCTAAGCTTATGGCATAAAATGGGGGTTAGTAAACGTAAAATTAAACATGCATAGGAGAATCCTAATTATGTTATGCATAGTTAAAACTCTACTGCATGGAGTGTGAAATATATTAAAAATCCATTACTTATGTTACTTTTATCTACTAAAATAGAGGAATAAAGTTAGAGGTACTTACCTTTAAGATGAAACCATTGAGACTCAATATCTATTTTGGCCAAAGGTACTTTGAAAGAGATTTTTTGGGTTTGTAAGGATCACTAAGAAAGACCAAAGCATCCAACACTTTTCCACAAGACAAGATTCTTCTATAAGTATAAACCCTAGTTATAACTCCTCAATTAGAATAGTGGAAGAACAAATTGTAAAGAAGTGCAAATGAATAATTAACTCTTATTGTCTCTAAAAAATGGCAAAATGAATGTGTCTATAGTTGAATCTAACCCTAAACCTTTCTAAAATTTTAGTCGATAGGGTCAGCCCAATTGACTCTATATCATTATTGACAAAAAAAATTAGGTCTTGGTCTAGGATGGTTAGGGGCTGACCTATACCCTAAATTAGTTTTATCAATTAGAGTAGAGGGTCGACGGGGTTGGCAGTGTAATATAATCGATTAGAAAGGGTTTTAAGCTTAGGGAAGGGCTAATGAAATCAAAAAATGACTATAGGAGGGTGAAAAAGAGAAGGCAAAGCTTAAGGGAGTGGTTTTAGAGAAGGTTGGATTGATAGTAAGTGGTTGTATAGGGATAATAATCATGTGAAGCACCAATGGTCTGTCCACCCCTTTCTCAGTGCACCCCTTAAAGTGTGCATTCAGAGAGATTGAGACTCGATAGGTTCTTATAATAGATAAAGTATAAATAATTGATAAAGTTTGAAAATATTATGTGTATACATATTCCCCACTCAAATCTCATCATGTGTCACTCAGGTGTACTAGGGGATGGTGCTTTGAGAAAAGAACATAGCAACACAACACTAAAGCTAAAAAAAATTATAGTATTTTAAAGCATAAAATAACTAAAATTAAATGATTAAATGGGAAATAACTAAAAATAAAATTAATGAATGTGTATCTTGACTTACCTTTATATTGGATGGTTTTCTATTATGTTTGTAGTTTTGATCATGGAGGGTGCAGAGACTACTTTGAACAAACCCAAGGATACAAAACTAAAAATAAAAAACAAACAATCACAAGAAATCAAAGATAATTGATGTAGTGTAAATGAGACATACTTGGAAATTTGGCAATATGGAGTGATAAATACTAAGTTAAGACCAAACGACCAACTCAAAGCTTTAAGAGTAAATTAGGTAACCAAAAATCCAAGGCTACTAAAGACCAAAAATATTAAACAATTAAACCTTAAGTAAGAAAGGCAAACTCACCAAATCAAACCAAGGATACATGATAAACATGGAAATCAAACATCAATGTGAAAGCAGTAACAATCTTTACTTAAACAAAGATGGACAAGCAAAATGGTAAAACAATATTGACGAGTGAGCAGTAACAATCCTTACTCAATCATCAATGGAAAAGTGCATAGAAGGGAAAATAACATTGGTGAATGAGGAGTAATAATCCAACCTTACTTAATAATGAAAAAAACACATGAAAGTATAAATGGACTCAGGTGTCCAAAAAAATGGGGGAAGGTAGTAAAACAATGGAAAATGGTAAAATAAAGCAAAGAAAGTCTAGAAATGTAATTCCATGGTCTAAAGAAAATAATCCATAGTTACCCAAGCATATTGTTTTGTTCTAAGGATAGATAAAATTGAAACAAAGTAGTGTTAGCATGTTTTAAAGATGTGAAGAAGAAGAAATATATAATAAATGGGAAAACAAATTTAGAATCACACTTGCTTGTCAAGGGGGAAAATGAAATGGGTGGAAGGGAAAGTGAAGTAAAAATCAAGGTAGAGAAACTCTTTATCAAAGTCAATATAATTAAATTAGGTTTTTCAAAACTATCAGGGATGCCACAAATCTATTAGTTTGTGAAAGTGCACTCAAATCGATGTGAGACATGATTTTCAAGAAGGCTAATTCTGGGCAAACACATACAATTAAAAATTACAAATAAACCAAGACAAATTTTCACATAACAAAGTTAATGCCTCCAACTCAATACATTCAGATTAGATAATCTATATGAAGTACAAGTACAAATAAGAGTGGATGTAACTCCTCCATGAAAGGTGGTCAAGGATGCCTCAAAATAGAGTGTAACTCCTCGGTCTAAGAATAGCTGATCAAAAAAGTAATCCCCATAATGAATGAGGCATAAGATAACTACTATGACATAAAACAGGTCAATAAAAACTCCTATGACTTCACAACTAAGCAAGATGATCCACAAATTTAGGAAATCCAAATGACATGGAATATCTTAGTAGAAAAAATACAAGAAAATGTGAGGAAAATAAATCCTACACTAATACCCCCCATAAGTGTATCTTAGGTGGGTGATGAAAAAAAATGGCTCCTAGTAACTAGGCCTAATCAGGTACCCATGTACAATGCAATCAATCATACATAGAGAAGAGAGAACCCAGTGGGAAAAACTCCTCACAAATAGAGTGAAATGAAGAAGTGAAGAGGCTAAAAGGCCCCCCTAAATATGATAAAGATACTGAAGTGGACCGCACCTCAAGAAGAGCTTGTAGATGAATGAATTTACTCTCAGTGAAGGGTTTGGTGAAGACATTAGTAACCTACTTTGAAGATTGTCAAAATACTAATTTGATAACCTACTCATGAATCAGCTCTCGAATGAAGTGTATGTGAATATCAGTGTGTTTGGTCCTCTGATGAAGGACCAAATTCTTGTTGATCTGAATGGTGTTTTGGTTGTCACAAAATATGACTATATGCCCCCTGATCTTGATGCCAAGCTCAAAAAAAATACCCTAAATATAAATAGCCTCAATAGCTAAATTAATAACTCCCCTATACTCTACCTCTATGGAAGATAGAGCAATAACATTCTACTTCTTTCTCGACCAATTGATGGGGCCTGAACCCAATGAGAAACTATAACCTAAAGTGGATTTATGACACTCATGATTGCTAGCCCAATCTAAGTCTGTGTATCCAACCAAGTCAAAATCTAAACCAACCTTGTAGTGTATCTCATACTAATTTGAACCTTGAATGTAGTGCAAGATCCTCTTAGCTATTCTCTAATGTAGCTCATGGGGATCCTACATGAATATTGGAATAATACCAAAGGCATAAGAGATTTTAGGTCTCGTGTGAGTCAAGTAGATAAGGTTGCCAAAAAATTATAGATACAAGGTAGCATCAACTAATGAAGTGAAACAGTTAACCTCAAGCTTACCTCTAAATAGGAATGAAGTCATAGATGGCTTATAGTCAGCCATGTGAAACCATTCCAAAAGATCAAGAGATTACTTAGGTTGTGCAAGCGAAATCCCTTAATTGATCTAAGTGATCTCAATACCAAGGAAGTAGTCAGTATGCCTAAGTCAGTCATGGTGAATCTATCCTAAAGATTTTTCTTCACTACTAAGATAGCCAAAGAAGAACTCTTGATGATCATAAGGTCATCAACATACAAAACTAGTATCAACAATGAATCATCTTATTATAATACGTACACATTAGAGTATAAGTGGCATCGAGTAAAACCTAAAGTAATAAGGAAGGAATCCATTTTGGCATACCAAGCCCAAGGGGCCTATTTAAGGCCATAATTAGATTACCTAAGTTTTCACACTAAATAAGAATCCCAAACAAATATAGGTGGTTGCTCCATGTAGATCTCCTCCTTAAGGTCTCCGTGAAGAAATGCAATCTTCACGTCCATTTGATACACACTCCAAACATGTGCAATAGCTAATGCAAGTGTGAGTCTGATCAAAGTCATCTTGGCTACTAGTGTAAAGGTCTCTAAGTAGTCAATGCTGACTACCTATGAAAAACCTTTGACTACCAATCTAGCCTTGTACTTGTTAAAAAACCTATCTGTAGCATACTTGATCTGATATATCCAATGACATCAAACCATCTTCCTTCCATTGGGAAGTGAAGTCAAATCCCAAGTGTGATTACTAATTATGGAATCATATTCCTCATCAATGGCTCTATCCCTCTCAATTATGCGTGATGTCTCTCTAAAATTTTATAGATTAATCATGGAAGTAAAGAAGGCATGTGGTCTACTCTAGAAGTATGCCCGAGTATGTTTATCATCATCTGGATCCCCTATCTAAGTGTCTACACTTTGAAGTGTCTACCTAGCCCAAAGAGGGCCTAAAATGGGTGAGTCAGGTGTTGAATCCTCATCCTTCAATGCATGCCTAGAAGTGGATGAGGATGACTCTCTATCACTCTGATCGCTGCTAGACTCATTTTCAAAATAAGAAGAAGAAGAAAAAGCCTCAAGAACCTACTATGAATAATTTAAATCCTTAGACTATTCATCCAAATTGAGTGAAATTGAAGTAGAAGGAGAAGTGTCTAATAAAGAGTTAGTGGGACTTTCCTAAAACCTAACACTTCTCTCGATGAACAAATGATGATTCATATGGTGAAGCCCGTAACCCTTGACCCCATCTAGATACCCAAACAAAGATTCAAGGTTTGGATTGAGCCTCTATAGCCTTCTATTTCTTTTGAGGAATGTGTACCATCACCGGTGATCTGAAGGCCTTAAAATGTTGCATCTTTGGTTTCTTATTATGACAATATTCAAAAGGAGTGATGCCTTCTAAATCTTTATGAGGAACCTAATTTTGAATGTAGCATGCACAATTGATAGACTCTACGCAAAACTATAGAGCCAAGGATCTAGATTTTTTCATACAGTTTGACATCTCCTTCAAAGATTGATTATTGCATTCTAATACACCATTATGTTGAGGAGTTTATGGTACTATCCAATAAATATCAATCCCCTTTGTGGGACAAAACTACTCAAATATGTGGTTAATGTACTCCCCCCCATTATTTGTTTGAAGGATTTTGATGCACTTTCTATATTTCTTCTTAGAAAGAGCCTTGAAGTCTCAAAAATTATCAAACACTTTATACTTTTGTATAATAAAGTATACCCATGTGTATCTTTAAAAGTCATCAATGCAGATGAGGATGTATCTATCCCTGGTAAAAGAAGGATGGGGAAACTATCTTGTGACATCACTGTGAATCAACTCAAGAGGTACTAAATCTCTCCTAGTTTTTCCTTTGTCAAATTTATCTTTAGGATGTTTGCCAAGGACACAACCCTCACAAAGTCCCTTAGAGACTTTAACTCTAAGCAAGTTGGTAACCATGTCTTACTGACTTACCTGCTCAAGATAGTGATAGTTAAGATGGCCAAACCACTCATGTCATATCCTTCTAAATCCATCTAAATGGGTAAGCAATGTGGTAGGAGAAACATCTAGAGAAAAATGGGAGAAGGTGTATAGCCTAGAATGGTAATTATCCCTCCCTAATGCAATTTTAGTGTCATTATGTAACTATTTAATCTCAATGGAATCCGGTGAGAATGTGACTCTCATACCCTTCCCTGCATAGGAAATTTGATACACTAAAAGGAGATTAGATGATAGTGAAGGTACACTTAGAACATTTATGAATGTTTCACCTTCAACTTCAATAGACCCTCTCCCTACAATAATTGTTGGAGTGTCATCACCCAAATTTATGTCACCTTAACCTCTAATGAACCCATATGGTGTGAAGCACCAGAATCTATAACCTAGGGTGAAGTAGATATAGAATACACTAGAACTAAACCTTTGCCCTTAGGTTTATTTTTCTTTTTTTCCTTTGCCTTAGAGGATTCTTTGACTGATGAAGATTGTTTGACAGACTCAGGGACCCATATATTATTCTTCTCCAAGAGATGTGTAAGGTGGTTTATCTATTTCGTCATGCACTTGTGCTCATCATGCCCATTTTTCTTGTAATAGAAACACTTAACCTTCTCTCTCTTAGGTTTTCCTTTAGAGGAGGAGGTTTCAATGCTAGTTTTTTTAGTGGTTTTATGTTCTTTCTTCTTCTCTAGATCCTTACTCTTCTGTTTCTTATCCTTGTTTCTAGAGGCTTTTTGTTTCCCATTCTTAGTAATGAGGGTTAAAGGTTTGGAAGACTTAAGGGTCCCCATTTGAATCAACTTATCATGTTACTTAGTTAAATACATAATGAATTCATATAAGGATGGCATTTTCTAGTTGGCTCATATGGCTCTCTTGGTAGCATAAAAGGTAGAGACAAATATAGATTAATCAGGTCCTAGTTTTGCAAGCACAGAAAAAACTAAATGCTCATCTTTCTTCTTGATTCCACACTCTTTTAACTATAGTCTAAGTGAATTAAGCTTGTGAATAAGTCCTAAAATGTTTCAAAGTTGCTAATGCTTAGACTAATTAGCTCAATCTTGAGCTCATGACCCCTCATGGTGTCAACTTTCCCAAACAAGTTTTATAGGGTGTCCCATATTTTTTTAAGAAATTTGGTTGACTCTATGTGAAATAAGAGTTTCAAAGACACTAAAATAAATAACATTACAAAAGATTCATCACATTTATTAAACCATTTTATCTTGTTTGCATCAGCTATGGGCTTAGTTTCTACCCCCATAGTTATGTGAAACAACCCTTTACTCCTAAAAACCATTGTAATCTTACTTTTCCATTCCTGATAGTTGAAGGGTGTGAGTGCATTAACAGTGCTAAAATCTATTGAAAAATTAATATTAATGTGTTTTTTTTATTTTTTTTAATAAATCAAATGTGCATAATGAAGATAATTGTAGAGCAGAATCTCAAACCATAATACACCCCCCTGAAACTAGGTCAGGCAACCCCCCCCCCAAAAAAAAATTTGGCACTTTATAATTTAGTATGTTTTATAATGCAAATGGTCTAGATACATGGAAAATTAAAAAATACACATTTTTTCAAAAGACATTGCTCAATTTAGAGATACCATTTACAAGATATTAATAAAACAAATTATCGTCAATAGCCCATTTTTAATTAAAAATTGCACTAAATGATTAAGATATGTCTAATGCTAAGGAGTTACCTAGCCTTCCAACCAGTCATTAAAATTGAATCAAAGTCTAAAATGTATATGTTTTGATCGTGAAGAGTAATTCCTCCTTCCAACCTGGGCCTCACCCTTCGTCTTCATCAAGTGGATATACAAGGCTTTAAAAACCTCTAAATTGACTTAAATGTTAGTTTCTCAAAAAAGATTTAATTCATAAAATCATAAATTCTGATTTTAGAATATAAGGATAAATCAAATGAGAAATAAACAACAAAAAAATATAATTTAAAATCTCATTTTGGATTTGAAGTGGGCCCACCAAAGAGAAATGCTATAATGAAGCACCCAAACCCTAATTTCTTATATTGCTGGCAATTTAGCTAATTTTGGGCACTACCAAAGGAGAAATATAGATCTAAAGATAAAATAGGACATTGATGGGAGGTTGAAGAAGGTTGTGGGTAGCTACCAGAGACTTGTAAATAGAAAAAACATAGTGTTTTTATGACATCAACTACAAAAATATGGTTGAAGGGACACTTTTTACAGTCAAAGCCTTTAAAAATGCCTCCCACAGATTTAAGGATGTATGTAGAGGACAAAAAAACTTTGTCCAAGGGTCCAAAACTGGTCAAGGTGCCTTTCTACTCTATTTTAGGCCTGAACAAAGATTATAGGGTGTCAAACTTCCACCAGAGAGAAAAAAACATAGTCTAATGTTTCTATAGACTGCAGAACATTGGGAAGGCCATGGAGATCCTTTACAAAGGCTAAGAAACACTGTAAAGGATCCGTTGAAACCTCCTTGTAAACCTACAAATGGATTTTTCCTAAAAAATAACCAAAACCATAACCAATCCGGTAAATAACAATACCACAATAACCAAAACAAATTTATTGTAAAAGGAATTAATCTCAAATTCAAAACTAATTGCAACAATAAACCAGATACTAGTGATACTAGTGTGGCTCTGATACCATATTAGGGTTGCCACGAATCTATTGGTTCATGGAAGTGCATCAAAATTAATGTGAGACGTGATTTTCATGAAGGCCAAATCTGGGCAAACACATACAACTACAAATTATGAATAAACCAAGACTAATTTTCACATAACAAAGTTAATGGCTCCAACTCAATACATTTAGATTAGATAATTTGTATGAATTACAAGTACAAATAGGCATGGATGTAACTCCTCCATGAAAGGCAATCAAGGATGCCTCAAAATATAGTGTAACTCCCTGGTCTAAGAATAGTCAATCAATAGAGCAATCCCCACAATGAATGAGGCATAAGATAACCATTATAACATATGATAGGTCAATAGAAACTCCTATGATTTCACACCTAAGCAAGACTATCCATAAATGTAGGAAATATAAATGACATGGAATATCTAAGTAGGAAAAATACAAGAAAATATGAGGAAAATAAATCATATACTAACAAAAACAAGATGACTTTCGACATTAAGGACTTTGAAGAATTTTTCCTAGCCACACAAATCTTAGGTCAACAAATGAAGTATGAATATCATCCCATGAAGTCTATATGCATGAAAATTAAAATGGACCTTCTACCTTCCCACAACATGTTCCTTGTTCCTCAATACCCCTTACAAAGTCATTGGTCTACTGTGAAGATTGAGTACTTTTGTGAGAAAGTAGGTAGCACCAAAGAATTTATTGAATTCTCCTATTCCAATCTACTGGCCTATTATACCCCAATAGACCTTGGCTCTATCATGAGGCCAACTATGGACTTTATGCTTCGATTGGACATATGAGATGTTTTATTAATCATGTCTTTTAGTTTGGTTTTGAATTTTTTCTTTGTATGTTACCTTTTGTATCATTGCCTTTTGTTTCAAATGATTTGGCTTTTAACTTTTTTATGGATTTTTCTATTCCTCCTGCATATGGATTCAAAGAACCAAACATGGGTGCTAAAGATGACTCTCATTTGAAAAATTTAGACTTGGTTGCTAAGAAAGAGAACATAGATAGCATGGTGTCTAAGAGTCTTGTTAATTTAGGTGAAATAAAAGTGTTATCTTCACTTCGACCTTGGTTTATCCAATGTGGAATGAAAGGAAAGGAAATCAAGAGGAATGGAACATGCAACAATTTGAATGACTTCAAATCACAAAAAATATGAAAAAGGGATACAATGATAGTGAAGTATGATTCCTTATCATAAAAATGAGGGAAGTGTAGGAAAACATGCTAACACCATATTTTTATGAAAATTTTATCTACAAAAGAAGAAAAAGTTAAAGTTGAGAGCAAGTGATCATGAACTTGTAACCATTTCAAACACATTATATAAAAGGAACACTGAGTTAAAGATGGTGATTTTATGAGGAAGCCCTAGTCCTATCCATGGTCTTACAATGCAACTCATAAAAGAAAAATCCAAGAGGGTTCAAAAGCATGAAAAATAAATGAGAAAGATGATATTTGTGAGGAAGGCCAACTCTTATCCATGGTCTTACACTAAAACTCATAAAAGAGAAACCAAAGGGGTGCAAAAATTATTAAAAAGTAATTAAATAATGAGAACCAAAGGGAATCATGAGGAATATTGGGTCATATCCATAGTTTTACAATGAAACTCATGAGAAAAGAGAAAACCAAAGGACCAAAAAGAAGGAACTAAGTTTTGAGGAAAGAGAATTGTCATAAAGGGTGATACCCATGTAGATATCTTGTACAAAGTGTTATAAAGATAGCATATAGAAAACATGATAAGAAGGGAATGATTTAGGTAAAATAATTCTTTAAAAATTTCACATTAATGGGCTCTTTAAAGATATGGCCTTCATTAGTTTGAAGGTGATAAGTGTTAGGGCCAAGTATGGCTTTAACTAAATAAGGGTCCCACCATTTTTTGGCATATTTTTCTTCTTTATCATGAGTGTACTCTAATTTAAGGACAAGATCGCTAACATTTGAAGTGTGGACTTTAACCCATTTGTTATGTTGTTTCGCAATGTGTGCCTTATATTGGTGATTGTGTTGTAGAGTGGAAAGATGGTGTTCATCAATAAGATCAAGAGCATGAAGATGAGATTCATGTAATTATTTATTGGGTATGATACCATGAAGGGATATAAAAAGAGAAGGAATCTCCATTTCTAATTGGAGGACTGATTTAAAACCATAGACTAGAAAAAATGGGGTTGACCTAGTGGTAGTGTGTATGCTAGTGCCAAAGACCTATAGAGCAAGATAAGATGAAGATATCAGTCTATACAAGTTTTACATATTAATAATTTTGATAATGTCCTTAGATTGGCCGTTGCATTAGGAATGGTAGTGTGTGAAAAATTTGTGATTGATTTTGAATTTATCACAGAGCTATTTGACATATTTATTTTTAAAATTACCACCATTATCATAAATAATAGTATGAGGATCACCACAATGACAAATGATTTGATTGAGGATGAATTGATCAATGGTGGTTTTGGTAACATCGATGAGAGGCATGGCTTCGACTCATTTGGTAAAATAATTGGTAGTTGTGATAATGAAGACATGCCCATCCTACAATCTAGGTTGTTTGCCTATAAGATCTAATCCCCACATTCAAAATGGCTAGGGAGACTTCACAATTTGAAGCTCAGTAAGAGGTGAATGTATTAAATCACTATGAAATTAGTAGGGACTACACTTTTTATCAAATTTGATGGCATCCTTTTCAAGAGTAGGCCAAAATTAACCCATGTGTAAGCATTTGCATGTTGTAGCATGTCTATTACAGTGACCACTGTAAATTCCCCCATGTGCTTATTCAAAGAGAGGAGGAACCTCTTCTTTCATAACACAATGAATTAGGGTACCTTCAATATTGTAATAATAAAGTATGTTATATCGAAAGACATATTTGAAAGCTTGTTTGCAAACTCGTGTCTTTTCATGAGAATCCATGTTTAGAGGATAGATTTGATGTTTAAGGAATTAAATGATGTCTCTATTCCATGAGCTTTGACAAATTATGATAGCCTCAATATGGAAGATAAGTAAATTTTTTGGTTACATGGAATAAGGGGACTTTCATAGTTGATTAAGGAAGGCAGAATTAGTGAGAATTTGGTGTGGATGAAAAAGAGATGGTAAATAAGCAAGGGAGTCAATGATATAGTTTTGATCTTGGAGGATGGGCTCGATGGTAAAATAAGTGAATTATTTGGAAAGGGTAGTGGTTATTTGATAATAAACAATGAGATTTTTTCTTTTACATTGATAATCACAATTAATCTATCAACAAATGAGTTGGGAGTCACCCAAAGTGTGCAGATATGTAATGTCTAAATCAAGTGCCACTTTCATGCCTATGATTAAGGATTTGTATTATACCATGTTGTTAGTGATGTCAAATGTAAGTCAAAATGCCAAAGGGATGATTTTACTAAGAGGATTAGTGAGGATACAACCCACCCCAGCTCCTTGAAGGCATTTGGCACCATCAAAATGAAGGGTCCAAGTATCTTTGTATAAATTAACATTTATTTCAGTCAATTCTTTGATGACTACTTTAGATTTAGTAATATCAAGAAGGATAGAGGACTTTTCTAGATTACTTGCTTTAATATTAGCATTGAAATTATGGAAGTAATCTTTAAGAGATATAGGTTGATCAAGACCTTCAATAAAGATGATATTGTCATCTAGGAGATTATTGTGAAGGTGTTTGGTAGTAGGTATGAGAGATGTAGTGAGTTGGTTATCAATGATTTGTCTTTTGAAAACTTTTTACATAATAATGTGGAGATCAAATTCCATGAGAAGGACCATCCACTTGCTGATTTTGTCTCTAAGAAGAAAGGATTTAGAGAAGAAGTGACAGAGTGGATCAAAATAAATGATAACATAAGTTGTTTGATAAAGTATATAATGACAGAGCTTTTCAAATACAAAATATAGGGTGAGGTAATCATGTTTTACTTTTGTATAACATTTTTCATAGTCAATAAGGCTTAGACTAATATAATAGATGGCATATTCTCTTTCGGTATTAGATTTTTGGTAAAACATTGCCCCAACTTATACAAGTGTGGAAGAAGTATATAAGATTAAAGGATGATCATTAAAAGGTGGATGAAGGGTGGGTGGATGAAGAAAAGATTCTTTTATATTGTCAAATGTTTTTTAATAAGGATATGTCTGTTCGAGAACATTACCTTTCTTGAGAAGAAAATTAATAGAATAGATGCAGTAAGCCATCTTGGGGATGAATCATCTTATTACCCCAAGCTTGCCAAGGTAAGTACAAATATCTAGAATAGAATGAGGGATAGACATGTTGATAATATCATTGATCTTAGTAAGATCAACATCAATATTATGAAGAGAGGCTAAAAACCCAAACAATTTTCTAGATGTGACATGAAAGACACATATATAAGGATTTAGTCTAACTTTATATTTGATTGATCAAAGATGATAGCAATATCAGAAAGATGAGTTTTACATATTTTAGACTTGGCAATGAGGTCATCCACATAGGTTTCCATAATCTTATGGATAAGGTCATGGAAAATGTGGTTCATATCCCATTAATAGGTATCTCTAGCATTTTTGAGGCTGAAGGGAATTTTAACGTAACAATAAGTGCCCCATTTCATGGTGAAAGTTGTCTTATGTTGATCTTTGGGAGCAATGTGAATTTTATTATAACCTGATAAACCATCCATAAGTGAAAACATTTCATAACCAGTAGTGGAATCAACGATGGCATCTATAGAAGGTAAAGGGAAGTTGTCCTTGAGATAAGCAAGATTGAGATTACAAAAATTGATGCAAATGAGAATGACCATGGTGACTTTTTATGAATATGGACAATGTTTTACACCCATTCTAAATATTCCATAGGCTTGATAAATTTAGCATCTATAAGTTTAATGATTTATTTATGACATACGTTAGAAACTTTAGTGTAAATTTCCATCATTTTTTTTACCTGAGTTTAACGTCAGGATAGGTGATGATAATATGCACCACGATGCTAGGATCAATGTCAGGCATGTCCTAATAGTACCAAGAGAAAGTCTCATGATATTTAAAATATATAATTTTTAGTTGGTGTAAGTTATTGAGAGATTGTGATTGGTCGAGGGCATGATGGGGTGCCATATTCGATTCTTGTAGTTTCCTTAATAAGTATAACATTTTCATCTTAGAAATGATATGGTGCATTAGGTAAAGAGGAAATGGGATTTGTTTTAGGATCAATGCTAGTGATGAAGTTGTTAAAATGAGGGGCTATGTGTTTTAAATTCCCAATTTTATGATGTTGTCAAGGGAGTTGAGGTTCTCTGGCATGAAGAAATTCAAGAATGGATTCATCACTAGACAAAGTGGGAAGAGGGATATAATACTCCACATCTACTTTGAGATCAATAATTTTGTTACCATTGAGGTCATATTCAGAATGTATTTGATGTACATCTATATCCTTGGCATCTAGTGTAATCTCAAGGGTAAGTGGAGTAGGGGAAGAAGGTTAATCCAATTCGATTGGTTTATAATTAACAGTATTAATGGGGAGAGGATTGGAGAATGATTGGTTTGGTAGGAGGTATAAATTATTCTATAGGTTCTAGGGGTTTAGAGGGTAATATTTATTCCACAACCTAAGGGGTATCAAGGAGTGGAGAATTAGCAGGAGGTACATGACCTTTAGGGGCTAATTCAAAATCTATTAAAATGGTATGAACATCATGATTAAAAGCATGTATTTGAGCTAGAGTTTTCTGATAATGTTGAACATCTAAGTCTCATGATTGAGCTTGGACTATGATGTAGTTATCATCATAAGTTGGAGAAATTGTACATGTTTGAGATTTAGAAGGGAGATGCCTAAATCATTGAATTTACATGGAGACATGATTAAAGGATCTTAGAATAATTTAGTTACTTCATAATCATTACACATGAAGTCATATTTTGTGTAAGGTGATTCTTGATCATTGCATGGAGGGGGAAATTAGTGATCTCATCTATGAGAGGGATGGTACGATCATGAGGAAATAAATATGGAGGGATCCACTCTAAGATGTAAGGAGGTAGATTGATAGTGTTGTAGGTATTTGTCAAGTCATTAGGATTATCATCATGAGAATCAATAAGAGTGGCATGTAAATCAGGATTCATGTTGATGAATTTAGGTAAAGGATCATTATTAATCTTTGGAATAAAGGGAATCTGATATTGAGATTTGGGATTTGGAAGCTAAATACTATAAGGTTTCAGATCGGCCTCATATTTATACATTTTTCCATTATAAAATAACTTGATACATTATATTTTAGAAGAGGTAATAACCCTCATTCGATGAGTCCATGGGCATCTTAGGAGTATGTTGTAAGATAAAGGTAAATCAAGGACCATGAGCTTGGTTTGTATAGGCTTAGGTCCAATTGTAAGAGGGAGAAAAATATAAGCGAGTTATTTTGATTAGTTTTGTCAAGTCCATGACATGTCAAGCGAGTTTGTTTAAGTTGAGATTTGTTATATCTAAGTTATTGGATGAGCCACAGATATGTCACATTAATACCGGACCCTTCATCTAATAATACTTTATGAATGAGGGTGGTATTAATGGTTATTTCGTAAAGAGGGGTGGATCATCACCTCAAAAGAGGATCTCATTGTTGATCATGTCTTATTCGAGGAAATCTATGGAGGGTTTTGAAGAAGGAAAAATGGATTCAATGGTATGCATTTCAGTTGGTTGAGGCTCATGAGAAGGTGGTTCTTTATCTAAATAATATGGCTCTTCATTTTCTTAAAATTGTTTCATGAAGAACTTATGATGATAAGGAGAAGTAAAAACTAACTCCATAAGAGGAATTTTGCAAGGCATGGAGTTAAGTTCTTCTAAGAAGTTCCAATGGGTTTTAAAATAAGAGCTAACATGAGTCTTAGAAGGTAAAATAGTTTTAAGAGGAACAGAAGTGGTTAGGGGTTTGGAAGGAGGAGATGGTTCCTCATTGGTTATCAAAGATAAGTGATTAGTTGTAGTGTCTTTGAGGATTTCTCTTCCAAAGATGGTTTCTTAGGCTTAGTGACATGATCTTTGTGAGTTGGTTAATGGTAATAATTGACCTTAGTTGTGTTGACATATTAAAATTTGTTGTAGTATTGATCATAGTTAGTGTCAATGGCACAAATATACTTGTTGGCTTATTGAGTGTTAGATGTGGAAAACTATTTTTGGTTCTTAGAAGAAGAAGCTTTGGGATTTTGTTATGATTGAATTAATCACCAAGTATATAGGAGACAATAAATTTGGTAAGCCCTCTACATGTTTCATGGGAATGATTGATGTCGGCATGGAACCAACAAAATTAATTAGGGCCATACCATTTGGGAGGATTATTAAGATAAGTGAATGGTTTAAAGGGTGATAAATTTTTTTTAATTTACTTCACAGTTAATGGTGTATGAGAGGATTGGGGATTGTCAGCTTGGTTAACTCTTGGTTTAGGTTGAGGAGCATTACCAGTTATGAAATTATTTGAATGTTGAAAATGTCCTTTAATGATTTTTTTATTATGTTCAAATTGATTCATTAATAAGTCTTGATGCTTGGCTTGGTCAAGAGCTTCATTGACTGTTGGAGGAGAAAAAGTCTAAACCTTATATTTAAGTGAAGGAGTTAGTGTAGTTATAATGAGTTTAAACAAATTATCATCAGTCACATTATGATCGACTTTGTGAGCCAAATATTTCCATTTTTTAATTAAATCATAAGCTGATTTGGTGGGATATTTCTTGGCATTGATGAAATGTTTAAGGTAATTTTTGGGAAGATCATTGTTTTGAAACTCTCTAACTAGAGGATTAACTAAAACCTCTAGTTGCCATATAGAATATTGGGGAAGTTTATTATACCATTCCAATACATCACCAGTGAAAGTTTTAATTGATATTTTAGTTGTGGTAAAAGTATTAGTTTTGATCCACTCCTTATAAAGATTTCCAAATGCCTTAAGGAAAGATGTAGGATCTTTAGTCCCATCATATTTAATAGTTGGAGATATATTACCAATATCTATAGAAATAATGAAAGGGTATAAAGGCTCATTTTAGATGCGTTGAAGCATATTATTATGCATGATAATTATGGGGATAACATTCCCCATGGCATCTCTAAGAGGTGGAAGAATAAAATTTTGATTGTTTTGAGGAAGGAGAATGGGAGGCTAATTAGTCATGTTGATCAAATGTTATAGTTGCATCATTTGGGAGGTGTTAGATGTTTGCATTATGTTCATTTATTGCATGATATGTGTAATAATTTGAGTGGTATAAATTGGTGGATTGGTGTTTGTATGAGGTCTCCCCATATTGGTATTAGGGGGATGGTTATTAGGAGGTGGAGTCCCTATGGGGTTATTGGACAGACTTGTGTCAATTGCCCCCACATTGTGGTGAGATGTTTGAATATGAGAATTGTCTTGATAGGTATGAAAAGGATATGATCCACCAATATCATATTGTGTCATGATTTTCACCATGTTTCAATCCAAATATGATGGAGAAGAAGTACTCCAAGAGTGAGGATCCTCATGGGAAGTAAAGAGAGGAAGAAAAGAGCACCCCATATAGTGTCTAAATGGATTCAGGTTATCCAAGAAGATAGGGGATTTCATGATGCTCGATGAAATAATTTGAGATGAGTAAAGGAGGAAAAATAGAGACAAATTTGGCTAGATAGAGAACATAGTTGGCCAATAGGTACATAGTCAAATAGGTTGATAGAGTTTTATAAGGAAGAGTCACAAAATAAAGAGATAATATGACACAATTGAGTAGATTGACTATGTTCTGGAAAAGATGAAATTGAAGCAGGATAAAAAAGAATACATAGTTGTATGGGTTGATAGTATGTTATTGAACAAAGAACTAAACAGGAGGATAGGGATACACAGTCATGTAGGTCAACTATATATTGCAGGTAGAAAGGCTAAATAGTATGTAAGAGATTGTATTAACCAAAACAACAATGTTCTGAAACAAGGAAATTTTTTGCAAGATAATTTTGAAGATGAAAGTAAACGCACAAGCAATTGGATCAATGTGGTTGACCCAATTAAAACACACAACACAAACCTTACAACAACACTAGATAATGTAAGTTTTGCAATACAACATATAATGAACAAGAAGTAAACAACAACTAGAAAGTAAATTCTAACTAAGTAGTCATCCTAAGTTTTATTAAGTTATAAAAAAGTTTTAATTTTAATGTGATAGGGAAGTTGGCTGAAATAAGGAACTAAAAAGTAATCTAAGGTTAGTTTTAGGCCATTTGGGTTGAAATGGATCTATATTGGTGATAGTATTGGCTTGGTATTGGGCCTACCCCCTCACTTCACAATCCAAAAGTGATAAGGGTGTTGGGTGATTTTCCAATATATACCATCAACCATGTATTTACACCTGGCTATAAAACCAATTCAGCCTCCCCCTTGGTGATAAAATCCAAGTAGGTAGACCTTGGGAAGATAAATGTTTAATGTTTTTTTAATGTAAAGTGATTGGGTAGTGTGTGCAAAAAGAGAAATAGTGTAACTAAAATGGTAATTTTAAAAACCACCTATTTAATCCATGTGAGTTACTCTAAGAATGAAAATAAATAAAAAAAGAAAGGTAAATTAATTACTAGCAAATAGATGTTAATTATTTGATTTAGAATAGTATAGAGTTTGTTCAGGTGATATTATATGCAAACAGTACAAAACATAGTCGACCAGGTCGTTGATATTATACAGAATCAAGTTCTATAAAAACACAATCGGATAGGTCAACTATGTCTTCTAGATAAAATACAGACTATAAAATTATGTCAAACAAGTTGACCTAGTTGGTTGCAGGGCTGTAGTTTTATAGACTATAAACTTGTGAAAAATAGTACTACAAGAAGAAATAAAATGATAGAGAGAGAAAGGAAGGAACCTTGATGATATTGAATAGGTTTTAGATTAAAAATTTATATATTGTGATATTCAAATGTTGCTTCAAATTTTTACTAACTAGGTCAATTGGTTTGACTAAGTTTGCTAAACCCTATATGCCAAAATATAAATAGCGAATAGAGTTGACTAGTTCGACTATGTTTGCAAACTTGTATGTTGATAGAAGAGAATAACATATAGAGTCAACTAGTTTGACTATGTATGCCATACTATGTCGAACTGATAGATCTAGTAACCTATATTTGATGGAGTCTTGCATAGATAAAATAAAAGTCATTTTAAAGCGACTGTGTATTAAACTTGCACACATAAAGTTAGGACTATACCAAATAGTTCAATACAATACTGTAAATATATAAAAATATAATATGATGATAAACATTATGGTGTGAAAGAAAAACCTACAAGGTTTAAATTCATGTTGGGTTCACTAGAATGTATGTAAAGGTAAATGCAATTGATCTATAAATCAATCCTAGCTTAGAGAAGATAAATCCTACTTACACTTTTAATTGTTGATACATTAGATATTCAAGGTCATGATCAAGATGGATCCAATAGACCTATCTAAGGGATCTCTTACCACAATAAAATCACTAGGGAAGTTCCAAAGCCTCCAAACAAGCAAAACTATATAATAACCCTAGCTAGGTCCTATGTTTTCATATTCACAAATGTACATGCAAAGAAAAACTAAAGTCTAATCTAGTGCGCACTAAAGCTTGTGGCATAAAATAGGGGTTAGTAAACATGCATAGGATAATCCTAAGATCCATGTATAGGCAAAACCCTAATGCATAGAGAGATCAATATATTCAAAAGCCATTACTTATGCTACTTTTATCTACTAAGATAGAGGAGTAAAGTTAGAGATACTTACCTTGAAGATGAACCGATCAAGACTCAATCTATCCCTTGGTAAAAGGTGCTTCGTAAGAGGTTTTTGTGGTTTATAAGTATAGCTAAGAAAGGCCAAAGCATCTAAGACTTTTCCACAATAAAATATTCTTATCCAAGTATAAACCCTAAGCTATAAATCCTCAAGTAGAATGGTGGAAGAGAAGATTGTAAAGAAGCACAAATGAATAATTAACTCTAGTTGTCTCAATAAATGGTGAAATGAATGTGTATATATATCTTAATCTAACCCTAAAAATTTACTAAAGTTTAGTCGATAGGGTCAGCCAAATTGACTTTGTATCATTATTGATAAAAAAAATTAAGTCCTTGATTGACCTTAACCCTAAATGAGTTTTATCAATTAGAGTACAGGGTCGATGGGGCTGATAGTGTAACATAAATCATTGGAAAGGGTTTTAGTCTTAGGTAAGGGATAATGAAAGTGGAAAATGACTAGAGGAGGATGTAAAAGAGGAGGCAAATCTTAGGGGAGTGTTTTTAGAGAAGGTTAGATTGATACCAAGTGGTAGTATAGGGACAACAATCCTGTGAAGCACCAATGATCTACCCACCCCTTTCTCGGTACACCCCTTAAGGCATACACTCAAAGATATTAAGACTCTATGAGTTCTTATAAGAGATAAAGTATTAGTAATTGATAATATTTGAAAATATTATGTGTATACTCTCATTCCCAACTAGTTTCAAATCCACTTATTGAAAAGGTTTAACATGAAAAAACTCATGTGCAACACTATCTTGATGTTTAATGATAGAAATAACTATTACATGATGCAATGGCCATAGTCTAGGAACTGCAAGGTGAAACTAAGTTCTTAAAGGATAAGTATGTTAAAATGCGAGATGAGATGTAAAGAGATATGATACCCATGAACTCAAGTCATGGTAAGTTTTGAGAACTATGAAAACTCTTCCTTAATGAAGACATCATTCCTCTCCTCAAGAATTATTTATGACATCAAATGATAAAGCATTCAAAATATCATCATTTGAACCATACATGATGATAAGATACCCATATTTAACCAAACCCAAAATGCATTAAAGAGGTCCTTGCCAATGTATCTATTAATGGCTAGATTATTTATGACATCTTGGTAGACACTGGCATAGAAGTTAATGTTATAACCAAAGATGCCTACAAAAATATGTGGATCCACACTTTACAATCCTCCCCACATTTTGTTCATGGCCAACATGACTCTCACACTACCCATAGCCATTATTAAGGATGCCACTGTCAACATCTTATGAGTCATATTCAAGGGTGATTTAGAGGTAACTGAGCTTGTTAAAGCTGATGACTTGCATACTCTTTTTGGTTGACCTTAGTGCTATGTGAACAATGTTTAATTACATTTGAATAATAGGTATATCAGCTTTGAGAATGACACTCGCGCATAGTCATATCTCTAAATAACAACCAAGGACCCCCCTCTATGGAACCCATTAATGTTGATGAGCATGTTAATATAATCTATAACATTATCACTCAAGGATGTGAAAATGTGGATCCTACACCTGATGGCATCTTGCAATGGGAATATACTTAGTCTATTTCTAACACTACCAGTATCACTTGCAACCAATGGGCTCAAAGTGCCTATGATCTAATAAGGCATGTTTGTGGTGTCTTAGAAAGCTACCGAAGTTCCACTCCAAAACTTATTTAGTGTCACAAAACTTTCCACCTCATTGGTGGATGCCTGATGGTTGAACCACCTTTATAGTTGGACTAGGTACCTAGGTCTCATGGTCAAATGGAGGTCTAAGAATCCATAAAGTAGTTAGAGGCTTATTATGTTAATGAGGATGAAAGGTTCCACACAATCACCTTTATATTTCAAGGGGTAGTTTCTCGATTGTGGTCTACTCATTGGTATCAATTGGATACATGGGAACAAGTATGTGAAACCATGCATAATTGCTTCCACCATGACAATTGTGTTTGTGCCACCCTAAGCTATAGTGGTATTACTTCTCCTGAACAACATATAACATAATTTGAAAGCCTTTGGAGTTATGATGAAATATTTTTACCAAAATTTTTATGGGTACAAGTATTCTATGGTACCTTACATGCATGGGCTAGGTTGTGGTACATTCACCAAGAAACACACAGTGACAAGGATACTTGTCAGCCCATCAAACTTGGTGTACTTTCCACCTTTGAATTTTATTCACCATGAATGGATTTGAATTTGTCTTTGCAAACAATCCATCATGTAGTTATGAGTGATCAGGCATTGGTTAAAGACCGAATATGGCACATACATAGAGAAATTGAGGATGATTTGGCCATCTTCCAAGAACTTGATACTCTTATCATGGTTTTGTTGGAATTTAAATCTCAACTAAACCATACACATGGAATAGATCCAAAAGGGCAAGTAAAAGGTTATGTACCAAGTTGATAAGGGTACCAATTCTGACCAATGAGAGCCATAATTTGACCACTTATATTTACATATGGAGTGTGGGGCACATGATGTTAGAGATACGATGTAGTTTGGGCAAAAAATATATTCATAACCACTCTAAATGGTTTAGTAATACATTGGAATGGATGATGCACTTAAACTAGCCACTATGGTAAATTACTGGTCTATTGTTGAGATAACCAAAATCTTTGAACTTTTACATGAGTATCAAGATGTTTTCCCACATAACTACATAGAAATAAAATGATTTCATCCATATTTGGGAAGAATGCACATCATGTTGGCTAAAGGCACTCAATCGATGAGGAAATGACCATATCAGATGAACCTAAATTTGCATGCTTGGGTTAAAGACAAAATTGATAGCATGTTACGCACTAGAGATATTACTCCATTTGAATGGGTTAGTCCCATGGTGATCAACATCAAGAAGGATGGTCACATTCAACATTGAGTGGACTATAGGCTACTCAATATTGTATGTGTAATGAACCCATTCCCAATGCCTTTCACCAAAGAAATTTTGGAAGGTGTTGATGGGTGCAAGATCTACACATTTAGTGATAGTTTTTTTGGCTATCACCAATTCCAAATTGTTGAAGAAGACAAGGAAAAGATAGCCTTTATAAATGAATGGTGTTATTTTGTAGATAATGCTATGCTTTTTAGCCTCAATAACGTGTCAGTCATGTTCTCACACATTATTGTGGAAGATTTCAAGGATTTCATCCATAAGTTCCTTTAGGTGTACTTGAATGATTAGACTATGTATGGTTTAGTGCATTACCAATGTGATAATGTATGCCTCATGATCAAATGTTGTCAACATCTTTAGATTTCCTTGAATCTAAAGAAGTACATTTTTACTACTCTATTTGGGATTTTGTTGGGATATTATATTTGTCAAGATGGACCATTAAGGACTATTTCAGATAATCTAGACTTATGCCCCCCAAATTGGACTAGAGTGAATGTTAGAAAAGAATAGTTTTAATATATTTCAAATAAAATAGACTACGATTATGATAATTATTTGGATATATTACCAATATATTTCATTGGAGATCATTTATAACTATAGAATTTTAAATAATTTAGTCTTATTATAATAGTTTTAATTGGAGTTAGACTAGTGATAAGTCCAAATTATTTGAAATGGTCCTTTATTGGTGGATCCATAAAATTATAGTCATTGTCTAACTCCCAATGCCAACCATTTAGCATGATTTTTGCATCTTCTTAGGTCACATAAGGAAATATCATCAGGGTTATGCTTACATAGCCACGCCAAAGGAATAACTACTCAAACACAATGGCCTACTTTTATGGATGATTGAACATCAACAAGTATTAAGACCCTAAAAGAGAAACTAGTTACTACTCCCATTCTCTAGTTCTTGAACTAGAACTAGCCATTTCATGTGCATGTTGATGCTTTAGGCATGACAATAGTTGTAATCCTACCATAATCTAGTGAAGGTAACCTTGATCATACTGTTTATTTTGATAGCCATAAGTTCACACTAGTGGAATGAAACTACTCTATAACAGACCATGAGGCCTTGTCTATGGTTTATGTGCTTTCGAAGTTTTGCCAATACTTATTAGCAACCCCATTCATCTTCTATATAGATCATGAAGCATTAAAGTATTTGGTAAATAAACCAGTATTACATGGGTGCAACTATCAATGGATTGTCCTTTTCTAAGAGTTTTAATTCTTTATGGTCATTAAACCAAGAAAATTTAATTTCAAACCCGACCATCTCTCACATGTTCAATATAGTAAGTCATTTTACACCATAGAGGAAGATTTACCTAATGTATAAATTTTTTAAGTTATGCATGTGTCTAAAGAATTAGAGGAAATTATGAATTTTATTACACTGGGTTCAAAACAAGACAACCTTACCACTCAAGAAAAAAAGCAACTAGCTATATGTGGTGGCCTTTCCATCTTATTGATAGAGACTTATACAAACTTGGTTGGGATGAATTACCATGAAGGTGTGTAATGTAATATGAGTGCACAAAATTCCTTATATAAGTCTATGTGTGTGTCACATGAGGACATTATGTTGGTAATGTAATAGGTGAAAGGTTCTTATTGTCACCTAGATTTTCATCCTTTGAGGAGATGTCTCAGCTCTCCTCATCCAAATGGCATAATTGAAACACCTCTAAGTTTTGGTTAGCCTAAGAATGAGGTGAATTTATAGCTAGGGATATCTCCCTTGATGTACTAAATTTTAGATCACTACTACACATATTCTTGCAAGGAAAAGGGAGAGAAAATTGGAATTAAACTATCCTAAAGGTGGTGATACACCAAATTAATTGATATCTACCAACCAGTTGCATGTCACGCATGAGACCAAGAGATGAACTAGGCATACACTTCTCTAATATGAATCTTCTCACATCAATATTTCATTATGAGGTTATGATGAATGTTTATTCTAGGAGGAATAGACAAGATGCCTAGAATGGCACTAATGAATATAATAACTCATTCAAACTTGACACTTCACAAAACACTTCATATGACCTATAAGAAGAAGCTTTCAAGCTACAAATAGGTGAAAGAATGAGACAATAATGTTAAGGAAACAATAGTCATCACTAAGAAAGATCAATAATTCAAGTGAAAACACTATAAACAGTCATAGAGGAGGTAAAATAAATAGTATTTATTTATCCATGGTATGCAAATGATTAGGGCTTCACCATACTCAAGTGGAGCATCCTTATAATAGCCAAAATGGCTAGTTCTTATCGAACTTAAGAGAGAGAAGATAAGAAAGAATTACAAAGGTCACAAAGATAAGTGTAAAGATGAGAAAATGAGTTACATGCACATGAGAAGAGAATGTGAAATTGATCATGCAAAGTTTGATGGGAAAAATGGCTCTCCAAACTATGTAACTCATGAAATATGGCATAGGAGTTCTCATTTTGCATAATAAAATTGCCATCATCATTCACCCCTATTGAAACATACTAAAAATGACTAGGGATAAATATAATGACTGGAATAAGAGGGAGGGGTTTTAGACATGTTCTTCCATGCATTGGTTTCATTCCTAATCATTTGAATCCCTCAAAAAGTGAGCCATCACTACCTATAGTCAAAGAAACTCCTTTTTTTATTCACCCATCACACTTGGCCTCAAAATTGGCTTTGTTTTTCCATAATAATTCATAAAATGGGGTGAATGACATGTATAAAGTCCATCCATGGATTTATAATCATTAGGCACACCTTAAAAATAGCTTACTTGAAGTTTTTCACCCTTCTCACAATCATGTTCACTATGCCAGTTTTGACTGGCTGAGATGAATCTATTGGTAGACACACTTATGAGCTTTTATGAATAATGAAATAACCATAGTGAGTTATAATAAGTCTCTATCTTCCTCTAAAACTTTTTTTCATCCCTTGAAAGTCCCTAGAACCTATATAATACACAAAATAGTCAAAAGAAGTAGATTTGTACCTTGTCCATACAAATAGGAAACAACTAAATTATATGTAAATGGTCTATAGAGAGTCCCCTATAGGATAAAATCATTTACAAAACCATTATGGTCCATTTGGATACATCTCCCTCCTTGTTTTCCCAATTAGGTCCTTATCCAAGGTTTGCAAAGATTTTAGACAGTTTTGACCTTTAGTGATGTTTCATAAATGTATGACATTAAATAAAGAAAATAATGCCACAAAATTTATTTTCAAGAACTTATCCAACTCATCCTATCCCCTTGAGCCTCCATGCAAATCATTCAAGTAGATATGAGTTCTAACTTTGCCCACTCAAGCTTTTTTCTCCATTCCCTACAAGCTTGAGTTGGTCTTAAGCCAAAATTGGATTTCCTTGTGACTTATATACATACCAAGAGTTTATAAACGTCTAAAATTACCCTATAAAAATGTCCTAATCCATTTTAATTCTCTACTATAGTTATATTTTAAGTTGACACCTTTCATTTGGATTCTAGGCCTAACCATGCCTAACAGGTCTATTTACTTCTTGAGGGTTTAGATCACCTTATTGAGTTTCAAAATTTTGTGTATGGTTTTTAATTTTGTTTTATATTCAATCCAACCTTTCACACCTCATATCAATACCCAATAAACTCCTAGTTCATCCTTTTATCTCTATATTCCAAAACTATAGGGTTTTTTACTCAAGGGAAGTGTCCTTTGTCTGAGACAAAATAGAGGGTACTTACCCTATTCTCCTAGACAAAATAAATGTTTTAGAGGATTATCCAAGTTATTAAGACCCTATACACCAAATTTTGTCCATTTATCAGGTCATTATACCTTACAACCCCTCCAAAACCCAAAACAAATTGTTATAAGGCATACTATGTGCAAGGTTTAGGATGTGGACTATATGATGCATCCTTAGAGGTCTCTCTCTATTTGTTTTACATTATTAATTACTTATTTAGGTCATTAAAATCATGATTAAGGTATTATAAATCCATTTATCATTAAAAACTCCCACATGCCCTTTCATATACCTTGATTGGTCAAGACTATATGTACTTCCTTACTGTGTTTCTTACTTTGGAGGGGCACCTGTGGGTGACTTTACATGGATTAAAATTTAAAAATATTAAATTAGACCTCTTTATACATTTAAATATAATTTTTTATTGATTTGGACCTATTCATTCCAATCCTAGGCTAGACCATCACTTAAACACCATGTTTCAATCTATTGTCTGCCTACAGTCACCTATAGTTGACTATATAGGGTCATGTAGGTGGTTTTTATCCTTGAAACATGTGCTAAATATTATTTAGAAACCCTCTAAGATATTTTGGATTCATTTTTAATCCTCTTCCATAGATAAATGTGAGTGTTTCCTTGCTTAAATCCTTGTTATGTATGGTATAGAAGCTAACAGTTAGATGTAGGTGAATATTTTCAAATGAAGGGACACTTGTAGGTGTGAATAGGATCAAAATTCAGTATATCATCCTCATTAAATGATAAATAGATAATAAATGCTCTTTTAAACCATATAGAACAATACAGCCATGGTGACATGGTCTAATATTGTCAACTTGGCTGAAGAGGTCTCTTTATAGCTCAGATCCTATAAATGATAGTGAAGGAATTTAATGTTCAAATGAAAACTTTGAGATGCTCAACTACTGTCTTCCATTAGTCACCTATCCTATATCTTTTGAAAATTTTCCCTCCTATGATATTGATATAGAATGAGTACACTAGGAGTGATCAAAAATCAACATGGCATTATATTAAGATGTCTCTTAAAGGGCTAGGTGCTCTATTTTTGCTTTTTAGGGAAAAGGTCCCTGAATACAATCATTACTTTTGGAAGCTTCTTCATAGTTTGCCTAAAAACTCAACAAATCTCATGGGTCTATTATGATCTCTTCAACATACTTGGATCCCACAAGGAGTCTCACCACTTGTTTCAACACTCCCATATGACACCCTAACTTTTTGTGGTATCACCTGTAGGTGGTCATTTTCCTGTATAGGTAGCAAATGTAGAATTTTAGGTAGTGGACAAGATATATGTGTTTGTGATAAATTTTAGGCCATCACCAAGTTTTTTAATTAACTCTTATCACTCTAGAATATTGAAACACAAATCAAAACTCCCATTCCACCATGACATCATCCTGAGAGGCTCCTCTAGGTGCATATCTCTATTATATAATTGTGTGTGTGACTGAGGTACTAGCACAGTCCCTTCTTATGCCAAGTCAAGGTTCTTAATTGATGTTCCTAATATTTGAGTATGTTCAACATCATGATACTTTCATTAAACTTCCATTAATCATGCTAAACAGGTTCCATACACATTATTCCCTATGACTGCAAGTAAGAATGGGCAAATAGTTAACTATATTAGAGCAAGTAGAAAGTTTGATCAAAGCATGGTGTGATTAAACCAAACATGGAATGGGGAAATAATTATGGCATTGAGACATGGGAAACATCATATTCTATTCACATGAGACCTTTGCATGAACCAAACATTCTGCAAACAAAGAAACCTTGACTGAGACCTCACATGATGGTACCTTCCTACAACATGAGATGACCTGCCTATCAAAACACCTTGAAATACTAAACCAAGAATGAAGATCATTTGAGGAGAGATCCAACATCATCTGGAAACAACATCACCAACTAGATTATATGAACTTATCCAAATTAGAGCAAAACCTATAAGGTACAAGACATAGTGAGTAGAAAAACATAGTCAACTTGTTAGAGATGATTCATAAATCACAGTTAACTAATATTTGAAAACTTGTTATGAAAATTAATCTCTATGAGTTTAATATCACCTCCTAAAGGTGTTTGACATATAACCCTTCCAATTAGTCGTACCAAGCATAACTTGTTGACTAGTTCTGTGTGTCTAAAAAAGAGATAAAGGAGCAAAATGGTTTTTGCTCAAATTTGGCACTTACAGAGTATGTCAAGAACAGAAATGAATTTGAGGAAATTTAAGAGTCATCTTACAACCTTCTCCCATGTATCACACTCTCTTATGGATCATACAAGTGCTAAACTCTTCCCTTTTCCAATAAAATTTCTCTTTCTTCTGAATAACCTACCACTTTTTAATTAGAAATAATTACTTAAGACTTATTAGGACACATGGGGTGTGACATAATCTTTTGAAACCTTCACTTTTCCCAAGGAGGTTGTAAAAATCATTTAATGCTCATGTTTTACCCTCATAATTACTCTTAGGATTAAAAAGATTACGACCAAGGATAGATACACATAAAATCACACCAAATAAGCTATGACATACTTCATGACATTATACTAGGCCCCTAAAAATATCTAAAGATCAAGTTTTTACCTATGGGGGTCCCAATTTGACCTGCATGGTCAAATTTGGTTAACAGTTCTAATAGCTAGATTGTGGTTGCCCACCTTATTTAAAGATGCCAAAGTTTATGCACACCAATGTGATATTTGTTAGTATGTAGGTAAGCCAAATCAAAGGGATTAAATTCCTCTTCATCAAATACTTTCTCATGAACCATTTTAGAAATAGGCTATTGATTTTGTTGGATCCATTCAGCTAGTTGCACGATAAGCTAGCACATGGTACATCATTACTATTATTCAATTTTGACACCCAAGTTAAAAAATGACCCTTATAGGCAAATTATTTAACTTTAGGTTATTTAGGAGGTCCTAGTTTAGTCTAAAATACCTTATTATCATTTATTAAGGTAAATTTGGAAAGATTAAGGTAAGTTTCTTTTATGTGTTTTAGTTTATTTAGGTCTCCTAAGTCAAAAAGGGTCAAAATGGTCATTTTTAGTGCCTTAAAAAATGTGTCAAAGGTAAAGTGAGGTCAATAGGGGCCTTAAAATATGTCATGGTACGTACCAAATAGTTATGGGCAAGAAAAGTTAGTTTTAGAGGCTTCCCAAGCAAGTACAATGTGGGAAGAGAGAGAATATGTAGATAAATTATGCTATCAACATGATCAAGTGTTACAAGGTTAGAGAAAGCCAAAAATGTCATATTTATCCTTTTAACTCCTTCACAAGCTCAGATATGCAAAATTGAAGTGGATGACATGACCAGAAGAAAAAATGTGGGAACCTAAAACTTTGGGCATTGATTATAGTCTTGGTCAGCTCTAAAAGTTGATCATTATTTCTCATATTCATATCCTTAGATTTATGAACAATCACTAAGAAGTTAAGGGTCTAAAATTATCTATTCAACCATGACAGGGGTCTTTCTTGAGCTTTCTAGGTAGAATGGTGGAATATTTTTTGAAGGAGAAAGTTTGTATGGGTCTTCAAAAATCCTCTCATGTCTCATGAAGTCTTTTTCAAGATTTCCATGAGGGTAAAAGTTTAAAAAGATAGTCATAGCTCCATTCATAGTTATAGATTGTGTGTTGTTTGAAAATTGAGAATAGTGTTTTGATAGTTATAGAGTTTATCCTTCTATGAGTGGCTTCAAGTCAAGGGTAATACATTTTTTTCAAACCCTTAGAGTATGATAATCAATTTCTCCATTGAAGGTTTGTATTCAAGATATCTCAAGGGTGATAGTACAAAATGGGGATAAATATCAAACACCATATCCACCTCTATTTTATCATAATAATATATGAGTATGCATGCTCTGAACATGTCACCCCTAGTCTCTAGATGAGACCTTTCATCTCACTCTCAAACCATGTTCAGGCATAGGAATGACAAATATCTATATTTCAATCATGAGGATACATTAATCCAATGTCTACTCCTAAGAAGATTTCAATGTGGATTAAGTTGGTTTACAGGTGAAAGTGTGAAGCGGAAGTTTGCAAAACAAATTGGAATGAATAACCTTATTATGTAATGTGATTTCTAAATCTCAGTTGATCATGTAGGTAAATCTGGGTTGAGGCCATAATGAACCTATATCAGCATTTTCATCTATAGGTAGAATACACATTAAGTATGTATGTTTCATAGGGCAGAGGTGCCAATAATTTGTGGTAAATCTAAGTTTCATGTTCTGAGCTTTAAAATAGGTCTTCATTACCTTTAGGGCCCATAACATATTCTGTTAATTCAAGAAGAGTACTAAATATT
This sequence comes from Torreya grandis, assembly GCA_037957365.1. Lineage (NCBI taxonomy): Eukaryota > Viridiplantae > Streptophyta > Pinopsida > Cupressales > Taxaceae > Torreya > Torreya grandis. The sequence goes on from JARHVA010001127.1 coordinate 3,032,484, forward strand.
CAAAATTATGAGACCATTACCTATAGTCAAACCTAGTTGGAGAGGTACAAAAATGAGAATACCACAGAGGCCTGAGACATTGAGAAATTGGAAAGAGATTCAAGAAAAGAGAATTATGGGTCTAACCACAAGATGGATCTCATATATACTTGTTGACATGGTGAGACATTTTCAGACCTCAACCTAGGATCAAACACCTAAGATTAATGTTCATAGATTGGAAGAAAGGTGCAAGGTATCGATTTGAAGAAAGTTACATAATGGAAAAGCTTACCTTATTTCCTTTGAAAAATTATTATGCTCCTACAGTGTCAAGAATCCAAAATGAACCTGTAACATTGCAATTAGCACCTGCAGTGTATTGATGGTAAAGGGATAATTGCATGGTATCAAGGAAAAAATAAGTCCATTCAGATGTGAGATGATCCTAGTGATCTCAAGAGAAACCAAAAGTGTGAAACATATTTCTTAATCATGTATCATCACCTAAAACAATCTCTTGACTTCCCTAATGAGTACCTACAATTTGACTCAGGAGATAGACTAGCCTTAAGCTAATGAAAGATACAGGTTTGGTTAGTAGGTAGATGTGTAAGATGGAGATGACTATGTATAAATCACTCTTATAGTGATAATATCACACTTAAATTTTATTCTTATATGTAAGGATTAATAGAGTAAGTTTGGACAAAGGTTCTTAAGCCCTATTGGATATAGGAATGCATTACCAGGCCTATAGCTAGTTTTGACAATTTGAAGTGTTAAGGCCTCCATAGGTGTTATCAAGATTTGTAAATTGGTAATTGGGATCATCACGGGTTGAAAAATACTCCCATGGTATCCTTTAATTTATACTAATAGTGTAATTACTCGCTATTTTGTCTCAGACCTGGCCCACTCCTTGGACAAGGGGTAGCCAAGATACTAAGAGAGATTTTTTGACTCAAATCCCAAGTAAGTATACACAAAAATCCTATAATGTGATTCAAACACTCACATAATCATCCTAATAATCATTTAATCTCATATTAAGGTAGGTATACATTCATTACTACCATCAGGCCAACTAACCTGAGACTCCCCACAAGCAATGCAACTTGTAGACCTAGTGCAATGATGGTAAAAGGATGAATGGAAAAGTATTAAGGCACTAAAAAATGATGTGTAAGATTTAATTGGAGGTGAATAAGTGTTGGGTAGGTCATAAAATCACTATTACCATTCATAGGTAGTCACGTACTCAGAAAATGTAGTCTATGCCTATGAGACCTAGAACAAAGCATGAACCTCAGGCTTATAACTTCATTCCTATGATCATGGGATCTTCCCAAGAAATGTGATAACTTTCATGGGATAATGGAGGGATGATGATACTCATTATTTTTTATAATATAACTTAGATTGGTCATTTTGGCCTCAATTTATCATAAGGGTGTCCAAAATGCATAGCTAACTACATGAAAGACAACTTCTTTCACTCCTACCTGTACATATGAGATGCATGAGGTCTTAAGCACTTAGGAAGAGTTTATGTAGGTTATGTACTTGACATCAATGGCATTGGTTCAAAGTTTATGGGCCTAACCTTTATGAACCATTTTTAAAAATCTAAACTACCTAAAACCCTTATAAGAACTCGATGAGAAAGAGATGAAGATCAAAGCATCTAGAAGGTGTCAATTGGCCTAGAAAGTGATTTGGATATACTTGTCACTCTTTTATGCTCCCCACCACTCAATTATTTTATACCATCACTTGTATAGATGGGTCAAATTTTGTGTTTTCTAAAATATTTGACGTGATTTTAGGTACATAAAGGAATAGATGGGTGAAATCCATGGTGAAAGGTGTGTGGAGATGTGTTCTAACTACTCAAACCCCATTCTCACCTCAGTCATATATGTAGACTCATATGATAGGTTAATTATCATAGGCAATCTTAGATAGAATAGTAAGAAGCAAGGTAACTACCAAGTTGAATATGAGAAGTGTAGTCTCAAGTCTTCTTTAGGTCTACATGATAGACTAGAGGAAAAATAAGTTCTAAAGATGTCCCTCACATCTCTACAACAAAATCTCTTGAGTATGTGCAAGTCACCCCAATGAAAAGTGTGAGAGTTTAGGCTAGTGAGTTACTGTAAGGATGTAAGCAACAAGTGGAAAAGAGAATATTATCAGTTGGAGGGTTGCATAATGACCTATACCAATCATGTTTCCACCTTCTCAATTTATTGGATATGTGTTAATGACCTCCAAGGTAGTTCTAGGTAGTTAGTGGACTCCTCATCAATAAGAGTAGTTTCAAGAAGGAAAATGAAGTATTTCAAATAGACACTTGTCTAAGATAACCTCATGATCTATTTTTTAACTCCTTATATTTCATTTTAATTGGACTTCAAGACTTGATACTTGACATTGTAGTTCTCCAACATCACTATATCTCCCTCTTCTCCTATTGCTCTATATATTGAAGTCATTTTGGCATTGTAATGCATCTTGAATTGATATGGTGAAGCCCTGTTAGTTTTACATATTATTTTACCTTTGAATAAAATTATTAAGCTAGTTTACCCTCTAACATTCTTTCCAAAGTATGTCAAGAAGTCCATTTGGATGACAAGTGATGATTGTTTCTCCTTGCTTCCATTATACTCTTGCATGTATTGTCTAAGTAATATCTCTTCTAACAGGTTTCATGAAGTGGAAGTGATTATTAGGTGTATTTTAAGTATGAATAAGATTAGTAGTGTCTAATATTAGACCTTTGATTCACCCACATTTATAAATGCATGGAAATCTACCTCCATGTAGAAACACTTTTGCTAGAAGAAACTTGAACTTGAGATCAATTTTAGTAATATGCCTTCATAATGTAAGTTCAAGTATGTTTATGGAGATATCCTTTGTGTATCACCTCCATTAATATAGGTTAATTTCATGTTTCTTCCATCCTTTTCACCACAATAAGTGATTAAAATAGTTTAGTTGAGAACCTAAATAGATAGATCAAGGGAGTTAGCCCATAATTTAGAGATCTATCTCTTGTAACAATTGGCCTATATTTAGAGATAGTTCCATGCTATCATAAATTATAGAAGGTTTGATTGACTTATATAGGGTGAAAATTTTGGGTTATAATAGTTTTGGGATATCCGATGGGACATGTGGTCCAAGAAGATTGTTCAAGGTGGATGTTGGTCTTGACAACAAAGAGGCTGTAATAGTCTACTTCTTGTAGTATTTGATGACTCCAACAATTGACTCTTGGTTGCAGACTAGTGTATTGTTTCATTCCTAACATAAACACAAGATCTTATACTAAATACATTCCTTTTGATTTCCAAGAGATTCTTTATTACTCAATCAAAGCAAATAGATTTTCTAGCACCCATCCTTACCCAAAGAGATCATACCTTGCTCATAAACCTATAAGAAGGCTTTTGATTGACCCAATCTTGAAAAATCATAAAGCTATCATGGAAAGGAACTTAAATTTTATTGATTTCAATGGATATATTCCTCTAAGACTTTCTCATTATGATGGCATTCCCAAATCAGCCCTCAAAAGTGTCCCTTAATACATAGGTGAGACTGTCATTACTCCTATTGAGCACATTAGAAACATTGCCAACTTCTGCAATATACATCATATCATTGAGGAAAATATAGCCATTAGGTTTTTGGTTGTTTATTTCAAGGGGAATGATCTTGATTGGTATGGTACTTTGGCTCTTGAATCTATCACTACATGGGATGAATTGGATGATGCTTTTAGGAGAAGGTTTGAGGAGAAGAGTGACAACTTGTCATTAATTGAGTAGATGACCAACATAAATAGAGCACCTCAAGAAACAATTCAAGACTTAAAAATAAGGTTCTAGAAGACATGGGATAAGATCCTAATCTTGGTAAGACCTACTACACATCATGTTTTCCTTTATTATCTTAAGTATTTTGACAGTGATATTTATATGATGGTACAATCTATGGGAGGGGACACATTGCCTAATGTCTATGAAGTGGCCATTAGAGTTGAGAACTATTTGATTCAGGCTAGTAATATTTCTTTGAGACCCCTTTTGCCTCTAATCCATGATTTACAAACCTCTACACCTATTATTTTTCCCATCCCTACACCAAAACATAAGCCAACTACCCCTAGTCAATCAAGTAAATATAATGAGGCAAAAAGAGTGAAGGCTCTTGAGAAAGATATTTTAGGTCTCAAGAATATTATACAACAATAATAATGTATACCTTTTTAAATATCCTAGCAATATAATCTATCCTATCCAAACCATCAAGGTAATATACTACCCTTTCAAGGTCATCTTCAAGGTTAAGGACAACTAATTCAAGTAAAATCATATAATGGTTATAATCCCAATGTTCCCTCCACCTCAAAAGAATTAGTTCCTACTCAAAATAGCCTTACTCAAGATCATGAGGTTCAGCCTCCATGGGATAAACCTCATGATCCATCTACTTATGCTAATGACTCCTTCAATCAAGCTTTCATGGCACATTTGGGAACAATGCCATCCATGACTCAAGGTGAAGTACCGAGTGGAGGAGAGAACAATAGAGAGAGTCCTTAGGTGGAACCTAATTTAGTCAATTGGTAGCAAGAAGACTAATTTACTATGAATAAGCAAGGATAATCAAGCAAAGACTCAAGTCCTATAGCTGCAAACACAATGTTTAAGAGAAAGGCAATTGAAGAGATTTAAGGGGCTGGTAATGGTCCATCCATGATCTTTCAAACACTCCAAGGGGTAGGTATGTCTAATGCAGTCCCAAATACACCAATAGATCAAATAATTCAAAATGTTAGGATTTATTTCACTCCTCAAAATTCTCAAGTATAAGCAACACTATTCCTATTAGTGGACAAGATAAGGTTGGTGGCTCTTTCACTAACATTGTAGAGCAGATGAAAAAGTCTTATGTAAATGTATCAATGTGGGATACACTGACAATACGTAGACAATAATAACTATCTAAACTCAACATGGAAATCAAGCAACTTAGTGGGAAAGGTGCAATCTTGACAAACACATTAAATCATAGTGAGGGATAGCCAAACAAAATTGAGAAAGTACATAAACCTCCTCCATTCTATTTCTCTATCATAATTAGAGATGCTTTGGTTCACAATTGTTTGATTGATAATAGAGAAAGTACTCAGTCATGCCCAATCAAGTAGTTGATAAGTTAAATTATGAGCCTCATTCCAAGGGAGTGTTACAACTAGATGGGTTAGTTGCCAAGACAATTGGCATAATCAAAGGTTTACAACATATTCTTCATACTTATCCTACTTTCACTATTACTCAAGATGTTTTGGTTGTATATGTGCCACCTCACTTTTCCCTTTATTTGTCAAGATATTTTATTGCTAAAATTAGAGGATACTTAACTTCAGATTGATCCTACATGGCATTTAGGACTAGGTATGGTGTTAAAGTATCAATCAAATCTAAATTTTTATCTAAATTTCATGTAGATCCATATGTGCCTTATATATAAAATATGAATTGTAATATCAGTGATGAAGAAGATCATCCTAGTGATTAATGACCTTTAACACCTCTTGATGGCATAACTAACTTATACCTTGATGAATGGGGAGTTGAGTGGTATGGATTTGATCCATATGAACAAATTGAAGAAACAGGTTTTGGTACATACATCCTCCATGAAGAAAGTGATGGGTCTTTTGAGGAAAATTTTGATGGCACTCTAAGAAAGGTTGCATGGGGTAACTACCTTTTTCACATAGATGATGATGTTAATATTCCAACTGTAATAGAGCATGATAGTCCTAGTGAGCATTTAGTTCTGCTTTCCAAAGAAGAGAATATTCATGATCATGAACCTCAAGAAAAGGTAGATTATGTGTGCCAATAATTATATGCCATAGTGTAGAATATTTAACAGGTAAGTAGGTCTAAAATTATTCAAAATAAATATAGATCTAATATTGAAATCAATCATGTACCTAATGAGCACAAATAAGAGCATGGGGTCTTTACAAAGCATAAAACAACTTCGGTCTATCATGAAGTGTTTTTTAAAATAGAAGACAACCTTGATGACTCCAAATAGCAAACATATCTTGATTCAAATACATTTGAAGTTGGGATGGGTTTCATGACTCCTAATGATCAAATTGAGGAGTGCCAAATGGACATGATAAAGGTCAAGCAGCTACAAAGTCAAACAAACCTCTAAGAAAGATAAATGGAGTGTTCATGTGAGTTACAAATAATAAACTTGTGGTTAGTGGAAGCTTAAAAAATGTCAAGTCATTTGATTATCTTCATAATCAAGTTTTCATTGACAAACATTCATCATATGATGGTTTGTTCTTAAGGAGCAACAGTGATTCTAGAAACATTATCTTTGACCCTAGTTAAAGCAAATAAGAATTTGTCCTTCACCTCAAGTGTTTTGAGGTCTTGTATATATTAGGATAGGTGTGTGTTTTCCTTAAGTGCTTGGCACATTTTTTGGCATGAGTTGTTTGTGTGTTTTACCTGATTGCTTAGATAACACATGTGTGTGTCTTGTTGTCTTGTTTTGTGTATTTGTTTCTTATTGTGTGGTGGTGTGAGTTTGGAATTTTTTTAAAGGAATTTTAGTGTCAATTGTATCATATGAGTGACTCCATTTACCAATGGAATGAGAAGGCTACTGGTATAGCCAACATAATAGGCATGCTACCCATATGAGTCACCAATTTATTATCCAATTTTGACCCCCCAGGCTAAAATAGGACTCCTATAGGAAAATTATTTAGCCTTAGGTGATTTATGAGGTCTTAGTTAAGTTAAAAATACCTTATTATCATTTATTAAGGTAAATTTGGAAATATTAAGGTAAGTCTTTTGTATGTGTTTTGGTCTATTTATGTCTCTTAAGTCAAAAAGGCTCAAAAGGGTCATTATTGGTGCCTTAAAAAACATGTCAAAGGTCAAGTGAGGTAAAAATATGTCTTAAAATATGTCATGGTATGGACCAAAGAGTTTAAATTCAATAAAAGTTAGTTATGGGCAAGAAAAGTCAGTTTTAGAGGCTTCCCAAGCAAGTACAATGTGAGAGGAAAGATATTATGTAGATGAATCAGGTTTTTAGCATGATCAAGTATTATCAGGTCCATCATAGTGGTTTTACAATAGTTAAAATGTTATAATAATCTAAAAACATCATATATATCCTATCGATTCCTTCACAAACTCACATAATAAAAATTGAAGTGGATGATACAGCTAGGAGAGAGAAAGTAGGAGCCTAATCTTTGGGCATTGATTATAGTTTTGTTCAAATTCAAACTTTGTGCATTGGTTCTCAAATTCATCAACTCATCTTTATGAACAATAATTAATAAGTTAAGTGTCTGAAATTAATTAGTCAACCATGGCATGGGTCTTTCTTGAGCTTTCTAGGTAGAATGGTGAAATCTTTTCTAAAGGAGAAAGTCTGTATGGGTCTCAAACAATCCTCTCATGTATTTTAAAGTTTTTTTCAAGATTTCATGAGGGTTAATTTTTAAAATACAATCATAGCTCCATTCACAGTTATAGACTATGTGTTCTGTGAAAACTAAGAATAGTGTTTTGATAGTTATAGAGTTTATCCTTTTGTGAGTGCATTCAAGTTAAGGCTAATACACTTGTTATCAACCCCTTAGATCATGGTAGTTAGTTTCTCCATTGAAGGTTTATATTGAAGAGATCTCAAGGGTGATAGTGCAAAATGGGGCTAAATATCAAACACCATAGCCACCTTTATTTTCTCAGAGTTAGATATGAGTATGCACGCTCTAATCATGTCGCCCCTAGTTTCTAGATGAGCCCTTTCATCTCATTTTCAAACCATATTTAGGCATATGAATGACAAATATCTATATCTCAATCATGAGGATGCATTGATCCAATGTTTTCTCCTGAGAAGATATCAATGTGGATTAAGTTGGGTTGCAGGTGAAGGTGTGAAGTAGAAGTTTGTAAAACAACTTGGAAAGAATACCCTTACTATGCAATATGATTTTCAAATCTCAATTGATCATGCAAGCAAATCTAGTTTGAGGTCATAATAGACCTATATCCTCACTGTCATCTATAGGTAGAATGCACATTGAGTATGTATGTTTCAGAGGGTGTAGGCACCAATTATTTGTGTGAAAGCCAATTTTCATGTTCTAAGCTTTGTAATAGGTCTCCATTACCTTCAGGGCCCATAACATATTCTACCAATTTAAGAAGAGGTCTAAGTATTCAAAACTATGAGACCATTACATACAGTGAAACCTAGATGGAGAGGCACAAAAATGAGAATACCATAGAGGCTTGAGACATTGAGAAAGTAGAAAGAGATTCAAGAAAAGAGAAATATGGATATAACCCCAAGATGGATCTCATATCTACTTTTTGAGATGGTGAGACATTTTCAAGCCTCAACCTAGAATCAAACACCCAAGATCAATGTTCATAGATTATAAGAAAGGTATAAGGTATAGAGTTGAATAAATTTGTAGAATGGGAAAGTTTACCTTAGTTTCTTTGAAAAAGGATTGTGCTCTTACAGTGTCAAGAATCCAAAATGAACCTGGAACATTACAATTAGCACATATAGTGTATTGTTGGTAAAGGGATAATTACATGGTCTCAAGGCAAAACAAGTCCACTCAGGTTGAGATGATCCTAGTAACCTTAGGGGAAACCAAAAGTGTGAAACATAGTTCTCAAGCATGTATCATCACCTACAAAAATCTCTTGACTTCCCTAATGAGCACCTACAATTTGACTCAGGAGACAGACTAGCCTTAAGATAATGAAAGATGCATGTTTGGTTGGTAGGCAAAGGTGTAATATGGAGATGACCATGTAGAAATCACTATAATATTGATAATATCACACTTAAATGTGATTATTAGAGGTAAATATGAATAGAGTAAGGTTTAACAAAGGTTCTTAAGCCCTATTGAATCTAGGAATGCACTAACAAGCCTATAACTAGTTTTAAGAATTTAAAGTGTTAAGGCCTCCATAAACGTGATCAAGATTTAGAAATTGGTATGAGGGGTCACTATAGGTTGATAAATACTCCCATATTCTCTTTTAGGTTATAATAATAGTGTGAGTACACACTATTTTGTCTCAGACCTGGCCCACTCCTTGGACAAGGGGCAACCAAGAGACTAAGAGAGATTTGTTGACTCAAATCCCAAGTATACACAAAACTCCTGAAAGGTGATTTAAACACTCAAATTATCATCCTACTACTCATTTAATCTCATGTGAAGGTAGGTATATATTTATTACTACCATCAAGCCAATTGACTTGAGACACCCAACAAACATTACAACTTTTAGACCTAATGCATTGATGGTAAAAGGATGAATGATAGAGTCTTAAGGCATTGTGAGATGATGTGTTGGATTGAATTGGAGGTGAATAAGTTTTGGGGAGGTCCTACAATCACTGTGACCATTCATAGGTAGTCACATACTTAGAAAACCCAATCTATGCCTATGAGGCCTCAAACTAAGCATGAACCTCAAGCTTCTAACTTCACTCATATGATCACGGGATTTTCCCAATAAATGTGAGAGATTTCATGGTATAATGGAGGGATGATGAAACTCATTAGTTTATATAGGACAACTTATATTGGCCATTTTGGCCTCAATTTATCTTAGAGTTGTACATAATGCATAGATAGCTACTTGAGAGACAACTTCTTTCACTCCTACCTGTATGGATTAGATTTATGGGGTCTCAAGAACTTAGGGAGAGTTGAGGGATCTCATGTAATTGACATCAATGGCATTGGTTCTTGAAAAGGTTAGGGGCCTAACCTTTATGAACCATTGATAAGAACCTAAACTACCTAAAACCCTCATAAAAACTTGATGAGAAAGATATGAATATAAATGAATCCATAAGGAGTCAATTATCCTAGAAAGTGATTTGGATCTACTTATCACTCTCTTAGGCTCCCCATGACTCAATTATTTTGTACCATCACTTATATAGATGGGTTAAATTCTATGTTTTATGTAATATTTGAGGTGATTTGAAGGTACATAAAGGAATAGATGGGTGAAATCCATGACTCCTCAAACCCCATTCTCACATTATTCATGTATGTATACTCCTCTACTAAGCTAATTATTGTAGGCAATCTTGGATAGAATAGTAAGAAGCAAGGTAACTACCAATTTAAATATGAGAAGTATAGTTTTTATTTTTCTTTAGGTCTACATGATAGACTAGAAGAAAAATAATTTTTGAATATGTGACTCACATCTCTACAACAAACTCTCTTAAATATGTGCAATTCACCCTAGTGACAAGTGTGAGAGTTTAGGCCTAGAGGGCTAGTGAGTTACTAGAAGGAAGTAAACAAGTGAAAAAGATAAGGTTATAAATTGGAGGGGTGCATAATGAATTTCACCAATCATGTTTCCACCTTCTCAAGTCGGTGCATATGTGTCAAAGACATTCAATGTAGTTTTTGGATAGTTAGTGGACTCCTCATCAAGAAGAGTAGATTCAAGAAGGACAATGAAGTATCCATACACCAAATTCAAGAGGATGTTATATTTTAGATAGACACTTGTCTGAGAGAACATCATGATCTATTTTCTAACTCCTTATCTTGCATTATAACTGGTATTCAAGGCTTGACACTTGTCATTGTAACTCTCCAACATCACTCTTTCTCTCTCTTCTCATATTGCTCTATAAGCCATTTTGGCATTGTAATACATCCTAAATTGGTATGGCAAAGCCCTACTAATTTGGCATCTTGTTTTTCTTTTGATTAAAGTTCTTAAGCTAGTTTACCCTCTAAAATTCTTTCCAAATTATGTCAATTAGTCCATCTGGATGACAAGTGATGATTGTTTCTCCTTGCTTCCATTCTGCTCTTGCATGTATTGTGTAAATAATCTATTCTAATAGGTCTCATGAAGAGTAAGTGATTTTTAGGTGTATTTCAAGTGTGAAGAATATTAGTAGTGTCCAATATTAGACCTTGTATTCACCCACCTTTAGAAATGCATGACAATCTACTTCCATATAGAAACACTTTTGTTAGAAGAACCTTGAAGTTGATATTAGTTTTAGTAATTTTCCTTCATAATACAATTTCAAGTATGTTTGTGGAGATATATTTGGTGTATCACCTCCATTAATATAGATTAATTTCATGTTTCTTCCACCCTTTTCACCCCAATAAGTGATATACTAGTGTAGTTGAGAACCTAAACAGATATATCAAGGAAGCTAGGCCATAATCTAGAGATCTATCTCTTGTAGCAATCTACTTATATTCAGAGATATTTCCATGTTATCCGAAATTTGAGAAGGTTTGATTGAATTCTCTAGGGTGAAAAATTTGGGCTATAATACTTCTAGCATGCCCAGTGGGACATATGATCAAAGAAGGTTGTTCAAGGTGGATATTGGTCTTGACAACAAAGAGGTTGTAATAGTCTACTTCCTATAGTATATGGTGACTCCAACAATTGACTCTTGGTTATAGACTAGTACATTGTTTCATGCCTAAGGTAAAAACTAGATCTTATACTAAATTCATTCCTTTAGATTTCCAAGATCTTCCTTATTATTTATTCAAATTAAATAGGTTTGTTCACACTCATCCTTACCCAAAGAGATCGTACCTTGCTCATAGACCTATAAAAAGGATTTTGATTTTCCCAATCTTGAAAAATGCTAAAGCTATCATGTAAATTAACTTACCTTTTATTTATTTAAATGGGCATAGTCCTCTAATCCTTACCGATTGTGATGGCATTCCTATATCAGCCCTCAAAAATGTCCCTTCATACACAGGTGAGGTTATCATGACTCTTATTGAACACATTAAAAACATTGCCAACTTCTACAATATACATCATATCATTAAGGAAAATATATACATTAGGTTGTTGGTTGTTCATTTCAATGGGAGGGATTTTGATTGGTATGGTGCTTTGGTTCCTGAATCTATCACTATGTGGAACAAATTGGGTGATGTTTTGAGGAGAAGTTTGAGGATAAGAGTGACAACTTGTCATTGACTGAGAAGCTGACCAACATAAAGAGAGCACCTTAAGAAGCTATTCAATACTTTGACACAAGGTTTTAAAAGACATGGGATAGGATCCAATCTTGGTAAGACCTACTACACATCATGCTTTCCTTTATTATCTCAAGGCTTTTGATAGTGATATTTCTATAATGGTACAATCTATGGGAGGGGACATATTTCCTAGTGCCTATGAAGTGGCCATTAGAGCTGAGAACTATTTGATTCAGGATGGGAAGATTTATCCAAGACCCCCTATGCCCCTATTCCCTAATTTACAAACATCTACACTTGTTATTGTTCCCATCCCTACACCAAAACATAAGCCAATTGCCCCTAGTTAATTAAGTAAATATAATGAGGTAGAAAGAGTGAAAGCTCTTGATCAAGAGATATTAAGTCTCAATAATATTATTTAATAATAGAAATGGAGACATTTACAAATCTCCTATCAACATAATCAATCCTATCCAAATTATCAAGGTAATAGACCACCCTTTTAAGTTCATATTCAAGGTCAAGGACAACTAGTTCAAGCAAAATCATATAATGGTTATAAACCCAATGCTTCCTCCACCTCAAAAGCATTAGTGCCTACTCAAAATGACCTTGATAAAGAACATGAGGGTTAGCATCCATGGGATAAACCTCATGATCCATCTACTTATGCCAATGCCTCCTTCAATCAAGCTTTTATGGCACATTTGGAAACAATGCCAACTATGACTCAAGCTAAAGTACCTAGTGGAGGAGAGAAAAATGGAGAGAGTGCTCAAGTGGAACTTACTTTAGTCAATTGGTAGCAAAAAGACTCATGTGTTATGAATTACCAAGGATAATCAAGCAAAGTATTAGATCCTATAACTACAAACACAAGGTCTAAGAGAAAGGCAATTGAAAAGATTCAAGGGGTTGGTAATGGTCCATTCATGAGATTTTAAACACTCCAATGGGTAGGTATGTCTAATGCAGTCCCAAATACACAAATAGATTAAATAATTTAGAATGCTAAGAGTTATTTCACACCTCAAAATTCTCAAGTTATAGGCAACACTATTCATATTAGTGGACAAGCTAAGGTTGGTGGATCTTTCACTAACATTGTAGAGAAGATAAAAAAAGGCTCATGTAAATGTATCAATGTGGGATACACTAACAATAATTGGACAAGAAAACCTGATCCAAGATTAGTTGTCCAAACTCAATATAGAAACCAAGCATCTTAGTGGGAAAGGGGTAGTCTTGATAAACACATTGAATCATAGTTAGGGATAGCCAAACAAAATTGAGAAAGTAGATAAACCTCCTCCATTCTATCTCTCTATCATCATTGGAGATACTTTGGTTCTCAATTTTTTGATTAATCATGGAGCAAGTACTTCAATCATTTCCAAGCAAGTAATTGATAAGTTTAATTTGAAGTATGAACCTCATTCCAAGGGAATGTTGCAACTAGATGGGTCAGCGACCAAGATAATTAGCATAATCAAAGGTTTGCAACGTATTTTTCATGCTTGTCCTACTTTCAATATTTCTCAAGATGTTGTGGTTATAGATGTGCCACCTCACTTTGCCCTTTGCTTGTCAGGAGATTTTACTGCTAATATTGGAGGGTACTTGACTTTAGATTGGTCTTATATGGAATTTAAGACTAGGTATGGTACAAAAGTATCAATCGAATGTGAACCTCTATCTAAATTTCATGTAGATCCATATGTGCTTTATACATAAAACATGAATTGCAATATCAGTGATGAAGAAGATCATCTTAGTGATCAAGAATTGACAACACCTCTTAATGGCATAACTGACTTACACCTTGATGAATAGGGAGTTGAGTGGTATGGATTTGATCCATATGAGCACATTAAAGAAACAAGTCTTGGTACATACATCTTTCATGAATAATGTGATGTGTCTCTTGAGGCAATATCTGATGACACTCTAAGATAGGCTGCATAGAGCAACTACCTTTTGCACATGGATGACGATATTAATATTCTAGATGTATCAAAGCATGATAGTCCTAGTGAGCATTCAATTATACTTGCCAAAGGAGAGAATATTTATGAGCATGAACCTCAAGAAAAGGTAGGTGATATGTGGCAATAATTCAATGCCATAGTGCAAAAGTTTGAAGAGGTAAGCAGGCCTACAATTCTTCAAAAGGAATATAAACCTAAGATGAAGTCAATCATGTACCTAATAAGTACAAAGAAGAGTGTGGGGTCTTCAAAAAAAATAAAACAACTTTGGTATATCATGAAGTGTTTGGTAAACTAAAAGATAAACTTGATGACTCCCAATAACAAACATATCTTGATTCAAATACATTTGAAGTTGGGAAGGGTTTCAAGACTCCCAATGGTCAAATTGAGGAGTGCCAAGTGGACATGATAAAGTTTAAGCAAGCTATAAAGTCAAACAAACCTCTAAGAAAGATATATGGAGAGTTTATGAGAGTTCAAAATGATACACTTGAAATTAGTAGAAGCTCCAAAAATGGTAGGTTATTTGATTATCTTCATAAGCAAGTTTTCATTGACAAACATTCATCATATGATGGTTTTTTTCACATGGATCAGTAGTGATTCTAGAAACATTGTCTTTAACCCTGGTTGAAGCAAAGAATTTGTCCTTCACCTCAAGCGTTTTGAGGTCTTGTATATATTTGGATAGCTGTGTGTTTTCCATAAGTGTTGGGCACATTGTTTGGTGTGAGTTGTCATCTTTAGCCCTACCATTCTATGTAATTATTACTTCAGTGAATAAGGTATATGCCACTAGCTTAGTCTAAGATTTTTTTTCTTTTCATATAAGTTTTGCATTGGTTGTGCATATTTTTATAATTTGTTTCACACTTTTTGATACTCTTTTGGTGTTTAGTACTTTATTCTCTCATTTTTTATTGACATGAATTGCACTGTGATATGGCATGGAGGACCACGCATAAATTTTAATGTGAGGTGGGTTTTATGGATGGATAAGATATGAATCTAAAAACATGCAAGAGGAGGCACATAAAGAAAGCGTGAAAGAGGAATCACATAGAGGAGGCACATGAAGGAAATGATGGAAAAACCATGTTAGATCGAAGAGCTTAGAAGACAATGGGATGCATAAAATAGGGCACGTAAGGGATGCACACAAGAGGTAGCACAAGGTGAAAAATAGGTGGCATGTGACCTAGGTAAACATAACAAAGACAACAACGTAAATACTATTATAAAAGTGGGTTAAAATAGAAAAGGCAGTTTCCAACAAATAAATTGGGAAATTTGAATTTTTACAACTAGCATGCACTTTAAGAAAGATGCAACAAATCGTAAAGGATGGGACATGAATTTATTAATGATGGAGTGGTATGAATGGTAAATATTCCAAATGGACATGAAGGCATGTCATTTAACACATTAAATTGTTGAAGTGATGGAATAAAATGTGGAGGAATTAATGTTAAAATTTGGGATAGACTATAAAAGATAGAGAGACCTTCCATTTTCAATTTTATTAAAAACTTAAAAGCTATTATAGAGCTTAAAATAAGCATAAACAAGCAATAAGAGAAGGTGAATATGTAGTGTTTCAGTGATAAAATGCAAATCAAAAAAATTAGTGAAGAATATTCAATGAAATAAGTGGTAAAATGACCATAAGAGTGGGTGTGAGAAAAATTCAGCTTACAGGCATCAAATCCACCATTAGAGGAGGTTAAAGAATGAATATGAATTATTTTAGGTCTAGAGATAAAAGAACCAAAATGTATTCATTTAGGAGAGTCAATCGATCATGTGCTAACCTTTGGGGACACCAATCGATGATGTAACCAAAGTGAAAGTCTAATAGGATCAAGGGTCCATTACAATCCATTCCCAAAGTTGAATAATAGGAGGGTGTGAAAGAAAGAAGTCTTATTTATATCCAATAATAAGGATCTAATGAATGAGATGCATGAGGCACAAACCCCATAAATATGGAAGAAGGGACATCTAGTGGAAAGGCACCAAAAATGTCACACATAGGAAAGAAAGCTACTACCACACCACCACCCTCTCCCATTTTAATTAAGGAAATGCAATACCCAAAGATAGTTTTACATGTGGATGATTTATATTTAAAGGTATCCACTTGTCAAGTCCTCGATTATAATCATCGATAGCCTAGAAATAAACTTGAATTGTAACAGGACTACCAGGTGGAGCACTAAAACACCAAGAATGGGATCACCTATGATCTCAAAGTCTATAACTTACTGGATGATGATGAGGTGCTCCAACCCTTCCAACTTCCTTATTTTAGGAAACCATAGGAGGTGGTTCACTTTAAAATTTTGTGCTTTCATGAAGACTACCTCTACTTTATTGGGCATAGGATGAGAATTACCCCTGAGTGGATTAGTAAAGTAATGGGGTTAATTTGTTCTAGACTTGATATTAGTACAAATATTTAAGATCAGGAGGCAATTTATAAAATGGTAGTGGTGTTATCATCCACACCTTGTACATCACAATATTGTCCAATCTCATAATTTGAGTGGCTACGCACTTGGTCACGATAAAGCTGGGAGGCATGGATAGGTGGAAGGAGGTGGATATGGATCACCTCTATGTCTCCAACCAAATGTCCAAGGGAAAAAAGTATAATTACTCCCTATACTTTTCCAAAAAAATTAAATAGGATGGTGAGAAGTTGCATCGCTTGCCTAACCATAAGTTCCCTTGGGGCACAATTTTGATGTTGCTAGTTTTTGATGAAATTGGCATCCTAGATTATTTTGGCAAGGAACTAAAGTGGGTTTACCCATAAAATCATAAGTCCCCCATTGAAAGGTTTAAACAATTCACCTACCTAGGTGCCATCACACCCTCCTACAAAGTAAAAATGAAGGGTTGGTTTAATGGCATGATGGATGCATTTGGGAATGAATGGTGCATACCCAAGGAGTTGTTCCCATAGATGGGAACCTATGTTTCATTTGTTGTAAAGAAACACTACTCCCTCACACAAATATGGATGGTAAACACTAACAACTTGTCACCATGGCTCAATTTTCCATACTACGCATTCATTGGTAGATATTTCATGGACTTTGTGAATCACATTAAGGATGCACACCCTATAAATATTGATGTAGATAAGATTAACATTGAGATCAAAATTCTTTATAATATTTATGTCTACCCATAGAGACACACTTATATAGAGAGGCACAAAACTGATAAAATTAATAAAAAAAAACCCTATAAGAGTAAATCTAGGTGATTTTCTATATGCTCAGGCCCTAGAAGATAACATCAGGAAGTTGGGAGGCAAAAAAGTAACTTATCCCCTCTCAACCATATATATGTGTAAAATAAAGTGCATGCATGAAGGAGAAGATTCCAAGACCAAAGGTCACCATCTCAAGTAGGGTGTAACAGGAGTAGCTCAAAGCCGAGCCTAAATGATAAAGGTGAACCCCATCACTAACAAGATCCCAAGGGCTACCCAAATACAAAAAAGATGGTGCCTCACATATAGCTACCTAGGTAGAGCCTGAGTAGGAAGCACCCCAAGTGGTGATTCTAAACATAGTGTTGACCCTTTAGGTCACCCCAGCCTGTGCATAGCTCATAAGATCTTATGCAAAGGGTCTTCATACTTATGTAGTATCAGGTCCCTTAGAAATAAACTTGCACGTATATGTACCCCATAAGGGTCCAAAGTTGGTAGTTAATGCAGATCTACATGTCAATTGATTATCCATGAATGCTTATGCATAGAGCCTCATTTCATGCCTCGCATAAATATTTCTACACTCTTATGTGAAACACATAATTATAGGCATGCATGGGTCATGTGTGCAAGGTTCCAAGACTTCAAACAGAAGTGAGAAAGAAGTATGTAGAGCATATATTCTGATTTTAATTACACACTTGAGATCTTCATTAATCTTGCATTCTCTTATTCAAGAGGTTATTTATGCCTGGACTTCCACAATAATGCCCCTCATACACATTTATGTATAACATGTCAAAATCTAAAGCATGCGAGGGTAAGGTCCATATAATATAGGTTTAAATTTATGAGTGTACACCCAAAGTATCCAATTTTTTCACACTCTTCTTTGAGAGGTTTCTTGTACCCAATGATCAGGTCTTGCACCCAACCATAGAAATTTGCATCTGTGACTTCATGATTCATAGGTTACAATATGTGCCATGCACCACACCCTTTGTAGGATAATATAAACTCTAGATATAAGGTGTATACCTTGGAAAAATTCCAAAAGGGATTAAGTTTAGGAGTGATTGAGACCTTATGTATTTTTCAGATAAATTACCCTCCATGTTACTTCATGTGTTCATAATATCTTAGCATCTTTGCGTAACTAACCTTCTACACACACCCTTTTTTGTAGGATGTATCCAAATATCAAGTTACCCACAATCAAAAATGAAGAAAACACATGCTTAAATAAAATAAATCAGAGTGCCAAAGATAAACAAGCATAGACTACGTGAAATATTGCCAAACTACATGAATTATGAAAGGTGCGTGCTCCCCTTCAACATAGACTCTCCATGCATAGTTGTGTGTAAAACTTAGCAAGGTCCCAGCACACACATTTTTTGTGCATATGATTATTGAGAAACACACACACATAACTCTATTACACATGAAAAAATGACATGGTGAAATCTAAATAAATCATGTGTAGCCTCCTCATCAACGAGTAGTCCAAGTGGATTGATAGGTGGTGGCAATAAGTAAAGCTGGTAGTTGGGTTTGATTAGATGTCAAGAGAATCCAAGTTAGAGAAAAATTAAAATCAAGGGTAGTGGGATGGTGGCAAAACATACACACATATCTCTTTTGTCCATAAAAGTATACTTATGACCTCGGTATATATGTAAATCATCTAAACATCCCAAAATGACCTTTCAGCTACTTTCATGATCAATTTTTCAACCCAATTGAATGAACATGGTTCACAATAGCTATTACATGAGAGTCTAGTTCTCTAGAGTTTTAAACGCCAATTTTTAAATTCAATTTTCCTATCTACCATCTAAAATACTAAATTAATTATGTATGGCCTCTCCCATCTATATAAAAACCTTGATTTTCATTATAAAAAGGAACCCTCTCCTTGGTATAATAAATCTCTACCCAATCAAATTTGTAATATTGGCTTAGGTCTTGGAATTAATGAGAATTGAATCATATTTCTTTTATGTTTTATGATCTATGTGTACTAAAGGTTGTTGATCTTTATCTGTGGATATTTATCTATCTCATCATTTAACTCCCTTTGTGACTCTGTGCATAATTGAGATCACTTGCAAGTCACATAATGTGTATACACAGGTCTATGTAGGCATTGTTTGTGGACTGTTTATCATCCCTCTTAAGGCTAATTTATGTTCCCATACCTCTATGTGAAACACTTATGTAGCAGATGACTAATTTGAGAACTGTGTGTTTTAGTTCTTTAGTTTTATTGTGTTATCAAATGAGTGAGGTGTTCGCTCTATTCTTGGTGCATCACTACTTTATCCTTAAGAAAGCCTATTATGCTCTCTCACCCCTTTTCCTTTGTCAATATTAGGTTTAACATTAGATATAGATTTCTTTTCTGCTCTTTGTAGGTCTATATGTTGGTCCTAAACTAGGTGCACTTAGATTAGAAGGAAGTTAGCCTTCTCTGGAGGTTCATCCCAGGGAGCGCAAGGGTACCACACCTTGGGGATGTTCTCATTGTTTAAATGTGACATGGGATCTTTTTCATGCATTGGTAAGCTTGAATATGCCCTTGCCCCATGCCAATTATTCATGTTTTATGCCCATATTCAATCTCTCCCATGTAATAGGTTATCCATAGGTGTATATTTCAAATGATAGTAGTTTATGGCACACTCGATGGGACTAAGTTTGATGATCCTCACATCATCTATTGAAGGATTTTAGTGTGTTCTTTAGTGCATCTTGACTTTTGGGGTAGTTTCTTCAACACCGTGGTGACTCCAAGTATCAAATATATTGGTTTAAGTGGTATGAGTGTTTAAAAATATGTCTTTTCACCCCCTGTTTCATGAAAATGTTGTTTATGTGCCTTCTCATTTCACATATCAGTCAAAACCACTCTTGGTTTCACCCAAAATTATCCTTAGCTATCAAGGTACCAACCTCTTCATAGTGTTTGCCTCCCTTCAACCCCATCTCAGCCCTTTTAATTGCCTACTCATGCCTTTAGTCAAACTTGTGAAAGCAATGTTACTCCTAACCAGTCCTAGTAAAACATCAAAGATATCCTCCTAGACTTTAAATAGTAAATGAAAGATATTGATAGAGAGCTAGAGTATAGTAGATGGCACGAGGAGCTTCATCAACAAGTTTATCTTCACTAGTAGGAGAGAGAGATTCAAATAAGGTATGAAGAGGAATGTTTATCTAGGTAAATTATAGTCAAGGAAGAGTAGATACATCAATTTCTTATCCAAACACAAGAGATTTGGTCCCTAGCAGTCCCTTTCATCCCTAGTTTTCAACAAGCTTCTCCCGTGATCATAGACCAACCTATGAAAAGGAATATTCTACATTCAAGATCCTAAGATTCAAGTATGGGAAGCCTTTTGAAATTTTAAGTAAGTCTCCTTGTTTTGAAATCCCAACTTTTAGAAGTCTCCACCTTTTGAAAGAGCATGTTCATTTGTAAACTTAGCTTATTATCCCTTAGGAACAACCCTTTCAAAATCCCATTCTTCCTTAAGATCTTTAAACTACTCAAATTTAGAAACCTTATTGGACTAAGAATCATGAATTTAGGATGCCCAACCTTGTTAATGCCACTCCTACTTCATTAGTTAAATTTTCTTTCCCTCCCACCATCTCCCTTTTCAAAGGAGGACTCGTTGTATGGAGAACAAATGAAGACTGTTTAGATGAAGAGGAGGATATTTTAATTGAGAATGATGAAGAGATAATTATTGCCAGCTTTCTTTTTATCAATGAACTAGAAAGATCAAATCTACTATAAGAGGAGGATGAGTATGATTAGTGAGAGCAATAAAATGTTAAAAAAATGGACAGGGATGAAAGAGGAGAGTTGGTATCCTTGTTCAATCAGTTGTCTTACTTCATTGGTAAAGATGAGGAAAGCATACCAATGCTCACCCCAACAAAATATTTAAAGCATCAAAGGGAGGATAATGACCTTATTGATTTTCTAGCCCATGGAGGTAGAAATGAAGAAAAAGCTAAGACAAGTCCTCTCATGTAGAAGAGTAAAGAGGAGGTTGAAGAAGACTTCTTTTGGGATGAGCTAGACGACTCTTGTTTAAGCCTTGACATCAAACCAGTGTCTCTTAAGGAAGGAAATCATGATAGAATGAGTTTGAGCATTGGATCAGGTTTGGAAGCTTATCACCTACATGAGCAGAGCCATGTTATGACAAATCTATTGAAACCAAAATGGGAATCTCAAAGGGATCTAAAGAATTAGTGCTTCCAACCCATCAGGGAATTTAAATCTCTTAGTAGACCAATCAAGCCTATTAAATAGCATAAAGACATGGAGGAAGCTATAATAATAAGTGGGGGTCATTTCTACATGCCCAAGTGCATCATAAAGGAACAAGGCCACTAGGGTAAATCAGTAGAAGGATATGACTTTACTTATAAAAATCAATCAAGGGTAAATGAAGTTCATGATGATTTGTTCATTAAACAAAGGGAAAAGGAGTTTCAAAAGGTCATGTTTGACTCAGAGAAAACTATGAAATAAGTAAAGGAGCCCACCCATTAATGAGGAAGGACATGAGTTGATGTTCATCCTTGAGCCTCTCCTCTTATAAGTTAGTGATTTGTATTACCAACATGGGAAGCAAGTATCTACCCATCTGTGCCTTTCACTTAGCAATCCACTTTCACATAGTAAGGGTAACCTCATAGGTTTTTGTGTCAACCCAAGTGAACCAAGGCCCATGTTTTTAGCTTGTACATAGTAGATTACTACTTTTTATTTTCTCTAAGTGCCTTTGTGCACATGTATATAGGTCATAGTTAATTTTCATTTTCCCTAAGTGCTTTCTCATTATTATTATTCTATATTTATCTATTTTTGTTTTGAGGTAAGTCCTAGTTCTTCAAATTATTTTGAAATAATCCAAGCAACTACCAAGTAGGTAAAGTGCATAGGTTCATGTAGTGAAGGTGAGGTATAGAGGTACACACATCAATCTAAGACATAATTCTTGCACATGCTAGAGTTTCACTGTAGGGTAGGTGAATTTTTAGGATTCAAAGACTCCATTCCCAATGGATCACTTCAAAGGATATTGGGTTCCTACTTAGTAAGAAAATGGACCATAGAGGTCACCAAAAGTGTTGACCCTTCAAGTCACCCTAACATATGTAGAGCTCATAGGACCCTACATAATGGGTCTTTATACTTACGTAGTATTGGGTCCCATAGAAATAAGCTCGCACATGGATGTCCCCTATAAGTTCTCAAAGTTGGTAGCTGATGTAGATCTACACCTTGGTCAAGTATTCATGAATGCCTATGCATAGAACCTCATTGCATATCCCATGAAAATATTTCTACACTCTTTTGCAAAACATAGAACTATAGGTGCAAGTCAGTCATGTGCACAAGGTTTTAGGACTTTATATAGTGGTGAGCAAGAAATGTGCAGAGCATATATTCATATTTTAAATATGCACTTGAGATCTTCATTCCTTTTGTGTGCTCCTTTTCAAGAATTTCTCCACTCTCAGCCTTCCATAATAATGCCTCACACATACCTATATACATAACATATCAAAATCTAAAGCATGCACGAGTAAGGTGTGTAGAGTGCAGGTTCAAATTTATGAGTGTTTGCCCAAAGTATCTATTTTTCTATGCACTCATCTTTGAGAGGTTTCTTGCACCTAAATGTTAAGGTCATATGCCCAACCAAAAAATTTTGCATTTGTGACTTGATGATTCATAGGCTATGATTTTGACCATGCACCGTGCCCTTCTAAGGCCAATATAAATTCAAAATATAAGGCATGGATCTGTAAAAACTATCAAAGGGGATTAGGTGTATGAGGGATTGAGGCCTTATGTATTTTTATAGAGAAATCACCCTCTACACTATTTCATGGGTTTGCAGTATCTCAACATCTCTAGGTATCCAACCTTCTATGCACACTTCTTTTCAAGATGCATCCAAATATCAAGTCACACATAGGTCAAACATAAAGTAAGTGTGTACTTAAACATAATAATTCAAAGTGACAAATATAAGTAGGCATAGAATATGCACAAGATCACAAAACTACATGAATTATGAAAGGTACACTCTCCCCTTTAGTGTAGACTCTTCATGTATAGTTGTGCATAAAACTTAGTAAGGTCTAAGCACACACAAGTTAACATGCATATGAATTTTGAGAGAAACATGCATAAAACTTCACCACACTTACAAAATGACATGGTGGAATCTAAAGAAAGCCTTCGATACCTATGCATCAATGAGTAGTCCAGGTGGATTGATAGGTGGTATCAAGAATCAAAGGTGGTAGCTAGCTTTGATTAAACATCAAGAGAAGCTAAGTTAGAATAGAATTAAAATCAAAGGTGACAATCTGATGGTAGAACATGCACATGCATCTCCTCTAGTTGCATAAGTATACTTATGACCTCGATACACACATAGATCATCTGAAGATCCCATAATGACCTTTCAACTACTTTCATGATCAGTTTTTCAAGCTGAATTGAGTGAACATGGCTCACAACAACTATTGTGTGGGATTATAATTCTCTAGAGTTATAAGCACCAACTTTTGAATTCAAGTTTCCTATCTACCATCTTAAATGCTAAATTAAGGGCCTCATCCAGTATAATAAAAACCTTGATTTTCATTGTAAAAAGGATCCTTTTTGATATAAAAAATCTTTTCCCATTCGAGTTTGTAGTGTTAGCTTATCCCATGGAAGTAATGAGA
The DNA here is from genome assembly GCA_037957365.1 of Torreya grandis. Taxonomy (NCBI): domain Eukaryota; kingdom Viridiplantae; phylum Streptophyta; class Pinopsida; order Cupressales; family Taxaceae; genus Torreya; species Torreya grandis. Next base: position 3,056,566 of record JARHVA010001127.1, read on the forward strand.
TTTGAATCATATTTATTTCATGGTTTGTGTTTTATGTGCACTAAAGGTTAATGATCTTGTTGTGGATGTTTGTCCCTCTTATTTTCATCATCCCTTTGTACCTTTACACAAAATTAGGATCCCTTACAAGTAGCATGTTGTGTATACATACATATACACAGGCATGCTTGTGGACCATTTTTCATCCCTCTCAATGTTGTTTTGTGTTCTAAGATACCTCTATGTGAAACACTTATGTAGTGGATGACTAATTTGAGGGCTGTGTGTTTTAGTTCCTTAGTTTTATTATGCCATCAAGTAGGTGAGTTGCTTGCTCTATTTTTAGTGCATCACCATTTTCCATTTTAACAAGCCTCTTACCTTCTCTCACCCCTTTTCCTTTATCAATATTAGGTTTAGCATTAGTCATATATTTCATTTATGCTCTTTATAGGTATATGTACTCATCCTAAATCAAGTGCATTTAGATTAGAAGGAAGTTGGCCTTCTCCGAAGGTTTATCCTAGGGAGCACAAGGGTCCCATGCCTTGGGGGCATTCCCATTATTATGATGAGACAAAGGATATTTTGCATGAATTGGTAAATTTGAATATTCATACACCCCATACTAATCACTTCCACACCCCACACTAATTACTCTCACTTTGTGCCCATCTTTAATCTCCCTCATGTAATAAGTTGTCCATTGGTGCACATTTTGAATGATAACACACAGGTGAGGCATCTCTAGATGCACAACTTGCCAAAAAGCCCACTCTTGATCCCATTAAAGAATAACCTATCAATCCTAGTGAATAATATCCTACTGATGAATAACAAATGGACATTGAGAATCTAAAACATGAATAAGCAAAAAAAGGGGAAGGCCCTGGTATAAAATACCTTAGTATCAGTACCAATGAGTAACAAGAAAAGAGTTTTGAAATTATTGATCTATAGCACAACCCCCAAAATGGTAAGGAACCTATAAAGGAGGTAGATTAAAAAAATAGACAAAAAGTAACCCCCTATTCATGTTGCATTTAAATAAGACACAACAGATAAACAACTATATTTATGGGTTTATTTCCTCAAGCATGAGTCCATATAACAAACTTGACATGATATGTCTTTTAAAATGAAAGTGTATCATGATGAAGAATGATTTAGGATCCCAAGGAATAGCACTAACATAAACCCAGAGGTGGTTGATGTTTTAGACACACTTTAGGTAAGTCCCATGAATTACTCTTTGGCACAAGTAGGTGTAACCCTCATCAATTTTTCCTTGGATGTTTCTAGGCAAATCATTCTCAATAGTAATGATATGGGTCAGATTCATTACAAACATCGAGAGATCATCAAGTTGTATCAAAAAGAGAATGAAATGAGTCATAATATTGAATAATAAATTGAATAACTCATGTGCCAATTGGATGCAATCAAAGTGGCTTAGCTTATGACATTGGGCCTTTGTCAAACAATTTTGAGAAGTGAACTAACACTCATGGATGGATTTCTCATTACTGATGAAGCAATTAATAAATTAGAGACAACCATGGACCTTTTGTTAAATGAATGTAAAAACATGGCAAATCCTAAACATGAGAAACTATGGGATACTATGCAGTTTGTCGAGGCCATGGACATCTACCATGAATTTTTGAATAAATTGAGTGTCACTATTCCCATCATCAATGGGTTTTTTGTCAACTTGGCATGTCAAAATAAAATTTTAGAATCATGACTACTAACTAAATAATTATTTTTTAATTAATTTACACCTTTGGAGATGGTTCTTCAAGATCTCTCTAACTAAGCTATAAAATGGGTATCTTATTGTGGGGTTGAACCTTTGGTTTATGGGCTAATTTCCTAAGTGTCTCAGTTAAGATCATAGTAAATTGATTTTATGACTTGGGAAACGGTTTAGAAGGGGGAAAGGAAGAACTAAAAACATAAATAAATGTGATACACCATAGAATGATACTCCAACTACACTAAAACACACATAATTGAAGTCAAAAGACTGACCATTCACACAACCCTAACACTAGCCGAGTTTGCATAAGTAATTATTCAAAAAGCTTGTAGATATTTCATATAATATGAATGAATGGACTCATTCACATCATACATTAGACCTAATACTGATAAACATGACTCAAGACCTGCAAAATCAAAGCTATCATATACAAAGGTGAAGGGAGAGGATAAAAATCAAGGGGAGAACTCCCACCACATGATCCTCATCAAATAAACCATAACACACACAAAGAGGCAAGAATAGTATAATTTAAGCAATCTTATTCACTTTAATAGGTTGTCTCACTACAAAATTTGGCACAGTTTCCCATTGCCAAAGCATGAAGCATATCTTACAAGAAGGGAGATATATGGAAGAAGAGGAAGAGAGGATAAAAAGGATTTTTTAAAGATGAAATCATGTCTCAAAATATATAATAAATATCTCCAAATAGATATAATATTTATTAAATATTCCAACTTGCTCTCCCAACCTCCAAACTCTCCCACTTGACCATTAGCATCTTCTAAAAGCCACCCTTGACCACTAGTGGTTAGTGAAGATAGAATCTTTTGCTTGGGAGACCATAAAGTGAAATAAGTCTAATTTCACTTTGAAAAAACCTTTTTTTCTCCCACACCTTCAAATTTAACACCATTAGACCTGAAAATATTTCCTTTATCTTGCACTCCACCATTAGAGACCCCTTGAGAGCCTAGGCCACCATGAGAGTCTTCACCTTTAACCTTGCCAATGCCCCTAGAAGCTTTATTATGACCTTCTATGGTATTTTATAGGCCATATGATGCTTTATTTACCATTTATTTTTTCTAAATAGACATGGTTCTTCATGACTCCATTAATGGAGGTCAACTATGATGAAAACCTTTAAAACTTGTAATTTTAGCCATTTTGGGCCTCAAGACAACCCACACATGCCAAATTTATTTGAAAATGGATCCAAAAGGTGATTATGGGAGTTTATTAATGTTTTCATATGTTTATAGGACCATTTGAGGGTAATTTATGAGGTCTCAAGAGGTTTTGGGAAAAACTAATCTTTTGAGAGGGCTAGGCAAGCTAGAACCTGTAATTAGCTTTGATGATGGTTCTATAATTTTGAGGGTCCACTAGGGAAGCTAAGAGAGGTTTATGGAGTAACTAAAGACCCAAAATATCCTCAATTTTATGTCCCAAATATTTCCCAAGTGTGATAAATGTCAAAACAATTTGGCTTCTTAGGTGGCAAAAAGGCAATTTGAAGGTTTGAGAGTGGGTAAGCTTCTTAATGATTGTTCATAAAACTAGGGATCTTCATGGATAAATAAATTCATGGAATGGGAAAATAAAAACCTCCCTCAAACTTCTATAACTGCTTATCCCCCCATGCAGCCTATATGACATGTGCCAAGCAAGTGAAACTTGACCTTCAAGCTCCAAGACTGCACTTGGTCGAGAGAGTGAAAAAAATGGCCAAAACCAAAATTCAACCTCAAATAGATTTTAATAGATCCTTTGATGATTTAAATATTTCATTAGTGTTATTAATGGATTAAAAATTCTTTGGAACACCTGAAAAAGATCAAAACTTGATTAGTCACTTGTCAATCCATCACTAGCCTTCTCAAGGCATGCATTGGCTTCAGAGTTTCTCTACATGTTTGATGTATTCCATGGCCTCATTGACTACTAAAAAATATTTATGTTGGTTATACCCTTCCATAAATGCTAATATCATCCTCTGAGACCCTTAGGAGCTCCCTCAAATAGCTTGAGAAGGTTTACCACCTTCTAAGCCTAATAGGTCTAGGTGTGTCTTTATGTTAAATTTGACTAAATTGAGCCTCTCTTGGCCTGATCAATGTGGTGAAATCATGATAATTTATCTTAGGTATAATATTTATCACCTTTCATCCCATTAATTTCCCATTTGACCCCTTAAACCTTCATCTTTAGACCTGATTTTGAGCACAGACTCCATTAATGGAGATATGAGAACTTGATTTTTGTCTCTCTTGATCTCTCTATGTCAATCTTGGACCATCCCATGGACATTATGAGGTATATTAACTATTTTAATTTATCCCAACATGTTTCTATATTATTCATTCACTCAAAACATCCATTTTCTTCTTGAACTCCATACTAGCTCCCTCATGCTTACGAGAAACAAGAAAACTAGGAAGCGAGAAAAGGCCATATCTTGAGATATATGGGGTCTCAATACCTCATTATTTTTTAATTTGGAAATTTAATAAGTCATATAACTTTTAAAATATTTTTTATTCATCATTAAATAAAATAAAACCTCTTAAAACACCAATTTAGTCTTGATGCACACCCTAGCTCCATGTTCTACTCAACAGATAAGCATAGGACTGTGTAAAAATAGAGGATACTTACACTCATTATTTGAAAAAAAATAAATATTATATATAGGTATATAAACACATTATGAACATATGTACCAAATTTTATAACTTGATTGTACCTCTAGATGCCCCAAAACTCATTTTTATGCTCCCGGTCACACTTAGAAATTATGAACTGCAAGGCATGGGGAGAAATAAAAAGGTGTGTCTTTAGATTTATGAGGTATAAAAACCTAATTAATTTTTTTTTACCTATAAGTATGATTTTAACTTATATAATCATTATATTTGACCATTAAACCCTTTACGTTCCTCAAAAAATCCTTTTCTAACTGTCTACATTTGCATTCTAAAACTTTGAATTCGACCAACTTACACTTTTCCACTTTTTTCCTCTAAAATTTGATGGATAAAGGTTTTAAAATGTCAAATATGACCCATAATATCTCACACCACCTTTTTTTTGTATCAAAAATCTCAAAAAATGTGAAACTTCTCTTAAAACCAAGCTTTGAGGGTTTAAGAAGGGTTTAAAACTGATTTTGGCTTTAATGATAGCTCTTGAGTTCTTGGGATGAAATAAGGAAACGAAGAGAATTTTAGGGATATCACCCATTCCCCCAAATATCTTCTAAATTTTGGTTCCTAAATCTCAAGTAAAGTATTGGTGTCACCCCTCTCTTCTAGCACTATAGGCCTCTCTTGGCTCTCTAGGCCTAGAAAACTAAAAAATGGATTTTTTTGTCCTTTACATGTATGAAACATATTGGACATATTTGATTCACCTTGAGGAAGATACCATGATGTTCCAGTCCAAATTTAAGACCTTGAAACCCTATACTCATATGTGAACATTTAAGTAGTTATGGTGTTAAGCTTGAGAAAATGCATGGTTTAAGGGGTCAAAACACAAAATTTCTTCCTTGATGGCTCAGTGGAGTCTCCAATGTCATTCTCTCATGATCTTAAGAATTATTCACCATAAAAATAATTATTTATATTCCCATTGGTTTCCATTTGATCTAACACAGATGTTTTACCCTACACCTTAGTCTTATTGGCCTCTAGGCTTGCCAAAGAGTGTTCTTGCATCCTAATTCCAAATTAATGATCTCATTCTGATAGTTTAGGAGGGTAGATATCTTAAGAGTCAAATTTTTAAGTTAGGTGTGGTTACCTTTCATCTAAGGAGGCCAAAAATGGTCAATAATCTTGGTGCCTTTGTGGGGTTGGCTAGCCTGCTAGCCAAAAGACTTGTGCCTCATATATCCATTAGGAAAGGGAGTCTCTTAATCTATCCAACAAACTGATTTGATTCTAATTTGCCTCAATTCCATCTTATGAAACACCTCTAAAAAATTATAACAACCTTCTACCTCTAAAGTACACAACAAATGAAACCAACTGTATAAAAAAATCATGTCAAAGGCACTTAGAGAAAGCAAACACACTAGCTACTATATACAACTAACCTAAATATTTACCCTCCTCCTGGATCAAAAGGAAAGGTTCTTAGATCACTCCATGAAGACGAGCATGATGAAAGACACTCTACTTGTGAAACACTATGCTTGCTGAATCATTCCTCTCATGAGGGTCAACTAGAATAAACATGTCTCCAATGTAGAAGTACTCTTGACGTGACTCAAAATTAATCCCATGATGATTTTCAATGTAAACAATGTCTTGGGAGAAGGTCTCAATCTGATTTTAGAGAGTGACTATTATCTCTCCACTTTGTGTCCTAAAAATACCATATTCTTCTACCTTATTCTTATGCAAATTAAGACTGATCATGCTTAGAGTAGCATGGTCATAATTTTTTGGAAGAAGGACATGTCTCTTAGCCTTCTCAAACTCTTTGGTTATGGCATTGAACCACTACCACAACTCTTCAAGCTTTTCACTGGTATGTTTCTCAAATTGTATCACTTGAGCACTTGAGATGTCTCCTTCATTAACCTCACTCAATATTTCATCTTGTTTTTCAACTATAAATGAGGGTTGATTTGACCAACGAAGGTCTAAAACATCACACTTGTCTTGCTCAAGGTCTGATTTACCTTCCTCTAGCTCCAACATGTCAGGGCTAGCTTTAATTGACACCTCATTTTGAAGTGGACTACCCTTTTTTACTTGGTTTTGATTCTAATTTTCATCTATTTAGAATAGACATTCAATATTCCATTCAAGATCTACCTTATATTCAGCTTGAGGATTATCCTCTTCAGGCTCTAATTCATTAGTGTTAAAGCCATGCCAAGAAGGCTGGTCCAAACCTAATTTTTCCTCCTCTGAATGAAGTGGGTTTCCTATCATGATCTCTTCATCATAAACACTTGTATTGTCTTCTTGTCGCTCACTTATGATTGCAAGCTCCTCCTCTATCTCTATGCCTTCCTTGAATGATTTTCATGAGGGAAATGTATAGGGTACAACCACTTTGTTATCTTCTTATTCTTATATAGGCCTAGGAGAGAGTGATCTCACTAGTGAGGGCATGGTATAACCAAGATCATTGATATAGGGAGAGATCCATGGTGGGATGGCTTCATGCTCTTTAATGGAATGGTCTTCATTTTCTCTCCATACAATAGGTCCTCCTTTGCAAAGGGAGATGGTGGGAGGGTAAGAAGGTCCACTTGGTGGAGTAGGAACATAAGGAGTTACAGGATGCTTTTGGGGAAGAGTGGGATGAATATGCTCAGGAAAGAGTGTGTGTTTATGGGTAGGAGAGAGTGGTTTGATTTGTTTTGGTTTGATATGTTCTCTTTCCCAATGCTCTAACACCTCTTTAATGGTTAGTACCCACTCTTTCATCTCTATCTTCTCAACATGTGGATAGTCACCTTCTTCAATGGATGCCCATACATTCCAAAACTTATGCAAGAAGCTCCTTATCCCCTTTATGGCATGAATGGAGAACTCTTGTCCAAGTCCAACCTCCTTATTGATTTTCATGATTATTCTCCCTTGGTTCAATATTACTTCTCTTATTCTTGACAAGGATGGGCCTTGACAAGGTTGGCTAAGAGGCTGATTTGAAACTCTTGTAGGCTAAGTTTGAGGCTTTTGGAGGGGAGAGGACACATAAAACTGATTTCTCTGAACCTTCTGATCCTCATAAGATATCAACACATTCTCCAAGCTTTGGACCATACTTCTCAAACACACTTCATTATCTCTCTCACAAACTACCCATTGTTCATCCTCACAAACTAATCACTTATTCTTGACCAACTGAAGAGAACTCCTTGCATCTTGTAAAACATGAGTAAGGATGATTAAAGAAAGTTCTAAACCCTTACCAATTTCCCTTATCAACTCAATATAATCTGATAATGCTTATTTGAATCTTGACAAGGATGTAACATGATAAGCATAGTCTTGATAATGGGAATTAGAGGACTGATTTGAATGAAAAAGAGGTTGATTTTGTCATACACAGGGGTGGGAGGGAGGCAAAGGCCATGATACATCTGATAGGTTGCTTGAGGTCCACTTAGGGGGAACACATAAACATTATTAGCTTGATAAGTGTGATGCCAAGGTATAAAATGAGCATATTGACCAAAAATGTTTGATTATACATACCAAATTCTAAAATTAGGTATTTAGGTTGCCTGACTAGCAGATGTTCATAGTATAATCACTATTGGTATTTGTAAATGTGCCTCCAAAGGTTTATTACACTAAAAGGCAACACCAAGAACCTTTTAGTGAGATACAGAATGCAATAATAATCCCACCAGGCATGCTAGAAACTATTGTAACATTAATTTACACCCTTGGAAAAGGTTCTTTGGGCTCTTTCCAACTAAGCTATAAAATGGGAACAACCCTAGGCTATGGGTATCCTATTGTGCAGTTGAACCTGTAGGTTATGGGCCAAATCCCTAGGTGTATCAGTTAAGCCATTAGTAAACTGATTCTATGACTTGGAAAAGGGTTTAGAAGGGGGAAATGAAGAACAAAAAACATAAAGAAAGGTGATACACCATAGAATGATACTCCAACTGGACTAAAACACACACAACTAAAGCCAAAAGATCTACCACACACACAACCTTAATACTAGCCAGGTTTTCATAAGTAATTCTTTAGAAAGATTATATAAATGGACTATAATATGAAGGAATGGACTCATTCACTTCATACATCAGACCTATGATTGATAAACATAACTCAAGACCTGCAAAATCAAAGCTCTCATATAAAAAGGTGAAGGAAGAGAACAAAAATTAAGGGGAGAACTCCCACCACATGATCCTCATCAAACAAACCATAATACAAACAAATATGCAAGCATAGTAGAAGGTAATAAATCTTATTCACTTCAATAGGATGTCTCATTACAAATGGGGGAGAGAAGGGAGATATATGGAAGAAGAGGAAGAAAGGAGAAGAAAGATATTTTAAAGATGACATCATGTCTCAAAATATCTCCAAATAACTATAATATTTATTAAATATTCCAACTTGCTCTCCCAACCTCCAAACTCTCCCCCTTGACCATTAGCATCTTTTAAAAGCCACCCTTGACCACTAGTAGTTAGTGAAGATAGCATCTTTTTCTTGGGAAAACATAAAGTGAAATGAGTCTAATTTCACTTTAATGAAACCTTTTTAATCTCCCACACCTGCTAATATAACACCATTATACCTACAAATATTTCCTTTATCTTGTACTCGACCATTAGAGACCCCTTGAGAGCCTAGGCTACCATCAGAGTCTTCACCCTTAAGCTTGCCAATGCCCATAAAAGCTTGATTATGACCTTAAAATGTATTTTACATGCCATATTATTATTTATTGACCATTTATGGTCTTTAAATATACCTGGTTCTTCATGACTCCATTAATGGAGGTCAACAATGTTTAAAACCTTCAACAATTATAATTTTAGCCATTTTAGGCCTCAAAATAGCCCATATGTGCCAAATTTATTTTGAAAATGGGTCCACAAGGTGATAATGGGAGTTTATTAATGTTTTTATATGTTTATAGGACCGTTTTAGGAAAATTTAGGAGATTTCAAGAGGTTTTTGGAAAAATTGGTCTTTTGAGAGGGCTAGGCAAGCTAAAACCTACAATTAGCTTTGATAATGGTTCTCAAATTTTGAGGGTTAAATATGTAAAATGATAGAGGTTCATTTATAAAACTATATCCCCAAAATATACTCAAAATTTCATGTCCTAACTCTTTCTCACATGTGAAAAATGTTCAAAACAATTTGGCTTCTCAGGTGGCAAAAAGGTAATTTGAAGGTTTGAGAGTGGGTAAGCTTCTTAATGATTGTTCATAAAACCAAGGATATTAAAGGCTGGAATAATGCATTTAATTTTAATATAAAAACTTCCATAAACCTTCCCTAACTCCTTATCCCCCCATGAAACCTCTATGGCATGTGTCAATCAAGTGAAACTTGACCTTTGAGCGCTAAGACTACACTTGGTCGAGAGAGTGAAAAAAAAAAGGCCAAAACAAAAATTAGACCTCAAATATATTTTAATATCTCCTTGGATTATTTTAAAATTCCATTCATGTTATAAATGGATGATAATTTATTTGGAACACCTAAAAAAGATCAAAACTTTATTAGTCACTTGTTAATCCATCACTAGCCTTCTCAAGGCATGCATTGGCTTCAGAGTCTCGCTACATGTTTGATGTATTACATGGACTAATTTAATACTCAAGATTATTTATGTGGGGCATAATATTTCATAAGGAATAATCTTATCCTCTGAGACCTTTAGGATCTCCTTGAAATAGCTTGAGAAGGTCTGCCACCTTCTAGGCCTAGTAGGTCTAGGTGTGTCTTTATGCTAAATTAGACTAAACTGAGAATCTCTTGGCCTAATAAACATTTTTAAATAATTATAATTTATTTTATGGATACTAATGAGCACCTTTCATCCCATTAATGTCCCATTTGACCCCTAAAACCTTCATTTTTAGACCTGGTTTTGAGCATGGACTCTATTAATGGAGATATGAGAACTTGATTTTTCTCTCTCTTGATCTCTCTCTATCAATATTGGACCATACCATGGAAATTGTGAGGTATATTAACTATTTTAACTCATACCAACATGTTTATAAATGACTCATTCACTCAAAACATCTGTTTTCTTCTTGAACTCCATACTATCTCTCTCATGCTTACGAGAAACAAGAAAACTAGGAAGTGATAAAAAGCCATATGTTTAGATATATGGGGTCTCAAGACCTCATTAATTTTTCATTGTGAAATTTAATAACTCTTATAGATTTTCCAAGCATTTTTTCATCATTAAATGAAATAAAACCTCCAAAAACACCAATTTAGCCTTGATGCACACCCGAGCTCCATGTTCTCCTCAACGAACAAGCATAGGACTATGTAAAAACATCAGATACTTAAACTCATTATTTGAGAAAAAAATATTATATATAATTATATAAACTCATTATGAACATCTGTACCAAATTTTATAACTTTATTGTACCTCTAGATGTCCCAAAACTCATTTTTTCGCTCCTGAACACAATTAGAAATTATGAACTGCGAGACATAAGGAGAAAGAAAAACATGTATCTTGAGAACTATGAGGTATAAATACATCTTTAATTATTTTTTCTAACCTATAAGTACCCATATAACTTATACAATCATTATATTTTACCATTCAACCTTTTACATTCCTCAAAAAAGCCTTTTCCACCTGTCTACATTTGCATGTCAAAACCCTGAATTCAGCCAACTTGCACTTTTCCACTTTTTGCCTCTAAAATTTGATGTAGGAAGGTTTATAAGTTAAAATATGACCCATAATATATCACACCAAATTTTTTTTATCAAAAATATCAAATTTTTTGAAAGTTCTCTCAAAACCAAGCTTTGAGGGTTTAAGAAGGATTTTAAATTGATTTTGACTTTGATGACAGTTCTTGAGTTTTGGGGATGAACTAAGGAAACTAGGAGAGGTTGATGGAAATCACCCATGATCCCAAATATCTTCCAGGGTTTAGTTCCTAACTCTTAATTAAATTATTGTTGTCATCCCCATCTCTTCTGGCACTCTAGGCCATTATTAACTCTCTAGGCCTAGAAAACTAAAAAATGGATTTTTTATCCTTTACATGTATTAAAACTCTTGGGATATGTTTTATTCACCTTTGGTAATATGTCATTATATCCCATTCCAAATTTAATACCTTGAAACCCTGTGCTCATATGCGAACCTTGAAGTAGCTATGGTGCTAAGCTTGAGAAGATGCATGGTTTAGGGGGTCAAAACATAAAATTTCTTCCTTGAGGGATCACTGGAGTATATAATGTCATTATCTCATGATCTTAAGCATGATTCACCATCCACATCACCATTTATCTACCCATTGGTTACCATTTGACCCAACACAGATGTTTTGCCCTGCACCTTAGTCTTTTTGGCCTCTAAGCTTGCTAATGAGTGTTCTTACATCCTAACTTGATGATCTAATTTTGATGATTTATGAGGATATATGCCTTAAGAGTCAAATTTTGAAGTTAGGGGTGTTGGCATTTTGTCTACAGAGGCCAAAAATGGTCAATAGGAACAACAATGCCAACAATTGGATTACAACGCTCTAAGCATCAAGGATATGGCCCAACATGTGAAAGTATTCCAAGACATTGAAGAAATGAAAAAACAAATAATCATCCATCGATATAAAATGAATTCTAGTTCATCATATATTCAAGGACAAGTTTTAACAAAGGTTGGGACACTCGAGTATGCTCATAAAGTCTCAACCACTCAACTTGAGACTTTGAAAACTCAAGCAAATACTTTATGAAACAACCTGAGGACTTGAAAAAATTGGAAGGATCTCGAGTACAAATTATAAGAGGTAGATCCCACATTTTTATCAACTAAGGAAACTACAACATAGTCCAGGATGGACTATCAGTTTAGTTTGGGGTAATGTTGGACCTAAATTTTGTGATATATTCTACGTATTTTTTAGCCATAAACTTGAATATGTAAGGGTAGAATATGAACTCAAAATACCATGATACGAGAGAGAATGACACAAAAGATATAAATAAGGGAGAACAATGCATAAAGAATAAGGAGCACAAGACATAAGGCTCGGAGAAGTGGTAGAATATGACAAGGATGTAGGAAGTAGATGCATTTACAAAATATTTCATGGAAGTAAAAAAGTTTAATAGGAGTGTGAATATAGCACTATTTCACAAGGGAGGAGGAACATGAATGCTAATATCTAGTATAGATAGAGTATATAGGGCTTGTTGGGTGTGGTTCAAGAGGAACTTAATTATAATGGCTTTTCATGGATTCTTTCTTTGAAACAATCATTAACTTGTCATATTTAGTGTATTGATGATGTAAAATGAAAAGGGGCTTGCTTATGTATAAATACCCCTTTGGATTTGTTTATAAAGTGTTGTTTAATATAGATGTGTTGCTATTTTCAAGATACAAATCTAGAGAGAGTGCACTAAATGAAGTACCTTTATAATCTTATTAAATTGATCAATGGAGATAATATTCTATGAATGTTGATATGATGAATCTATTTGATGTTAATTTTGCTTTATAATACTAGAGTACTTGCACTATGTGAATGAATTAAATGGTTAATTCTAAAATGATGATTGTAATAATAATGATTAATTGTGTTAACTCAAGCACCTAAAATTCATTTATCCACCATCACAAGACATAACCAAGGGGAATCAGTCCAGTTTTGTGCTTTGGGTGAGCATGTGAGGTCACTCACATGATATGCTGGCACACTAGCACATCGATTTTTCCCTTCCGCTAAGCATGCAACTAGTAGTTAGTCATGCAAAACTAAAGATATAAAGAAACGCAACAATCACACTGTATCATATCAAGTGGAAGAGCATACCTAGAGAAGATGTGACATGCAAAGATGAAGCTTTCATAAATAAGTGTCTTCAGATGTTCAACATTGAGGACACCACTTATTTAAGGGGGGAGGAGGGGGCACATTACACCTTTAGCCTATAGTGTGTATTGGGATATGTGTGGTCAACCTATAACACACATAACCATTAACTTAATAATTTGATAATTTATAGGTTTCATGTTAGTAGGATTAGACGACCTAATTATGGTGATCCTACAAACTAATTATGGTATATATAGAAGGCAGTGTTAATATATTAGTCATCACATATTCTAAATTATATTCTTATTATAAATATTGTCGGGGTTTCCCCTTCAAAGTGGTTTAGTCTTATATTTTAATATTATAATATATTTTTTAGTTATATTACATGGATCTACTCTCTTATGTTCTTATTTGAAATTGATTATTTTTATTTTACTTGTGTGATATGGGATAATGCTAGATATTACTAATAATTTTCTTTGTAATATGGTAAGTTCATTACAGGTCATCTAGCCCAGGATTGTCCCTTAAATGCGAACACTAAAAATGAGGTTGAAAAAGAGGAATTTCATATCTATTCTTGATTCCAAAGAGAATGAGAAAGTCCAAGATGGGATAAGCCCTAACCCTTTTACAGTATTGGGAACCAAAGTAGATGACAAATAACCTGGGGTGATAACAACTTCAAATTACTTAGAAGAGCTTGTGGACACCAAGACTCAAGTCAATAAGGACCTTGACTCTTTCCAAGAGACTTCAAATCAAGTAAATGGTCCAACATAATCTACAAATTATGTTATTCAATTGTTTACAAAAGACAATTCTACCAAGCCAAGATACTTTAATCTCTCACAAATATACATTAACTCTTCTAGAGTTTTGTTATATTTAATTAATAAATCTATATAGAGATTAAAAAATGGAGCTTTCCCAAGAATATGGGTCAATCTTGAGATTTTATCTTAAAAAAAACAACGTGTAAAGGAAAACTTCTAAAATATCATCTCTAGAAATACAGGTATGCGTAAACCCACTCTTTATTCTTGGGGTGCAATGTTATGCATAACCCACTATTTCTTGTCTTTTTAGTACCTGATGCATAGGCACTATTGTAATTGATTTGATCAATTAGTTATGTTTTGGGTAATGTGCATAACACCACTTTCTAAAGTTTGTGAACTGTTAAAAGATTTATATTGTAATTTGTAAAATAAAAAAAATTGAAAACTTTTGTTTCCCTGACTTCTAACTGACTGGTATAAAGGGATAAGACTATTTTCTTGGGAAAATAACCCTATTTCACTTTTAAAAATTAGCTAAAATTTCATTATCCAATCAGAAGTTAGAATTAAAAATTAGGTATTTCAATGGCTTTGGAAATTTTCTAGTGTTATAGTATGAAAAAAAATAGAGTATCTTTATATCGATTATTGGAAATTAAATGTATTGGGTGATGGAAAATAAATGTATAGTAGACAAGTTGCTGATGTTTTACAAGGTGTTAATTTTTTTTGTTCTAATGCTTTGGTAACTCAATTGGAAGCCTAAAAGTTTCGGAACTGGTGTTGGTTTATTAGTGACTCATTCCTTTGTTTTTGTTGTCTCTATTGCTTTTATTGTCCTACTTGATGTTGTAGTTAGTGGTCTTCTTCGAGCAAGTAAGCTTTGCCTTATAAATGTTGTAAAACCATTTATATGGCAGATTCTATTTTATTCATAATAAAATACAAAATAATCAAGGAATTTTGTCAGCTTCAGAGATTGCTCTTTAAATTGACTAGTGTTTGTGTGTACACTATTAGTACACATACATAAAATAATAATGGGGTTTTTAAATTAATAGAAGCCCAACCCTTCAACCTGTGACTAAAAACACACACTCTCAAGGTTGTAACTTAAGCCTTCTAAAGGCATTTAAATTATTGTCTCAACTAAATACACAAAATAGCCTATACAGGCTTTATAATACAAGTGAGGCTCCTAGACTCATTTACTTACTAACTTAAAATTATTCTTATAACCAATCATTCTCTTAGCTCAGGCTACACTCTTAATCAACAAGATATAAACTCTTCCTATTCTAAATAGGAATTCATAAATAAAAACACATAGGATTTTATTTACATCTAGGGCTTTAGCTTCTATCAATTTATAGCTTAAAATATGTAGCAGTAACAAATGCTAGAAGCCAACCAATTGTATGTATATATCTACCAAGATTCTAGATGTATCTTTCCTTAGATTCTATGTTGAGATGATAACCCCTTTAAATGAAGTATTGTGTACCATGCAAAGCATGTACAAATCTACATCCTCATCTAAATAGGTATGCCCTCCCATGAGGGTCAAGTTGTTAAATCGTAACTAGGTATTCCCCATGAAGCCACTTTTATTTCAATGATTATGTCAAATAGTTCATGGGCATTATGTATGGTTCCAAATTTTGGTTGGCCATGTAAACAAATATCTACATTATTTAAAGATAGTTGTTGATCTATTATCCATGTGGTTTTTCATTTTGCTTGGTGTAAACAAAACTCTGCATGTGTGCAAAAAATTGGCAAGTTAGTGGCTCTTGTATTTTTTAAATTTTCATCCATGCAACAAAAGAAGAATTAAATAAATAATAAACATTATATAAATTTATTATATAAAGCAAGGTTTAAATAAATATAGATGATATATTTTGTGTCCAATGGCTAAGCAAATGATTGAAAATACCAATTTATATTTGGTCTCTAACAAAGAAATAAAAATATTTGCATTTCAACAAAGATAGTTGCATTCCATTATATTCGATCTTGTTTCATGATATAAACTTGGCACATGGCCATTTTGAACCATTATTCTCCAAAAAAATATGCATCAATAATCTGATCTTCAATAGATAACTATCAAATACTTGCAATAATATTTCTTTCTATTGGAATGTTATCCTTAACAAAATAGAAGCATGTGGCATAGATAGAGTGAATACATTTAACTCAAGCTATGGAGAAAGCTTATTCAATGCCTTTGCTTTCCTAGCTAAACAATAATTCAATGGTCATGCTCTTCATTGATATATGGCTTAGTCTTTTTATAATGAAATGATTAGGGAAAATAACAATGCATTGACTTCTTTAGAAGTTTGTAAGTAAAAACTAGAAAAATAAAATCCCAAAACCATCTCAGATTGGAGATCATACATTGGGATAATTGGAATGACTTATATTGTTCATGGCTTTCAAGAATTTTAGAGATCAAGATTCAAATTTGGTTAGAAAAAAAAAACATTTCAAAAGTGTTTTACAATTGTCCTTAGCCACAAAAGACATAAAACATCATTTATTTTGAAACAAATACAAATCATATTCACTATGAGCCATTGGAAACAATCTATGCAACTAATGTTACAATTGTAATAGTTGATGACATTGTAAGAAGGCCAACAAATATTAAAACACCAAAACCTTTTGAAAAAAAAGTAACATCTATTATAGATTTTGAACATCATGCAAATTAACATTATGCTACAAATATAGCTCAGTCTAAGAACAACTATCGTAAATCATTACACTTTTTAAAACAAAACATACATGATAGAGAAAATAAAAAACTTATAGCTAGAACATGTATTGAAAAAGATAAAAAAATCATTAACAAAAACAAATACAAAGTATCATTATGATATATAAAAACAATGATACGTAGTCGATAATCTAGTCATTTTAAATGCAACAAACTAAAAAAAGCATAAATACATATCTAGCATCAATTAAAGACAAAGCCATTCATGCTTTCATACTTTACAAATGCTTGCATTTTAAAAAATATATTATCATAATTAAAAATACTATTGTGCAAACATTTTATTCCATTTATGGTGATACAATGTTGCATTAGGCCAAAAAATATGTAGGCATTGCAAAAGATATATTGATAATGAAAACCTATCAACATTTATTGCTCCTTGTAGCATTAGGAAAATCAAAGGCTAAATGTTGTGCAAAAGTTGACATTTTTAGAAGAGAGATTAGCTGCATTTAGAATGTCCTTTTCATAAATATACGAACTTGGCTATAAATACTTGCAATATGACTTGACAAGAATAATTATAAATGTTCCAATTGATTTTGATCGACTCCAAAAAGCATTTCCTAGATAATTAAATGAGACTGAAATAATTTCAATCAAGATAAATCAAAAATTGGAATACAAAGATGCATATTTGACAAGAAATGTAAGACCTGCATATATCATTAATGCATTATTATAACTTTTCCAGACTCCACTATACAAGCAAGAAAAAGGAAAATAATTAATTAGAAAAAAACAAAAATCTTTAAAACAAAAAGGAAAACTCTATTTTAAAAGTGTTATGCCCATTTATTATTATTATTATTATTATTATTTTGTTTGTGTGTGTGTGTGAAAGAAGGATAAGAGCATCAAAATAAACTCCAAGAGGAAAATTGTGAAGGGAGAGAGAGAGCCACGAAGGGAGGTGTGGCACACAAGGAAGAAGGTACAGAGGGAATTAGCTAAAAATCCTAGCAGGTAGGTGTTATTTTCAATTCTCATAACTATGCATAAAATTTTAATAATTGGAAAAGGAAAATGTGTTGAATGAATTAAAAATTGTGTGTTCAATAACCTAAGCCACACAAAAAGGTGTATGATAGATCCAAACTTAGGCATCAATCTGCATGGTTACCTTAAATTATTTTACTTTATTTTATACTTATTCATATAAACTAGGAATGGTTGTAACATGGAGATATATCTATATAAATATGATGGATTTGAGTCATACAACAAAAATTTATGATCAAAACATCATGTTCTAACACCCTTAGGCATCACTATATTTTAATATATTAAGATGTCACCATAATTGAGCTCTCACCATATTAAAAAATGAGAGTTGTAATAATTACTAAAGTATGGGGGCATCGAATTAAAATATGGGCTCAACTATGTATATTTATAATTAAGATGAGTATAAAATTCTATAATAGATAACCATGCATAATATAATTTGCAGCCTGCATAGTATGCCACCATTGTGTACTCATGTATGAGTGATTATTTATTCAATGATCATAATATTTATAATATGATATCTTTGAAATATATATATTTATGGAATTTCATACCTTGGTGAATATATACTAGTAAGAGAAGTTTTAATATCTTTTTCTTTCTCTATGCAGTGCCCTATGTTAGCTAAGCCATGGAAATATAGCGATCCAAAGGTATTTAAATTATAAATTATTAAAATAAAATACAAATAGAAATAGGCGTCATCATATAAGTTTAACTCTGTCAAATAATACATCCTTGAATCGTGGCACTTGGTTTTATGAAGTATAACTATTAAGAAAGTCATCATTTATGTAATAAGAAAGTGACTAGAATTTAATTAAAGACTTATTTAGTTCACTAAAATTCCTCTTTACATAGTTGGATAACTATATAGAGTCATTGGAATCCGTATTCAGTAGATTAATTGAGAAAATAAGACTCTATGAATATATTACCAGACCTTAGGGAATTGTTGTAGTGGACATAGTCAAACCATTCCTTAGTGGCATCACTGATTTTGATCTGGTCAATAAAATACTTGGTGTAAATATTTGGTGTCACTGGTTTTGGGTAATTGAGTCAATCATAGTAATATGATAGATAATAAGATAATTACTGTATAATCTATGATTTCATAAAATGTGTTTAACATTATGAATGCATATATGATTATATATATGAATTGTAGTTTTTCACTTAAAAATGATTCTGGTAGTTTTGAGCATGTATAGTATATATGTTTTTTTTCTTAAATGATTTATGATATTTTATGATGTAATTATTGATGGGAGGGCTAAGATTAAATCATTCATATTTAGATGTTGATTAAATCATGGCATAAATAATGTCTTATACTTGAGATAGTTGTAAAATATAGAACTATGCATCGGTTATTCTCCTATTGTGAACATTTAACTTAAGAATATACGAGTTCACATGAAATCCCCAAATTGACTAAGCACAATTGTTAGCTTTTAAAACATAGTCAACTTTTTCATTGTTTAAATGAAAGAATGACCTCATTAAATCTTGTTTGGGATTTTTTATAACCATAGGTGTTATGTGAGGTTAGTTTATTGAGAAATTTTCTAAAGTCTAGTGAGACATGGGAAAGATAGGTAATCTAATGAAATCATCTTTATGTTGGGAAATACGGAAGCACACAATTGATTACTAAATACAAGCAACTTACATGCGGAATTAAACCAGAATCACAAGTAACTAGAATTCAGAAACAACACAGAATATGAGAGACAATACACAATTGTATTAATACTCTTCCAGAAGGAAATACAACAAAGAAGATTGCCACAGTTCTTCTTCCTTACACACCTCTAAGGCTCCCACACCTCTAGGGCATAAACAGTAAATCTTCCCTTAAAGCTCTCTCTCTCTTACGGTCCCAACACACAACTCAAACACAGAGTTGGTGTTCACCTCCAACCAGTCAGTATCCACTGCTGCCAGTACACCAGTGCTCCACGCACTCCAAGTACACAAACGTACTTCAAGTAGATCTCCCCTAAACTGCAACAACCTAAAACCCAAATGATATCACTTATGGAAGGATCTTTCTTGCCTTCCTCTTTGCTCTCTTTCTGAGTACACACTATACTCCAAGTAGATCCTGCCTGATCTTGCTCCCTGTTGTGTTGTTGTCCTCCCTGATCTTACACACCTACAAATCAATCTGGTTCTGCACACCTGCAAACTTGGATCATGCACACACATACACCTGCAGATCAATGATCTTACTTACCATGTAGATCTCCTAATGTAGGCATGCACCCCTGCTGACCAAGATCCTACACACCTGAAGAACCCTTCTGATTCTCCAAAACCAGCACCCACACTTGGCACTAATGTGGAACTAGGAGGAACACCCTTGCTCACTTCACACATAGAAGGAGCTAACTTTTCTCAACTCAAACTAGAACACCTTACAATACAGCCTATGAGTCTCTTAAATAGATCTCATGCAAACAATAATTAGACATCTAATTACAATAATTAGATCCGCAGCTTCTAGTCTAAATTTGGCTCTTGACATGCAAACACTTGGTTCGTTAACTAACTACCCGTAAAACTTGTAGTTCTGAACCACACAGGCGACCGACGTCGGTCCCTGTCTGCCTAGAGGTGACCGATGTCGGCCGATCCCTGACCGATGTCAGTTGCTTCTCTTCACTAACCTGACCGACGTCGGCTAATCAGACCGACGCCGGTTGCTCTGCAACTCAACAACCTTCAACAACCTCCTCCCCTGTTTGCATCAGTGAAGCTTTTAGCTCCACAACCTAACAATTTATTTATGTACGAGTTGCATATTATATATATAACTTACGAGTTAAAAACATATGATGTGAAAGTAACTTAAAAATAAGTTACAGTTTGCTTAAATGTGAATACATAGGTATTATTGTACCTAGTAGCATGTATATGAATATAGGGGTGTAATCTTATGGATTTAGCTCCACGAGTGGATTATAGACTATATTAAATAATTATGAAAAATGAAGCTTAACGAATGTGTGCATTCAAACCCCTAAACGAATGATAAATGTTGGATTGTATTATCTTATGTTCCATGTGTGTGTTGAGTTTTATTTTACTATATCTATACATGGATTTAAGTATGCAACATAAGTACATAATGAAAATAGTTATGTTGGGAGTATGATTTTGTCTAGTTAGCAGGTGTTCGAATGACCAAAACTATAACCATACTAAAATAGTCTTCTAAAAAAAAGAATGAGATGTTTAAATGAATGTTATAACGAGTTTATGAGTTCTTTGTTTCTCTGCAAATGATTAATTGACTATTTGATATATGTATTCAACATTGAATATTTGTGTGCAATACATGTTATGAGAATGTTAATATGTATAAATTTTTAGTTATATCTATCATATAATGGTGCATCGTGATGAGTGCTTATAAGTTATGTTGTTTTAAATGCTAATATATATTTTAAACTTAGGGTATACTTAGGTCGTATAATCATGTACTTATTTGGTTTTTATTATGTATGTGAGTCATTTGATTCTTGAAATCATAAGTTTGGTTATGTGTATTTATGTAGTTGTAAACTATGTTAGTATGGGATATCATAGAGTACTAAAATATAAATGTATGTTAAACCCATATGGTACATATCGTAATTGATATTTTTAGACTCACACATACATTTGATTGAATAAACATATGTATGTTGATTATTACTATGAATAGTATGTTTTATGACAGTTGGTAAGATTTTGTGTATGTGTGCATACAACCTTAAAAAAATTATGAATGTTGTGACAGTATATTATGAGTTTTGTGAAAACTGTGACTTACTTTGTTATATCTAGTTTTTTAAATATAAGCTTGTATTTTCATGTAGTTATGACTACTTTATTATGATTAATTTTATAAAACTAGTAGTTATGTCTTAGAATACTAGACTATGTTAATATGGGTTATCATAGGATATAATATGTTTGAAAACTAATTGAAGTTGTTGAAATCTATAGTTAAATGTGTATTTTACTCAAGTGGTATAGACTATAGTCATTATTTCTAGTATGGGATAGACAATAATGTAAAATTCATTCATATGTTTGATGAAATAAATGCATGTCATGGTTATTCCTATATTTGGCATGTTATATGATGTGTTTGCTAGTAGGATGCAAATTAAATGAATATTGTGGTCAAATTATATTTGACCAATCTATATTGTTCATATGGAGTAAGGAGTGAGATGGACTTCACTAGCTTACTAGCATCATAATGTCAGATGAAGGTAGTTTGATCAAGTGGTGTGTATGAATTTGATTGATCTATAGATCATTATTATTTATTATTCATAAAAATTTGGGCCAAAGTATGTTTAGTGAGACATTATCATTTCATTATTATTATTTATATGTTTGTGTGATATCTTGCAATAGAATGGTTTTATATGATACATTACATGTTTAGTTTAGAAATCATATAGCACATGGGTACTTGCTTGTCTCCCAAGATTCCTATGCCATCACTATCTACTCATTCATGAATGGAGGGATATTTTCTAATGGGATTGTTACTGGGAATCGTTGGTCTGTGGTTGGTATAGAAAAATGCTCAGATGATGCTCTCCCTCCCTAGAACAATACTACTTATCAAGATAACACTTAAAATTGCCATAAATACTTAAGTTCAAGAACTATGCTTTGAGGGAGCCATGTATCTTATATGTACATTGCATTGTCTTATAATTATTATTGAATATTTTTATGAGAGTTTTAATTACTTGTTATTTTATTTTTACAATGGTGGCTATAGAATTCTATCAGTTGTGGTTGAGTTAATATAGTCACCTTCTATATTTGCATTATGATGTGCTCTCATGATATTAAAGATCAATGATATGTGATGTATTATGATTATTTGCTATTATCACACTTTGAGTACTTCATATGAGCTCTATTAGATTCTCATTGTGTAACCTATTTTTAGTATATGTGTTTAATTAAAAAAAAATCATGTACGTCTAGTTGACCCCAGTGGAGTTGTTACATTTATTCCAAAATAAATTATCAATAGAAATGAAGTTTCCAACTTTATACTATGGTTATAGCTATCCTAATGATGTGACAAAAAAATCTCATTCCAAAATATAGTGAAGTGGGAGCTACTACACATATAAAACAACATTGCAACACACATCACTAACATCTTATTCAAAGCTGTTAAAGTCATTATACACCAGGTTTTGACTTGTGCTTGGATATGCATACAAAAAAGTGAATTGAATAGAAAAAAGATTTATACCAAAGATGTTAGGGATAATAAGAACTTATAAAAAAATTAAAATCACCAATAGCTTATTATAGAGATTTCAAAATCATTCTAACATCACCTAACTATTTGAAATTTTAAGAATTTTTTTTACAATGATCAGGCTGTAGTAGGATTTTGAGCTCTATATGAATTTAAACAAAGTAAATCTAACTCAAAATGCAAAATATGTGATAGGAAGCATTTATAAAATAAATAAAAATGATAAAAGAGCTTATCGAATCCCTCATTTTATGTTGCCTCCTTCCAGGATTAGCAAATGGATGACTAGACTCATATTGAATAAGTGACAGCTTGATGTTGGATGCTTGATGGTTGATTATGCATTTTGCTATATGATTTCTAGAATTATTTTGGCATGGTTTTGGTATGGGCTTCCTATTTTCATTTTGACATGGTTTTGGTATGACTTCTTAAGATGGTTTGAGGGTGGAGGGAGAGGTTGCTTATATATATATATATATATATATATATATATATATATATATATATATATATATATATATTAGGAGAGAAAATCAAGGGTTGTAATTTGAATTTGGAGAGGTGACATCAATGGTTCTAGATTATCCAAGGAATATTAAATGTCTTGGGAAACCTCTAGAATTAGAGGCTTCTAGAGACTTGGAGGGAAGTCTCCAATTCTAGAGACTTCTCCATTATCTTAGAGATAATGGAGGATTAGGTGGGGGTTAGATGGGGGATTAGGTGAGGATTAGAGACATAGGGATGTAGGAAAAGATAAGGTGTAGGTTAGTAGGTGGGTAGGTGGGGTTATGGGAATTTTAAATTCCTATATAATAGATAATAGGATTGGATTAGGATAATGGGATATTTAGAATAATTAATAATGGAATGGGATGAAATAAGTTTATTGAATGTAGGATAATGGAAAGGGGATATTAGATATATAGCTAGAAATAAGATAAATTAGCGAGATAAAATGGGTTAAGCAAAATTAATGTCGACTAATAAAAATATCAGTCAACAATAATGAAGCGAGCAAATTTAGGTGTATACATTTTGTCCCTCTTTGAAAGAGCATTGAGAGTGGAAGGAGTAACATTCTTTTAAAGAAAAACTATGTCATGAATGAATGTTAGTAGATGATGTTAGTGGATATGATGCCCTCTCAAGGGGACATCTGGGGAAGAATGAGCCGGATGGCCACTCAAAAGAAGAAACGATGGGTGGAAGGAGATGGATAAATGAGGGGATGGGATGTTAGATGTGGAATATAAGATGAAGAAGATGAAGTCACCTTTAACAATGAGCTACAAATTGATGATGCCCCTGGCAAGGACACATGCACAAGGAGGAAATATGATGGGTGTCATAGTTGTAGACACATCCCAAGGGGGAATCAACCATAATAGGATGATGACAAGATTAAAAGGCCATAAGATTTAGACGTATCCCAAGTAAGGACACATGTAAGGGAAAGCTCTAGTCTAGGATAAGATGATGATTTTATAATATTGATGAGTGTAGCTCAAAGCTAAATCGATCAATATGATGCAGGTGATGAAAGATAAGAAATGATATGATCAAGTGACCAAAAGGATTGGGATGATGCCCCTAGTAAAGACACATGCAAGGGAGTGAGACAGGAAATAGAGGATAAGATATCATTGGGCATGAAAGAGTGGCCAAGTGTTGCCTACATAGTCTGAAAAGAACTTTGGATGATGTAGTTTTGATAAGAGGATAGAGGACAATGATGATGATGATGATTAGGGATTAAAGGATGATATTAGTGATGATAGGATATGGCTTAGATGAGGAGATGATGATAAAATATTGGATGTTAGTTGGATGGGTTATGATAGAGAGAAGGATTATGAGATCAATCCATCACAAATGTCGTAAATCTCATCATAGTCTAAGTAATCCAAAAATATAGCACTTGATAAGATGCCCCATGATATAAACATGACCAAGAGGACATTGTGCCAAAGTGCATAGGCAAATAGTGAACTCCACATCCTCGAGGGCACTTTGGGTGTCCTCATAACATGCTCATTTATTTCCCAATAGACAAAAAGAGAGACAACAAACAAAACATAAAACAAAAAAGATATATGCATGGCATGCAAACAAGACAAATAGAATAAACAAGTAACACACACACACAAGTATCTACATGCAGTGTCATAATGTCATGCCTAATGATAAGATGAGTGATTAGGTGATGGGTTATACTAAGATGAGCAAGATGTTATTATAGATTTGGGATAGTCTTGGATGTTAGATAGGATGATCCAATTGATGAATTTTAGGACTTAGATAAGGATGTGGATATGGATTTATGATGTTACCACTAGTTGAGGATGGAATGATGGAGGATGGGAGAAGGCCTTTAAATATTGATTTGGTATTGAAATCAAATTGAAAAATTGTCAAGGAAGGTGATTAAAAAAGTGATGACCAAGGATTACCAATAGAAAAGGCCTTGCAAGAGTTTAATACTAGCAAAGAGACTAAGAGGTGATGGGATCAAAGACATTTCATACTAGCAAAGAGTGATTGGATGGGTGCTAGATATGAAGAGGCAATAATAAGGATAATGTTGGGATAAAGTACCTTCCATACTAGCAAAAAGTGATGTGATGGGTTCCAAGTGTGAAGAAGGCATTGATAGGGAATGATGGGTGTCAGATTAAATTCTTCAACAAGGTTATCTGTGCCAATAATACCTAGGCCACAAATGAGATTGAAGAGATGGAGAGATGGGTGACCACTCTAATTTGGTTCCAAGAATAAATGTGGTGTCCAAAGATAGGAGGATATGAAATGGATGGGGATGGATGTGACTAGAGGATTTAGGTATAATACAATACATAATGGACTATTTTTGGCTTTTTCAACTTTTATAATTTTTAGGTTTTTTGGAATATTTCAATTTTTAGGTTGTTTTTTTTGGGAATAAGTATGTACACAATATAAATGGGGTCACTATCAAAGGGAATACTAAGCCTAAAAACTAGGAGAAGGATGGAGGGAATGATGGATGGGATGACAAAGGATGGTGATGATGGGGCCAAGGATGAATGAACTAGGGATAGCCAATGACCACATCATGAAGGAACCGGATGGTTATTTGCCTAAGTGTCTATTAGAGGATATGCTAAGATAATTTGAAGATATTTCATAAGACACCTTCCACTTCTTTACGAAGGTCAAGACTAGAAGGAATGGGAGGAAGGGCATAATGGGATACATGATATGATGGTAGAGGATGGATAGGAATAATGGATCAAGGGATAAAATGATGGGTGATATAGACAAGGTGGACAAGGGATGTGGCAAGTGGGATGGATGGACAAAGATATGAAATGGATGGATTTTCCCCCAAGTTTTGAGGAAAAATATAGAAAATAGAGTATTTTACCATGATGCCAAAAATAATTTTTCATCACAATACTTGCCCAAGGCACCAAAAGACTATATTCACCATTAGATGAATGAATTTTTATTACTTTTTTGAATTTTTAGATAGCATCTCAATTTATTAGATGATGGGTAAGATGAAAGGTATGTAAATTTGATGGATTATTTAGCCAACACCTATTCTATGATGGATGTTAGATGCCTAGATGTCCTGGTGGCCTTTAGTGATTCTTGATGGTGACCCCTCCAGATATCTAGACTAGGTATCATTGTCGCCCTTAGGAGAGATAATGTTTCATGAGTCAATGATAAGAGGTATGGATTTGAATGGGTTTTGATGGGGATAGATGGGACTTGGATAGATGATAGGACTTGATGGAATTATGGGTTCAGGATAGGATGGTGTGATGGGTGATGGAGGATTAGGACTAGCAATCGAATACATCATTGGAGGTGTTGGACTTTCTTCATTTGATTGGTGCCATGTGATAAATTACTATAAGAGATAAAAGACACTTATACTTTGGTGTGTATTATCTCTAATCTGATCATTTGACTAATTATCAGTCGTGTTATTGACATTATTTGGATTTGCTAATTAGATTTGACTTTGATCACCTCTTGTTGCCTGATTTTGGGCTTCACCAAGGGAGATTGATTGATGATTTTGACTTTTATGGGTCCTTAGTGCTAGTTTGTGAGCTTCACTAGGGAGAGATGATTTTGGATTAGGTCTATGATTTGATTTTTCTTGATTTTGACTAATGGAATCAAAGATGAATTGAATATTATGATTGACTTTTGGAATATTGTCTTGGACCTTTGGATTTATGGGACACATTATATTGCACAAGGAAAATTCCAATGATGTATGCTCCTATTTGTCCTTATGGAGGGAGGTGATTAAGTGATCATTGATAGGAAGAAATGGATCTATGATGGATGAAGTTGATGGAGATGGCATGATGAGTTCAATGAGTGGTGATGGGGCAACATAATCTTCATAGGAGTTCCTAGGAGACTCGGTTTTAACATCAAAAAAAATGTCCTCAAGATCCACAAAAGGATCACTAGGACTAGTTATAGCAGATGCATCTAAAGGAGGATCAGACTCACTATGGAAATATTTAATAGATAAAGATTTCAAGAACTCATTTATGATGTCATCATCTAGAATGGAATCAAATGGTATGCTTGGTAATGAATTGCAGGTATTTGTATTATAGGTATCCTCTTAAAGACAAGCATTATCAGCATCAATGAGGGATGATGGTTTTGATGAGGAAATTGATTTAGATACAAGTTTTGAACATGAACCTATGAAATATAAGACCTTGGATGTTGATCTTAAAGTTGAATTTGATGCACAAGATGCAATGTTGCTAATAGGATTTTCATTGTCTGTGATTGAGCTCTCAACATGGGGTATTTGATGTGATGGTTGAGAGGAAGATGATGGAGGAATGATGGATTCAAAGAGAGGGTCATGAAAGGGTTCATGAGAGGTGGGAGTACTAGGATCATGGGAGAGACTCGAATTTGATGGAGGATTGGTGGATGATGGGAGTGGTGTCTTGACCTCAGCTTGGAAAGGGAAGGACTTGATCATGATTGGGAAGGGAATCTTGGCATTCCTCTTTTTGTTCACCTAGGGATGTGGATGCATCTGGTTCATCATCAATTACTATATCATCTATTCAATGAGGTCCTGGACAAAATATTGAAAAGGTCAACATCAATTAATGGTATGCCCCCAACTTTGGTGATATGCACAATATTGGTTATCTTTATACCATGAGGGTTTTGTCTTAGTGGGATCAAGATGTTAGATGGGTGGATAGACCATCATGTTAGCAGTGACAAGTTATTTGAAAAGGGATTCCAATGATATAGCAAGGGGAGTATAGGGATTCATGTTGTAACTTAGATGTGGAAGCATTAGACTTATGATTAAATGGTTGTGGATATGACTAGGTGGATGGATTTGAGGTGGCCAAGATTGGATTCCCTTTGCTAGTTGGGAATGGGTAGATGGTGGTTTATGGCTAGGGGATGGAGGATTGGTATAAGATTCACATGACGGGGATTAGATAGGAGTGTAATGAGTTGAAGGGGATCAACACCTTTAGGAAGTGGTACACCCATCATAAGGAACTTCAAAATGATCTCATCCTTATGGGTAGCTATATATTGGTCTATGAAAGTAGGGTCTAGTTTCATGGTGATGATTGATAGATGACGAAGGATGAAAGAAGTAGGATAAAGATTGGATGGTGTTCTTAAACAAAATAGATCAAAAATACTGAACTAGTATGATAGGTAAAGATGGAGATGATATAAACTAATGGATTAAGCACTATGATTAAATATTAGACTGATAATGCAATAGGTGATAACAACTTATCAGCAATGCCTAGTTGTCAAGCTAGCAAAAAATATTGGGATATGATAGGTGCCTAGATTCAAATTATCAAGAGGATAATATGATGGGTGCTTGTTATGAATAAGGTAAGATGATTGAACTAGGGATGATTGATAATTGATGGGTTTTTTAGATTTGAGACCGACAAAGTGAGAAGATGATAACAAGTTATTGACTATGATATGAGATTTGACCAAGTGGATCAGGATGATAGGATGGTGATAAGATGATAGGATGATAATAAGATAAAATGATACAATTATCTCAAGACCTTAGACTAACTTTTCTTAAGATAGGATGGGGTAGGTGGTTAAGTGATAAGGGTGATACAATGATGGGATAAGGATAAGCGTGATGATGAAATGATAAAGGGTTAATGAATGGTGGATGGGTTAGACTCGAATGTGGCCTAGAAGCTAACTAGGATAAGATGATGTGATGACTAGATGAGTGATAAAGGCAAGGTCAAGACAAGTGATCAGGTATGGATTTAAGATAAGATGTGGATGATGAGGTATGATTAAGATGTGGTTAGGGGATTACTAATGACATATGAGTTCAGTGATAAGATGTGATTAAAATGATGTAAAAAAGAGATGATTATGTACAAGAAGGTAAAACAAGAATATACAAGGTGATGGGATAATGAGACAAGATGGTATGGGGATGATTAGGACTATGGATAAGATGGACTTAGGATGGAATTTGGATGGTGAGATAAGATGAGATTAGGATAGGTGATGAGTTATGATTGAATATATAAGGGGGTGATGTCAATAAAATGATATGGGAATGATCAAGACTATGGTGTGATTTATGGATAAGTTAAGGTCAAAGTGAGGTGTGATTGATTATGGATGAGGTGGTCTTATATCAAGGTGTGACTAGGATGATGAGTGGATGTGACCAATATAGGAGATTGTGATATGACTAGTATAATGTACAAGAGAATAAATTATGTACAAGAGGATGAGACTAGGATACACAAGATATAACTTGGATTAGGTGCATATGAAATCAAGATGGTGATGATGATAGCAAGGATGGTGTATGACAAATGAGAAGTGGATATGATTAGGCTAGGATGGGATGAAAACAAGATGGGAAATGGGAGATGGATGTGTAAGATAAAGATGTGATTGAAATATGAGACGATAATATGGGATGATGAGGAATATGGATGGGGTGGACTTAGGATAGGGTATAGATGATGAGATAAGATGTGATTAGGATAGGTGATGGATGGAAAGATGAATGATAAGTGGGACTAGGATGGGATAGGACTAGTAAGATGTACAAGAAAATAAGATATATTTAAGGGGATGAGACTAGGATATACAGTATGATGACTAGAATGATCAATGATAGGGGGATATAGTTAGACTAAGATGTGATAGAGATTATATGGTAGATGATATTAGACAATTGATACAAGATGGTTACTAAGATATGCGATTAGATGTGGTGATGGGTAATGAGGGGATGGAGGAAATAGGGTGATTAGGCAAGGATGTACAAGATAATGGGATATGGTGAGACGAAGAAGGGATGAGGTGATTATGGTGAGTAGATGATGATGTGGACTCGGGTAAGGATGTAATATGTGGTTGGGGGTAAGGGTATGACTAAGGATGAGTGGGTATGACAAAGAGAAGGATACACAAAGAGAGTATGTATAATGATGACTAGGATATATAAGATGGGATGTGGTTGATAGGGATGTGGATGTGGATCAAGATGAAGATGATGACAAGGGTGATGACTAAGATGTATACAAAAATATGGTGGGGGAGATATGCAAATTGATAGAATGATAAGGATAGAATATACAAGAGGATATGTGCAAAAGACCTAGATAGGATATGGATATGTAAAAAGCTGACTCAGCTCACAAATAGTATGGGTTTAGTACAACACACACCCAAGCAAGCAAGCCACAACCTATGATTAATAAATTGATGGGTGTATAACCCAATGACCATCCCATCTAATGGTTACACATATGAGGTGTAGGTTAGTGACCCATTACAAAATTGACTAAACCCTCTCAACCCTGCTTGTACTCAATGTCTACTTTAAAGTTGATACTGACACCTATAGTGGAACACTTGTTATAGATAAAAGGTCCTATACTAGGTTAAACATGCTCTCTAAGGGTGTCCCATATATACACAAAGGTATGTTGGGGCTCAAGTCTATATAAGGTGTTGTCTAATGCCTGGTTCAAAGAATTAACTCTTCCCCTTCATGGATGACCTATATGGGGTCAACCACTTATCCTAACAATATATGTCCTTGATTATTATACTCCACCAGAACATGGAGTTTGGTTAGTGTGTGGTGATGAAATCCACAACACCAACCCTTATATGTTAAGCCCTTCATGGGTGTCAATTTTATGTCATGTGTTATCCTAGAGGGGAGGGTTTAAGAAATAGGCAAAACACCTGATACAATTAATTAACTGATTAATTATCTATGTATGAGGAGCACGATACAATAAATATCTACAAATCAACACACACAATTATATACAAGGAATGATTTTTTTATAAGAAATATATACACAGAATAATATGATTAAAAATGATATATATAGTGCAAAAATGATGTAAAAAGTGCCAAAATGGGTCTTTTGACTAGCGTCTTGCAAGCACACAACTTAGTAGTTTGATATGGCACTCAATAAATGTAACCTACAAAATAAAATGTTAGACCCAAAATATGACCTACAAGATGATGTTTAGTAAATTTGACCCCTAAAAGAAACAAGATGTTAGTCAAATATGCCTTTATAAATCACCCCTAAAAAATTGTAGTTTGGCTCTATAACTTCTTTGGGATGAGCGAGACATGATGCGGGGGTCTGGGGGAAACAACCCTCAGTGGGGTCAAGGGGCAATGCCCCTTGTGGGGTCCAGGGGTAGTGTCCCTAGTGCACTCCTTTGGGCTTCATGAGAGGCTCAGAGTGATGCAAAAAATCACAAAAATTGACTAAAAAAATGGACTCACAAAGGACCAAACTTAGTATAAGAATGGCTACAAAATCATAATTGCATAGTGCAAAACTGTGACTTGCAAGATAAAACCATGACTAAGAGAGTTGCAGGATTGAAAATGTTATCTAACCATGACAATTAACCACAAAACCATGACTATATAGACAAAATTTTTACTGAGATTGATAATATCATGATTTACTATGAATCAAAAATAGCGGTTTTGTCGTAAACCATAAAACTGTGACTCAGAACAACAAACCCATGATTGGCAGAAAAATGCAAATAGCAATATTGCAATTTATAATAAAAATAGTCTATATATGTATTAATAAAAAAAATCCTACTACATTAAAATAATTACAAGGCCTTGATATTAAATACAATTATTTGATGATAAGCAACATATGCTACCAAATCCTAAGATTAACCCTAACTAGCCTAGACTACAAAACCTTTACTGAGAGTGACAAGGTTGTTATTCACAGGGCAAAGTTGCATCTAAAGCAGTCATGCTATTGTTGAATGAGATTTATCAAGTGTGTATGATGGGTTTTAGGTAACCTTATTTCTCTTGTTCTCTTTATAAGTCTTACAAGATAGAGAAAATCATTTGTCAGCACCTATCCTTTGTCAATGAGAGGTTAAATATTTTATACAAGGAAATTTTTAAGTTTTGTAAAAGATCAAATTTCCTAAATATTTTCACTTTACATATCCTTGAAACCTTTCAGACAAATTCTAAAATCATTGTGAATTATAATGTAAAAAATATAATCATAGTGTTTTACCAATTTCTAATGAATATGCAATACCACGACTGAAGATGACAATCCTGCTACTGAAAATGATAATCCCATGATTACCAGGGAAATACCACAAGTGGGAAAGTAATGAGTTTGTCAAATATTAGAAAATGGGTAAGGATTGATGTGCTTATGTTCTGGTCTTCAAATGATCCCTTTTACCTTTGACCTCCTTCCCTACTGACCCTGCATATCGCATAGACCTGACAAAAACTAGGTAGAAACAAGATTTTGACACAAGAATTGGGGTTAGTTAACCAATATGAATGTTAAAGATAAAAACCCTAAATATTAATTAGAAAACTATTTTAGTGATAAAATCTCTACATAAACACAAGATGTCAAGAATGAAACTTTCAACAATATACAACTAATAGTTTTGGGGTAAATTGTAATACTACTATTCACAGGCTCAATCCCATGATTACTAGGGAAAACTCGTGACTGGGTAAGTGATGGGATTGTTGAAAATCATAATTGGAATTGACAATCACATGACTAATAAGGCAAACTCATGAATATCAAAGTCACGATATTGTTAAAGGCCAAAAACCTGTAGAGTTAAGCAAATGGTTAGTGGTTAAGTAGGTGATTAGAACAAAACCATGACTCATGGGGGAAATACCATGACTACCTTAGAAAATCTCATGACTATCAGAGCAATATTGTGACTACAACTTGTGCATGTAAAATTTCAAAATTTCAAGATTTTCTTGATCCAGATGACCCTGCAAGCTAGCAAAAAACACACTAACAAGCAAAAATGATTAAATGGGATCAAGATGGTCCCATCATGGTAGCCAAAATGTAGTAGGATTTCAATATCTATATGAATTTAAACAAGGTAAATCCAACTCAAAATATAAACTACATAATAGGAAGAATTTATAAAACAAACCAGAATGATAAAAGAGCTTACCGAATCCCTTGTTTTATGTTACCTCCTTCCAAGATTAGAAAATGGATTACTAGACTCAGATTGAAAAAGTGATAGCTTGATGTTGGATGCTTGATAGTTGATTATGGATTTTTATATATGATTTCTATAATTATTTTGGCATGGTTTTGGTATGGGCTTCCTAATTTCATTTTGACATGGTTTGGTATGATTTCTCAAGATGGTTTGAGGGCGGATAGAAAGGTTGCTTATATAGATTTTAGGAGAGAAAATCAAGGGTTATAATTTGAATTTGGAGAAGTGAGATCAATGGTTCTAGATTATCCAAGGAATATTAAATTCCTTGAGAAACCTCTATAAGTAGAGGTTTCTAGAGACTTGGAGGGAAGTCTCCAAATCTAGAGACTTCTCCATTATCTTAGAGATAATGGAGGATTAGGTGGGGGTTAGATGGGGGATTAGGAGAGGATTAGAGACATAGGGATGCAAGAAAGGCTAGGGTGTAGGTTAGTAGGTGGGGTTATGGGAATTTTAAATTTCCATATAATAGATAAATAGGATTAGATTAGGATAATGAGATATTTAAAATAATTAATAAGGGAATGGGATGAAATAAGGTTAGTGAATGTAGGATAATGGAAAGGGGATATTAGATATATGGCTAGAAATAGGATAAATTAGCGGGATAAAATGGGTTAAGCAGAATTAATATCAACTAATAGAAATATTAGTCGACAATAATGAAGTGAGCAATTTTAGGTGTATACACAGGTAATTGGGCCCACCAACATTTTTGCTACATTAATAATTGTTAAATATATATTGGGATCCATTATGCCATGCTTTACAAAAAAATTCTCCAAAAATTGGTAAAAAAAAAATCATAGTGAGAACATTGAAGAAAAAACATTGATATAATGATTAGAAAAAATCTAGTTCTTTGCAGTCACTACTTCAACCATAGATTAAATGCATTCAATAAAATGATGTTACAAAATGAACAACTATATGAAGAATTTTTGAATTATTTTTTATAACATAATTTAAAAATAAAAGAAATGATCATTTTCATTTCATACTTTGGATACATGATGCACCTGTATATGGACATTGCTCAAATATTGAAATCAAATATTTTGTAGACAAGTACATATGTTATGATTCAACATTATTTGATGATAACTTGACTAGCAAATGCATCACCATACAAGCACATGCAAGAAAGATAAAAAATGTCATTTCATATTCAACTCTCCACTACCTACAATGTGAAACCATAATATTAGATCCATTGGGTGAAAGCAATGAGCTTTATAAAGAAAATGCTATAATAATTTTCTCTCAACTTCAGCATAAAAAGTACAACAAACTTGCAACATTTGAAATGTTTTTGTAAGATACAAGTTGTCTTAAATAGAATATCTACTTTCATTACAATCTTGTATTTTGTGATCTACCATAATGCTAAAAAGACATCCATCAAATATTTGGATTATTTTTTTTTATTTTTTTTAATTGTGCATTGTGGTATGCAAACACAGATGCACAATTCATTCTTGATGCATATGTTGTTGTAACATACTGTTTCTCTTACATGATAAATTTCAATCATACATTGACAAATGAATTTCAAAAAGTTCATGCCGAGTTTGATTATGATAATGATAATAAGCTACAGGCAATAAGAAAACTAGGAAACACTCTTTTGTAACATCAACAAATGTCTAGGCTTCAAGCAGTTCACATTGTACTTTCATTGCCATTACATTAGAGTTAAAGGAAAACAATTTTCATAAACACATCATCATAAACAAAGAGAACATACATTTTGAATAGTACAAAACTATTAGCACAAGAACTACACAATTTAGAAGACATAATATGTGCATCTCTTTTAGAAAAATACATTGCAAGACCAATGCATTTGGAACAAATATGCTTAGTTGAATATGTGGCATATTATTTGGGAAAGTCGGTATATGTCAAGAAATAGAAAAATCCACACATCATATGACATGTTAGATACAATATGCACATAGATCCTAAAAACTATTATAGAGAGAAAATGATGTTGTCTATACCATACCGTGAGAGTGAGGAGACATTGAAAACTGATTTGAACACTTGGGCTGACACATACCTTATTCATAAGATAGAAAAAGACAAAATTGAAACTATGTTTATTTCTCGACCTACAACAAAATGGGGCAATATCAATGTTGCTATAGAAAATATTAGTGTTGCTTCCACCACATTATTTGACATTGACAAAGACAAAGAAAATAATCAAATCTATGCTAATAGTGAAACATATGAAATTAACTTTGATTTGTAATGCATAAGAAGTCACAATTTAGCCAGGAATCAATAGTTGAATAAGTTTTAGATAGTCAAATGACCATTTATAGAAAGCAAAGAGGAGTACTTCAATTTGCAAAAAACAATTAAACAAAGAGCAACAACTCATTGTCAAAGATAATATAATGAGAAAAAGACTAGCACCAAATGCCCCTATCCATTTGTTTTTAATAGGAGGAACAGGCATAGGGAAAACATTCACATCAAAATTAATATATAAAACATTAGCAAGGTTATAAGACAAGCAATTACATAATGATCCTTTAAAAATAAAAGGACTAATTATTACATATACTATAAAAGCAACATATAATGCAAATGGTATAACTAAACATTCTATTTTTCAATTGCCATACAAATCTACACAAATGTTGCCAATAGACCTAAATACATTGGATTCTCTATGTAAACATTATCAACAATTGCATCTATTGCTTATTGACAATGTATCTTTACTGGGTAGTTGCATTCTCTTTAATATAGATTTTATTTTTTAATTGCCATACAAATCTACACGAATGTTACCAATAGACTTAAATATGTTGGATGCTCAAAGTAAACGTTATCAATAATTGCATCCATTTCTTATTGACAAAGCATCTTTGATGGGTGGTTGCATTCTCTTTAACTTAGATAAAATACTTTGGCAAATTATGCATACACCTACAAAATCATTTGTAAATCTTGACATTGTCTTTGTTGGTGACTTTTATCAAATATAACCGATTTGAGATAAATGGATTTTTGAGCAGCCAATCTTGGATGGAAATTTGATTTCATATAATTTTTTAGCCTGATAATGTAAAATTCTATGAAATGCATCAAGTCATTTGACAAAGTGACATGCAATTTATTTCCATTTTGAATCGTATCATAACTTGTCACCAAACTACATCAGATATAGAATATTTGAATAACACATACTATAGGCCTACTCCTTATGACCCTACATTTCCATACTTATTTCATAAAAATTATTATATGAAAAAACATAATGCCAAAATGCTTTTGATTCTAAATGAGGAAACATATGTTTTGAATGCTATTGACAAAAAAATCAATTTTATGCATGAAAGCATTGAAACTAATGAGAAACATTACTTGCCTAACAAAATAAGCTTGAAATGAAATATATTAGTTGAATTAATCGAGAGAAACTTTGACATACAAGATGAACTAGTAAATGGTGAAAATGGAGTTGTAAAGCATTACACACCCCAAGACGTAGACATAATTTGGATCCAATTTAATAATATTAGGATTGGAATATTGAAGCACAAAAAATACAAAGCTTTTACACCAACCAAATTACCAAAAACTAGACTCTCATAACAAGGATCTCAAGAAAAAATTATATTAAGAAACCAATAACTAATATACATGAAAAATTTCCAATACAAATAGCATGTGTATGCATAATGCATAGACCATAATGACTTATAATGGATGTATTATCTTTTGATCCTTCTGGCGTCAAGTGTCATGGCCTTGTCTATCCTACACTTTCACGAGTGAAAAGCATTAAATCACTGTATCTTGTCAACAAATTAAATCTCGATAATTTGGTCATATCTGAAAAAGTGAATACTTAAATGTAAAGATTGAGAACCTTTGCATAGATGCCACTTTTCATAATTAGTGCTGAACTGTATAATAGTTTTGTTATTTTCTCATTGTGTACACGAAGTTTGCAATTACATTTAGAAAGCATAATTCATGATTATGACCTCATGAATGTGAACATTTTATGTTTCCAAGAAACAAAAACAATGGAAACACCAAAGAAATCAATTCTTACACAAAATTTTCATTGTTATTCCTCAATGAAATTACATGGAATATTGTCATGTTTTAGAAAAAACATTGTTGTGAAAAGCACTACATCATTTGCTACATTGAAAATAGAAACTATGACTCATGATATACTTTATTTAGATACACCCATGCAAATAGTTAATAGATACTTAGTTCCACATGCTCTAGTTTCTCTAATATTGCAATTAATGAGACAATAGCATTCAATTTACCAATGACTACATAAATTGTGATTGTTGGCAACTTCAATATTGATATGCTTGACCAAACACCATTACAAAAACAAATTTTTGAGACAATGCATACGCATAATTTTTTTCTAATATCAAAATTGCCAACCACATATGCAGGTACTATGATAAACCACTTTTGGACAAAATTAGACATCAATAGCATGCAATTTAGCATTTTTGATGCCTATTAGACTTATCATCATTCAATTTGCATTTACTTTACTGTCTAAATGTGTAATAAGAATTACAATAACAATTACTCTATCTAAACACAAATTTAGCTCTATATCTTACATCATGTTATTAATGTAAAAGAAATAACTTTAGATAATGCAATTTGGATATAGCAACAACCAATATAAAATTTATAATACACACACACACACACACACACACACACACACACACAAAATGGTAATTTAACATGTTTATCTTATGCATTCTTTTTTGTCTTTTTCTTTTCAATGACTAAATGTTATCACATTGTCATAATCATTGCAGGAAGCTAAATATAGAACTGTAAAACACACCAACCAATAAACAAAAATTGCACAACAAAAGACAACAAAACATCAATGTTTTTTCTTTCAACTTTGTCTACATAATGAAAACAAGCATAACTCACAAGTTATTGTCTTATAAAACTTATTATCCTTTTTTATTTACTTTCTCTATTTAACATTTAAAAAAAAATGATCTTCCATTTATGACAATACAAACAGGAAACTAGATATGAAACCAGTGGAGCAAAATAGTTTAGAAATAGAAATAGAATAATAGGAAACAACTAAACAGTATTTTTTTTAGGTTTTTGGAACTTGGTTAAACAAAAATAAATAGTATACACACATGTGCATGTGCACATGCATACACACACACATACATAGTCATGCAACTTGCAATTTCTTTGACTTTTTTCATTTTCAAAATGCAGTGAATATATCTCATTGTAAAAAAAATGTATTCAAATGTTGCATTTGAAAACTATTCTTGCAACACAAATATAGGATAACATGTACTAATGTGTCATCTTCAAAATGTAACATTAGCCATAATACTAGCACCAGATGCCACACATATTAATATTTTGGTTCATAATTATAGAATTAACAAACATTTTGCACACACCATTAAATCCACTACTCATTATATGTCCAGAATAACAATCAATGGCTTGCACCACCAACAGGGATATGCAAATGGTATAAAAAAAAGATACTAAAAATATCATTTTCCCTTCATAAGTCAAAGATCATGGGATTACAAGTAGATAACAGTCTCTTGAGAAACTTGTCATAATGTCATGTTTTATACAAAAAAATTGTATTGAAAAACACCAAAGCATTTTCCAAACCAAATATGGAGACTATGATACACAATATTTTTTATTTATGCATAATTGATAATCCCTAACATATACAACATTAGTATGTAGTATGCACCCCCCAAAAAAATACAGAATGACTGAGTGGTATTGTCCTTTGGTGGATGTAAGTATCTAGGTACACAAAAGCTCTTGTAACTACGTATATATTTAACTAAGCAAATAAAAACAAATTTTTTGAACACTAGCAAACCTATTGCTTAGCTTTGTGATAGGATAGTGCATGAAACTACTAACATTACAAATACGTGTATAATAATAGTAATAGAGTTCACAAGCATAGGCTTTGAACTGAACTGATTCAACTTTGCAAATTCTTCAAATATAAGCTCCTCCATTAACCATGTATTTGTTGTTGTTATTGTTATTGCATAAAATAACACCTATAAAAACAATTCCAAGGAACTAGGCTAACACTTCTACTTTTTGATGCTCTAGGGTAGAAGAATGCTATGAAATGCATCACACACTTTACATAAATCAACCAAAATAAATTTGTCGTAGACACTAAATTATTATCATTATCAAATAAGATAAATGAAATATTAATTTGTAAATCAATGAGAAATTAATATAAATAAAAAATACCTATAGGACAAACAAAGGCATGACACTAATTACTAGCAAGCTATGCATATTTTTAATATTACTTTTGTCATGGAATTTAAAGACTACATATATCCTAATGATACCCATGATGATAACAAGGCTAGATGAATTATTTTTTGAAACTCTTTTTTGGTATGAACTAATTTGTAATATAGATACCTATATGAGAACTTAATATTGGGTGTGAAGTCACTATTCACAATCACTACTCACAGTCACTATTCATGGATAATATTCATTGTCACTATTCATGGTTACTATTCATTATGGTGTGGCATGTAGGTTATGTGGCATGTAGATGATGTGGTATGTAGGTGATGAGGTATTTTGAGATAAAATCTTGGTGATGTGGCATGCAGATGATGTGAAATATAGGTGATGTGGCATGTTAATGATGTGGCATGTATATAGATAATGCAGGTGATGTGTCATGTTGGTGATGTGGCATGTAAGTGATATGGAATTTAGGTGATGTGTCATGGCTTGTGGAGGGTCTTGGATGTGATCAAGTTGATGTGAAAGGAGTGAGGCGTAGACTGCACTAAGAGACATGGTTTTATCCTTGGTGAGTCACATGAGTTTATCCTTTTGTGTAAATGACAAGGATTGGTAATGGGGCACATTTATGTAGAGGCTCCATGATTCACATGTTTGGGAAAAGTCAAAAGGTGATTGCAACACCTTTTTAAACTTTTATGTGCACATGTGAAGAAGAATACATGACTTCACTATTGTTTCTTAGCCTCACATGTGTGCATGGGGTGTCATATTTGGAAGCACGTGAAGGTGGATGAGATCTTGTCTAAAGTGGTTGATCCACTTTTTTCACCCTTTCATATGAAGACAAACTATCCATTGTTGATCATTGTTGATCCCACTAGAGTGGGGCACAGTTTTAGGTCCTTTATGAAGTTTCTCTCTCCATTTCTCTTCTCTCTTGTAATGATATATATGCATTAGTTCTCCTTTGTATTTATTATCTTCATTGTAATCCATTTGTGGATCCATGCAATTTTGGGCTTACATGTTTAGAGGTTTGAGCCTAGAGGATTTGTAAGCTTGGCTCACCTATATGCTTTATTTGTAAGCATTGGATGCTTTGTATTTAAGAATTGGGATGAAGTTATTTGTTACAACTTGGAGGTTTGAGCCTAGAGGCTTTGTAAGCTTGGCTCACCTGAGTGATTTATTTGTAAGCACTATAAAGGAGTTGCTAGAGGAAGCTATTTATAGAGGATTTTTTTTTGAAGTAATTGAAGTCTAGAACTTGCCATTGCCCTATGGTTTTTTCTATGTAATCCCTTCTGTTATCTAGTTATTCTTGTTCATTGTTTTAGTGGTTGTTTATTACAAAACTATTTTCTTGCATTGTTTGGATATTTTTTTCTAACATTTGGTATCAAAGCTAGGGTCTTTGAAAAACTTTGTTTGTGAGTGTTTTTTGTTGCAAGGGAACTTTTTGCAAGTGGGAGCTACTATAATGATAGGAGGAGTGACCAAGTTCGAAACAAAAAAAAAATTAAGGTAGGAATTTATCTCTATGGAGTAAGATGGAGGATCTCTTGGTGAAGATTTTATTCTCTTAAATGTTGTTGAGGATAAGCCCATAGGAGAATTATGGGAGAAGCTTAACAAGCTTTACCAGATCATCAACACCAAGAAAAGTGTTCCTAAATAAGTAATTGTATAGCTTAAGGAGCAAGATGGTCTCCATCTATGTGAATATGGAGGATGATGACAAGATATTACCTTCTTGTGTTTCTTAGATATGGTGAAATAGTGAAAGGGGTATAAGTTTTGGTATCCTACTAACCACATGATTGTTGGCTAGATATGTTGAAAAATCCATCCAAAAAGAAGTACAAAGAAACCTGAAATTATAACTATTGAAGAAGTTCAAGATGAGGAAGATGAAGAAGAAAAAGTGAGGCCTAAAATTCCTAGAAGGAGAAGGTTGGTGTTGAACCAAAACTTAGAGATACTTGAGTGAAGTCCATGCAGTTGGTTATGGTGTAGCTAAAGTGATTAGCTAGGTATATCAATGCATGGAGGCATATGAGTTGGTTTGGAAACATGTGGTAGAGCAAGATGCAGTTCGAATATGGGCTCAAAAACTTATAGGTGCAGTGATGCACTGAGTAGTGTGATGACTTCCTAGAAATTGTTTATAGTTTTAGTGAACTTATGTCATGTTGAACATGGTTAGTAACTAAATGACTATGTGCAAAAGTTAGGTACTGACTTCTATGAGATCTTATTTCTTGATGTTAACTACTATCAAGAGTGTTCCTTGCACTTATAGCTATTAAGAATGTATAACTAGAGTAACTTGATTCCTACATTGTGGTCTCTCTAAAAGATATGGATTAACCTAAGGGATATAAGGATGAGGCAAAGAGTTTTTGGTTTGTATATTGAAGAAATAACTATACAGGTTGATGCATATGTTGCATATGTATTATAAGAATTTCAATACCTTCATGGAGTGCTAAGGTTTTAGTAAAAGTGAAGTAGATCATTATGGGTTCAATGATGAGAGATTTTTTATCTTACCATTATGTGTTAATGACATGTTGGTTTCAAGACCCAACATGATGAAGGTCAATGGTGTGATGGTTTAGTTGGCTAGGAAAGTTGAGATGAAGGTGGTAGGAGCATACCAAAGAAGAATATGCATAGGGACATGAAAGCAAGGAAGTACCCCACTTCTTGCACATTTGAATTTGTCTTATGAGAAGTGTCTTAAAATAGAGGATAAGACATGGTTGTCATGTGTATTATATTCATCAGGAGTAGGAAGCCTCATGTATGCCATGGTGTGCACTAGATCAAATATTTTCCAAGCAATGGGAGTTATGAGCTAGTTTATGGTAGAATATTAGAATGGAGGATTGGTGTGTGGTGAAGTACTTAAGAGACACTTTATATGTTTCAATCTACTATGGAGGAGTAGATGTTGACAAAGTTGATCAGGGTAAATAAGTTTTAGTAGTGCAACAAAATTTCTATCAAATTTGAAATGATAACGCAACAATGGGCATAGATGGAAGCTAGATGGAATGATACTCAGGTGTTGTAAATATTGAATATTGACTCCAAGTAGGAGAATATTGTGTGCAAAGTCACTATTTATGGGCACTATTCATAATCATTATTTAAAGATGTTATTCATGGTCACTATTCATGGTGATGTGGCATGTAGATGATGTGGCATGTAAGTGATGTAGCATGTGGGTGATGTGGCATCTTGGTGATGTGGCATGTGGGTGATGTGGTATGCAGGTGATGTAGCATGTCATATGTAGGTAATATAGGTGATGTGACATGGCCCATGGAGGGTCTTGGATGTGACCAGGTTGATATGAAAGGAGTGGGGCATAACACTCCACTATGAGATATGGTTTTTTCCTTGGTGAGTCATATGAGTTTGTCCTTTGGTGTAAATGACCAGGGTTGGTAATGGGGCACATTTATATATAGGTTTTAGGATTCACATGTCTAAGAAAACTCAAAAGGTGATTGCAACACCTTTTTAGAATTTTGTGTGCACATGTGAAGAAGAAGAAGATAT
Source organism: Torreya grandis (assembly GCA_037957365.1). Taxonomy (NCBI): domain Eukaryota; kingdom Viridiplantae; phylum Streptophyta; class Pinopsida; order Cupressales; family Taxaceae; genus Torreya; species Torreya grandis. Next base: position 3,100,235 of record JARHVA010001127.1, read on the forward strand.
GAGTTCACTATTGTTGCTTGGCCTCACATGTGTGAATGGGGTGCCATATTTGAAAGCACGTGAAGGTGGATGAGATATTATCTAAAATGGATGATCCACTTGTTGACCCTTATATATGAAGACAAACCATCCATTTTTTTATCACTGTTGAGCCTACTAGAGTGGGGTACATTTTTGGGTCCTTCATGAAGTTTATCTCTCCCTCTCTCTTCTCTCTTGTAATTCTATATATGCATAAGCTTTCTTTTGTATTTCCTGTCCTCATTGTAATCCTTTTGTGGATCCATAAAAACTTAGGCTTCCATGCTTGGAGGTTTGAGCCTAGAGGCTTTTTAAGCTTGGCTCCTCTGGATGCTTTGTTTTTAAGCATTAGATGATTTATATGTAAGCATTGGGATGGATTTGCTTGTTGCAGCTTGTAGGTTGGAGCCTGCAAGCTTTGTAAGTTTGGTTCACCTAAGTGATTTATTTATAAGCACTAGAAAGGAGTTGTTGGAGAAAGATATATAGAGGAATTTTTGCCAAATTAATTGAAATATGAAAGCTACCATTGCCCCTTGGTTTTTTACATGTAATCTCTTGTGTTATCTGGTTATTCTTATTCATTGTTTTAGTGGTTTGTTTATTCCAAAATTATTTTCTTGCACTGTTTGGATATTTTTTCCCACACTTAAAGATTAAAGTTAGAAACCCAATTTACCTTACTTTACTTGGAGAAATGTTTATGCATTATAAAAAATGCTTGCAGAAAAACAAATATAGATGTAGTACAATGTACAAATCAAGGGACAAAAATAACACAACAAAAGGCATTGAAACAATAATGTTTTGTTTCCACCTATTAAAAATTATTGGTTTTTCTAATTCACAATTTTTTTCTTTTTTTTTGCTTAACAATGGAAAATTACAACATATTCATATCATTGTTGCAATGAAAACATAAAACTAAATATAGAGCCATAAAACCAAAGCATTCAGGGAACAGAAACAAAGTAACAAGAAACACCAAAATGGTGAGTTTTAGTCTTTTTAACTTGCTTCAAAAAACTGCAATCCACAAAAATATGTTTACTTTTTTTATCATGTAGTTTACAATTTTCTCTCTCCCACAATTCAAAACAAAATTAAATATATCTTAATAAAAAATATTTGTACTAAAATATTACATTTTAACACCATTGTTGTAGGACAAACACAAGACAACAAATCCCAATTTCAATTATTGACCTCTCAATAAAAAGATGTGGCAATGTTTTTGAAGGTGATGTATTATTTGTCTATGGTCCTATTTTCATAAATAATCCAAATTTGCCATCAAAAGCATAAATAGTGCATGTTAACCTCATTGACAATTTTGGTCAACTGACAATAACTATAAACATCAATAATAAACTATTCAAAAATTATTACCACATCTTTTTATTGGTGATAGTATTCAAATCATAAGATTCATTATAACAAATAGAACCCAATATGAAAGAGGAGACATTGAATGTTGTCTTGTATTAAACACAAACAACACTGTGGAGAACATTGTAAGAGTATGCAAACAACAAAGGCTTACTCCAGATACCATTATACATGATCTTTTAAAATCAAACAACATATATACAATGGGTTCGTTGGGTGCCATTGTAATTGGATATCAAAATTACTACAACCAATATGAACTTCACCTTAAAGATGGTGACTCTAAACAAGACATAACAAAAATAAGCACTCATAGTCAAACATATTAGATCTTTTTCTTCATCATATGCAATGCCACTTATTTTGTCTAAACATATATGCATCCATGTCTTTTTCCAAAACAATAAGATTTAACAATTATTTTTCATCTTATGATAATGACAACTACAAACATCTACATTCTGCCCTACAACAAACATTGTCATCAACAAACACACCAATAATGCTCTTCAAAAACATTATCATAAATGGAGGTAAAGGAACTCCCTTGCTTCACCCAAGTCAATCAACTTTCTTGGATATATTAAATGACAAGCACACAAAAACCCATCTACAAACTCTGGCATAAGTAAATGGCAAGGCATGTATCTATCACAGATTCATTATTTTGCTCACAAAAAAGGCAGGGTTTCAATGATTTATAGAATTTTAATAATTTCGTAACATGACAAATAAAAATATTTATTTACAGGTGAAAGTTTTGATAAAAGCAAAAAAACATTCATGCATCACCTTTCCAACCATACTGCAATGATTGTAGACATTTGATGCTGGGTAATATGTCTCTGACATATGATTTTGCACACTATACAAATTATCAACAAAGTCGAATGTAATCATACCAACATTCACTGTAATGCATTATACAAATAGAAAATGGATAAATTGATTGCATTTTGAATCAAATACAATTGAAGTAAAACCTCCCAAAATTAACTAAATTATCCTTCGATGAATATAAGTAGGACATATCAGTTGCTACATTTTTACTCTGGTGATTCTAGCTACATGACAACTTCATAATTGCCATGAACAAGATCATCATATCCATCAATAAATAGTACGTGCTTCTAAAAAAACATCCATGTTTTCTACATTTTTTTCCTGTACCTTTATTTCCATTTGCTATTTATGTGTCTGCTTTATTCTTCACTTCTTTTTTTACATGCAAATTTTGGTCTATGTAAATTGACTTCCTAATTATAATTTAATATTGTGATGTAAACCATAGACTGTATAGATAAATAGGGCCTTAATTGCATATTAATATACCATCTTTAACAACAAACTCATAATATTTTTCAAGCGAACAACAACCAATTATTGATCACTTCAGATTTCCTACAAAATGATTATTTTTTAAGTATCTAGACAACAAACACAGCGCACTAAAGCTTAACACTTAATGTTGTGAAGTTCTTTATCTTCCGGTGTACTTGAGTCCCCTTGTTTTCACTGACAATAGACATCAAACATTTGCATTTAGTTAGGTTTTTATAACAATTTTCCAAAAAGGGATTATTTTAGGCTGTTATTTTTTGGTGTTCTTGTAGTTATCTATATGTACCAGATAGACTTGGACTTGGCCAAAAAAAATTGCTTGTCTTAATAAGACCTAGACCTATAAATTAGGGCTTCTTTTATATGTTTCTACACAGTCTAGTCTTATTCTTAACTTAGAAAGTCCTACTAAAATAAAATGACACTTACCGAACTCAGAGAGTTTGAGCAAGATGATTGATACTAGCTCATTTTGGGTCACTTGCTACCTTTATTAGACATTTTTTCTGACTGTCTCAGAGGGTTACATAATGACATACCTATCATCTGTATGTTGACATGTCTATTGATTACTAAAAATCATATCATATATTTTCTTTATTAAGTGTTCTGGTTTTTACTAAAAAAATAGCACTTGCAACATGGTTTAAGGCCTACCTTTTTCAGATCTAGTGTCAACTCATATTTATGTAAATTAATTTTTAAAATTCTAGAAAATTGTAAAGCTATTTATTTTCTATATTTTATCTCTGTGAAAAAGCTATAAGGGTTTCTAGTAATTTGCATCATGCTTAATGGTTTTCCATTTTTTTGCAGGCTACCAAGTAGCTAAATACAAATAATCTTATGAATCTGACAACTGAAACCATAGCACATATGATTAAGCACTAAAGCTCGAAAGAAACTTCCAAAATTTAGTTAGCATTTCAAGAAACATAGAGATTGAAATCACAATACATATATACATTTTTGATTGATAAGACTTTGTTTTTTGTCTAGAATTTTATAATGACTCATTGTGCTTCAAGAACTTTGACATGACACTTACTACTAATAACCAGATCATCTATAAAACTCAACCTATATGAAACTAAATTATTTTTGTTTACACATGACATTTAACAATGTTTTAAGAACAAATACTATCTTGCATCTTAGTTTCATTATTTTATAAAGATACAACTTAAACACCCTTCATGTTTTAAACATTAAACACAACCTAAATTTATTAGCTTTCAAATTATGTTCATATGTCTTATTTCCAATAAAATGTCCTTTATTACTATCTTAATTTTCTATCATACTTTTTGCACATGTTTTTATTACTTAACATGTTTTATGTAATAATTAATAACATTCATAGTGTGGTTACCAATACACTATTCAATCATTTGATTATTTTAGATCAATCTTCGTTGTTGATACATGTTGCTAACAATATAAATGTTGATATGAATGTTGACTAGATTCTTGACACACAATATGTAATTTGATTTTTCATGAACTGAATCTATTGTGAGAATTGGCTATCGATTAGCTCCATTTTATATGCCTATAGCTTCTTCTTAAATATAGTTGTAATTCTTATTTTCTTAAGCTTCTTACCCAAATTATGCATTACCTTTGTCCTATAAAATCATAAGGTTGGTTGTAGCAATGTAGAGTATTGCATCAACACAATAAATATATTAGCATCTTAGTTAGGTTGTGAAGAGCATGGAGGTTCTTGCTCTCCTTGGCACAATGTTGAAAATCAACTCTTTATTAAGTGGCATGTTATATCACATGAATGTAGTTGTTATATGATTATTATCTGTTATGAATCCTTATATTGAACTTTAGGTTGATTTAATCCAACACTCTTTATATCTTTTAAATAGTTGTTGATATCATAATAAAATTATGACATATATATTTTGTTGTCTTATAAATCTATAAAATTATATTTTTGGATTAAATCTTGTTTGTTTAAACTAAAATTGAAATTTGAAGTAAGCTTTTGATTGTGTAAAAAAAATATTATAACATTGCAAGAGAAAATTGATGGCACATAGCAAATTAAGAATTAGTAGTGATTTTTTCCCGATTTCAACTATGTTATGCAATGGCTGGGTGAATTAAAAACTATTCCAAATACATTTTGCTAAGCAAGAGCATTGCCCTATCCTATTTCAAATAAAATTAAAAAATTAATTATTTTGTAGAAAGATTTTTGCACCAAAAAATCCAATTTCTCAAATGTACAAACGTTGCACTTTTATTTTTGGGTACTATTTAGTACAAAAACTTCATGTTTCAAAATAATAAGGTTATTGTACATTTGCTTAGTATTTTGTGCTCATTTTTATATTTTGTTTTTCAACAAACTACATGCATAGTGTATTCTTAATCTTTTACATATCTTTCTTATCCATATTCATCACACAAAAGGATAGGAACATAAATCCCTTTTCGATAACCTACACAAAGACATAGAAACCATAGTGCTATGCAATTCAGTCTACTATGTTATAATTTCCCAATGTGGGTCTAAATATAAGCAAACATATGATTTTTTTATTCTTCTCCTTCTCTCCATGTAGTTTTTATCCAAAACAATGATGAAATTTAATGTCATCAAAACTTATTCATTTATAAAATTTGTATAGTTTATAGAGATGAGTTGAAATGGTATGAAATTTAATTTTATCAAATAACTCTCTTCTATTTCGATCATGTTTCCATTTTCTATTCTTCAACATAAGCTTTGTACTTGTTTCTCCATTGTGACTGCATCATTATGCACCACAAAAGTCTATTAAGTTACACATAATAATAGAGATGTTTTTTATCTTGTGATGGCAAGAAATGTTCTAAATTTTGATTTTTTTTCTAAATTATAACTTACAATATCTCTATGTTATCATTTGACAAGTATTCAAAAAGCTTATTCTCTCTACTATCATTTGTTGGCAAATGTTCTCTTTTCTCTGCAAATCAAACATGAATAGTAACTATGAAGTCACTCCTAGCCTTAAAATCATGAATTTCCTCTCTAAAATGTTAGTAGTGGCTTTAAACTATGCTCCTGTCAAAAGAAATTTAATCTCAATTTCTGCTATAAAAAAAAACATCTTTATCGCTGACAAAGAAGAAAAACCTTGTTGTACAATATCACTTGTAATTTGCAAGATATTTGATACAATTCTCCCTTTTTCCATGCTAGGTAAAGCCATCCAAACTTGTCAAGCAAGAAAAATATCATTTTTCTAGTCTGGACTTCAAAGAAGCTAAACAACCTCTTCAAGCTTCCAACTTTAAATTTGGATACATACCACAACGACAGTCCTTTCTTCTTAAAATGTGTGTCATTCCATATGATGCAAACCAATCACAAATTAAGAAATAAAACTACATGGCTATAAATCTAAGCCAAAACATAACAATCTTGAAAAGAAATTGAAATATAAATTTATCACCATAGGGTTATACAAACATAATAAGCATCTTAGTGACTTTACTTTTAACATTCTTTAGACTGAATTAGTCTGTAGGACATGTCAAAGTGTATCATTAAGCTATATAATTTAATCTACCTTTTACTTGAATAATATTTTAACATTACTCTCTTCATGATATCTAATTTTAAATAGAAGAACATAATTTTTTATGCGCTCAAACACATTACAAATTGCCACTTTTGAAAACTTGACTTGAATAGTAAGGTGTCAAAAAACATAAACAAAATTCGATGCATAGCAAAAACCCATTAGATATATTAACAATAACAGCAATGCATGGGGTTGAAATTATGGTAATGATGAGAACACATCCATAGATATAGGGGTCAAACTTATAGTAATGACACCCAACACATCCATGTAGCAATTTAACTTTTGGAAAATCAATTAGGAGATGTGTGATTGAACTTATGGTAATAATAGCACACATTTAAAATTAGGGGACAAACTTAAAAAAAATAATGGCACCATATCTAGAGGTAGGGGTCAAAAAAATGATAATGATCTAATTTTCACCTTAAAATGAGCGGTCTCTTTGCTAAAGCCATATCCATGAACCAAGGACGGTATGGCCAGGTATTTGAATTTTCAACTAGAAACATATGCTATATCATGATAAATTATAATATGAACCAATTATACAACCAAAATTTAGAAAAGTCATAAAAGGATAGAAGAAAACCACATGATTGGATTTTAGGATTTGTGCAACAAAGTGGGATCTAATGAAAATTAGAAACAAATAAACATTAGAACATAAATTTGGTTATATAAGTCTATTCAACTACATGGGTTGTTTAAAACAAGGAACACTCAACAGATATTAGAAGAAATATAAACAACTATTTCAAAAAAAAAAAAAAAGTACATGGTCTTTAAACTTGTAAAATGTATCTGATGTGCCATTTATTGAAAACTAGGGAAACACAATGATTATCAGAAGCTATTAGATAAGAGGAAAACATGTGAAAATGTAGGATTTGTTGAAAACAAAGAAATCCCAAGAAAATATTAATAAAGAATACTTACAATAGACATCTAAGAAAATTCCAAATAAGGCCAACAGAAGCCAACAAAAAATTAATCTTAGCATTATTGTATGAATCCAGAGAGCACAACACATAATACTATTTTTTAAAATGGGTATGAAGCTATATCTAATGGGTTGAACCATACAAGATGTATTACAAGAATCATGCCCCTCATGACTCATACATCTGTTGATCCAAATCCAAAATGTAAAGTTAAAACACCATAAACTTCAAGAACTTGCAATGAAGTAGAATATAAACCCTACAATAATTTTGGGTAAAATCAACAGATTTCTCTGATGAATTTACCAAAAAAAAAGGAATAATACCTTCACTATATGGCATTTCTAGTGATGGCAATAATTTTCCATCTATAATAGTGTTACATGATGTCTGTAGTGACCTATGTTTATTCCCTATTTTGTTGATGTGTGACAATATTCAGAATATAAGGACTCATGTAAACTGCAACATCATCTGCAACATAAGGCTTTGAATTCTTCCAAATCCACTCATGGATTTCAACATAGCATTCATGTCAATAACATTAGCAATAAATCTTCTAGACATTCAAACTCTAAACCAAAATTGGTGATAGCTCAAGTATCAGGCTCTCAAATCAATAACCTTCAGATGATACTAGACCATCACAATTTGGCCAAAATCAATAAATATATCTATAAAGAATTTTTTTCACAAACCAAGTGATTAGTGATTCGATACATGGTAGGCCCAATGGTCTCCTCAATTTTATGATGCTTGATAGTCATGGCATGAAGTTTAAATACCAACATAACTCTTCTTGAAAAGCAACATTATACATTGAGTTGCAACAAAATAATAATAATTAATATATAGTTGTTCATCTTTATAGAGAACACAACATCATTTTTAATGATCTCACCTTAAGATGTCTACTTTCATGGAAGACCCATTTTCACAACTCCAACACAAACTACTCGTTCCCACTTTTTTCATACCTATGATTTAAAAGAATAAGGATGTCATGCGCTAAGTCCTTGTAGTTGTTGTAAAAGACAAGTATTTGGAATAAGATAAAATTATCATTCTGAGGATCAAATCACATGTATAAAAATATACTTTGTGCATATGTGTATAAGGTGGTATACTAACTATATAGGGAGGAGACATTTTATTTCATGAAAAGCTTTAGAAATGGTGAAATGATGGGGAAACACATTACTTTAACCTCTATTCAAATGAAGACACAATGAACTCTACACCTATGAGCAAAGGTTGTTGCCACTGTCTAATAGTTGAAGCACATCATGATAATGGGAAATTATGATCAATACATGTAGAGCACCTAAATCAACTATTATACAACCAAGCTTATAACATCAACTAATGAGAAACAAAGGATCAAAACCAACTAATATAACTGTTGCACAATTTGATTGGATGTTCAAAGGTAAATCAAAACATTTAAACACATTAACAACATAAATAAAACATCTTTCTTTCAAACTTAGAAGACAAATTACACATTAGAACAGGAGTAAATTTGTAGGTGCACTCCTGGCAACATTTTGACAAAGCTTATTTATTTAAAGAATCTCCCTGGCAAGTAGCTAAGGCTAAAAACAAAGAAGAAAGGTTGGTGCACTTTTAGGCACATTCTAGCACTATCTTGTTACACAAAATTACTGACTAGTGTACAATACAAACATTGTTGCTTATATAAAAATTGAATAACCCATCTTAGTTGTGATGGATAATCAGTATTGAATGCTCTTGATACCAACATTAAATGAAAACTAGTCATAGTTGTTTAATGGGATACCCCATTGTAGGAGTGCTACACCTTTTTAACCTATAGTGTGTCTAGGGATATGTGTGGCCGACTTGTGGCTTATGCACCTTCATATTATCTTGTTGCATTTCTCTATGTTCTTAGTATGGTCGGCCTAAGGAATAACCTTGGCTAAGTAGAGTATATATAGGAGGTAGTGGTTAGTCTTTTATCACTATATTGTGAGTTTTGTTATTATTGCATTTTTGTGGAGGTTTCCCCCTCAAAGTGGCTCAGTCATAATATTCAAGTATTTTTCTCTTTTGACAACTATTATTGTAGATCTATTTATTTTGTTCTTAATTCTACGATATATAATTCTATTATTACGAGTCAGCTAAGTGAATTTCATTACAAGTGGTATCAGAGATTTGATTTTGTCAAGTTTTTGTGATACATATTTTGTTTTTTTAGATCTATCATCCTAAGCACTAGAAGGATGAAAAAACATAACTTGTGATCTGGAAGGAATTGAATTTTTTTGCCACCACAATTTTGTTTGTGAGGTTTTTTCAAAAAAAAGAACAAATGCTTTTTTTGGTAAAAAACAAGTCTATTTTTTTTACCTTGTGCAAATTAGCACTCATTGGATTCATCTTTGTAAGATGATCGCAATGGTATATTTTACCAGTACACTTTTTTGGGCTAAAAATTATCACCCTTATGTACATTAGCAGTCATTAGATTCATCTTGGTGAGGTGATCACAATGGTATCACATGTTGATACATTTTTTTTAGGTCACGACCCTCTTAGGGTTTGTGCATGGTAGGGCCTAACACTCATGGTTATGGGAAAGGGAAAGAAATGCCTAAAACTCCTTATAAAGATGACATGGAGTCATAAACTTCTTATTCAAGTATTTTGGAGGAATTTCAACAACTTAAGTTAGAGTTATAGGGCATGGTGTAAAAAGATGATCTTGATGTGGTTAAAGGGAACCTCACAGGGCTGAGAGGGGACTTGAATAGATTTTGAGATAAATTACAACAAATCATTAGGAAATTGGCCAACTTTTCAACTCAGTAATTACAAAATAACCCTCCACAACTTTAATTTGGTTCTCCTCCTCCAAACAATCACACGCCAACCATGGTACGAAGCTGTTGTTATCAAAAGTGGACCTACGCAAGTTTGATGGTAATGATCCACTCACATGGATTACTCAAATTAAAAATTTATTTGATCTACATCAGACTCCATGTTCACAAAAGGTGGTCATGGTCTCTCTATATCTGAAACCTAAGTATTTTATTTGGTATCATTGGTTGTATGCTTAAAAGAAAAAGAAGGGTCTCTTGGTTTTCTAGTATGTATTTTCTAAAGATTTATAGCTCCATTATCATAATAATGTCTTAGAAAACTACTTCAGCCAACTAACCAAGTTGCACCAAACTGGGATGGCTAATGATTACATTCATCAATTTCAAAATCTCTCTTTACATGTGGCAAACATCATTGAGAAAAATCTGTCTGACTTATTTTTGGGTGGCCTCAAAGATAACATCTAATTGGAGGATTGCATGTTTCATCCTAGCAATATATTTGAAGCCATACCAAGAGCATGTCTGGGTGAGGAAAAATAATTGATCAAATGAAGAGCTTTCACTAATGTGCATGAACACACCATCCCAACACCACCATTTCCAAAACTTACCAAATTGACACCTAAGTTGAAGAAAAGCATGCAAAAGGTTTGTGTTTTGGATACGATAGCAAACGGAGCAAAGGACATCGATGTGCTGAAAAGAAGTTGTTTTATATTGAAAGAGCCAATGAGGAGGAAGAAGATGATGAAACTTCAGGGACAAGTTTGAAAGAACCCGAAGATGAATCTGAGGATTTTCAACCTACTATTTCTTGTCATGCACTTTCAGGCATTAGTTCTCCTCAAACTCTTAAGGTGGTGGGTTTCTTGAAGAAATAGAAGGTGATTGTATTAATTGAATATGAGAATACACATAACTTCATCAACAATACGTTGGCTAATCATTTAAACTATTTCATTTATCCAGGTCTAGAATTTCAAGTCATGATTGCAGATGGTGGTACAATTAACCGTTCTAGGAAATACCATAGCATTAAACTTGAATGGAAGACTACTTGCTAGATTCCCCTATGTTTTCTATTTCTATGGGAGCAACTGACATTGTTTTGGGAGTTCAAAGGCTCACCACTTTGGGCATTATTAAGATGAATTTATATAAATTATTCATGAGGTTCCATTTAGAAGGTAGGACCTTTGAACTATGCAAATTATGAGCTAAATCTCTACAACTGGTTAGTTCCCATCAAATGACAAAGATTCTCAGAAAAGGTGCAGAAGGATTTTTGGCATGCTTATTTTCCATAGAGGTTCAACCAACCAATGAGTCTACACATCTTGATTTGCAAAGGGTGCTAGATGACCATTGTTTTTTTGTGACATACCAAAAGGACTTCCTCCTAGTCGTGCACATGATCATGCCATTAGGTTCATTCCAAGAAGTACACCACCTAACATCAGACCCTACAAGTATCCCTATGCCCAAAATAATGAAATTGAAAAGATGGTACAAGAGATGTTGAAGGTAGGAATCATCTAACACAATTAAAGCAAATATTATTCCTTGGTGGTCATGGTGCGATAGAAGGATGAAAGTTGGAAGATGTGCCTAGACTATAGATAACTCAACAAGTACACCATCAAAGATACATTTCTTATTCAAGTAATTGATGATTTTTTAGATGAATTATATGGTGCCATTTATTTTACGAAGTTAGACATTCACTCTAGGTATCATCAAATTTGCATCCACGATGAAGACATACCTAAAACAACTTTCAGAACTCATGAAGGCCATTATGAATTTATGGTCATGCATTTTGACCTTGCAAATGCACCATCTACACTTCAGAGTTTGATGAATACTATTTTAAAGCCATTCTTAAGAAAGTTTGTATTAGTGTTTTTTGATGATATCCTCATCTACAATAAAAATTGGAAAGACCATTTGAAACAGATACTTTCAATTATGGAACAACATCAACATTATGCCAAACATTCTAAATATATTTTTTTGTCCAAGAAGAAGAGTACTTAAATCATATTGTTTCACATGAAGGAGTGAAATTTGATTCTAAAAATATACAAGCGACGATGGAGTGGCAGGTTCCCAAGACCTTAAAAAACCTTCGATAATTAATAAGGCTAACTGGTTACTATCGTAAGTTTGTCAAAAATTATGGTAGAATTGTAACCCCACTCACCTGTTTGTTAAAAAGAGAATCTTTCTAGTGGACCGATTTAGTTGCCAAGGCATTTGAATAACTGAAAATGACTATGTGCACAACTCCAATTTTGACTACTGATTTTTCAAAAACTTTTGTTGTGGAGTGTGATGCATCGGGATATGGCATGGGGGATGTACTCATGCAAGAAGGCAGACCACTAATATTTGAAAGTTGCCAACTGAGAGGAAAAAATAGGCTCAAACCAATATGTGAAAAAGAGATGGCTATTCTACATGTTGTGAAACAATAAAGACCCTATCTGATGGGTCATCACTTTTAAATAAAGACTAATCATGATAGCCTCAGATATTTTTTAGAGTAACTATTGTCATCTTAAGAACAATAAAAATGGGTGACTAAAATATTAGAATATAATTTTGAAGTAGTGTATAAGAAAAAATAGAGAATGTGGTGGCAAATGCCCTCTCTTGACGAGATGCATCAGTTAAGGCATTATTGTGCACCATGACCATGTGGCATGTAGGTTGGCTAGAGGAAGCAAGATCTGAATGGGATAATGACAATGCTACTAAGGATTTGATTCAAAATATCTAGCGTAGTTTTGATGAAAGTGAAAAATTTACATAGAAGGGGAACACATTTTGGTATAAAGATAGATTATACGTCTATCAACATTCTCTCCCTAAACATAAAATTCCTCAGGAACTTCATGCCTCTCCACTTAGAGGTCATTTTGGATTTTTGAAAATATATCATAGAATCAAGTAGGATTTCTTTTGGGAAGGACTCAAGGGAAATGTCTAGAAATATATGGCTAGATCTATGGTATGTAAGCAAAATAAAGGTGAAACCGTTAAGACCCTAGGGCTTTTACAACTTTTATCCATCCCTAGCCAGCATTGGGAGGAGGTTTTCATGGATTTCATTACATGTTTACCATAGTCTAAAGGTAAAAATGTTATTATGGTAGTTGTGGATCACCTCACCAAGTATGTTCATTTTTGTTCCTTATCACAACCATTTGTTGCTAGTACAACAGCTTCTACTTTTCTCAATACAGTTTAGAAATTGCATGGTACTTCAAAGATCATTGTAAGTGATCAAGATCACATTTTTACTTGTAATTTTTGGATTGAATTATTTGCATGTTTATGCAATCAGTTGGCTCATAGCTCGTCTTATCATCCTCAATTTTATGGACAAATGGAGGTAGTCAACAAATGTCTAGAAGAGTATCTTTATTGTTTTATTTTTAACAAACAAGATAAATGGGTTCATTGGTTGTCACTTGTTGAATTGTGGTATAACACTTCTTTTCACACTTCTTCCAAGATGTCCCCTTTTGTGGTATTGTATGGATATCAGCCCCCATCCATCACTTCATCTTTGATAGTGCATCCTAAGGTTTGAGCCGTTGAAGAACACATTCACCATCAATGGGAAGTGCTATTCAGTTTTTGAGAGAATTTAGCAATGACACAAAATGAAATAAAGTAACAAGCAGATCAACACTGTATTGAGTGGTATTTTATCATAGGTGACAGGGTCTTTGTATGTTTGCAACCATATAAATAGATGTCTCTGAAGTAATAGAAAAATGATAATAAGTTGTCATCTAAGTACTATGGCCCTTATAAGATCTTGCAGAGAATTGGTAGTGTGGCTTACAAGCTGGAATTGCCTCCATCCACTTGCATACATCTGATATTCTATGTATCTTTCTTGAAGAGGGTAATTGGGCATAGAGTTTCCACTCAAATTGATTTAATTGAATTGGGTGAAAAAGGCCAAGTCATTTTGGAACCTGAAGAGACCCTTCACGTGTGTACTAAGTAATTGCAACCCAGAGCCATGAAGGACTATTTGATCAAATGGAAGACCCTGCATTTTGAAGATGCAATATGAGAGGATGAAGTGTTCTTGCATTAACATCCTGGTTTGCTTCAACATTGAGGACAATGTTGTTTTGAAGGGGAGGGACATGCTATGCCCTTAACTTATAATGTGTTTAGGGATATGTGTGACCAACTTGTGGCTTACACACCTTCATATTATCTTGTTGCATTTCTCTATGTTCTTAATATGGTCAGCCTATGGAATAACCTTGGTTAAATAGAGTATATATAGGAGGTAATAGTTATTCTTCTATCATCATATTACAAAATTTGTTCTTATTGTATTGTTGTGGAGGTTACCCTTTCGAAATGGCTCAATCATAATATTCAAGTATTCTGCTCTTTCAACAACTATTATTATGGATCTATTTATTCTGCTCTTAGTTTTACGATGTATAATTCTATTATTGTGAATCATCTAAGTAATTTCACTACAAAAAAAGACAAAATGAGAATAAACTCAATTGAGCTCAATTCCCAAAATAAAAAGATTACAGTGTCCAATGTAGCTCAAACTTCCACTCTTGCCTTATTAACTCGGAAGTCTTCCCTCTAGCCAATTAATGATTCATGCAGAAACAAACACATTAGTTGGACATCTCTCAATGATGGAGTTTGGTTTACACTCAACTAGCTCATTCCCCAATCTCATGCTTGCTCTTGAAATCATAGAGCCTTTTCCTGATGCACATTTTTCTTAGATTAAATGCACATACCAGGTCAATATTGGAATAGTGGACTATTCCAATCTATAAATATATGTGAATTGGATGTTTTCCCTCTTGATGCATTCTTCTCGATGCCTCTCGTATTGCTATTGTGTTTTCCCAGCTTGGTGACCACATAAAAAACTCCCGAATTGCCTTTCTCCATCCTCGACTGCGAGAATAATTCTGTTTGAGCTCTCAATCTTCTATCTCACCGTGCTAGGCCTTGCTGTGGTCTATCATTGGCGATTGCCAAAAAAATGCTCTTCCCGAGCTCTTTTGTTTGAACATGGTGTCAATCAACGGGCTGTTACCTACACGAGACCATCATTCGCTTGCTCCTGAGCACCTGCAGTCATCATAAAATTTACACCCAGGGATTGCTGATGAGGCGATCATGTGTTTGCTTACTGATTCTCATCGAGACACATGAATACAAAAAAACTTGGGCACCTTTTACTCTCTGTCAATGACACTGTGCGCCACCTGTCGACTCGTCAAGCTATCTCATCTGCTACCTATAGACTCGTGGGAACCCCTTTGAACTCTGGCTTACCCTTCAGCTCATCCGAGGTGTCATATCTACTCAATGATCAACGGTCATTGGGACTTTGGGCTTCTCATTTTACTCATTACTCAAAAAATTTATGCGTTTTCTCCCGATGTCTTCGGTCCTCCCGTCTCATCACATGGCGTGCCTTTGGCTCTTTGGGATTTGGAGTCCCTAGGATCATGCCGTGTGGCACGATCTCAGGGGTTCGGAGGGTTGACATCCTAATGCATGAAAGCCAAAGCCCTACCACCTTGAGTATTGGAGGATCAACAAACCAATGCAAGGACGCCAAAGCCGTGACACCCTAAGTCTTCGAGTTCGTGCCACGCAGGGCTTGAAAACTCAGACTGTCCGGGCTTTGGCTTCTCTGCGTTATTAACTCATAAACTTAGGCTATCGGAGCTTTGGCTTCCTTGTATTGACCTATCAATTTTTTGAACAACCGAGATCGTACCATGTGGCACGGTCCCTTTAAAATCATATAATAATTCCATGCATCTTTTTAGGAGTTGGGAAGGAATTTTTTTTCATAAACCTTGTTCAACATTCAAAATATTTATAGATTTGATGATTGTTAATTGGAAGATTAGTTTTTTAGGTTTTAACTTAACATTCAAAATATTTATAAATTTGATGATTGTTAATTGGAAGATTAGTTTTTTAGGTTTTAACTTTTTTGAGTCATAGAGTTTGAGTTAGTATTAGCATTATTTTCTTCTTTTTTATTTTATTTGTTGTATTTTTATTGTTGAATTGTTTTTTTTTTAAAAAAAAAATACAGGGTTAATTAAGTCACCCAGTTGAAATAAAAGAGTTTATATAAAACAACGAAAATATGTATAAACCAAAGTTTACTATGAACCGAAACATTGATGATACATAACGGTAAAAAAGAACCCCAGAATAAACCAGGGGAATACAAAAAACCAAAACAAAAGACAAGACAATACTAAGCAAAACCCAATTGAGAACCAGCAAAGCCAGAAAACCAAGCATAGAAAACACAGGAAAATATTAGAGATTTACGCATCCCTACACCTCATCATCAACATCTTCAAGAAAGATGAGCTCTCTACCCTTGTAGACATTGTCCTTGACTTCCCCTAGGATCTCACACTTGTGGTGTTTTCATGGGCATTTACTAACTGTTTTAGGAGCCATTAAACCGGTAGTAATAGGTTTGTCCTGGGAAACTTCCAATTTTTGCGCATTGCTAAACCAATGTGGAGTTGCTCCCTGACCATGAGCGACTAATTTTACTAACTTATTGACTGCTTCAACCCTTATTTTGTTGTGGCGACTAACTCGCCATTGAGAAATCTCCAGGATCAGACTTTGAAGTTGTGCCATAGGTGGTAGGGTTAAGAATTGTCCTTCCAGAGGGTCAGATGAATTGACCTTTTTCTACAAGGCCTCCACAAAGCCCAAAAGAGTCATGAACCATGTTGCTAATGCTCGAAACGCTGACACAAGAACCAAACCTAAACCATCTGAGCCCGTAAACAACTTGGATAGGGGGCTAGGTCATGCAAAACAATATTTTTGACCAACCCATCGTGGTGTTTTGGCCTAACGTAGAAAGAAACAAGATTTACCACCACTTCAAAATCTGACACAAGAGCCATTAAATTCGATGCAAAAACTGTCGCCACCTTAGAATTCACCTGACAGTGAACCCCCTACACCATAAATTCTAGCCCCATAACCAGTGAAATCAGTGCGAAAAAGTCTTCTGACAGAGTCCCAAAAATGTTTTTCATGCGAGCCCATGAAATTGAGACTTCGATGCCATTTCACCCTTTGTGCTTCCACCGTAAACACATGGGTGGCGATAACAATCTCAGTTATCTTTTCTATGGCAAACCAATTGAACCCACTGACATTTCGTTACAATCTGGATGAGAGCAAAGTGAAGCGACAG
Organism: Torreya grandis; assembly: GCA_037957365.1. Taxonomy (NCBI): domain Eukaryota; kingdom Viridiplantae; phylum Streptophyta; class Pinopsida; order Cupressales; family Taxaceae; genus Torreya; species Torreya grandis. Next base: position 3,117,639 of record JARHVA010001127.1, read on the forward strand.
TGAAGAACCAACATTCTCATTCGGCCCACTAAAAAGAAAAACAAAGGACAACAAGTGATCATGAAACACAACGGAAGGCTCTCGACTCCCTCATGCCACGAACAAATTGTCATCATGCCCAATCAAATCTACCTCCTTTGCATTGATGTCTGTAGCCTATATGCGATGATTATTAAGAGGGGCTAATGATGAAAGATTTTGCCAAGATATGCTCCACCCGCTAGGAATGTTGCCAAAGTTGTCATATTTCTACCAACTAGGCCATTGCTAAAACCACTGCTTATTTGAAATTGTTTTTAGGAATAAAAACAATATAAAAAATGAAAAGAAAGACGAAAATCAACCCAACTCAATAAGGGGGAGGGATGGGAAATCCTTCCAGGTCTCCCTCACATTATCCACTCGACTTACTTCCAGTTAATCAATGTCACAATTTGCTAAAAAATCTGTTGTTGAGTTTTCTTCGTGGTAATAGTGATTAGAATCAATAGATGAAAATAATGCCATTCTATCCCAAGTACTTGACATGATGTTTTCTAAGTGCTAGAAAGTGGCAACCTTCATTTAGAATGTAGATATGATTATTTGCGAATCACCTTCAACAATTAATTTCGAAATATCACACTGGATTGCTAATTCAATCCCACTAGTAAGAGCTTAGGTTTTCGCTTCATTGTTGATGTCGTCTTGAAGTTTTTTGGACATCGTTAGGATTAAAGATTCGTTGCAATCTTATATAATACATCCCGCTCCTGAAGCCCTCGGATTACCCCTTGATACCCCATCAAAATTAAGTTTAAACCAACATACAGGAAGTGAATTCCATACACATTTACCTTTTCTTACTTTTTTCTTAGAGACTACAATTAACCCATTAACAAAGTTTGTTGTTAAATTATTATTTAATAACTTATATATATTTTTATCATATTTTCAAATTTTGATAACCATATTTATTTGTTAGACGTAGAAGTGTGAGAATCCTTTCCCAAAAAAAAAACCCTTTACTAATAATAAAAAAATATATGTTCATCCATGTGGATGGCACACAAGTTGTTAATATTTTTAAACTTTTTGAAAATCCAACTCCATGTGCAAAAAATAAATCCAACGCCCCACGATGTTTTGTTGGCGAACACCGAGCATATTGTGGCATTGAGTGCCAATCTCGTACCTTGTTTGTTGAGGTGATTGCAGTTAAAACTGTATATCGGAAAAGAATGGCACTGTCATGGCATACCTCTGCAACATTGACAAGGTCTGGATGCTTGGGATTGGAAACCAAGCAATATGCAAATGCCCAGGCGGGCAATGGATTCACAACTGGTAAGCCTCTCAAGATAAAATGTCTGCAAATCCAAGAAAAAAGTGTTAAGGTATGTCTCTGTTTCTCTAGTCAAACAAATCAGTAGTATGTATCTGTGTTTTTATTCCCTTTACCTGGTGCTACCCATTTAAGCTAATAAACTGTGTTTTTTTTTCCGGTTTCTGTATTCTAAAATGGCACCGAAAGCCCTTTTGATAGTACTTTGGCTTGTGGGCGAGGCGATATTTTTTTATTTAGCACATTCTTTGTAGTTTAGTGGGTTTTTATGCATTCATGCCATGGTTCTTGTGGAAGCAGGAGACGTTTTTACAGTTGTGCCTGTATGTTCCTGTGTAGTTGCCGAAACAACTTAGAAAAGCTGTTTAGGGCTTGTCGTGAATACGGGCATTTGCTTATTTTAGTATACCGACACGGTCAATTTTGTTTCTTAGGGCAGATTCCTCAGCTAGTGCATCTTACTGAATCTTAGTAATAGATTGTCTTGTTTTTTACACAATTTGGTGACTGGAATTTTCTTTAAATCATATGCTTTGGAAAACCCAGGTTTTATTGAGAAAGATTCCCAATAAAAATAAGCATTCCCTTGGGGAAGAACAGAACGAAAGTTTTCAAATACAACCCCTCTAAATCAATCTTCTTATTGTATTAGTCCTTCCAAGACATAGGCACCATTACCTTGGGGAAGAACAGAACGAAATTTTCCAAATACAACCCCTCTAAATCAACCTTCTTATTGTATTAGTCCTTCCAAGACATAGGCACCATGTTTGATGATGGATTCCATCTTTGAGCCAACTCCCAGTTTGGTAGGGCAATCCCCCTTGCTGGTTACACAAAAGTCAAACTATTGGGGTTTTGCCGTTTTACAAGGTTAATCCCCCTAGATTAGATGTGTTAGGACCACAATGTCCTAACGATTTTTTATTCATTTTGCATTGTAATAGTCTTAGTTAGTTAATTAGATCAGGCACCCCTTTCTATGTAAGACCGACCCTTGAGTAATAAGAATAGTTAATAATTAACTCAGATGCCTACGTAAGGCTGACCCTTGAGTAATAAGAATAGTTAATAATTAACTCGGATGCCTATGTAAGGCTGATCATTGAGTATTAGGGTTAGCGCCGGAAGGATATTAGGTTTAGGGTTGATATTGTAAGGAAGGAAAAGGATTCATCTATATTTTTTAATTCGAGCTCTACTCACAAGGAGGTTTCCGCCTTGAAGAGGCTTGCAATATCTAAATATAAGCAAGGTTTGCAATTATTTCTAAGTTAATTGAGTAAATTGTTCCATATTTGCATATTGTTATTCTATTTGGTTTATTTCTACAAGGAGGTTCATAACAAGTGGTATCAAAGCTCTTTCTAGGGTAGTGTTCCTCAAGAATGACAATAGTTTAAGGCTTTCTACAACTGTCCACCATATGCTCTCATCTCGCCTAATCGGGATCTTGGTGATCAAAAAGTGTTTATAGTTTTTGTGGCACTAAGTTTTTGTCCCAAAATTGCCCAATTTGTTTTTCTTCCTACAAGTAGTTTTTTTACTTTACTTTAGAAATTGTGTGCAAGCAATTTTAAAACTCATAATAGCTATCTTTATTGGCTAAACCGACTCATTGTTATTGATGAAATGAGGGGTGTCCCCCCAATACCCAAGCCTTAGACAACGTTATATATAGATTTTAGCTTCCACATACCTTTTGGTATAAGGAAGTGCCCAGATTTTTTATTTTGCCATAAGAAGCTTTCAATCGTTTATAGTATGTGATGCACAGGTATAAGGTAGTTAGAGCTTTAAAATATTGGGCTAACACTATTTACAAACAAGATCAATATATTTGCAAGCTCACAAACTAGACACCCTCTGGTAACCTTCCCTGTGATATCCCTGGTATTCTCGGGGTCACAGGCCTGAAGCTAATTTTTGGGAAATACAGTACCAACAGAAGTCAGAATATTTCAGCATCTTGCAAAAACACTGACAACAAAATATAGAAGGGTCAGAATATTTTAAAATAATTATCCAGACACGGTGTAGTAGCCAGCTAATAGAAGAGAAAAAAATGTTTGGAATTTGTTTTCGCTTATTAGCTCAAATTGATTTTCTCTTTGTGCTAATCATTTTGGCATAATTCCATAGAAAGCAAAAAGAAAAAAAGAAAAAAAAACCCAAAGTGGCCACCATGATGGGTCAACGTTCTCAGGATCTTTCCTTGGAGAAGCTAGATGAGGACCTCAGGGCAATGCAAACAACACAATCATCTAAACTCCAACAATTGTCCAAACTGGACCAGTTAGATCTCATTGATGACGTGGACAACAAATTGGCTGCATTGAATGCCACGTATAATATCATAAGCCAAAACAATGTAGATAGTTCTAGCACTGAGTAACACTCTCACAACAACCCACCACATTGGGTCCCAGTACCATTGTTGGATTTTCTAGAATTCATGGGAGATGACCCCACTAGCGGGTTGTATAAGTCAAATCAATATTTTTCTTTCCATCAAACTTCCACAGATCAAAAATTATGATAGCTTTGCTCAACTTGGAACATGGAGTTATTCAATGGTACCAATGGTTAGAAAAGTCACATGTCACTCTCACATGGGATGAGATCGGTATACACCTATTGACTCGATTTGGCCCCAGTGTATATTAGGACTTCACCGTAGCATTGACCAAATTACGACCAACTCATTTTGTTTGTGATTACCAGACCAAGTTTGAAAAATAGGCCAATTGAACAAAGGGCTTAAATGAGGAGTTTTTCAAAAGTTGCAACATTAGTGGATTGAAAGACGACATTCGTGTAGAGTTCAAGATGTTCAAACTTGCTACTTGAATGGAAGCAGTCGGTTTATCTAAACTAGCCCAAGGCAAACATGCATCCCAACATTGTCCCTATAAGCCACCAACAACAAGAAACCCTCAGTGGTTTCGACCCATGCCAAATTAAGGCACTTGAGCACCTCAAATCAAGTGTTTGATGCAAGGGGAGACAATCAATCACTCAGGAAAATGACTATGCTATAATTGTGATGACAAATATGGCCTAGGCCATAAATGTGTCGAACAAAAAATATACCTCCTGGATGTTTGTCAGGTATCTAGAACAAGAAACATGCTCTGATACCAGTTGTCGGGGAATCCAAGAACAAACACACCTGTTCTGATCCCACTTGTTAGGATCTTGCTCCTCAGAAAGAGCACAATATGATTACCAAACTTAAGCAATTAAACATGCGAAAATATACCAGAAACACAAGTAATTAGAATTCACCAATAGCACAGAATATGAGAGACAATATACACTCTTATATATTAATACTTGTACAAAAAAGAATACAATAAAGAGCCACCACACTCTTTCACCTTACAGAGGCTTCCCACACCTCAAGTGTACAGTAATTCTTCTTCAAAAACACTCTTACCAAAAAACGGTACCAACACACAACTCACACACAAAATTGGTGTTCACCTCTCCAATCAGTCAGTAATAACCCTGCCAGTACACCAAGCACTCTATAGTACTTCAAGTTGATCTTCCATGAACCTGCAACCTGCAATTTAACAAACCATACTTACAATGGAAGGATCTTCCTTGCCTTCCTTTCTAGCTCATAATGGAACTAGGAGAAACACACACATTGTTCTCTTCACTAGCACACTTTACAATACATGCCAATGGGTCTATAAATAGATCCCAGACTTAAACAATAACTTAGACTCTTAGTTTACTATAATTATCCACGCAGCTCAAGACTTGAAATAGCCTTTACATGCAAACACTCCGTTCACTAAACTAACTGTTCGTGCAACGAACAGTTCTAGAACACACAGGCGATCGACGCCGATCCCTGCTTCCCTAGTTCTGCCGACGTCGGCCGACTTCCTGCCGACGCCAGTTGCCTTCTGCACTGATCATGACCGACGTCGGTCATGCTGTCGACGCCGGTGCTTCTGGGTCTTCAGCAACCTCCTTTTCTTTGTCTGCAACAAGTTGAAGCTTTTAGCTCCACAACCTAACAATCTCCCACTTGGAGATAAACAGCTGCAACTATACCTGTACCTGTACACTGTCTAGTTTGTTCCCTTGGCTCTGTATCCCTCTTCAAGATCACCCCTGAAAACTACCCACCACAAAACCTGTAGTGCAAAACCTGTCATCCAAATCACCTGCCACATCCACATCTACAAACCATGTAGAAAATAACTTGAACCTGCATAGCATGTGCACCTGCTGCTGGTCCCTCTAAGAATCCACTGAACTGCCCTCCAATGCTTCTTTTCCGGATTGGCTCCAACTTTCTGACAACTCCCACTGCTTGGGAAAACTTAGGTCTAGTACATACCATGCACTTAACCTCATTATGTGAATCAAGACACTGTTCTGTGAACTGTCCAACCATCGGCGTGCTAACCGGTCTCACACAATCATCTTGAAACAAAGTCAACATATGACCTTCCATGTCCCTAGAACACACTCATGCCAAAGATGCTCCCAGATTCTCCATGACACACCCCTGAACTAGCTTTACCTTTAGTTCAGCAATACCTGTATATGTAACCCTGCAACAAGCACATCATACGGTAATAGGATAATGTAGCTAATATTATCCAACCTGGTAAAGAGAAACACAATGATCAAACCTCTATTGTCTTGCAGCTTACTCAAGACCATATACCCTGATCTTCCGTCTCACGTATCCATTTTCGCTCTTCTTCATCCTGAACATCCATTCGTCTCTCAGTGCTTACTTCCAGCTGACAACTCTACCAACAAATTCCTGTTTGGTTCCTCTCCAAGGAATCACATCCTCATCCATGCCAAGCTCCCACTGTTTTCTGGATCTACCTGTTCTGCTTCTTTAACAACTTCTTGGTTCTATACCATCAGTGAGCAACAAGTAGTGTAAAGAAGGGAAATGACAAATTTGAGGCTTACCTACCCTTTAAGTCCTCCATATGGGCGCTTGAGACTCCTTGAAAGCTTGCTGTCCACCCAAAATTCGTCTCAGTGACCGATGCCGGTCACATTCCAGTCTGCACCTGACCGATGTCGGTTCCCTGCGACTGCCTCATCGCTGACGTCGGTTCCCCCTTGCCGACGTCGGTGTTTATTTGCCCTGAGTCACCGACGTTGGGTTGAACATAGCCGATGTCGGTCCCTGTCTGGACGCCGACGCCGGTTTTCCTATTGACGTCGGTCTCTGTGTTTTGCTCGTGAGAACTGACTTCTACCCGCGAGCTCTTTTTGGATCAAACCCTTGTCCAAATCACTTTTGCTCTGCTCAGAATTTCTTAGCCCATGTGACTAATACCTGTCCGTCATCTTTTTCTTGAAAACCAAGGCTTTCCTGCTCTTGTCACGAACATCGGATTCCTAAAAAAACGTTACCTTCTTTTGCATACAAAAATCTCGATCTATACCCTTTGACTCAAGAACATGCATCTCTTTCTTACTCATGTGACCAAGCCTACAAAGCCACGTCTTCGCAACAGAAGAAGAATCAGTAATATAAGCAAGTAGATAAAGAGTACCTGCTTTCTTACCACCCGCTAATTCAAGTGCATCCGCTGTGAGAGTTCTTGTGCATCTCTCATCACCCAACTTTTCTGAAGCAATTAGCCGCATCTCCAAGACTGGGACCTGCATGACCTCCTTTAACACCCATGTGTTACCTGTCTGCAATTTCAGCTTCACTTTCCCTTTGCCAACCATCTGACAAGGCTTACCATCCCCTAAACAAATTTCTCCAAAGTCTCCCTGGACATACTCATGAAAAAATTCCCTATTTGGGGATGCATGAAAAGAGGCACCATAATCTAAAACCCTAGATTCTACTTTATCCAAAGAACATACCAGAGCATCCTGTGCAACAAACTCTGCAACACCTGCTTCTTTTTCATGTCCTTCATGCTGATCTGCTACCAACCAACAATCTTTCTTTTCCTGCTCTTTCTTTCCATATCTCCAGCAGGTTATTCTGCCATACCTGAACTTGGACCTCCTGCTATTAAACTTTTCCATTCGTAGCTTACTGTCTTCTGCCATTGCTCTACTCCCACTCAAACAGAAACCCCTGTGAGTAACCTGTAATCAACACACACTAACCAGATCTAATCCAACCTGTTAGTATCCCAACCAAAAGCTCTGATACCAGTTGTCAGGTACCTAGAACAACAAACATGCTTTGATACCAGTTGTCGGAGAATCCAAGAACAAACACCCCTGTTCTGATCCCACTTGTTAGGATCTTGCTCCTCAGAAAGAGCACAATATGATTACCAAACTTAAGCAATTAAACATGCGAAAATATACCAGAAACACAAGTAACTAGAATTCACCAATAGCACAAAATATGAGAGACAATATACACTCTTATATATTAATACTTGTACAGAAAAGAATACAATAAAGAGCCGCCACACTCTTCCACCTTACAAAGGCTTCCCACACCTCAAGTGTACAGTAATTCTTCTTCAAAAACACTCTCCTACCAAAAAACGGTCCCAACACACAACTCACACACAGAATTGGTGTTCACCTCTCCAACCAGTCAGTAATAACCCTGCCAGTACACCAAGCACTCTATAGTACTTCAAGTTGATCTCCCATGAACCTGCAACCTGCAATTCAACAGACCATACTTACAATGGAAGGATCTTCCTTGCCTTCCTTTCTAACTCATAATGGAACTAGGAGAAACACACACATTGTTCTCTTCACTAGCGCACTTTACAATACATGCCAATGGGTCTATAAATAGATCCCAGACTTAAACAATAACTTAGACTCTTAGTTTACTATAATTATCCACGCAGCTCAAGACTCGAAATAGCCTTTACATGCAAACACTCCGTTCACTAAACTAACTGTTCGTGCAACAAACAGTTCTGGAACACACAGGCGATCGACGCCGGTACCTGCTTGCCTGGTTCTGCCGACGTCGGCCGACTTCCTGCCGACGCCGGTTGCCTTCTGCATTGATCATGACCGACGTCGGTCATGCTGCCGACGCCGGTGCTTCTGGGTCTTCAGCAACCTCCTTTTCTTTGTCTGCAACAAGTTGAAGCTTTTAGCTCCACAACTTAACAATGTTGTGGTACCTTCCATGCCTGACATACCAAATGGTTCTGAAGATGGCACAGATGAGGAACAACAAGAGAAGAATGGTCTAAGCGAGGATCCTTCCCCCAAATTTCAGTACATGCTTTAACAGGGATCACAACTCCTTAAACTATGAAGGTATTGGGGTACTTCAAGGGGCATTCCTTGACTATCCTTATTGACTATGGAACCACTCGTAACTTCATTGTCCTTCGTATGGCCAAGCAAACAACTTGTTATGTGTATCCATGCAACAATTTGGAGGTAATGGTAGCTAATGTAGGCACATTGGCTTGCAAAGGAAAATGTCAAAGTTTCCATGGGTGATTACAATCTCAAATCTGACATGAACACCATCTTGGAAGCTCAATGGCTTCACTCATTGGGACCCATTGTATGGGACTTCTCTAAATTATGGATGAAATTCACAATTGCAACACAACAATACACTCTTCAAGGAATGACAACAGGACCCACTCAACTCATTTTTTCCTACCACATGGATAAGCTTGTAAAAAGGGGTTCTTCAGGGGTGTTTGCTCAAATTTGTGCAATCCAGATGATAGAGACAGGGACATCAACAAAACCGGTAGACTTGCAATTGATTCTCCATAAGCATTCTTAGGGGTTTGCAGAATTGTAAAGATTGCCTCTACAATTCTCACATAATCATATAATACCATTCATACTAGGTAGTTAGTTGTCGAACATTCGGCCATATATTGATACCCATACATGTAGAAAATGGAAATTGAGAAGATGGTCCAAAGAATTGCTTCAAGTAGGGGTCATTTAGCCAACTATTATTTCTTATTTCTCACCAATGTTCCTTGTGTAGAAGAAAGACGAATCTTGGAGGTTGTGCATGGATTTTAGATAGCCAAACAAACTCACAACCAGATGATAGAGACAGGGACATCAACAAAACCGGTAGACTTGCAATTGATTCTCCATAAGCATTCTTAGGGGTTTGCAGAATTGTAAAGATTGCCTCTACAATTCTCACATAATCATATAATACCATTCATACTAGGTAGTTAGTTGTCGAACATTCGGCCATATATTGATACCCATACATGTAGAAAATGGAAATTGAGAAGATGGTCCAAAGAATTGCTTCAAGTAGGGGTCATTTAGCCAACTATTATTCCTTAATTCTCACCAATGTTCCTTGTGTAGAAGAAAGACGAATCTTGGAGGTTGTGCATGGATTTTAGATAGCCAAACAAACTCACAACCAAGGACAAATTTTCCATTCCGGTGATTGATAATTTACTAGATGAATTACATGGGGCTCGATTTTTCTCTAAGTTAGATCTGCAGTCTAGCTACCATTAGATCTGATTACGGGAAGAGGATATCCATAAGATAGCATTTCAAACTCACAACGCCCACTATGTATTCTTGGTGATGCCATTTGGCCTCATGAACGCTCCATTAACATTCCAAAGCCTGATGAACTAGATTTTTCGGTCTAGCTGTGCAAATTCATTTTGGTTTTCTTTTATGACATTTTAGTATACACCAAAATGTATGAAGACCATCTTACTACACTTGGACTAGACCCTATAGCTCCTAACCGACCATCAACTATATGCAAAATGCTTCAAGTGTTCCTTTGGTACTATTGAGATGGAATACCTCAGGCATATTGTTTCAGTGGATGAATTTAAAGTGCATCCCAAGAAAATTGAGGATATACAGAATTGACCAAAACCTAAAACCCTTAAAAGTCTTTAGGGATGTTTAGGCCTCACTAGCTATTACTGCAAATTTATCAGAGACTAGGATAAAATTGCTGCTCCCTTGAGTGCCATGCTACAGAAAAATGCTTTCGCCTACAAACACAACAAAAAGTGCCTTTGCATGTCTCAAACAAGCTATGTGTACCACACTTGGGTTAGCCATGCCCCATTTCTCCAAACCTTTCATCATTGAAAGTGACGCTTTCGGGATAGGAACTGGGGCAATGTTGATGCAAGAAGTACGACCCTTGGCCTTTACTAGAAATGCATTGGTAGGTAAGAATCTGGGAAAATACACATTAGAAAGAAATGTTGGCCTTTTTCCATGCCATAAGTCACTAGCGACCATATCTCTTGGGGCGACATTTTTCCATTAAGACAAATCACCACAACTTGAAGTCCTTTTTGGAACAATGTGTCTCATTGGTAGAACAACAAAAGTGGGTTACTAAACTTTTGGGATATGATTATGAGACTCTTTACAAGAAGGGCAAGGCAAATGTAGTGGTTGATGCCCTACCCTAAAAATTTGAAGCCCAAGGGGCCTTATGTTCTTTGTCTTTACCAACACCAAATTTGTTGTAGGCAGTCCAACAAGACTGGCAACAAGATGTGTAGGTTCAACAACTCATCCATCAGCGCACCTCGAACCCCACAACTAAACTAGGCTACTCTTGGGTTGGCTCTTGCTTGCGTTATCAGAGGTAGATTGTGCTTGCTGTGAACTCGGCTCTTCAGGAAAAGTTGTTGTAGGAACGCCATGCTTTACCATCAATGGGACATCTTGGGTTCTTATAGACATATGTGAGAGTCAAAATAACTTTGTTTTGGGATGAAATGAAACAGGATATAAAAAAGTTTTTACTGTGTGATACTTTTCAACATCACAAGGGATAGATTGCACATTTATTGTTCACCGTCGGTGGGACATTTTGGGTTCTTAAAGACGTGAAAGTCAAAAGAACTTTGTTCCGGGATGGAATGAAACAATATAGCAAAATTTTTGTTGCACCGTGATACATGTCAATGTCACAAGGGAGAGACTGCACATTACAAGTTTACAACCATTACCAATCCCGACTACAATATGGATTGAAATCCCCATGGATACGATTGATGTATTGCCCGAGTCAGGGGGAAATTTGGTAATATTTGTGGTTGATCATCTCTCCAAATATGCCCATTTATGTTGAATGGCCCACCCCTACAAAGCATCAATTGTGGCACAAGTCTACATGGATCAAATTTTTCGCCTCCATGGTATGCCCATAACTATTGTCTCTGATCGTGATCCCACCTTTACCAATCACTTTTGGCAAGAACTATTTGAAGTGCAAGGAACTCAATTGCAAATTAGCTCGACATATCACCTAAACACTGATTGATGGTTAGACCAAAATTGTCAACAAGTGTTTGGAGACTTCCCTACGTTGTTTTGCTTTGAAACAACAAACTCACTAGGCTAAATGGCTAACTCTTGTTGAATGGTGGTACAACACTTCTTACCACACCACCACGAAGATGTCACCATATGAAGCTGTGTATGGGCAACCACCACCATCTCTCACATCCTACCTTCCAAGAAGCTTCAAAGTTCAGGTAGTCGAGTCAACACCAAGAGACTCTACTTTGGATTCTGAAAGACAACTTGATATAGGGTCAAAATCGTATGAAGCAACAAGCAGATCAACATCTTTCAGAGCGCTCATTCGCCATAGGGGACATGGTTTTTTTGCACCTCCATCCATATAAGTAGACTTCCTTGGAGCTCAAAGCTAGTCAAAAGTTATCTCCTAAATTATGTGGACCCTACAAAGTGCTACATCAAATCTAGAATGTCGCGTACAAATTGAACCTACCCCCTGACTTCCAAGATTCTTCTAGTCTTTCATGCATCATGTTTGAAGAAGTTCATTGGACATGTTCAAGTTTACACAACCCTTCCTGAGTTGGATGAATAGAATTCCATCATCCTTGAATCAAAGACTATATTGGATAAACGTACAGGGTCATTCCACAACCGAACCATCATTGATGTTTTGGTCCAATGGCAGGGCATACAACCCAAAGACGCCACTTGGGAACATTTCCAATAGTTTCGGCAACAATTCCCACAACTCAAGCTTTGAAGACATTTCTTTCCAAAGAGGCAGGGCTTTTTAGGACCCTAATGTCCTAACCATGTATTAATCTTTTTTGCATTATAATAGTCTTAGTTAATCGGCTCGGTCGCCTCCTTGCATTATAAGGTCGACCCTTGAGTGATAAGAATAGTTAGTAATTAACTTGGGTAACTATGTAAGGCTGACCCTTGAGAATTAGGGTTAGGGTTGCAAGGATATTAGGGTTAGGGTTGTAATGACTATATATTGATATTGCAATGAAAATGATTCATCTATATTTTGTAATTTGAGCTCTGCTTTGAAGGAGGTTGCTCCTTCGAAGAGGCTTGCTATATGTGAATATAAGCAAGGTTTGCAATTATTCCTAAGCTCATTGAGTAATTTGTTATATTTTCGCAAATTGTTATTTTGTTTGATTTATTTCTACAAGGAGGTTCATGACAAGATGTGATCCTCGGGTCACCTGGTGTTTAACTCTAAAGTGGATATGGATCCTAATGGGATAGATAGGGTTAAGAATATGGGTCACCTGGTGTTTAACTCTATATCAAGCCAATTAATTGCAAAACTTAGATAGAACATACGTTGAATTTATTATGCTGGGATATGCTAAAAATAGGGAAATACAACTATGCTAGATATTGCAATGATAATGAAAATAATATACTTAGCTAGTTTTGATGCTAATACAGATTTGGATTTGGAACAAGTACGGAAGTAGACTGGAATAATATTTTAGATCAGTTGCCAAATTCTGGATTAAATGCCTCTGTAGCCTCAGACACATGTGTCAGCCTGGAATGGTTGCGTCGATGCTATTATCTGGATCGGACGCATGTTTTCAATAAAAAATACTTGTTGACATGGAATGTGACCACTTATATGCTTTTGGGTTTTGCGTTGCCTTTGCTCTAGTGCATTCAGATCCAGGTCATGGACAGTCTCTCCTTGTCAAATGATAAACTCTAGCTCTTCATCTTCATAGTGACCTTGAGAAAAATGGGTTAGTGGATTCACGGTGTCGAGCTAACACCAAAGACCCGTCTGTCAATGAGTGTTGCTTACATAGCCACTACTCCGAAGAGGGCGTCAAACTAATGTAGTTCTCCTATTCGTGTTGGCTTGTGTGTGAATCATGTAATGTGTGATAAGCAAGTACAACAATAACCTAGCTTGTAACTTGGCAAATATGGCTCTTGGATTGCTTTTTCAATACTTCAGATTTGTAGATGTGTTGCCCCTATGACTGCTATGACAATAGGATAAAATATGAAGCTTTTGCTCACTTGAGTGCTTTTGGTAAGTTGTTTTGTGAGTTGCTACGGATTTTCAGGTAAGGAATGAATGAGGGTTGATCTTGTATTTATACCAATCCCTTTGGAGAATATCTTGCATTAGAACACTTTGGCCGACCATAGGAATACATTTCATTTGCAAAATGGATGACTTTAGAGCACTGGACACATGTGTTGGGATAAGACACTTGTGTTGACGTGGGCGTATGGCTGGGATGCAAGTGTCTAGGTAGTTATAATATAGGTGCAAGTTCAAAACTTGCAGAGGTGGAAGATAAGCAGGGTTACATCATTCTGGGCAAGATATAAGGCATGGGTCATCAGAATGACATTGGTTGGACTAAGAGATAGGCAGTGAGCACAAAGAGATAGTAGACATGAGACTTGCAGAAGCAAGAAAGGTCTAAAACTGAGAGGAACAACCAAGGCATGTATTTGCCAAGCATACAAGATTAAGGTGCTATATAATTCATAAATATCATCTATATTTGCCTCCCCTTTAATATAGTAATGAAATTGTTGGTTTGAAGGAGAAGGAATGCGTACTTTGGTGTGTATAACACACCTTGTCTTTGCTTGAACCCAACTTGAGTGCTTTGTTGGTGATTGACCTGTAACCAAGAGCATGTTACAGTATATAATTAGTGCACATAATTTGAAATTGAAAGTATTGAAATGATTGAAATTGAAAGAGAGCAAGGTTTAGGAGTACACCTGTATATCGATGCAATCGTCTTGCCTTTTGGTCCTTTTGACAATTTCATTTGAAATATGTATCATTATGAATCATTGAAACTGAGATTAGGACAAATACAAATCTGAAATAATGCATATATCAGAGAGAGAGAGAGAGAGAGAGAGAGAGAGAGGAGGGCACATGCCCCCAACTTTAGAGAAAAGGTGGATTGCCACCTGGCAGTTGAGACTAGATCAACCGTGCAACCCAATCATACTTATAACCTAGTGAGTGTGAGTGAACCAAGTCAATTCACACTTCCAAACTAGTGAGGGTGAATGATACAATCAAGTCCAACCTATAAACTTGGCAAGATTGAGTGATTTGATCACTTCAACTATACCAAAAAGCGAACCAACTACTGCAGTAGATTGGCTCAATATAGATCGTAAAAGTCCAACCTGGTGGGTGATGACAATCCATAGAAGTATTTTAAAGTTAAAACTGATTTGAATTTTGCAATATTAGATGCACATTGCATGGCATATGCACCTTGTATATGTCTCATACTGAAATTGTGTATAACAATGGTACCAATGTATAAAGTTCTGCCACAAATGTGTATCTGAATCATATAACTATGCAATTTGGCCAATTTTGTAGTTTTGAAGAAACTTTGAAAACCGATATAAGTGTCAATGTGTAGGACATGTTTTCAAAACATGCTCCCACTATAATTTGGAAATGTTGAATATTGAGTGTGGAGAACATGTTTCCAGAATATACCCCCATTGAATCTTTAACTGTGAAAATGTGGAAGCCATGCCTCTATGACATGCCCCCACTGATATGCCCCCCCTTTGAGGTGAGGAAAGATTGAAATTGTTAGTTACCTCATCTCAAAAGGATAAGATAACCATATAATTGTAAATGCACCATGTAGTATATAGAAGGAACATATCTAGGTAAATGTAATTTTGAAGCACCATAATGTGATCACATCAAGGCGTAAGATGCATGATAAAGATCATGGAAACGTCTAGATAGTAACAGTATAAACTTAACAAGAAACCAAACAGACACACAAGAGCACTCAAAAGCAAGTCATCAAACAGTGGTTTAAGGAGACCACAAACAAGGGGCATGTTCAAATGCCGCACAGTTGAATGGACATGACATAGTCAAATGTCCACAAAAGCAAGAATGACATATTCAAATGCCCACACAACAAACAATGACATTTCTAAGGCACAGGGGTTGTAAACAATGGAGCATATTCAAATGCTCAAACAAAAAAGACAATAGCTAGGCAAGGCACTCAAGGAAGTGCATGAATGAAAACATAAGAAACCAACATAAACATAGCATAATATCCTATGGATCAAATGTGTTAGCAAAAAACATCAAGTACATAGCATATCAAGTACACTATGAAAGATGTAAGCATGGATAAAGGTATGTGTAAGTACATAAGCTCAAACTTGATAATGTAAAGTGACCATAGAATGATATAACCTAGATGTATTGTGATCAAAAGAAGGTGGATGCCCCCAACGTCCTGGTGACATGAGAAGAAGGCCCAACATCCATAAGTGCATAAATCATGTATATGTGTATGCCTGTATCACACTCAAATAGAAGCGTGAAACACGTGTATGTAGAAATAATTGATGTGTTATCCATCAACATGGAACTAACATAGGTGCCAAGGAGCCAATAAGATAAGTACATGTCGAATTTATTTTTGATGTTTTGACTTTTTTTTTTTAGAATATTTTGAAGAGTTCTAATCAAGGAAATCCTCATCATCAAAAGGTGTAGAACCACCTAGGAAAATTTTCAAGCTTTTATTATAACGATGCATTGCCACCTCTTCAATGTTTTTGTCCAGTGGTTTACTTGAAGCCAATGGTGTGGGAAAATAATCATACCCATCATGCTATATGCAAATCTTTGTATCCATATCAAGAAAAGTAATGCACATATTTGTTATATCTAGCTTGGCATTCCACTCGACTAGCCACTATTGTCCAAGCTTTAATTCCAAACGTGGTTCCCGATCTAAAATCCATATGGTCGAGGTTACTACATGTGGACCACAGGCGATAGGTAATTGGATGTATTCTCGAGATTCGGGCATCAATGGAGAGTATATTAATTCATTTGTAGTATGTCCTAGTTGTTCGAGAAATGTAGTGCCACAAGTTGTATCCCACTTCTTATCAAATTGGAGATGGCGACAATATACCCATCAGTATTAGCAGTACTAGTCAAATTTTCATGCTTTAGTTGCTTTGAAAAATGGTTCTCTTTTGAAAGATAAGAAGGGTTTTGCATTTTGCGCTTTTCAGACACAATTTGTATGCATCCCTCACTCTTATATTTCTGAACTAGGTTCCTCAATGTCTAGTAGAAGGTAAAGAGATCACTCTAAGTTCAAGTAACATAGATAATATGCTATTTGAAGTATCTTGTTGCACCGCGATCTATAAAGTCTGTAGTGAAGCCTTTTGAGAAGACTCCAGATTGTTCACATGATGTACTTGCATTTTACCCTTGTAAGGTTGACTCAATGTTTTTAACCAAGAGGGATGTATAGAGTAACAAACATTTACATGCTCATCTGTCATTTCTGGTTTTCCCTTATTTGGATTTAGTTCGGTATCTTCCGAAAGTGGATTTAGCTTATATGTACCATAACTTGTAGGTTTGAATAGGTTATTTGAAAGGTGATCAAGTGGATCAAGTTTTAGTTTTCGCATTTTCTCATCTATCATATCATAAGCAGTATCATCATCACTATCATATTTATTTGAAACGTGGCCATTTGTGTATTCAATATTGACCATTAAAGGAAGCTCAAATGCTGGGGGCTCTTGTGGTTTTATTGGCTCCTTTAGTAATGGTTCTTACTCTTTATGTACATCTATGTGCAACTCAGTATTAAGTGCCTTATTTGCATCTGGAGATAAAGGAGCCATTGTACTTGACTCATCTGTTTCATACGTGTGTATATGTTGAAGAGGAATGCATTGTTTAGGTGGTACCACTGTATGGATGCCCTCCGTTTCGGAGTGTATCATTTTGCAAAATTTGAAAGGTTCATCATCAACAAAGATTGTCAATAAGGTCCCATTGTGTATGAATTTTACACATCGAGTAGTGTAGAAGGGATGACTCCCATTTGACATATCCATGGTCCTATCCAAAAGCACATTATAATGTAATGATTGAGACATCACTTGAAAAGTAGTTGGAACCGTTTTTGGCCCACCAGCTAGAGGGCTGTGTGAATTATCAAACCATTTACTATGCATAACTGATTTTTGAAGAAGATTAGTGCTAATGCCCATGGTCGTTAGGAAATTCATGCTGCAAATTTTTAGGCTTGATTCATTGTCAACGAGCACCCTTTTGATGCCCTTATTTTGCATAGTCACTTGTATGAACAAAGACAAGTCTTGGTCAATAATATCTATGGATGGTAAATCTGTTGGATCAAAGATAATGAGTTTTGCATTGTTCTTGAGATCTGCAAAATAAGTTCAATATCGCTTGGAACTTGGGTCTCATGCAATGCTTCATATATGATATCCTTATAGATGGTAGATTACTTTCAAAGTTCAAGGATTGAGATACTAAGATGTGTATTACTCAATTGGTCAACAAGGCCATAGCCTTTAGATTTGATCACAAGTTTAGGCTTAGGAGGCATCTGTTGTATATTAACAGGTGGCGGATTAGGTTGAACACTCTTACCTCTTCGAGTAATAATAGCATGAACCGTGGAATCCAATATAAACCGTGGGTGAATAATGGGTGCGGGATGGTAGTTGTCACTCAAATAAGACATAGGTAGAACATATGGTTGAGAGCATGCACGTTGGCGTATAGATACCGCTCTATAGTATTACAAAAGGAATTTTGAAGAGAGATCAAGTGTTGTCTTCGCTTAAAAAACCTCTCATTATGTTTACGAATTTGCTTAATAGATTTGACAAAGCAGTTGAGATAGCAAACCACAACAACTATTACAAATTAGAACCCATAATGAGTGATAGATGCATACATATTGCACATATTGATAGAAAAAAGAAAACCCTGATCTTCAAATTATATATATTTTGAAATGAGAAAATCAGCAATCAAGAAGAGCAAAGTAGGAAACCCTAGATCAACCTAGGGTTCTGGGACCGAAGGTCGGGTTCACCAAATGTTTAACCCTAAAGTGAATATGAATCTTAATAGGATAGATAAGGTTAAGAATATAGAAATGAATAAACACAAGGGTGGTAAATAGATCTATAACAGGGCAATTAATTGCAAAACCTAGATAGAATATATATTGAATTTATTAAGTTGAGGTATGCTAAAAATAGGAAAACACAACTATGCTAGATATTGCAATAATAATGAAAATAAGATGGTTCTAATGCTAATACAGATTTGGATCTGGAACATGCAGGAAGCAAATTGAAGTAATATTCTGGAACAATTGCTAAATTCTTGATTAAGTGCCTTTGTGGCCTTGGACACATGCATTAGCATGAGATGGTTGCATCGACGCTACTGTTTTGATTGGATGCATGTGTCCAGTACAAAACACCTACTGAAATGGGATGTGACCACTTAGATGCTTTTGGGTTCTGCGTCGCCTTCGCTCTGGTGCATTTAGATCTGGGTCGTGGACTATCGCTCTTTGTCAAATGATAAAACCCTAGCTCTTCATCTTCATAGTGACCTTGGGAATAATGGGTTAGTGGGTTCACGGTGTCAAACTAACCCCAAAAACCACTCTGTCAATGAATGCTGCCGACATAGCCACTACTCCAAAGAGGGCCTCAAACTGATGTAGTTCTCTCATACGTGTTGGCTTGTGTGTGAATCATGCAATGTGTGATAAGCAAGCAGAAGAATGACCTAGCTTGTAACTTGGCAAATATGGCTCTTGGGTTGCTCTTTCAGTACTTCAAACCTGTAGATGTGTTGTCCCTACGATTGATATGACAATAGGATAAAATAGGAAAGCTTTTGCTCACCTGAGTGCTTTTGCTAAATTGCCTTGTGAGTTGTTAGGTATTTCTAGGTTAAGAATGAATGAGGGTTGATATTATATTTATACCAATCCCTTTGGGAAATATCTCGCATTAAAGCACTTAGGCCAACCATAGGAACACATTTCATTTGAAAAATGGATGACTTTAGGGCATTGGACACTTGCGTTGGGATATGACACTTGTGTCGACATAGGCGTTTGACTGGGATGCAACTGTCTAGGCAGTTAAAAAATAGGTGCAGGTCCGTAATTTGTAGAGGTGGAAGATAAGCAAGTTTACATTATTTTGGGCAAGATATAAGGACTGGGTCATCATAATGATACTGGTCAGACTAAGAGATAGGCAATGAGCACAAAAAGATAGCAGAGGCGAGACTTGCGGAAGCGGGAAAGGTCTAGAACTGAGAGGAACAGCCAAGGTCCGTATTTTCCAAGTGTATAAGACTAAGGTGCTATATAACTCATAAATATCATCTACACCTGGATCACTTGTCTTTCAGTGACCTGTGTATCTTCTGGTTGGAGATCCTTCATATCTGAGTTTTAAAGTTGGACGTCCTCATAAGCACATGTAAATGTTTGAGCCTTGAGCCTCAAGAGCTCAAAATCTATTAAGTAAATGGATCTCTGAGTACATTTTAGCCTTGATCATTGCTAGATGAAAATTAAAAATATCAAACTCTCAGTACATTATGTGTTTTGCATCTTGTATGGTCTCTTGAAAATTCAAATTTGGAGTTTGGCTTCAAGATGTACCCTCTAGATCAGTTCTTACAACATAAAAAATATCCTTATCAGTCAAAGGATAGGTTTCAGACGGTTGGATATGTTGAACTACAATACAGTATCACTGTACAATAATTTAAACCTGTTCATCATTGTGTTACCAGGTACTTCCCTAGAGGCTCCTGTACCCATACCCGTACCATTCTGGTACTGGTACTGGCCTGGGTAATTCCCGAGTACTTTGGATTATTCTATTATCCTGGGTACCTGACTGTCATAATTAAAACATAATAAGAAACAGTGCTGATTCGGGTACACCAGTCATAATAATAAAAAAGAACACACAACTAACTAAACTGCTGCTAGTTCTACTGCCTCTGGTCCTAATGAACCAATTGGTGATTTTGATGCTTTCAATGAAGAGCAATGCAATTATTTGTTCACATAATTCCAGAATTAGACTATGACAATTGACTATTTCCCTACGTTGAACAGATAATTTAATCCTACATGATATATCCCATGTTGAACCCACAATATAATCCTACATGATATATCATATATCACGCCTTGTATAATATTTTAAATTGTCAATTGCAGTAATTTTTGTCATTATTATGTTTATTTTACGCATATTGTTGTTCATTTTGTTTACAATGTTTATATTTTTAATATCTTATATATTAAGGAAGTTTGAAGTCTGTAATCTTACATATTTTTTGTACGAACATACCCAAGCTGAACTCTTCCTGGAGTCCCCAAAAAATGGTGAACCCCCATACCCATACCTAAACACCGTACCCATACCTGAAGATCATCACTGCAGTGAAGGTTTCTGAAGGATATGTTAACAAGTTCATTGCAATGCTACTGAAATTCATTTGAGTGTGGCCATCTATGGAAAATCTTATGACTTCAACTTTGTAGATCAAAATTGCACTATGAAATGATGATCTTTACCATCTCCTAAGAGTGATCTGGTCAATTGAACCTATGAAGATAATGATTTATACTTTAAAGCATTATTTCTATATATGAGTATGTTGAAAATAACGTCACTGAGTTTCTTTTGATCCTTATAAGCAATCCGATGCTGCAAAGTAGTGTCAGCATCATATTATGAAAGTTTGTAAAATTGTTCCTGATATTGATAAGAGCATGTTAAATTAGCAAAACAGTGATTTCAATTTCCATGGTTATCCATCGTCGATTCCATCTGGTTTAGTCTTCAATTATCTTGATATAACTTGAGTATGCTTTTATCCTGTTTAAAACAGATAAGAAGACAGCTAATGGAAGTGGTCAATTTGCAACCTTGTCTGATGCGGAGGGAGGCCCTTGTTGGGCTTGGCACATCATTCTTGACCATAATTCTCCCCCCAACTGAGTCTGCCGAAGCAAGAACTGTGAAGCCTGATGTGAGGAAGAAGATAAGGGAAAAGTTTGATGAGCTACGAGAGAAGGCAGGGCTGAAAAAAAAGGGTGAAGATGAGAAGTCTTCAACAGAAAGTCAAATAACCTCAAAATCACTCTCAGGGTTGGCTCGAAAAGGGAAAGGCATTTTGGTGGAGGCAGTTTTTTATGGTTGACTTACAGAGATAATGTGTCATTGTCTTAATATATTTTTTTGTCTAAGTTTAAAAAGTTTTTAGTTGATGTAAATTGAGATGACTTTACTTTTCGGCTAAGGCCAGAATTGTGGATCAGACTTTCTTTTCAGCATGCTGAACGGAAACATGGATGTGAAGTTGGGAACCATCCAGTGTACTAGTTTACATTGTCAATAATTATCATAAGTTCCAACTCCAAGTTCAACAGTGTGGTGGAGCAAATCTATCTTGGCACTATCTTATTTAAGCTTCTGATCTCGAGTTTGTGGCAACTTAATTATAAGTCTATTAGCAAGAATGATTTCTGTTATCTGAAGGGCTTAAGCTTTCTCAACTGTTAAAAGCTCATCTAGTGAATTTAGTTCTGAATAGCAGCACATTGACAACTCTCTCTCAACTTTTTGGAACAAATTTTGTCTTGGCCAAGCATACTTCAGAGAATCAAGAAACTCAGTATATTTTCTGAGGCTTGAACTTTGTGCTTATTTTCTGCTTTGTTGTTTGGCATTGAAATGCTGACGATATAAGACTAAATGATGGCGCGTTTGTTTGAATTCAAAGCTTTCCTGAATATGCCTATAGTCCAATTGAGTGAATCTGCTTTGCTTTATCCAAAAACAATCGCTTAAATAGTCCACATTACATCACCTCCATTGTAATTTGTATTAGTGACTAGTTGTCGAGGGATAGCTTTGAGGTTGGGCTGTGAAAGTGTTTTCAGTTTGTTGTTTGAACTTCAGATGCAGCTTTGGTTATAATTTGGCTTTGTATCAATGAAGTTTTCAATCTAGTATCTTAATAATCGCATAAATACTAATTCTGGCAAAAGTGCTACAATTTGATGACAAATACATTGAGTTCTTTATTTGTATGGTTCATTTGAATTTCTAGATTTTGTCATGCAGCTGCTTGCAACTATAATGTGTGCAATGTATCAAACATATCCTGTGCCTGGAACAATTGTGTGGACTCTTCTTCACTGTTTCAAGTTACACGACCAAGATGACTCTGGCGGAGGGGCTTTAAGATGGCAAGTTGTTTGACAACGGTTTGAACTTTGTTGTGTTTGGGATGGTAGTGTGTGATTTGATTTGTATGGAGTCATTTTGTGCTGTCTTGATGGGGTACATGACCCTTGGATTTGTCGTTGGGCAGGGTTTTGTCATCTCATTAGAATCATTAGGATTCGATGCTTGAGGGTCGGTTTAAGGAACCTGCAACCCTTGTTGGTACTTGATTAATTAGGGGTGGCCTATCTGCTCTAGATGTCTCTGGTTTATGGTTGCCATTCTATGTCTAATTTCTGATCTCTTTTTGATTCAAGGACTAAGTCAATCCCTTCCGATTCAATCTCTTTAAGAATTATGTGTCTACCATGTGAGTTTGAGTTGATGGGTTTTCTACAGTGTGATTTTGTCATGCAGGTGCTTGCAGTTATGATGTGTGCAATGTATCAAACTTATCTCGTGCTTGGAACTATGTGTCGACTCTTCATTGTTTCAAGTTACATAACCAAGGTGACTCTGGCGGAGGGGTTTTAGGATGGTAAGTTGTTTGACAACAGTTTGAACTTTGTTGTGTTTGGGATGGTAGTGATGATTTGATTTGTATGGAGTCATTTTTGGCTGTCTTGATGGGGTACATGACCCTTGGGTTTGTCATCGGGCAGGGTTTTGTCATCCCATTAGAATCATTAGGATTCAATGCTTGAGGGTCGGTTTGAAGGACTGTAACCCTTGTTGGTACTTGATTAATTTGGTGTGGCCCATCTGCTCTAGACGTCTGTGGTTTATGGTTGCCATTCTATGTCTAATTTCTGATCTCTTTTAGATTCAAGGACTATGTCAATTCATTCCGATTCAATCTCTTTAATAATTGCATGTCTGCCATGTGGATTTGGGTTGATGGGTTTCTACAGTGTGATTTTGTCATGCAGCTTCTTGCAATTATAACCCATGCAATGTATCAAACTTATCTTATGCTTGGAACTAATTTGTGGACTCTTCTTCACTGTTTCAAGTTACATGACCAAGATGACTCTGGCGGAGGGGTTTCAAGATGGTAAGTTGTTTGACAACAGTCCGAATTTTGTTGTGTTTGGGATGTAGTGTATGATTTGATTTGTATGGAGTCATTTTTGGCTGTCTTGATGGCGTACGTGACCCTTGGGTTTGTCATTGGGCAGGGTTTTGTCATCCCATCAGGATTCAATGCTTGAGGGTCGCCTTGAAGGACAAGCAACTCTTGTCGGTTCTTGATTAATTTGGGGCGGCCCATCTGTTCTAGATGGCTGTGTTATATGGTTGCCATTCTATGTCTAATTTCTGATCTCTTGTAGATTCAATCTCTTCCGATTCAATCTCTTCCGATTCAATCTCTCTAAGTATTACATGTCTACCATGTGGGTTTAGGTTTATGTGTTTTCTATGGTGTAATTGATTACATCATTTCTTATTAGTGTGTCATCGATTCATGTTGAGCATTTGGAATAAAAGACCCTTAGTTGCTCTACACATGCAATTTCTCAAAATTTATGCATTGCATGATCCGTCTTTAGGAATCTCCTTCTTGGTATTGTTTACTATTTCAAGCTCTAACCCTATGGAGAAATACTACTCCTTGGTATTGCTTACTATTTCAAACTCTAACCCTATTGAGAAATACAAAATATCATGGATTTGTTCTATGGAGCTTTGGTGGAGTTTAGTATAAATGTTTCAAATATGTGGTGAAATTCTATTTACATTTGAAGAAACATGATAATATTGCATGATCCGTCTTTAGGAATCTCCTTCTTGGTATTGTTTACTATTTCAAGCTCTAACCCTATGGAGAAATACTACTCCTTGGTATTGCTTACTATTTCAAACTCTAACCCTATTGAGAAATACAAAATATCATGGATTTGTTCTATGGAGCTTTGGTGGAGTTTAGTATAAATGTTTCAAATATGTGGTGAAATTCTATTTACATTTGAAGAAACATGATAATCAAACTATAAGGAGGGAGAGTAATGTTCATAGACATGTTTAAATAGAAATTAGCCATATATGTTTTACCTATCAAGAGCAAAACATAACAATACAATTTTAGCAAGTTTTAAGAGTTTTAAAATACACCTAACATGTGTTGTAGACAACTATAAATGCCCCCATGACATATATGTTGTGTTATTTTATACATGTTTGGCACATTTGTCTATGTATGGGTGATTGGTCCAAATTAGGTAGTATTGAGCCATTATGACGATTTTTGGATCCTAATCCTTCTTTTATGCTTTCCTTTGCATCTCCCATGATAGCCATTTGATTCTCCATGCCATGTGTTGACACTGTCTATATAGTCATGGCTCTATTGCTTGTGCTTTCCTCTTAATTGGATAGGCTTATTCAGGGCTTTCTTATTTCTAGCCATTTATGGTCGGTCATACACACAAATCTCACCAAAGTTTGAATTCAAGTCATTTATAAATAAACAAGTAATTAGGTTCATTTGATCCCCAGGTATTATCAAGTTTAATCTAATCCTTAGCAAGCATTATTGTTGGGGCTCTCTTGAAGCATCTTATTGGAGCTATTTCTATTATGCAATTTGTGTATTGATATCTCCATTTTCTTTGAGGGGTCAAACAAATTAGAAGGGATTGTTAGCACATGTTAACAATTAACCCTAATATGTAGACCCCCAAACCAACCCTTATCTATTTCAGATTTGTAGATTTCACGAGCACAGGGGTCAAAGTGCACAATATTAGGGCAAGAGGTAAAAGAGTAAAAGCAAGGGAACATAGTTGCAAGTTCATTTTTATAGGTGACAATCACTGCGTGGGACCCTCTATTCGGTACAGGGAATTGATGAGAGTGTTCGTATGGTCCTCACATAATTCTCTTATCAGATTCAAATTTGGCAACAAGAGGTCAAATAGTTTTAGAATTGTGTGAATAAGTTTAGATTGTAACAACATATTAAACAAAGACACCCAAACGCACTAAGAGCCCAATATTTCCTTACGTGTTTGATTGAGAAATTATGTAGGCATTGTTTATTGTGTTTTACATATTTATGATGCTTAATTTGAGGTAGGTGTATTTGTATGCATACAATATAATGAACTCCAATTGCCTTACACCTCCAAGGGGTTTATTTTTTTTGTGATCCCTCTTTGTGCATGCTCCTATATCTAAATTTTGAATGTTTTCATGCTTGTTTGTGCTTAATCATAAGCCCTAGCTCCTTCCCTATATTTGAAATATTTTTAAACCCTAAAGTGTTTGGTCTTATATGGTGTATCTCTTTTCATGTTTAATTTTATTTAATGTCACCAATTTTTTTATAAAAAAATAAGATTTCAATTACAAGTGTTTGACTTATTAGGAAATAAATGCTATTGAAAAACCCTTATTAAATTTAAACCAACGTTGAAAAATAGAATGGAATCTAAAAGTGTCTTCTCCTTTTAGAGTGGGTATGCCTTTAAAAGATGATGTAGCTCTTTTTTTTTAATTGTGAATGATAATAAAGTGCTTTTGAATGCCTTTTACATAAATGTAGATGACAATCATAAATATTTTGATCATGATAAATATTTGAATGCTCAAGGCAATAATTTTTCGAAAGTAGTAATCCAACTCAAAAGGTTCTTAATTCTGCTTGTGAGCCAAACGAGCTCCATAGTGTTCAATTTAAGAAATTTCTCTTTAAAAAGCCTCAAGAAATTGCAAATATGTTGAATGTTTAAAAAAAATTATACCTAAAAGTTTGTTTCACAATGCAATAATTTTTCAATCATCTTCTAATCCTTTCATTTCTCAATCATCTCTTAATCGTCCCATCTCACAATCATCTCTTAATCCTCCCATTTCTCAACAACAATTGCAAGTCCCATTGTGCTCCATATCTAGTGTGACTTATGTCACCCGACTGCTTTCCAATCCTAATGGTAATTCCCCACACAAATCTCTTTTTGCATTCCACTTCTTCCCATCAAATCCCATATTCCCAATCATTTCTACAAATTCCATATTCCTCCATTAATACTTTCCCGACCATTTCCAAAAACCTCATATTCTGTAAACAACACTTAGGCAAAATCCCAAAATGGCCAACATGATGCACATTCTTTATAACATGCAAAATCAAATAAAAACCCCTTCTCAAGGATAACAAAAATCAAACAGTAAAAACATAACTTCGATGATATTTTTCTTAATCCTTTGGCCCATCAAATTCTTCTTATCTTTTTTCCTCCAAGTTTTATTGCCCCAAATTCTGAAATGTTAAATGGAAAAGGATATCCTTCAAATTATATCGGGGCCTGTTATGTTTCATGCTTAGATGTTGCTCAGGATGATAGATTATAAACAAGTTTTTTCCTAGAAACTTAGAAGATTATGTTCTTGATTGGTTTTAGGCTTTTCCATGTGGATCTATTCATTGTTTCACAACTCTTGTAGATGATTTTTTTGTTCACTTTCAAATCAACATTGGCATAAAAGTCACATTTGTTAAATTAGTTCAAATTTGGCAAATAACTTATTAATATATTGGTGACTATGTACTTAAATATAAAACAATGATTACTAAAATAAGTTACAAGATCTAAGATGGTGAACTCTAGAGCATTTTTGTAAATAGTTTGCTTCCAATTATTAAGGAGAAATTTGTTTTCAATTATTTTCTTCTAAGTTTTTTGATGCAAAGGTTTAAGTATAATTCCAATGCTTTCTTCTCGCTCTTCTTTTTCAAAATTTTAAAACAAGCCAAATTTTAAAAATGTAATGATGGTGGGTTTCTAATAAGAGTGACTAAGAATATAATAAATGACATAGAACAACCATCTCATAAGGTCATTTTAGTCCAACGAAGAGAGGAGGCAATTTACTAGGATCAATGAGTCTCTACAACATCTATTGAGGAAATTACTTGAAAATAACATTATCACATTACCTCAAATGAGGGAATTAGATCCTTCAAGAGGCTTGCTAAAAGACACTGATCCAAATGCATTTTGTGATTATCATAGAGTTCAAGGACATTCACCAAAAAGGTGCATTGCATTGAAACCTAAGATTCAAGATCTCATTAAGCACAATTAAATTTAAATAGAATGAACAAACAATACTACAAATAATGAGAATTGATCAAAGGCTCCTCCAAATCAACATATGAACTCTTTTATGAATCCTCTTCTAAACTGCAACCATGGACAAGTCAATAATGCAAATGCGAGTGTGATTAATGAGAAAAACAAGAGTTATAACAAAGTGGCATTAGATTGAATTTCAGCTAATTGATATTTTTGTGGATAGAGTTGAATGAAATAGAAAGACTCAAACTCAATCCAAATTATATTCAATGAAAGTAAAATTCCAAATGACAACTTGTACAATGCTCCTTTGTTCATCAAAGCTTTTATAAGAAGTGAAGAAAAATATGGTGTAATAATAGATAATGGTGCAAGCTTGAATTTTTGTACCAATGTGTTTCCTTATAGCCTTGGATTTTGTGAATAAGATCTTGCATTTACAAAAACCATTATTAAAGATTGTGATAGTATGGAAAATGATGCTTTAGGTTGCAAAATCTTACCTTTCCAAATGGGTCCAAATAAGGTTCAAAGCCTATTTCATAGTGTGTAGTAATAAACCATACAACCTGTTATTTGAAAGACCTTGGATACATCAAATGAAGGTGATTCCTTCAATTGTACATCAATGTATAAAATTTGGACATGAAGCACAAGTGGTAACTATTCAAAGAGACAAGGAATTCATCAAAGAAAAATAACATGAAGTTGTCTCAAAATTTGAACCAATATTGGCTTCATAAGAAAAATTGATTGAAATTTCAAGGATTGAGATATCTAGGAAAATGTTCAAGACAAGAAAGAACAAAGTATAAATATTAGAATATACTTTAAATAGAATATATATGATGACTTTAGCAAGTATTTTTTTTCCAAATACAATGGACATCAAGAAACCAATGGGATATGAGAGTGATGTTTCTACATGGATAAAAATGGATGAGGATAACCTCTTTGGGGGGATCACTTACCATCACATAAATGTGTATTACTCTAAAATTCATTCCTTCCTTTTACACTATCTCTTGATTTCTTTGGATTCCTTGTCTTTACTTCAAATGTCTATTGAAATTACTTTTGATAGCATGTTCATGTGTTAGCTTATTTAATTTTCGCTATGTAGTTTTTCTACTTTTCAATGGTTCAATGTTGTTTCGTCAAGTTTCATTATATTTCATTTGACGTGTTAATTTTTAAAATTTATGTGTATTTTATCACTCTACGAAATATTTTGCTTTGTCTTATATTTAAATAATCATCTTTTATTTTAATTCAAATTTTGTGTGATTTCGACTATGTTTCAAAGGTATTTGGCTTGAAGGCTATCTCTACGTGTAATTATTTATTCATCTAAGTTTGATGTTTTTAAGGTTCAAATTTCCTCCATTATTCTTATGATTTGAGATCCAAAATGAATTCTAAATTATGAACAAACATAAGTGATAATGCATACATAATCATGTATTCTAATGGAAAAATGGAATGAATAAGGATTATTTTATTTTCTTTTGCCCTATTTGTCTTCGTTGGTTAATTTTGAAAGTTTAGTGGCCCAAATGCTTGTAATTTACGCTTTTTACATAAGTTATATAATGATAATTGTTGCAAATATTTTACATGAATGCAAATGCTATGAGAAATGCATTGATTTTACAATGCATCATGTTCTACCACAATATTATATAATAATTGCTATGCTATGAATATGATTTACAACGTGCCATAACATGAAAAACAAAGATTGTTTAGAGATTCGTGACTAAGAGTTAATTTGCTTTAAATTTGTTTGTTATGCGCAATTTTCATGGTTTGCCTTATGTGATTCTATACTTGTCTACTTTGTGTTTATTTAAGAATTAGAATACATACATTTCCACATGCATTTCACACACATTCATATAAATATAGATAAATATAAACAAAAGATAAAATATATTAGACAATCATAGGTGGAGTAGATAACACATGGAGACACATAACCCATAAAAAAAATTTCTCAAGGTATATGGGAATGGCCCCATTGCCTTTCATGCCTAGATTAGGGGTAAATGGATCTCATGGACATGGGGTTATGTGTCGTAGTCATAGATATATATCCCAATGTAAATTATCTTTGTCACATCCCTAGTTGTGCCATTGCATCTACATAGTGATCCTAAAGTTATGAATATTTATCAAACATAATCTATGCGAGTCCATCACCATTTAGTGGGGGTATCTTCACCTCACCACTAAGAATGTCTTCTCCTATGAAACTATAGCTAATGTAGCTCAGAGCTCTGTGTTCTTTTTTTATTAGTATATCCATGTCAATAAATGTTGCAAGTTATTTGCTTGTGCTTGTCTCTCTAGATTCAAAAGGGGGGCATGTCTCCCTGCCATTGTGAGTCCGCTCGATCACACCTGAAATGCCCTTTGGTATGTGTCAATTCAATCTATCAACCGTGACCAAGATGGTGAATGTACAATACCTCACTTTCATTACATATTAAGAAATCATTAATTAGTAAGTTTGGAACATTAATTGTAAAGATAAAAGTTATTTGTTTGACTCACTCACTTAGGTCTCCAAGTTACTAATTTTCATCCCATGTCTCTTAGATCGAAGAGACCATGATAGGTTCCTCCTCTGATCCTATCGCCTCATCCCCCTTTAGGTCACTCATTCTAATCTCATTTATGTCATCTCCATAGTGTCCCTTTAAATTGCCTATCTCTCACTTAACATCGAGTGGGAATAATGGTGTTGGTCTAACCTTGGCCCACCAAGCCATCCACACCTTTGTAGCTCCTGTATCATTAACCCTTAGTTCTTGATGCCTATCCTTATCTCCATAATCATTTGGCACCTAATCCTCAAAATTAAGTACCATCTACTCCATATCCATGTAGGGAATCTCCATGTTCAATGCCATATAAAAATGGTTGGGGGTACATCTTCTATTAGAAATAACTATCACAACACTTATTCATATTAAAATTACTCATAATTATATGTGTACTTCCACTGATACCATCTAGTCCATCTAGTCCCTCGTAGTTGTGTGGCATCATTAGCCTAGTTGGATGATCCCTAAATGGGTGTGAGGTGATGTTCTCATTCTCCTTATTGAGAAAATCTAGGGTCCTCCACTAGTTTTGGGTATTGCCATCACTTCTATCATTGTATCCACTAATTACACACCAATTGTCTCTCTATGTCTCCTATAGAAAAGGATAAACATATGGACCTAATAATTACCAGGTGATTGTGTGTTGAACATTGTAATAATGTCCCCAAAGAAACCACTCCTCCATGTGGCTCATACACAAATATTTATAGGTATTGATGTAGCTATGAAATAATGTAATGACTCCATGAATATACAACCCTACTATCATATATCTCTCAAGCCATGTAATGAAGGTTGTATGAGCAGTGCAAGTCCCCTGTGTCAACCACCATGATGGAGATAAGTAACACAAGGATGTCAATGCATAATTGTGGCATGTCCCCCTCTAGAATCACCCTTAATCTAAGTTATCATCTAAAATAGGTATCCTAAGATAGTAATTGTGTGCCATGTTCTCTTGATTAGAAATTTGGATCAAGAAGTTCATCCAATTCAATTGATAAGACTATCGACTATCAAATAGGGGTATTTGTAACACCTAAGTCCTATAAAATGAGTTACTTTATATTTTAAGGTCTTAAACAACATATGGTTGGCATCAAAAGTACCTTAAGTGTGTATATTTGAGTTCCTCTCCAAAAATATGCAATTTTGAAAAAATGGCATGTGATTTCGAGTTCATATGCAAAATTTATGGTCTTTAGAAGTTAGAGGGATTTTGATGGTTGTGAAACTGTTAGTTTAATCAGGGGTGATTTTGTAACTATCATGTCAAATTTTCAATGTTAAGTAATGGTTTCAAAATCACCTTGATGGTTTTTCAATGTTAAGTGGCAACTATATAACTGCCCCAACAATTTTTCAAAGTTAAGTGGTGGTTTCTCAACCACTCCGATGGTTTTGCTCACGCATAACTCTTAAGAAGTTTAAAGGATAGATAAATATTTTAGCTTAAATTTTTGACTCTTGGGATTCTAGTTCAAGCCTAAGGGATTTTATTTTGTATATATGAACCTATAGAGTTCATAGAATTTATTCATTAATGCACTCATTGAGTGTCTAAGTGGATTTACTTAGTGTTGAGTGTATTCAAAAGATTTGATTAGCATGGTGAATGAATGGGAAATTTTTAAAGTGAAAATAAGGTAGTAAAATGTAGAAAACCTCTAAGTTGAAGAATACACAACTAATATGGTTGAGTTCAGTAGTCTTTCTTGCTAAAAAAGTCATTCATCAAAGAGTGCAAATATTAGTATGAGTATAGAATCCATTGAGGAGTTGGTGTCCTTGTAAGCCCAAGAGTGAAAAATATTGTAAATTACATAACATATATTAGGAGGCGTGGATTCAGTCTTGACAGAGTTTTATCGCATTGAGTTTCTCCAAGGTATGTCTTGAGTATCTGTGTTTCATGTTGTGTTCGGTTTCCTTACTTGCATGTTCTATTTTTTGAAATTAGTCTAATATCTCAAATAATTAATATATTTTAAGAATAATTTATCAAATACATAATAATTTTTAATGAAAGGTTAAATAGCTTCACATTCATTTTTCATTCTTATACAAACACAGTGAATTGTAGTTTTTTATGGAGTAATAACATGGTTAGAGTATGAATGAATGTATGCAATTGATGTAGCATGTTGGGATTGCATGTGAAGGGTTTCATATTATTTTTTATGTTGTAGATGAAAATGATAAGAGCTAGAATACATCTCCAAACAATAATTTTGGGTGTTTTCTATGGCATATAACTTGGGGCCAACATTTGTTGTAAAGAATTTATGTTGGTAAAGCTTAGTGTGGAATATCCACCTAGTTTATGGATCAACACTTGTTCCCCCTTGGCTTCCCTCACCAACACATTTTTACCCTGAATAGAATCCTAAGGATGTGTCATACATACTCCAATCTGACAATCTTATCTCATCTCAGTAGCCAGAATAAAAATGGTTATTTGATCCACACACAATCCTGCATTATTTACCTTTAGATCATTACTTACTTGTCCACATTTGCACAACTCCCAAAATCATGAATCTTCTACACAAAACTAGGAAACATGTTGCATAACTCAAAATACCACATTTCACACTTCATCCATTAGGCACAAAGTGCATACGTGTCAAGGGCTAAGCCATTGCGATATTGAGGGGAAACGCTCCCTTTTATGGTAAAACTTACCACACTATTTTTTTAATTATTTTGTTCATTATATGCAACATGACATCAACACACCAATGCATCTTGTGAATAACCTCTACAAAACATCTAGGGCGTATGTTGTGTAACTTGAATTTGTGTGCAACACTTAAAAAACGCAAATGGCCATCTGAATATACCAGGTCATGTTGCGCCATGAAAAATCGTACTCCCAAAGGTATTTCAATGATAAAACACTTGTCAAAATACCACACATATAGAAGTAAATCTACATATACATTAGAAGGTGAATTTTCACATGTGGAAGTACAAATGGGTCAACTTCCACAACGATTCTTTAGCCATCATGACATTGTAATATATGTATACATATATGTATCACTAGACAATTGACACATAAATGAAGGCAAATATACATACATATTTATCAAGAATATGCCATTTTAAAAATGCACAAATTAATATGGATTTTTTCTCCCATTCTAACACAATCTATTCTTGATCTTATTTAATTTTGCTTTTGCATATGCATACAATCCAGGGTGGATACACAACTTTGGGGGACCAAAAAAGTGCCACTTTTGAAAAAGTTGTTCTTGGATTAAAAAGGGTGAGCACCCTTTTTAAAAATATGCTTATTGAACCAAAATTTGAATTGATTTGGCTTAATAAACCTATAGGATGGGCACCTTATGTAATATAAAGGGCACACAAAATTTTTTATTCTCAAGGGTGTATACCATTTGTATTACATAGGGTGCACATCATGTGCCCTTTGTATTACATAGGGCATCTGCCTTTGAAGTTTATAAAACTTAAAAAAAAAACCATGGCCACATAATAACAATCAACCCAAACGTATTTAGGATTAAAGAAGAAAGGGCATGCATGCTTTACCCCAAAAAAATCTTTTGTAAGCTTCTCCACCAAACATCCACATCTTTGCCACAGTCCCAAGTATGTATTTTTATTCTTTAAGGCATTCTTAGGATTTGAAATATATATTTTATTGATTAGGGTTTCAAATTTTATAATGAAAAATATAAAGAATAAAAGTTCATTTTTATACTTTCAGATTAACCACCAAAAACCCCCCAATAAAACCCTAATGAAAACCCTGAAGAAAAAGAAACATAATTATATTGGAGATATAATTCAAAGTGGCAACAATTGGAAATTATCATTAATTGATTGTGTCACCCATCATAAAAAACTACATGTTATTTACTTGCAGATAAATTGAAGGCCTTTTATAATGAAGTGGGAAATTTAACTTCCCAACTTGATGCAATGCATTATCAAAGGAATGTATTATTATTATTATTATTATTATTATTTTTTGATACACTATCATAAGAGGGACTTAAAAACAAAAAGATAAAAATGAAGAAATATGTGCTTTGATTCATATTCCTGAAACCACCCAACCACCACCAATGAGCTGAAAACACATTAACATTTTTTGGTGTAATGCGAAGATTAAAAAATAAATTTTAGGACAGGTGGTGAATGGTGTCTGATGAGCCTCCATGCATTAATAATGAGGTTCCATTGTATTTTAAAAAAAAATTGTATTGTGAAACACCAAGTTATTTTAACATGAGAGAGTCTCAAGGTAGGGGAGGTGGGTCCTCATTTGATAGACCTAGTGCAAAATGGGACCAAAACCACCCTTAGAGAAGTGAAAAATTCAATAACACATACTACCATCCTAAAAATCATGCATCATTATATAAATAGGGACACCATTGAGGCAATTAAAATTCTCACACATGTACTAATTAACCATGGATGTATACATTGAGTACACTGGGTTCTTCTACTACAAAGGTTACAAGTGGCAACACATATAGTAGTGTTCTTCCTAGTCTTGATGTTATAGGTGGTAACACATATAGTAGTGTCCCTCATAGTATTGTTGCTACATGTGTTAGAACATATAGAAGTGTCCTTCCTAGTCTTCATACTTCACATGGTGGCACAACTAGCAATGCCCTTACACTTCTTGAACTATGGTGTTGTGTAATGTATCACATGTCCAAGTTAGACATAAAGGTAGGACATATATAGAGCCAATAGGAATAATTGTATAACCAATTCACAAATGTTTATAGGTAACTATGAAATAAATGAAATAACATATTCCATCTATAATTAATTTATCATCTCATGTGACTACACAATATGCAATTCCTTTAGCACCTCAAGACAATACACAATAACATATACCATCCACAATTACTTCAACAACTTGGGACACTACAAAGCTAGATATTACATTTATAGTTAATTTATCACATTAGAACCTAACACAAAAACATATGCCATCTACAATTATTTTAACACCTCATAACACCACACAGAAACATATGCCACCTATAGTTACTTTAGCACCTCATGACACTACAAAGCTATATATATAAGACTTATTTGCTTCACCATATTCATTCACATGGGTAATTAATTGTAAATTTATTAATATCTAAAGAAATATTAAATTTATTTTAATATGTTAATTTATTCATGGTTGAATTCATTCATTTGTTTCTTGTAATGATGATGACCAATGCTATAGGTACCCCTCTTGGATTACATTCTGTTATTGAACATGATATTAATGTTGTAGTACCCTACACATAGTTTATTATTAGCATAATCATGTATACAAATAAATAAAACTAAATGAATTTTCATTTATGGAGTAAATCCAGTTGTGAAAGCATTGTCAAGTTGCTATATTTTTTTAATATTTTATATACTCCATAGTTTTAGTATGTTTTCTTAATAAGCTTTCCCCTCTTCTCTACTATGAATTCATAAGATCCAAAATAAAATTGTATTCAAATACCTATAAATAAATGCCTTAATACCAAGTTTGACAAGCCTCTTACAAGCGTGCATATTGGAATTGCTTCTACGAATCTAAAATCCTCATTCATATAAAACATAATCTCACATCATTGGGAGAGACTTGGTTTGCGACAATGTATAAACCCAATAGGCCATGATCCTTATGCCAATGGGGGTGACACCATAATGGAAATGGCCATCATGTACTAATATAATGGTTGATTGGTTGTGAAGCCAATTTTCTTGCTTCCTCATCCCTCCCCTCTCCTCCTCTATAGATTCATAATCTAAAATAAATCTAGAATATCTTTAAATACATACCTTACTACCAAGTCTAACATGCTTCTTACAAGTGTGCATCTTGGATTTTATTCTATAACTCTAAAATCGTCATTCATAAAAAAATGATAACGAGTTATTTATTTATGTTATGTTAAGGATCTATGAGTGTATTTATCTTCATATGAGTCCTTTATTTATTTTACAGATAATATGAGTGTATTTACAAATGATAATGATGATGAAACTAACAAGCACAATCACATGATTTTAAAGGTGACTTTGATACACGACCTAGATTTTAATTTACACTTGATGAGGTTATGGTAGATGAAATTCTCAAGGCTTCATGTGTGTCCCAAGGTCCGGTATCTCCTTAGGGCCACCTAGTTCAAACACAATGTTTAGTGAGAAAACATAGTAATTATATTTTTTAAAACTTCAAGTAATGTTACTTTACCTCACATATTTATATTTGTATGCACATCTCTAACCCTATATATATGTTCCATATAAATCTCCATAATTTACATATTTGAGGGCATCACACCCTAGGTGGCCCACCAATCCCTTGAATGTGGTGAGTCCATAATTTTATAAATTCATTTTTATATGTTATATAATATATGTTGACCATAAATGACTATATTATTTATGGTTTTAGGATACTTTTGACATACCTATATATATGTCCTTGGAGGGAGATGAGTGAAGACGCCAAGTAAGAAAAAATTGAATGGTTGTGCTTTAGGTATGATATGAAGATGCAAATTATTAAATAGTTCTACATGAGTTATGTTAAATATTAATGCCTTACTTTTTCATGCATGTAAGAAAAAATTACTGAGAGGTGACTCTCCTCAGAGATCCAACATTGTTAGTTCCACATTTAGGACGATGAAGTGAAATTTATTTGGAAGTACTAAGCAACACAAGAGCTAGTTATAGTACTAGGGATAGTTATAGGCACAATTCATTTGTATGCTTATATAGCCCATTTTGTATATCTATGTGGCCCATTTTTTATGTCATTATGGCTTATTTTGGATATATGTGCATACTAGACTTACGTTTTATATGTATATACAGTGTAAATAAAATTATATAGACTTAATTTTTATATGTATATATTATTTATTGTTTTTGTTGTAAATTATTCTTCTTGTAATTATTCTAAAATGAATAAGCTTGCATAGCATGGTTGTGCTAGTTAATGGGTAACTAATATTTAGCTTTAGTGATTCTTGTATAGTAAGTATTTTTAGAGAAAAAATATAACTATGACATACTTAGATCAACTTGATGTGTTCTCTTACAATTTGAGAAGTCATCATGCAAAATATCACATCACTTCCAATGATACTTGAAACAACCATGCAAAAGTTATAGAGAATGTGTTTTGAATTTAAAACAATCTTCAATATCATGATTTAATATATGGTTGTGATCTAAAATCAATGAAAACAATAATTTTTTTATCTTAAATCTTCTCTATAGATATAAAATCTTTAGTAAAATTTTCTTATTTAAAATATGTGAAACAATAAAAAAGAATTCATTATGTCCTATGTTCAGTCCCCCTAACAAGAAATGTGAATAAGAGAACCTCTGACTATAAACATGAATAATTAAATTAATAAACATGAATCAGACAACAAGAGAGGTGAATAACAAGAACATGAAATGTGAATAATAAAATCTCCAACTAAATATACAAGTTTGATTCTAAACATACCAATTATGACTTACTGAAGAGATGAAACACTACAAGGTCCTCTTATGGATTTGAACACTCAAAGGGAATGAAAGATACAATATATTTTTCAAATATATGGAGGTTGTGATAGAGGTATCCTATTAGGAAGTGAATGCATTTCTTAAGAGAAGTCTCCCGTTCCTAAGGCTAAATCTAAAATGAACTTACGCATGCAGTTTCATGCAAATTGGGATAAGTATAGAAGAAATGTAAGATATTTTATTTTCACATGCGAGTCATCTATGCATCCACTGAAGGATTATCCTCCATTTGGGATGATGGAAAAAAGGTGCCACATTTTCTCTCGTAGCTAAAATTTGGTTAAGGGAGCAAAATTCTCTCAATAAAATGCATAAATTTTGACTGGAGTGCCCAATGGATGAATGTAATTCATGGTAAAGTTTGGATGGGCATAAAATATCAAGAATAACCTTTGTTTAGTCCCCTAAAATCCCCTAAAGCTCCCAACCTACATTTTATTATACATGTTTATTAAAATAAGTCTATCAGTCCTAAGGCAAAATCTACAGTGAAACTCGACACACAGTTGCTTGTAAATCAGGATAGGTAGAAATGAGCCTTAAAATATTTAAATTATATGCATGAGTTTTTTTAACCCTTTTTGGAATTAAGGGTAATGAGGATAATATCATAATCAAATAAATAGTCCAATTAAGTAATTCAGATTCATAATGTTATAATATAGTGATAAATTATGAAAGTATGCTAAATATAGAAAGTAAAATTCCAAACAATAATTAGAATGTAGCAACATGAAGGAGAAATAATACTTAGTGTATTTACTGATGTGTAGGTGGATCTAGTAGATTTAGGTACTTGAGAAGATAAGATGATTCTCTATAGTAATTTGTAATATCTTGAATATTTGCCTTCTGTCAGCCTAGACACTACCATTGAGATCTGGACACTACCATTAACACTTTTATCCTGAATCTGACACTTCTATCCTATAATAAATATAGGTCATTTTCTATAGTGACAAATTGTGACTATTAGGATTCACCATTTCTTTTTATATTACCAATTCAAATCACATGCATAGGTTCTATCAATTTTTTGCTCAAAACCCTAGGTACTCTAACCTAAGCATGTTAGCTTGAAAAATAGTGATTAATGGGCTCAAAATAAGTCAATCTAACCTTAAAGAAACCTATGTCACTGAGCACTACCTACATAGCCATATACTTCAAAGAGGTCCTCAAACCAATGTAGTTCTCCCACTTATGTGGGCTTGTGTGTGAATAATTGTGCAATATGCTAAATACGAGTGCATATAGTGATCTAGCTTATAAATTTAAAAATATTTATCATGGGTTTATATTTGAATTATTTATACCTATAATAATACTAATTCTATGATTTATTTGGAAATAGGAAAGAATAGGCAGTAGAGTTTAGTTCTATAAATGATTAAGTGAGTTTAACAGGTGTTTGCTTGTTAATTGATAGATGTTGCTTGAATGATAATGAATGACATTTGATTTGTATTTATACCACACCTTTTGAAATTATCTCATGGTAGGATTAAAAGTTTGCCATAGGCTAACCCATTCATGTCAAAATATTTTCAAATTTGACTATTTGTAAGAATCAGACACTTGTCAAATTTGGGACACTAGCGTCGATGCTAGTGTCCTAGTTTGGATGCTAGTGTCTAGGAGGATAAAAAGTTGGTGAAGGTTTGTAACTACTAGAGTAGGATATAAATAATGTTTTATGTATATTTTGGGCTATAAGTGATCTAGGTAATTATAATATTAGTCAGACTATAGGATAGGCATTTAGGCATAGTGAGAAGGCAAATGCAAGCCTTTTGTTAGTAGAAAGGTCTTAAACTGAAGGCTTGAGCCAAGAGTTATTATTTTCAAGTGTACAAGACTATTTTATCATATATAATTTGATTTTATTATCTACATTCCCATCCCCTCCCCCCAACATGCTTTAATCTAGTAATGCATAAGGATAAAATTGTTAGGTTTAAAGGAAATAAATGTGTACACTGGTGCGTACAACACACCTTGATTTTGACTTGAGCCCTATTTGAATTTTTTGTTTTTATAATACCTACAAATAAGATCATTTTACAATGTTATTATTTCATATAATATGAAAATGGAATAATTTAAATACTTGAAATAGAAGGGAGTAAATAAGGAGTACACTTATGTGTTGATGAAACCATGTTTTCCCTTGGTAATTTGCTTTGGTAATGATGATTTATTTTTGAATAATTATATAAATAAGTTCACCACTGAACCTTGGATATGTGAAGAGAATAATTGAAGGGTGCTCATGTCCCCAATCTGGTTCACTGTAAGGGTGAGTTGTGTTAAGCCATTGAGATCACTAATTTTCAATCACACAATTCAAGTGTATGCATAATATATCCAATATCATACATGTAAAATGGTGTTAAAAATATCAACCTATAAAATTAAATTAGTGCCAATATTATTGAGGGTGCTGAGTCTCAATTGCACTACTCAAGAGAGCCAACTGATGCACATAGATAAAGCTCAATTGATGAATCTTGGTAAGGTTGGTGCATAATTATGTATATAACCTAAATATTTATATGTGATTTGTTGCATTTACATGGCATATGAACTTATAATGTTCCTAAAACTGAAGTATGTGTCAAATTATAACTTTTGCTCTATAAATTGTTTATAATATTTGTCAAAAATCTAAAAAACTCTGTCCAAAATCTGTAAAATTGGTGCCAAATACATAGGATTCTGAACCAATGTATATTTGAATCATGTAAATTGTACTAAATTCTTAAAATTATGTACATGTAAAATCATGTCTCTATGACATGTCCCCACTGATATACCCTACCATTTTGAGGTGAGGGAAATGTAACCTAATAGTCACCTTATCTAAAAAGGATAAGATAACCATGCCATATCTATATCTTTCATGTAATAATGAATCATATAGTGGTATCATGTCTAAGCAGATGTATCAATGCAACTTGTAGTATCCAAACATAAAAATCCCTAAGACGCATGATCAAATTAAACACACTCAAAGGAGAGGATGTGTTCAAATATTCACATACCAAATAAACAACATTCAATGGCATTGTGGCCAACAAACAATGAACATGTTCAAATGTTTCACAATAAAAACAAGGTAGCAAACAAGGAATACAATCAATTAATCCATATGAGAAGATGAATAAGTGAAATACAAACAACCAACATAAGCATATCATACTAGCCCCTACATACATGTGTTTGAAAAATGACCTATAAAATAACATATCTAGTACATTGTGTAAGATGTAAGCATGAGTATAGACATGTGTAAACATTAGTATATAAATTCAACTTGATAATGTAAAGTGATCATAAAATAATATCACCTATATAAATTATAATCAATATAAGTAGATGCCCCCAAGGTAGTGTGTCACACGGGTGGAGGAAAGGTCCAACATCTATATGCTCATGTATCATGGATTTAGTGTATGCATGCATCACACTCAAGTACCTGTAAACATCTATGTGTATATAAAGGAAAATAATATGCTATATACTAACATAAAGTAAAAAACATATGAAAAATATAGTAAATATGTAAATGCTAAGTATTTTTTCATTATTTAAATGTTTTTGTATTTTGTTGATTATTTATTTTTTTAATATTTTTTCAATTTTAGGTGTAATATTTACACAAGTGCATAATGTTCATTGGATTTTTTGAGGGGATTTATTTCGAGTGTAGCCAAGTGGTATGCATATTTTCCCAATTTGTTTGTAACTATGAATGGGCCTAACTAATTTGGTTTGAATTTCCATTTCTTGTATTTTTCTTGCATTGGTATTCTTTTGATTTCTTTTAATACCATATCACCCACATCAAACTCATTTGGCCAAACATTTTTGTTGTATGCTCACTTAAGCCAATCCTAGTAAGCCCATATATGCTCAATAACAGGTGTGTGTTTTACATCCAACTACTCTAACTCTTGTAATCACTTTTCTCACTACTCATTATCATGAAGAATATCCTTAAGATAAACACACAAAGATGGTATTTCAGCTCAATTGGAATAACTACCTCTGTACCATAATCCAAAGCATAAGGTTTAGCTCGAGTAAGTGTGCATACACTAGTGTGGTATGCTCATAAGGTGTAAACCATCTATTGGTGTCAATCTGTACTATTCCTTTCAACTATTTTCCAAGTATTTTGAAAATAGTCTTGTTTGTCACTTCTACTTGACCATTACCCTACAAGTAGTAAGGTGTAGATAAGGTGTGTTTAATTTTGTATTTATTACAAAATCATTTCACCATTTTGTTCTTAAATGATGACCCATTATCTATAATAATATCTGAAGGTAAACTAAATTGAGAAATAATATTGGTCATCATAAATGTACATATGTCATCTCCAGTGGTAAGCTCAAGTGGGATTACTTCTACCCATTCTATAAAATATTATTTAGCTATGATTATGAATTTTTGGCTTCTTACTAATAGTGGATTTATTTTTCCAATCAAATCAAATCCCCAACGAGAGAATGGCCATGGGAAAACAATTTGATGTAATTCATGAGATGGATCATGATTTAAATTGCTATATTTCTAACATTGGTACATAATTTACAATGTTCAAAACATTATTGTTTTATTATGGGCTAATAATAACCCTGTGATAATATTTTATGGGACATTGTTTTTCCACTGAAGTGTCCCCCACT
The DNA here is from genome assembly GCA_037957365.1 of Torreya grandis. Classification (NCBI taxonomy): domain Eukaryota; kingdom Viridiplantae; phylum Streptophyta; class Pinopsida; order Cupressales; family Taxaceae; genus Torreya; species Torreya grandis. The sequence continues at coordinate 3,160,294 of JARHVA010001127.1, forward strand.
CACTATCGTGCATCTTTGAAAGTGCAATTCTTAACTCATCTTTGCTAAGACATTCAAGTAACTATCCATCAAGTTTATTTTGATTAAGTTATACCCAATGATAACTTAATGGATTTCCTCTCTCTATATCTTACGCTTATCATTATGAGTAAAATGATCTATTATAAAAACTTGATATAAGAAATTATAAATATTACTATACCATTCTATATTTGTTGCTTTACATATATTTGTGAGAATTGCTAAAGCATCCACTTTTTTTGATGTAATTAAGGCTGGTCTAACTATCGTATTGTAAATTTTGTGTGATCATAATTGATATTAAGAGGCATTAATGATGGCAAACTGTCTATTACATCGGCATAAGGGTTATCCTTATATGGGATACTTTTGATAGAAAATGTGTCAAGTGTTTCTTTGAATTTGTATATCATTTATTTATATGGAAATAAATCCTCTTATTTGGTTTGGTAATGATATGTAACCTGATTTAAAATCAACTAAGAGTCACCATAAACATAATTATTCTTAACATGGATTTTATGTGTTATATACAACCCGATGATCAAGGCTTCATATTAGGAAATTTTTGTTGGTACATGGGAAAGCTAGTCTATAATAAAATGACATATATTCCCCGTTACGGGTATGAAAAATTATTATTGCACCCACACTTACTATACATTTGGATTCGTCAAAGAACATAGTCCATGTGTTAATTTATATATGATATGTCACGATCTCATCATGAAAAGCCTCAGTCATTGGAAAAGTGTCTGATAGTGGAGTTGCAACTAGTTGATTGGCTATAAGTTGGCCTTTTACTAATTTTTTAGATATGAACTTAAGATCAAATTCTGTAAGTTGAATCAACCATTTAGTTATTTGACCTACTAGATGGGTTTGGTTCATGAGAAACTTTAATGGGTCTTCTTTGACTATAACATAGATCTCATTATTAAGCATGTAGTGTCATAATTTATTTTTAGTGAATGATAATGCCAAACATATTTTTTCCATGGTAGTATACTTGCATTCATAACCAACCAATTGATGAATAATGTTATAAAAAGCTCACTCCCTATGATCATCATCATATTATTCTAATAAGGCCCCAAAGACTTCATGCGTAGTTAAAATATAAAGACGTAATGGTCTATCTAATATTGGAGGCATGAACACTTGTTAATTTGATAAATATTATTTGATTGCATCAAAACTCTTTTGACACACTTCATCCCAAACAAATTTTGTATCCTTATTTAGTAGACATGTGAAAGGCATCATTTTTTTGGCCAATTGTGTAATAAAATGTCGAATTACTTAAATTATGCCTTCTAAACACCACAACTAATTTAAGTTAGTTGGTGGTGACATCTCAATGATAGCTTTTGCCTTTTTTGGATCAACTTAGATACCACGTTGAGAAATAAGATAACCTAATTTTTTTCTAAAAGACACCCTAAAAACACACCTTTTTGGATTTAACTGCACATTGAACTTTCTCAAACGTTCAAATATGTGTCTTATATCTGTAGCATGATTTTGTCGATGCTTGGATTTGTCTAATAAATCATCAACATAATCTTTGACCTTATTATGAATTAAATTATGTAAAATATATGTCATTTTCCTTTGATATGTAGATCTTACATATTTTAGGTTGAAAGGTATGGCATATAACAAAATATTCCTCGTGGTATAGTGAATGCTATATTTTCTTTATTTTTTGGGTTAATTTTGATTTTATTATAGCTAGTGAAGCCATCCATGAATGACAATGTCTCATACCCATTTGTATAATTGATAATCATGTCAATGTTAGGTAATGGAAAATCATATTTTGGACAAGTTTTAGTTAGATCCCAATAATCTGTGTAACATCAAAATGTCACCATTAGGTTTGGTGATAAGGACTATATTAGAAACCCACCCAGAATGTGTAATTTCTCTAATTAAGCTTGTGTCTAAGAGTCTTTGAGTCTCATATTTTATAAGTAGGGATATTGGGGATGCATCTTGTGAATATTTTGATTGATGGGCTTTGCATCTAGATATAAAAGTATATTATGCATTGCCACCGATGGATCAATTTTAGGCATGTTAGAATATTCCCAAGTGAATAATTATAGATAATCATGTAAAACCTATCGATAAGTTTTGCCTTTGCCTCTTGCATCATGGTGGTTAGTAATACTAGTCAAGGATATCGATTTGTTCCATAATTATATTGTATTGTTTCTTCATTAATCAAAGTAGATCTATCTGTGATATATTATGTAGCAGGAATCATGTTATGCATATCATGTTGAATATTGGTATCATCATTATCACCAAATTAGGCTAGAACAAAGGTGGTATGAATAAACCTATCCATATGATAGAAGGAAGGGAGATCCTCATATGCCCCCATGTACTCTAGAAACGACTCATCATTGGAAGACTCATCCCATGTCCAAATTTTAGGAGAAGCATTTTAGTCAATCATATCAAGGTTTACAAATTGTAAATTAGAAGTAGCATTAGTTACGTGCATGCATTTAGAGCTAGATTTTATGAAAATGGATGGCCAAAAGTGCTTTATTTGTTAGATATAATTTTTGTTAACAAACCCAACCCTTGTCGATTTGTGTTATTTGATATGTAAATAGGCTAGGTTATACCTTTCCCATTTTTGCATAATACTTATCCTTTATATCCATGTTTGAGTAAATATTTAGAGCCAAAATCAGAATTAGATGAGTGTGGTGTGTAAATTTTTTATTGTTCAATCATTTCAAAGTTTGAATGGATCTATATCCATTGGGCACATATAAATGAATTCCTGATGCATGAATTTTAGGCATGCATGCAAAGTGGATATAATCACATAAATCTCATGAAGCCAGGGTCACCCCAAAAGGATACTGTAATTTAAATCATTTGGCATAGCTTGACATAAATTAGGTAAGGTGTAAGGTCACACGATAATATGCAATGTTATATGTCCCAAGAAATTTCATCAAATGTTTTCAAATCCCTTGATACTCATACTAGATGATTCAAAATATTTGGCCTTAATGACTACTAAAAAAGGAAAGATATGTTTCAAATGTTGAGTCTTGAACCATTGTCCACAAGTACCATTTTAACTATTTTATTACAAATACATACTTAAATATATAATGGAAAATAATAATCAATAATATGTTAAGGTGGTAAATCCTCCTTATCAAAGGAAATATTATGCTCTATCCATTTTATAGTGCTAATCATGGAAGCCACATATGGTGGTTCTACATTACTTGGCAATAAATTCATGTGTAATGCTTCCAAGAGAATATCTTTGTATCAGGAAGGCTTGTGTAACAAATCCAAGAGAAAAACCTTATCAATAACATCATAGGGGTGGTTTGTAATATTATTTGTATATGATATTTTTTTTATGCACTCCATTTAACATTTAGTAGTGTGACATGTAGTAGCTCATGATAAACATTATGACAATAAAGGGTTTGCATAAACACCCCCATTTTGGGTTTACCATGTTGTTGACCTCATTCTTTTATATTTGACTGCATTAACAATGTATGAGAGATAACAAGCAATGATTACCATCATGTATTGTAAAAATAAATAAATAATAGATGTATCCATATTAAACATGATTAATTCTTTTGTGATTAAATCAAATATGATTTTAAGATTTTTAATAATTTAGAAATCAGATATCGAAAAACCCTAAGGCAAGCTAAGATTTTGTGCAAGAAGACTTAGAGATTGGGTTCACCCAGTATATAACCCTCTTTAGAATTAAGGTAAGGGGGAAATTAGCCTAATCAAATAAATGGCTAAGCTATTCTAAAATTAGGGTAATTAAAAAATTCAGATTTATAATATTCTAATATAGTGTTAAATTTTAAAAGTACAATGATAAATAGTAATTTGAATGTAGTGACACGAATAAGAAGAAATACTTTACTTATTTTCTAAGGCATGGGCATATTTTTAAGATGAATGTATAGGAGAAGATAGGATGATGCTTTGTAGTGATTCATCAGATTCTAAATATTTGCTTTATATCAGCCTTGACACTATCGTCAGGACCTAAACACTACCATCGACACTTTTATATGGTATGAAATATAAGTCCTTTTATGGAGTGACCAATTGTGCCTATTAGGGTTCATTATTTATTTGAATATTTTCAATTCAAATTGCATGCATAGGTTTTGGATATCAATATTTTTCTCAAACCCCTAAGTTCTCAAACTTGGGCATGTCAACTTGAATAATGGGGGTTACTGGGCTCAAGTGATGTTGAGATGATCTCAAATACCCCTTTGTCAATGAGTGTTTCCTACACATCCATATACTCCAAAGAGGGCCTTAGACCAATGTAGTTCTCCCCCTTATGTGGCTTGTCTATGAATAGTTGTGAAATATGCTAAATGTGAGTGCATGTAGTGATCTAGATTATAATTTGAAAAATATTGCTCATGGTATGATATTTGAATGATTTAGATATATAAGAAGACTGATCTTATGACTTATTTATAAATAGGAAATAATATGGTGGCAAGAGTCTAGTTGTACAAATGATTAAGTGAACTTGACAGGGGTTTGCTTGGTAATTGTAAGATGTTGCTTGATTGATAGTGAATGAAATTTGATTTGTATTTATACCACACCTTTTGAAATGATCTCATAAGAGGGTTAAAATTTTACCATATGTTGACCCATACATGTCGAAATGTTTTCAATTTTGATCATTTGTAAGGCTCAAACACTATAGTCAAATTTGGGAGACTAATGTTGATGTTAGTGTCCTAGTTTGAATGGTAGTGTTCAAGAGGATAAAAAGTTACTGATGATCTGTAAATTTTGAGAGTAAGATATAAATCATGTTTTATGTAGACTATGGGCTACATTTGATCTTGGTAATCAAAATATTAGGGTCAGACTTGTTGTCTTAAAATTTTATATTTCATGACAACACCCCTAATTGCACTCATGTATACAATTAGAGGTGTTTTAAAGACATGAATGGTAAAAGTTTTGTAGAATGGGACATTGAATCTATAGCCCAATGGATAAGGCTTGGGTAGAATAATGAAATCTAACTATGTTTCAAGCTTCCAAATAGTGTGTTGAAGATATCTCGACAATTTCTCTTTCAGTGCAACAAGATTATTATCATCATGGAAAGAGTACTATGATAGAGAGAAGAGATAAGTCACGAATTCATTTGATCTTATCAGCACCAGAGTGAAAATTTATGGTAAAATCAAACTTCTCTAAAAGTTCATGATTTTTGTCCCAATGCGGAGACTAGATCTGAGAGATGAATTTTGACTAGAAACACTTGGTACAAAAATTTCATCTTGAACTTCAAAAATCAAGGGGGAGAATCATAGTTGCAAGTTTCAAGTCATGCAAAAATACCAATGCACTTTTACAAGTCGTACAAATTTGTTTTTGCAAATCCCAAGTTGTGCAAAATGCCCCAGCACTTTTCTAAGTCATGCAATTTGCAAATTCTTTTTTCCACTCGGTGCAATTTGTAAATTCTTTTTTCCACTTAGTACAATTTATAAATTATTTTTTCCATTTGATGTAATTTGTAAATTTTTTTTCCACTCGATGCAATTTGCAAATTCATTTTACTTTTTCCCTTCCCTTGCAAATTGATTTTTTCTTTTTTTTGGTTGTGCAATTTCAAATTTCATTTTCTTTGGCCATGAAAATTGAAATTACATTTCCCTGAGTCGTACAATTTTGTTTTGCACTTCCCCAAATTCATGATAAATGGAGAATGATAGTGGTTTCAAGAATAAATTCATGGTATTTTGAAAATGAAGTGGTTTTATCAATAAAACCCATGGGTTTGAGTGTTTAAAAGGTTGTTTTTGTCCCAAAACCCATGGTATTAGCTATAGAAGCATGTTATTAGCTGAAAGTTTGTAGTTTTCACTAGTAGAAGGAAATTTTTATGAGACAAAGTTGTTTTACATGGGCATATCCATCATTAATTCAAGTTTCAGATGGATATATGTTTGCATTTGCTAAGTAGTATTTTGTGTTGGGTTTTTGGCTGTGGGCATAAGTTGACAATCTAAAATTTTAGAGGTAAAATGCAAATGATAGGTGAAAATTAAAATTTATTTACCATTGCAATCACCATCTTAGCCCTTGAATTATGTTAGTAACTTTATAAGGTTAAATATTGCTATGACGAGCTTCACAAAATATTATGTTTTTATGAAGAAAATGTTTTTATGGTGAACATAAATGATTTCTAGAAAACATCAATGGTCATTGAAAATTCTTGGTCAAGTAAATTTGAGATTACTCACATAGATGTTGATATAAAATAAAATCATATGTAGGATGAAATTCACTGACAAGTGCAATACAATGATCGAGATTATCTTCAGTGAAGGAGAAAGTGAATGAATTGTTCATCAAGCTTCTGGTCTTTTCATGTTAATGTTGGATCTCATTTTATAATTTCCAGTTATAAATTTTGTGTAATCGTAACCTTGTAAATGAAATTTGTGCAAATGCACTATGTCACTTTGTAAGTCTCAAATTGTGCAATTTTTATTTACATATTTCAATTGGTGTAAAATCACCAAAGCATTATTTCACTGTTCAAGTGGTGCAATTTTGTAATTTCACTTTTGCATGAAGTGTACTTACACCAATGCATATTTATATCACTTAAGTGGTGAAATGTTATAATTTAAAATTTGCACATGGTTTAATTACACCAAATCACTTTTACACCACTTAAGTGGTGCATTTTTGTAAACTCACTTTTGTACCATCTGTAACGTAAAAAAGGTGGTCACGCAATGTAACCACTTTCCCACACTATAAATATGAGTGTTAGGCTCATTGTCATGGGGAGGAATTTTGGTAGTGAGACTCTACAAAAATATTTTGAAGGAAGAGATTATATTTTTAACTCAATAAAGATTAGAACAAGAAGATTTTTTAGACTTTATGTTCAAGATTTCTTTGTGAGTTATAACTTTGCGTATGATTCATCTGTATATATATCTTTAATTTCAAATTATTTTCATAATCACTATCAAATTGTTAGAAAATGTGAATTTCACATTAAGTATTTATTTTAGAATATTTTTGTGTTATTTCTATGAATGTGAAATCTCGATGGGGTTTACGCAATATTTTTATTATCCTTTATAGATAAATATAAGATAGTTGTCTTTCATTATATTATCAATAGTAGATAATTATATCAATGCATGTTTTGTACTCCTAAGAGTGTATTATGTATTTACCATCCATTTAATCATAGAGGTTTCCATGAATATAGTGTTTTCTCCTTCTTGGGATATTCTGGTAAGTTTGCGTATTTAGCTACCCAAAGTTTTCTTTCATTTTTCTTGAGATTATCATCATAGCTTTTGTTTTTAATTGGATACAATAATCTCATTCCTCCTTTCATTTCTCATTTTATCCCTCTTTTCTATCATTCATCTCATTTTCCTTTCTAACTCCTTTCCGTGCTTTCTGGTTAAAAGTATGAAACCCCCAATAGAAAAAAAAATTGTTATAAAAAGATGTGAATAGATTTTTCCCTGCTTTTCCCTTTTTGGATTTCAATAGAGGTAGCTCCACATAATAATAGGAGAGGGACTTTGTTCCTACATTACTAACTAATGTAAGGACTCAATTCCCACACTTTTGACCCAAACTCACCAATTTGTCCCCTTGACAAAATTTTGAGCCAACAATTTTTGGTGAATTTGCTGGGGATCGAGGTGCTTTATGCACACAATTGTTAGACATTTCAAAGAACCTCCCCTAGAATAGAGGTTGGTGATTACATTGAGATAAATTACCTAGTGAATACATCTTTATATTTGAAGAAATGGCATTGGTTCACCCCAACCCCAATGTTTCTTGTGTCCCATGGGGAAAACATTTTGAGCCATTGGCTTTAGCCCAATACAATGAGTTATCATCAAGCTCAAGGAAGAAATTTCTAAAGTTTTTTGGAGAAAATAGTCAAGATGAAAATAACCATATCCTAGCCTTGATAGTGTCCTAAAGCATTTTGGGAGTTATGCAAGAAGATGTCTTTGTTAGGATTTTTGTTGAGACTCTCATAGGACCTACAATTGATTGGTTTCAACATTTGGAAGATGGATGCATTATGAATTATGACTCCTTGGAGAATAAGTTCCTAAACATATTTAAATTAGTTTTGGATGTGTGTGCATTATTTATAGATTTATTCCAGATTTAAAAGTGAGATGATGGGTAGAAGAGAGAGTTCGTAGCATGTTTCAACAAATTATTGAGACTAATCCCTTAGATAAATCAACCAAGTCTAAAAAATCAACTCTACATCTTCATTGGTTCTTTTCACCTAGAGATAAAGTTCATCTTGATAAGAAATAAGGAAGGTAAATGATTTAGATGTTACACAACAAGAAGCCATTGATATTGAAGATGATTTGATCATGTCTGTAATGTTAAGGAAAGAAATTTCAAAAGGTGATACAACTATTACAAATGGTGATCAAGAAATAGTGAAACCTGATACAATCAAGAATCTGTAATATTCAAAAAAGAGACTTTGAAGGTAAATTCCTGATCAAACATGTCAAAAGTCTAGCAGGGAGAAACATAAAGTGATTCCTATCACATATGACTGTTTTAGTTTCACAATTATGGAGAAGGTGAACAATTGGAAGAACTAATGATTGATCAGAGAAAAAATGAAGAATTTAGCTCCCCCCTTGGCAAAGAAGAGAAAAAATTTACACGTTTCATATGATTTCTCAAATATCACAATCTTATGATAAAATGAGTTATTTTAATAATAACTGATTGAATCACAAACAAAAAAGAAGAAGTGTAATATATGATCTTTTACCTTTGGAAGATGAAGATAGTATGGAACTAATTTTTAGTAAAACAAAACATCTTTATTTTATTAGAATGAAAGACTTAGTAGTCAAAAATGAAGATTCCTGAGGTATTTCATTTTAAAGTTATACCAAAGAAAAGGTCTCCATAGAACATGAATATAGAGAAATCAACCCCACACAGATTGAAAGTCATAAGCATGCCAAAGCTGAAATCAAGAAATACATGAAGCCAGAACAAAATGAATGGTATCTGATACTCATTATAAGTGAAATGGAAACTATCAAGGCATAAGATATTGATGAAGATGATGATAATTATTCAATCAATGATGAATTTTTCTCTATTATGAGAATCAATGTGGTAAGGAATATATGCACACAATTTATTCCAGAAGATACTCCTATTGTTTTTCCAGCTCAAAAAGTAACATGTAACACACTTATCTCTAGTTTATATCTTGTATCTGGTACAAATACATTCACAACCAAATAAGAAGACATTAAAAAAGTTTGGTTTTATTTAGAAGTGATCACAAAAGATTGGATAGTTCACAATGTTTTCATTCTAGGATGTGGAGATAGTAATAGTTTGTTCATTCATGATCATCCCTGTATGGATGATAATTATAAGTTCCTCTTCTCCCCTGCTTGGTCACTATTGTTAAATGTGTTTGGAGTTCATAAATTAAATCTATTATTTCTAAATAGCTTGTACTTTTTCCAGTCAATGAATGGTTTTGTATAGTCTTCTTGTTTTCTTCTGCCCTCTATAAATAGTTTTGATTTCCCTATTTTGGCTTGTTTCTTTTTTTCCCTTTTTTTGGTGTGTTAATTTTAATAAATAAAATAGTTTTTTTTTTGTTCCTTGCTCTCCTTATTTTAATCCTTGCACATGTTCGTAACCATGATCTATACCTGCATTGAATCCCACTCAGTCAGACATCTCATATCCCCATCTGAGTTCTTTAATGTAAAGATTTTTTATTTCCTGGATGACATGCAAAAATGGTCAATGAAATGTTTTGGTAAAGTGAGTTTTCAAAATATAAATTTGATAATTTATCTAGAAAATAGTTATTTTAGTTATGAAAATGGTGATATGGATGCTCTATCTCAAGCAACAAAATAAACAAGTTTATCATGGATCTCTCCAAGTGAACAGGTGGTGAACATGTAGAATTTCAAGAATAGGTGATCTGGCCTGACATCACGTGTTCATTTCTCATATGATTAAGATGGACAAACTGGATGTCAATTGGTCAGATAAAAATATACAAATATTTAGAGAAAATGATTTGACCTGACAGTGCATATTAATTTATCATACGATTGAGATAAGTAAACCGGCTATTAGTTGGTCAGATCAAGACATGTCAATATGAGCTACATATAAGTCTTTGGGAATCTATGACAATGAGGCACTGATCATGTAAGAGTTTGGATTTCTCCTACATTCCCTTTGGAAATGTGGTCCCATAGTTGGAGCTAATTATTTTCTTGAAATTTTACATTTCATAATAACACCCCCAATCATGCTCATATAGGCAATTAAAGGTGTTTTAAAGACAAGGATGGTAAATTTTTTATAGAATGGGACATCGAATTGATAGCCCAATGGACAAGGCTTGGGTATAATAATGAAATCTAACTATCTTTCAAGCTTTTAAATAGTGTGTTGAAGATATCTTGACAATTTCTCTTTTGATGCAACAAGATTCTTATCATCATGGAAAATGTACTATGATAGAAAGAAGAGAGAATTCATGAATTCATTTAATCTTATCAGAACCATAGCAAAAATTTAAAGTAAAATCAAACTTCTATAAAAAGTTATTAAATTTTATCCCAATGTGGAGACTAGATCTAAGAGATGAATTTTGACTAGAAACACTTGGTACAAAAATTTCATCTTGAACTTGAAAAATCAAGGGGGAGAATCATAGTTATAGGTTTCAAGTCATGCAAAAACACCAACACAATTTTACAAGTCATGCAATTTTTTTTTACAAATCTCAAGTTGTGAGAAATGCCCCAACACTTTCCAAGTCATGCAATTTGCAAATTCTTTTTTCCACTCAGTGCAATTTGCAAATTAGTTTTTCCCCTTGGTTCAATTTGCAATTTTTTTTTCCACTAGGTGAAATTTAAAAATTCATTTTGCATTTTCCCTTCCCATGCAAATTAAATTTTTCTTTTTCGTGGTTGTGTAATTTCAAATTCTATTTTCCCCAATCGTGCAAATTGAAATTACATTTTTCCAAGTCATGCAATTTTGTTTTTCACTTCCCCAAATTCATGTGAATGGAGAATGATGGTGGTTTCAAGAATAAATTTGTGGTAATTTGAAAATTAAGTGGTTTTATCAATAAAACCCATGGGTTTGAGTGTTTAAAAGGTTTGTTTTGGTCCCCAAACTTGTGGTATTCACTACAAAATCATGGTATTGGATGGAAGTTTGTAGTTTTCACTAGTAAAAGGCAATTTTAATGAGATAAAGTTGTTTTACATGGGCATCTCCATCATTAATTCAAGTGTCAAATGAATATATGTTTTCATGTGCTTAGTAGTATTTAGTGTTAGGTTTCTAGCTATGGGCATAAGTTGCCAATCTAAAATTTTGGAGTCTAAATGCAAATAATAGGTGTAAATTAAAATTTATTTACCATTGCAATTGCCATCTCAACCCTTGAATCATGTTATTGACTTGACAAGGTTAAATATTACTATGGCAGGCTTCAAAAAAATATTAACATGAACATTAAGTTCTTATAAAGAAATTGTTTCTATGGTGAACATAAAGGATGACTAAAAAACAGCAGTGGTCATTGAAAATTATTTGTTAAGTAAATTTGAGATTACGTAGATAGATTCCGATATAAAAGACAAGTATATGTAGGATGAAATTCCATGACAAGTGCAAGGTAATGACCGAGATTATCTTTAGTGAAGGAGAAAGCGAATCAATTCTTCATCAAGCTTTTGGTCTTTTCATGTTAATGTTGGATCTCATTTTGTAATTTTCAATTACAATTTTTTTGTAATTGCAACCTTATAAATGAAATTCATGAAAATGCACTATGTTACTTTGTAAGTCTTTAATTGTGTAATTTTGATTTCATTTAAAGTGGTGTAAAAACACCAAAGCATTTTTTCACCGTTTAAGTGGTGTAATTTTATAATTTCAATTTTACACAAAGTGCAATTCCACCAATGCATCCTTATATCACTTAAGTGGTGCAATGTTTTAATTTCAAATTTGCATTTAGTGTAATTACACCAACTCACTTTTACACCACTTAAGTGGTGTGTTTTTGTAAACTCACTTTTGCACCATTTGTAACATAAAAAAGGTGGTTATGCACTGTAACCACTTCCCCACACTATAAATATGAGTGTTAGGCTCATTGTAATGAGTACTTTGGGTAGTGAGACTCTACAAAAATATTTTAAAGGATGAGCTTATGTTTTTGACTCAATAAATATTATAATAGGGATATTTTGTAGACTTTGTGTTCAGGATTTCTTCATGAGTTATAAATTTATAGATGACTCATCTGCATATGTATCTTTGCTTTCAAATTATTTTCATAATCACTACCAAATTTTTATAAAATGGGAATTTCACATTAAGTATTTATTTTACAATATTTTTGTGTTATTTTTATGAATGTGAAATATCAATGGGATTTAAGCAATATTTTTATTATCTTTTATGGGTAAATATGGAACATTTATCTTTCATTCTATTACCATTAGTAGATAATTATCTCAATGTATGTTTTATACTCATAAGAGTGCATTATGTCTTTACCACCCATTGAATCAGATAGATTTCTATGAATACAATGTTTTCTCCTTCTTGGGTTATTCTAGGAATTTTTTGTATTTGGCTACCTAGAGTCGTCTTTCATTTTTTCAGAGATTATCATGGTAGCTTCTATATTTAACTAGATATAATAATACCATTTATCATTTCATTTCTCATTTTATCCCTCTTTTCTATCATTCCTCTCATTTTCCTTTCTAACTCCTTTCCATGCTTTGTGGTTAAAAGTATGAAACCCCCAATAAAAAACATTTTTTTTGTAAAGAGAAGTGAATAACGTTTCCCATACTTTTCCATTTTTAGATTTCAATAATGTTAGATATATTTGATAATAAGAGAGGGAATTTGTTCCTGTGTATCAATTCCCACACCGTTGATTCAAATCGCTAATTTTTCCCTCTGATAAAATTTTGAGCCAACGAGACTATAAGATAAACATTTAGGTATAATGAGATAGTGAATGTGAGTCTTTATTTAGTAGGAAGGTCTTGAACTGAAGAGTTGAGCCATGAGTGATATTTTTCATGTGTTCAAGGTTAATTTATCACATATAATAATATTTTAGTATCTATAGGGTTGTAAATGCATCCCCAAAAGGATGCTTCTCCACTCAACGATGATAGAAAAATGGTGCCATGTTTTCTCTAAAAGTTGCTTATTAGAATGCATAAATTTTAAACATAGTGCCCAATTAAAAAACATAATTCATATTCATGCCCATATGGGTATAAAACATCAATAATTACATAAATTCAATCCCCCAACTTACACGCTTTAAGAGAATCCTATTGGTCATAAGTCTAAATCCAGAACTAAATTTGACACACTTTTATATGCAAACAAAGATAGGTAAATATGAATTGTAAGATATTTTAGTTGCATTTATGAGTTATATACATATCAATAACTACCATCATTCATCCCCCCAAAATTTTGAAGCATCTAACCTACACATCGCCAAATGTGTTTCTTAAGAGAAGTCTATCATTCCTAAGGCTAAATCCACAATGAATTTTATCATTCAGTTGTATACAAATTGAGATAGGTATAAATGAACCATAAGAACCTTAAATTTCACATGAATTTCCTCTATGCATTCACATAGGATTATCCTAAAATCATGACAATATAAAAATGTTGCAACATTTTATCTCATAGCTAAAATTTACTTTTGGGAACAAAAATTACTTAGTACATATAGTGTTTGACTGAATCGATGTAAAAAATTCACAATCACATATATATGAGTATAAAAAATAAATAAAAACCTTATTTTAGTCCCCCAACACCCTCAAGGCTCCCAACTTACATGCTGTTGAATTTGCCCCTTAAGACAAACTTATCATTCTTAAGGGGAAAATAGTGTAAATTTTATGAATTCATTGCATGTAAACTAGGAAAGGTAGAGATGCACCATAATTTCCTATGGTTTCATGTATAAGTCCTCTAACCATCTCTGATATTTTATGAACACATTTAAATCAATGAGCAATTGGTATAAAATTTTCACATGTAGTCAAAACTTGTAAAATGAGTCAAAAGTTGCTCATTAGACCAAAAAATTATTGAACCATGTGCCCAATTGATGAACTGATTCCATGATCATGTTTTAAATGGTGTATAAATTTAATATATAAATTTATTCACTCTCAGTTGGCCTATAAACTTAGAGTATGCAATCATATGCATCCCTTAAGAAAAACATGTTCTTAAGGGAAAAAATAGTGTGAAATTTGAGAAGATGTTGCACATAAACTGGGATGGGTAGAGATGTGTTGTAAGTTCATAAAGTTTAATATAGGATTAATATATCCATACCTAGTATTTTTTGAACCCACTAAAATTTATGAACAATTGGTGAAAACATTTCTCATTTAGCCAAAACTTGTAAAATGAGTCAAAAGTTGCTTAGTAAACCATGTAATTTTTGAATTGCACACCCAATTGATGAACTGACTTCATGGTCACATCTAGAATGGTGTATAAACAAAAAATATACCTTCCTCAAATATTTTTTGACCCTTAAACTTTTAAATTACATGTATTTATACTTGTCCCTTAAGAGAAACATATTGTTCTTAAAGGGGAAAATAGTGTGAACTTTGTGAAGCCATTGCACGTTAATAGGGATGGGTAGAGATGCACCATAATTTCATATGGATGCACATGAAATTATCATAACCATCCCAATTTTTTTTCAAACCCACTCAAATTTATGATAAATGGGTGATAATTTTTCTCATATAGCCATGAAAAATGAGTCAAAAGTTGCTTAGTTGACCACACAAATTTTAAACTATGCACCCAATCGACGAACTTACTTCATAAATATGTATTAAATGGATTACACACACACACACACACACACATTAATTCACTCTCAATTAACCCACAAACTTTAATTTTTCACATAATTAGTTGCATCCCTTAAGATAAATGTGTTAATCTTACAAGGAAAAGTAGTGTAAACTTTGCGAACCAAGAGGGGTAGAGATACACTGTAAGTTCATGTTGTTACATGGGGGAGACATATAACATCCAAAATTATTTAGGAACCGACTAAAATTGATGATAAATCTATGACAACTTTTCTCATGTAGTCAAAACTTTTAAGTGAGTCAAAACTTGCTTAGTAGACTAAGCAGATTTTAAACTATGTGCCCAATTGATGAACCAACTTAATGGTTACTTATAGAATGACATATTAACATAAAATGGACCTTAATACAATCTCAATTATCCCTTTAAATATGAAATTTCATACTATCAAACACATCCCTTAAAAGAAACATATTTTTAAAGTGAAAAATAGTGTGAACTTTATGAAGTTGTTGCATGCAAACCGGGAGCAGTAGAGATGTGTCATAAGTTCTTGAAGTTGATATCAAGATATTTAACCATCCCCAATATTACATGAACCCACTAAAATCAGAGATAAATTGGTGAAAATTTTTCTCACACAATCAAAATATGTAAAATGAGTTAAATGTTGCTCATTGGACCAAACAAATTTTCAATTTCACAGCTAGTTGATGAACTGACATAGCTATCATGTCTAGAATGATGTATAAAAATAAAATGGAGATTCATATGATATATTTAATCTATAAAAATCTGAAATTTCACACATTAGGATGGATCCCTTAAGAGAAACATGTTGTTCTTAAGGGGAAAAATAGTGTGAACTTTGTGAAGTTGTTACACACAAAATGAGAGTTGTAGAGACATGTTATAAGTTCCTATGGTTGCATGCAAGAGTTACATAACAATTACATAGATTTATTTAACCCAATAAAATTTGTGACAAATTTATGACAAATTTTCTCATGCAACCAAAACTTGTAAAATGAGTCAAGAATTGCTCAATAGGCAAGCAATTTTTGAACTACGCACCCAATCTATGAATTGACTTTACGAACACATCTAGAATGACATATAAATGAAAATTTACCTTCTTAAAATCTCTATTTTCCATTTAAATATGAAATTTCACATTCTCAAATGTGTCTATTAAGTGATACATGTTGTTCTTAAGGGGAAAAATAATGCAATTTTTTTAAAGATATTACATACAAAGTGGGAGGGTAGAGATGTGATGTAAGTTTATAAAATTACACATAGTATTAATTTAACCATCACAAATAGTTTTAAAATCCACTCAAATTGATGATAAATTGGTGGTAAGTTTTCTCATACAACCAAAACTTACAAAATGAGTCAAAAGTTTCTCAATAGACCAAGCACCTTTTGAACCACACACCCAAATCGACAAACCAACTTTGTGTTCACATCCATAATGGCATAAAAACACAAAATGAACCTTCCTATACTATTTTTTTCTCCAAAAATCCAAATTTTCACATTTTTAGATGTGCCCCTTAAGAGAAACTTGTTGTTTTTAAGGGAAAATAAATAAAACTTTGTGAAGCCATTACACACAAACCAGGAGGGGTAGAGACACACTTTAAGTTCCTTAAATTTTATAAAGGAGTCATTTATCCATCCTTATAATTTCATGGACCCTCTCATATTGATAAACAATTGGAGAAAAAATTTCTCGTGCAACCAAAACTTACAAATTTAGTCAATAGAGCAAGTAAATTTTGAACTATCCAATCGATAAAACAACTTCACATTCATGTTCATAATGGAATATAAATTCAAAAGGGACCTTCCAACACCCTCCCTTAGCTAATAAAATCCAAAATTTCATGACGTTAAACATGTTCCTTAGAAGAAACATGTTCTTAAGGAGAAAAATAGTGTGAACTTTGTGAAGTCATTGCGTGAAAACTAGGAGGGATAGAGATACATTGTAATATCCTATGGTTGAATGCATGATTCATCCAAACATACATAGGATTTCATGAATCCACTCAAATTGATGAGAAATTGGCAAAAAAAATTATCATGTAGCCAAAACTTGTAAAATGAATCAAAAGTCACTCAATAGACTAAGCAAATTTTGAATTGCATGCCCAATCAATGAACCA